>OY728131.1:565101801-566460965 GCA_963277665.1 Viscum album
CATCACATATTATTCATCTAATAGATGAACAAATTACATGGCCCTCATCCAAGTTTTTTATCACATAATATATGAAACATCTATGAATGTAAATTCATTTCCTTGGTCTAATTCAATCATGTTCCAAATGTATTTTATTGTTATGAAAGAGAGCAAATCCAATCTTGGTCACGCTCCAACTAATGGAATGATCAGAATCATACCTCACCACTCCTTTATTAGCTAATTTATTTTCAAACTTTCATGAGTATGGTATAAAATTATGAAGGTAATAATTATATTTATCTCACAAAACTCATATAATAAAAATTTACAGTAATCATACACCCCTAAGTATATCAATGGTTGTATTTCCATGAGATATACTTTGGTGGTCTATCCAAGTAATAAGTCTCTACTTATTACCTAATGAATCTATTATTTTTTCCTTGAATTAATTTTTTTTTTAATTAATATAATAATTTATTCAATATAAACATAACATATCATTACAACCCATAATGTTTTATAATGTTAATTGTTGGGGACTACTCATTTTCACATTTTTAGGGGATATTATCATTTTATTATTCGTATAAAATAATTTCAGCGGGTATGAATAAATGATAATTAGTGATTTCATTTATTATAATAACATGATGAAATTTAAAACCATTACATCCAATATATCATGTGTCATGCACCCATATATTCTACATGGACCTCATGTTGTTTTTATAATAATGGTTTCTTCAATGGATATACCACATTATCCTATGTAACTATCCAACTAATATTTACATCACCCCTCTCAATGATCTCCCATATGAGATCATATTTGTGAATGATGTTAGCAGTTCTTTTTTGAGACTTGGGTTCTTTATCCTAAGAAACCACCCTATTGTTGTCCTAATATATCTCAATTTCTCCCTTGATGCTTGGATCCATTCCATGTTCAATAATGAACTTCTTGATCTAAACAACATCATTTGTAGCACTAGATATAGTTATGTATTCTATATCTATTTTCGAGTCATAAATGGTGGATTACTTGGATCTCTTCTAAATAATATCTCAAACATTTTTTCAAAACCTGAATCCAAACTAAGATCTCATATTATCCTTTTCATATTATAAACTAGAATCATTGTAACCATTTACACAAATGTTATCCTCTCCTAAAAAGAAAAACAACATATCCTTAGTCATTATCAAGTACATACGAATTTTCTTTACATAAAGCAGGTGACTCTCACTAGGATTTGATTGGTTTCTACTAGTAATTCTCATAGTATAAGAGATATAAGGTTGAGTACATAACATGGAATGCATGATAGATCATATGGAAGATGCATAAAAAAAATACTCTCTATCCTTATTAACTATTTAGAAGGATCTTGAATCTTTTTAGTATTCATTACATGTAACATTGGTAAATACCCCATGTTGGAGTTCTCTATGATAAATTTATTTATCACTTTACCAATATTTGTGTTTTGACTCAGTCCAAGAAACCTTTTAGATCTAATTATATATATTTTTAAACCCAGTATGTAGGTTTCCATTTCTTTCATTGAGGAACACTTACCTAAACACACATTCACATAATTTATTGGTTGGATGTCATTTATGATAAGAAGTATATCATCTACATAAAATATCAAAAATACTAATATACTCCAAATAACCTACTTATATACATAAGAATTTTATCGGTTTTTTATGAAACCAAAATCATATATTACATCATCAAACTATATATTCTAACTTTGATAAGCTTGATTCAGTCCATAAATGGACTATCACAACTAGAATACCTTGGCAAGCTCATTAAGAAATTCAAAACCATCAGGTTTTATTATATACATGACCTCTACTAAATTCCCCTTAAGTGAGTTGTTTTTACATACATTTTATATTTCTCACAATAAAAATAAGATGTTAGGGGTAGAAAAATATGAATGGACATTATCATTAAAAGAGTTGACAAGTTATATTTATAGTCAATAATATTAATTTTTTGTAACCCTTTTCCATTAAGAATGGGTTATATGTGTACAATCTATCATCCATGTAATTTTTCTTGCATTAAACCCACTTACAACCTCTAGTATTAACCCCATTAGGTGTTTCCACCATGTTCCAAACTTGGTTATGTACATGGAATGCATCTTTGATTCCATGTATTTTAATAATTTCTCTAAATAAGAACTCCAAATTTCCTCTCTATTGGATGTAGGTTCATCTTCTATGAACATTATTTCATCATTATTATCCATAATAAGTCCATATCATTTAGTTTCATGATAAATACTACCAGAAATTTGAGGTTCTTATGTAACATGATTCAGCTCTTCTTCCATAAATCTTTACAGAATTGGCTCGACCTCCACCTCAATAACACTTATTGATTATTTTTATTTAACTTATCCAAATTAAAATTTCCTATCATTTATTATTAAACTAATATATTCCTTTTAAATAAATATAATATTTTGATCCACAATCACTTTTTGTTCATTAGGTTAATAGAAATAATATCTTAATGTTTCTTTAGAATACCCAAAAATAAGCATTTATCTAATTTGGGGTAAGATTAACCAAATAAAATCATCATGTGAGTGATTCACAGCCTCAAATCCTTATGAAAGACTTTTTGAGATGTTAATTGATCTATATATAATATGGAGTCTTTTTGAATCCTTTAAAATGAACATGGTTTAGTAAGAATGTCGTAGTCTCCAGAGCATAACCCCCAAATGAGGTATAAAGGTAGCATAGAATCATCATTAATAAAACTACATCCCACAAGGTATGATTCCCCATTTCAGACACACTATTCTATTTTGTTTTTCTAGGAGGAGTGAATTATAAAACAAATCCACAATCTCTTAGATGAACTATTAATTCATGGCTCAACTAATAACCACCCCAATCTAATCATAGAATCTTAATACTTTTTCCCAATTTATTATATACTTATTTATAAAACTCTTTTAATGTTTCAAAATTTTCATACTTGTGTCTCACTAAAAACACATAACCATACTGATGAAATTGATTGTAAAAATTAATGATGTACTGAAAAACACCACTTGCATGTGTGCTCATTGGTCTATATACATCACTATATATGAGATCCAATAGTCCACATTCTATTTATCCTTTTATCCCAAAATTTTATTTCTTTATTTTATCCAATAAAAAATATTATCAATTCTAAAACAATTCATAACTAAATGAGTCAAACAATCAATCTCTATAGAGTCTATGAATTCATTACTTATTTATATATCAAATTTGATAATTCCAATTATAGGTGGAATTGGAATCAAACAAAACATTATTATCTGGAATGTTATAAATAATATTATCTATATTTATAATGTATAAACCATTCATTATATTCTCAATTCCATATAAAATTTCATTCTTATATATAGAATAACTCTTGTCCTAGATAATAAAGGAAAATCTTATCTTATCCAAACAAGATATACAAATCAAATTCCTATTTATGTTGGGAACATTATAAAATTTTTCAATTCTAGAACTAATCCATTGGGTAGACTTAGTTCATACAGACTGACTTCTAATATAAAAAATATTTCTCTATAACCTACTATAATATTTACATCACACTTCATTAATTTCCTCATATCTCTGAGTTTGTATTTTCTAGAAAAAATGTGTGATTCATTCTCAGTACCTAATAACCATGTGTTGGATTTAATGGAATTAATTTCTATAATATTCGTATTCAAGTGATCCAAATGTTTCTCTTTGAGAAAACTTCTCAAAACTAGATACCAATTTTTAAATATCTTATAGGTCATACCTATTAATGATACAAAAATTATTAATGTGATGTATGTCATAATAAATAAAAAATATATATCATAGGGTGAGTGTCATGTTTTGTATCTTTTAATTATGTACTTTTAAGGATATTTCTCCAAATAAAATTGATAAAACCATACATTATATTCTTTTAGTGATCCAAGATCCATATTTCACTAAGTTATAGGATACTTTAGAGTTTCTCCCATCACCTAGCTATTTAGGTGTGAAATCATCCCAATCATAACAATTGTGGCTCTTTGATAGTTGAGTAAATAACACTTTATCCAAATCCATCATATGGATTCAATCAACATTATTCCTCTGGTAACATAATCTTATTAGGGTCTCCTAGATAGTTTAACCCAAGGAAAAATAAAAAAATCTAACAAAGGAAAATCATGAGGTACATAGATTTAGAATGACCAAACCAATAGGAAAAAACAAAGTCAATTATGAATTACTTTCCAGACACAAGATAATATGGGGGAACCTAGTTTTACCATGACCATCCTGATTGAATGATTGATATCCTGACAGGTACTACAATAGAAGGATTTTCACACTTAGCATTAAAGGTTATTTTAAAAGCTATCACAAATTTAATATGAAACATATACATATTAAATTCATAACTATTTCATCGTATGAAATCTCCATCTTCACATGTTTTGTTCTCTTTTTGTGTATTCATACTCCAAATGATTTAGTTTTACCAAATTAATGTGTTCTCACCATATTAAAATTTAACTCTTTAAACAAACCACAAGTTTGCGTCACTTGCCCAAAAATAAAACTCAACTATATTCATACATATTTGAATGCTTCCTATGCATAAGGTACATGAAATTTTCATGTAAATTCTTATATTTATATCATATTGATAATCACTATATGAGTAACACTAAAGCGACATATACCCAACCCCATTAACCTTTCTAGATAAGAAATAGCCTCCTGACCAGAAGGTAGTCTTACCCCAATTCCTTCAACTTGAGGATTCTTTACTCAAGTGAGAATTTAATTCATGATATCTCTAAAATATAATATGACCAAACTATATTAACAAATTTGTATTTATATCAAAACTAAAATTAAGAATTTATGTCAACATAGATGAGAAATAAAATTTATAGAGTTGTACCTAACATATAATATAGGGATCTGACTCTTATAATCAGTATAACAGATAAAATTAATCATACAAAATATTCAAAGTTCTTAAAAAATTTATAAAATACGAAGTATTTAACATATAAATAAACCTTTTATTTATTTTATAAAACATTACATAATAATTCATGAAAATTTCATAAGTAAATGATAATTATAAGTATTTTATAAATTCGTAAGAATATAACTATTTGTATATATATTAATTTCAAAATAAACTCTTTCATATATTGTATTATACAATATTTATATGGTATTTCATGAATTATAAAAATTATATAATTTAATTTTTATTATATAAACATTTTAAATAATCTAAATATCACATATTTTTAATTTATAAAAACATTTATAAATTACCACTTATGATTTGAAAACAAAAAATTTATTTCTAAACCACAAGAAGATCATATTGTTTGGAAATTGAAATTTAATTATTAACATTTAATATATTGGAATAATATGGTTCAAAATCATTTTTTTAATTAACTATAAACCTTTAATAATTAATTAATTATTTCATTAATTATTTATAAATTAAATATTCCCAAATTACCCTTAAAAATTCATTATAAGAATTTTATAAACAATAAAAACCATTTAAATCATTAAAACATTTGAAAATATTTTCATTTAAAACATTTATGCTTACCCTTATATAGAAACCCTTTCTTACATAAATGTAACTGAGGTTAGCTTTATGCAAGCATTTTGTGTTAGGTTAATCTCAAAAAAACTCGAATTGTGTAAGGGTAAACCTCCCAATACCATTACTTATGCTATCTACATAAGGATAAAGGATGATGACCACTATGTAGC
This sequence comes from Viscum album, assembly GCA_963277665.1. Taxonomy (NCBI): domain Eukaryota; kingdom Viridiplantae; phylum Streptophyta; class Magnoliopsida; order Santalales; family Viscaceae; genus Viscum; species Viscum album. The sequence continues at coordinate 565,107,613 of OY728131.1, forward strand.
TCATTCTACAAACAGTTATACATCTAGTACCTCTACATAAATAGTAGTATTCTTCATTTACCTTTATGTAGATCTTTTTCATAAAGGTATCCAGGAATTTAATTATTCTACAAAAGGGTAGTGTTAAGGTTACTTTTACACTAATAATTGTTTACCTTTTGTATAAATACAGCCGCATAAATATAATTCAAAAAGACCTTTATGCATCTTGAAATGTTGATACTATTCATGATAACACTTTACATTGAAAACCAAGGATTTAAACACATTTAAAATTTAAAGAAACTAGCTATGAAACCCCTTATGGGTTTCATTTGATCACCCGATGATCATTGTTAGAGGAAAACAACCCAAAAAATAAGTAGATATATCTTTAAGAATTAATCATGAAAATATATCAGAAAATAGAGTTCTTGTATTTCATGTATAACAGAAACATCCATCATCTTGTATGAAGGAGAATGGTTGATGAAAAATAGGGGTAGAAGTTGAACAAATCCTATTACCTCTGAGTGGGAGACACTATCTAGTGGATCCACAAACATTTTTTTATGGTTCCCAAACACCGAAGGGGTACTAGTACCTTTACTATATGATAAATTATGTTTTCAAAAGAAGAGAGTATAGATTATGGTTCAGTAGTATCTCAATATTCTTAATGAAGAGAAGTATTATCTATTTTTGATTAAGAGTGCGTTTCCTCATTAATAACACATCATATGCGTTACTACTCATTAGGTTTAATTCATTGAAATCATTTTAATGAATAAAATAAAATATTTTAAATGAATAAACCTTTGGTTTAGAAATAATGAAAACCATTTGGGATAGAAGGAGTCATTTTTTTTATCGCATGAAACCTAATATAAATTAATCTCATGCACATATAATCTAATATATATATATATCATAAATTATATATATATACACATTCATCATATGCATGAAAATATGCATGTATTATATGTATGTATTAAATGTACATTGTATGTATAATATCATATATTATATTTATAAATAAAATTCATACATCATATTAATGTGTATATGCATCTAATTCATGTACATTTTAGTTTACATACAACATTATATTTATCCAATCTTTCTCTCTTTCAATTTCTTAGAAATGATTTATCATGGAATGCGCATCTGGGTCCTTACATTATATCCTCATATCTCTGGAAAAAAATTGACGACATGATCTAATGACCATCTAAATAATCATCCACATGTCTCTTGTAGGAATCATTCTCATTCACACTTTCTACCAGAGGTGAGTGATCGAGAATAGGGGATTCCAACATATGAAAAAAAAATTCCTCTAGTAGTGAAATGCACAAGTGCCTATACAACTTTTGATTTTTTTTAGTGAGGACATTTCCTTTTTCCAGTACTGATTACAATGCTTCTACTATTAAAATTTTAATTTTATGTAATAATTAATATTATATTATTATAACTTTATTTTGTTTACAAATTATAATGTAATTATTTGATGAATCAATTATTCTCCTTCTATTTTATCAAACCGTAACATCCCTCATCGTTGGATTCAGAATATTCAGTTTGTCAGATATTTTAGGTTTAATAATTCATATTCCACTTCAAATAACCCAAACATAGGACTTATGAAATTATTTGAAGGTATTTAGGTATATTTTTCTTACCAATTACATTATTTCAAATTTACTTAATCTTTTGAGTGTACTTCCCAATCTTAAAATGCTAAACTAATATTTCTTCAACCCATGCTTCCAAGTTACACCAAGTATTGTTATGGCAATTAACCCTTCATCCTAACTAGGTTAAGTTGACCTGATAATTTCATTAGATTTTTCAAATAATTATAATCACAGTAATGAGTTTAAAACATGTAATTTGAACTATGTTTTTATTATAACTCAAGTGATGGAAGATTTTTTTGACTTAATATTGTGATTTAGGGAGTTTTTAAACTTATACATAAATATCATTTATTTTTAACTTATGTGGATCTAATACAATTAATACCCTTGTCCAAAAAAATATTTACACATAATAATTTAATTTTTTTTCATATTCTCATGATAGTTGATATATTTAATTTATGTCATGGTGTTTAATCATTCAATTAAATATTCCATTGCATTTCATAAATAAAAAATCATGTATTGAAAGAATTAAAAAATATGTTGTGACATCCTTAATTCAAGGTATGTGATGTTTTTTATGCAATGTATTTTGGTTGTTTTTGTTTTTCTTTTAATGTGTTATAAAGGAATTTTAGAGGCCTCATAAATAAAAAACCAATAGAGATGAATTTTTTGAATCAACTAGTAGCTTTGGTGATGCTTGTGTTCCTATAGCTAGACACTACATACTCTTCAACTAGTCGGTAATGGTGGTAGAATAGCTGTATTTATACAGGTCCCATCGGCCATCCGGTGGTAGTGGAAAATTACCTAAACTACTATAGGTTGTTCCAACCATCTATTTAACTAGTATTAGGGGTTACACCTCTCCTGGGAACATCGTCCATATGAAGGCCCAGTACCAGCAAACTGGTGGAGCCATCAGGTAGCCGGTGAGGGCCATCGACTCGCAGGTGGTTCCTAGATGACCAAGTAATTAATTTTGACCCCGTATTTTCACCTAGAACTCCCCTTTTGATATCTAACACCTATGGATATACCCTCACTAGACTTGGACGTTTGAAGGGGCTCCATTTTGTAAAAATGTGTTCTCTCCTTTCCCTTTCTTCAATGATCAAAGACTATATCGAACGGTTGCCTAACAAAAGGTAAGATTCATCCATTCAATCCCAAATATTCTTTTTATTTTAAAATTATCATAATATATAAGCTATATTATCTAGATATACATATCATGTATTGATCTAATGAAGAAATATTTGTCTATTGGTAGATTGGAATCAAATCTAAAGAGTTAGTGGCCATTACTTGGACTTGATCTAGATCGACCATTGAAAACAGTTTTCATTAGGTAAATTAAATTGAATATAAACCAATTTATCCATATAATTATTAAATATAATTTTATAATCCCTTTAGTTATGAATTTGGATTGATACTATGGATCCTTGGAATTATTTTTTGACTTGGTTAGTGAACATGCATGATTTGGGTATCATCACATGGAAAATATTGATGTTTGAAATCAATGTGATTGAGGTGGGAAGGTATTTACCACATAGGGACCTTGTATAAGTTGTTTCCTTTATATTTATATCATATGTATGCATTTGTATCCCATGGGATCTATGTTTGATATTGATCACATGTTCTTCGTGGTGTATCATCTGAGACTCATGCTTCATAATTATTACATGTGTGTATGAGGTTTTTGAGACTCAGTACTTAACATGTTATATTGTGTATATATGTGTTATGCCCTATTGTGTGTGAATATATAGATTATGGAGGATTTTAATATTGTATAATGTGATAGGTGGACCATCATATCTTGGTTAAACCTTATATGGGGAGAATGTACAACATGTCATGATGGAGACGATGGACCTAAACACAGGGCAGGGGTGTGATAGTCGTGTGGCACAACCCAATGAAGAGACAGGGTACCACGACCTTATGGACTAACCCGTGATCGATATGGGGATAAATTTCCTTGTGTATTGACTTTATGCTTGTTTGAATCATGTATATTCAGATATATATTGTGTTATTGTGGTTGGCCCATGATCATGGCTTCTATTATGACCTTCCTTTCAACATGGATCTGAAGAAGGTACACCTAGGGTTTATGGAAGCTTGGATATCACAAACAAATTTTACATGATTAATTATTTATTTCTTGTGAATTTTATTATTAGAATGGAATACACCTATTATACATGTGAACATATGTTAAGGACACATTGGTGGTATCCTACCTTGTTTATACTCACACCCTACATGGGAATCTTAATGTGCATGCAGACTTCATGATAAGGGATCCAGGGAAGGGTAAAGGCCCGAAAATAGAGGAGATCGATCTTGGGGTTTATAGGTGATTTTGGGATAGAATTTGGAATAATTCCACATTGTATTTATTTATTTATTGTTAATTTTTTGTATGCTTTGGTCTGATCTACAACATTGGGGGTCCTTGGTTTCTTACATCGACATTCCATCTGATAGATCATTTATTATTATTTAGTTCCACTATACCTTTTTTGATTTATTATTCTTTTTTATGTTATGTATCTATTTTATGGGTTTTAATAATAAGGTTATAGTCTTCCCACTACACCATTCAGACCCTTCTTACTAGTGAATAACCTCTTTTGTTTGGGGAGGCATACGTGAGGTCATGTAACTCACCATCCCGGATTGGGTGATTCGGTTCAGGGTGTTACAAAGTGGTATCAGAGAATTATTTCTTTTCTTTATTCTTGAATGTGTTTGGGATAAAGGTATAAAAGAGATAAGATATGTGGAACTCAAGTAGGATAATAATGTAAGTCCCTTTCCAACTCTTATTTGATGGACCTATGAGTTATTAGTGATGGGATTTCTGTTACAGTTTTGGTTGTACGGTTCCATGTCGATATTGAATGTGTTTTATTGTTATATTTTATGGGATTTAGTTCCATTCATGCATCATGTATATGAACATATGATCACATTCCATATACATATTTTTTATATGCATGTTAGTTTATTTAATAAAATTTCTTAATTTTTCTTCTTTGATATATTGTTCTAAAATTTTGATTTCATGAAATTTATCTTACATGTTTTTTCATTGTGTATATATGACTATGAATAATGTGTATGTATGAAGAACTAGGATTGATCCTTGGGTAGTTATAGGAGAGTTATGCCTTATCATTGTAGGAAGCCTCCTAGAATATATATCCTATTTAAATCCCTTTTGTGAGTTTGTAAACATATTTGGTTGTTATCTTAAGTAAACTATTATAGGAATTATAAGTGTTCATTTACATTACATATAATTATTCCAAGAAGATATCTAAGGGGACTGTCGATAAAAGAAATTCAGAATTCTCCTATAAGGGAGGACTCTCATGTTTCACCACTAGATAAACAAGAGGTTGAAGTTGAATATTCCCATGTACCTACTCTAGTGGATCAGGGGGTAGAAATTATTTATCCAAGAGTCCTCCTCATAGTTATTATTCAGTATGGAGGAATTTATTAGATGATGGTTGATTTCTCAATGGACTTCCAACTTCAAAATCCCCTAGATTTCTAGGGCACTAGATTAACACAAGATGTTGATTATTGCATTAACATCATTGAGGTTATAATTAGTCTAGTTATAAATATTTATGATTAAAGGGTAAATATAGTTGATTTCATGCTTCAAGGACCCCCCAGAAGGTGGTTGAGTGTTATAAAACATGTGGGAATACATGAGTCTCTTACTTGTATGACCTTTATGAATATTTTCTTTGAAGATTTCTTCAAGGAACACATAATTTTGATCCTGTGTAGGAATTTATGAATCATCTGTAGGGGATGAAGTCAATGTCATCTAACTTTTATCATTTTGAGAAGTTTTTTCACTTCCCCCCCCCCTATAGAATTATGTTTCACATAAGTCCTGAGAGTTGAATATCATCCTTCAACTAGAGTTTAGGCATCAATTGAGAAGATTTGAACTAACAAAATATTTAGAGGTGATTCATATGGCCTTGATTGTTGAGAAAAGTCAAGAGGACAAAAAGGTTTCATGTCATCTTCCAACTCTTAGGGGATTGGATAGAAGACTTTCAAATGCTACTTTGGGTGTCTCTTCTAGTATAAAAAAGTAGAAGTATGAGGATTTAGAGTAGATAGGTGGTAGTAATTAAGAGAATAGTAGGGTTTATTTATCCCCTTTTATGGGAGGAGGTGGTCCCTAGTGTTTCAACTGTAGAAATAGCGGTGAATATCTCAAATATTTTCTAATAACTCAAATAAAGTTCTTCAGTGTGGAAATATGGGGTATCTACAGTGGTTTTATTTATGTGTGTTGTGGATAGGTTCTCATATGGATGTAGGGAAAACTTATATTGTGACAAAGGGATTTTGAAAAAGTCTTCAATATAATACTTAAACTCCATAGGCTTCGTTTACCCAGGTGAGTTATGTGTCTTAGGGGTAGTCTCGTGAAGCAAAGGTGGTAAAATAGTATGCAATGGACCATGTATTATCTAATTTTGGAAAGGGACCACTGAATATTCAAGGTAGATTTTTTATCACACCTATATTATCTTCCACATTTTTTGTAGGGTTTCTTATCAATTTTTTATATCTTCTCAAGATTCTTTTGGATTTATTTGATGGTAACATTTTCTTTTGAGTTTCTCTCTCCTGATACTTCCTTGGGGAAGAAAGTGGATTATTTCCAAATATTTTTGCAATTTCCCATAGTTGTTAATATATATGTAAATTCGTTTGATTTCCTAATTATTGAGATGACTATCTTTGATATGATCATTGTAAATGGTTGGATGACTAGTTATTGAGTCCATATCAACTACTACAATAGATATGTATACTTTATTATTCATTAGGGAGAGAGTTATACATTTTTAAATGAATGGTATTTTAGATTAGGTAGAATGGGACTAGACCTGAGTCATTTTAAAGTTATTATAGTGAAGATAGAAGGTATGGTTCTTATAGAAAATTAGGTAGTAACTCCCTCCTCTTTTCCTCTAATGGTGGATTGTTACCAAGATGTATTTTCACATAATTTCTCAAGACTTAATCCAAATAGAGAAATTAATTTTTATATTGAACTTAAAATAGTAGAAAAACCTCTATTGATTCCTCCATATCATATAGATCTATTGAGTTCAAGGAACATAAAGTGTGGATTTATTATTTGGAGTAAAAGTGATTTATATGACCGAAAAAATCTTTCTAGGGTGCTCCAATGTTTTTTATAAATAATTAAGACGGTATTATTTGGCTTTGTGTGGACTATAGCCATCTAATCTAGGTGAATATGAAGAAAGATACACATTTCCAAGGATGGATGACTTGTTTGATCAATTGTCGGGAGCATGATGGTTCTTTAAGACTGATCTGTGATCATTTTACCACCATATTCTAGTTGGAGTGGAGGATATTCCTAAGACATCATTCATGAGTTGATATAGACAATATGAGTATCTTCTCATTCCATTCAGGTTGAATAATTCCCCAGTGGTGTTAATGGATCTCATGAATCGGATTTTTTATCTATATCTTGGCTTGTTAATTATGGTGTTTGATAATGATATCCTTATATAATCACATATCTCAGAGATAAATTCTAGACACCTATTTATTATGTTGATAAAACATCAATCTTATTGGATTTATGATTATCCTTCAAATTTTACCTTCTATTTTCTTGAGGTATGTTTCCTTGAGAATTTAATCTCTAAAGATGGAATTTCTATTAACCTAGAGATGGTAAAAGTCATGATTTCTTGTTCATTCCCAAAAAATGTGTCTAGGGTCAAATATTTCCTTGATTTATGTAGGTATTACAAATGGTTCATTCAGGACTTCTCCCACCTAACAGTTCCCATGACAATACTTACCAAGAAGGGGGTAAAGCTTGAGTGGAAAGATCAATGTGAATAGGCCCTCATGGAGCTAAAGAGGATATTAAAAATAGCTCTAATTCTGATTCTTCCAAATCCTACTATTGGATATATGGTATATTTTGATTCTTTGGGTGTTGGTTTATTAGTTTTTTATGTGTAGGGGTTAGGTAGTTGATTATGAGTCTCACCAGTTATAATCCCATGTGTGGAACTACCCTATACATGAAATGGATTTAAAATATTTGGTTCATGCACAAAAGGGTTGGTTCCATTATGTCTTTAGTGAGAGATTTTTCATATACAGAAAACATAACAGGTTGTGTTATATCATCTCTCAGTGGGGCATGAATCTTCATCAAAGGTATTGGGTAGAGTATCTTTTGAGGTTTCAACCCTGGAACCAACTAATTTGTACATTAGATTACATTTTTATTAAAATTATTGAATATTAATTTAAATATCTTATCACATATTTATTTTTCTTATACATAATATTAACGTGATAATGTCCCAGGGTATCTGTCACATCATAACAGGTCATAGTAGTAATCCAATATGATGAGAGCCTTAAGATGTTATAATGAAATATATTAAATACTAGTTCTACATTCAAATAACATTATATGATGGGTCACATAATATGTTTGTTTTCAGGTGTGAGTACTATTAAGAAAATGACACTTCATCTCATGAATTTTACATTTGTTAATCTCCAAGATGGAAGGTTACGATAACAAACCTGCCAATAAAAATTCTATTTGTTTTTGTGTTATTGGATATTTCTATCTATGAGTGTGTTCCATGGACATTATAATTTAATATTTTTATTAATGAATTTCATTATGTGAGCACATAGTATTACTGACAAAGACAATGACACCATATGTTCTCAAGAAGTAAAGTGAAATGGGTTTGTCGTGAATGACATGTTATTAATGGATAAGTCAAGGAAGGATTTCTCCCTTCCATATTTATGGATGCTGATATCTCATCTGTGTGATTGGAATGGAACATTCACCTTAAATTCCATGTCCATGGTGTAACGTCGTGTTTATTTCATATAGTAAAAGAAATATTTATCAAGAATATAGTTTGAAGACATGGATTTCCAACCTGCATGATGAGGTAATGAAACAAGGGAATTATATTACACAACCAGAATTCATATTTGGTTGTCGCTGTTATGACATTAAGTCCTTTCTATTGGATTCTTTAACCCATTTCTAGATGGTAATATTTGAATTTAGTAAAACCCACCTAATATAAACAAGAAAGAATCCTAGAGGGTTACACACAAATTGTTTCTATTAAACATTATTAAATTATGTTTTAATTTAGTTAATGGAATAAATATTATTCTCAAGAATAAGGAATAATTTTATTCATGTTTTAATTATCACAAATATTAAATAAATATTTATTCTCCAAGATTTGAATTGAATATTTATATTATTTATTTAATATATTTAATAAATATTTATTCAGGGGAATATGAATAAAATATATATTTATGAATAAAATATTTATTTAGGTATTCAATAAATACGGAGGAATACAGGTGGACCAAGATCATTTCTGGTGTTAAATATTAATTTTCAAGATGGAAAAATAACATTTATCAATGTGTAGTTAACACATGATATAAAATATTATTATTATTATTATTATTATTATTAAATGGAATGGGGTTTGAAAAGGATTATAATATTATTTAAGGGAAATTGTGAAACTAAATAATATTTAATCCAAAACCTCATATCTATAAATAGACTCTTATGCCTATTTTTTATTGTAAATTGAGAATTGGGAATCATTTTGAACAATAGATTTGTATCTAGACTCCTCCCTCCCTACTCCTCTCAAGAATGAGAGGACAAGGGAGAACCCTTTCAAGTCTAAAGGTTCTTGTTTCTATCAAGAAGAAAAATAAAACATAGTTGATCAACCACACTGTCACCAAGTGTTCCATCAATGATTGTTCATAGATCCAAGGAGAACATGCAGACCATAGCTAAAGGTATTCTACACTTGGATCGTACCGGTGAAATGAAGGTAATCTAATAAGGGTTATTTGGAATATCAACAACATCATCAAATAAAGTTCCTAAAACTAGGTATTCCTTTCATTATATCTAAATGAAATTAATTATAAATCGAACATGAAAATATACTCTTCAGGTTCCAAGTTTTCTCATGTCAATATCATATTGTAAAATTGTCATTTCTCATGGAATTCATGTCATGTACAAATTTTGGAATGATCTATTAGATTGAAATTAACCTTTATGGGTTTTATGCCCATCAAGTAACATTTTCTATGCTTGGAAACTACAAGGGAATATGAGGTGTCCCATTTAAATTCATAATTATTTATTTGATTGTTGATCAACATCATCATTAGTAGTTAGATATTTCATTCCTATAATATTTGATCCCAAATATGATGTTTAATTAAAATGATTTTGATATTTTATTTATTTCATTCAAGATTTATAATTATTAAAGGACGAAGAACAAATGAAGAATGGAAGAATATGTCATCAGTTAGTGATAAGTATTATACTCGATGAAGCTGGGTTACATGGCATGTAACAAGAGTACACACCATGGACCCAAGTGCACTATACTTGGACGTGTCACGAGATACATGAAATGAAAAGAATTAATTACACATGATGCATTTATTTAACACCAAATATTGACCGGACCAACATGGTGCATATTTTTTTAGATTACATAGTATGTAACTGGTCTACATGTTGTGTAGTATACATGGTTTAGCAGTGAAATTAATGAAAATGGTGTGGTCAAATATATGGTCAAAACCACATGATACTGATAGCCTATAAAATTAATTATGTACATGATGTGTAGTTGGTATACATAACATATAACTCTTTTATTTCTCATGTCAAAATAACATTCTGAGTCATATGGTGTCACGAACCAAGCCCGGTCACCATCCGACCCTGGGCCCGACTCGGTCCGCGGCAAGGCCCGAGGGGCGTTCCCGATCCCCACAGGCTGGAAACTAGTGTCGGGCATCAAAACTAAACAAGAGGGAACGATTTGGCCTATAAAAATAAATAAAACAGCGAAAAAAAAAGTTAGAACAATGTACTAACCTGACCACAACGAAAAACTCCTCGTGACCTCAGGTGTCACTCCCCAAACCACAACCAAGTCTCTCCCAGAGCGAACAAGCTTGTGTCTAACCTGTATCATAAACTAAAAACAAGAATACACTATAGGCAAGAGTATTAAAACTCAGCAGGGAGGCCTGACTAATTCTATTCCCAATGCACACACCATTAAATAAAGAATTCACTAATTTCTTATTTGAACTACAATTTATAAAAAGTATGTTTTTCTAAGTATTTTCTTCAATACAAAAGTACAAACCATTGCCCTTAACCATTATCAAATCTAGATTCATTTCATTAGTGTTAATGTATTTTTTAAAGGGAAAGTTATGTTTATATTTTATCCAAATTTGTACATAGAGGATTAAACACTTTCATTTGAAAACCATTTTTAGAAACCTAATTAAAATCAATTTAACACTTTGCAAGGAGAAACATACACCAAAAATTCACAAAAGAAATCACACAGGAAGGGAAATGTAGGTATACATTTAAGAATCAAAATCACTACTAAAAGCAACAAAAGCCGAATTGACATGGGTCGAACCTAGGAGATCGTTAACAATCTAAAAAGTATCATACAAGTGACTCATCCCGAAGGCATGCCCTAACTCGATGGCATCATAACGCCCATACTAATACCAGGTATATCCCTGCATGGCCTAACCAAGGGGCCCAAACCCCATAGCTGCAATAACACAGTATTCCCCTACTATGGGGCCACTAGCCAATGCATAATCTAAACTAATGCAGCATCGTTCACAAAAATACACTTACTATGTCAGGTTCTCATGTCAACGTGTGTAATAAAAGAAAGGGGGTGAGTCAACAAAGTCAATCAATCAGTACAAACATCACACACAAATCATGCAGTCAACGTAAATAAAATATCACATCTGAGTCACCCCAAATAGAGTTTCCAAAATCATTTATTTTATTAAAGTGCCAAACGGGACATCACAAATTTTACGGAAAATCTTCATTTCTCAAGTGAACAAAAACACTTGTTTGCGCTTCAAAATAAATCATTTACCAATAAACGAAAACAAAATTTAAAATTTTGTGAATTATTTTTAAAGTCCAAACAAGAATTCTTTCACTACTGGGTGTCCGCTCATCAAGAAAACATTTCAAGTGTCGTGTATAAAATAAACGGCTCTTTTTACATCGAGTGATCATTTAAAAATTTACCATTTAATACTATTTCTTATTTATTAAAATTTATAAAAACTCAAGAAATTAATAAATTCTAAATTTAAAGGAATGTGTAGTGGGGGACCTACCTCGACTTGTCGCTCGATCGTGATGACACGACTCGCTTCACAGTTGCTCATAAGCATGCGCAAACCGATAACCGCAGTGTTGTGGAATTTCATTGATGACACGCTGAAACAACTGAAAGAATTTAAATGCCAAAAACCATTACCCAATTCTATTAAAAAATAATTTTCATCCTTGATAATTATTTAATAAAAAAATTTAAAAATTTTATAAATAAAATTTCTAAGACCATTTCCACTGATAAACAAAACACTAGAAAATTTATTAAATAGTTTTCAAAATATTTCGCATGACTTAAAATTCCAAAAACTTCACTCAAAATATCCTTTTAAAAAAAACACACCTTGGTGAAACACCAAACCACCTTCCAGACATGTTTCTCACCATTAATATAATTTAATAAACTATTTAAAAAATTTATAAAACAATTCTTGAGAGGTATCACAAGACATTGAACACAAAAGACCACCCAAAAAACCCTTTTGAGGCCAAACGCACACCACATACATGTCACTGCAGAATTCGCACCTCTTGCGCACCATAATAAATTACCAGAATAGTTTAGAAAACACTACGAATGCATCAACAAAAGTTTTCATAAAATCAAAAGATTCATGTTACATAAACACGTTACTAAACACTTCGAAATCATATATATACATCAAGAAAAACCATATTCACACAAAAAATATTAATCAAATAACATATTAAATTGATTAAACAAAAAAAGAAAACACCAAATAAAGATTATGTACGAAACCCCTACCTTTGGTGTCGAAACCCCCAATTTCGGTGTGAAACTTCAGTTGCTCGCCAATCGCACAACAAAAAATTAGAATCAAACCCTAAAATCAATACGTTGAACTAAATACATCAAAATAGAACCAAAAACAACACAAATACCTAATCCATTAAACTTTAAAATAAATAAATCAAACCAACAAAGAAGAATGAACTTGCGGTGAGGGAGAGGATGGCCAACTATGCAAGGGGGGGAATATCATATGTGCGTCGTGCAGGAAAACCACTAGGTTTGGGAGGCAGCGCGGGTTTGGGAGGCGCACGACCGTCCAGGAGAGGGAGAAAGGGGTGAGGGTCGTCGATCACTGGTCAGAGTAGTCGTAAGGGGGGTTCCCTGGGCATAGCATCAGCCGAAGGGAAGGGCGATCAGAGGATGGAGGGAGCATAAGAGGCGCGCACAGGTAGGGTTTATAGAAGGGGTCTTGCGCGCGACGGGAATGAGGGGAAAACGCGAAGGGAGGGGAGAGAAAGAGAGGGAGAGAATAAAGAGAGAGTAAAAAAGGAAAATAAAATATAGATTAAAAAACAACAAAATCAAAATAAAACCAATAAAAATGGAACTTAATCCATTAAAAATAATAATTATAATAATAATAATCAGTTAATAATTTTTTTATAATTATAAAAATAATTTAACATTCACAAAGAAATTAAAATATTAACATAATTGATAATAATATTGATAATAACATAATTTAAATATTAACTTAAATAATAATCATATGAATAATAAAACTAAAATAATAAAAGCAACCAAAATAATAATATCATTACTAATTGAGGTTGCGGTCGCGTACGCGGTCGCGTACGCGGTCGCGTACGCGGTCGCGTGCACGGTCGCGTGCCCGGTTGCGTGCTCATGTAATAATAAATTTATTAATAAAATGTCATCTTATTAAAGTTGGTCTTTAAACACCGTCACATGTAAGGTCACACGCCCGTATAAGATCCCAATTTTTTTTAAATTAAACCCAGTTCAGACTAAAGCCCAAAAACAAGTCCCAAAATAATTAAATTAAAATAATTTTTCAGGTCAGGGTGCAACATATAGTGCATTGTGCACATTGTATAGTTGGAGTACACATTATGTGGTCCTGTACCCTAAGAACATGTTGATTTCTTTAGCGGTTTTTGCAGAGACCTAGCATGTATGATGCATATTGTTTAGATATTTAGTAAATATAGTGTAGTCTAGTTGAGATACATATTGAATCCCCATGTGTTTATCCTAGGTACATGATAAATAAGGAACACCATGTGTAGCTCCTAAGTACAAACCGTTTAATCTCGCAACAAAAGATAGAATTAAATTACATTATGTAATTAATTGAAACATTAAAACCATATTATATTGATTTAATATAATTGGGTTTTGAATTAATGGTAAAGAAACCCAATAATAATAAATCAGATTGGGGGTTCAAAACCCATTGGGTGTAGGGTACTGTAGCATCGTTGTAGAGGCATTGTAGTAGTATTATAGTGGTAGCAGAACTATAGCACCATCAGACTGTAGCGGTGGTGGGAACTGTAGCAGGAACTATAGTGGTGGCAACACTATAGAAAGTATTGTAGTAACCTGGGTACTATAGAAGCATTGTTCACTGGTGGGACTTCAGGGCCATGTAATGAGATTTCATGCCCACTGGGCATGTGGGCCATGTATTTAATAAATAAGGCTTTATGGGTAGGCTATCCCTTGGGGGGCTATGGCCTAACTTCCTGGCCTATGTGTGTGGTGTGTGTGTGTTTAATATAATTGTACCCCCAAGAACCTAATATATATATATATATATATATATTATCCACATATCATTACTCTTTATAAAGTTGATTGGAACATGATGTGTTTGAAAATCTAATAATGGTTTTAAAAAATTAAAAACAATCAATTTATTTGTTGGAATTATCTATAATTATCAGTAATATAGTTTCATTTCCATGAATGCATTAATTATGGGTATCCCTAAGATAATTAGTATGGTCATTAATATAAAAGGAAATTAATTAAGTAATTAATAAATTTAATTTTTTTATCTTGTTAATAAAGAATGATATAAATGAATGTTAAAGAGTATACTTTTTCATATTTTTTTCATATGCATGACTATTCATGAGTTTGACCAAGATCTATGTATACTGACTGAAAATTAACTTTTTTATTATCAAATCACTTTTATGGAGAAAGTGATTCATCCCTCCATCCTTTATTATATTGGACTAATGTGTCCAAGGTTATTTATGTAATTACACGTAACCAATATTTTGGTTCCCCTCACCTGTTTGAGTTAAAAATTAATGTAATAAATGGATTATCCCTAGGATAATGGTGGTAGTTAAAGACATAACTAAGATAATTCCAATACATGTGACATACAGTTAGAAAGGTGTAATGCGTCAACTCATTCCAAGACTGAAATAATTAGTTATTTCCCCTAGGTCATAGGTGGAATTTTTTCCAATCAATAAATAAACTATTAGTTAGCTCATGATTGGGTCATTTATTTATTAATTTATTTATTTATACCTTGTGAGTTATATATTTTTTGGATTCAATATCGTTATCCCATAAATAAATGGACTAATATAAAAAGATTGAATTTAAATAAATGGATTATGTGTAAATTTATTATTGGACACAGTTAATCACTTAAGTAAAATCCACTTAATATTAAAATACATATAAAGAATAAAATAACAAAAACATTACAAAAAATAAATAAATTCCCTCAAATATATATTAAGTTAGAATTTGTTTTTCCATTACTTAGTTAAGAAATAAATCCATAGAATTAAGTGTCTAACCAACCCTTATAGGGATAGTTACCTTTATCATTGAGTTCTCAAGAAGTTTATGGGTTGACTTAACCATCTTATATCACGATAAATATCTCTCACTAGACTTGTTGTAACATGGTGGAATGTGTTGAGGAAATTCAAGTTAGGATTTCTAGATTGTGTAATCCACTCAGTAGATCAAGTAGCTACATAACCACAGTTGGAAAATACCTTCCTACCCAAATACCTTCAAATAGCTTGAACAACCCTCATTGGGGTTATTCTAAGGAATATATGGATCTTTTACACTAAATTGTTTATGAAAATTGGAATTCTAAATTAAATGGTGAGGGATATAGGCACTTGATAAATTAGTCTGAGACTTGATAAACATAATTTTAATATATTTCACATAAATTGAAATCAATTAAAGTAATAATAATCTTCGTATTTCAGAATAATGGAAAGTCAAACCATAAAACCATTGCGATTATTCCAAACTTAGGGTATGTACTAATAATTACAAATTTTTAGATATGGTAAAATAATTTATGAAATTCATTATTATCAGTAAAAATCTATTATGTATTGGAATACCTTATTCCTATTATACCCCCCCAAGTGAGAATGGGTTTAAATTATGCCTACCAGAGATATGTATAAGATTTTCATATGTATTTTGTATTATTTTATCAATTATGAAATGATATTTTATGATACAACATAAGGAAATGCATTATTACACTATAATATCTTAACTTCTTTTTCTTAAGAAATATAAGGAATGTCTTGAAATAAAAAAGATTAATAATGCCACTATATCAGTGTAAACAGAAAGAAGGTAAACTTGATACTAATCGTGCTTTCAAAAGGATTCATTATATTGATCAACTAAAATAGGCTTACACATAGAGAAGAAATTCCCCATTAATCTTATATCATTTTCTATACCACCAAGGTTATCCTCATTTATCCAATACTAGATAAAAAATGGATAATTTACCTAGGAAAATTTTTCACATACTTTACCAAGAAGATTAGGATTGGATAAAACATGTTTCTCTGCACCTTATGGTGCAAAGTTGAAAGGAAATGGTAAAGATCTTATGGATAATATAAACAAAAATATCCTTTACATTTTCCTTTAAAGAGACAAAATATTTAAAGGAAAAAAGTCAACAGGAGGCTATTTTCTTAAAATTTGGAAAGAATGGACCCTAGAAAAGAAATTGCAATGAATTGAAGAAGAAAATAGTTTCATCCACTTTAGGTATATTCATCAATTTTCTATTCACCAATTTTTTATAAAAATACAATATTATAATAAATTACAGGTATTTAAATATAATAAATTATAAAATATAAAAAATTATAGGGTGAACACAAAATGAGCTAATAAATGGAAATTCTTACACCAGGCAAGTGAATCTCACTACTTCTTATTTCTAATTGGATTGATTCAATTTTTTAATAAGTGTTTCGAAAACATTTATCTCAATGTCTATCTGGAGACAACAAGACATTATTTCACATTTAAATAAATGTTATTATGGTACTATAATAATAAACTAATGGTTTGGAAACTCTTGAATCACAAATATCCCTCAAAATGAATGGTTAATATAATGTATAATTCTTTTACCCAATTAGAGAAACATAATTCCTTTTCAAATCATAACTAAATGTTATAGAATTATTTATATCATAAAAGTGTTTTAGTCCCATTTTATCTCAGAGATTGGATATACAGACAACCAAAATATCATGTTTTCGATAAAGAAACATTTGTAAATAAAGGTACATCAGAGATATTTTATAGATATTTTAGCTATTATAAATTTAATGGTAACTTCATATACTTCATGATATTACTTTAAGAAATTTTAGAAATTCTCAGTGATGTAAATAATATAATTTGGTAAATATTGAGTAATCGTTGAGCTGGCCTGTCAGAGAATATCTTATCCATGTAATCATTGATCATGAATATGAAGCAATGGTAACAAAAAACTCACATTTCCTTGTACACATCAAATGAATTATGATATTAAATGGAAGAACAATAATGAGTCGTATATGTATTTTAAATTTCCCATTATTTCTTCCAATAAATGTTTTTCAAATATAATTGAAACACCTAACCATATTCCAACTATATTTCCATATGGATATCATATCAATTATGGATTTTTAAGAATATATGAGGACACTACTACACGTTTTTGATGAAAATGTTTTGTTAAAATCTGGATATAGCTATAAATGAACATCAAACACTAATGTTAATCTAATTTAATGATTCTATAGCCACTAAGGATATTTATGACTAGTCATGAACAACTATATTTATATAATGGAATACTATCACATTATGGATAGTCGGAGTATAGTTAATTTATATGAGTTGTGGATATGGATGCACAATGAGTTGGCATTGGAATATTATACACTATTGGGAATAATGGGATGAGTAGTTCAAGAGACAAATACTAGAGAGGAATTCATACCAAAAAGGTAGTTTATGTTCACTATGGTGGGTGATACATATATTATTATTTCAGAATAAAGATTCCTACAATGTAAAGTAAATGGAAATATTATAAAATTGAAATGTATGAATAAATTCAAGTAATGAAATCCATGTATCAAAATTTAAAGACTCTATATTTTGAATGATTCTGAGAATTTATAATGATGGTAAGTATTCAATTAAAACTGGGCATGGATGGTACATAATGGCGCCGATAAATAGTGATTGATTATTGAAAGGTTTAGTCTATGAAAAAACTTATACACAAATTAGCATAACTAAAATCATTTTGAATTATAATTATCAAATCATATTTATATAAACATCATATTTGGTTATTTAGAGTCAAGAACACCTCATTTTGTGGATTCCTTATAGAAGTAGTCTATATGACTATTTTTATTCTCATTTGACAGACTCAGTTTCTAAAGGGGTATATACATGAAACCAAAAACACCCAAAGGCTCTCATATCTATGGGATAAACCATATTTCAAAAGGTAGGTTATTATTGGGCCTTTTTCCAAAAAATTCTTAGGGACTTACACGGGTCAAGAGGATGGGTGGTTAGGCTCATACCACCCTTTTGGGGGGATTATATCCTACTCTAGGCCTCTCTTATAGATTTATGTTATATTTTTGAATCATTTATAGAACCTTAAAATAAATTTGGTCACCCTTGACATTTGAAACCAATCACATATAATCGTGGGAGTAACCATATGTATGTATAAGAGTTTCTCAATCAAAAGAACCATCTATATGTATCTGAGGTTCTCCATTGATGGTAACATCTATATGAATTTGAGGTTATACATTAATAATAATATCTCTTGGTATCATAGGTTCTCCATCTTATTATACCTCTTATTTAGGGATGCTGATTTTAAGATATATAGCCAGGCACTTTGGAATTTAATTTCATCTGGGTAGATGGTCGTTATTTTGACTTAATATTGGGCCCTCGATGGGTGTTTCTTATATATCCATATGAAATGAATTAGAACCCATGTATCTTGGTGTTACTTAATGGGACACATCATACCTTTTATTGTCATACGATAAGGAACAAACTATATAGTTTAACATCATGTTGTGAGGATGTCTAGATGAAAGATTCCAAGAAAAGGTTGGTACGTTAATTATACCAATATAGACCTATATGGTGGATCCCATGGGAGAACTAATCCCTATAGGATAGGGTTGATATCATAACAAATGCGGCTCTTTCAAGATGTTTTTCACTAGCGATATGGCCTAATAAGGGTGGGATAAACGAACCCATAAGGAAAATGGACCTCTAGGTAGAGGCATTATATTTTGGTGAATATAGATTGATAAAAATAATAATGGATTGTGGGTATTGAGTGTGAACCTCAGGGGATTCATCCTATGTATCCTATCTAGTTTGTAATCAAAGCGCATGTAGTACAGAATTTGGTTGGGGATTACACCTACAAGGGATGCCAAAATTTTATTTGCTAGAAATATGGCCGTATAGAGGTTATTCTCATAGGTAATATGACCCTTGCAGAAAATCGTATTATGGTTGGGACTTACACATATTTGGAGGCCCATGGTTCATTTGACTATTCTAGTGATATGATCATCACTAACCTCGAAGCCCAAATGATTCAACCTTAGTGTGGTAAACAAAAGTAATTGAAAGATCTAGAACTTTTTATAATATCTTTCACCTATAGGTGGATGGGGGACAGGATATGGAAGGTAGGGTATTTACTATAACAAGGTTCTAGTATCCTATTCTATGAGGTATTCCAAACTTTATTATTCATCTGTTGGAAAAAATGGTGATATTGTGGTGGGGTAATTAGGAAGAAAGGTTTGGTTTACTCATTATATTATTATTAACCTTTTTTAAAACCCCACCTATGGGGATTTTGTATCTCATAAAGTTAGTATACTACCTGATTCACTTCATGTTTGAAGAAGTAGATGTTTATTCTCAAACTAAGAAATTTCCTACCACCATCATTGAGGCTAATATCCTCATTACCATAGTAATTCATGATTGTGAGAGTTATGAGGATCCTATCAACTGGGTATATTAAATGTTGGTATTCCTTTACTGTAGGAATGCATGGTCGATGGGACACACTTGTGTGTCCTATGTTATGAACATATACATCTGGAGACCTTATAGGTGGTATTCACTTAGTATCTCTTAGATGGGAGGCATGTGTAAAGGGGTTCCAAGTCAAGTCCTTTTTTGTATGAGGGTTACATGAGGCTCAGTGGGTGATTAAACTAGGTGTTACCTTGGTGAGTTGGGATAGATCTCTCCCATGTGATACATGAGTGAGCTAGATTGGATTTTTACCAGGTGATACCTTGGTTGTCTAGATAAGATCTCGCCTAGGTGATACATAGGTGAGCTAGATTATATTTCACTCAAGAGATACATGGGATAACTAGATAGTTATTCACCCAAATTTCAATTTGGAAAACTAGGGGTTCCTCACCCAGGTGATATTTGGTAGAACTGAGTATGTATTCTTAGGAAAAGAACAACCTGTGAAACATCACTTGGGTAAGACCTTTCTCTAATCTCCAAGGTTCTCCTCAGGTGCTCTTGTAAGATTGGTGCTCAATTTTGGAACCAAGGATTGTCCCTTCACCCTAGTTTCCTCAGGCTAAGGGTAAAATGGTTCCTTGAATAGGTCCATGGTGTTTTGGACCATCATAGAACATTAATCCCTAGACTCCTTCTAATTTCCTCATATTTTGAAAGATCATAAAGATTCTTGAGATTTAGAGGAATTGGGTGAGAGCCTTGGGAGACCAGAGATTTGAGATTTTTCTTAATCTTCCATTCATCCTAAATTGTGAGACCATGTAAACTTAAGACCCTGGGTGAAAGAAGTTTTTTGTGCAAGTCAATCATATAGGATTTATATGCTAGATTAATGAACAGTTCAAACATTCACTATAGTTGGTCACATAAGTATACCATGATAAATTATTCATATGTAAAATGCATATCTAGGGATTACACATCAGTTGGGTGAGTAGTATTCATGAGCAAGTTGGGTGAGAGACTTTCATGAGGTGGTGATGGAGTTGTGTGGATGAATTTTATGAGGTCTCATATTCATTTATAATAAATTATCCACTTAAAACACCCAAAACTATTGATCTGTAAGTCCATTTAGGCTTTGTTATTAGTCATGTCAAATCCAAATAAGTAAAGCATGCCCCTGTATATATTGTATATACCCTAGAAAGAAGTTTTACTATGCAAAAAAATTCCCAAAAGACCCTCAAAATAGGTTCTATTCTATCGAAACCTTTCTATCAACACTATGAAAAATCTAAATCCATCTCCCAGAGAGAGTTTCTCACTACCATGCCACCAGTTTGAGAAATGTTTCTAAGCAATCATCATCCCTCAGACTGTGACACGTCTTAGGATATATGGAAATTTATCTTTATTCTTCTTATATCTTGGATACATATTTTTACTCAAACTTTACATGTGTTTTACATGTGATAATAGTATCTTCATTCATGTGGAAAAGTTCATGGAATTAATTCTTCAATGTCAAAAACATCCCCCCGTGAATGATATTCATTTATAATGAAAAAACATCACAAAAATGTAAATGTAAGGAATTCTGATGCATTCCTAAAGCATCTTATGGGATTTGGAGTTGTCTCACAAGTGGGAGGATGCTTCTAACATATTTTTTTTAGATTGGGTAATTGATATTAAGTCAGAATCTTGGGGATTTTTGATCAAAGGTATTGTAATAGGATAGATATATAAGTAAAGGTTATGGACCATGTTCGAAAGGTGGATTTCATCATGATGATTTCAAGGGGTATGGAAATAAAATTGATTTATCTTGAGGAAGAAGATACCTCTGGTTGACATTCCCTTATTTGGAGGTGTATTATAAAAATCCATATTTGGTAGTAGTATACTCAAAAAATGTTTACATGGTAGTTGGATTGTATAACCACCTATATCCAAAAAAATGTTATACGGATTTGAGTTTCCCAATACAATGAAGTGTGGTTTATGGAAAAGTGAATGTGTACACGAAGTATGATGGGGATTATTTTATATTGGAATCATTCATGGATGGATGAAAACTTAAATGCATAAATGTTCCTCACATGTCAAGAAAGAGTCATTTTTCTCTAATTATGAATTTTTACATGAGGGGACCCATATTAGAATTTGTTTCATGGTTCAAGGCATCATGAGGGGGAGAGGAAACACATATAAATATATATATATATATATATATATATATATTCATGGATGGGCCTATAATGAAGGACCCAAGCATCATTATATATCTTATAAGAATAAGAATCAATCCACATATAGTTCTCGAGAATAGTTCCATGCACTAATCAAATTCTTGTATGAGGAGAGGTAATGTTTATCACATAGTGGTTGGTCAAGGATATAGGATCAGAGCATCAATAAATATATCACCTAAATGAGAATAAATCCATACCAATTAATGTATATGGAAATTACTTCAGGTTATAAGAGAACGACACTAAAAACAAGGATCCTTTCAAATGAGGTTTGCACTTTTAGGTCATGCAATGGGATCTGTGCCATTTAGTTTAACATATTTGGATAAGGATGTTGTGTCATATAGTTTAATGTCCTATGAAATGGATGGATGGGGTGCTTTTAGGGTCATGCATCCAATACCACTAAATTATTTTCCATTTCATGGTGATCCATTTGATAATTATCCAGCATTATTTGTGTGAAGAGATGGAATTTTGTAAGCCATGATCTTAGGGATCTTGGATCTGAGAAAGTGATACGAGAAAAATACATATGAGATGAACATAAGTTTTTTAAAGGATTACTCTCATAAGATTTTTTAGGGAATACAGAAATATAAGGACTTTCTATTGAGGATGAAGATGCCTTTGGTTGATAGGTCATATTTGGGGCATGTATGGAAATCCATATGTGTGGTGTATTGTGCAAAGTCAACAAAAAGGTGTCATTTGGGGTCAGATTCTTCTATCACTGATATCTAGGTAAAGATTATGGAGATATTAATTTCCAAAAACATGTAGTGTGATTCGAAATGGGAAGGTTCCATAATTTGAAAGGATCATTTAGGTTATAATAGGATAAGAACAGGTGGAATGTCACTTGAAAATATTTGAATCATATATAAGGATGGGAAAATTTTTCTTAACCCAGAGTTCATGAATGAAGAAACCTGTGTTTGAATCTACTACATAGATCAGAGTCATATGACATACAAAAGGGGGAACATTATTTTATCATGTTGTGAATGGGCCTAGGATTTGAGATCTGGGCATCACTACATATTATGTTGTAACATGAATCAATTAATATGTAGTTCTTACAAGGGACATTCCATACGTAGGTCTAACCCACTCATAAGGAGGAGACAATATATATATATATATATATTGTGGTTGGAACCAAGATTTGATACTTGTGAATTCTTAGAGGTGGAACAACTGAAGACCAGTGTCAAAGGGAAAAGGTCCATTAGATTAGGAATGAAGTCCCATTCATAGGGTAAGTCTATAGTTTAATGTCATGTGATGGGGATTTTTTCATGAATTTTAAGGTTACGAGACATCGAAAATGAGTTTTTTATCTTAGGATCACATTGCTTTGACAAATCAAATGTGCAGGATTGTGAGAAAAGGTTTTATAAATTCGACATGAATGAAGGGATATAAGTGGGTCTAATTTTAAAAAAATAAACCCCATTCATGAGAATGATTTCATTACTATGACCAACCTATGAGTTACTATGTATCACACAAACGGGAATCAAGTCAGACATAGTTCTGAACAACTATGTCTTTGTACCGATCTAACTCGAAAATGGAGAAGGTAGTTTTTTCTTATGTTGGGTCTAGGATGAGAAATCCATCCACCAATATGTATCTTATATGTTTGAGAATCAATACACACATAGTTCTTGAAATTCCATACATTTTTTGACCAATTATCTAGGAAATATTATCCATATTAAAGGGACTTCTCTAATAATTATTAGGCCATGCATGGTGGATCAAGGGTATGACCTGGCATTGGTCATGGTGTGGTCTAATAATGAATATTATAATAGTCATATAAAATATATAAATTCTCATGATTCTTGGTTGGTTTGATAGGAAAGAATAAATCCAAGGGATATATGAATTTTATGGAAATTCCAATTTAATTTCATGTGACTGGGATAGATACTAGCTTAAGTATAATGGTCATATATCATTAGCCATGGAATGTAGGGATAATAACTCAAGAAGCAGTTACAAGACAAAGATATATCAACAAATTTGGAATGTGGTGAGGAATATTATAATTAATGATATTGTGATCCCTAGACCAAGGATAATGAAATGGGAAGGTACATAAGTAATGACCATAGATGATATCTGAAATTTGGTTTTTGTTAAGATGTTGTGAGGGCGTATAGAGAAGAAAGTATTTTCTCTTTAGGATGAAGATAACTATGGATGATATCCCATAAAAGGGTATTATTATAAAAATCCCTATTTGGGTATGGTATTCATAGTCAAAAAAGAGGTTTCCTGAGGAGATAACACTTATTTCATAGAAAACCAAAGAAGGTTTGTGATGATGAAAGTTTCCCAATACATGAGGTGTGATTGATTAAAAGAAGGTTTTTCAAAATTATAATATAATTATTCATACTTTCACTCATACTAATTGGGTGATTATGATCCCATTGAGGTATCAAGACTAAATTTCACTTATCCATCATGAAATATTTTACTACATAGATCTGTTTCACATGTGAAGAATAAGGGAACTTGTGGTTATTTTTTTGGTGATTGGGCCTTAGTTGAGGAATCCAAGAATCACTATGTGTCTAATAAGGGTGACAATAAAACCACATGTAGGTATTAAAAGTGGTTTGTTAAATTACTAAAATCCAAAGGAAAGTATCCTCTCATGTGAGTACCTAAGTATCCTATAGTTTCACTTCATGTGATAAGAATTTGGGTCATTCATTTTAATCATCATGCATTAAGGATGAAGTGGTTGAGCATTTTAAGTTCTCGCAACTAGGATTGGTGTATGCACTTTAGCATCATGTATTAGGGATTATTGTTTCATGAGAGAGGTGAAAATAAGGGATAGTGTGGGGCTTATGCATATGGGATTTCTGGATTCTACTAAGTAATATAGATGGTGTCATTTGGACTTATGCATTAAATATACCCTTGTTTTGGTGTATCATCCCATGTGAGTTGTATTTGGGTAATCTAATGTTTGGTGCATAGGGTAAGGCTATATTTAACATCATCTAATTAGTATGTTGGCATGAAGTTTAATTTCATGTGACAATGACGATGAGTTATTCTTTAAAGGTTATGAAACAACGACCTTGAGTCATTCCATTTAAGGTTATTTGAAAAGGACCAGGAGTCAGGTCTTTTAAGGTCATGAAACAAGAACCATAATTCATTCCTTTTAAGGTAATGTGACAAAGAAAATGAGTCATTGTTTTTAATTTCATACAAAAAGACTGTGATTCATACCTTTTAAGTCCATGTGATAATGACAATGAGTTGTTCCTTTTAATTTCCAGCGATAAAGACTATGATTCATGCCTTTTAAGGTCATTAAAGAAGGATTGAAAGTCATTCATTTTATGTTAATGTGATTAGTACCATGATTCATTCCTTTTAAGGTCATGTGACAAATACCATGATTCATTCATTTTATATTTATGCGATAAATACCATGATTCGTTCCTTTTAAGTTCATGTGAGAAAGACTGTGAGTCGTTCCATTTAAGTTCATGCTATAAAGACTATGAATTATGTGATTAAAAGAAATATTTCTTGAATAAACTCTAATTAATAAGGGTCGTAATGAGATCCACATCCATTGTAATCAAATAATAGTATCCATTGATGTAGACCTTGTATATGATGTAAGGTCCCTCCCACTTTGGATCAATCATTAGATTTTACTTTCCTAGTATGATCAGGGTCCTGATGACCATCATTATTTATCATTCAAGGATTAAATAGATTTAAAATTTCTTATTAAGGTCTCACACAACTCAATTACAATGAACCTAAAAATAAAATAGGGTAATCAACCTTTTCTCGTCAAGATGTTATAATTCATCAAATCACTTCTGAGACTGCTCTTCTGTATATAGCTAATTACAGATAGAGAGGTTTACCAATGGTAATAGTGCCTTTATGGGAAGAACATATTTCATACCATATACAAGTGAATATGGGTTTTCTTATGTGGAATTATGGTTTTTGGTATGATAGGACCACAAGTCATGAAAAAAAGTATCAGTCCATGATTTTTTTCATTATACACCATTTTCTGAAGTATATATGATAAGTTGTTGAAGGAATCTATCTGTAATTTTTTTTAGAACATGATATCAAGAAGAATGGTTGGATTTTATATTATACTCTTGATACAACCTCTATAATTTAAAATAATGTAAATTGGTGCTATTTTCTATCATTATTTTGTGAGGGTCACCAAATCTGTAAATTATATTAGAATTTATATAGTTGATGATGTTCTTTATCACAAATTATTTGAGGTGTAAAGCCTCATCCCACTTGGGGAAGAAGATATTAGTAGTAATAATATACTTGAACAACTTGGTCATAAATGTGAGATATGACCCCATAGACTCTAACCCTCATATGGAAAATGGCCAGGAATATTTTAAAGTATGAAATATTCTAAAGTTTGATGAATAAAGGTGGAATGTACTTTGTATAAATAAATCCTTTCAGTGAATTTTTTACAATAATGTATTATTATAGGCTATTAATACCCAAAACTTATAATATAATGATAAATCATGATAACTAATTAATGGGAACCAAAAGAACTAGTATGTGCTTCTTGCATTATGGTCGTGGTCTCTTCTTCATCAATATACCTGAGATGTTTTTCATAAAAACATAATTTATAGAGGGGTTTCTAATGATTAAGGCTATCATAAAGAGTAAATTTTATTTCCATTCAAAGAATATTATCGTTTTCAAGTTCTTTTTGGAGATATATTCCTATCCCAAAGTTATTCTAGTATAGCTATCATCAAAATGTTCATACAACTATTTGTTTCAGGGATAGAATTGATTTCATTAATATCTTCTATGATTTCATGAATAAGTGGTGATACCATCATGTGGTGCACAATGATAATGATTTTTTCATTCCAATCTGGATCTGTCAAGGCTATAGCCATATTGGCCAACGCATTGGCTTGGGAATTATGTGAGTGTGGGATATGGAATAACATTTTCCATAGGAAATGTATGCCATCAACCCTAACACATATTCAAGAAAGGAGATCAATTCCTATTTTATTAGGGTATAATCACTATTAATTATATTTATTAACAACTCTAAATCACCTATGACCTTCATGTGGCTCACTGGTATTTGCAATTCCATTTTAAGCCTATGTAGAGGACCTGATATTCTACTTTTTTATTGGTGTAGACATTTGATAGTAAGAATAAGTAAAGTAAAAATACCTTTATTGGGGAGACAAGAATGACTCTTAACTATAATCTAGTGATTTTGGGGTCTTCTATTTTATTTTCTTTTGGGATTTTGTAGATTTCATCTGAATACATATCCCATGTATGGGGAGAATTTTTAATAGAAAAAATATCTTCATTATACAAGTCAATATTTAACAGCATTTCTTCTATAGAGGATTTTCGCAAGGAACTCTTCTAGTGTTTGAAGTTTTATTTCTCTTTGATGTATGAACTAAATTACAAATTATTTCAATATGACATCCCACCATACAAAACTTTTGGTTAACATGGGATGGAAGATGATGTAATTGAGAATGTAATTATGAGAGACTAGGTGGACCTCATGGTGTGGTAGGTAGTACCTCATTTTCTAAACTAAAAATATTAATTCTAGAAATATCTTCTCGATATTAAAGTAATGAGTCTATGAATTGACCATTTTTTTAATGATATAGTAGAGGTTATTTCCATTCCCCGAATCATTATTTTCTTCATGGATGGAACCATGAGATCACACTAAACCTATTACATATAAGATGAGTGCCTTTCCTTAAACATGTTGAATAAACGCTGTTGGAATCAAAAATATTTCATGATACTATCAAATTCTTATTTTTAGTTATTATTATACTGATAATTAATCCCCTTGTTCATTAACATAATGAAGGGAAATAATTCCCCTATAATATTATTTATATATCTTAAAATTTAGGTGAGGCATACTTGTATTCCACTCAAATAATTGGGTTTTTGAGGAGGTGACATGCCAAGGATAACCTTTTTTTTCTTAGTATCTACTTCAATGACCTGGTGGAAAATTGTGAAGCTAATAAATTTACCTTAAGTTAATACCAAAATAGTACTTTAAGGGGTTAATTATCAATATATTATAATATAACTTATTGAAAATCATTTTCATATTGACAAGATGAACAGAAAGTATCCCAGATTTCACCACTAGATCATCGATGTAAAATTAGTTGGACTTTCCTAAGAAGGGTTTAAAGATGTTATGTACATCCTGCTAGTAAGTAGCACTATAATTCTTTTCACCAAATGAAATTACCTGATATAAGTATAACCTTAGGGGTGACCCAAAAGTTGTGTTCTCTTTTTCTTCAAGGTCTATCCAGATTTGGTTATATCCTGAGTAACCATCCATAAAGGAAATATATTTATATTCATTAATCACATTGATCATAAGTTCTGTGATTGGAATTAGGAGATAATATTTTAGAAATTGTTAGTTGAGGTATATAAAGTTGATGAAAACATTTATCTTACCATTCTTCTTATTTATTTGAAAAATATTTTCAATAAAATTTGAATATGGGAATTCTAAAATGAATTTGGTCCTGATTAGTTTATCAACATTGTAATTGACTTCAGTATCATGAGTTGGGTGAAACCTTCTGGCCACCTACTTGTAAACATGGTGGTTTTCTAGAAATATCAGGTGATGGGTGGACACCTTTGGATCAAGTCCTAGAAAATCTAAATTGTTCCAAGTGAACACATCTCAATGCTACTTTATAAAGGATTTTTATTCTTATTGTTCTTTGAGTACATGGACATGCTAATCAATATAGGTCACAGATCTCCCTTAGTACCCATATTTATTTTCCTGAGTTTACTGATGGTGGTAGAAACACTTTCCTCAAATGTTGGGGGAATGCATGAGATCCAATTCCACTTTCTCCTGACCCTTAGGGAGTGTATGTTATGAAGTGTGGTTTTTAGAGTTATAATAGGAGTTAATATTTAATCATTTGGGAGATAAGGGAGTTTATTATTATCCAAATTACAACATGGGGTTTCTTTGAAGCTCTTAACTGAAGATAAAGGAAAAGTCAGAGTGTCCCTCCACTCAATTAGTGGTATGACAATTCTTTCAAAATTAATTGATGAGGTAGTGATCTTTTGAATCTCCATGAATAGAGATGGGGTATTTCCATTTGATCTATTACCATTGATATGAGGATTAGTAACCTCTTCAATACTAAAAGTCCCAATATTCATGACTAATGTCATGAAGTTTTATGAGTATATATCTAAATATAATCTCATATATTCAATAAGATTAATCGGTAACACATATTCGTCAAAAATTTCTTTGAATGGGTTAATAGGGTCATTTATAGACAATTTGGGGAAGTAACCCTAGTTACATTATCAATTATGTGTTTATTCCCTTCCATATGGTAAAATCATGAGTCTATATATTTAGATTTTAATTATTAAAATGGGGATCTCTCACCATGTAGTTTCTTGATCCCTACATTGATACTTTATTTGATAAGTTGGTGATACAATGAAGGGATTGTCATGTGTTAATGAAACTAAGTCCTTCTTAGAAGAATGTTTAAGGTCATATATTTACTAAAAACTAGAAATTATGAGTCAAAGAAAAGTTCCCCAATTTGGGCCCTAATCGTGATCCTTTAGAGTGGAGTTTTCTCACTTTTTTCATAAATCTAAAGTGTTAAGGTAGAAGAGGAAAAATAAATTTCACTATAAACCATACAACAAAGTGTTTGGACTAGAATCAGGTTGACTCTTGATCCATTATCAATAAAATTATATAAAATGTCAATATCATTTATCCTACTAGACACATAAGAGGGTTTGATGTGACCTTGAATAAAAACATCCTTATCTTACCCTATGATAGTGATAATTTTGTTGCATTCCCCAAGATCGATCTCTACATGATACACTTCAGCAGTAGTGACCTCAGCTTAAAAATAATAAGGTCTTAGAAATTCATTTATTAGTATATCTCGGAGGTCCTTTGAAAAATTTAGAGCATCATATATTGATATCTTGGCTAGAACCAAGGACAATTAATTTAAAATTTCATATTTTTTAGCAAAATATTTGTGCTTACCAGCATGAGGTTTCACCCTAACAAGCAATTTAGGGGCTGAAGTATTTTAGGTGGGTGGGTCAGGCCTCTATCCAGAAGTAGAATGAGATCCTTAATTGATGTGTTAATCCAACATGTTATACCAACTCACTGAGTTTGATTGGATTACCACACCCCCTTTGTTTGTTATTACAAAAAAATGGTTCAAGAAAACTACTAGTATGTATGGGGGATCTTTCCTGCTCCCGTTTTGGCTCATTAGAGGGCTCTACCATGAGTTTCATCAACATAGATAGTTATATAAGGGACATGAATGGAATATTGAGTATGGCCAAGAACACGTCTTCCCCTATGACCTTAGCTAATGTGACATATTCCCCCAATTCCCCAATCAAATCTCGGGAACTCGGGCCCATAGTCATACTCATCATCAGAGAAGGGGTCCATCAAATAAATGACATTAATGGAACCGAAAATTTATTATTCATCCGATGCAGATTTTGATTGGTGGGGTGGTTCTCATTCTATTATAATTATAGGCATGAAATCTAAGAGGTTCAGGGATAGATTTGGTATATGAAAAATCTCATCCTCTTGTACCTGTCTCTTGTATCATCAATTATGTCACTTCTTCCAAGATTGGTACTTAGAGGACTGCAGTGCTAATATTGGATGTCGTGCTATTATAGAAGGGAGTGGGGGAACATTGGCTGACCTAACTATTCCCTGAGGATGGTATGATCTTGGTTGATTTTCTTTATAGTAATTCAATAACTAGAATTAAATTCACCCTTACTGGTAACCTCATGAGATTCACCTTCATCCTCTGGAATGGAAGTTAAAATGCATTCCACTTGTGCTAGTGAATTTTTTAGTTTTATGTTTCTTGAATAAAGAATTTTTTATAAAACGTATTTAAATAATAAACAATCCTAAATGGTGTGACCTAACTTTTGATGAAAGGGGAAATAATTCAAGCAGTCACTGAGGTTAACCTGATCAAGCCTCTTGGGATCTAGTAATTATTACAAATTATTCTCCAAATCTTCTATAAAGTATTTGGGGACTTTCTCATCTAAAAAAATAAACATTTTTCTTTCATTCCTCAAATTTAGTTAATATTTTTTTATTTTTCTCATCCTAGAGAAAATAGTGTTTTTGTTTTCATCATCTAGGAGGAGGTATTTCATGATGAGGTGTGATATTTGTAGCTCGGGAAGATGTAAGAGCTGGCTCAAGTGTGACAGCCACAACATCAACTTTTTTCCATTCATATTCTTTTATCCATTAGGATTATTTTATAATTTTCCTTGGTTTGTAATATTGATTATTTAAATCATTTAGAAACTATGGTAAGATATTAAAACATGCTTGTATACTTCATAGGGATGAGGGTTGTTCGTAAATTTTCATAGAGATTCTCTATACAGAGAGACAATAAATATTCTTAAGGGAGATGAAAGTCCAATGAGTAAGTAAAACCCTAACACCTAGAAACAAAATCTACAACCCTCTAATTCTCTCATGGTTTTTAGTTTTAGAGGTTGAGGATAGTTTTCTTTCTTAGTGTTGAGATTAATTGAAAGAGAAACTGTTGACCGACATCTTACAATACATTCATTAATAGATACGGTAAACCGGTATACCATACGAAGGATTTACTTTGTAATATTTTCAAAAATCACCGGATTTTAGCTATTTATTATTGTTTAAGGATTACAATTATAGAGACATAGTGGGAAAAAAAGTGTGTTAGATGTTATTCTAGATCCCTAGAGCTATTAATTTTTTGAAATTTAGGATTTCAAAAGTTTATTGGGGGAAGGGTTTCACCCACCCATTCGAGGTAAATATTCATCTCAGTCTATAATGGTGAACTCCATATTTCTATATCTTCTATTCGTGCTGCCAATGAATCAATAGTGTTGATAATACCCAAGGGTGGATGGATGAACATGATCTTGAATAGAGGCAGAAATGTGTAGGGATTAATTCTCCATATCTTCAAATATGTTCAGTTTATAACTTGTGTGGGATATCCTAAGATAACATGATTGAAATAGATTTATTTATTTCTCTAATTTAAGTATATCCTAGTATCACAAAACAGTTGGGTCCAAATAATCTAGTTTTATGGATCTCAAGTTAACCAGATGTTCTGAGTCCACTTTTTTGGTATAGTGAGTCTTTCTTGTTGAGGTACATAGGTCAGGAGAATATGATGACGCTCTGTTAGAATCACATACCAATCATTGATATTACCTCTAAGTAATTTTACATTGAGCTTATTCAAATATTAAATCTCAACCTCATACTTATAAAATATTTACTCAAGCATGAGGGGTTAAAATTATTTAGGTTAATAGTGGGATGCTGCCACATTTTATACCTTTACTTAGATGAGGCCCATTGAGGAATTGGTATCTAAGAACTCATGGATCCCTTGAATTTTTTGAAATTATTTGGTTTCTGGTATGCACACCTTCCTTAGTCATCTCATTGTGGACTGTTTTTTGAATAGAAATATCCTTCTCTTTCCCCCCTTCATTGGTTTCATATTATGTAGAATATATTGGATCAGTGATAATGATGATTAGTACCACAAAAAAATTAGGTGTTTTGTTAGCACTGGAATGATAGGAGGTTTAATTGGAATGGGGAAATCATCTAAAAGAACTGTTATATTCAGAAGAAGTTTTACTCTTGGTAGATCACTATTTTTTTGTGAACACATCTGGTCCTCATCCTTTCTTTCCAAGATCCAATTGGATCCTCTTGGTGAATGGTGATCTAATGAGAATATCTAGTTAATTTTTTGTATGTGTTCTAATGAGGAATCCATGTCATGATTTGGGAAAAACTGTGAGGGTTCACTTTTCAACACTCCTCTGTAATGGTAAAAGTATTGTCCCTATCTGGGAGAAGGTTGAGGTAAATATTCCACCAGCACAATGGGTTGGGGTTTCTCCTGATCCACTTCTGGACCACTTTGAACTAAACTTTGTGATATTTAAGGAGGATGTGGTGGTAAAAATTCCCCCATACCTATGGGATGGGGATTCTCATGTATCACTATGGATGTAAATGATATTTTGATCTTATATATCCTTATTTGAGCATGATCTAGGTTCAATGTATGGTCTTTACATGAGCTATTTTCTTGTGAATTCGTCATCGTTACTCGACGATTGGGTTTTATCATGATAGAATCAAGCTTGATATTTTCATATACCTCATGCAAAAGACTTTTGATAGCCTATTATTGTAGGTCTTAAAGCTTCAAAGATTTAGTTATGGTCATCTTCCATCTACAGAGGGAAAAACCTACCTCTGAGAGTCATCTTGAAGAAATAACATTAAAAGATGTCACTTATGGTAGGATTTATGATGGGATTTTTTTACCAAAGATAAAAGTTAAGTGAAGTGCTTCGTGCTCACCTCATATAAGGATACATATACTAGGAAAAGAGTTAGTGATAAATTGACATAACTTGTGTAGAGCCTCTAGGAATACATGCTAAATATTTCCATGCCACTTTCCCAACATTGATCACTGTATGGATGATAGATCATCTAATTCAATTAGTAGGTGAGATTATTCTATCACCATGATATGGTTTGAATATCCTTTTAAAGGAAGGAATTTGTTTTTTAAATGGAGATGAGTATTCTATATATTTAGATGAATTTCATGAACGAATTATTCCAAAAAAGGCCTCTAGAATGTTGTAATGAGGAGTTGATATGGGTAAAAACATGACTGGTATACTATCTTTAGCTAGATATTTCATCATAAGTACTTTGTTCACTTAATTTTCTATGGTATATTTTTCAACTTGATCTAACAATATTGGAAATTTCCTAGCTTATTTATTATAAGAAATTGGATTTGTATGCATCTACTCTATTATACTGGGAGGTAGATGATCCAAGGATGGTTTGGAGAGTGAATGATGCCTCATATTGTCTTCCAATTGAGAAATAATATAACTCTTAATTGATAATTCATCATTCATAGCTAACCTAATAATCACAATCACCTCATAATATGTTGATATTCATGAATTTTAATCAGAAAGTGGATGACTTTATTGTCTAAATAAAATACCATTGTAGGGAGTACCTTCATAATGGGCTCTATCCTAGAGAGTACTACCATCATGGTTCTATGTCTTTCTACCAAGAGAAGTTTTGTAGAATAATCCCTAGGGAGGACCTTCAAGGTGGACATTGTCAAGCGTATAACCTTATTTCTAATTAATCTTATGAACATGAAGAAGATTTCCATTATTCTCATCAAAAGAAATTTTCTCACGGTCAATCAATGTGTGACCACAAAGGAGGCATTCAGGGTAGATATTTTGGGGAGGAACTCCATAGTTGCTGGTAGTAATGTTTTAAAGAATGTACCTTTAAGTTTATGAATGTTTCTTTCATAATTTTTAATGAATTAGTGGGATATTTTCCCACCATTGATAGATGTTTTATGGTCACAAGATTTCTAGCCTTGAGTATAGTAGGATCATGAACCTGTTCTTGAATTTATAATTGTATTTGGTGAGTCTTATTTTTAGACGATCTCCTATGTGAAACTAGAGTCACATTCTTTGGATAGTATATTTCATACAAAGGATGTATTTGATAAAATACTATGTAATTTTTTTGATATTACAAAAAGTTTATGGCGGTTTTTCAGGGATGTATTCCTTACTTTAAGAGGTCACTATAATGGACTGATGATCTCTAGTTAGAATGGGGGTAATTTCTCAATCATGTTTTCCATTTATCATGGGATTTTTCAAATGAACCTCCTGGATAGTATCAATAATATGTGTCTTTTATAGGGTGTCCTTCATATTTTATTATGGATCACTCTAATTATGGAGATGGGGTTATGTGCTTGACTCCTAACCACTACTGCTAAAATCATTATCACCTAGCTAGTTTTTAGAATTTGGGTAAGGAGATATGTCCATCCTTATGTCATTGTCAGGATGTGTTGGGTGACTTTAGTGTCTTGAATAGAAATATATTCCCATTCCATGGTTAGATCAATAATGTATCCCTACTTATGTCCTCCATTTCTGGCTAGAATGTACTGATAGTCATCATATTGAGGCGTGGAGATATACGTCTTCCCTCTAGTTATCACCAGAATATACCAACAATGCGCTCTAAGTGTTAGTAGGTTGTGTTGATATGCTTGATGAATGTCAGAAGGCATGTGTTCCTTCTCATAGGTTTCTATCGTAGTTTTTTTGTTGGGGTTATCCTAATAGAACAAAGATATAGACACAATTTTTGTTCATTTATATCTTCCCTCGTATAGATTCCCTGGGTGACATGAGCTAGGGCCTATGATATGGAGTCCTCATCAGGCTAAGGATTTGAGGTCATGTGGCATTATGGAAGGTTTCTTACTTGTAGGATCCCTTCAAAGATACTCCTAGGATATGGTGATGAGGCCACTACCAAACTCTTCATCCACCTCCCTCTGATAAAGGAGTAATTTTCCAACATGCTCTGAGGAGAGCTTCCCAAATTAGTTAAAAATGGTAGTAAGTTATATTTTATTCTTTTCCATCACCCATCATTGGGTGGGAAGTTCTCAAGGATTCATATCATGGAGTTCTTCGTGTGAAGCCTCTAATTTTGTGATAGTAACATTATGGTGGTAATCTTGGATCATCACATTTGATCCTTAGTGTTTGAGACACTTTGTGGGTGACGGTATCCTCTATCTAGATGAGAATTTGACTTGTATGATAGCTGATGTGTACATTTTTTTATGTAAAGATTCCATCTTGGATTTCATCTAGTGATGGTGAAAAGTACTATATATTGTTATAGTAAACACAGGCAATAAAACTCATCATATTGTCATCACAAATAAAGAAACACATGTAAAATTGATTTCATTAAAGTATATATGCTTTTCCCATTTTCATTTTTAAAGAGTATGGATGGGGATAACATGTGGGTAACATATTTATTTTTTGTTAAAGAAAAAATTCAAATTAGTTTCACCATTTTTTCTTTGACATCCATCAGATGGGATTTGTTTCCAATGTGGTTTATTCATTGAACCAAAAACACTAAACTACTACCATATTCATGGTATATACCTTCTTTCCAATGAAATTTTATTATTTGTCCTTTTCCAATAACTCTTAGGGAATCACATTGGTCAGGAGGATGGGAGTTCAGGCTCATCACACCCTTTGGGGGAGGATTGTTTTTTTACTCTAGAAATCTCTTATATATTTAAGCTATATTGATGAGTACATTATAAAACCATAAAATAAATCTTTTCATCCTTCACATTTTCAACTAATCACATATACACATGGGATTAAGCATTTATATGTATCAGATGTTCTCCATCAAGAGAAACATTTTTATGTATATGAGGTTCTCCATCAATGGTAACATTTGTATATATATGAGGATATCCATTGATGATAACATCTATATAAATTAAATATTATCAATCTTATTGTGCCTATTGTTTTAGGATGATAGTTTAAAGAAATATATCTAGGTGCTATAGAATTTAATTTCATCGAGGGAGATGGTCAATGTTTTTATATTGGGATTGAGATAGAGATGGTGGTTTCCTAAACATTATTATCAAAGGAATTAGAGCCCACATAATTTGGTGCCACTTAATAGGACATGTCATACCTTTTTACAGTCATGTGATAAGGACCATACCATGTAGTTTAACAACATGCGGTGAGAATTTTCAGATAAAAGATTCCTAGGAAATGTTGGTGTGGGAATTATATATAAGCCACCATATATGGTCAATCCTATAGTGGAATAGAAGCATATGGGATATGGTGTTTTTCCATAAATAATATGTCCTTATGAAGATGGTTTTAATTGTGGATGTGGTTTGATGAAGGTGGGACAAAATAACCTTGAAGGAATATATCCATTTGGGTATACTCATGATCTTATGAGGAATATGGATTAATAAGAATAGATGCAGATTGAGGGTGTTGGGTTTCAACCTTAGGGGATTCATACTACATATCCCTCCAAGTCAAGAATCAAATTCCCATTATTTTGGATCTAGGTTGGGGTTTACACTGATGGGGGAGGAACAACTTTACTTTATTTTAAATATGGTCCTATGAAGGTTCGTATTGTAGGGAATATGGACCTTTGAGAAAATGGTAACATTGATGGGGATTACAACTAGTAGGAGGCCCATTGTTCATTTAATTTTGTTATTGATATGATCTCCACTAACCTACGAGCCCATATGAATCATGTTATATGATAGAAATAAGAGGAAGTGGAAAATATGACACTTTTCATAATCAACTTCACCAACTAGTTGGTTACATTTAGGGAATAAAAGGATGGGAATTTACTATAATAAAATCTAGGATATTATTCTCAAAGGGGTGAACAATTTCTTCCTCGTCTACTGGGGACGAGGGTGAGGATATGGTGGGGTAATAAGGAATAAAAATAATTTTTAATAATTCTCATATTCATTCCCTTTTTCAAAACCCCAACTATGGGACTTGTGTATTCATTGAATGTGCAGATACCTCTTGATTCACTTCAAGTTTCAGGTAGCATATTCCAGTGCCCGAATCAATAAATTTCCCGCCACTACCATTGAGGTCAGGATCCTCATTACCATATGAATGAATTATTTGAAACATTCCAAGGATCCTACCTATTGGTGTTATTATGATAAGGGTAAAATGGTTTCTTTAATAAGTCCATGGTATTTTGGAGCATCAGAGAAAGGTCATCCCTTTACTCTTATTAATTCCCTCTTATTTGGAAGATCGAAAAGCTACCTGAGGGTTTAGAAGAATTGGGAGAGAGAATTTGGTGAGAAGAGTTTGATTTTTCTCTTATTCTTCTAGTATTCACTAATGGGTATCCCAAGGGTCTTATTTATCAGAAAAATCAAGACCCAGGATGAAGGAAGTTGTTTATGAAAGTCAATCATGTAGTCCTTCTATGATAGATACTCACAACTATCAAACATGTGATATAGTTAGTCTCAAAAGTGTGGCATGCTTGTTTTACATGCATGCGAGCTTCATAATTGAGACTTTTGCATGATTTGTGTAAGGGACATGCATGAGCATGTTGGTTCAGCAACTTGCGCAAGGTGAAGAAGAAGCTACATGAATGACGTGTGTGAGGTCTCGAATTCCTTTATAAAAAGTTACCATCTTTTGGAACCCATAATGTTTTGTCTATAAGACTTTTTGGACTCCACAATAAATAAAATAACATACATATAAGTAAACCATGCCCATAGATACTATTTATACACCCTATTTGGATGTTTTCTTATGCAAAAAAGGTCCCCAAAGAACCTAAAAATAATTTTATGTCATCAAAAACGTTTTATCAACAATGTTCAAAATCCACACCCTTTACATTGAGGGCGGTTCTCACCACCACACCACCAGATTATTTAGGGTTTCTGAGGAATTCCCAACCCTAGATGTCTGAGAAGTCTTGTGGCACATGGAAATCTATATTGCTTCTTCTTCTAGAATGGATACACATTTCTACCCAGACTCGACATATGTTTTCCAAGTGAGTATTATATTATGTGCCATGCAGAAAAGTGAATGGAAATAAATTTTTAATGTCAATAATGACATGATCAAAAAGAGAACCTGTAGTATATGTCTACAATACATGACTATAAAGGGTCAATGACATCAATAAATTTAAATAATATATACAGACTACATAAATTAATTTATGAATAAATCCAACATAGTGATCATAAAATATTTTTTTGGAGATGAATTAGTGACATGTGTCTCTAAATGGTTAGTTGGATTAATATAAGTTTTCAAGATAGATATTTTAAAAACATAAGAAAACAAATTTTGTATCTTACCAATTTGTTAAGACTAAGGAATGAAATTTCTCCAAGAATGAAATAAAGTAGCAACCATATTCTAGGGAATAAGTTCTACAAAATATATTCATGATTTTTCTAAATCTATTCATAGTACATATATTAATTAAGTATTGAAAAATAAAAGTTAAACCAACTCGATAACTAATTTTTGTTGGAATATAAATCTTTTAGTGTAACATACATGAGAATAAAAAGAGATTATTGAGATAAAAATAATTTCACAATCTTAATTGATAGTAATTCAAATATTATTCCATGATATTTATTGACCTTTGATATTATTGATTAATAATACATACTAGGTTAATATAAAATAGATCCAACATAACATTATAGACTTGAAATTTAGAATTATATAACAATACTTTGAAAAGTATAATGGGATGAGTTTCTACTGTTAAGAAAAGTGGGAATATTAGTGATTAAGGTAATTGAACCCTTTTCTACATTTAGATCAATTAGAACTAGTATCATAGAAAATATAAGGTATTATTTAAGAGAAACTTATTATAGATCCTTGTTTCCATATCTACAATATCTCAGTATGTTGTGGCTTCTGATGCAGCTTAAGGATTAGTTTAGCAATGTCATGATCTGATTTTGGGTTATGCCAAAAGTAATAACTTTATCATTATTCTGATAGGATATAACTATAAACTTATTCATGATTTCAGGATTCTAACATGAGAATAATAGGTGGAAACTCAGTTATATCACTACATGAGGGATTTTCTCAATGTATTAATGTTGTAGTATGTAGATTCTCCACACATACATGTGGCTTTAACATCCCTACACACGAAAATGTGATAAGAATAATAGTTGTAGTCATACTCAGCAAAATCATGTTTATCATGTGAGAACTAATGAGTCATTAGTAGTTGTCTCTAGAGTATGTATGATTCTATTGGAGATGGTTCCTTAGAACCAACTACTTTGTAATTTAGATTACATGTGTATTCAAATAAGTGAATATTAATTTAAATACCTTAAAAATATTTATTTTTCTTCTATATAACATTAATGTGATAATTTCCTAGGGCATCTATCACATCAAAATAGGTTTTAGAAGTTCCTCGCTATGATGAGAACCTTGAGATTCTATGATGATATATCTTAAATATTAGTTTCATAGTAAGATAACATTCTATAATAGGGAATAAAGTATGTTGGTTGTTAGGTGTGACTACTCATAAGTGGATGATACTTAATCTCATGAATTTTTCACATGTTAATATCCAAGATCAGAGATTATGAGAACCGATATGCCATTAGAAATTATTCATGTTTTGGTGTCATTGGATATTCCTATCTATGAGAATGTGTAATGGACCTTAAACATTAATATTATTATTAATTCATGTCATGACTTGTGCACTTAGATTTACTAACCAAAACCTTGATTCCATATGTTCATAGGAGGTTGGGTATGTTGGGTGTGTCACAAATGATATGTTATTAATGGATAAGTTTAGGAAGGATTTTTCTCTTCCATCTTTATGGAAGTTTTTATCTCAACCCTTTGGTTGGAATGGAACTGTCGCCAAAAATTATATGGTTATGTTATAATAACGTGTTTATTTTAGATAGTCAAAGAAAGAAAAAATCAAGAACATTGGTTGTTGATATAGATGTGTAACCTTCCTGTTGAGATATTGAGAAAAATGGATTATATTAAATAATGAGTTTTTTTTGTGGTTATTAATGTTGTGGTATTAAGTTATTTCTCTTTGATTCCTTGACATGTTTCTTTACAAAAAAATTGGAATTTAGGTAAGCCCACCTAACGTCGACAAGAAATAAATATAAAGGGTCACACACTAAGTGCTTCAGTTCATATCAATTAAATTTTGTTTGAATTTAGTTATTGAAATAAATATTATTCTTCATTCTAAGGAATAATTTTATTCATGTTTCATTGATTACAAATATTAAATAAATGTTTATTCTCTAGACTGCGAATGTAATATTTGTATTATTTATTGAATATATTTAAAATATTTTTATTATAAAAAATGTGAATAAAGTATTTATTTAATAATAAAATATTTATTTGGGTATTAAATAAATTTGGATGAAGACAAGTGAACCAAGATTGTGTTAGGTTATAAACATGAATTTTCAAGAAAGAAAAATAATATTTATCAGTACGCAAGTTGGTACACATTATAACACAATAATATTTTTATTATTAAATTGAATGGGGTTTTATAAAGATAATTATATTATTTAAGGTTCATTGTGAAATTAAATAATATTTTAACCTAATCTACATCTCTATAAATATATAGTTATGTCTATTGTGTAGGGTTAATCACGAGTTTTGAATTGTTGCACATAAAGGATTTCTCTCTCAACTCCTCATTCGCCCCTCCTCTCAAA
Organism: Viscum album; assembly: GCA_963277665.1. NCBI lineage: Eukaryota > Viridiplantae > Streptophyta > Magnoliopsida > Santalales > Viscaceae > Viscum > Viscum album. The sequence goes on from OY728131.1 coordinate 565,149,411, forward strand.
AACAAGAGGATAAAGGTAGAAACCTTTGAGCCTGAATGACCTTTTAGTGATCAAGACAAATAATACTATTGGTTATGGGCATTGAAAAAGCGAGTGGTGGTGGGAGATATATTAAAATTTATTTTAATATTTCAGTTTCCCAAAACCATGAGAAAAGATCTTGCACCTTATGTTTATAATTAATTAATTTGTATTGGAAGAATGAAATTACATTATCTTAGGTTTATTTATTCATATTCAATGTCAATCTTCTGAAAAGACACTTTTAGATTTCCATTTTTCACTTATAGGTATCCAAGGGTAGAATCCCTCTAGTAGTGATCCACATGCTTTCCTATGATCATCAAGAAACACCACTCCATATATTGTTTACAATATGGTGAATCAAATGTCATGTGTTTTTTGTTCTTGATCACTCGTTCTTCATTCATGAATAAATATCTCTTGCACTCTCAATCTTGATAGGGAGAGAGATAGAGGATCCAAAATATAATTAATTGTGTGCAATAATTCTCTCCTTTTTATATAAACTGCACAATATCCATAATGGGATATTTATAGATGTAGGGTTTAGCTTAGAATATTTTCGTATTGAAAGCCGACCCTTAAACAATATTAAGAAAATTAATAAAACTCCATTCAATATAATAATAATAATAATAATAATAATAATAATATTATTTTTTTATTGTTATTATTATCATTATTTTTATTATTATTTTGTGGTTTGTGAAAACTTTCATTATAACAAATATTTTTTAACCATATTTAAATTAATATTTATCACTAGATACAGTCCTATTCCATTTGAACTCATATTGTATTTATTGAACACCCAAATAAATATTTAATTTATATATTCCATTCATCAATAAATATTTTCAATCAATAAAACATTAGTAAAATTAATCCTTGGTCTTGGGAATAATATTTATTGAATTAATTAAATTCAAATAGAATTTAACTGGGATCATTGGAAACACCAAGTTTGTGATTATCTAGGATTCTTTCCCATTGTCATTATGCACGCTTTCCTAAATTCCAATATTACTGTCTAGCAATGGATCGAGGAACCCAAGAGAAAGAACTTCATTTTACAATAATGAAAACCACATAAGAATGATGACTGTGTAATATAATCACATTATCACAATAAATCATTAAGGTGGTTACACATCTGTGTCACCAACCTATATATTCGATACATCTTTCTCTGACTATCTAAAATAAACACTTCATTACACCATGGATATGGAATTTAGGGAGACGGTTCTATTCCAATCTAAACTCCTAAATATAATATTATATAAATATAGAATGGAAAATCCTTCCTTGAATTATCTATTAATGGCATGTCAATCCTGACGTACCCAACATACACTACCTCACCGTGAATATATGTATTATTTGTTTTAATTAGAAAATATATGTTCAAAATTAATGACATGAATTAATGATAATGTTAAAATCTAAGGACAATTAAACATTCTATAAAATATGAATATCTGATGCACCAAAAACATGTGGAATTACTACTGGGGCTATGTTCTCATAATCTCATGTATTGGATATTACTAAGTGAGACCTTCATGATAAGAAGCCTGATTTTCTTGTGAGTAATCATACATGAAAATCAATGTACTATGTGTCCCATCATAGTACGTTATCCAACTATAAAACATTATCTAATAATATCATCATAACACTTCAAGGTTCTCATTGTATAGGGAAACTGTATTGACCTTTTTAATGAAATGTTTACTCTAGGAAATTATTACATTAGATTCATGTAAAAAATGAAAAATATATAATAATATGTTTTATTAATATTTAATACATCAAATATACATGTAATCAAAGTACAAATAGTTGGTACTAGGAAACCAAATCCAATAAACTCTAACTTGTAAAGTTCAAAGTCATGATACAAGTATCACTGAGAGGGGGAGGGGGGAATTAGTCATGTTGTTTATTTTTATATTTCCTTTTGAAACAACCTTCGCCTCCGGTTAAAGATTTCTTCCCCTACTGAATGCACAAAACCACAGGAACACAAGATGTACAAGGATTACTACTCAACAAGAGTAGCTACATCCTTCAAATGGTATGAAAATAATCTAGTACCACACAATCCACTAGAAAAAAATAATTTGATGTGCCATAAAATGAGTAGGATATGCCCTTTCACTTGTGTAGTACTTGAGAGATAATACTCAAGTTTGAGTACACCCTCTTAGCACAAATAGGGTAATAAAATATCTCTATGCTTCTTGAAAAACCATCACAAATATGATCGTTTAAAATAACTCTTCAGTTTCTTGTAAAGAAGCTGATAGGAACTACCTAGACATCGTAAAAATACATAGTCTTTTATTCCATTCATATCTTGATCCAATTCAAATCACTTCTCACTTAATTTGGTTACTCATATCTTCATCTCAAAGAGCATCTTCGCGAAGATCCCATATTCGTAGAGAACTCTAGTTCACAAAGCTCTATCATTAAAATAGATTGCTATATCATATACCTCAATATTTCATGGAGCACAGATTGGTCTTTATGAAGTTCACCTATTTTGCAAAGCTCAAAGGCTCACCGCGAAGCTCCTTTACTTCCTAGAGCTCACTGCCTTCACAGAGCTCACTATCTCCACGAATCTTATTTGTACATAGAGAGATCTAAAATTCTTGTTAAGTCTCTCTACTTTTATTGAGGGGATAGGGGCCTATTTATAGGTGTTTCCCACCAACTCTAGAACCTTCCATCCACCTCAACACCACATTAGCACCAAATCGTAGTGCTCCAAATTTTTTTCTGAAATTCAACCTGTTTCACGAAGCACCATGGATATTTTCTAGATTTGAAAATCTCATCGTAATCAAAAAGGTTTCCATAAAATCCTTTGTGTCTCTGAAATTATATTTCTTACTTTATGTCACCACAATTCTCCACTCGCAATGCTCTTCACTGCCGTAATGCTCGCTTGTGAAGCTCTTCACCTCTACCATTTGATAAGCTCATCGTAGTTACAGAGAACACCATCAAAATTCTTCATGTCTTTGAGAAATATAATTCATGAAGCCTATATTTGAAAAGTTGAATCATTTCCATGTTTTTATGAGATCTTCAAGGAAATCCACTTTTCACAAATCTATCCCAAATCCAAATTTTAGACCCCAAAAATTTGGCAAACACTGGAAAACTACACCACCTTTGACAAATGCTTCTGCAAAAACAACCATGCTGATTGATAGCATCTTTTGTCCCCCTTTACTTAATAAATATTATATCACAAGTTCTCTAAACAACTTATGATATTTTTGAAATATATATCAGCAAAACATCGTCATATTTTTTGTGGAAAATATTATAACTATCCTATCTTTCCTCATCCACTTATACAAAGTGAAGTGATTTCATTTATTCTAAAACATCCTTGAAAACAAAAGGCAATACTTTGTTCATCCAAAAACTTCATCATCCAAATTGTTCCCAACAACTTGGACTACAACTAACTGACTTTGAATTTTAGTATGCTATACCTCACATGATAATAATGTTTCTTATAAGTCAAGGCTTCATTAAAGGTGTCTTCCATGTTTCCTTCTATGGAAATATTTCTCACTATAACTTTACCTCTCTGAGAAAAACCCCTTAAGAGATGATACTTCTAAAGTATGTGATTTTTATACTAATGTGCCCATGTATCTTTAGTGAGATCCACCGCTACAGTATTATCACAGTAGAATTTGATAGGATCTTTACTACTAGGTATCATGTCAATAACTTAGATGAAGTTGTGCATCCATAATTCTTCTTTAGTTTCCTTAGAAGCTACAATATACTCATATTTTTTATATAATCTATGACCACAACATAATTTGAGCTCTTCCATATCACAACACCTCTATTCAAAATGAATATTTATCTCATTTGTGACTTTAATCCATCTTGATAAGTTTTGAAACTAGAATATACATATCCTATGATGACTAGTTCATCATCTATTCTATAAACTAGGAACATATCCTTACTACACCTAAGATATTTAATGATAATTTTGACTACCATCCAATGGTGGTCACCTGGATTTTCTTGATATCTTCTTAACACATTTAATGTGTAGGAAACATATATCCTATTACATAGTATATCATACATGATTGTCCCAATTGTTGATGCGTATATAATAATTTCCATTATATTTATTTCATCATGTATCTGAGGACACATTTTCCTGGAAACATGAATGTCATATGACACTAGAATCAATTCCTTATAGGATTGTTCCATAATGAATCAATGTATGTACTTTTACTTAGGTCAAGAAACCCCCTATATATATGACGATGTATCTTGATCTCAAGAATATATCTTTCCAATCTCAAGTCATTCATAGGGAATAACTTATTAAACCACACTATAATAGACTATAAGACTAGTATTTCGTTTCAAATGAGTAATATTTGATCAACATGTGCTATTAAAAAAATGATTTATCTCCCACTATTATATTTGTAGACACAACGATCATACTCATTCTTTATGAAACTATATTATATTATGGATTCATCAAAACGAATATTCCAAGACCTAGATTCTTTTTTAATCTATAAATGGGGTTTTCAAATTATATTATCTTCTTGGAATCATTCGGATTCAAAACCCTTAAGGTTGTGTCATATAGACATCTTCCTAAAGGATCTTATTTAGGATGTCTGTTTTTTACATCCATTTTCCAAATCATATATTCTTAGTAAGCTGCAATGGAAAGTAGAATTTTGATGAATTTCAAAATTTCAACTAGTAAAAAGGTTTCATCATAATAAATTCCTTGATGTTATTTAAACCCTTCTGCAACCAGCCATGCCTTATAAGTATTTACTCGTCCTTCCATCTCTATTTTCATTATGAATACCCATTTTAAAATAATAGTATTAACATCCATTGGAGGATCTACCAAAATCCAGACTTGATTTTGGTACATGGAATCCATTTCAAAATTCATGGCTTCTTTCCAATTTACAACATTTGTATAACATAAGAATTTCTTTTAGGTTATAGGGTCATTATTATCTAAAAATAATGAGTTGTTTTTCTTAGTGATTAGAAAACCATATTTTTTTGGTTCTATAACCTATCTAATACCCCTATGTATTACTTGTGTCTCTTGAACAACTTCTTCTTCCATGAAGATTTATGGAATTTATTCATGTGCCAACTCCTGAGTATCTTGATTATGGAATTCATCAAATAATGTCTCCCAATCTTATCTCTTTGAGAGATAATATACTTCTCAAGAAATATGTGACCCTTTTTATCTGAAGTTTTGTACAGGTAGTATCCCTTCGTTTCTTTGGTATATCCTATAAAGATAAACTTTGTGCCTCATGGTGAAATATTGTAACCAGAAGAGGAATTAACAAATGCTTCACAACCCAACACTTGTAAGTATGACAATATAGTTTTCTTTTTATTCCAAAATTTGTACAGTATACCATATTTCTCTTTAGTTAGAACTTAATTTAGTATGTATGTGGTTTTTTTAATTTGTATCCCCAAAATGGTAATGGAAGACTCTCATGACTCATCATTGATCTCGCCATGTCAAAAAAGGCGTGGTTCCTCATTTCATTTAAACCATTCCACTAAGTTGTATAAGGATAATTGAGTTGATATAAAATCCTAAATTCCCATAGGTAATGAATGAAGTCTTGATTAAAATATTATCCACCATGGTCTGAGTAGATATTCATATTCTTCTTACCAAGTTGTCTCTCAAATTAATTACTACATTCTATAAATATTTCAAAGGAATATGACTTATACATCATTAATTACATATATCCATATCTAATAAAATCATTAGTAAAAGTTATTAAGTATGAGTTCTCACCCCTTTCCTAAATAGAAAATGGTCCACAAGAAAATGTATGAACTAATTCCGGAATATCTTTGGACCTTTCACATTTTCCATTAAACAGATATTTTGTCATTTTTCCTTGTAAACATACATTATATACACTAAGTGTTTTTAGTTAAAAATAAAATAAATATATATATTTGTGTAATTTATTCAAACTTTATTTCATTTACATGACCTAGTAGATGATATCAAAGTTGGGTGTGGTATGATTCATGTGAAGATGTTTTGTTAACGACTTGCATTAATTGGTTTGTGTGTTATAATGCATAAAGACTGTTACTTAATTATTCCATGCCATATAAAAATACTCTCTTTATAAAATTAGAAACATTTATTTCTGAAATTTAAAATAAAACCATCTGTATCAAAACATGATACAAACATATTTTTTTAGTAACTAAATGCACATAATAAGATCCTTTTAAAACCAAGATCATTTGAGATGTAAATGTGAGGTGGTATCCCATGATATCTACATATTCATGTTTATCTTTATTGGTTTATCATAGATCTGCCTCACCTCAGTAAATTATTATAAATCAACTTGGTTCCTATATTTGAATACATATGTGAGCACCACAATCTTTATCTAATACCCAATTTTTAGAAATAGATAAATTGTACTTGATAAAAAAATGTACCTTAGGCTGCCCCATAACTATTTTTCATACATTGATTCATCCAGCATCCCTTCTTACCACTTGTGAACAAACAACATCATATTCCATTACATTCCCTGTGATCTTCCTCTTCTTGGAAGGTAGATGTAAAGAATCCGTAGCCTTGGGGATTTTTTCTTTTCCTTTTCACATGTTCACCATGCAGACTAAAGTATTTTCATGCTTCATATTCTTATCCACTCGATTAAGATAATGAGAAAATCTTGAAGAAACTTATCGATGTTTTTCATATTAAAATTCATAACAAAACTTTAGAAGCTCTAATGAAGAGATTCCAGAATGAGATTGGTATCCAGTTATTTTAGGGAGTTTAAACCCTAGAACCTCTAGGTACTCAATTTAGCCAATGAAATTGACTACATGATTCCTAGTTGGGGAACCCTCTCCCTGATTTCTCTAAAATAGAACCTTGGAAGTCTCAAACTATTCCTATCTAGATCTCTCCTGATATAGTCCATGGAGATGCTTGAGCTTACTATATGCATCCATGTTTTCATGAGACTTCATGATCTCTCTATAAATATATTAAACCATCAAATATTGAATGTAGACCATGTCGCTCATATATTTATCATATACAAGGAACTCTTTATCTCTTTCCTCTCTAGTAGTCATATCAGGAAGTGACGATTCTAGCACGTATGGTTTCCGTTCATGGTGAAAAACAACCTGATGTCTTATATACCATTCCTAAAAGTTATTATCAGTTAAATGATTGTATTTCTCCATTATTGATCATAGGTATAGTGTGGAGGATGAGATTTTAATTTTATTCTACAGTTAAAAGATCATATTATTAGAATATTTTTTGATTATACATTATGTGATAAATAACAAATTAATTGATTTTAATAGTTCTCCCACTATTTTATCGAGTCTCAATATCCATTACCATTAAAATTGGGATGTTTAGTTTCCATGAAATTCTAGTGGACATTATCCACATTAATTTTCTTATGGGTATATACTTTTTCCATGAAAACCATAAGAAATTAATTAGGTAGGCAGTCTTTCCAACTGCGGGCTCGTGGCTCCTCGATCCATTGAGTGGAATCCCCTTTCTTGAAATCTTGACTTGGATTTCCGAAACTCTTCCCTCCAAATTTGTATTGAAATTTTTTTTCTATTAAACAGTATATAGTTTTTCATAATCCAACCCAAAACCCTAATGATAACTCTCTCATAAAAGTGAGTGTCCAAATTTTTTCCTTGTAATACACTTAGTTATATGGTTTCATTCCCAATGTAGTAATGTAAGGCTTAGTCTAACTTAATATTCAATTAAGAGATTTTAATTTATTATGCATAAATTTTATCTTCTTTTATCCTTTACATGTATTATTAATCTTTAAATTGGTTTTACATAATTAAATAACCATGTTGGAAAAAACATTTGTGAATAATTCATTTATTTAAATTTGTTTTTGCACATAAATTCATTTATTTATGTGATTTTGGTCTTTCATGCATAAAATAAATAATTTATAGGTTGAAATAAATAAATTAAATGACTCGATCATGATATTATCTAATGGCTGATTTAATGAGAGGACATTAAATCAACCTATGACCTAGGGGAATAACTCCATTTTCTAGTCTTGTCATGAGTTACAAAATTCCTCATGTACACTTATGTATCACCTAAGTTAGAATCATAATGGTTTTTTATTTGAATACCTCCATATTCCATGGGATGATCCATTAATTACAAGTGTTTATTACTTGAAAGTAGGTGAGGGGAACCAAAGGATTGGTTAAAGGGTATTACATAAATATCCTTGGATACCAAGGTCCTACATAATAATGAAGGTAAGGATGACTCGGAGACCTTATTTTAATTTAATATAATTACAAAACAATTCAGTAAATTAAATTAAATTAAGGTCAACACATACATAGGTCTTTTCCATGCACATGATCACTCATATAGTCGATGAATATGAAAAAGTAACCAGCTAGCATTCATTTATTTGTTTGTTATTTAATATTAATATAAATGTGCTTGCATTAATTAATAAATTATCTTTAATCTTTATGATAATCCAAAATTAATTGTATATACCAATAATTTATGGACTTTATGGAAAATAAATGGTTGAACTAATACTGGAATATTTATTATAATAAATTAATTGAGTATTTAAAAATAATTAAAACAATTATTAGATTTTCAAACACACAACGATGTTCTTGTCAATAAAATAATGTTTTAATGCTGAATTTTTATTAATCTAATATAATTTTAAATTGAATAATTTAATGTGAGACTACACGGTGTGTATAGACCAAATACATGCTATGCATCTCATTTGTCATGTATCCAGGGTACATGCCCAGGTCTATGTCGTGTACTTCTGTCGGACTACATGGCATGTACATGCTAGCTACACATTGTGTATCTATTTCTCGGTCTTCTTTGTGTATCTTGGTGGATTAAAAAACATGTAGAGATCATATACATTCTGTGTAGTCTAAATTCCACTTTCCCATGCGACCCAACAAAATATTGGCATGTTTACAGGTGAGAGACTACAGATTGTGTGGAATCCAGCTACATTGTTTGTATCTCTAATTTCATTTGCCTAAATAAATCAGCATGTATCTTAGATGTAGCAATTGATAAACTACACACCATGTACACCACATACATGATATGTATATCATAAATGTTCTCTGTTTTCAGTCTAATATAGTTTTACCATGTATAATGACCACAATTATTGCACAATTTACACCACTAACTTGTGTAGACTACCTAGTGTTTCCACCATATATATTTCTTGTAATCTAAAAAATGTGTTTCAGGTTGGCCAATAAACACATGGAATACACCACATGTCATTATTGTGTGGAATGTCTTGTATCTCTCAACACATCCAAATGTAGTACATTGGGGTACACGGTATGTACTTCCAAGTACACGTCATGTAAACCTATCTTATCAGTCATAAATTTGGTATTTCCTCATGGAATATCTGTTCATTCTTATTTTTTTCTTATACCATTAATAAAAATACACTAAAAAATGATTAATATGTCAAATCATGTTAATTCAAATTAGATTAAATAAAGAATAACATGAAACAAAAATCTAACCATGACAGTTCATCGATCAACAATCAAATAAATAATTTTAAATATAAATGTTACTGATCTCATACCACTTGTTGGTTCTGAGCACTATAGAAGTGAGTGGTGGTGGGAGATATATTAAAATTTATTTTAATATTTGAGTTTCCTAAAACCAAGACTGAGGATCTTAAATGTTAAGTTGATAATTAATTTATTTAGACTAGAAGAAATAAATTACCTCATCTTAGGATTCATTCTTCATATTTGATGTTGATCATCTAAAAGGTACCTTTCAGATTGCCTTCATTGTTCTTATGAGAATCCAAGGATTGAATCCCTCTATTAGTGATCCACACATTCTCCAATGATCTTTGAGAAACAAAAATTGATCTCCAAGTGTTATCATAGTGAATTTAATTTCCTACACTATTTTTTTGTGATCACATGTATGATATGTATATCATAAATGCTCTCGGTTTTCAGTCTAATATAGTTTTACCATGTATAATGACCACAATTATTGCACAATTTACACCAATAACTTGTGTAGACTACCTAGTGTGTCCACCATATATATTTCATGTAATCTAAAAAATGTGTGTCAGGTTGGCCAATAAACACATGGAATACACCACATGTCATTATTGTGTGGAATGTCTTGTATCTCTCAACACATCCAAATGTAGTGCATTGGGGTACACAGTATGTACTTCCAAGTACACGTCATGTAAACCTATCTTATCAGTCATAAATTTGGTATTTCCTCATGGAATATCTGTTCATTATTAATTTTTTCTTATACCATTAATAAAAATACACTAAAAAATGATTAATATGTCAAATCATGTTAATTAAAATTAGATTAAATAAAGAATAACATGAAACAAAAATCTAACCATGACTGTTCATCGATCAACAATCAAATAAATAATTTTAAATATAAATGTTACTGATCTCATACCACTTGTTGGTACCGAGCACTATAGAAGTGAGTGGTGGTGGGAGATATATTAAAATTTATTTTAATATTTGAGTTTCCTAAAACCAAGACTGAGGATCTTAAATGTTAAGTTGATAATTAATTTATTTAGATTAGAAGAAATAAATTACCTCATCTTAGGTTTCATTCTTCATATTTTATATTGATCATCTAAAAGGTACCTTTCAGATTTCCTTCATTGTTCTAACTAGAATCCAAGGATTGAATCCCTCTATTAGTGATCCACGCATTCTCCAATGATCTTTGAGAAACAAAAATTGATCTCCAAGTGTTATCATAGTGAATTTAATTTCCTACACTATTTTTTTGTGATCGCATGTTCTTTGGTCTTGATGAAAACTCTCTTGTGTTCTCGTTCTTGAGAGAGAGTGATAGAGGAGTTAAAAGAGAATTTTTTGTGTGTGAAAATTATATTATTTTTTGATAACCTACATAATAGTAATAATGGAATATTTATAGATGATGGGTTTAGGTTATAATATTGTTTTATTACATGTTGGCCCTAAAATAATATTTAAACCTTCTATAAAACCCCTGGACAAATAATAAAAATATTATTATTATTATTATTTTGTGGCGTGCACCAACCTGCTCAATAACAAATATTATTTAACTCTCTTGTTAATTGATATTTGTCACTTGATGCATTCCACGTCCATTTTAACTCATGTTGTATTTATTTAACAGCTGAATAAATATTTCATTTAAATATTTCATTCATCAATATATATTTGAAATCAATAAAACATTAATAAAATTATTCTTCAATCTTGAGAATAATATTTATTTAATTAAATAAATTCAAATAGAATTTTATCGGGATCATTGAAAACACATAGTGTGAGACACCCTATCATTCTTTCTCATCAAAGTTAGGGAGGCTTGCCTAAAGTACAAGATTACAGTCTAGCAACGTGTCAAGGAACCCAACAAAAATAACTTAATATCACAACAACGATAACTGCATATGAATGATCATTGTATAATATAATACCTTTATCATAATCTCTCATAAACTAGGTTTCACAACTATGTCACTAACCTATATGATCGATATGAATTTCTTTGACTATCTGAAATAAACACGTTGTTACACCATGTCCATAGAATTTAGGGAGATAGTACTATTCCAATTAAAAGGACAAGTTATCAACTTCCATAAATATGTAAGGGAAAATCCTTCCTTGACTTTTCCATTAATGACATGTCAATAGTGACTCAACCAATGTACCCTACCTCATTGTGAACATATGAAATCATGATTATCTTCAATAAATATAAGTGTATGAGTCATGACCTATATTAATGATAATATTAAATTCTAAATACCATTACACATACTTTCATATAGGAATATCTATTGGAACCAAAACATATGGAATTCTGACTGGTGGTTATGTTCTCATAATCTCACATCATGGAGATTAACAAGTGCATACCTCATCAGAAGAATCCTCATCTCTTTATGAATACTCACACTCGATAGTCTATTTAATATGTTTCCAATCATAGTACGTTATCCAATTATAGAACATTATTTAATAATCTTGTCATATAAATTCATGGTTCTCATCATAGTGGGGAACTTAAATGACCTTATCAATGTATTTTATACGCTAAGGAATTATTACACTATATTCATGTAGAATAATTAAAAATATGTAACAATAAGTTTTTCTAATACTCAACACATCAAATATAAATTTAAAAAAAATTAAAAATAGTTGGTCTGCAGACACCAAATCCAAAAAATACAAGATAATTGATCCACCACCCTATCACCTTGAATTCCATCAGTGATTTTTTGGAGATTTCAGGAGAACATTTGGATCACTGCTTGAGGGATTATATAATGGGATCATACTAAGGAAATAAAGGTGATCCAAAGAGGTTTTTTCATAATATCAACAAAATCATCAAATAAATTTCCTAAAATGAGGTATTCCTTTCATTTGATCTAAATTAAATTAATTATAAATTTAAAGTTTAAATATTCTTTCTAGATTTCATGTTGTCTCATGTAAAAATCTAATTGAGGAAATTTTATTCCTCATGGAATTCAAATCATGTACAAATTTTTGAATGATCCATTAGATCAAAAATAATATATATAGTTTTTACGCCCACCAAGGTGCTTCAACTATGTCAAAAAAAATTACTATCTACCAACTTTTGATTTTGAGATGGAATATTCTCTCAGGAAAGGTAGTGTTTTTAAAAATTATCTCAATAGGAAAATACAGGGGCTCAGAAACAGACATTCAGCAAAGGAATAGTGATTGATGAGCTTGTTGGTTGAATAGTTTGTAGATGCGTCTAATTAATAAGGGGTAATGATTTGTGATCATTCAATTATCATGTCGATGTTGGTGGACTAGGAAATGTCTAGTGAGGAGTCAAATCCCAAATTTTTAGTGATGTGGTAATAGTTGGTGGGAAGTGACCCAATTCTAGGATGGTCGATGGATTCTGATGATGTGATCTATGTTCAAGGGAGATTTGGGGTTTCTATTTCCATGATAAAAGTTCTAATAAAGGACTCCCAATTGTCTCAATTTCCAGTTAACCCAGGTTCTATGAAGATGTATTCTAATATCAGGCAAAGCTTCTAGTGTTCAAGAATGAAGAGAGACATCACATGCTTTGTCTCTCATTGCCCAATCTTTCATAGGATCAAGGTGGAACATTATATACCATGAGGATTACTTTATAAATTTCCAATAAAATTGTGTAAGTGGGATGAGGTGATGATAGTCTTTATAATGTGATTACCCTAGACCCTGAGATGTCGTGATGGTTTAGGGTGATAGTTGATCATCTAGCGAATTTGTCACATTTTTTTTCCAATCTAAGAGACTCACTCAATTGATCAGTTTGGAAGGAATTTAATATGAGAGATTATAGGGATGAATGGAGTTCCTTTCAATATACTGTTAGATAAATACATTTTCTTCACATCTCATTTTTATAAAGTCTTGTAAAAGGATATGGGTGATCAGTTAAATCTTTGTATGGTGTATCATTTACAGACTAATGGAAAGTTGGAGTGGATGATCCATACCTTAGAGTATATGTTTTAGTAAAATGTTCTATATTTCTATGAATCATGGGATTATCTTACAGACATAGTGAAGTATTTATACAATAAAATATTTAGGGATTTGATTCAGATGGAACCATTTGGGGCTCTTTTGGTCGGTTGTGCCTCTCGCCACTTTTTTGGAACAAGGAGGGTGAGGTAGTTTTCATTGGTTCACGTATGGTATAGGAGACCTCTGAGAGGGTGAAGTTTATTAGGAAGAAGTTGGTTATTACTCAGAGTAAAAAAAATTATATGCTGACTGGAGCATACAACCTTTGAATTTTTTTGTGTGTGATCGGGTTGTTTTACGGGTGTCACCTTAGTTAAGGAATCATCGTACTGATTGGAGCTACCTCTATGATATAAAGGTATACATAGCATGTTTCGTGTATCTTGGACATAGAGGTATGATCATGATCTTGTGCATGTGATAAATTGTGAGGATTTTGAATTGGAACTTGATTCATCGTTTGTGGAGTTCCAAGTGAATATTATAGCCCTGAGTGACATGGTGTTGTGGGGGAAGATGTTATCACTTGTTTGAGTCTTGTGAAAGAATATAAGGATACAAGAGGATACATGGGAATGAAAATCTGATTTTTAGGCTCAATGGATTGATTTGTTCGTGTAGAACATCTAGACTCACTTATTTTGGATGATAATTCATTAGAGGTTGAGATTTGTTACGTCATCTATTCAAGTTGTATGATGTTTTTGGTTGATCATATTTTGGTTTTTTTCATTACGTGTTTAAGTTGTTGTTGATGTTTTTTTATGAGTTGAAAGTCAGAAACAAAAAAATATGAATTTGTGGCATATACCAACAAATTTAGAGCTACTGGTGTGCCACCAGCTAACTGGTACAGACTCCCAACCTAACCAGTGGTGGTGAAATAAGGCCTATATTTTTATAGTTCCCACCGGCTAGCCGATATTGTTGATAGATGACCAAAAATTATTTAGGTCCCAAAGTCTAGGTATTAGGAATTCAATGTACATTTCGGTAGCCTAATAAGTGGTGTTTTACCTCTATTAGGAACAACAACTAGATGGAGGCTCAGTACCTCTCATTTGGTAGAGCCACAAGCCATTCGGTGGTGCCAAGATGACAAAGTCATTAAATTAGACCATGTATTTTAACCCATAACAACCTTTATAATATCTATCTCGATGGATACACCCTTATTAAATTTTTATAACCATAGGTAATCTTATTAGGGAATTTTTTCTTCTTATTATTCTCTCTTCAGCTCTCTAAGCCTTGATAGATCTACAGGATTTCATAAGGTAAGATTCATCTGTTCTTTCCCAAATATTATTCTTCTTATAAAATTATCCATAGATGTAGTCAAGGTTGGAGAGATCTATGGATCACTCTATGATCTAATGAAGAAATATATGTCCATTGATAGATCATCATAGGATATAGAGAAATGGAGACCATTCCTTAGACCAGATTTAGATTTTCCATCGAGGAATCTTTTTGTTGGGTAAGTAAATTTATTTTAAATAAATTAAAGAATATCCTTATTAAATCCCACTCTAGACTCAAATTAGTAATTAATTAGGATTTATTTAAGGTATTATCATCATGTGGGTTTGACACAGACTATGCATGGGTGTGATTTGGGTTTCATTACATGAAAAATATTATCATTTGGCATCAACACACTTGAGGAGGAAATTTCTTTACCACATAGGGGGCTTGAATAAGTTTTTTAATTGATATTTATCTCATGTGTGTACATGTGAATCCCATGAGATAATTTTTTGATATTGATCACATGCGTATGTGTGTATATCTCATGATACCCATGCTTCATAATGATCACATGTGTGTGTGTGTTTGTGGTTTTTTAGAGTCATTTCATGATAGGTTATGTAGTGCATATTGGTGATATTTAATTTTTTGTGTGAATGTATGGATTGGGATGTTTTTATTCCAGTAAAAGTGACATGTGGACCGTTATGTATTGTTTATCCCTTATAGGTGGGGGTATGTGTGACATAAGATGGTGATGATGATAGACCAAGATACAAGGCAGCAGTGTGATGGACTTATGGCCTGACATGAGGAAGTGACAGGGTGTGATGACCTTGTGGCCTAACCCATGACATAAATAGGGCTTGATATCCTTATAGGAAAACCTGGGGCTTATTGACCATGTGGATGATTAGAGATATATGGTGGTTTTTTATCCTAACCATGATCATGATTTCTATTATGAACTTCTATCTTGCATAGAGTAGAAGAAAGTACAGTCATGGTTTATAGTGTCGTCGTCACTCAATACATGATTTCTTTTTTATTACTAGTGCATTTACCTAATATCATGGAATGAACCACTTATGCTTGTGTACTTATGAAATGGACACATTGGTGGTTTATTAAAGGTTTTATAATTACACCTTTCATTGTAATCTTGATGCATGTACAGACTTTGTGATTAAGGATCCAGGGAAGGGCATGGTCCTAGTGGAAGGTAACAGAGGAGATAGATCATGTTTTTTGGAAATGGTATCAAGATGGACTTCAGAGTGATATCATAGTGTTTTTATTTATTTCCTATTAATTTTAATTTTTATTTGGTTTCACCTAACACATTTTGGTCCTTGGTTTATTTTATTGTATAACATTGTTATACTTTACATTCTATCTAATATATCATTTGTTATTAATTAGTTGTAATGTTCCCTTTTTGTGGGTTATTATTCTATTCTTGTCATGTTTTTTTGTATATATTTTAATAATGAGGGTATATTCTCCCCACTGAACCATTTGGACCCTCACTAATAGTTATAAACCTCTTTTATATGTGGAGGTTCACATGAGGTCATGTATCTCACTAGTATGAACTAAGTGATTTTGGTTAGGGTGTTACATATGTAATATTATTATGAGATTTTATCTAACAATTGGTTTATCGAGTGATGATAAACCTACCGTGAACCTAATATTAAAAACTAATTGGTCTCATGCTTGTATTGAGTTGAAATGTTTCTCAATTATACTATGTTTGTCTTTAGTTTGATTCAACTCAACTTGAGTCATAAACCATCTCCACTCATTGGGAGCTCTATCCATTATAAATGTTTACTCACTCATAGGTGAGGGGTACCATGTAACACCCTGAGATTTTGTGAGAAATATTTTTTATGTCTTATGTTATACGCAACACCCAAGGAATCTTTCACAGCACACAATACGGACTTGGCTTGCATTACACGCAATCACGACCTTCCTTGATAGCGTGTGTAGTACGCAATACCGGGTTTGACTAAACAACGATATTTTATTATGAACTAGCCATTATGAATAGTAATAACTACATTTTGAATTTTATTATTCATCTTACACATTTTCTAGATCATGGAAAGAGAACAAAATAAAAGTTTCGGGTAAAATAAGTATTTTTAAAAAAATGCAGTTTTGCCGCCTTTTGATGGCGCACCCACATTAAATATAGTTTTTGACATGTTTATAAGTTCAATTTGACAAAATAAAATTATTATTTTGAATCAGGGTATAAAAATTTACTTTGGATAAATTCTTGATATTTTTCTGATAACTTTCATATTTTGATGAATAGTAAAAATACGCTAATTTTTAATTAAAAACAACTTTTCTCATTGAGATAATTTAAATGGTTAAATTATAATATTGAATGGTTTTAAAGTATAAATAGAATATATTTTTACCATTTAATATAATGTATGTCATTAGAATTAATTTCACATTAAATTCATAGGTAAAAACATTTCAATCTTTGGCAATGTTTTGACTTCCAAAACTAGTTTTCTTAACAACGGGATTTATTTTATATTAATTACTGCAACTTATATGATTTGAATTTTGAAAAATGAACTCCATATTAGGAATAATTGGGTCCAAATTATGTTAATAGGCTACTTTTTTGGGCATTATGAATAGTAACTACAGTAAATTTTATTTACCTTAGTTAAAGGTAAATCGGGTAATTAAGGGTAAATATAAGATTGTCAAATTATCCTAACACCTTCCAAAATCCTATTGGATGACTTCAAGTCGACCCATATCACTTAAGGGTCATATTAGATTCATTTAATGGTCTTTTTTCTATGAAAATAATTTAATTATTATTAAAACCAAAGAATGTGACAACATGTCACTTTCTTAAATCTTATAAGTATAATAATTTTAATATAGTGATAAGCTTAACGAAACTTCGAACATGAGTAGTATCCATAAATATAATACAATTATCTACATCATAGTAATTTATTTATAATTTTTAGGGATTAAATAATTATCATTAATTATGACACAATAGTGATGTTGAAATTATTTTATTAATTAAAATATCAAATAAATGGTATTAAAAATATTAAAATAAATATTATATGAACTATTTAATGTGCTCCACTAATTTTATAGATACATATGACATTTTATAAATCTTTTAAAGCTTTTAGTTAGAACATATATTATGTATATATTTTATTTAAATTTAAATAAATGAATAGTGTCAAAATTGACACTATTGTTATTTTATAAAAATAACATATTATAAAATTGTGTAAAAATCACAAAAATATTTAAAAATTATAAATTAAAATTTTTATGGTCGAAAATTTCATAAAGTGTCAAATTATGGAAAATTAACAACACAAATGTAATTACTTATAATAATTTAAAATTTAGAATATTATTACCACAAATAAAATTAAATTGATAAAAAAGGATAAATCAAGATGATAATGTTTAAAATAAATTCCTAACATGTCTAAATTTTATTGGATGATGAGATTAAAACCATATCTCATCTAATATTCAGATATGAGTCATTTTGGAAGTTTTTATGTGGGGTTGGGATTTAATATAAACTAATATTTCTTATATTTCCAAAGGTGCCCCTCTCATCCCTTATAAAAGGGCACCACCTCCCTCTCCTCCTCACACCAATTTGAGCCTTCAAGCTTGGCCAATCCCTGCCCATTTCACATCCCCACTTTCACAGAAACATCCTAGAGGTCCTGGTCTTCTTCAAAGACCAATTTTAGTGCCCTAAGAGGAGGTCTCAAAGAGGCGCTTCAAAGAAGAGGTAATGTCTGTTACCGATTCTTTCAACTTTATTTCTTCTTCCACTTATTCTTCTTTAGTTGTTTCATTTTGAATTAATAACATAAGTATCACTCATATACTGATATTTTATTATAAGTATGAAAAAACCCTATTTCACCATCTATCCATCCTACGGAAAATGAAATCACCGCGCGTGCGTACGTACGTAATACCGTCTCCACACCGTGGTGTAATCTATTTTCCATCACCACCTTACTTGGATGGGTATAATGGTGAAAATAATAAACTATATATGATTATTTTAAATTAGTATTTATTCGAAAATAGTATACATACACTCCAATATAATTCCATGATCATGGTAACGATGTCATCGCTCATGCGTACGTACGGATTACCGTCTCCATGATGTGATGTGATTCGTTCTACATGATCTTAATTGAATAATGATTATATAAATGAATTGAATGAATAAACATGATATATAATACACTAATACCATTCTGTAAATGAGTTATCTATAACCTAAAGTGAATAATAAGAATTTATTCGACAAAACACGCATAAGAACAAAAAGTAATAAACACCAGAATAACAAGTAGTAATGAAATATTACTAATAAAAATATACGAATATAACCATATATGATATCATTACAATAATTATGATTCTAGAATAAGTAAATAACATTATTTAAATCATTATACAGGAGGTTCAGACACTTACAAACCAAATCAGACCTAAGGTAAGGGACAATCTCGCAATCTCACTTTTTATCCGAGATTGTTTATAATTCAGAATTTACTGGGGATTATTTATCATACACATCCATTTTTACTCAATATTTAATATTATTTATATCCTATTTCAATTGTTTAAATCCAATTTTACCCTTTGGTGAGTTTTTAGTAAAAGATATGAAATGAATCTTTTGTCATTTTTCGTACGAGGTACTTTTTGACTTTTCCAAAAAAAGTACGAGAAGAATGTTTTTTTAGATTGTACGGCATGAATGGATTTTTAAAAAATTATTTCCAAGAATCATACTTTACAAGTTTTCAAGTTTATATTTAATCAACTTCTTTTAGTTTAAAATCTTATGACATGTTAAGAAAGGAAAAATGTTTTTGAAGTAGAAAGGATATTTTCCTCAAGAATGGAGTTCAAGTGTTTTATCCAAATTATTTTCCATCTAAGATAATATATGGTTCTATTTCTATCCCTATTATTACATTGATTTGATTATATTGTAATGGAAATATTTTTATGAATTCTTTTATCTTATATAAATTATTTTATGATGTCACAATGTTTAAGATTTCCATTTTCATTACATGGGTTATGCTGTGATGTATGGTTTATGATTTTGTGGCACACATAAGAATGGTATCATTATGATATGGTTGGGACCTATATCTCCCTCCAATGCATTGGGTAAATATTTTATATCTCATGAGATAGACATGGCTGGAATGGCAGGTTAAACCGGTTCAGTGAAACAGGACTGAAAATAGGAGTGAACTCGGTTCAGAAATGGACTTTGTCCACTAAGATAGTATTATCAATGAGTCTTGACTAATAAGAAATGATTCTCTATAATTATGTGTGTATGCCACAAAGTTTCATGTTTTATGTTATGATTATTGGGATTACATTACACTACCATGATTTGTCCCATGTTATGAAATTATGATCTCTTTTACAGGGAAAGATTTCCAAAATGTTATGTTCTTATGAATTTGATGTGATTGATATTTCTTTTGTTTACCCTTAATGAGCATTTGAGCTCACCCTTTTGTATGTCTTCTTTCCCCAGGTCAGGAAGAAGGGTATTATGTAAGATATGCCAAAAAGGGACTATAGATATGATGAAATAAATGGGAGATAGTATAGATGCTTTATGAACCAGCTGTTTATGATTCCCAGTTTCTAAAGACACTATACCTATACGGTCCTTTCATGGTTTTGTTATATGTTGTAATAAGTATTCTTCAATTTTTAAGTATTAACCATGTATGTAATGTATGGGTCGCTATAGTTGGTATCATAGGAAAGGTATAGTCAACCTTTGGAAACTAGGATGTGAAAGCCTTAGTAAGAAACCAAAGGATATGTCTAAGCATAGAACACAATCTTAGTGTTTTAGAAATGGCCATGAAAAACCTATGATAAGACCTTATGTGTGAAATTTTATTCTTGATTATGTGGTTTTCCTATTATAATTAGTGCTGATCACACTATTCTTCTTGGTTTTAGTCAATGGTTGGAACTCGAAGAAACTGTGTTAATGCGGAATGCGACGGGCAATGAAATGATTGTCCCCCTGAGCAACCAAATGTTATGGGAGCTGGAATGCACAATCTTGTGGTCATGCTCACACAACTTTCTCAAGATTTAAATCATGCAGGACTTCCAAATGATCAATGTAACGAGCAACATTCTTTCGAATCCTTTATGAGGCAGCGTCCACCTTCATTCATTGGGTCTCCTGATCCATTAGTGGCTGAACAATGGATCAGTACCACTGAAAATATATTTTCAGTTCTTCAATGTTCTGAACATGATAATGTCATCTTAGCAGTGTATCATTTGGAAGGTGATGATGATCAATGGTGGAATATTATTAAGAATATGAGGCAAAGAGATGAAATTGATTCCATAGAATGGGACGAGTTCAAGAACATATTTTTCAATAAGTATTTCCCTCGTATTCTTTGAACAAAGATCGAGAAGGAGTTTCTTGAACTGAAGTAAAAGGATGATGAATCTGTTGGTACCTACGAAGAAAATTTTACAAGAGCTGCAAGGTACGCTTCCGGAATTATTATCCAACCTGAGAGTAAGATCGATCGATTCTTTAGTGGATTAAAACCAAGTCTTCGAAGGGCATTATCCATAAGGGATTTCAATAGCTACGAGGAAATTGTTCGATGTGCTCTCAATGTTGAGATGGATATTGGTGTAACCCATTAGTCACATGGGTTTGATAAGAAGAGGAAAATGGAATTCAAAGGAAAATCTAAAGACCACACTGAAAAAAAGATGAGTTTTCCCTTATGCTCAATGTGTGGAAAGAAACATGGAGGAAATTGTCTTAAGGGGTCATGAAAATGTTATAAGTGTGGAAAAGAAGGTCATCGGGCAATTGAATGTTGAAATAATGGGAAGAAGATGTCTAATGATGCAAACAAAGGAAGGGATACACAGAATGAACCTACTACACTTCAATGTTTCAAGTGCAAGGAGATGGGGCATTATGCCAATCAATGCCCAAATCCAAGGGTTGATGATGATGATCTACATCAACAAACTCTTAAGGCCAAATACAAAGGAAAGTCACATGAAATTATTATGGGCGATGTGTAGTACGACAACGAAGTGGTGAGAGGTACACTGACCATCCACTCTAAAGTAGCAAATGTTTTATTTGATTCTGGATCCACCCAATCTTTTATTTCTGATGAATTTCCTAAGGGTATCACCGTATTACATCAATAATTAGATGTTGAGTTGGCTGTGACAACTCTTAATGGCACAACAGTCGCATCAAAAGTTTACAATTCTTCTCCGATTGATGTTTGTGGGAAAGTGCTTCCTGCAAATCTTGTGATCCTTCCTATAGTGAAATTTGATGTGATTCTTGGCATGGATTGGCTTTCTTTATATGGATCTCATATCAATTTCCAAATAAGTGAAGTCACATTTCATATTCCCAATCAATATATGATCTTTTATCGATGCAAGGATGAATATAACCTTCCAGTGGAAATTTCTACTATCTTATGGGTCTTGATTCCACTAAATGAAGGTTATTTGTCTCAAATGGTTGGAGAGAAACTCCCAATTAATAATATTCCCATTGTACGGGAATTTTATGATGTCTTTCCGGAGGAATTGCCAGGTCTTCCACCAAACCATGAAGTTGAGTTTTCAATAGAACTCATACCAGGTGCTTTGCCTATTTCAAAGGCACCTTATAGAATGTCCCCAATTGAGTTGCATGAATTGAAGAAGAAACTCCAAGAGAATCTTGATAAAGGATTCATACTCCCTAGTGAGTCACCTTGGGGAGCACCTGTTCAGTTTGTTAAGAAGAAAGATGGATCAACGAGACTCTGCATTGATCATCGAGAACTTAACAAGATCACTATCAAGAACAAATATCCTCTCCCACACATTGATGACCTATTTGACCAATTACGCGGAGCTCAATACTTTTCCAAGATTTATCTTCGTTCAAGGTATCATCAATTAAGGTTCAAAAGGGAGGATATACCAAAGACGACTTTCCTTAGAAGGTATGGACCCTATAAATTTATAGTGATGCCATTTGGTCTTACTAATTCCCCTGTTATCTTCATGGATCTGATGAATAGAGTCTTTAGAGACTATCTTGATCAGTTTGTGGTAGTCTTTATAGATGATATTCTGGTCTATTCAAAGAGCAAGGAAAAACATTAAGATCACTTGAGAATTGTATTAAAGACCCTAAGAAATGATAAGCTTTATGCCAAATTTACCAAGTGGGAATTTTGGCTTCAAAAAGTTTCATTTTTGGGTCACATAATCTCAAAAGATGGGATATCTCTGGATCCAGCAAAAACAGAGGTTATCGAAAGATGGTCAAGACCAACAACAGTAACTGAGATCCGAAGTTTTCATGGGTTGGCTGGATATTACCGACGTTTTGTGAAATATTTGTCAAGGTTATCTAACCCACTCACCAAGTTGACTCGAAAAAGAGTTAAGTTTGTTTGGACGGAGGAATGTGAAGAAAATTTCAGAGAGCTAAAAAGAAGGTTAGCCGGTGCACCTATGATCACACTACCTTGCAGTGGAGAAAGGTTTGTGATCTATAGTGATGCATCCAAGAAGGGACTGGGGTGTGTTCTCATTCAAAATTATATGTTGATAGCTTATGCCTCACGACAGTTGAAAATCCATGAGCAAAATTACCCAACTCATGATTTGGAGTTAGCTGCGGTAATCTCTGCATTAAAGATTTGGAGGCATTACCTTTATGGTGAAAGGTGTGATATTTATACTGATCATAAAGGTTTAGAGTATATTTTCACACAAAAAGAGCTGAATATGCGTCAAAGAAGATGGTTGGAGCTGATTAAGGATTACGACTTCTCAATTCATTACCACCCTGGGAAATCAAACAAGTTAGCAGACGCATAAAGTAGACAAGACCATGCTAGCCTGTCCATGATGAGGATCACAAAAGATCCAATATATATGGATTTACAAAGGATGGATCTTGTAATTTTAATGGAAGGGGAGAAATCTTATCTTTCTCAAATGAATGTTCAACCATCTATACATGTGAAGATTCAAGAGGTACAGAAAGAAGATGTCGAGTTACAAAAGAAGGTGATAAATGTTCCTGAATTCAACCTTGATTGTGATGGGATAATAAAGTTCAGGAATCGGGTTTGTGTTCCTCCCATCCCCGAATTAAAGAATGAGCTGCTGGATGAGGCTCATAGTTCTTCATTCTCTATTCATCCTGGAAGCACGAAGATGCATAGGGACCTGAAAGAGTACTTCTGGTGGGATGGCATGAAAAGAGATGTTGCTAAATATGTCTCTCGATGCTTGGTTTTTCAGCAAGTTAAATCTGAGAGACAGAAGCCTAAGGGGATGTTACAACCATTACCCATACCAGAACCGAAATGGGAAAACATCACTATTGACATTGTCAATGGACTTCCTGAAACATCAAAAGGCAATAATGCTATCTGGGTCATAGTTGATCGTCTTACAAATTCTGCACACTTCATTGCTATTAGAGATGATTTAATTCTAGATCATCTTTCCAGGATATATGTAAAGGAAGTGGTAAGATTGCATGGAGTACCACTTTCTATTATATCTGATCAGGATCTGAGGATTACCTCAATGTTCTGGCTAATTCTTCAACATACTCTGGATACAGAGTTGAGTTTCAGCACTGCTTATCATCCTCAGACAGACGGTCAGTCTGAGAGGACAATTCAAACACTAGAAGATATGTTGAGTTCTTGCTCTATAGATTTCAAAGGTGGTTGGGATCAACACCTAACTTTGGTGGAATTTTCTTATAATAATTGATTTCACTCCAGTATTCAGATGGCTCCTTATGAATATCTCTATAGAATGAAATGCAGGACTCCAACTTGCTGGGATAAAGTTGGGGAAAGAAATCTATTAGGACCTGATCTTGTTGATGAAATTCCAGAAAAGATCAGATCTATTCAACAACACATAAGAGCAGCTCAGAGTCGAAAAAAAGTTATGCCAACAACCGAAGAAATGACCTAGAGTTTGAAGTGGGTGATAAAGTGTTCTTACGAATATCTCCCTGGAAGAGGGTCATGAGATTTGAAAAGAAGGGAAAGTTGTGCCCTAGATATATCGGTCCTTTTGAAATTATGGATCATGTTGGGAAGATAGATTACCGATTGGAACTTCCACCGAATCTCTCTCAAATTCACGATGTGTTCCATGTATCTCTCCTGAGAAAGTACATACCAGATCCTTCACATGTACTCATCTCAGAAGTTGTAACGCTGGAGCAAGATCTTTCTTATGAAGAACAACCGATAGAGATTTTGGATCGTAGCAAAAAAGTCCTATAGAAAAAGACCACTCGCTTGGTGAAAGTTTTATGGAGGAACCACCAATTAGAAGAAGCCACATGGGAACTTGAGGATATGATGAGGGAGAGGTATCCTCATCTGTTTGTAATGAAGTGATGAATTTCGAGGGCGAAATTCATTTTAAGGGGGGTAGAATGGAACACCCTGAGATTTTATGAGAAATTTTTTTATGTCTTATGTTATATTCAACACCCAAGGAATCTTTCACAACACACAATACATACATGGCTTTCATTACACGCAATCACGACCTTCCTCGATAGCGTGTGTAGTACGCAATACCAGGTTTTACTAAACAACGATATATTATTATGAACTAGCTGTTATGAATAGTATTAACTAAAATTTCAATTTTATTATTCATCTTATACATTTTCTAGAACATGGTAAGATAGCAATATAAATTTTTCGGGTAAATTAAGTATTTTTAAAAAAATGCAGTTTTGCCTCCTTTTGATGGTGAACCCACATTAAATCTAGTTTTTGACATGTTTATAAGTTCAATTTGACAAAATAAAATTCTTCTTTTGAATCAGGGTATAAAAATTTACTTTGGATAAATTTTTGATATTTTTCTGATAACTTTCATATTCTGATGAATAGTAAAAATACGCTATTTTGTAATTAAAAACAACTTTTTTCATTGAGATAATTTATATGGTTAAATTATAATATTGAATGGTTTTAAAGTATAAATATAATATATTTTTACCATTTAATATAATTTATGTCATTAGCATTAATTTCACATTGAATTTATAGGTAAAAACATTTCAATCTTTGGCAATGTTTTAACTTCTAAAACCCATTTTCTTAACAGCGGGATTTATTTTAAATTAATTACTGCAACTTATATGATTTTAATTTTGAAAAATGGATTCCATATTAGGAATCAGTGGGTCCAAATTATGTTAATATGCTACTTTTTATTTTTGGGCATTATGAATAGTAACTACGGTAAATTTTATTTACCATAGTTAAAGGTAAATCGGGTAATTAAGGGTAAATATAAGATTACAAAATTACACTAACACCTGGAAAAATCCTATTGAATGACTAAAAGTAGACCCATTTCAGCTAAGGGTCAGATTAGATTCATTTAATGGACTTATGTTCATGAAAATAATTTAATTATTATTAAATCCAAAGAATTTGACAACATGTCACTTTCTTAAATATTATAAGTATAATAATTTTAATTTAGTGATAAACTTAATGAAACTTTGAACATGAATAGTCTCCAGAAATCTAATACAATTATCTACATCAAAGGAATTTATTTATAATTTTTTGGGATTAAATATTTATCATTAATTATGACACAATAATGATGTTGAAATTACTTTATTAATTAAAATATCAAATAAATGGTTTTAAAAATATTAAAATAAATATTATATGAACTATTTAATGTTCTCCAATAATTTTATAGATAAATATGAAATTTTATAAATCTATTAAATCTTTTATTTCAAACATATATTCTGTATATATTTTATTTAAATTCAAATAGATGAATAGTGTCAAAATTGACACTATTGTTATTTTATAAAAATAACATATTATAAAATTGTTTAAAAATTACAAAAATATTTAAAAATTATAAAATAAAGTTTATATGGTATAAAATGTCATAAAGTGTCAAATTATGGAAAATTCACAACACATGTAATTATTTATAATAAATTAAAATTTAGAATATTATTACCACAAATAACATTAAATTGATAAATAAGGATAAATCAAGTTGATAATGTTTAAAATAAATTCCTAACATGTCTAAATTTTTTTGGTAGAGGGTATTACAACCCTATATCATCTAATATTTTGATATGAGTCATTTTGGATGTTTTTATGTGGGGTTGGGATTTAATATAAACTAATATTTCTTATATTTCCAAAGGTGCCCCTCTCCTCCCTTATAAAAGGGAACCTCCTCCCTCTCCTCCTCACAACAATTTTAGCCTTCAAGCTTGGACAATCCCTGCCAATTTTACTTCCCCACATCCCTAGAAACATCCTAGAGGTCCTGGTCTTCTTCAAAGACCAATTTTAGTACCCTATGAGGAGGTCTCAAAGAGGTGCTTCAAAGAAGAGGTAATGTCTGTTACCAATTCTTTCAAATTTATTTCTACTTACACATCTTCTTCTTTAGTTTTTTCATTATGAATTAATAACATTAGTATCACTCATATACTGATATGTTATTATAAGTATGAAACAACCCTATTTCACCATCTATCCATCCTATGGAAACGAAATCACCGCGCGTGCGTACATACGGAATACCATCTCCACACCGTGGTGTAATCTATTTTCCATCACCACCTTACTTGGATGGGTATAATGGTGAAAATAAATAACTATATATGATTATTTTAAAGTGTTATTGATTCTGAAATAGTATACATACACTCCAATACAATTCCATGAGCATGGGAACGATATCATCGCTCGTGCGTACGTACGGAATATTGTCTCCACGATGTGATGTGATTCGTTCTACATGATCTTAAATGCACAATGATTATATAAATGAATTAAATGAATAAATATGATATATAGTACAATAATACCATTCTGGAAATGAGGTATCTATAACCTAAAAAGAAGAATAAGAATTTATTCGACAAAACACGCATAAGAACAAAAAGTAATAAACACCTGAATAACAAGTAGTAATGAAATATTACTAATAAGAAGGTACGAATATGACCATATATGATATCATAACAATAAGTATGATTCAGTAATAAGTCAATAACATTATTTAAATCATTATACAGGAGGTCAGACACTTACGAAGCAAATCGGACCTAAGGTAAGGGACAATCTCGCAATCTCAATTTTTATCTGAGATCGTTTATACTTCAGAATTTACTGGGGAATATTTATCATCCAAATCCATGTTTCCTAAATATGTAATATTATTTATAACCTCCTTCAATTTTTTAAATCCAATTTTACCCTTCGGTGAGTTTTTAGTAAAAGATATAAAAGGAATCTTTTGTCGTTTTTCGTACGAGGTACTTTTTGACTATTCCAACAAAAGTATGTGAAGAATGTTTTTTAACTTATACGGCATGAATGGATTTTTAAAAAATTATTTCCAAGAATATTCCTTTAAAACTTTTCATGTTTATTTTTAATCAACTTATTTTAGTTTAAAATCGTACGACATGTTAAGAAAGGAAAAAAAATTTGAAGTCGAAAGGATATTTTCCTCAAGAATGGAGTTCAAGTGTTTTATCAAAATTATTTTCCATCTAAGATAATATAGGGTTCTGTTTCTATCCCTATTATTACATTGATTTTATTATGTTGTGATGAAAATATTTTTATGAATTCCTTTATCTTATATGAATTGTTTTATGATTTCACGATGTTTAAGATTCCCATTTTTAT
Organism: Viscum album; assembly: GCA_963277665.1. Lineage (NCBI taxonomy): Eukaryota > Viridiplantae > Streptophyta > Magnoliopsida > Santalales > Viscaceae > Viscum > Viscum album. Next base: position 565,178,282 of record OY728131.1, read on the forward strand.
TACATGGGTTATGTTATGATGTATGGTTTATGATTTTGTGGCACACATAAGAATGTTATCATTATGAGATGGGTGGGACCTATATCTCCATACAATGAATTGGGTAAATATTTTATATCTCATTAGATATACATGGTTGGAATGGCAGGTTAAACCGGTTCATTGAAACAGGACTAAAATGAGGAGTGAACTCGGTTCAGAAATGGACTTTTTCCACTAAGATAGTTTTGGAAATGAGTCTTGACTAATAAGAAATGATTCTCTATACTTATGTGTGTTTGTCACAATTTTTTAGGTTTTATGTTCTGATTATTGGGATTACATTTCACTATCATGATTTATCCCATGTTATGAAATTATGATCTCTTTTGCAGGGTAAGATTTCCAAAATGTTATGTTCTTATGAATTTGATGTGATTGATATTTCTTTTGTTTACCCTTACTGATAATTTCAGCTCACCCTTTTGTATGTTTTCTTTCCCCAGGTCAGGAATATGTGTATTAATTATGATTTTCCAAAAAGGGACTATAGATATGATGAAATAAATGGGAGACAGTGTAGATGCTTTATGAACCAGCTGTTTATGTTTCACAGTTTCTAAAGACACTATACCTATACGATCCTTTAATGGAATTTTTATATGTTGTAATAAGTATGCTTAAATTTTGAAGTATTAACCATGTATGTAAAGTATGGGTCGCTATATACCAGGGGTAAATGGTTATATAAAATAAACCTTGGACACATAGGCTCATATATAATAAAGGAGGTATGGATGATTCACTGATCATCATATTTAATTTAATAAAATATTCACATAAAACAATTTAATAAATGTTTTCTTGAGGCACATTATAACGAATAAAGGAATCTCAGTTGAACCTATAATGACAATTTTTTTGGAGGATTTGCCTCATCTAACAATAGTAATTGACATTCATAGTCTCCTTGGTTTAGCAGGATATTAAAGGTGTTTTTTAAAAAACTTTTTATGAATTTATAATCCACTAACCAAGTTAACTTGAAAAGGGGACAAGTTCATCTATACAAAAGAGTGTTAATAAAATTTTCAAGAGATAAAGAAGAGATCAGTTACTACACTCGTGTTAACACTACCGTCTATAGAAGAAGGATTTTTTATTTTTAGTGATTCATCTTTGAAACGGATTGGGTGAGTCCCCATGAAAAATGACAAGGTGATTGATTATGAATCTCTACATTTAATGTATCATGAGTAGAAATATCATTTGAATAACCTATAGCTAGTTGCAGTTATTTTTTATCTAAAGATATGGAGGCACCATCTTTATGGGAAAAATGTGATATATACATAGACAAAAATATTTTTAAGTATATATTCATGAAAAACGAATTGAAAATGAGATAGAGGATGTGGTTTTAACTTATTAAATAATATAATTGTTCAATTAGATATCAACTTATAAGATAAAACAAAATCAATGATGCATTTAGTCGGAAATAACCTATTTTTCTTACAATGATGAGGATTCAAGGCGATTCTTTGATCAAATACCTAGTAATATTGGACATGTAAGTTTTAAGTGAAGGAAAATCATCAAGCCTATCCCAAATGATTTCTCAACCATCATTACTAGATAAGATCAAGAAATATAGAAGGGAATATACTTTATTGCAGAAAAAGATAGAGGTTGTTAATAATGTGAAGTTTTTTGAGTTTAATATTGATCAAGAAGTTGTTATGAAATTTCATACAAGGATATATATTCCATCTATTTGATAAATAAAGAATGATATGATGGATGAATCTGATATCTATATATTCTCTATAGATCCTAGAATTTCTAAAATGTATAGGGACCTTCATCGTCATTATTGGTGGGATAACATGAAAAGGGAGATTGTCAAATACACTACAAGGTGCCCAGTTTTTCAACAAGTGAAGGAAAAGAGAAAACATACTAAAGGTGTATTATAACCACTACCCATACCAACATGGAAGTGGGAAAATATAACTATGTACTTTTTCATTAGTCTCCTAAAAGCATCCAAAGGAAACTATGTGATAAGGGTTATTGTGGACTGTTGCACCGAGACTACCCATTTCATCTCTATCCAAGAAGACGTATCTCTTGACCAACATTACATGATTTATGTAAGGAAGTGGTGTGAATTCGTGGAGTACCAATTCATATCATTTATGATCATGACCCAATGTTCACATCAAAATTATGGAGAAGTCTTCTACATGCTCTAAGTACTGAATTGAATTTTAGTATGGCCTATCACCCCCAAATTGATGGCCAATATGAAATGACAATTCAGACACACATGGACATGCTAAGAACATGATCAATGGAATATAAAGGTAGATGGGATAAATATATCCTATTAATTGAGTTCTCATACAACAACAACTTCTATTAGAGTATTCAAATGGAACCCTAGGAATCTATACATGGGAAGCAATATAGAACTTCTATATGTTGGGGTGAAGTTGGTAAAAGAAAGATACTTGGGAATGATCTTGTGAAATAGATGAAGGAACATATTCATGTCATACAACAACACATAATGGCTAGTTAGATTTGGTAGAAGATTTATGCTGAAAACCATTGAAGGGACATGGATTTTGATGTTGGGGATAAATTCTTCCTTCGAATTTCACCTTGGAAGAGATTCATGTGGTTTTGGAAGAAAGGTAAGCTTATCCCTAGGTACATTATCCCCTCTAAATTTTTTTATCTCATAGGATAAGTTTTATATTAGCTTTCACTTCCAAAAAATCTAGCTCAGGTTCATAAAGTATTTCACATATCCCTCTTGAGGAAGTACGTTCCTAACCCTTCACATGTACTGAATATAGATGTGGTACAACTAGAACATGTCATCTCTTATGAGGAGAATCCAGTGGAGATCTTGGATTATAGAGACAAGGTTCTACACAACATGATTATCCACCTCATCTAAGTGTTGTGGAGTAACCATAAATATAAAGAAGTGACATGGTAACTAGAGGAGACAATGAGGCAGAAGTACCAGTACATTTTTCAAATGAGAGTATGATTTAAAATTTCAGGGAACAAATTTCTTAAGGGGGATGAATGTAACAACCCATACTTTTAAATGATAATTTTTTCCTAATAAAACATGTGTTTTATATTATTTTTCACTAAAAAGAACTATATATCATTAATAATGAATTGATTATAATTTGAAATTTGACCATCGAGTTTTGAACATTATATAACCATTGGTCAATTATGACCATTAATAAATATGATGGTTCAAAATAGTACTCTAAATAAAATTTTTAACATTATAATTAGTGTTCTTAAGTATAAATGACAAAGGATAATTAACGTAGAAAGGATAAATTATGGCCACAACTAGTAGAGTCAAGTCCAATGAAGTGCATTTGATAGAACTTGGGAGGGAGGTAGCATTACTGGGATTCTCTATTGACCAAGCCCATTATGAGCTTCAATAATGGAATCTTTAATGAAATATACTATGGGGGAAGTTCAAGTTAGTAGAAATTGCCACTCAGGTGATGTTATTTGAGTCACCCCAGGAATCTATCACCATCACACACCTTAATCATAGGTCATATTCATGTGTTATAGGGGGTTATTTTTTAAAGCCTTAGTTACTTAAAGTTTATTTCCATTGTATAAATAAATTTTTCTTCCATTAATTTCATTTTAAGAATATTTTTTCTTAGTAAAATTGAAATTTAATTTGAAAATTTTATTTTTCTAACAAAAATCGTGCAAATGTTTATAAAAAAACTAATATATTATGTATAACACTTATTTTAATTAAATAGTATGATAAAAAGGCTCTTAATTAAATATAAATGATAAAATAATAATATTATTTTTCAAGTGTCATAAATTTTACTATGAATTTACTATGGATTTTAAATCCACTGTTATTATTATGGTGAAGTTATGAGAATTTTGTAAAATACTTTATTTGCAGTGAATAGTACAACTACAGTTTCAGTTTTTTGATATGTTTAATGACATTATAATTATGTTATAATGATGTAATAACTAATTAACCACAACACAATACTTAGAGTATATTATTTTATTAACACCAATTATTTTAATAAATTTTAATCAATTTCCAAATATATAATTTACTTTCCAAATTTTAAAATGGAAACTTTAACTTTAAAAATGATATTTTGTGAGGACTGTATTTTTCCTTACCAAGATAAGTAATATAAATAATGGTGGAATATTGTGGATTAAAATAATATAAAATTTTCCCCATGTTTCCAATACCATGGTTAAGCCCATGGTTTTTCATTTACCACTACCTAGGTGTCGAATACATTTATTTAGAAATTAATATACCAATCCCCCACTTTTTCTATAAATACCCAACCATTTCTTAATTTTCATTAACTCATAATTAATACTCCATAAATATATGTTATTTTTACCTCCCAAGATGTCCTAAATACCCTAAGATTCTATTCCTTATGTTTCAGGAGTCACCCTTCAAGGTAAGGGAAAATATCGTTCTTTTTCTCTTCATTATAAGAACCACTTTTGTGTTTGTATTCTGGATGTTATGGAAAATATCACTTATTTTATTTTTATCCATCACCTTAATAAAAAATTACTTTTTTTATCAATTGTAGATCTATGTACCCTCTCTTTTATACCTTTTTCTAAAACCATGTTTTCTACCCGTTATGTTGTGGATTTTACATATTAAAATTTCTCTCTTCTCCTCAAGAAATTCCCTTTTATTTTCTTTATGTGAATACCCAACCGTATTTCTTTTCCACAGGTATTAACAAATATGTAAAAATTATTTATTTTATTCAATGATTGACATACATAAAACCCTTATTACCTTTCTTTGGGTTATAAATGACATAAATATCTTGTCTTTAATAACTTTATAAAATGCCGTGATTTTTATATGTATCCTATTTATTTTATTCTCCATGGGTTATTTATGAAATGTTTTATTATGGTCTATGTGGATAAAATAAAAATTCATATATATGAATGGTTCACCTCTATATATCTCTAACTAATTGGGTAAATAATAGAATCTCTTAAGATGACATGTTTTATGATACCTTGGTTAGTAACTTTGGTAATTTGTATGACACCTCAGTGAAAAACCGTGGACATATGATTATGAATGTCTCATTTAAAAGTTATATCCACATTTCCATGTTATTATTAAAGTTAATTTTTTTATTATATGCCTATATATCATTTTCTAATGCCTTTATTATATTTCTCATGTTCTTTTTTATATTTCTCAAGATCACGTGTAAAATGTTTCTCTTGCTTTCCCTTATTGGGCCTTATGCTCACCCTTTCAATTGATGTATGACCCCAGGTTATGAGATAGAGTAAATGTACTTAGGATGAACCTACGATGGATCCTTACAAGTGGATTATAAAAATTCATAAGTTTTCTTGTATTATGTACCTTTTTTCAAGAAACTAAACTTTAAAAGATCATATGTTTGTTCAACAAAATGAAAAGTTATGAAATTAAAAGCCATGATTCCATATTTCTTCTCCAACCCACGTACAAAACCTCTTTCATTGGAGATCTCTACCTCCATCTGTCCTTTTATATGGGACTCCTCTCTAATGCGACATCATAATCAAGCATCATTAGTCTCTTTGAATCTATCTCGATAAGTACCTTATTCCTTTATCTCTTTTCATCATTTCTCTCTCCATCGATAAAATTATCATTATGAGAGTTATTCTCCCTATTTTAATGGATTTTATATAAATCTTATATTTTATATATTTTAACCCAAATTATAGGCCAATAATGAATGAGGGATCAACTATCGGCATTAGGTAGGTTGTCCAATGCTTTTATCTCAAGGTTTAGTAGAGTTTATTAAGTGTCATAATGACACATTCCAAATTCTACTTTCATTGTCGAAAATATATGAAATAAAATAATTCAAATTGTTTAGATTATGACCTTCAGTTATCTATTTCCATTGAAGGCTATGGCCATAGATGAAACCAACCCTTAGGGAGCCTTCCTTGTACTTATAATAATCAATATATTGTTTCCTAATAAAACTACCTATTGAGGTGCACTGTATTATAAATAGAAAATATGGTAATTAAATGAAATTTATTGAGATGTGGAAGTGTGTGATACCCCAACATATTATTCCCTTGTTACTGAACCAACTTCTAAGTGGTTATTTATTTACTCTCATTAAATGTTTTAATTGAATTGATAGAATAGTGAGTGGTAAAACTATGTCACATGACCCTTATATAAATTGTGAGTTATGACTTGGGAAAAATGAAATGTGAAATGGTTAGAAGACTCTTATATATTATATTAAAGCATGATTGGTTCTCATTATTATACTTAGTCCTCAAGAATGGGTTTCTCATTGTTTATGAGACTTTTTCATGGCGTCCCTCATTGTTATGATACTCGGTCATGGCATACCCTATTACTTTTGGTACTTAGGAATGGAATCCCTTGTTACTCGTGATACTTGGGAATGGAATCACTTATAATTTATGATACACAGGCATGTTGTTTCTTATTACTCATTATACTCTGTCATGGAATCCCTTATTACGCTATGACATAGATGAGAATGGCGACCCTTATTTAAAATATGATACTATTATGATTATGCACGGATGCCTCAGTTATACTTCGTAGGTCCTAGCTAGTACATTATATATATATATATATGTGTGTGTGTGTGTGTGTGGTTAATCATATATACATATATAAAGGTTCATATACTTATCTATACCCATATAAATATATAAATATATATATAATTATATATATTTGGTGACACATGCTAATAGACATTCCCGGCATAGGCAGATACATGTAGAGTTAGACTAGTGTCCCTCTAGAACTGATACAGACTTTTATTTAACATTACCTATTTATATTTGTTATTCCTGCACACAACTCATTTTATATCAATAAAATAGATAGTTTTAGACATATTTTTTGGTGGTCTACTGAGTTTATCTCACACCCTATTCAGGTCATCATTTGGTACTCATGAAGACCATGTTATTGTAATTATGGGAAAGGGTAAGCGTCCAGCTATAGATGCCTATTTTTGGTGCTAAGATAGGGTATGGTAGAAAAGGAATGATCTTATAATATTTATGCTATTTGAGATGGATTTTAAAATTGTATTCATTTTTACATAGAATTTTGTATATGTATACTATTATGCATCCCTTGTATCCCCCATTTTTTGTAGAATCATGACATGACATCCTTCTATATATGATATTTGATATGGTCTCCTTTGGTTTATTTATTTTTCTGGATGTTGCTTATTCCACTAACAAGTTATATATCTATTTATAATTATTATTATTTCTTATTATACCATTTGTCTCCACTAAAATTATGAGGGTATAGTATCCATGATGTTCCACCATAGACCCTTGTGGCTAGTCATCAGCCTCTTCTATTTTGGGATAGTAGAAAGGAGACTAGGATGTGTCCAGATTTGGAAATGATCATGTTTTTGGGAGTATCTAACCCATATACATGGAATATACAAATCACTTGGGATGGGATATGTTGTTTTTCATTATTATTATTACAGTTTCTCTAATTTCAGAATTTGGTGACTCCCATGTTATGTGATGTAATTATTGATATATTGGATTCTCTTTTACTCTTAGACCATTACGACATAGAGGTATTTATCTCATGAACCATTATAGGAACTTGAGGATTTATATGACATGAATGAGGCATGCCATGTTATGTAACTATGTGAATTACCTACTGCATGATGTAGTTCCTAAATTTCTTACCTATGAGATCTTTCTAACGTTTCATATAAAGAATGGATAAATTATTGTTTACTTAAAGTGACCACATCAACCTAATAGTTTTTTCCTACATAGCATGATGTCATCACCTTAACTAACCAATTATGGAATTTTTGATCTATGGACCATTGGTTTCATGGTCTAAAACATGTTCATGGTTTTATTTACATGGGTGTCAAATTTCAATTTGTAAAGAGTATGGGAATTTATAAATTAGAAACGGTGATCCTTATAATTCAACCACGCATGAATGGGCTTGTTACCATCGGATGTAAAATTATAACTCATAATATTAGAGCATGATACATACACACATAGATATATATATATATATATATATATATATATATATATATGCTTTATGAACTATTGAGTTATAAATTTAAACAGTATGGTTTCCAATAAATGGGGATGTCAAGTGAAACATAAAGGGTGACTTCATCAGGAACTTGAGATTGGCCCTCTATATACTTGGGTCTCCTAATGTGAAATAGAGAACTTAACCCTAAAGCATCCTTAGTATTTAGTAGTAGTAAATTTCTCTTATGATTCAATGTGATCTTTACATCACCCAGACCTAGCTTCAGGAGTAGGCATAAGGGTGTGATTCATAAATGGGAAGGCCTGTACCTATCCTTCTGTTATCTGTTATCTACCCTATTATAGAAATATTGTTCTAAGGAATGTTTTTGGAATTTTAGATGCATGCCACTATAAAGGCCTCGATCCATGTTCCAGGACTATGGGGATGACCATGTTCTGGAGGTGATGACTTCTAAACCACCAGTATTACCTCCTATAGTTCCACTTCTTGAACCCCCTATAAATCATGATTTGGGAACTAAAAAAAAATTTAGAGAGGGTTTACTATGATTCATTAAGTCGATGTAGGTATCCCTAAGACCTTCCCTTTATATGGAAGAGTTTACACTGGAGTTTCAGAAGCAGCATCCACCCATATTTTCCGAGGTTGGTAGTTTATAGGATACTGAGTCATGGATAGAGGCCATGCTAACTATTATCAAGAATATAGAGAAGAATCTAGAGCGGAGGATCAATCATTCTATGTAAATTCTTTTAGATTATTCTAAACATTGGTGGAATGTTATTACCTATGTGTATATTCATCAGGATATGGTATAGAGGGACGTTCAGACCGATTTCTATGATTACTTCTATCCATAGATGTTCAGAGAAGATCGAGCTAGGGATTTTATGTACCAATAGTAGGGTGTTATGTCCTTAATGTAGTATTCATATTGTTTTAATATTCTTGATCACTTTTCACCAACTCATGATGGTGACGAGATGGAGACAGTGAGATGGTTTGATAATGGGATCGTATACACCATCTGATCTTAGGTGAATGATTTTTGGTTGAATGCCATTTTTGAGATAGTGAATTGAGATATCATCACTAAGTGAAATATAAGGGAAGATAAGGGTGTGGTATAGGTAAATTTATCACCTAGACATGTTATTTTGTTATCTAGAGGCAGGAATTGTTACCTTGAGCTTGCTTGCGGGGGAAGTAGAAGTCAAACAGCTCACACTGATAGTTATGTGGTATGCCACCAATGTGGGAATATAGGACTTCTGAAGCCCTAGTGAAATAGGGACATAGTTGAGTGTTGATATTTTGGATGAATGGGTCATCTTCATCATTTTAGTAGTTAATTATCTCTAATGTCTATTGAGAGAGGATTTTCACTGACTCCATGTTCTGTAGTGGGATCAGTAGCTTCATATCATACCTGAAGCTAGACTAGTACTGGTTATACAGGATGACAAGGAGGTTGTGCTTGTGGTATGTAGGAACAGAATACAGAGCACTAGAAAAACAGCCATACTAAAGGTAGTTAGGCTATAGATAAGGGATGAGGATAAAGTGATTTATATGTAGTGTATCATATACTGGAGGAGAAGAGTTCTAGGTCTTCTATAGTATGATGTACTATTCTGGTAGCCTCTACTTTAGTGTTTGCATTATTTTTTGTAGGCTCTTTGAATTATTTTATATCTTTAGCTATCATAGAGAGCCTTGGGTCAGAGATAGAGTATCTTTGTGGGTCTTGTCCTAGGATACATCATTGGGAGCATTAATGGAACATATATGATGATTCAAGGATTTTCTTCTTGAGATAGGTGGTCATCTTTTTATTTTTAATATTTATGTCCTTGAGATGATAGGTTTGGAAATCATTCTCTAGATGGGATGGTTGGATCCTTACCATGTGTATGTAGATTTCTATCAATATAGGGTGTCTTTCACATCACTGGAGGGAAATAAGTATATTCAAAAGGGTGAATGGGATATACATGTGATTAGATATGGACTTGAGCATCATGGTCTGAGTAGAATGATAGTCCAGATCTCTAGTGATATCTAGATGGTTGGGGAATACATCAGGATGATTTATCTCCTATATTATATCTTTCTATGGATTTTTTCCCTAGATTATTGTCAGGACTATCTCCTTAGAGAGATATATGTTTCTATATTTATCTAGTTCTAGGAGTGGCACCAGTGTTCATTCCTTCTTACAAGATGGCTACTATTAAGTTACAGGAGCTCAAGATAAAGCTAAAGGAATTGTAAGAAAATGGTTTTATAAAGACCTGTACTTATCCTTAGGGGTTTCCATTCCTTTTCACTAATATGGTAGACAATAACCTATATATTTTTGGGGATTACCATTTGTTGAACTAGCTAGTGGTTAAGAATTGGTATTAACCACCTCATATAGATATCCTCTTAAACTAGTTATAAGGAGATCATGTTTTCTATAAGATTGACTTAAGTTAGAGCTACCATAAGGTGCATTTTAGACCATAATATATACCACATATAGTGTTTTTTAGTAGATATGTATTATATGACTATTTGGTTATGTCATTCGATCTTAATAAAACACTGAAGGTTTTCGTGGTGCTTATGAATTTATTTTTCCACTTGTATCAAGATTTTCTTATGGTGCTCTTCATGGATGAAATCTTGGTGTATTCTCATACTTGAAATGATCATAAGAAACATCCTGAGATTATATTTAATACATTGAGAAAGCCTTAGTTATATTTTAATAACCAAAAGTTCCATTTTGTATTGAATAATTTCACTTCTTAGGTCACATTATCTCCAAGACATGTGTATTTTTTGACCCAAAGAAGGTGAGATTTATAGTTTCTTAGGAACATACCAAGAATTTTTTTGATATATGTATTTTCATGGGGATTAATGGATATTAGAAGTTCTTAATTTTGGATTTCTCATTCTATTCATCATCGCTCAAAGGATTTTACAAGAAGGGTGTCATGTTTATATGGTCTGAAGTGGGTAAGGGATCCTTTAAAGAGTTGAAAGGGGGATTGACTTATGGACCTATATTGATCTTATCTAATCCTATTAGAGTTTATATCATTTATTATGATTAATTAGTCATTGTTCTAGGAGATTTTCTAATATAGGGTGATCGATTTGTGGAAAAAGAGTCTAATCAGTTATGGCCTCATGAGCGGAATTACATAACATATGATCCCATGTTAACAGAAGTAGTTCATGCCTTGCATTATAAGAGGAATTACTTACCTGGAAAGAATTTAGTGTTTAATATGAACCAAAAAATAATCAATTATATATTTACACAGTGTGACTTGAATATTAGGTAATGAATATGGGATGAATACCTACAGTCATTCAATTTTGAGCTTTCTTATATTCCAAATAAAGGAAATGTTTTAACTGATGCTCTGAGCTAGAATACATAGACATGGGTAGTTTAGGAGGCCAGTAGTGAGTGGTAGATTATGGATATATTTTTTAAGATATACATTGAGGTTTAGGAATATCATGTATAGTATATACTAGCATCATTATCAGTTGGATATTTACTTATAGAGAGAGTGAATATGAGAAATTTGTTATATCCTAAGGGATTGGTCCAATGGTAGAGCGTTGTGGGAGATGACTCACCACCTGCATGAGTATTTGATGAGGATGAGTTCTTGTGGATTAATTGATGTGTATGTATTCCTATATATATCTAATAAGAGTTGATGCAAGATTCTCATTCCTTTTCTTAGGTGGTACACCTGGGCCTTTTAAATATGTACCAATATTTATGATGACAGTATTGGTTGCCTAATATGAAAATAGAGATATATGATTTTTTTACTTAGTGTTCCACCTATAAAATGGTGAAGGTGGAACACTAGTGGCTAGTGGGGATTACATATCCATTACCCATTCCTGAGTAGAAGTGTGAGAATTACAGTTTGGATTTCTTGATAGGTTTACCTTGGTCACACCAAGGCAGTGTCATAGTATGGGTGATCGTAGATAGGTTGAAAAATGACTCTCATTTATTTTCTATTAAATAGATCTCTTTAGTATATGATCATGGTAGGATTTACATTTGTGAGATTATACACCTCCATGGGTTTTCACATACTTTCATATCAGAAAGAGATGTTCATTTTATATTTTGGTTCTATCATAGGTTGTAGAAGGATATGGGTTCATAATAATTGCTTAATACATCCTATAACCCTCATAATGAAAGGAATTCTGATCATAAGATGCATGTATTAGAGGACATTCACTAATCATGTTTCCTCAATTTTGGTGTATCATGGGAGAAACACCTACCTATTGCATATTTTTTCAAAATGATAAATTCAAAGTGACCATAGAGATGGATCCTTATGTGGCTTTATATGGTAGGTCATTTTGATCACCCATGTGTTGGTTAATGTAGAAAAGGTAGTGCTACTAGGTCCTTGTCTTATACAAAATTATACAAAGTATGTTCATCTTATTTGGAAGAAAATTTCTATTGCTCAATCTAAGAAAAATTCTTACGTCAATTATCACCACCAACCTATAGAGATTGAGGTGGGGGAATGGGTATTCTTACATGTTTCTCCTAGATGGGCTGTATAGAAGTTTTTTGGAAAAAACGGAATTTATCTCCCCATTATATTGGTCCTTTAAAGATCTTTGAGAGAGTCAAGTCGGTAGCCTATCGGTTGTAGTTACCTCAGAGGTATTAGTTCATGCACAACATCTTCCATGTATCTCAACTTCACTATTACCATTAAAACTTTTCTAATACTTTTTATCCTAAGGATATTGAATTGGAAGATAGTACTTCCTTTTAAGAGTGTCCAGTAGGGATCTTTGATCATATCCAGAAGGATCTATGAGGAAGGTCAGTTACTCTAGTATTGGTGCTATGGAAGCATAACCATGTATAGTATGAGACCGGTTAGTTATAGTAAAATGCATATTCTTAGTGGATGGAAATTTTATTAGACAATGTTTTACCACCATTAGAAAATAAATTCATGCATGAGTTGTTTTAATGAGGGGAGATTATAGCATCATGGATTTTTCATGTGGTATTAATCTTTTAATTTTTATCTTAAATATTTTCTTTGATCTGTATGGTTGTTATTAAAAGTTTAAGGTAGTTATTATGAGAATCTAGTTATTTTTTGGAGACAAAACTCTGGGTTTTAGAGGAAATAGACCAGGTGCATGGTTTTCTTAAAACATGCCCCTGAAGACGCATGGTTTGATGAAACCATGAGGGGTTTTATAAAGGAGGTGCATGGTCTATAAAATGTTATCCAAAATCAAGCATCTAGCCACACAGTAAGTTCCATTTTGGCATTTTGTTCCTATGGTTAAGAGAATGGTTTATAAAATTGTGTGGTTAAACTATTCGCCCCTTAAAATGGGTGAAATTTCCATTCTACCTTCCTTTCTATTTAAATTATCTTTCCATATTTTCTCCTCCAACCCATGTATAGAACCTCCTTTAATGGAGATCTATCCCTCCAAATATCCTATAATTTGAACCTATTCCCCCAAACAATATCAAAATAAATATCTGTTACTCTCATTGAATATGTCTCGATAAGTCCTTCATTCCTTTAACTATTTTTTTTCATTTCTCTCATTTTCATTTCTCTCACCATCGATAAAATTATCATTAAGTGAGCTCTTTTACCTATTTTTAGGATGTTTTTATATTTCCTATATTTATTTTGGTCTATCCTATATTAGAGTCCAACAACCGAAGATAAATAAACTATTATCATATGATAGGTTGTCTAATTATTTTCCCTCAAGGTTTAGCTGAATTTATTATGTGTTGTTATGCTGCATACCAGATTATCTATGTGTTTCATTAAAGATATAAAATTCCTTAATTCATATTGTTTAGATTATGACATTGATTTCCTTATTTCTATTGAAGGATATGAACATAGATTAAAACACCCCTTAGGGTTCATTATTTGTACTTATGATAATCAAGAAAATGTTTCCTAATAAAACCACATGTTGATGTGTGTTATCTTATAATTGGTAAATAGGGTAATTAAATTAAATTTATTGAGATGTGAAATGGTGTGATACCTTACCATATTATCCCTCTAAGAATCAACCACATTGTAAGTGGTTTTGTATTTACTCTCATTAAATGTTCTAATTGATTTGTTGGAATAGTGAATGGTAAGACCAAGTTGCATGACACTTATATAAATTGTGAATTGTATATTGGAACAAATGAAATGTAAAATGTTTAAAAGCATCTTATGGATTATATTAATGAATGATTAATACTCGTTATTATACTTGATCCTTGGGGATGGTGTCCCTTATTGTTTATTCTACTTGTTCATGGAGTCCCTCATTGTAATGATACTTAGGAATGGCATCCCCTGATACTTCTAGTACTTGGAAATATAATCCCTTGATACTCTTGATACTCAGGCATGGAATGACTTTTAATTTATAGTACTTAGTCTTGATATCTCTTATTATTCATGCTACCCAGGAATGGAATATATTAATATGATATGGCATAGATGGGAATGGAGACCCTTATTTAAAATATGATACTTTTATGATTATGCATGGACGCCTTGGTTATACTTCTTATGTACTAGCTAGTGTTTTATATATATATATATATATGAAATTAATCATATATGAATATATATATAGGTACATATACTTATCTATATAAATATACATATATATTTTTGTAATTATATAGTTAAGTAATTATATATATATATGGTGATGCATGTTCAGAGACATTACCAGCTTAGGCTGATATAGGTAGAGTTGGATGGGTGTCCCTTGTGAACCTAGACCAACTTGGTTATTTTAAATTAATTATATATATTTATTATTCCTATACACAAATCATTTTATATTCACTAAGTATATATATTTAGTCACTATTTTTGGTGGCCTACTGAGTTTATCTCACACCCTATTTGGGCAATTATTTAGTACTGGGGAAGACCATATGATTTTAGGTGTGGAAAATGGGAAGTGTCTAGAAAAGGATGGATGATTTATATACTAGGATTAATTATGGTGGAATAAGAATGAGCTTACACTCATGATGATATTTTATATATATTTTGATCTTTTATTCATTTTTGTAAAGTATGTTGAATATTTATATTGTTTTGTATCTCGTGTATCCTCCATTTTTTATAGAATAACAACTTGAAAATATTTTGGTATATGATATTGGATATGGGATCCTTCTGTTCATTCTTTTTTTTTGATGTTTTTTTATTCCACAACCATGTTATATATTTGTTTTTACTACTTATTATTTCTTATTACACCACCATGCTCCACTATGATTATGAGGGTATAGTCCCCCCACAATTCCACCATAGACCATCATTTCTAGTCAACAGTCTCTGGAATATGGGGAGGTTCACTTCAGGACATGTGACCCACTATTTAATCTACTATTATCGAGTGAGCTAGGCCAGGATGTTACACTCTAATACCACTTGATGACTCTGGGTCGTAGCAGAAGTGGTAGGTAGCTGCCCAATTTTTTCATTGATTTTAACAGATAATATATGAAGAACATAACGAATGAAACCCATGAATCTCCTATATTATATTTCACATTTAATTTATAATTAATTTAAAATAATAATTATATAAAATGTGATTATTCTCTCAATCAACTTCCATTTTTCTCTTACGACATTTTCATTGTGGTGGAGAATCCCAGTAAGGATTAAACTAGGTATATCCATACATGTTCCATGAATCTTTGGATGATTTAATAGTTTTTTTAGTGTTAGTATAGAGGAACCTAGTGATTTATGACATTCACCACTGATTGAAACTAGGATTTCTCTTGTTCTATTTTTTATTCTTGATTGGGAGGATGAGAGTGAATTCCCCAATGGATTCTGATGATTTTATTTATTATCAATAAGTATGTGGGTTTTTCAATTTGTGTTAAGTGATGGAGAAAGATCCCAATGAATGAATAAGTTGAAAGTTACGATATACATCTTGAAAGAAGTTTTCTATCATTTAATATTGGAGATACATTCATATATTGTAAAATAAATTTACTTGAGTTGTTTCCCATAAATAGATGGGATAAGAAGAATTAGATGTTTTTTAGTGTTTTGGAAGAACCCTTTACATATCATAATTCTATAGATGGTATTAATGATTATTAATGAAAATTCATGATGGAAGATGAAATAATTGTCTTAAAAAAATTCCTTATTAAGTTGAGAATATGGATATTGAAAATATTGAGGTTTTTTATTGAATAAGCATAATTGATGAGTGGAAGAGTAAGACTACATCCCTAGATTGTCAAGAAAAAATTCTACTACAATATATGGAAAAAATAAATTAGATGGAGATTGAAGTTTGTTGAGTTTTATGCTATAAGTGTTGAGGAATTACACATCAATTAAAGCATTAAAATTTGAGTACTCATTTACTAAAAGGATTTAGAAATAAAATTGAAGTGTTTTGGGAACTTTTTTGTAATTTATAAACATTTTTATGTTTTTTTGAGATATTTTATAGTAATTAGATATGTGTCGGGATGATTTTATGAGATTATAAGTAGATTTTCAGAATTATGGAATTAATTTTTAATATATTCTTTCCCAGAAATATTAAATTTGGGAAAGTGTTGGATGACACCATGATATGTATGTTTTTATCAGGATGGTATATAAGAATAAATTTGAGATGAAGATAAAAAATTTGAAAATTTAATGAGAGTTCACACTATGATACATTAAATATTTAATATGGTACATAAGTTTTTCTCAGTATGATACTTGAAAAGTTATATTAGATGAAGCTAAAGAATGAGAAAATTTCCAAGGATCTTCCACTATGTTATATAGAATATTCCATATAGTACATGATGTTCTTTTTTGAATTTAATATATCCCAATGAATATATAAGATATATTCAAAATTATAGTAAAATTGGAAAAATAAATTATCTTATGTTGATATGTAAGATATTTGATTCATATGTAGTATATTTTGTGGAGTGAATACTTGAATAAACAAAAGAAAATAATATTATATGACATGTAAGACATTTGAATGCATACAGAAGATATTGTGTTGACTGTCTATTGAAATTTCATAAAGGAAAAATTCCTTACATAAATACATGAGATATCTTTAGTGCATAAATAAATATGGAAAAGGAAATGATAAACTATAATAAGTAATATGTGTTATATCATGTGTAAGACTTTTCTTATAGTCCCCATTGAAATGTGGAATAGGAAAAAACCTTAAGTTCATATGTAAGGGTTCCTAAGTACTTAAAAATTTGAAATTTTTAAAGTACATAGATACATTGAGATACCTATTTTTTTTATTATATATAAGGATTTATAATATTTATTAGAATCCGTAAAATATGGAAAATATGGGAGATCATTAAAGTATCAAATGTTTTATGATATGGAATATATTATAACTAAAATGTAAGACCATTCAATTATTATGTAAGTATTATCAATTTTAAAATATAAAATATTATTGGAGATAAATTTTGATGGCTTTTTATTGATCATCAATTCATAAACATCATGGTTCTTTGAAGAGATATGATTATATTTGAAAATAATGAATCTGGTAATTAAAGAAGAAAATTTTTCTATGATGAGGGTTTTCATTCTATGAATTGAATTTTCACGCTACAATGATATTCCTATATGAAAACATGTATGCCAACATGAATTAAATTCAAATGGATTTTGTGGGAGTTTTGAAGTAGAGAAACCTCGAGTCTCTAGGATATTTAACTGAATATATATTTGTTTTGGATTGAATGAGAATTGAAGAGTGCGAGTTATGGAGAAGATCACACTAATGATATTGAAGGTATTTTTCTATATTCACAATATAGAAAATATAATCACATGATTCTATTAATATATAATATGAATAGTAGAAGATTGAGTGTTTATGGGAATAGAGAATAAACATATAGTATATTCTTGTGAATATTAATTGCATCGGAGAGAGATAATCCAAAGATATTCTTTAGAGATAATCATGTGTGATCTGGAAGAAGTAATAATGATGGGAATATGGATCAATGTCATGAACTATGATTTCCCTATGACATAGAAGCATATGTATAAGAACAAAGAAGGTGATTTGAGTAAGGTCAAAACTACTAAGGCGTGCTCATGATCAATGTGTTCAAAATCGTGAAGAAGAAAAATAATATTAAGGAAAAATGAAATGTGAAGAAACCTATTTTATATATGTCTTTATCATTATGATATAAATTTGAAAAAAAATGTTGATGTGGAATCTATTGTATCGAAAGACTGATTAGTAGTTGAAGAGCTATTCAAGAAGAATATAATCTTTCATTGATGACACAAAGGAATACTAGAATGTATTAAATATATTGTTCTGTAATGAATTGTATTTTCCTTTAATTTATTTAAATAAACTAATTGGGAAAATACTATGAACATGTGCAGAGACGGCATGAGATTCTGAGGCTCGGTGTTCATGGAATAAATTTTCAAATAAATTTCAATTTTTAATTAAAAACGATCTGTGGCTAACTTTTAACTTTAATAACATCTAAACGGGTTCCCTAATATCAAATATGAGGGAACCATTGTGTCCAAAATAGCGACTTTACCTTAGGTAGGACCTAACATCATCTGGCGTAGACTAGACAAAAAAGTTATATTTTAAATGTAATCGTTATTAAATATTTTAATGACACAACATATTTTTTCCCTTTTTATTAAACCTAGAGGGAGTGATCTAGGGTTAGAATTCATAACCTAATAAATTCCCTGAGAACTCTTGAGATAAGAAACCTCGTAAGAATGTATTGGTGAATGAAAATGGATTGATGGAATCTCAAATCAAGGATTGAGGATCAAGATAATTCTTTAGCAGATCGTCAATGACGACAAATTCTCCCTCCAACAAAGAATGATCCAATCCTATATAGGGGTTGTTTTTCATCATGATTTCCTTCCTCATTATTTGGTTTCCATGATGAACATGGATTATCCAATGAACAAGATAATCTACAGACTCGACATATGCGAGTTGGGTTTTCTTTTGAGGGATGTTTATTGGGTTGATTCGTGTTAAGAATTTCTTATTCTTTCCCTATATGGAAATTCTAACATAGACGGATTAAGGATGACAAGAATAAGGCCAAGATCCATCCATATTGGGTGTTCTTGATGATTCTTCTTTCCTAATTCTTCGTGCATTGTCCTTGAACACCCGTGGTTGTGGCTCGACGATTTCTGGGCGGTTCTGTACGTGATCAGACTCTTGAATTGAAGGATTTTCGGTCGTAAAGACTAGATAAGTGTAGATCAGAACACAAGTATCATGGATCTACATATGGATAATTGTTTTCAACAAAAAACGAGGTAATGGGAGCCCGCAGAAGAATTGGTGGTGTTGGTGGTGGCATGTGGCGGTGTGGACACCCAGTAAAGGACTACTGTCGTCTCGACAGCTAGTGGCGGAGGAGCCCGCAGCAGCGCTGCTGCAGGTGGTGGTGGTGCGTCATGATAGTAGGCCATGGTGGTGGAGGTATGCGGCTCTTACAATCTACCTAAAATGAGAGACATATGGCTTAGTCGTAGATGTGCGCTAGCATGCGGTCTCGTGGACCGTGTGTGGGAAAAGCAGTTAGCCAGCTGTCAGCCACATTGATAGGGAGAGGACATGGCAGCTACCACATCTGGGTGAGTTGAGCTGGCCCACTTGAGCAGTCCAGATCTAGGAGGCCCAGTGGGCTAGGACTTCAGTATGGGCCTCATGTCGATTCGGCCCCAGTGGGTTGGGTTGGGCCTCGTGGGCCGGGTTAGGCCTGGGGGGGTTGGGTGGTCCAGGCTTGAGGGGTTGGGTCCATCCAGGCCCAGACTAAACCATTCCCTTTTTATAAAAAAAATCCCTGTAACATTCAAACTCTAATTCCATTTGATGAGTCGTATGTGGAATTGGGACCCTTAGGATGAGGTGATTTTTTTGACATGGCTTTTTGAAACCTTAGTGAGGACCAATGTAGGTGCAAAGATTTTCCCCTTGGCCCTTTCCTCAAGGGTTCGGTACGGAATTTCATATCAATCTTATCTAGAGATAGAGTCTTGGATAGAGTTATGTAATCCTCAATGGGATTGGAGTGATACTCTATCTCCCCTGATGTAGTCTGTTGGGTATTGATGTGACCTTCGAGTAAAGCATGTTAATCCTCCATCTAGTGGGACGTATCAGTGAGGTTCGTGGTATTCTTCAAAATCCCCTACATTACGAGCCGCATCATTAGGGTTTGTAGTATTCTCTAAGAATCCCCTACATCGCGGGGTAATATATTTTGGGTTTGGAATATTATATAAGAAAATTGTAATGCCCCGACCCTAGTTACCCAAAGTCAGTGAATTATTACATATCATTGGAAATATCACAGAAGTTCAAGCCTCGAAAGATCAATTAGTTTAGTATCCTTGGAACTACTAGATACATTCATAAGGTTTACATTACGTCATAAAATGGAAAACTACAACAACATTGTTTCCATAGACAACACTGAGATCCCACAGACTATCCCTGCAGGTCAGTCATAATATACTTCTTCGCATCCTGGGAAAAATAAAACATAGAAAGGGGTGATCTCAGATGCTCAGTAAGAATAACAATATAGTAGAAAATTTCATAAATAATCCTAAACATTTAAGGAAATATATAAGACTAAAAAAATCCTTTTAAAATTGAACATCAGCATAATATGGAAAAGATAAAATCAAAATAATTCTATTTACTTACTCACATGGATATTGTACTAGTCGAATAATCACATGCAATATCAATAGCTACTTTCATAATGATGGAATTCATAATGCCAGACATTCATAACCACATAGTCAAGGCCTTGTGCCAATACTACAAATAAGAATTTTTTCATGGCCTTGTGCCAAGACACTAGTTTGACTCATGAGACATACCGATGCATCGAGGGGTTATAGCGGGATCCACCCGTCACTTACTAAGTCCAATATATTCCTCATATGAAATGTTTGAAACATAACATAAAAATTTGTATTAAAACTAGCATACGAAATTTCAATACTTTATCCACAAACCATGAATGGAATAAAAATAACACATCCACAGTCAAACATAACTCATTCAATACAATGTGAAATATTTTATTGTAATAGATTAACCTCAATTGAGAATAATGAAGGATGTTGACATAGATGAAAATAATCATCAAAACTATATGAGATAAATATCCCCCTTTTTCTTAAAACATTTAAAAGTCACACTTTTTATCAAGAAGTTGTTTAAAATATATTTTTGAATCAAAGTGTTACATACCACTTTGAAAATTTTAAAAGGAATTTTAATTTAAAAAAATTAATGTCCAAATAAATAAAACCTTAAAACCATTTTTAAAACATGGACATTAATGAGAATGATTTAGAAGAATAAAATTTTAAAACATTTAAAATGATATTTTAGTTAGAGTTCCTAACCAAATGAGAGACGCTTGAATACAAATAATTGAGGTAATCAAAACATTATAATATCATTAGAGTAACATGATTCATCATATAATATGCCAAAGGATAGTATATACACCATATAAGAGTGAATTGGTGCATAACAATAACGAAGTCTCAATGGAATGTAAATTAAGACGAAATCCATTATAAAAACAATATCCCAAGATTAAGGATAAATAAATTACAAAATACTATGTGAAAAATATAAATACACTCAATATCATTTGATATTAAGGGTAAATCAATCAGAGGAAATTCACAGATGTTCTTTTTAAGACAAAACAAATGACATGGAAGTTTAACTCAATGAATGGAAATTGAGTTAAAATTACTCTTATCAAGTTCATATCGATGACTTGAGAATTTATTAATGGAGTGATTATGTGTATCAAATGTATATCCACAGAAATGGGAGTGGAAA
Organism: Viscum album; assembly: GCA_963277665.1. Taxonomy (NCBI): domain Eukaryota; kingdom Viridiplantae; phylum Streptophyta; class Magnoliopsida; order Santalales; family Viscaceae; genus Viscum; species Viscum album. Next base: position 565,200,423 of record OY728131.1, read on the forward strand.
TTAAAACATAAATAAATAAACAATGATTCTACACATAATCATAACACGACATAATTGTGAATTAGAAGATTAACCCAAGGAAATAAAAATTGGGTTAAAAAGTTCCCTTACCGATTTGGTAACTTATGAAACATACATCACATGGAAGAAAGATAATTAAATAAATATTTAAATACCAATAAATTAAAGTATATTAAACAAATTATAGAGTCATGGGCATTATGTACACCACATAAATGAAAATATGGGCAAATATAGCATGAATCTCACTGGAATAAAAAGTGAGATGAAAACCCCTTACCACATTGTAATCAATCGAGTTGTATGACCAAAAGTTAATAACCACCAAATGAAATATATAATACCATGAAAATAAAGGGAATCATGATAATATATACCAAATGGATGTACAAAATACACCACAATCAAGAAATGAGTGGCGAACAATTGAAATCTCACGGACTTGTAAGTGAGATAAAAATCCCTTACCTTGTACATTTCCTTGGTCGAGGGTAGGTTAACCTCCTGTATAATGGTGAAATAATTTTTTATTAAATTATACAAGAATAATATACATGAATATGATATCATATATTATCTTTTAACATCGCTTTGTTAATAATATCTTAGTATTATCGTCGTTTCGGGTGTTAACAGATTCATTTTATTTTATATTCTTTGTTATGTGAGTCATATTTGTTATGGATGGGATGTATATGTTTCATATCCAGAATGATATCAAGTATTTATACATTATTTTTAATCATAAAATGAAAATTATTCTTGAATGGATATGATGGGGAATGAATCTCATCACGTTCATGGAGATGCTAATCTGTACGTACGCACGAGCAACAATATCACTCTTTTGATATTAAAATAATATATAATTGGATGGTGTATCATATATAAAAAATAATTATCATTTTATATTTATTATTTACATCTGTTAAACATGATTATTATACCCATACAAATAATAATGTATTTAATTAGAATTACACCACGACGTGGAGACGGTAAGTCGTACGTACACACGTATGGTGACATGTCATTCAAAGGATGGATAGAATAATGAATATGGTTGTACCATATTTCTAATAACATCAAAATATATAAAATATTCTGGAGTTATTATTTTATAATGGAAAAAAAGAAAGAGGAAGTGGAATAAGAAAGGAACTTAAACGAGGTGATGAAATATTTACCTCTTCTTCAGGTTCTTCATTTTGATTTGATCAAAATGGATCCTCAGGTTGGATTTCTGACTAAAGAAATGCCTATAAGATTAAGGGAGGATAGATGATAGGGTGTTTTGGTAGAGTTTGGCAGAGCCAAAAGGCTTTGAAGTTGTGAATTTGAGGGAAGGGGGAGTGCCCTTTTATAAGAGGGGTGAGGGGCACCTTAGGAAAATCTAGAAATATTATTTTATAATAAAAACAGTTTCCATTTATAATGGCTCCAAAATTAATTATTTATAGTATAAGGTGGTTATGGGTTGAAAACACTTAACTAATAGGTTTTATACAGGTTTGGTTTACTATATCAACCTTATCTTTTAGATTTAACTCTTAGTTAAATAGTTTGACATTTACCATGTCTCTTTGTATTTTTATATTATATGGTTAATATACATAATATAAACTTTCAAGAGAACCCCAAGTAGTTAATTAATGATACACATCTCATTATATAAGTCTTTTGTCTAATCCTTATATTTTTAGGAATAGAATATCAACTAATAATATAATATTTATTTTAAAAACTCTTTTATGTCAATTTTGACACTATTTGGTATTTTGTTTTTGCAAAATTCATAACAGCTTTATTACTTCGAAAAAAAATCATCTTACCAACCTTGACAAGTCATATTAAACTAGAAAATTAGTGTAATTCATAAAAAGTCTCAAATTAAATTTATTTGGCCATTTATAATATCAATTATTTTCATATTTCATTAATTAGGTAATTACTGCATCATCATTATGTCATAAATAAATTAAATTATTTAATGTCTAAAAATATAAATAGAATACCATTATGTAGAAAATATCTTTATATTTCTAAATAATATTTATAGTAGAATTTATCTTATGTTTAACCCTATATTAATTTTTTTTTAGTTATTAAACTTTGATTTTAACTCTTTTAACTCCTCCTTGAATTAAATAATAATAAATATTCTAATCTAATCCAAGTAGACCAAAGAGGTTCATAATTTATTCCTGAGGTTTTTTTTGTTGAATTATAATTATCCAATAGAATTAGGACATGTGTTAGGGTAATAATAATATCATTTTTACCCTTAATTACCCTATTTACTTTTAACAGTGGTAAATAAAAGTAAAAATTTACTATTCCGCAAAAATTATTTTCATCTTATTGAACAAAATTTTACTTAATTATATCAACCACGTCTCTCTGATTTTTGAAATTCAATTTACAAAAGAGGTAAAATTAAGTTTTATTCAAATTTTCAACTGCTCCTAGGAGGTGGGTAAAAGACGGTTAAAAGTTCAATAAAATTATTATATATCTAAAATTATTATAAACTGACTCCAATGAATTACATTGAACTTATATAGGTATTATGTATCTATTTTGACCTAAAATAAATTTAAATAAAATATATAATTATTTAAATAAAAATTTGGTTTTAAACTATAACTCAGTGTTTTTCACCATTCATCAAAAATTGAATGTTTTCAGAAAAATACCAAAAATTCACCCTAAGCTAATTTCGATATTTAGAATCCAAAAATTAAGATGATTTTGAAAGATAAATATTTTAAAATTTTAAAAAGTGGGTATTCATATTCATATCGGCTAGTTTGATTGGTCGTGGTGTGTTAGAATCTCGAAGTTGCGTACAATGTAAGCTATTGCATTATTCAAAGGAAAACATACCGTCGATGCTTGAGGTGTTAAATTCTTCCCCCATTTTGTAAATTGCATCCTCAAAATTTCTAAAATTGGGCATGGGAACATAATCGAATGTCCCACATCGAAAAAAGATTCAATAAAACTATCACTTTAAAAGAAAGAAAGAGAAGTACAAAGGTCAGTCGAGATAACCCATACTAGGATTACATATAGGAAAACATGGATATGGAAGATAAAATATGTGTCATGTTCTGATGGAGAGGGATAGAAAACATGATACAGAGAAAGTTAACAACAAGAAAACCACAAACTTGTGATGGGACAAATGGTCATTAGTTTCCCAGTAGAAAAAGTAAACGGATGATGTTTTTTTAAGTTACATTTAATAAAGATTTTGAATTTATTTATGAGATTGACCAAGTATATAAAGATATATACTTACTTTTTATATAGAGTTTCATTCTTTAATAAATTTATACTACTAACTCAATTATTTTTCAATTGATGAGTATTCAAGATGACTTGGTCACACAGGAAGAGATAGAATAAACTTCTAGAAAATCACATGATCCCCAAAGGATAAACTATATATTTACCTTGTCTTTAGAGTTAAATCAAAACCAAAATAGTTAGTACAAGATCAGATGATCCACCAAAAGGATATTACTTTAGATAAATAAACACTAATCTTAATTTCTAAAATTAAACCAACAATACCCCAAATTTAAATAAACACCATTCAATAAACAATTGTCTTTACAAATTTGATGGTTATTTGTTCGGTTTTTCATCGTGGAAAAGGTGCTTCTGGGATCACGGTGTTGGCTAGAGTTTCCTATTGTCGTGGTTCGAGGATGGCAAGGTGATGTGATTTCTTTGCCTGTAGCGGTGCTGGTTGCGGCCATCTTTTGATGTTGGTATGTGATGAGGAAGATGGCGATTGTATTTTGAAATTTGAATCTTGAAAAGAGATTTGTGGCCATCTACAGTATTGATGGTTTGTGGTGGGCTCGATGTTACAGTAAGGTATCATCTACCGACGTGATGTTTGATCTCGAGGTGTTGTGACAGTTCTTGGTTTCTTTTGCACATTTTGAATCTTTAAGGCATTTTGTGGCGCGGTCATCTGGTTTCATTTTTTTTCATTACTTTTGACATTGGTATTTGATTTGCTCTGTATCGGTGTTTGGTAATTGGGTTGGATTCCATCAAATTGTGGTTGTGAGGTTCCACTAATCCAAAAAGTGGTTTATTTTGAAAACGTGAAAAAGGGATTTGGAGTAATAAACAAGTGTCTTTAAAATCCTTCAATATAATCAAAAATAATATTGAAACCCAAAACATAGAAGAATTTGGTTATGTAGTCTTCCACGCTTAATTATATCTCCAAATGACATCGACTACTCTTATGTCACATACTTAAAAGTAATTAACCTTATCACATATTCTCTTTTATAGGTTAATAATTACCATAAATAACCCAAATCACTATAAATCTAAAATAAAAACACAGATAAAAATAAACCATTACTCCTAAAATGAAATCCCATAGTATTCTATTTTATTTAGGCATATAGTGTTCCCAACAGAGCAAACGTCTTCCAAAATAACATTTATCACTTAATCACCAAATCATTTTGCTATACTAAGGGTATTCATTTGGTAAGACAAAAGATCCCAAATAAACTTATTATTGATCAATAAAATTATTTTACTAAAAATAATTAGTCACACTAACCAGGGACTTCACGTAGTCCAGTGGTAGGTGATAAATCCCAATCGCACTCTAATTGTGGGTTAGATTCCCACAACTTTGTCCGACGCGACGGGTTTTCACATGGTCTGCGTGTTGTCCTTTTTCAAAAACTATATTTTATAACATTACCAAAATGATATTAATTCCTCAAAATAAACATAACATAATTTAACCAAAAATGTTATCTAATACCTTGCATTTTCATCTAAATATATAATAACTTTTAATTACCTCAAACCCAATGATCATATAAAACCAAATGGTTTTTTATTACTATATCCACAAGAGAAAAGATAATTATTCCTCAAATTTTATTTTCACATGACAAACAGATGGGTTACAAATACAAGAGAAAATTATTCCAAAGTAATCCCATAAAAAAGGAGCATTAATACATTTAAATGTGTCTCCAACCATTTATTTCTACATGGCTTCTTATTTGACCAAGAAAATATCCTATAGAATAAGGCATTCACTCAGGTAATGTCCAGGTCCCCTACATTTACGAAAAATGACTGTAAATGGATTCTTGGGACCATTTTAATTTTCTTCCATAGTACTCTTCATTTTTCCTCATCAATTATTTAATTTATGTCCTTATTTCCCACACGTAAAGCATTTCGTTGTTCCATTGAAACAATTTCCTGGGTGTGTTCTTCCACATTTATTGCATGATCGAAATTGAGGATTCTTTTATCCAGGGTCTCCACTGCTAGAGCTCTTATCATTCATCACCGTTATCTTCTTTGTTGAGTCCAGGAGTTTCTTAATATATATGTTGTTGATAATGTTTTTGGAAAACTGATTTGGCACGAACAAGATATATTTTACGCCTATCAACATTCCTTTTTTTTGATCGTTTCCACCACCGTTCCCACTGGGTACATCATGCTCAAAGTCACTATTACTTCCTTGGAATCCAGCCATTGACTAAAACCAGAAAGAATTGTGTGAGTAACTGTAGTCATAAAATCATTTATAGAATATCATGAAATCATATTTTCAATTTGAAACACCATAGGATTAACCAAGGTCGTTTATTCTCATCTTATATTAAAATCCATCAAATCTGTTTGTAAAGGAAATTTAAATAATCCTAATCATAACCCCCGAGAGTGTCATAACCAAGAGTGCAGAAAGGATCATTGTGGTGCACCAGTTCCCATTCGAGTCTAGCTCAAAGTGGTGTTTTCGGGTTTTACCCCTAAGTACATATGTTCCAGAGCCGCCTCTACCTGCTCATATCCAGACAGGGATGTATTTCTTCGAAAAATCAAAAAATCTCTACAATACCAAAATTTTAGGAAGTTCTTATATACTAATCCTCAAATCCTATCTTAGGGCTATGTGCTCTAATTAGAGTTTATCTAAATCTAGTTTCCATTGTTTGTACTAAACTTCCTCTGATACCAAATGTAACACCCCAACCCCAGTTACCCAGAGTCGGTGCATTATTACGTATCATTGGAAAGATCACAAAAGATCAAGTCTCGAAAGATAGATTAGTTTAGTATCCTTGGAATTACTAGATACATTCATAAGTTTTACATTACATCATAAAATGGAAAGGTACAAAAACATTGTTCCCATATAAAACACTGAGATCCCATAGAATATCCCTGAAGGTTAGTCATAATATACTTCTTCGCATCCTGGAAAAAATAAAACATAGAAAGGGGTGATATCAGATGCTCAGTATGGATAACAATATAGCCGAAACTTTCATAAATAAGAATAAACATTTAAGGAAATGTATATGACTAAAACAAAAGCCTTTTAAACTTGAGCATCATAATAATATGGAAAAGATAAAATCAAAATAATTTCATTTACTTACATGGATATTCTACTAGTCGAATAATCACATGCAATATCAATAGCCACTTTCATAATTATGGAATGCAAAATGCCAGACTTTCATAACCACATAGTCAAAGCCTTGTTCCAAGACTACAAATAATATTTTTTTCAAGGCCTTGTTCCAAGACACTAGTTTGTCTCATGAGACCTACCGATGCATAAATGAGCTATAGAAGGCTCCACCAATAACTTACTAAGTCCAATGAATTCCGCATATGAAAAGTTTGAAACATAACATAAATATTCGTATTAAAAATAGCATACGAAATGTCAATACTTTATCCACAAACTATGAATGGTATAAAAATAGGACATCTACAGTCAAACATTACTAATTCAACACAATGTGAATTATTGTATTTTAATAGATTAACCTCAATCAAGAATAATGAAGGATATTGACATAGATGAAAATAATCATCAAAACTATATGAGAGAAATATCCCCCTTTTTCTTGAAAACATTTAAAAGTCTAACTTTTTATCAAGAAGTCATTTAAAATAAAATTTTGAATCAAAGTGTACCAAACAACTTTGAAAATTTTAAAAGGAATTTTAATTTTAAAACATTAATTTCCAGATAAATAAAACTTTAAAACCATTTTGAAAACAGGTACATTAATGAGAATGATTTAGAAGAATAAATTTTTAAAACATTTAAAATGATATTTTAGTTAGAGTTTCTAACCAAATGAGAGACTCTTGAATACAAATAATTGAGGTAATAAAAACTTTATAATATCATGAGAATAAAGGTATTCATTATATACTATTCCAAAGGATAGTATATACACCATATAAGAGTGAATTGGTGCATAACAACAATGAAGTCTTAGTGGAATGTAAATTGAGACGAAATACCTTATAAAAATGATATCCTTAGATTAAGGAGAAATTAATTACATAATAATGTGTGAAAAATATAAATATTCTCAATATGATTGGATATTCATAGTAAATAAATCATAGGACATTCACACATGTTCTTTTTAAGACAAAACCATTGACATGGATGTTTAACTCAATGAATGGAAATTGAGTTAAAATTACTCTTATCAAGTTCATATCGATTACTTGAGAATTTATCAATGGAGTTATTATGTGTATCAAAAGTATATACACACAAATGGGAGTGGAAATTACAACATAAATAAATAAATAATGATTCCACACATAATCATAACATGACATAATTATGAATTAGAATATTAAACCAATGAAATTAAAATTGGGTTAAAAAGTTCCCTGACCGATTTGGTAACTTATGAAACATACACCAAATGAAATAAGGATCATTAAATGAAGATGTAAATACCCATAAATGAAAGTATATTATAAAAATAATACAATCATGGGCTGTATGTACACCACACTAGGAGAATAGTGGCAAATATAACATGAATCTAACGGGAATAAAAAGTGAGAAGAAAATCCCTTACCACATTGTATTCAATCAAGTTGTATGACCAAAAGTTAATAACCACCAAATTAATTATAGAATACCATGAATATAAATGGAATCATGATAATATATACCAAATGGAAGTACATAATACACCACAATCAAGAAATAAGTGGCGAACAATTGAAATCTCAAGGACTTGAAAGTGAGATAAGAATCTCTTACCTTGTACATTTCCTTGGTTGAGGGTAAGTTAACCTCCTATATAATGGTAAAATAATTTTTATTAAATTATAAAAGAATCATATACCTTAATATGATATCATATATGATCATTTAACATTTCTTTTTTGATAATATCTTAGTATTATCATCGTTTTGGGTATTAACGGATTCGTTTTCCTTTATATTCTTTGTTATGTGAGTCATATTGTTTATTGATGTGATGTACCATATTCATATCCAGAATTATATCAAGTATTTAAAAATTAATTTTAATCATTGAATGAATATTAGTCCTTAATGGATACGATGGGGAATGAATTTCATCGCGTTCATGGAAACGGTAATCCGTACGTACGCACGAGCGACAATATCATTCTTTTGATTTTAAAATAATATATAATTGGATGATATATCATATATAAAGAATAGTTATCATGTTATATTTATTATTTAAATTAATTAAACATCACTATTATACCCATCCAAATAATAATGTATGGAATAACAATTACACCATGACGTGGAGACGGTAAGCCGTACGTACGCAAGTATGGTAACATGTCATTCAAAGGATGGGTAGAATAATGAATATGGTTGAACAATATTTATAATAACATCACAGTATATAGAATATAATGGAGTTATTATTTTATAATGGAAACAACAAATAAAGAAGTAGTGGAAGAAGAAAGGAACTTGAAAGAGATGATGAAATATTTACCTCTTCTTTGGGTTCTTCCTTTTGATTTGATGAAAAGGGATCCTTAGATTGGATTTCTGACTAAACGAATGACTATAGGATGAAATTAGGATATTTTATAGGGTATTTGGGGCGAGTTTGGCTAATCCATAAGTCTTTTAAGGTGTGAATTTGAGGGAATGGGGAGTTCCCTTTTATAAGAGGGTTGAGGGGCACCTTAGGAAAAGATAGAAATATTATTTTATAATAAAATCAATTTCGGTTTATAATGGATCAAAAATGGATTATTTTAAGTCTAAGGTGCGTATTTGTCTAAAACCACTCAAACAATAGGTTTTATACATGTTTGGGTTATATATTAACCTTATCTTTTAGATTTAACTTTTTGTTTAATAGTTTTAAATTTACCATGTCTCTTTGTATTTTTATATTATATGGTTAATAAACATACTATAAACTTACAAGAGAACCCCAATTGGTTCATTAATGACACACCTATCATTATATAAGTCTTTTTTCTAAACCGTATATTTTTATAAATATAATATCAATTAATAATATAATATTTATTTTAAAAACTCTTTTATGTCAATTTTGACACTATTTGGAATTTTGTTTTTGCTAAATTCATAACAACATTATTACTTAAAAGAAATTCATCTAACCAACTCTATAATTTCATTTTAACCTATAAAACTTGTCTAATTCATAAAAAGTCTCAAATTACATTTATTTGGATATTTATAATATCAATTATTTTAATATTTCATTAATTAGGTAATTACTACATCATTGTGTCATAAATAAATTAAATTATTTAATGTAAAAAAATATAAATAAAATACCATTATGTATGAAATATCTTTATATTTCTAATGAATATTTATAGTCTAATTTATCTTATGTGTAACCCTATATTAAAAATGATTTAGTTATTAAACTTTGATTTTAACTCATTTAACTCCTCTTTGAATTAAATAATAATAAATATCCTAATCTAATTCACGTGGACCAAAGAGGTTCATAATTTATTCCTAAGGTTGTTTTTGGTCAAATTATACTTATCCAATATAATCAATACATGTGTTAGGGTAATAATAATATCATTTTTACCCTTAATTACCATATTTACATTTAACTATGCTAAATAAAAGTAAAAAGTTACTATTCACCAAAAATTATTTTCATCTTATTGAACCACATTTTACTTACTGATATCAAACATGTCCTTTGGATTTTTAAAATTAAATTCACAGAAGCTGTAAAATTAAGTTTTATTCAAATTTGAAAATGCTCCTAAGAGGTGGGTAAAAGACAAATAAAAGTTCAATAAAATTTTTATATATCTAAAATTATTATAAACTGAATCCAATGAATTAAATTTAACCTATATAGGTATTATGTATATATTTTGACCCAAAATAAATTTAAATAAAATAAAAAAGTATTTAAATAAAAATTTGGTTCTAAACTATAACTCAGTTTTTTTCACTATTCATAACAAATTGAAAGTTTTCAGAAAAATACAAAAATTCACCCTAAGCTAATTTAGATATTCCAAAACCAAAAATTAAGTTCATTTTGAAAGATAAAATTTATAAAATTTCAAAAATTGGTTATTACTATTCATAACAGCTAGTTTGATTGGTCGTGGTGTGTTAGAATCTCGAAGTTGCGTACAATGCAAGATATTACATTATTCAAAGGGAAACGTACCACTGAAGATTGGGGTGTTACAAAAATACCTTATCTGTATAACATAATATTGACCAGTGATGATATCAAGGCTCACAGAGAGAGTCCTCCTGGAATGAGCATGCCTCGAGCGTCATCTTATGGTGGAAGTTTGGATGTAACTTATCATTTCTTCCTTGTGGATGGTATTTGATTATATCTAGATATCCTTATTATATGTATGGGTGTATACATGTGTAGATATAACTATTCATTATATTTGTGGGTTTTCCTTTTTGGTTTCAGGGTGTCCTACTGAGTATTATTTTACTCACCTTTGCATGGACTTTTCCCGCACATGTCATGTCTTGTGAAGATGACTGACATTTCGATGGAGTCTTAGGAGTAGTAGGATCAGGACTAGGACCGGATGGTGCCTTGTGAGATTAGAAGGTCCGAGGTGTTTTGGGAAGCTTTCTACTACAACTTTCATACCCTTGTTTGAAGGTCAAACTTTTCAGTTGTCTTTATTTTTGTTGGGCTTGTATTCTGGCCTGGTTGTACTTTACCGCTTTAATTATGTCGTACCCTATTGTTGGGTGGTACTAGTATGCCTATTTTTCGTTACTCAGTCATTTTACTTTCCATTATATTTGGCATGGATTTGCGTGTGTTTGTACATGTCCGTAGGAAAATACCTCCCATTTTTTTGGGATATGCCCACTTGATGCTAGTATCAAGCCCCTGACCTATGGGAGGCAGTCTTGGGGTAGTCACAACATGGGCCCCGGGGGACAGGTCATGATAGTGTGGTATAGGAGCAGGTCGGTTCTACATTGGGATCGGGAGCCATAGAGATTGGTTTGGGGCAATAGTGTTAAGTGTTTCATGTTCGGATTTTAGGCCATTGGATCTAGTGTTGCTGTGGAGGCCAACATATCCATACAATAGGACTTTGGGTACCTACTTTCTGAATTGGTACATGAAAACACTAGTTGCAACGAAATGAATGGCACATGCATCATATAGGAATGAGTTGTGTTTTCCATGTCCTTCTTGATTCAGCTCTCCAGATATACTCAATTGAATGTGATTTTTATTGATCTGTTTCAGGATGCCTCCATGTAGAAATCCTACTAGGATCCCAATGTGTGATCATGAGGATGATCCTCATAGTGATGAGGCGTCATTACATGAGCCTATTCTAGATATGGTACCCCTAGGGGTTTTCATGTTGTACTCCCACACGTCTAGCATCAGTTTTTTCCAGCACTAACGATCAAGGATGAACGTAGGATTAGTTCGTTTCATGAGTTCCAGAGGAAGAGACCTCCTAGGTTCAAGGGTGAGACTGACCCCCATGTGGATGAGGATTGGTTGGAGGTGGTTACTCGCATCTTCCAACTTGCGAGGACACCGCCCAATTAGATAACAGTCTTAGTCGTGATCCTTTTGCAGGGCTCTGCGGGATGGTGGTGGAGCTTAGTGATTCAGACGCATGACAAGGCGACTCTATCCCAGATAGACTTCTTGTGCCTCTTCAGATAATAGTTATTTCAATCTATGTTACACTTTTTTTTGTATACATGATATATTTCACCTGCAGTTGGGTGGCTAGTCCGTAGCAAAGTACTCGACAAGATTCACGGATCTTTCTCACTACTCCATCGACATGGTGTGGGACTCGTTCTTTAGGGATAATACCTTTCATCGGGGACTGCTTCAGAAGATCAAGGCAACCATGGTTTCTCTTAGCATCCCTACTCAGGTTGGGTTGCTTGAGTGAGCTCTACTTGTGGAGATCTTCCTAGCGGAATAGGCGCCAGCAGCGGGAGATACCAGTAGACATCAGGTGGAGAAGTCCTCAGCAGTGGGTAGAAGCATCAAACAAAGGGGCCCAAGTAGGCAATGTCCTTCAAGAGACATCCCTAGGATACAGTATCAGTGGTGAAAGGCTCCCAGGTCAATGAAGGATAGCCGAAGGATAGGTTGTGGTTCGCGTGTGGAGGTTGGGGACACTGAGCTCGTGATTGCCCGAATCGTTGTGCAAATGATTATAAGACGGTAGAGGGACCACCAAGGTAGAGTTATAGGTTTGATAATGGTTGTCTATAGGAGGAATATGTTGTAGGGGAGTAGGTAGAGCAGCCAATGGTGGATGTAAATTTAAGGTACTACCACCACCACCCCTAGGTGGTTCTCCACGGGCTCAAGGAGTTGGTGGAAAGGTGCGAGACCAACTTCAGGTGATGGATTCTTATAACCCCAGTGCTCCATATATGATTAAATATATGATATGTGTCTTCCCCACCCTAGATTTTGTTCTTATATACATAGGATCCAGTCACTCCTTCCTCACTCTGGACCTTGTTCGGAGCTCCGTGGTTCTGGTGGAGCCTTTGGCTTGATCTTTACATTTAGAAACTCTTACGGGAGGGGATTTGATGATCACACACTAGTGTCTGTAGTGTGATATTTCTATTGAAGGAGAGATATTTGGTTGGGATATCTTAGTAGGAGTGTTGAGGCCTTACAAGGTCATTTTGGGTATGGACTAGTTATCCATAGTTCATGCTCAATTGACTGTTTTTTTCACACATTGTGGGGTGTCCATAGAAGTGGGACCATATTTTATTTTACTAGTGAAAAGGAAATGCACCTAGTGTGGGAAAGAATTTCTCAGAGGAGGGTGCATCCAATAAATCAATAGTTGGCTAGCCTCACCCTCAGTGCGGTGGAGGATAGTAGTTCCCAATTTCCTGTAGTGGTAGACGAGTACAAAGACATCTTCCCCAAGGATGTTATAGGATTAACCCTTAAAAGAGAGGTTGACTTATGCATTGATCTATACCCTGGGACAACACTGATATCCACACCGTTATATCATATGGCTCTCGTGGAGCTTCGTGAGTTGAGGGTACAACTGGAGGATTTGCAGAGGAAGGTTTTCGTGATGCTCAGTATCTCACCCTCAGTATCCCCAATGTATTTTTCCAAGAAGGAAAATGGTAGTTTGAGGATATGTGGGGAATTTAGGCACTTGAATCAAGTGACAGTGAAGAAAAAGTATTTTCTACTGAGAATTAATGACCTCTTCGACCAGTTGAAGGGAGAAAGGTGGTTCTCGAAGATAGAACTCAGATCTGACTATCATCAACTTCGTGTACGAGATGATGATGTACTAAAGACAACCATCATATGTTTGTATGGCAACTATGAGTACTTGGTAATTCCGTTCGGCATAACCAACTCTCCAATAGTGTTCATGGGACTCATGAAAATGATCTTCCAACCATACCTTGACCGGTTCATCATGGTATTCATTGATGACATTTTGGTGTACTCAGCGTTCATGGAGGAGGATGCGATACACCTGAGGATGGTCCTAAACATGCTCTGAGATCACAAACTATATGGGAAGCTCTATAAGTGTAATTTTAGTATTTAGGTGGTCCACATTCTAGGACAAGTCATTTTAGAGGCTAGAGTTAAGGTGGATCTGTTGAAGATAATGGTGGTGCTTCCTTGGGATCCACCCACGAATGTTACCGATGGGTGGAGTTTCCTTGGTTTAGCTGGGTAATATAGAAGTTTTGTGCCCAAATATTCGAGAGTATCAACATAAATAATTGCCTTGACGCGAAAGGAGATACCTTTTGTCTGGATGGAGAAGTTCCAGGATAGCTTTCAATAGCTGAGATATAGTTTGACGAGCGCTCCCATCTTGAGATTTCCAGAGGATGGTGTTGAGTGCGTGGTGTTCTATGATGCATCAGAAATAGTGATTGGGAGTGTCTTGATATAAGGGAAAGTAGTGATTGTCTGCGGTTCACAGAATTTGATACCACATGATAAGAACTATGTAACCCACGACCTTGAGTTGGGAGTGATATAATTCTCATTGAATATGTGGAGACACTACCTTATGCACAAGAGGTTTCTCATCTACTCATACCAAAAAAGTCTCAAGGGTATCATTTCTCATAATTATTTGAACCTAAGACAACGGTATTGGCTAGAGTTCATCCAGGACAATGAATTTGAAATAGTCTATACTCTTGGTTAGGGGAATGTGGTGGAAATTCTCTCAGCTAGAGATTGAGTTCAAAACTACTGAATGAGGCCTCGAAGTAGTTAGAATCACTTAAGATATTCATCATGGATGGATATGGATAATATTATCTCTAGTCAATTGTAGTTACCCCTCCACAATTTTAGGGAGTTAGGGAGGCACAACTCGAAGATACTAGCTGCAATACTACATGTGATCAGATGTCCATAGGGCATTCCCATGATGGATATTTGATAGGTGGGTAGAATTTAATTCTCTTTAGAAGGCGCACCATTTTTACAATAGTGTTGTGAGAGGAGGTTATAATGGAGTTCCCTACATCCCCCATAGCATTACTTCAAAGTGTCTCAAAGATCTATTAGGACCTCCAATTTTTTTGGTGGCCAGTGATAAAGAAGGTAGTGGGAGAGTTCATTTTTCGATGCCTCACTAGTCAGCAAGTGAAGGCAGACCACCAGGTTCCAAAAGGCTTAACTCAGGCACTTGAGGTTCCAGATTATCAGTTGGATGGGATATCATTGGACTTCGTGACGGATTTACCGCACACATCTAGGTGTAACGACACCATCTGGGTGATCGTTGGCTAACACATTAAGTCATCCCTCTTCCTAACCATCTGAGAGTAGGAATCCATAGAAGGATTGAGACGCATCTACATTCAAGAGATACTTTGACTTCATGGTGTTCCTTTGATGATCATTTCAGACTGTGATGCTCGGTTCACTTTTCATCTGTGGAAGGGTTTGTAGGAGGATTTTGGGACTCAGTTGTCGTTGAGAACATCTTTTCATCCCCAGATGGATGGTCGGATAGAGAGTACCATCAAGGTGATATAGAACATGATTCATGCCTTTATCTTGGGTTGTGGTCATATTTTGGAGGACCACTTACCTCTGGTGGAGTTTGCATACAAAAATAGCTATCAATCCACCATTGGTATGGAACCGTTCAAGGCCTTGTATGTTCGACATTTCAGATCACCATTATGCTGGACTGGCCGAGGGGAGTTAGTACTTGTGGGCCCAATGTTATTGCGGGATACCACTAAGAAGGTTCATATCATCCAGGAGTATATGAGGACTACACAGAGTCGACAGAAGTAGTATACTGATAGAATATGGCGTCCCTTGGAGTTTGAGGTAAGAGACCATGTTTTCCTCTAGGTCTCGCCTCAATGGGGTTTGTAGAGATTTGGCTAGGGAAGCAAGTTGTATTTGTTTCAAATTCTGAGTAGAGTTGGTGAGGTGGAATACTACCTAGATCTACCCCCATGGTTGAACTGGGTGCATGATGTATTTCACGTGTCTCAACTAAGGATGTATGTGCATGACACATTGCACATTGTCAACTATTGAGACCTAGACATTTATGATGAGGGGACGTTTGTGGAGTTCTCAATAGATATTGAGGATCAGTAGGAGTGGACCCTTTGTGGGATGTTGATTCCTCTAGTGCGCATTTAGTGGAACCTCCAGGAGAGAACCTAGGAGCGGGAGACTCATATGTGTGCTCGTCACCCTCATCTATTTGTTGAGTAGCCCTTGTTTTGGATTTTAGGGATGTAAATATCTAAGGTGGGGAGAATGTGATGACTCAAATTTTCCTCTAATTTATTTTAATAAATTAATTGGGAAAATACTAAGACCATGCGCTAAGATGGCTTGATATATGGAGCCTAGTGTGCCCAAAATAAATTTTCAAATAAAGTTTAGTTGTTAATTAAAAATGATCTATTAATAACTTTTAACTTTAATAACTTCTAAATGGATTCCCTTATCAAAAAAATGAGGGAAACATTATGTCCAGAACCAAGAGTTTACCTTTGTTAGGGCCTAACATCCCTCGTCACTGTCCAGAAGAAAAGGTTAGATTTTGGACGTAACAATCATAAAATATTTTAATAAAAATATTTTAATGATACAAAATAATTTTTTTCCTTTTTATTAAACCTAGAGGTAGGGATCCAGGTTTAGAATTCACAGCCCTGAAAATTCCCTGATAACTCTTTAGAGAAGGAACCCCAGAAGAAGGCATTGGATAATGAAGAAGGATCAACACCAACTAGAATCAAGGATCGAGGATCGAGAGTATTCTTCAGTGGATTGTCAACAAAGAAAAATTCTCCTTCTATCAATGAACGATCCAATCACATGTAGGGGTTGTTTTTTTCATGATTTAATTTCCCATTATTTGGTTTCCAAGATGAACGTGGATTAGCTAATGAATAATCTAATCCATGGATCGGGTGTATGCGGGTTGGATTTTATTTTATGGTATGTTTATTGGGTTGATTAATGTTAATAATTTCTTATTCAATCCCCATTTTAAATTCTAATATAAAATAATCGAGGCCGACACAAACAAGGCCAAGATTCGTCCATAATGGGCATTCTTGATGTTTCTTCTTTCCCCGTTCTTTGTACTTTACTGTTGAACACTCATGTTCATGTATTGACGATTTCCGGGCCATTCTGTACACGATCGGACCCCCAGATCATAATATTTTCGACCTAAGAGACCAAATCAGTGTAGATCGAGACCTAAGGATCCTGGATCTATGTATTGATGAATTTTTTCCAACCAAAAATGAAGGAATGGGAGCCAGCAGAAGAAGATGTAGTTCATAGTGGTGATAGTGGTGGAACACAGTGGTGTGTCCACCCTGTCGGGAACAACCACCAGCTCGATGGTCGATGGTGAAGGAGCATGTGGCAGCGCGGCCATAGGCGGTGACAGTGTTCAGTGGAAGGAGGCCTCGATGGTGGAGGGATGCAGATGTGATGATCCGCATCAGATGGGAGACTCGTGGCTCAATCGCAGGTGTACGCTAGCACATGGTCTCATGGACTGAGTGTGGGAGAAGTGGTTGGACAGCTGCCGAATGCGTTAACTGGTATAGTAAGTGGCAGCCACCATGTCCGGGTAAGATGAGTTGGCCCACTCGAGCAGGTCGGGCTAAGAAAACCAGACCTAGATCCCAGTGGGTCAGGTCGAGTCGGGGCCAGGTCAGATCGGGCTGAGACCCAACCATCCCCATTTTATAAAAATCTCTATGACATTAAAACCAAAAGTCTTTTTTATTATATTTATATGGAATTGTGACCCTTGTGATGGGGCAGTCCTTTTGAGATGGATTTTTGAAACCTTAGTGAGGGCCATTTTAGGTGGGGAACTTTTCCCCTTGGTCCTTTTCTTGATGGTTTGGTACGACATAGCATAGAAATCTCCTCGAGAGACAGAGTCTCGGATAGAGTTATGGAATCCTCCTTGGGAATAATGTGATACTCTATCACCCCTGATGAAGTTCATTGGGTATTGACGTGACCTCTAAGTGAAGGTTGTTAATATTCCATCTAGTGGTCTGTATTAGTAGGGTTCACAGTATTCTTTAGAATCCCCTATGTTATGAGCTGAATCATTAGGGTTCATAGTATTCTCTGAGAATCCCCTACATTTCAGGGTAATGTAGATTGGTTTCATGGTGTTCTCTAAGATAATACACTCTCTATATAATATAATCTTGACCAACAATGACATCGTGGCTCGAGGAGCAAGTCCCCCCGGAACAAGCATGCCTCGATCAGAATATTATGGCGGAAGTTTAACTGTAACTTATCCTTTCTACCTTATGGATGGTATTTGAGTATATCTGGATATCCTTGGTACATTTATAGGAGTATACCTATATAGAGCTCACTGTGCATTCTTTTTAGGGATTTTTCTTTTTGGTTTCAGGGTGTCCTACTCAGTACTATTTTACTCACCCTTGCAAAGGCTTTGATGGCACATGTTGTATCTTATGCAGATGATCGACGTTTTGATGGAGTCTAAGAAAGAGAAGGACTAGGACTAGGATAGTAAAATTCCTTATGATATCAGATGGACCAAGGTGTTTCTGGAATCTTTCTACTAAATCTTTTTGTTTGTTGGTCGGACTTTTTAGTTGGATTTATTTTTGGTGGGCTTATATTCTGGCTCAGTTCTACTTTATTGAATTACTTTTGTTGTACTCTTTTTTTTTGTTATAGTGGTATTCATTCTTTTTAGTTACTCAGTATTTTTTACTTTTCAGTATCTTTTTCTTGGAGTTGAGTATGTTTTTACAGGTTCTTAGGGAAATGCCTCCAATTTGTTTGGGATATGCCTACTTGGTGCTAGTCGCTAGCCCCTATCCTTTGAGAGGCAGTCTTGGGGTTGTAATGGCATGTGCCCTGGGGGATAGGTCGTGACATGTTCAATATAGAAAGACATGGGATAATTGGAGAATATAGCGATTCAGTATAATCTGAGACAAAACAGTCATGAGAATTTTCACTGGTGGGAGCCAGTATAATGAATTTATCAAGAGATGGATATTTTCATAAGAATGTGGATGTCGATCATGTATTAAGGTTTCCTCTTGATTATAACTATTTAGTGTAGGTTTTCAGTTAATTATGATACTTTATCACCCATTTTCAATCACTTTTATACACTGGTAAAAACATTAGTGTCTTGAAACTTATCCCAAACACAGTAAGGAGTAGATACCCATATTAAGATTGGACCTTATAAAAGTATTTTTTTGTTGTCTCTTTTTAATTTACTATTTTTCATATAGTGGTGTTTATTAAGAGTGAGTAATTATATCGATACATCTAAACTGAGATATAGATTCAAATATTAATAGATGAAATTTGGTGAGAGAAGAGTTCAATAAAAATGGTCACACTGATTCACCCCCACCCTCTTAGTGTAACTACATGATCTATTGGTCACTTCAAGTGATATCATAGCTAATATAGGTTTACTATTATTCGATCTATTTTATTTCCCAATTTTTTTATCAAATATATATAAAGTTCATATTTGAAGAAGGTTTATAATTACCTTAGATAGAGAATAAAACTTCTATTCCTATCAAAGAAGAGGTAGAAGATTCATCAAAAACCTTAAAGAATAGACAGATGAAAGAGGAAAATAAGATAAGGAAGAGTTAAAAGGTGAAAAAAGGTGCACCACTAATTAAAGGTAATAAAATTGGTAGTTCATATATTAAATCTATTGATAATTATCCGATAGAATAATCATGTTCAAGATCTGAAGAGTATGAGGAGAATGAGTCTGTGGAATTAGTTGAATACATCTACTCCAAATTTAAAGTATACTTAAAGAATGTTTCCATTGAATTCGTATCTTATATATTTGGATTCATAAATGGAATATTTAATTAAAAAACATAGCTTTTGATGGAATCATTTTATATAGATAAATATTTCCCAGAAAATTTGCAAAAGTGAAAAACACTCACCCAACTTGTTGAATCCAAGGAATGGCCCTTATTGAATTGAAATGAAGAGTCCTACATAGATGAAGAATCATTACATAAATAAAATAGTGAGAAATCTAAGCTTAAGAAAATAATAGTAGATAAGATCCATGCATTGGAAGATTTTATTAGTATCAAGGATTCTCAGTTAGAGATAAAAGATAAAAGAATAAAGGATTTTGACAATTCCATACATGAAATAAATAAAATCAATGAAGATAAAATTATGATGATAAAGAGAGAATGGGAAGAAAAGGTAAGATCAGTTGTTAATGAAAAAATATCTTCAATGTGAAGTGCCTTGAACTAGAAGTTAAATTGAGAAACATGGAAGTAATTTAACCTAAATCTTCCCAAACTACTAAGAAAAAAATATTTCTTTCCATGAAATTTTCTAAAAGGATTTTTTTCAATAAAAATACTCAATCTAGTAGAAAGAATATATTGAAATCATTTCTTGATATAACCAATGAATGATTGTGGAAAAAGGTAACCCTTATCATAGAAATGTTTTTGTACTAATGCTATTTAATCTACTTGTAAATATTTCAAATCCAAATTTAGACAAATAAGGGTGAATAAATATTTTGAGAATACTATCACTACATCAAGGGTTGATGTGGGAATTCTCAAGAAGATTGGATCCCCAAATAAACCTCAAAATAAGATTTATTTGGTCTAAAAATAGCAATGTAATGAATATATCCATACAGAAACAATAGGCAAAATAATAAGTTTTATTGGACACTAATGGTGATATGAAAGGTTTGCATACAAGGCCATTGAATTTTGACATAGTTTTTCAACTACTAAATAAAATAGAAGGTCAATACCAAGGGAGGAAGATCTATGATTAAAAGAAAACCTATTGAAAAGAATAATAATTCCCAAATGAAGATGAGAGTGAATTTATCCATCAAGAAAATTTTTTGATGCTTAGAGGATTTCTGTGAGAATTGCAATAAAATTGGTCATAGAGATCATTAGTGATGGTATAAATCTACCAATCATGATTCATATGATTTATGAGAGGTAAGACCATGATGTTTTAAAAAGAAAGAAAGAAATGTAAGTGAGCCATCCATTGAGTATAAGCAAAAGAAATGCGATAAGAAAAGCACACCTAAGAAGAAAAACAATGATGATGCTACACTAGGAAGTATGAGATATTTTTACAATATAGGAAATGTCAATATCATGGACCTTTGTGAGGAATCCATGAATATAAACATTGAAAGAAGCAAGATGGAATAAGAAAACAAAGAATATATCTAAGAGAGAAATAAAAGGAATGGTTTGGTGGAAGAAATTTAAGAAAAATAAATTCTTGAGAAGTGTCTAAAGAAAGGTAACTTATGTATTGCTAAGAAACTCTATAGAAGGTACAAATAGATCAGTCAGACTATAGGAAAATCAATTTTTTCTGACAAATTATTTGTGATGGACTTAAATTACATCGTAAATAGTCCCGTGAAAATTATTTTTTCTGACAAATAAGAAATTCCATCAAATCAAATATTTTTTTGATGGTTTATTCTAATGAAATAGTTATTATGTCACAAAATGATTTAGTGCGGCTGAGTGTGCTATGGTGGGAATTGGTTGTTTATGATGGATTACTGAATCAGTCGCAAATAGTTTTCATGGAAAAATTATTCATGACGGATCCCTCACAAATAACTCGGTCAATATAGTATTTTCTATAGATCTGTCACAAATAATCAAGTATCCCAGTTATTTTCGGCAGATCTTTCATCTCAAATAGTTTTTGATAGGTGGGAAATTATATTTTTACGGTGATTTTTGCAATGATTTTTTTTTTCTATTACAAAAAAAACCATCGCTAATATGCAATTTTTCACAAATTTCTATAATAAAAAAGTAATTTTTTTTGAAATAGAATGTTCACCACAAAAAGAATATAACTATAAATAGATGAACACATCTCTCATTCTCTTCTAGCTCTCTCATGTTCTCTCATTCTCTCAAAGCGCCTTCCTAGTGTTCTTATTTTTAACATAACAATTTCAAGTTATTTTTAAATTTATATATTTATTATTCGTTTTCTGTGTTTAATTCTTTAATTTTTTTAGTTTTTTTGTTTATTTTTTATTTATTTATATACACTGTTAATTAATTTAATGTGTTAAAAATTAGTATAAATCAACATATATTAGTATATGTAACCAAAAATTATTATCAATTGTTATCAATTTTTCTTTAATTAATATAATTAATAAAAAAATATTATAAATTAATATAAATTAATAAAAAAGGTATAAATTAATAAAAATTAGTATAAATAAATGAAAATTAGTATAAATTATTATATATTAGTATATATTAATAAATATTAGTATAAATCCATAAAAATTTGTTTAAATTATTTTAAATTGGAATAAATTGATAAATATTAGTTGAAATTATCATAAAGACATCATTAATTAGTATAAATTATTATAAATTACTAAAAAGGCATTACCTAATATAATTTATAATTAATTGATATAAATTAATAAGAATTAATATAAATTATTAAAAATTAGAATTAATCTGTCACATAGTTGTATAATTAAAAAAAAATATAGTATACATGAGTATAAATTAATTAAAAATATTATATATTATTTAAAATTAGTATAATTTATTAAAAATTTGTATAAATTTAATAGAAACGATTTAAATTAATAAAAAATTGTATAAATAAATAATAAATTAGGATCATAAATTATGATAATTTAATAAAATTAGTTTAAAAATAATTAAAGATCTGCATAAATCTATTAATAATTAGTATAATTAACAAAAAAATAGTATAAAATAGTATAAATTAATAAAAAATATTAAATATTAATTAAAATTAGTATGAATCAATAAAAATTAGTATTAATTTTGTACAATTAGTTTAAATTAATATTAATATATGTAAATTAATAAAAAATAGTTTAAATTATTATAAATTTTGATAAAATAATGAACATTAGTATCAATTAGTATCAATTAATAAAAAATTGCATAAATTGATAAATGTTGATATAAATTAACAAAAATTAGTATAATTTTAATAAATATGATTGACATTAATAAAAAATCATTTATATTATAATTAAATATGATATATTAATAAAAATTAGTATAAATTTAATATAATTATAGTAAATTAATAAAATTTATATAAATAAATAAATTATAGTATAAATTATTTTAAATTATGGTAACTTAATAAATATTTGTAGAAATTAGTATAAATTATCAAAAATTGTATAAATTGATAAAAAAAATCTTATAAATTAATAAATATTATTAAAACATAGAATGAATTTTCTTATAACTTGTATATTTTAAAAAAATATTATAAATTTGTAAAAAATAATTAAAAATATTATATACCAATTAAAATTAGTATAAATTTAAGAAAATTATTTTAAATATTATAAAAAATTAGTATAAATCTATTTTTAATTAGTATATAATATTTAAAATTAATCTTCTACCAATTTATAATAGTATAAATTTAATAAAATTATTTTCAATATTATCAAAAATTAGTATAAATCGATTTTTAATTACTATAATTTATAAAAATTTGATTTAAATTATTGAAAATAAGAATAAATTAATATAAATTATCATAAAGATATTGTCAACTAGTATAAATTAATATAAATTATAAAAAATTATAAATTGTTACAATTTATAGTAAATTGATATTAATTAATAAAAAATGTTATAAATGAGTATAAATTAATAAAAATTAATATAAGTTATTAAAAAAGTCTAAAATTATCACAAATCACTAAAAATGTATAAATTGATATAATTTATAATAAAATGATATAAATTTGTATAAATTTTTAAATATTACTGTAAATGAGTATAAATTAATAATAATGTGTGTATATTATTAAAAATTAATATGACTTAATATAAATAAGTATTAAATATCACTAATTAATAAAAAAATTATAAATTGATATAATTTATAATAAAATGATATAAATTGGTATAAATTATTATACATTGGTATAAATTTATAAAAAAATATTTAATTTTGGTATAAATTAGTAAAATTATCATAAATCTATCCTTAATTAGTAAAATTAATAATGAAATTAGTATAGATGAGGATAAATTAATTTAAATTATTATTATACTAAGTAAAATTAGTATAAATTAATAAAAAATACTATAATTTAATATAATTAAAATACAAATTATTTATAATTTTTTAAAATAATTATGGACTCCAGAAATAGAATTTTTTTTTATTATGATACCATGATTGGATAAATCAATAAAAATCCAAATGGTTATGGTATAAATTATTTCTACATCGAGGGTGTCGAAGCATTTATATCATTTGTAGTTTAAAATTCAGAGTCTAATTTAGAAAGAACAATTAATTGCTCATTTAATAAGTGTAGTATCAAAAGATATAAAAGATTTCATAATATTGGGGTGTATGTTTTGAAGTTTCGTTTTCAAAGTGATTATGTATTTTCTTATCAATATGGTGAACATAATTTAGAAGAAAATACAAATTTTTTATTTTGAGAACCATCATAATATCAGAATTTAGTACATGATGATGATATCCTGTATTTCCAAATATATAATCAAAATAAAAATTTGAATATTGATTTAGAATAATATGGATATTATGATTTGTTGATATATATGTGGGAAAATTTATATCCAAGATATAGGATAAGTAAATTTTATGATTTTATAAAATATATGGTTATTAAATCTGATTTTAGAGTGTTAAATCATTGTTTTGATCAAATATTTTCTTTGGATAAATCATTTTTTCCCGTATAGAATAGATTGCCTATAAATTAATAAGAGAAAAAAATTTCTCATAATTTTGGACTTGGTTATTAAAAGATTCATTAATATTCAAATGAGTGCATCTTATATTATGTTGAATATGAATCTTGGGTTAATTTTACAACATGTGGACAATCTAATTATCAAGAGGTACGATATGAAAATTTTAGATTTATTCATGTTTAATTGTTGATGAATTTTCTAATTACATCAAGAATACAATTTCTATTAATATTTCACAAAATAGTTATATTGGTTGCAAGGAATAAATCAATTATTTTCATAAATAAAATTTTAAATAATCATTATGATGGTGATTCTTGGAAACAATTTGATCAAGTGCAAATTTATTTTCATTAGAACATCATAATGTATGTTTGGGTGTAAACCCCCAAGATTACACCGTATGCTTCTTTTTAAATAATTCAATGTCATGCGTTGTACGCATCCCCAAGTTTAAGCACGCCACAACTTATCAAAGTAGCCATTTAAAAAGTAGTTATGAATATTATTAACCATAATTTTTTATTTTATCAAGTTTATTTTTAAAATATACTTCATTTTTGTTTTCAGGATACTAAAATTATCTTAGGGCGAAATTTTGGTAATTTTATGAGAAGTTTCAATTTTTGATGAATAGTGGAAAATACTACATTTTAATTCAAAACTACATTTTCATCTAATTTATTTATATAGTTAGATTTTCCTTTTAATTGTTTTTAAAGTTTCATTGGATTAATATTTTATCATTTAATCCGATTATGGTTAGTGGAAGTAATTTAACATTTAAATTGTACATAAACACATGTCAATCTTTTGATAGTTTTTACTTATTTAAAACATTCATTTTGGTATTGATAACGCGAATTAATTTCAAATTAATTACTGCAACTTCTGTGTATTGAATTTCGAAAAATGGATGGCATATTTAGAATCAGAAGGTCCAAATTGTGGAAATAGGTACCTTTTCTTTTTTGGACATTATGAATAGTAACATCAGTAATTATTTTTATTTACCATGGTTAAAGGGTAAATCTAGTAAATAAGGGTAAAAATAATTTTATAATAATATAAAACTACCCTAAAACATTACTAATCCTATTTTTTGAGACATTTCCATGCATGGAAATCCTTGGGACTAGTTTGGGACACCATGGAGCCACTTGGGTGTGATAATGACATGTTATAAGAGTTAATTTAAAGTAGAGATAAATATAATATAAACATGTATCTTTTAATAAAACAATTTAATTATAGGGTTATATGACAGATCACTTTGACTATAAATTGTAATTATAAATATAAAAAAATTCCCTACATCATGGTATTTTATTTATAATTTTTAGACATTAAAAAACTAAATTTATTTATGACACAATGATGATGCAGTGGTTACCTTATTACTAAAAGATTCAAATAAATGATATTATATATATTAAAATAAAAATAATTTGAAACTTTTGATGTCATCCACGAAAAATATAGATGATATTGACATATTATATTTTTTTCAATGCATTTGGTTAGAAGTAATCAAGTTGTTATGACTAACAAAAATCAATTCCTAAATAGTGTCAAAATTTACATTAATGAGTTTTTAAAACGAATACTATTTTATTAAATGATATAATAGTTCTAAAAATATAATATTCAGAAAAATGACATATATAATATCAAAAATTTCATTAATGATCGACTTATGGTTCTCTGTTCATTTCATAGTAAATATAGTTACCATATATTATGAAAATTCAAGAAGGCATGGTAAGAGTTAAGGTTTTTAACTAAGGGTTAAAGCTAAAAGATAAAGTTAATTTTTTGACCTAAAATAGTCTAAAATATATTGGTTGCAATGTTTTCGACCAAAAAGCATCTTATTTTTGAAATAAATGATTTTTTGAACATTTGAAACCTAAAATCAATTTATAATAAAAAAATATTTCAATACCTTCCTAAAGTGCCCCTCCTCCCTCTTATAAAAGGTCACCACCTATACCAAATTAATAACACCGTTAAAGACCCTTGGCTCATCCAAATTCTACTCAAAAAATCTCCTAACATTTCTCTCTTCCTTATAGAATCCTTAAATTTGGCCTAAGTAAATTAAATAAATCCTTTTGGCTCAAATCAAACGAAGTTACCCAATTTTGATGTAACGTCTTCTCACAAGTTCCTTTCTGTTATATTCCATCTCTTCTACCTATGCTCTTAATATTCCTGGATTACATAAAAAAAATAGTATACTCAATATACTATAATTTTTTATAAGAATTATTCTAACAACACTTACACACACCTCCATATAATGGATATGAACATATTGTTTCTGTGGACGGCGAACTACAGCCTCACAAAATGATGATTTTTCAATTTTCTCCTACCACCTCTCATAGTGGTAATTATGAAAGTACTATATTTATATAGGATATATATTATATTTATATTCTCTCTATGATTCTGTAATTTTTATTTATAATGTATCTTTATGCTTTCCATGATGTGTAAATACGATAACTTTATTTGAGGAAGTGTGGACTACCGCCCCCTCAAAGTGATATGACTCATTCATGCTATACATGGAATGTATAAACGATGGTTTTATTAAAACTATGAGACATAAATGACATAAAAATAATATTTTTTCTATAATATACATTTATATCATTTTACTATTATTCTTTTAATATAAAAAAGAAATGAAAGTATTGTTCATGCGTACATACGGTCTACCGCCTCCATGAACAGTGTATTTCTTTCTTATCTCCAAATGTAATGAACTATTATAAATACATATATTCTGGATATATATGATATTTAAATCATTAATATCATTCTATAGATGATGTAATTTTTAATTCAAGGGAAATTTATTTCAAAACAAGTTCATTTTCGACTCAAGTACCGAATATCGACAAAACGACCGATATTAACTTAAATAATTACGTAATTTTTATAACATAGTAATAAGTGATATTAAAGGAATAAAAAACTTGAAAATATTATTAATCAAGTATAATTTAACCTAATTTTATTATTTAGGAATATAAATAAGAAACGAGACAAGACATACTCATGGTAAGGGATTTCGTCTCAATTTCATTTCATTGAGGCATATTGTAGTGTTATGCACATAGTTCCTTTTAAACAGTTTATATTCTAACTTTATACTTGTTATATCATGAATCTCATTATTTTTATGATATTATATTATTTCATTAATGAAAATTATTGATAAATCCAAATTATTCATTCAATATGGTTATTTGATAAGGCATGTTATTTATTTTTGGTTATTCAATATGAGAAATACTTTGAACTGTAAATGGTGAGTGGAGTCCGGACATTATATAGATTTTTGATTCATTGACAGGTTCTCATGAGATGAATAAGTTATTCAAATGGGTTTCTACCCTTAATTTTAAATTGTCTTGTGAAAGGTTTTCACAGTAATAGGTTTTCATTTGCCTGAGACATGATGTCCTTAAATAAATTATTTACCTCATTTAATTTCAGCTATTATTAATCCATGAGATATTGTGTCAACATATCTATGGAATTAGTTCATTCTTATTTTATTGATTTATGGCATATGTTTTAGTTCCATACATGATATATTATTTTTACCTTATCTATTTTTGTAAATGGAAAGTGTTCTCAGATATTTACCTTTCTATATATATTGATTATTGATTCTTTTGTACATACCATTACTAGGAATTTGAGCTCACCCTTATTATTTTTCTCTCCCAATGTTATGAAGAAGAGAACTTTTCTTAAGATTTAAAGGATGTCGTCTATTTCAATTATTGCGGTGCATGTTTTATTTTGTTTTCTCAATTTATTATGGATATCATGTATGTAATATGGATTTCCAAGAATGGTAAACTGTATGGTCCTTTGGGATTTGATTCCTTGTAATCATGCCAATATAATGTAATAATGCACCGTATTCAGGTTATCTGAGGTTAGGGCGTTATAGTTGGTATCAAAATAATTTTTTCAATAATCTTGGAAACTAGATTATGATAAAATAGATTAGGGAAGATTCCCTAAGTTAAACATTGGTGATACACTTATGATAATTCACCCAAAATAACAAAAGTTTATGATTTATGATGCAAACTTTTTAATGTTTTACCATATTTAAAACTCATGATTTTATGAGCTAATATGATATGTGTCATTATATAGAAATGGAACCCAGAAGGATGAATGGTATCAATACTCAAGAAAATTGTAGGGTTTTCCCTATAGAGGAAACCAATATAGTTGGTATTGGTATAAAGAAAATTAGGGAGATATTAGGGAAACATAATTAGGTTATGAAAAATAGCCATGCTCAAATGGAACAACCCATTCCACAAAGGTAATATCCTATGCTGGATCGCTTTAGGCGACAGAATCTCCAATCATTTAGTGGTACTACTAATCCAATTGTAAATGAGCAATGGATTAAGTCATTGGAAAAGATATTTATTACCTTAGGTTGAAGTGAATTAGAAAAGGTTACTTTTTCATTCTAATGTCTCAAAGGTGATGCTAATTAATGGTGGATATTGATCCAAAATACTAGGAATGAAGAAAAAATAGAACTTATGGAATGGAGAACTTTTAAGGAGAAATTCTTTGACAAATACTTTCCTCATGGTCAACAAATTGAGATGAAGAGAATTTCCTTAACTTAAAGAAAAAGGAAGAATAGAGTATTTCAGATTATGAATAAACCTTTACAAGGTTATCCAGGTTTTTATAGATTATATACTCAACATATAGTGCAAGATCAATCACTTCTTTAAAGGAAATAATCCAAATCTCTGAAGGGTACTGGTTTTGAAGAATTTTTCATCATATGATTAAATAGTTAAATGTGACATCAAGAAGGAGAATTAATTTTCTAGGATCAATATATTCAAAGGAAAAAAAACAAAATAACAGGCCATATGAGAATAATTAAAAAGGGAATGCATCAAAGAAGAAAAATAAGTTTTAACGATTTTCATCTTGTGAAATTTTTGGGAAAAGTACCCTGCGAAATGTTTGAAGGGATTGAGAGATTGTTATAAGTGTGGAGATAAGGGACACCAGGCTCATGAATGTAAAGGGAAGAAACAAATAAATTATGCTGGTTACTATAATTGTAAAGAGATGAGAAACTATTAAAATCAATTCCCCAAATGTCAAGGGAATCTACAACATAAGAGGTTGAGGGGATATGGCTAAGCTTCTGCGATCACAACTACTGAGGTTGAAGTTGTTAATGATGTGGTGGTAGGTAATTTAATTATTTCCCCAAATTTTGCTAAATATTTATTTGGTTCTCAATCATCACATTACTTTATATCTTCCCAGCTTTCTTTAAAAAATAGATATTTCAAATTCACCATTAAAAGTGAATTTTTAGTTAGAACTCTTAGTGGGAACCGTATCACGAAAAAGATGTGTCAAGAAGTTATTATTTTGGCATATAGACATGCTCTAATTTATAATTGTTTTATCATTAATATGGTTTATTTCGATATAATCTTCGGTATGGATTGGCTTTCAAAATATGATGCGAAAATATATTGCAATAATAAAGAAGTTTTTATTTGTGAGGAAGATATAGAATCCATTATCTTTAGAGAAAAAACTTCATTAACAGGTTCTTATCGAAACCCACACCCATAAGATTTTCTAAATGAGATTATTGGAGAGGAAGAGAAAACAACATCTACAGATGAAGGAGTAATTCATTAAATTGAGGTTGTATCTATTTTAAAGGAATACATTTATGTTTTTTCTAAATATTTACTTGGGCACCCCCCATAGTGTAAAGTTGATTTTTTGTATTGATTTAATCCCTGATGAAAAGAAAATTCCAAAAAATCCCTATATAATTGACACTATGGAATTAGTATAGCTAAAAAACAACTTAAATAGTTAGTTCAAAAGGGATTTGTCCACCCTAGTGTTTCTCAATGGGGATTCCCTGTACTCTTTTTCAGGAAGAAAGATGGATCCATGAGGATTTGTATTGATTATAGGGAAATCAATTTCGTTACAATAAAGAAAAATTATCATATACCTTGTATCGATGATTTATTTGATCAACTTCAAGGATCTCAATTAATTTTTAAGATTTATCTTCATTCTGGATATCATCAATTACGAGTAAAGAAGGAAAAAATTACGAAGACTACTTTTCGGATGAGGTATGGTCATTACGAATTTATAGTAATGCCTTTTGGATTGACTAATTCACCCTCAGTTTTTTTGGATCTCATGAATAGAGTATTCAAGGAATATCTTGATTATTTATTTGTGGTATTCATTGATGATATTATGATATATTCTAAAATATTTTAAGACCATGAGTATCACTTTCGAATTAGTCTTGATACTCTCAAGAGAGAATAATTATATGGTAAATTTAGCAATTGTGAATTATGGATTCAGGAAATTTCTATCCATTGCCATATAGTCTCCAAGGATGGAAACTCAATTGATCATTCAAAGACAAAGGAAATTCTAATTTTTTTTGGCATTGACAAGTATAATTA
Source organism: Viscum album (assembly GCA_963277665.1). Classification (NCBI taxonomy): domain Eukaryota; kingdom Viridiplantae; phylum Streptophyta; class Magnoliopsida; order Santalales; family Viscaceae; genus Viscum; species Viscum album. The sequence goes on from OY728131.1 coordinate 565,231,671, forward strand.
AGGTACTCAATTTTATTTGTTTAGTGGGTTACGATCATCATTTTGTCCAACATTTTACCTAATTGGATAACCCATTAACCATGATCACACAAAAAGGGGTTAAATTTGTTTGAACAAAAGAGTTTGAATAATTTTTTGATTAATTGAATGGAATATTAGTCAATTACCTTATCTTGACTTTACCATCTAGGAATGATGGGTTTTTTATTTATAGTGATGTATTATGGAAAGTAATTGGTTGTGTCTTTATGTAGAATGATATGGTTATTTCATATGCATCAAGGTAATTAAAAACTCCTGACCAAAACTATAAAAATCATGATCTTGAGTTACATACAGTAATATTTTCTATAAAAATATGGAGACACTATCTATACAGTAAAAAATGTGAGATATATATTGATCACAAGAGTTTGAAATATATTTTCTCACAGAAAGAACTCAACAAATGACAAACAATATTTCTTACACTACTCAAGGATTATGATTTCACAATACACTACCACCCAAGGAAGTCAAATAAGGTGGCGGATGACTTGAGTAGAATGGACCATGGAGTTATGGAAAAGATGAGAATTGGAATGGATCTTATGTTCATGGATTTAGTAAAAATGGATATGGGAGTTATTATAGAGGGTGAAACATGACTACTTTTCAAATGGATTCTAAACCATCTTTACTAGAAAGGATAAAAAGTTCTCATACTAATGATGAGGAGTTTCAAAATAAAATTAAATTTGTGAATGATGGGAGATTGATTGATTTTATATTTGAAGATGGCATTTTGAAATTTGGGAAGAGGATTTGTGTTCCCACTATACCTGAGCTAATACGAGAATTATTGGATGATGCTCGTAGCTCTAATTTCTCTATACACCCTGGTGGAACTAAGATGTATAGATATTTAAAGGAACATTTTTGTTGGGATAACTTGAATAGGGAGAGTGATGATTACGTGTCAAAATTTTTGGTTTGTCAATAGGTGAAGGCAAGAAGACAACATCCTAGAGGAGTTATGAAAACTATTCCTATACCTGTGTGTAAATAGGAAGATATTATAATGGACTTTGTCATGGGGCTACCAAATACTCCTAGAAGGAATGATACGATATGGGTTATTTTTTATTGTCTTACCAAGTTAGGAAATTTTATTACTATAAGAGAAAATTTAGCACTTGAACATTTAGCAAGAATATATATTAATCAAGTTGTAAGACTTCATGGTGTACCCCTATTGATTGTTACTGATCAGGATCCCTGTTTTACATCAAGATTCTAGAAAAGTATTCAAAAGGCCCTAGATACTGAACTTTGTTTGAACACTGCATACCACCCTGAAACTAATGGACAATCAGAATGGACTATTAATAAATTAGAAGGCATGTTGAGATATTACTCACTTGACTTTCAAGGTATTAGGTATCAGTATTTACCTCTAGTAGAATTTTCCTATAAAAATGGCTTCCATTAAAGTATCCAGATGGAACTATAGAAAGTGTTATATGGAAGGAGATGTCATACGCCAACTTTTTGGGATGATGTTGGTGAAAGAAAACTTGTAGGTCTAGAACATGTTGCAGAAACAATGGATAAGGTGAAGATTATCTAGACCCATATCAAAACAGATCAAATTCAGCAAAAGATATATGCTAATAACCAAAGTAAGGATTTATAATTTCATGTATGAGATCATGTTTTCTTGAGGGTATCTCCATGAAAGGGTGTTATATGATTCAGTAAGAAGGGTAAATTGACTCCCAAGTACATCAGACCTTTGGAAATTATAAAAATAATTGGAGCTTTAGCCTACCATTTTTCAATGTCTCCAAGGCTCTCAAAAGTTCATGATGTGTTCTAAAAATCACTTTTAAAGAAATACATGCCAGACCCAACACATGTACTCACTTATGAAGAAATAGAACTAAAACTTAATCTATATTATTATGAAGATCCTATCACGATTATTTATCCCAGAGAATAAGTGTTGAGATATTGGACAACTTTTATGGTAAACGTTCTTCAGAGAAACCATAAAATAGAATAGGCAACATGGGAAACTGAAGATCATATGATGAAGAACCACCCGAATTGTTTTATGTCATGATATTATACAAATTGTAAGGATTAAATTATTTTAAGAATGTAATAATGTAACACCCCAAGATTCCACGGTATTCTTCATTTTAAATAATTCAATGTCATGCATTGTATGCAACCCCGAGTTCAAGCACACCAAGACCTATCAAAGTAGCCATTTAAAAAAATTATGAATAGTACTGACAACATTTTGTAATTTTATAAAGTTTATTTTGAAAATAAACTTCATTTTTTTGCATAATACCAAAATTATCTTGGGGTTAAATTTTAGTAATTTTCATAAAAGTTTCAATTTTTGATGAATAGTGAAAAATACTACATTTTAATTCAAAACTATCTTTTCACCTAATTTATTTATATAGTTTAATTATCCTTTTAATTAGTTTTAAAGATTAATTGGATTTATATTTTATCATTTAATCCAAATATTTTTGTTGGAAGTAATTTTACATATAAATTGTATATAAACACATGTCAATCTTTTGAAAGATTTTACTTCTTAAAAACCCGCTTTTTGGTTTTAAAAATAGGAATTAATTTAAAATTAATTACTGCAACTTATGTATTTTGAATTTTGAAAAAATTGATTCCATAAATTGAATCATAAGGTTCATATTGTTCAAATAGGTACCTTTTATTTTTGGACATTATGAATTGTAAATTCCGTGATTATTTTTATTTACCCTGGTTAAAGGGTAAATCTGGTAAATAAGGGTAAAAGATAATATTATAATAATATAAAACTACACTACCACATGTAATAATCCTATTTTATGATATATTTCTTACCATGGGCATCCTTGGTTCGATTTTGGGACCCCATGGAGCCACATGGGTGTGATAATGACATGTTATAAGATTTAATTTTTTAAGTAAAGATAAATATAACATAATCATGTATCTTTTACTAAATTTTTTTTAATATAGAGTTATATGAATTATATCTTTTACTATAAATAGTAATTATATATATAAAAATATTTCCTACATCATATTATTTTATTTTTAATTTTTAGATATTAAAAAAAATTATTTATGACACAATGAGGATGCAATGATTACCTTATTAATGAACGATTCAAATAAATGATCTTATGAATATTAAAATAAATATAATTAGAACATTTTGATTTAAAAAAAAATTTATAGATGATATTGACATATTATCTTTGAGTTGATGCATTTGTTTCTAAGTAATCAAGTTTTTATTAATTTAACAATTAATCAATTCCAAAATGGTGTCAAAATTGACATAAATGAGTTTTCAAAACAAATCATATTTTATAAAATGATATAATTGTACTAGAAAACTAATATTCGTCCAACTGAATTATATAATTTTAAATATTTAATTAATGATCCACTTATGTTTCCCTTGTCATTTTATAGTAAATATTGGTTCCATATTTTAAGAAAATGTAAGAAGACATGGTAAGAGTTAATGTTTTTAACTGAGAGTAAAAACTAAAAGGTAAGGTTAATTTTGGAACATAAACTTGTCTAAAACCTATTGGATGAAATTTTTTAGACCCAAAACATCTTTTATTTGAAATAAATTAGTTTGGGACCATTTGAAACCGAAAATCAATTTATAATAAAATAATATTTCAATACCTTCCTAAAGTGCCCCTCCTCCCTCTTATAAAAGGGAACCACTTATAGCTACTTAATCACACCTCTCAAGCCCCTTGGATCATCCAAATTATACTCAAAAAATATTTCAACATCACACCATTCTTCCTAGAAGCCTTACCTTGTGCATAAGGCAAATCAATAATGCCTTTTGGCTCAAATGAAAAGAAGTTACCAGATTTTGAGGTACCGTATTCTCACAAGTTCCTTAATTTTATTTTCCTTCTACACTCCCTATGATCTTCTTATTCTATGATTAAATAAAAAAAACAATATAATAAATATAATAAAATGTTTTTATAAGATGTTTTATAACTGTATCTACACACACCTTCATCTAATGGATATAAACATACTATTTCTGTGGACGGCGAACTACTTCCACACAAAACTATGATTGTTCAATTTTATAATACCACATCTCATGGTGAACATTATGATAGAACTGTATTTATTAATGATATATATTATATTTATATTGTCTATATGATTCTATAATTTTTATTTACAACATACCTTTATGCATTCCATGATGTGTAAATACGATAATTTTGTTTGAGGAAGTGTGGACTACTTCCCCCTCAAAGTGATATGACTCGTTAATTCTATACATGAAATGAATAAACAATGGTTTTATTAATCATATGAGACATAAATGAAATAAAAATTATACAGGTACTATTATACACATTTATATCATTTTATTATAATTCTTTTAATATGACATAGAAATGAATGTAGTGTTCATGCATACGTACGACCAACCGTCTCCATGAATGGTGCATTTCATTTCTTATCTCCAAATGTTATGGATTATTATAAATAAATATATACTAGATATATGTGATATTTAAATCATTAAAATCATTTTTTAGATGATGTGATTTATATTTCATGGAAAATTTATATAAAAATTGTTCATTTTCGACTCAAGTACCGAATATCGAAACAACAACTGATATTAACTTAAATAACTCTATAATTTTTATAACATTGTAATAAGTGATATAAACAGAATAAAAAACTTGAAAAAGGTTATAAATAAAGTATAAATTAACCTAACATTATTATTCAGGAATATAAATAACAAACGAGTAATATTGGACTTAAGGTAAGTTGTATGAAGTTAAATAACTCTATAATTTTTATAAATTAGTAAAAAGTGTTACATTGGGTCTTTCTACGGATCATTTGTGTCCATTTGGTGCTTACGATAGTTAGTTTCTTTTTGGACTATTTTTATAACCTGATACAACTTACTTCCTTTAATGTTGATGAAAGAACCGTATATATATTTTGAGTTTTTAGTTCTAGGACATCCAAATAAGAATATTTATGTTATTTAAATACACTTATTGATGAGTTAATTTTATTATGGAATGATACTATCTATAAATATAATGTAGTTCCATGTCATAATTTTATACTTAAATCTTAATTAATCTAGATAATCAGTGACTTTCCAGAATATTATATGTTATTTGTATGGATTTCACATAGTCAAAAATAATGTCCATTCTACATGGGTGATGTTAAAATGTATATTATTGTTATTGGAAGAATGCCATGTTTTTTTACTATCATCATATATTTCTTCCCAGAGATCACACATTTTGATGAAATAAAAATAATTTGTTTTTTTATATTTGATATATATATTAAAAATTATTTTCATGTAACACGTATGTAACAGATTGTTTTAAAAAAAGGTGTTATAATTTTGAAATTGGTTATATATTTTAAAATTAAAAATTTGTTATCAATTTATTTATATGTTTGAAATAATTCAAATTTACTACAAATTTATTCATTCCCTGAATGATGATATATTACTTAATGATGGGCATACTAATTTGATATATGAGGGTGTAATGTGACAACACCTACTAGGAGGTATATGGGCATTTCATGATTGATGATTTTGAATCCTGTTCTAGATATATGCCTATATCCTAACTTTGATCCTCGTCAGAGGAAGTGATATCAAATAAGAATTATATTTAGTTTCCATTAGTTTAATTTATTTATTATTTATGTTAATAATATTTTAAATTTTATTATTTTTTCATATATATTTTTTGGTCATGGTAGCGCAATTTTGGGAAACTATTTTTTAGCTCCATGGGTGTCATTTGATATGGTTCCTGTAGGGTTATGTCATAGTATGTTTGATCTCTGGTTGGTAAATAAAAAATAAAGTATTTTAAATTAAATTTATTAGTTTTATAGTTGAAATTATTTTTAAATATTTTTAGGTTTTATTGTATCCTATTTTTGAGAGCATGAGAGTCTCTATTTGGGAGGCATGGGAAGCTTACATTCATGACCATTTTAGTTAGTTTTTACATAGTATTTGGAGTAGTGCTATGTATAGAGAATATAAGTCTATATTTTATGAGTATTGTAGGCATTAATTTCTAGATTATGTCCTCACATGGGAATGGGAGGTACTATGGACATACTATATTTGATAGAATTTCCAGAATAGATCTAGTTTTGGTCACCAGAATAAGGGTAGATATGATGTCACACACGGATTGAGGAGTTATAGTTTCAGTATACATCACCATCATTTGGTAAATAATATTATATAATAAATTTATATATTTATATTTATATCTATATTCATATTTATATTTATATTTATATTTATATTTATATTTATATTTATATTTATACATATATTTAATAATAAATGTATTTTATAAACTTATCTAGTCTATAGCAAATCTAAACCTTACTTAGTTTGATGTGTACAAGAATAAGTACATTGATAGTAAATGATTTATTATTGGCGAGAGATAGTGGGATATTGTGGTTAGTATTTTTTTACATTGTTTTTAATTAAGATAATATTTTTTTTATCTTCTTAATTCCTATTCATAATATTTTAGGAGTCATATGAGATAGAGGTTTCTCGCAATAATGACAGGAAGGATGATACATATGGTAGAGATAAGGGCTCATGCGAGTAACATTTTTAGGAGGAGGCTTGGAAGCGGGTTATGGTGAGAAGACTTTAGAAATTTTAAGTGATCAGTATGGTTCATGATCTACCTGGACTATTTTTTATTGCACTGAAGCGATGTCATCATATAGTTCAAATGGAAAATCATCCTCATCAAAATTTTCTACTATGGAGTACGAGGAATGTCTGCGAGCTCAGGATGAGGTCATACATATATTGAATATAGGGAAAGAAGATAAATTATGGAAATGAGATCAATAACATGTATAGTTGATGATGTATATGTGACCACTCACATATGGTGTAGGGATGGAGTTCCATCCGCTAGCTGGACCTAATTTCCCACACCCTACTAGACTTGATATCTTGTAGAGACCCTCGCTTTCCAAACATTACATTAAAAACTTTTTCGGAATACATAAACATTATAGAAATAGAAACGATAAGACCGTATTATTCTAGTGCCTTTAGAAATGTGGAAACATAAAAACTGGTACAGAAATGATCTGCATTATCTCCCACTAGGTTCTCCTTGACTACCAACCTTATTAGACACATCAAACATAATACATATATTTATAACCTAGGGAAGGAAAAATAAAATGGGGTGATCTAAATTCTCCGTAAGGTTAAATAAGGGATACATGTAACCATAAACATGAACATAAGGGTATGAGAACATGATCATGAAAATATAAGATCATACCCTTCATATCAAAGATCATATACATGATTTGTGAAATAAATCATGGCAGTTCATAAGAAACGAATCAAAAGGAAGTAAAGGACATAATCCATGAAAGAATAAGATAGGAGTAATATATGGAATTATGGAAACACATAAGTATATACTGATTTCCATAATATCAAAGGCATAAATTCCAAGACCATCTTAGTGGGAAAAGTCCTTTACTAAACTTGGTAACCCACATTACATCCCCGTATTATAGAACAGAGTGACCCTCTGTCCAACCCTGTATTACTAAACTGAGTAACCCTCATTCCAACCCTGTATTATTGAACTGAGTAACCCTAATTCCAACAATGTTTTATCTCATGAGATATAAATCTTTACCCAACGCATTGGAGAGAGATATAGGTCCCACCCGTCAAATAATGAAATCATACATACATATTCTACAAGATCACAAATGAAAATATCATAACCCATGAAATGAAATGGGTGTCATAAACAAGTAAAAATTTCATAATCTATTGAAAGATATAGGTTTCATAATCATTTCATCATAAACATAACTCGTGAAAAGAAGCAGGTTTCAAAATCATATAACCTGTGAAAGAGAAATGGACTTCATAAACATCATGCCATCAAAACATAATCCAATTAGAGAAATAATATGAATGGAAACATTGAATAATTTCCCCATAAATTCATTAGTAACACCAATGTATTTTATCTTATATGAGAAATAATTTTGAAATTCCTTTTAAAAACAATTCTTGAGAAAAATATCCTTTCTTGTTTGAAAAATAATTTTTATAATGTAAAACCATTTGAAACCCATTTTCTTTGAAAATAACTATGAAAACTCATAAAGGAATATTTTATAACAATAAAATAAATTTGAGATCCTTTTTCTGTGAAAATTATCTTCAATGATATTTTTAAAACATTTTTGAAAACATTTTAAAAAATATGGTTTTTGAATACAATAGATTTCCGACCGAAGAGAGAGATGATCAAATTTCTCTAAAATAATTATCTTAACTACCAAATAGTGGAAAAAATGTACTAAAAATGTGGTTATATTTAATAAATATAGTTTAAGTAAAATAATGAATAATCTTGAGATTTTTCATCAAAAAAATCATAAACATAAACAATCTCGAAAAACGATAAGATTGTCTCAATAAACTCTTACAACTTGGTTACTTGGGATAATAATCTCCATGTAAGAAAAGTAAATTAAAAGAATATTAATATATCATGAAAATAATTATATTCATGATATAACATGTAAAATGTAATTATATACACCTCGAAAAATATTTTAGGTTCATAACAAAACATTAGTCTAAAAGAAGGGAAATTGCGACAAAACCATTTTACCGATTTGGTAACTTTTTAAAGTTAAACCCCATGAAATAAGGAAAATAGAATGGATATTTTAATACCCATAAATTTATTTATAATATAAATATAATTAAATAATGTTCATTATATACACCACACAAAATGAAAGAGTGGTGAACATAACATGAATCTCATAAAAATTAAAAGTGAGACGAAAATCCCCTTACCTTGTGTCTTGACTTTCTCCGTACTTGTACAAGATTATGGTATAATAAATATAAGTTTTTTATAAATATTTTAAAGAAGTTTATTCTTCTATATAATACCATATATTTTTGGTTATGACCATATATTACCTTTTTGTTAATGATCCTATGTTATGTTTTCACTTCATGTAATATTTTCTTTGTTCTACACATGTGTCTTAATTTGTTATATTGTTAGTCCTTATAATTATATCATGATTTAATTATTTATATAATTATATAAATATAATTTATATCCATTATATTTATTTTATAATTATTTATATTATAAATAAGTATGAAATAGAATACACCGTTTATGGAGACAGTAAGTCTTACGTACGCATGAACTCTATTTTCTGTGTTTATTATCGTATTGAAAGAAAGTATGTAAATGACATAGGTATATATATTTATATATGTATGTATGTATATATATCATTATTAAACTAGAATTAATATATCATATATATCATATAAGTTCATTAAAACCATCCTTAATACATTCTGTGTGGTGTGTGAACGAATCATGTCGCTTTGAGGGGGCAGTAGTACACACTTCCTCAAACGATATATCGTATTAACAAAAAATGGAAGTTAAAAATATGTTTGTTTTAAAAGTATTAAATAATCTTAAATATAATATATTACATATATAAATATATTTTCTATCATAATGGCCAACATGATTGGTGGTAAAGGAGAAATGAACAATCATCCTTTTGTGAGATAGTAGTTCGTCGTACATAGAAACAGTATGTTCAACATCCATTAGATGGAGGTGTGTTTAAGTGAAGGTAATCCCCTTTTAATGACAAAATCCTAGTATATGTATAATACTGGTGTTTTAAAAAATTAAGTAAATAATGAGAGTGGAGGTGAAGGTGAAGGAAAATAATGGAAATGGGCTTGAAAGAAGACGTTACCTCTAAATTGGGTAACTCCATTTGGATTATGCCCAAAGGTTTCCTTGAGAGAGTTTCTGCCCAATGTGGGGCTCCAAATTCTAATGGAGTATTTGTTTGAGGATAATTGGGAAGATCTTGGATAAACTTAAAATGTTTTAGAGGTGTAAGAATGGGTTGAGTTTATGTCCTTTTATAAGGAAGGAAAAACACTCACATGGAATTTTTATAAACAAATTAGGTGTGGACATGTTCTTATCTAAAAATAATATTACCCAAAAAAAACTAAATAATGGAAGGTTTATGGTCTAAACATCGACATATAATTTGTTTTGGACACGTTTCTATGTCATTTGGGCCCTTAAGTTTAAGGTTTAGTCTCTAATTATGCTTTATTTGGCCTTAACCATTGTGATTAATTTTAATCACTTTCACTAATAATTTTCATCAAAAATTAACATGGTGTTATTAGAATATTAAAATTAGAATTAATACAATGTTTTATTTTGGATTTTTTAAATTCCAACCATAGAAGCAGCAAAATTAAGATTAGTGTTAATCCTGCAGACAGAACAAAATAATGGGGTTTTATAGTTGAAAAACAATCAAAAGTTTGTTAAGTTTTTATAATAAATTTCAAAGTGTAGTTGATCCTAATAAATTTAATTGTATTATTAGATGTAATATTCATATAATGAGACCTTAAAATATATTTATAATATCATTTAACATTGATATTTAATTATAAAAAATGACATTTTTTAACTAAAAACCAGTATTTTCACTATTTATCAAAAAATAAAGTTTCTGGAAAAAACCCCAAATATTCAACCTAAGATAATTTTAAAATTATGAATTAAAAAATGAATTTTATTTTATCAAATTTAATTTCTAAATGTGTCTAAAATTACATTCACTATTAGAATTAATTCATTTGAGAAAACGATGTTTTTAAACATAAAATAGACTTTACCAAAAATCATATGTTTTATTTATATAAAATAATTATAAACGATATTTGAAAATATATTATTACTATTCATATTACTAATTTTAACTAATAGGTTATAATAATCTTATTCAAATAATTAAAATAATAAAAATATATATTTTATAGAAACTCAGTGTTTCGTGTATTGTACGTCATGTCAGTGTTGTGTGGAAAGTACACAGGGTAAGTGTTGTGTGTGAAAGGAATATTTGACTTAGTGAATTTCAAGATATAAATGAAAATTTAAATTTATTCAAAAAAAAGGTCCATAAAAACTCAGGGGTTTACATACTACCCTCCTTAAAATGAATTTCTCCCTCAAAATCCGTCACTCGGGTAAAAACAAGTGAGGATACTTATGCTTTATAATATTTTAAATTTCCAATGTAGCTTCCTCTAACTGTTGATTTCTCCACAAAAAAATTGACCAAGTGAGTGGTCTTGTTTCATATAACATTCTCTCATCGGTCCGGAATTTCAACATGTTTCTCCTCATAAAAAATATCACACTCTTGTGGTATGACCCCTGAGTTTAGTACATGTGAAGGGTCAAGTATGTACTTCCTTGGGACCAATACATGGAACAAATCATGGACTTGATTGAGATTTGGAAGAATTTACATGTAATAGGATACTGTCCTGATATGATCAAGAATTTCAAAAGGGACGATATACCTAGGGCTTAGTTTCCCTTTCTTGCTGAATCTCATAACTTTCTTCCCAGGTGATATTTTTAAAAACACCTTTTCACCAACCATAAATTTCTGATCACACTGAAGGTTTTCATAATAACTTTTCTGTCAGATTTGAGCTACCTTGATATGTTGTTAAATGGTTTTAACCTTCTCGACTATTTCTTCTTCAATTATAGGACCTAATAGATTTATTTCTATAAAAACATCCTAGCATGTTGTAGTTATACATTTCTTCACATATAAAGCTTTATAAGGTGGAATATGAATGCTTGAGTGAAAGATATTATTGTAAGAAAACTCAAATAGAGGAAGGTGTTGATCCCAACCACCTTTGAAATCCCGAGAATAAGATCTCAACATATCCTCTAGGGTTTGAATTGTTCTTTCAGATTGACCATCTATTTTAGTATGATAAAGAATACTGAAACTCAATTCTGTATCAAGTGATTTCTGAAGACTTCTCCAGAACTTTGAGGTAATCCTCAGATCCCGATCTGATACAATAGAATGTGGTACTCCATGAAACCTTACCACTTTTTAATGTATATCCTGGAAATCCTATCAAGAGAGAAATATTCTCTGGTATAAATTAATTATGCTCACTTAGTAATGTGATCAACTACCACCCATATAGCATTAAAAACTTTATAGGTTTTGGGTAGTCCAACAAAAAAATCCATAGTGATGTTATCCCATTTCAATTCTGGTATGGGTAATGGATGAAAAATCCCTTTAGACTTTTTTCTCTCAACCTTAACTTGTTGTAATACCAAACACCGAGATACAAAATCTATGATATCTCCCTTCATGCCATCCCACGAGAAGTATTATTTCATGTCCCTAAACATCTTTATACCTACAGGATGAATATCGAATGAAGAACTATGAGATTCCTCTAATATCTCTTTCTTCAAATCTATCCTGTAAGGAATAAAAAACCAATTCATAAACCTTATCATTCCATCCTAATCAAGGTTAAACTTAGGAACATTTCTAACCATCTTTTGTAGCTCTTCATCTTCCCTCTACTCCTCCTTCATCTTCACTTGGATAGAGGGCTGAACATTCATTTGAGAAAGATATGATTTTCCCCTTCCTTTAGTATTTCTAGATCTATCCATTTTAAATCCAGAAATATTGTATTTTTTGTGATCCTTATCACGGATAATCTAGAAGGATTCTTCCAACTCGAAGCATCGGCCACCTTGTTCGCTTTCCAAGGGTGGTAATGTATTGAGCAGTCATAATCCTTCTTCAACTCTAACCATCTTCTATGGTGCATGTTCAAATACTTATATGTGAATATATATTTTATACTTTTCGTATTATAATATATATCACACTTTTCCCCATAAAGATAATTCCTCCATATCTTTAATGAAAAGATTACTGCTGCCAACTCCAAATCATGAGTTGGGTAATTTTTCTCATGAACCATCAACTGTCATGAGGAATAGGCTATAACCATGTTATTTTACATAATAACACATCCTAATACCTTCTTGTATGAATATATATATAGATTAAAAACCATTATACATTATAGTTTAATGTAAGAATAGGTTAACTGAACAACCTTATCTTTATCTCCTTGAAATTTTCCTCACATTCATATATCTGGAGAAACTTCACATCCTTCTGAGTTAACTTAGTCAGAGGATTAGATTGTCCTGAGAAATTATCCACAAACCATTAATAATATCCAGCTAAACCATGAAATCTATGGATCTCAGTCACCATGGTTGGTCTAGTCCACCTTTCAATTGCCTCAGTCTTTGACGAATCTACTACTATACCATCTCTTGATATTATGTGACCTAAAAAAGAAACCTTTTCTAGGAAAAAATCACATTTTGAAAATTTTACATAAAACATATCTTTCCTTAGGGTCATCAATACAATTCTCAAGTGATCTTCATGCTCTTACTTACTCTTTAAATAGATAAGAATATAATCTTTAAAGACTACCAAAAACAATTGAGGTGATCTCTAAATACTCTATTCCTTAAATACATGAAGATATTAGGGTCATTAGTGAGACCAAAAGGAATCACTATATATTCATAGTGACTATACCATTTATGGAATGTCGTCTTGGGTATATCCTCATTCTTGACCCTCAATTGATGATATCTCAAATGAAGGTCCATCTTGTAAAAGTATTGAGCTCCATGTAGTTGATCAAATAAGTCATCAATACAGGGAAGATGATAATTTTTCTGGATTGTGATCTTTTTCAACTTTCAATAATCAATGCAGAGTCACATTGATCCATCTTTCTTCTTCACAAAAAGAACCGGAATACCCCAAGGTGACACACTTGGATGAATGAATCCCTTATTGAGCTTTTCTTGGAGTTTCTTCTTCAATTCCTGCAACTCAGTCAAACCTATTCTATAAGGATTCTTTAACATTGGTGTGGAATAAGGTATAAGTTCAATTGAGAACTCAACTTCATGTTTTAGTGAAATACTACGAAAATATTCCAGAAATACATCCAAAAAATAATGAACAACAGGCATATCGTCTATGTCTATCTTCTCCCCAAACATTTTAGGGAAACAAAACTTTTGAATGGGAATTAAGACCATTACACCGGATATAATCTCCACATGAAGTTAAGACTTATTGTCACATTTATGGATGATCCTAGGAGGGTTTGAAATATTGAGCGTAACTTCCATTCCTTGAAAATTGACGTGGCATTTATCTAGATAAATACAATCCATACCTAATATTAAATCAAATTAAACCAAATTAAGAATGATAATATTTTCCGGAAGCACATTCCCACAAACTTCAACAATTGAGGAACCATAAACATTAGATGCAATCATCATACCATTAGGGTTTTTCACTGTTAATTCCACCTTTAATTATTTTGGAGAATCTTAACACCCTTTGAAATTTCTTTAGATATGAAATAGTGGGTAGATCCAGAATCCAATATGACATTAATTATTCTAGAGTGGATCATAGGTGTACCTTTTATCACGTCTTTATCGCACCCCTCATTAGATATAGTGATTTCTAGATATTTCCCCTTACCCTTTTCTTAAGGGGTTGCTGACATCGATAATCATCACCAACCCTTGGGTTTGGGATTTTTTTTGAAAAATTCCCATTCTCCTTACACTTGTAGCACTAAAAAATGGAAGGTGCATTCTATACGGATTTCTCTCCAATAGCATTTTAAGAAAACTTCTTCCCATCACCTCGACAATCAATTACCTAATGGCCTTACCATCCACACTTAAAAACATTTATTAGACACCCTAAGGAAATTTCCACCATGATTATTCCCAGACATAGAGCATAAAGGAAAGTCCATCCTCTTTTCTCCATGGTTCTTAGAGTTTCATTTGAACTCCATCTTCCTCTTCTTGTCAAATCAATGAGATTGATACATGACTCTCTTCTCCATTTGAGTTTATATTTCACAATTCACAATCTATTCATAGCTAATAAAGTATATTATGGCCAACGCCCTTCTAAGACAAGGATTTTAACCACCAAAGAACCTATCAAATTTACTTTTGGGCCGGATGATAATTTCTGAATCATAACTTGTAAGTCTCATGAAATTAGCCTTGTAGGTACCAAAAGACTCATCATCCATTTTCTTTAACTCAAGAAACTCTTTCTCCATATTGGTACAAATAATTTGGGGAAAGTACTTTTAAAAAAATAAGTTCTTATACTTATTCCAAACCATGGATTCAATATCATCATGTTGCCTCATATTCTTGATTAGAGTCCACTACTAGTCTACTTCTCCTTCAAAGTGATAAACCTCCATAATGACTTTCTCATGTTCTTATTAGTGAAGAATGGAGAATATATTTTCAATGGTACAAATCCATTATTCAATAAAAACTGGATTAGGATACCCTCTGAAAGAAGGTGGATGTTTCCTCATGAAAGACTCAAAAGAATTTTGTTCCCTACTTTTGCTCATTTGGATGTACACCATGATTCATAGTTTGAGAAATTTATGTGATCATAGAAACAAGGTTTTACATTCCAAATGCCATAGTATTTGGTTACTCGGGTGGAAATTCATTTCATTTTATGTCGAAATCTCTATTACCATGGTTCCTTCAGGTTCCATCCATTGACTAAAACAAAAATCATAGAGTAAGAAATAGTTATCATAATGAGGAACCACATAATCATGAAAAATAACTTATAGTATGTCTAACTTATTACATCTTCCTTAATATATGAAAACTAAGGTTTACCCTTGGTTATTCATAGTCAAATTAGGTTTAAATCCTTCATAATGGTTTTTAAAGAGTTTGTGAATTCCAAAAGCATATCCTCAGGGAGTGTCAAACCAGGTGTGTAGCAAGGCATGTTATCGTGTACTAGATTACCTTGAGTCAAGCCCAGAACATCATTTTATGTTTGTTACCCCTAGGTATATCGATTCCAAATCCACATTCACTTATAGTATTTATATAGGGATGTATTTCTAGGAAACCACTCAGTCAATCCTTCACCAAATTTACAAGACATTTTCTTATCCTTTTCCTAGTCCTTAGACATATCCCTATACATGTTCCTTAGGGTTATCACTAAGGTTTTATTATCCTTGTTTCCAAAGGTTAACTAAAATTTTCCTTTTATACTAACTATAGTGACCCTCTCATTACAAACATTAAATTATATAACATTTATGGAATACATAAACATTATACAAATAGATATGAGAATATTGTACTAGTCTAGTGCCTTTAGAAACATGGAAACATAAAAACTAGAACATAAATGAGCTACATTATCTCCCACTAGGTTCTTTTAGACTGTCACCCTTCTTAGACACATAAAAAATAATACATATCTTCATAACCTGGGGATGAAAACATAAAAAAGGGGTGACTTCAAATGCTCAATAAGGGAGAAAAGTAACCATAAACAGGAATATAAGGGTATGAGAACATGATCATGAAAATAAAATATCATACCCTACATATCAAAGATCATATACATGAATCATGGAATAAATCTTGGCAGTTCATAATACATGAACCAATAGGAAGTAAAAGGCATAACCTGTGAAAGTATAACATAAGAGTAAGACATGGAATTGTGGCAACACATAAGCATATACTAATTTTCATAGTAGCCAAGGCATCAACTCCAATACCATCTTAGTTGACAAAGTCCTTTACTAAACTGGGTCACATCCATTCGAACCCTATATTACTAAACAAAGTGACCCTCATTCCATCATTTTATTACTGAACTATGTAACCCTCATTATAGCTTTGTATTACTGAACAGAGTAACCCTTTTTCTAGCCTTATTTTATCCCATAAGATATAAATATTTACCCAATGTTTTGGTGGGAGATAGAGGTCCCACTCATCACAAAATAAAATCATGCAGACATGTGTCATAAGGTCATAAATGAAAATATCATAACCGATGAAATGAAATGGGTATAATAAACAAGTAAATAGATCTTAACCTATGAAAAGAGACAGGTTTCATAATCATTTCATCATAAACATAACTCGTGAAATGAAGGGGGTTTCAAAATCATATAACCTATGAATGATAAATGGGATTCATAAATATCATTCCATAAAAAATTAATCCATTCATAGAAATAATATGAATGGAACATTGAATAATTCCCCCATAATGGCATGATAAAAACCAATGGATGTATTCTTAGATGGGAAATAATTTTGAAAGGTCTTTTAAAAACATTTCTTGAGGAAAATATCCTTTCTTCTTTGAAAAATTATTTTTATAATGTCGAAACATTTTGAAAACCATTTTCTTTGAAAATTACTTTGAAAACATTTAAATGAATCGTTGAAAACAATAATAAAATTTTAAAATCGTTTTCTCCTGAAAATTATCTTCAAGTATCTTTTGAAAAAAATAGAAAACATTTTTGAAAACATGGTTTTTGAATACAATAGATTTACAACCAAAGAGAGAGATGGTTAGATTTTTCTAAAAGATTTATCTTAAGTAAAAAAGAGTGGTAAAATGGTAATAACAAATGAGGATATCTTTAATAAATATATTATAAGGAAACTAATGATTAATATTGAGATATTTAATCAAAGGAAGTATAAAAATAAACAATATCAAAAAAAAGATAAGATTGTCCTAATAAACTCTTATAACGTGGTTACTTAGGATCATACTCTCCATGTAAGAAAAGGAAATAAAATGAAGCTTAAGATGTCATGAAAATAAATATATTCATGATATAACATGTAAAATATAATTATATACAACTTGAAAAGTAGTTTTAGGTGAATAACAAAATATGAGTCTTAAAGAAGGCAAATTGAAACAAAACTGTTTTACCGATTTGGTAACTTTTCAAAGTTAAACCTTGTGAAAGAGGGATCATAGAATGGATATGTGAATACCCATAAATTTTTGTATAATATACATATAATACAATCATGAGAACTATATACCCAAAAAAAAAGTAAATAGTGGTGAACATAACAAGAATCTCACATAAATTAAAGGTGAGATGAAAATCCCCTTACATTGTGTCATGACTCTCTTTGCACTCATACAAGATTCCTGTATAATAAATATAAGTTTATTATAAATATTTAAAATTATAATATCCCAATACATAATACCATATATGGTTTTATTATGACCTTATATTACCCACTTGTTAACGATCCTATGTTAATTTTTCACTTCGGGTAATATGTTCTTTGTTCTTCGCATGTGTCTTAATATGTTATATCACTGGTCCTTATAAAAATATCATGATTCCATAATATTGATAATTATATAAATATAATGTATATATAGCACATGCATATTATAATAATTTATATCATAAATAAGTATGAATTATTATACACCATCCATGGAGACAGTAAGTCGTGCGTATGCATGAACATTGTTTTTCATTTTTATTGTCATATTAAAAGAATGTATATAAATGGAATATATATATATATAATTATTAAAGTAGATTTTATATATCATATATATCATATAATTTCATTAAACCCATCTTTAATACATTCTATGTGGTGTGTGGACGAATCACATCACTTTGAGGGGGTGGTAGTCCACACTTCCTCAAATAATATTATAGTATTAACACCAAATGGAATGTAAAAAAAGTGTAACGACCCAAAAAAATGTAATTATTTTATTTATGGATCTCTTTCATCCTAATAAATTTCTATTATGTTTTATAATAGAAGCACATTGAATAAATGCAGACCCAAATTGTAGTTTTCAGAAATTACATAATTATTATAAAAAATAAGGTATATGGAATAATGATTATTTAAATTAAATAGTGTGATTAAAACACCCCTTTTTAAATTTAAATGATAAAATAATTTTACTTTTTTTATGTTAGAAATTTCACTATGAAATTTTACTATTCATTTTCCATCTACTATTATTTTTAATGACAAAGGATTTTTATATTTAAGTCAAATTTCTTAAACTTAGAGAATTATTATGGTAAAATAAACATCATTTTAAATTCCAAATATCCAAATTTATCTTGGTTGAATATTTAGTAGTTTTCTTACAAGTTTCAATTTTTTGATAAATATTATTTTATTTGATGAATAGTGTTAGATGAATAGTGTTTTCTTGATGAATAGTGTTTGATGAATAGTGTTTTTTTGATGAATAGTAAAAAATATTTTATTATTGAATATCATTTTCTGTGAAAAGATTTTTGAAAAATCGGCATACACGGTTGCGATCAATAAGATATTGAGAGTCTAATGAGGTCAATTTAATTTTTTTAGGTGAATAGTAACATAACCCTTTGGAATATTAATTTTACCCTTATGAATAGTAATGAATAATAAATCAGAAAAAAATAAAAACTTCACCCATGAATGTATAAATACAATTTAGATATCTAAAAACTGAAAAAATGATCATCGTATAAGTATTGGTATTTTTGTATGTCATAAATATTTTAATTACAATTTTATGATTAATTTATTAATTTAAAATAAAATTTTATTTTCATAAAATGTAATCATATTTATTTACTTTATTATTTAATGGTTCAATGATAATTTTATGGGACCATGATTAATTTCTCAACGTGTTATAAAAGAAGTTATAGTTTTAAAGTTGATTTCGTGAAATAAATCATTATTTTATTGAAAAATTAAATTAGAAATATTAAGAAAAATATTTTCATAAAATATAATTTCATTTTTGAAATTAGAGCATCAATAATATGTTAGGGTGAATTTATGAGTTTTTTATAAAAAATTTTGTTTTTCAGTGAATAATATAAATAAATTTTTGAGTTTCGGTGTGTTTAATGACATCATTGATGATGTAATCATGATGTAATAATTCTGGACGACTTGTGTACATTAATATATGTTATGAGGTTTCCTAAGTGGCCAATACCATGGGAAAATACCGTTGGAAAGCCCATGGTTTTTTTAAATTCCTCTAATGAGGGGTCCCTTGGAAATTAATAAAATATTCCCTCACTTTTTCTATAAATTCCAACCTATTCCTACATAAATTTCATTCCAAATTCCTCCTCAATGAATCTCTTGTCTTTTATCCTTAAAAATATTCCTCCCAATTTTACCTCAAGCCCCCAAGGTCCCAAACATTGAGTTTTTGAAGTTCCTCTTCAAGATAAGGGAACATTTCACCCTCTTCTTTTAGCCATAACTTCCTTTATGTTATATCTTCAAGTTTCCATCTTCTTATGCATGGGTATATTATTCTATACCCTTATTATTTTCCATTTCATTTCCAAAATATGAGACTCTTTCTGCTCTCATCAACATATTTTCTGAATTTTTAAGAGATGCTTTTAGCCTGCTGAATTTTCATACAAGAAATCGCATATTCTCTGTTCTCATGTTTTCTTTTCATGTGGTGTGTCATTCAAATATCCACACCATGATCTTATTTTTATTTTATTATGTGCCACTACTTTAAAATGATTCCTTTATAGATGGTATACCCTTGTCTCCTCTCTTTTTATTTTTTTCTAAAACCATGTTGTATAGCTGTTATGCTACAGAATTTTCATCTTGAAATTTTTTTATCTTTTTTTTAAAGAAATTATCTTATTATTTGAATACCCAAACCTATTTAATTTCTATGTGTATACACAAAGACACAAAAATTATATATTTTATTCTGTAATTGACAAACATAAAACCCTCATTTCCTTTCCATGGGTTATAAATGACATAATTATCTTATTTTTAAGCACTTTTTAAATGTCACGATTTTGAAATGTAAAACATTTCATTTATTCTTTTTGGGTTATTTATGAAATGTTTGTTTACGATCTATTTTTATCACATGAAAATAAATAAATATTAAGGGTGTGCCCTTATATCACTCTAATTCTTTGGGTAAATAATTTAATCTCTAGAGATGAAAAGTTTTACGATACCTTGGTGAATAACCTTGGTAATTTTTATGACACCTTGGGGATGGACCTTGGTGATATGTTCATTAATGTCTAACTTAAATTTTGTTTATTAATTTTCAAGTTATTATTCAGTTTATTATTTCTATTATACGACTCTTTATCATTATTTTATTATATCCCTCATGTTCTTATTTATATCGCTCCAGATCACATGTAAATTGTTTCACTTTTTTCCCTTACTAGGCCTTATAATAGCCCTTTACTTTTATGTATGTATCCAAGTTATGAGATGCATTAATTGTACTTAGGATGAAAATTTCAAAAATATTTTCAATGGGATTAAAATAATGTTTCATGTTTTCATGTATTATGTTCTTGATTTCCAAGACACTAAACTTTAAAAGATCCTCTATTTGTAAAAGGAAATGAAAAGTTATGTAATTAAAGAGGTAAGATTTCATAGTTTGTATCAATGTATGGTTTATTTATTTGTGGAAATAAGGCTATGAAAACATTATGAAGAACCGTATAAATTTTTTTAATTAAATGAAATCTTCTGGGTATTTTGGTGAAATATTAAGTAAGTGGTTTCCGAACAAATAAATACATATCTGGATACGAACAAGTGGATGTGGCTCTGGTATAGATGTACCTAGGAGAGAAAACCCCGACAAAGAGTTTCGGGCTTGACCTAGGGTATTCTGGTACACAACAAAGAGCCTTGTTTCACTCCTGGTTCGACACTCCTAGGGGATATGTTTGGTTAATCACAAGGTTTTTATGAATAATTGTAAAGGACTTATAGAAAATGTAATTGTTGTTAAAGAATAATATTTTTTTAATACATGAAATTAATTTTTAATTATAATTTTTTGAATAGTAATAAATTTTCAAATAAGATAAAATTGTGAGGATGCAATTTATTTAAGGGGGAAGGATGTAACAACCCGAAAAAATTTACTTCTTTTATTTATGGATCTATTTCTTCCTAATGATTTTCTATTATGTTTTACAATAGAAGCACACCGAATAACTTCATAACCAAATTTTAGTTTTTAGAAATTACATAATTATTATAACAAATTAAGGTATATGGAATAATGATTATTTTAAAGAAATACTATGATTAAAAACCCCCTTTTTAAATTTAAATGATAAAATAATTTTACATTTTTATGTCATAAATTTCACTATGCAATTTCACTATTAATTTTCTATCTGCTGTTATTTTTAATAACTAAGGATTTTTTTTATTTAAAAGATAAATTTCTCATACTTATGGAATTATTATGGTAAAATAAACATCATTTTGAATTCCAAATATCCAAATTTATCTTGGGTGAATATTTAGTAGTTTTCTAAGAAGTTTCAATTTTTTAATAAATAGTATTTTTTGATTAATAGTGTAGGATGAATTTTGTTTTCTTGATGAATAGTGATATTTTGATGAATAGTAAAATATATATTATTAAATATCATTTTATGTGTAAATATATTTGAGAAACAGACATACAAGGTTGCGATAAATAATATATTTAGTGTCTAATGAGGTCAACTTAGTTTTTTTAGGTGAATAGTAAATTAACCCTTTGGAATAGTAATTTGACCCTTATGAATATTAATGCGTATAAAATCTTCCAAAAAATAGAAACTACAACCATGAATGTATAAAAACAATTTAGACATCTTAAATGTAAAAAAACGACTATCGTATAAGTATTGGTATTTTTGTATATCATGAATATTTGAATCACAATTTTATGATTAATTTAAAAATTTAAAATGGAAATTTATTTTCATAAAATGTAATCATAAATTTTTACTTTATTTTCTTATGGTTATAAGATAATTTTATGGGACCATGATTATTTTCTCAAGGTGTTATAAAATGAGTTATAGTTTTAAAGTTGTTTTTTTTGAAATAAATTATTATTTTATTGAAAAATTAAATTAAAAATATTTAGAAAAATATTTTCATAAAATGGATTTAATTTTTGAATTCAAAGAATCAATATTAGGTTAGGGTGAATTTATGAGATTTTTATAAAATGTTTTGTTTTTCAGTGAAAAGTAAAAATATAGTTTTGAGTTTCGTTGTGTTTAATGACATCATTGATGATGTAATCATGATGTAATAATTCTGTCCGACTTTTGTACAGTAATATATGTTATTAGGTTTCTAAATTATCCAATACCTTGAGAAAATACCATTGGAAATCCCATGGTTTTTTAAATACTACTAAAGAGGTGTCCCTTGGAAATTAATAAAAGATTCCCTCACTTTGGCTATAAATACCAACCCATTCCTTCATTTATTTCATTCCAAATTCCTCCTAAATGAATATATTGTATTTTAACCTCAAAAGTAGTCCTCCAATGTTTCCCTCAAGCCTCCAAGGTTAAAAAAGTCAAGTTTTTGAAGTACTATTCATGGTAAGGGAACCTTTCACCCTCCTCTTTTAGTCATGACTTCTTTTATGTTATGTCTTCTAGTTTCCATATTCTTATGTGGGGGTATGTTATTCTATATCCTTATTAATTTCCATTTAATGTCAAAGTTATGATATACCCTTTCTTCTCTCATCAAATTATTTTCTGAATTTTTAAGTAACGTCGTTAGGCTGCTGAATTTTCGTAAAAGAAATCACATCTTCTCTTTTTTCAAGTTTACATTTCATGTGGTATGTCATTAAAATATCCACACCATGAGATTATTTTTATTTTATTCTGTATCTATACTATAAAATTATTGATTTATGGATGGGATATCCCTGTACCCTCTCTTTTTAATGTTTTCTAAAACCATGTTGTATAGCTGTTATACTGTAGAATTTTCTTCTCAAAATCTCTCTATCTTTTTCTCAAGAAATTCTCTTATTATGTGAATACCCAAACCTATCTAATTTCTAGTGAATTCACGAAGACATAAATTGATATATTTTATTTGGTAATTTACATACTTAAAACCCTTATTTCATTTCCAAGGGTTATAAATGACATAATTATCATGTTTTTAAGCACTTTTAAAACGTCACAATTTTGAAATGAAACCCATTTCATTGATTATTTATGGGTTATTTATGAAATGTTTATTTCTGATATTTTTGGATCACATGAAAATAAATACATATTAAGGGTGCTCCCTGATAGTTCTCCAATGCATTGGGTAATTAATTTAATATCTAGAGATGACAAATGTTATGATACCTTGGTGAATAACCTTGGTAATTTTTATGACACCTTGGGGATGGACCTAGGTGATATGTTCATGAATGTCTAAATGAAATGTTTTTTCCACATTATCAAGTTATGACTAATTTTTTTATTTCTATTATTTGAATCTTTATCATTCTTTTATGATATCCCTCATGTTCTTATTAATATCGCTCTAGATCACATGTAAAC
Organism: Viscum album; assembly: GCA_963277665.1. NCBI lineage: Eukaryota > Viridiplantae > Streptophyta > Magnoliopsida > Santalales > Viscaceae > Viscum > Viscum album. The sequence continues at coordinate 565,256,035 of OY728131.1, forward strand.
TGTTTCACTTATTTTCCTTATTAGGCCTTTTTCTCACCCTTTCCTTTGATGTAGGTATCCAGGTTATGAGATGAAGTAATTGTACTTAGGATGAAAATTTAATTAAGATTTTTAATGGTAATAACATAATGTTTCATGTTTTCATGTATTATGTTCCTGATCTCCTAGAAACTAAACTTTAAAAGATCCTCTATTTGTAAAAGGAAATGAAAAGTTATGTAATTAAAATGGAGGGATTCCATAATATGTGTGTTTTAAAATAAATACATAAGATTAACGACATAATAAATATATTATATTACAAATATAGATAGAGTTTCCATCATAATGGCCACCATGATTGGTAGTAAATGAGAAATGAATAATTATCCTTTCGTAAGGAAATAGTTCACCATACATAGAAAAAGTACGTTAAAAATACATTATATGGAGGTGTGTGTAAGTATAGGTCATACAATTTTCATAAAAATAGAGGGGGTGGAGAAGGAAAATAAAGGAAAGGAGCTTGAAACAATATGTTACCTCTAAATCGGGTAACTCCTTTTGGTTTGTGCCAAAAGGTTTCCTTGAGAGAGTTTCTGCACAAAGGGAGGATTCAAAGTAGAATGGATGACTTTTATGAGTAAAATTTGGTAGATCATGGACAAAAATAAATGGTTTGAGAGGTGTGAGAAATGGGTAGAGGTGGTGGCTTTTATAGGGAAGGAAAAAAGACTCACATGGAATTTTTAGAAACAAATTCGATGTGCACATGTTCTTACCTAAAAAAAGTATTACCAAAACATAAAAACTCAATTATGTATGGTTTATGTTATAAATGTGGACATAAAATGCGTTTTTTACAATTTTATAGGTCATTAGGGCCCTTAATTTTAATTTATAGTCCCTAATTAAGCTTAATTTGGCCTTAACTGTTGGGAATAATTTTAATCACTTTTACTGATCATTTTGGTAAAAAATAAACATGGTATTATTAGACTCTAAAAATTAAAATAAATATAATGTTTTATGTTAGATTTTTTAAATTTCAATAATAAAAGAGTAAAAATTAAGATTACGGTTAATCCTGTAGACGGGATGAAATAACGAGGTTTTATAGTAGAAAAACGTTCAAAAGATTGTAAAGATTTTATATTCAATTTCAAAGTGGAGTTGATCGTAATTAATTTAATTGTATTATTAGATGTAATATTCATATAATTTGACAATAAAACATATTTATAATATCATTTATCATTAATAATTAATTATACAAAAGTTAATTTTTAACTAAAAAACAGTATTTTTCACTATACATCGAAAAATGTTGTATCTCATAAAAATCCCAAAATATCACCCTAAGATAATTTTGATGTTATGAATTCAAGAATAAAGTTTATATTATCAAATTAATTTTCTAAATGTGTCTAAAATTAATGTAATTGTTGTAAGTAGTTTATTTGAGAAAACGATATTTTTAAACATAAAAAAAGACTTTAACAAAAAATCATATGTTTTATTTATATAAAAAAGGTATAAAAAATATTGGAAAAGTAGTTATTACTATTCATATTACTAATTATAACCTATAGGTTATAATTATTTTATTTAAATAATTAAATCAATAAAAAGATATATTTCGTTGAAACTCAGTGTTGTGTGTATCGTATGGCAAGTCAATGTTCGTGGAAAGTACACCAAGTCAGTTTTGTGTGTGAAAGGAATATTTGAATTAGTTAATTGCAAGATATAAATAAAAATTTAAATTTATTATAGAAAAATATGTCCATAAAAACATGGGATGTTACATCTCTCATCCCCTTAGGGACATTTATGATGTATTTTATTTTAAATTATTTTTATGTTATATTTCAGTTTGAATTTTATAATGAATTAGTTTTGTTTTTGTTTTTATTATTTAATTTTTTTTATTATTTGTGATGAGAATATTATTCAATTGAAAATAGTTTTGTTTAATAATTATTTTCGAGAAAAATATTATTTTCTAGAAAATAATCATTTATGATGAAATAAGAATTATATCAAAAATATTTATTTGAGATAGAATTAAATTTCAATCACAGATATTTTTTAACCAAAACTATTTGTGATAAACTCTTTAAAAAAGTAAAATTTGTGGCGTGATTAAAAACTATTGGCTATTTGTGATGGATTTTGTTTGTTAAAATGTTTTTTCAATGGTAATCTATCAGAAATGATCTATCACAAAAAGGTGATTTTTATAGTATATCACTCTTGAAAAACTCATGATATGGATACCAAAATAAAATGAGTTAGTGAAATATCATATTTTATACAAGGATAATGTTGAGCGTGTTTCTAAGGAATATATGGCCATATGGTCAGCAAAGTTTAAAATGGAAAATTCAATAGATAGAGCAAAAAATAATGACTGTGACTTGATAGCCAGCGTGAAAAAAAATACATATTAGAATATATCTAAAAATAGTAATAAATCCATTCTACCCAAGGATATTATGGTTTTGGAATATCAAAGGTGATATCATGAAGGAGACTGGGGATGCAAAGAAATGGGTTTTTGGGTTGACCAAAAAAAAATTAACACTATTTATCTCAATAAGAAGATATGAAGACCCATATTATTACCATATCTACTATTTTTTTTATTTTCATATAGGTAGTTTACGGTGATTCATATAATGGAGGCTGGATAAGTGTTGTAATTACTTATAGTAGGAAAATACATCCATCATGGAGGTATTTAGAAAGGAAAATCCATTGTAATCTTGAAAAATTATCAACCAGTATCAACCATGATGAAGATTGTTGGAGTTCATTTATTGACGGGAAGTTAAAAAAATGAGTAAGCTTCTAGATGATGTTTTTCATCTAAATTTGGAATCTTGATAGTTTAAGAGAAAATTTAGAATAAGGTATGATAGTCACTTCCCATTTCCTATTTACATTAAATCAAATATTATGATTAAAGTGAGGGTTTATAAATATAGAATGTAACTTTAAAGGGTAATATGATTGTGATGGAATGATACTGATTTGTTTTTTGAGATGATCATAGGTTATAAATTCCTTGAAAATTTGTTTGAACCTCCCCTCGTAAGAGAAAACTGAGTTGGTATCACATTCTGGAAAATTTTATGGACACCTTTGATGTCTATGTGAATAACTCTTATTTTTTATACTGATCTAGGTCAAGTTGAAATGGATTTGATTAATTTATGTCTTATTTCTTATATAAATGTGATCCCACACTTCTTACAAGTGGATCATGTTTTACTATATGGGAGAAGATTAAATTTTAGTAAAGTATGAGATGAGCATGACTTTACCTTATTATTAAACCATTATATATATTGTCAATAATAAGGAGATAGAAGGGGTGATACTAAAGACATGATGGAAAAGTGATTTATATGAGGTAGTTAATTTTATTGAGAATAAATATAAAGGGGATATTGAGGAGCCCAATGGATTTTGATGATTGTATTTCTTATTAATGAATAAGCTGGTTGTCAATATGTTTTGGGTGATTAAGGAAGATCCTAATGAATAAATATATTTAATGTTATAGGATACAACTTGTAAGAATTTATATACCATTGAAGATTGAATAAATATTCATATGTTGTAAAATTAATTTACTAGTGTTCTTACTCATAAATAGATGGAAAAATATGATTGATATGTTGCGCAGTTTTTTGGAAGTAGATATTATTTATTATGATTATTGAGATGGTCTTATTGAGTATCGAAGAGAAGTGATGATGGAAGTGAAATAAGTATTCAAAATGTGTTCCTTGTGAAGTTGAGAAGTTTTCTATTTAAAATCTTGAGGAGATGTGATTGGTGAAGAATATTGACTGGAAAAAGACTAATAATCCATCTTTATATTGTGAAGTATAAAGTTTGTTGTAATATATACAAAATATTACTTGAATGAAAATTAGTGAAGTTTGATTTTGAATTGGGTAGTGTTAAGGAATTTGAGATCCATTGAAGCACTAAAATTTGATTAATCATATACTTCAAGGATTCAAAAATGAATTTGAAGAGATTTGGGAACATTCTAATAATTTCTAAAGTCATTTAAGTTGTTTTGATATGTTTTGGAGTAATTAGATATTCCTTGAGTGTAAAGTCCAGTGTTATTGAACCTTTTTAGAATACGAATGTTTTTTAAGTTTTTCAGTTTATCAACTGGACGTTTTTTTAAACTGAGATCTAGAATTTTATTCCATGTGTTGGAACACCTAAAGGTGTCATTTTTGGACTTGCGTAATTACCGGATTTTTTTCACAAGTGTCCTGATGAGTCTCGGGAACACCGATTTCAGAAAACTCCACTTTAATGGATCTGCACGGGCAGCGCACAGTTGCGTTCCAACCCATTCAGTTTACCCTATTTAATAAATTATTTAATTTAATTAAATAATATAATATGAGATTTTTTGATTAATTTAAATAATGTTTTTATAATAATAATAATGAAGTTATTGTTATTACTATTATTGTGGTTGTTTAATTAAATGAATGTTAAATAATTAATTAAATAGCGATTGAAGAAATTAATTTGGATTATGGGTTTATCAAAGATCTGTTTTTTTTAAATGAAGAGTTTCAGAATTATTAAAGGACCATTTACTATTAAATGGAGGAATGTCCTAATAATAATAATGTTATTATTATTATTATGGTGTCATAAATTATGTTGATGCTTTGATATTTTAATTTCATGTTAAAGGAGTATATCATTTATGAGATTTTAATGTGGCTTTTGAGATTCTCAAAGAAATATTTAATAAAACGAGGAGCTTCAGATTTAAGGAAGCGTTGTTATTAATGAGTGGTGTTGGGTTTATCAAATGTTTGAATAATAATAATGAGATTATTATTATTTTAGTTTTATGAATGTAATAACAATTATTCTTAAGGCATTTAAATTAGGGGTTATGGGTTGGAGTTTTTATCATATTAATGATATTGTAATGAATTTGGAGTTTCATAATTAATTATGTAATATTTATTAAGAGGACAATGAATGAAGAATTGTTTTTAATTAAATGGTGTGTAAAATTTATTTTAAACTATTTTAATTGGATGTTTAATGAGGTGTAACAGTTATGTGAAATTAATGAGGCTTTTGGGTATCCCAAAGAAACATCTAATTAAATAAGGAGTTTCGTAATTAATAAAGAAGTGTTTTTATTTAATTTCAGGTGTTGGGTTTTATCCAAGGTTGAATAATAATAATAATAATTATTATAATGCAATTGTTATTATTATGGTTTTATGAGTGTTTGTTATTATTATTATGAATAATAATAATAATGGATTTTTTTGGGGTTTTATTTAATTAAATTATTGGTCTATAAGAATTTAATTAATAGCTATGAAATGAAGGTTTTTATTTAATTAATTTTTGTTGAGATAATTAATCAAATAATGACGATTTGGGTGTTTTTGAAGAAGGGTAATTTTAAATTGTATTATTAAATGAGGATTAAATATGGATTTGTGTTTAATTTAATTAAGCCATTTTTAATATAGATATCAGGTTTGGCAGGGTTAGTCAAAAGGTACGAATCAGCTGTGCGGTTACCCAGTTTTTAAGATGCATTTTTTATTTTATTTTATAAATAAAATAAATATTTAATAATAATAATAATAATAAGGATATTATTATTATTATTTTATTAATTTGATTGGATGATTAATGGGGGATTTCATAATTAATTGTGAAACATTTATTTAAAGGTTAATTAATGAAGTAACATTATATTAAATGTGAATAATAAATGTTATTATTATTATATTAATACAATTAGTTTATCTTCGGTGTAATTGATAATTGGGGGATAGAACGTGAGGGTGTCACACCACCATAGGGAAGGAACAACAAAAACATATGAGGCCCCTCTTTTGAGGCGTGCTACACCCTCTCCATCGGATCCTCTTAACGTGATGGAATCCTTTCGGTGTCTTCTCAAATCATGTCAGTCTCAGCGAGGTGAGTCCATCTGCATTTGTTTTTGATTTTCATCAGTCGTTTGGCTCCTCCATCTCCCTGTTTTCTCATCCAAAACCCTAAGGTTTGATTTTTATTGTGTTTCCTTCTTTCTTCAGTTCTAGGGATGTCACCAGTACCTAGTTAGAGGTGAGTTGGTCCTTGCTGCTTTGTTTCTGAGTACCAGTTTAATATTTTGAATTTTATTTATATTTTTTCAGGACACATGTGTGAATATTTGTGTGTGTGTGTAGATATATATATATATATATATATATATATATATATAAGTTGTGCGTGCGTGCAATTGCAGACCAGTTGTGGATTGGTTTCCACCAAGTATATTAAAGCGCTTTGGATTTAAAATAGTGCCACCCCGAGGTAGGGCCCCAAATCCATAACACTATATTTAAGAATTATAACTTATTTAAATAAATTGAGAATATGAGTTTCCCTGATTATGATATGTCGATGCATGACACTTTTTATGTTATTAAATGACGCCTCCCACATGAGATAAATGAGGACTTGAACATGTGTTTATTTTAAGCATGTTTTTCTAATTTTGTTAAAGTGATAGGATTAAATAGTTAAATGATTTGAATGGGAAGAATGGGTAATAGGGAAATTAATTGTATAATTAATTATCATTTCATGATTTGGAATTGAAATTGTGGCTATTTCTAATTATTGTGAATATTGAATATTTGAAATGTTCATAATATAAATTGGAAACTGGTAATAATTAATGGATGGATTAATTATTACATGATAAATGGAAAATGGTTAATTAATTGATGATTGGTAAAAGAGATAATATTTAATTAATTAATTGTTGAATTAATTAATTTGAATGCATTAAATTAAGATTGTGTATTAATTCATTGTTATGACTGTTGTCCATGGGTACCTTTTGATGCATGTTATATTTCCATGCATTAAGTTGTGGTGAGTGACTGTTAGTCATGGGTGCCTTATGGTCTTAACATTTATTACTTAAATGGTCTTTAGTGACTTCTGTGGTGAGTGACTTATACAGGGAATGTCAGGCTTAGTCCGGATCACGAGAATTATGTAGTTTAATGCGGTTTGAATAATTGATAAATTAAAATGATTGTGTAATGACTATTTTGTATACATGGAAAATGTATAATATAGGTTTAGACACCTGCTGAGAGTTGAAGCAGGCACTTGGGTATATAGTTACATTGTCCTACGTACCTTAATTATGCATACTTGTATTGTTTAAATTATTTATTGAAATTCAGGATTTGGGGTAGACACCGTTGGTCCCAGCCTACTAAGATTTATATCTCACACCCTACTCAGGACACCATTGCACTAGGGTACCCGAGTAGATTCAATTTGGTTGCAGGATTGTGTTGTTTTCATTTACATGGAAGATGGGAGAAAATGACCGAGCGGATGCTCAGGATGCTCAAGGAGACTGTCCTCAGGGCTTGGAGTCATTATTTATTTATTTTTGTAATGGAATGTTCTGAATGTTTTTTTGTTCACTATTTTCCATTTTTGTATCATTATCATGTTATGTCATGCATCTTCTATATAATTGATGTTGTCCATTTGTTTGTATAATATTTATAAAATCTACTTTCCGCCGCTTTATCATTGTTTAGACTGCTTCTGCTATTTATTTCCATTGTTTGTTATTTACTTTGATATACCATTGTGCAACTCTAATAAGATGGTATTGTCTCCCCACTGACTATCCTTAGACCCTCATTGCTAGTCGGTAGCCTCTGATGTATAGTGAGACGTGCTTAAGGTCATGTGGTGACTGGTCTGGCCACTGGTTTAGTTTTGAACCGGATCGGGACGTTACAAAGTGGTATCAAAGGGTTTCTTTTCCTTTTTTCTTACTGTTTTGGGTTTGGTTGACAAAAGACTATGAATGTGTCGCCGCTTCGGTTAATAGTTGTTCTTGGGACTAATCACCCCATGTACGGGAAATGACCAAGTGGACAGGCATGGGAATTGATGTTTGTACTATTAGAGGTTACAGTTGATATGATTTCACCTTGAGTGACTAGCGTATTTTTTTTAGTTTATTGATTTTGTGAATTTTGAAAAAAACATTATTGGCCAAATATGGAAAGGAAGTTTCTTACATGCATCATCTAAGTCACTTAGAGATTCACATGTCATGCATATAACATTCCATGTAGTAGCATTAGTAGGATGCCTGCTAATTTGGATTGTATTCCTTGGGTGCAATGCCATGTTTTTATCTACTTTATCATGCCTCTATAGATAGAATGTTTCGGTGATATACTTAACATGCTTGAGTGATTATATGCCATACTCCCTTAGTTATTAGCATGTTTTTTTGTTGTTCCATGCTTATGTGTTATAGCATGTTGTTGTGTTACTTTTTATGCTAACATGCTTATTGATGTTTTGATATATTAAAGGGATGTTAAAGTTAAAATGTTAAATGAATGTTGATTGTGATAAATGGGATCCAACTGCTTGCGATAAGGTGTATGGGAGCCTTATTGATTGGTATATGGCCACCCACGTGACTAAACCATATAACCAGAGTATGATTTTAAAATGGTTATCAATTTAATACTACAGAGTTTTGACTATAATGAACCATTATGGGGTTTCTTTTGAAGAACATGGATTAAATAAATGGTACTTTTAGAGGTCTCTTTTTCAATAAAAGGAATTTATATGCTACAGTGACTATTTATATTTGAATAACATTGAATGTAAAATGTTTAAATAGTATGTTTGTGATATCATGTTTATTTTTCTGTAGGGAATTGTTTTGAAAACCAAGTGGCTTTTTGTGAAAATGTACTTTTGTATTTGTTGAAATTCATTCAAATGATGAAAGGTTGAAATTAATTAACTAAAATGGATAAAAATAAAATAGGAGCTTTTGAATCTTGTGTTTTTGGTTTTCTGTGACCATGATATAGGGTCGACGTTAATGATTGTAAGGGGATAACCCATGGTAGGTTGTACCCATAAAATGTTCTAGGCTATTAAAGTATGTATGTCCCACTACTCGGGAGGACTTCTTGGGACTCGGCAGTTTTGGCACACCGATAGGTTTATGTTACGGATTTTATGATCAATGTTTGACGTGGTGATCGTGGTTTGAGGAATGTCACACTCATGCATTAATGTGTTCTAAAAACAAACACTATTGAGTGGATGATCTTTTCTTGAGATGTTATAGAAAATCCAAAGGTGGGTATTGTTGTATAATTTTCGATAAATGTGTCAGCATGTGATATCGAGCTTTTAGAATAGAGTTGTCTGGTAATATTTTGATTGATCTTCTTAATGACCTTGGTTTTTATATTAGTACTCTCTTCTGAATATGATGATCATGTCACCTATCTTGACTTCATCATGGAGACACTAAGATAGTGTTGGTCTTACATCGCGCTACAGTTGTAGACTGGTTTCCACTAAGTATATTAAAGTACATCAGATTTAAAATGGTTTCACCCCAAGGTAGGGTCCCAAATCCCTAACACATTATTTAATAATTATAAATTCTTTAAATAAATTGATAATGTGAGTTTTCTTTATTATGATATGTCGATGCATGGCACTTTTTATGTTATTAAATGACACCACCCACATGAGATAAATGAGGACTTGAAGATGTTTTGATTTTAAGAATGTTTTTCAAATATAGTTAAAGTGATATGATTAAATAGTTAAATGATTTGAATGGAAATAATTGGTAATAGGGTAATTAATTGTAGAATTAATCATCATATCATGATTTGGAATAAAAATTGTTGCTATTATTGATTATTGAGAATATTGAATATTAGAAATGTTCAGAATATAAATTGGAAATTGATAATAATTAATGGATGGATTAATTATTACATGATAAATGGAGAGTGGTTAATTAATTGATGATTTGTTAAGGAGATAATATTTAATTATTTAATTTTTGAATTACTTAATTTGAATGCATTAAATTATGATTGTGAATTAAATGTTTGTTATGACTATTGGCCATGGGTACCTTTTGATGCATGTTAGATTTCCATGCATTATGTTGTCTTGGATGGAGTTGTTTTATATTATGAGTTACTACGTGAGATGGTTTCTAAATATATAGGCTTTGTTCAGCATGTTTTGTGATGATTATGACTTGCATGTAAATTGTTAAAGTCTTGGATGAATCACTGTTTGAGTGGATAAGTTCAGACTTGTTAAAGAATTTGGATAATTAAATGTCGAGTTAATTATTTATTTTGATTGCTAAGAATAAGTAATTTTTAATTAATTATTAACTATTGGGATGTTGAATGGATAATTAATGGTTGAATTTTGAGGGGTGATTTATGTTGTTAATTAGTTGTTGAATTAATTAACGGATTGGATTAATTAATTTATGAATTAATTAATGGATTGTTATGGGGTGTTAGACATGGAGTTCTACAATAATGATAAATATATATGTATTATTGATAAACGGGACGTGCGACATGGATTGATGCTCCAAATACTCATGGGGTTCTATACATGGCGTTCTATAACTAGATTTCAAGGAAATATTATTTTATGGGTCGGGGACTGATGCTCTAGATACCCATGGGTTATGAGATAAGGACTGACGTTCCAAATACTCACGAGGGTGCTAGATAGGATGTTATACACCCATTAATTGATGTTGGAATGTGGGTCCAATTGTTCATACATGAAATGAATTAATTGGTTAATGAAATCTATTGTGACATTATGATTTGTGAATTGAATATGAGAAAGGGTTCATACTTATCAATGAATTGGGTGAATCACTATTAGTGGATGGACCTAGGAAGGAATCCCAATTTTTTTTATTCGACAGGCTCAGATATAGCATATAAAAGATTAAATTGAATATATTATGATGCATTATCCAAGCCAAAGCACAAGCTTAGATTTGGTCTTAACTTTGATTACTTAGATGGTCTTTAGTTACATCTGTGGTGAGTGACTTATACAGGGAATGTCGGGATCAGTCTGAATCATGATAATTATGTAGTTTAATGAGTTTTGAATAATTGATAAATGAAAATGATTGTTTAATGACTATTTTGTATGCATGAAAAATGTATAATACAGGTTCAGACACCTATTGAGAGCTAAAGCGGGTACTTAGGTATATAGTTACATTGTACTGCTTACCTTAATTATGCATGCTTGCACTGTTTAAATTATTTATTGAATGTCAGGATTTGGGGTAGATACAGGTGGTCCCAAACAACTAAGATTTATATTTCACACCCTTCTCAGGCGGCCATTGTATCGGGTTACCCGATTATATTCTATTTGGTTGCAGGATTGTGCTATTTGCATTTACTTGGAAGATATGAGAAAAGGACTGATCAGAAGATTGAGATGCTCGTGGAGACATCCCTTGGGGCTTAGAGTCATTGTTTATTTATGTTTGTAATGGAATGTTTTGAATGTTGTTTTGTTCACTATTTTTAATTTTTGTATCATTAGCATGTCATGCATGCATCTTCTATATAATTGATGTCGGCCATTTTTTGTACAAGATTTATAAAGTCTACCATCCGCTGCTTTATCATTTATTAGACTAATTTCACTATTTATTTTCATTGTTTTTTATTTACTTTGATATACCATTATGCATCTCTAATAATAGGGTATATTCTCCCCACATACTATCCTTAGACCCTCGCTACTAGTCGGTAACCTCTGGCGTACGGGGAGACGCGCTTGAGGTCATGTGGCGACCGGTCCGGCCACTGGTTTAGTGGTGAGTCAGGTCAGGATGTTACATTTAGAAGGTTCAAAGTGGTTATAAATAGATTTAAGGAATTATGGGTTTTATATGTAATACATTTTCTTTTTCCATAGAATAGAATAATTATTTAAGTGTTGGATGAAATTTTTATATGTAATTTTTTTTCAAGATGATACATAAGAAGTGCTTTGGGAAGAATATAAAGAATTATCACAGTCCCTATGAGTTCACACTGTGATACCTAATATATTTAATATATGGTGTATGTTTTTCTCAGTATGATATGTAATAAGTGCTCTAAGATATAGCTAAATAATTGGAAAATTCCATGGGAGTTTACACTGTGATATGTAACATATTTCATATATCACGTATGGTTTTTATTGGAATGTAATATATCCAAATGCATGTAGAAGATATATGTTAAAGTATACTGAAATGTTAAAAGGAAAAATTTTACATTGATATGTAATATATTTAATTCATATGTAAAATATTTAAGGAATGAGTACTAGAATGTAGTAAAAGAAAGAATATTACATGGTGCATAAAATATTTGAATGCATATGAATGATATTGTGTTGAGTGCCTACTAAAATATAGTAATGTAAAAAAAATTATGTATATACATAAGATATTTCAATTCATACAAAAATATTAAAAAGTCATGGATCCACTTTGATATAGAATATGTGTTGGAGAATGCAAAAGATACTTTTTCCCCAATAAAACGTGTAAAAGGAAAAAACCATACATTAATGTATAAGGGTTTCCTGGTACTTAGAAACAGGAAATCCATAAAGTATAGATTTGAAATAAGATATATAATATTTTTTTGATTATATATAGGGATTTATAAGCTTTTAAAAAATACGTAAGATATTATAAAAGTGTAAAATAAGAAATGTATTGAAGGTTATATGATACATAATATATTATATCTAATATATAAGATATTTTGATTCCTACATAATGATTATTAGTTTTCATTCACTTACAAGTGTAAATTGGATATTTTACCATGAAATGTTTTGAGGTATATATTTCTACCCTAGATCATCAATATCTATTTTTAATGGGGGCCTCCATAAATATAGGAGGTTGGTGTAACTTGTTTAATTGTTTAAATTCTTCTATAAAATGATATATGGGACCATGTGTGAAGTGATTCAAATGTGACATTGAATCATAGGATTAATAGAGGTCTTAATCTTTGTTTTTATCCATTACTGATTATTTTTTTAATTGATGTTTAATTATTGTAACTTTTGACTCAAATGGAAATAGCATCAATGTTTCTTCAATAGATGTAGGACTCGTTGTCTAAACCATATAAATCCTTATGTCATTTCCTTTATCATTTTTTCTTTAATTTTCCTGATGTGTGAGTTCTCTTGAGTGTGTGTGGGGTCAACTTAGTATGGTGAGTAGGGTGTGATACATCATATCTTCTAGTATACTAATCCATGAAATTTATTCTAGAAAAAGTGTTTCTATCTGGTTGATAACATATAGTTACCATATATTGTAGAAGATTTTCAAAATGTAGTATCAAATCTTATGGGTTTCCATCTCACTCACAACACACTCATAGGCAGCTCCAGTTTCACTTAATTTTACCTTGATGTTATTTTTTAGTTTAGGGGTAATTACTTTCATCAGAAGTTATATCATCAGATGAAGGTAAGTTATGAATATATAATTTTGATATAATGGACTTCTATATATATAGTATCCATATTTAGGACTAAATCATTCAGAAGAACTTGCAGATTCCATTAATGGGGGTCAAATAAGAGGTAATGCAATGGGAATAATATGAGTAGTTATATAGGAAGGCACTTGGGTTAGTTAAGATTTCACTAAAATTGAACATATACATTAATGTCAAAGAATTTAATACCACAATGGGGTTAAATAATTCCTTAGAAGACATGTATTAGATTCCAATGTATCTTAAAAATGAATTCATGATGTTTAGGTTGTTAAGTATGAATCTATTACAAGGTATTCATGTTGCAAATCACATGAATTACTTCAACATTATCCAAAGGTATATTGATTCAGTGAAGGTGATGTTCAGATATGATGTATAGGAACTTCTATAAGGATTTCATGAATTTGATCTTGCATATAAAAGTACACTCAATACAAATATATAAGTATGGTTACCCCAGTGAAGAAATTGGAATAAATAATCATAAAATAGATCAAATGAGAAAAGATCATTAGTCTTATCCATACATGTTGGAAATGTGGTAAAAGAGGACATCATCAGAGGAATTTACGTATCACAAAAAGGATTCCATATGGTAATAATCTTCCTAAAGTTCAAATTCTATGAGTATGGATGAGGTAGGAAACAAATTATTGCTCAGTGTAAACATTTTGATTGTTTCAGGGGTAATTAACTCAGGGGAATCATTCCACTCAACTGAAGAGATAGTATGAATGTTTAATTATGTGTCCATAATGATCAGAAAGGTATATTTAGTCAATGATAAATATTTATAAATCATGGATAAAGGAGATATCAATGTAAAAAAAAGTTAAAAGAAGCTATATATGTCCTGGGAATATGGAGGAACCAAATGTCCATAGGGAATATCCATGAGGTAATCAATGAGAATAGATTTTTTAATGGGGTTTATAAGTTGAATCAAGGATCCCTGGTGGTTAAATGAGCAGTAAAGGATATGAACCTATATCTAACTAAAATATCATATGAAGTGGTAATTTTTGAGGTTTCAACATTTGATAGTCTAGAGTTATTGAATTGTCGACTTAGAAATATTAGTAAGAAGAATATAAAATTTATAATAAAAAATTTCATGTTGAAGTTGGATCACACATGATGATAATTGCATGTTTTATTTCATTGATAATAATATGGGAGAACACCCTCCCCAAATACAGGCACTCAAGGAGGCCAAAAGTGGTGAATCCTAAGCGCGTACCAAAGAACAAAACTGGCAGATTCTTGCGGAAGCAAATCCAAATGAGAAAAGACCAAAAGGGGCACTCGGGATGACCCCCTCTAGACAACGCATCTGCCGAAAAGTTCCCCTCTCTGTGAATATGACGAATTGAACATCCTCTAGCGATCTCCATGGTGCAGATGTGTAAAAGTATGTCATGCTCCATGGTGGCTTAACTTTCCCCTACAGAGCCCTGATCAACACTTCGGAATCAGATTCCACCTCCAATAGCCCCACTGAAAACCTTTTACATAACATCAAACCTATGTGCAGGGCTCTCGCTTCCATGCCCACCGAAGTTCCCGAACTATAGTAGCTACTAAAGGCAATTAACACTGAACTATTCTTGTCTTGGACCAGACCTCCACTCCGCATGAGCCCCCCCATTAGGGAGCCGTCAACATTGAGTTTAAAGTCGTTTAATGGAGGGCTCTAACGTACCTAGCTTCCATGAGGACTCGGACGAGCCACCTGACTGTTCGAAAAATTACCGAACAGGGAACCGCACTGGAACCCCTTCACCAGTGAACCCATCTCCTGCAGCAACAGCTTCAAATGCACCTGGAGAGAAAAGGTCATCAGATGCGCTTCTGACCTGGATTTGTTCCGGCCCTCCCACAGAATCCAGAATACAGCAGTAACCATGATTCTCATGCTTTTATTCCCCATTCCTTGCTGCTCCACTCCCCTGAACCAGTTCGTAAGGAACCCCTGCATGGAAGAGAACTCTCCATCATAGATCCCCCCTCCATGAATACTCAACCATAAACATGCATCCCATTCGCTCTGGATGAAAAGATGTACCACTGTCTCCACTTGAGGATTAGAACAAAAGTAGCATCGAGATGCAAGATTTATTCCTTTCTTCTGGATGTTATCCTCTGTGGGGATTTCTTGGTGGCGAGCCCTCCACACGAGAAAGAACATCTTCATGGGGACCTCCTTGCACCATAACTGAGTCCCCCATTCATCCTGCTCACCTCTCTGACCTAACAGGTCCCGATAATCAGACCCATTAAAATGCCCTGTGTTCGACCTTGTGAAACATCATCTGTCCTCCTCCTCAGAAAACAAAACTTCATTGAAATGTTCCATCTGATCCGAGCTCAGAATAGCTTCCATCAACATTGGATAGCATCTGGCCTCCCTAACTGACATGTCCGGCCTATGACACAACAGAAAGAACAACTTTTGCCCAGTCCAATTATCACTCTAAAAATTAATTTCACCTCATCCCACAAGCCAACGAGAAGACTTCTGAAGAATTTCTAGGTGATAAACCATGATATTTCCTAGTATGCATAGCTTTATTCTATCCCACTCCTCCCAATTTCATTCATCTTTCAAACCATGAATTTTGTACCACATTGATTTCCCAGCCATAAAGTCCCAAGCCAAATGGGCTTGCATGGTCTGCATGGTGACAAAAATGTCCCTAATACCGACCCTCCCTCATATACTGGTTTGGCCACCCGATGCCATACAACCCAATGATCCCTACCCGAAGAATTGGCATCCCATAAAAACATGTTCATCAACTATTCCATAGAATAAATTATCCCTTTCAGAGGAGTGATAACAGACACAACATGCATTGGTATTGATGACACCACACTATTAATAATAGCCACACGTCCCCCGAATGAGAGGAACCTCTTTTTTCAGTTCATAATCCTTCCAAGCATTCTGTTAATGGTTTACTCAAAGAAGCATTTCTTCACCCACCAAGTAGAAATGGGAGCTCCATGATAGACCAATGGCATCTGTTTCCACTGCATTCTGAGGCTCTCTTGTATAACCCTGCTCCTCCTTCTAGAGCATCTGTTGGTAACAAAGACATAACTCATCCTAGCAATGATCTATTGAACACTGATCACACCATATAACCTCATTAAATACATGAAATTCACTAGGGAATATTTCCTACCATTCACAAAAATAAGAAGATCATCCGCAAAAATAATATGTGAAAAGGATCCATCCGAACCTCTAGCGTGATAAGGCAGCATCCCCCGGTCCCTTAAGCTTCTGTGAAGATTATGTGATAGATACTCCTATGCAATAATAAAAATCAATGGTGACAAAGGATCCCCCTGGTGCACCCCCACACATTATTAAAAAAACCAAATATTTTCCCCAAAATAGAAATGGAGAGCTACGATGAGGAGTAAAAACGATAGCACAGATCACACACCCATTCCTGGAAACCCATCCTCCTCATAACCCTGATGATAAAGCTCAACTCCAGTTTATCATATGATTTATCCATTTCCACCTAGATTATCACATTGGACCCAACCACTTTCTTATTTAAATATGAAAACATTTCTTGTGCTACTCCAATCGCCCCTTGGATACCCCTACCTTGGATGAATCTGTGATGCTCCTGTGAGATGACTCTCGGAACCAAACTACTGAGTATCTGAGCCAGAACAGTTGTTAAAATCTTATAAGATACATTTCACATACTGATCGGACTATACTGTTTAATGGTGAAGGGGTATTTAACTTTGGGTAGTAGAACTACCCTGGAAGAACACGAACTTCTGTCAATGGAACCCCCCCGAAAGAAGTCATGTACTGCATCAATGACCCCAGCCCCCACAAAATCCCACATTGCCACATAAAAAAAAGGCGAAAATCCATCCATCATGGAAGCGCTCTCTCTTGGCATGCTGCGAAAAACCTCCCACACCTCATCACCGGATGGAACACCGCGCAAAGAATCATTATCCTCATCTTCAAACCGTCTGGCAATACATCCCATGAAGACCTCTAGGTCAGGTTCCATGTCTGCCTACCCCAAGTGTCCTGGACGTTCCCATGCAAGCATTGATTGAAAGTGGTCCAAAGCCATCCAACCCGCGACCTTAATATCAGATGAGAATGACCCATCCTCAAGAATAAAATTGATCTTCAAGTTTTGAATCTCCTTTTATGCAAGCGTGGAAGAACCTGCTATTTCTATCACCTTCCTTCAACCATCTGATCCTGGAGTTTTGTCTGAAATCCCTCTCCACCGCCAAAATCCATTGCGATAAAAATAAGCGCTTTTCACATAACAGGATAAAGGAGGAGTCATCCCAGAAAAGTTTAATCCCCTCTTCCAACCTACCTATTTCCTCTTGAAGTGCCTCAATAGAACCCGTCACTGCTGTCTTATTCGCGACCCACTTGCTGATGTCTCCCTTGAGTCATTTGAGCCTCCTGGATAAACCAACCCAGCTACTACCATCCATCTCTCATGTCCAAGAGGTCCTCATCATCTACATGAACCCATCCATAGAGTTCCAATTAATCGAATAGAAGAATGCATTACTATTCAAACTCCCAAACTTCAGATCAACTAATAATGGTGCATAGTCGGAAAGAGCGCGGGACAGGTGCGTAACCGAAGACCTCGAGAAGGCCTGAAGACCCTAAATGTTAGAAAGGCATCTATCCAGTCTACTCCAGATTTGATTGCCGCCTCTCCTATTATTACACCAGGTAAATCTGTTCCCACTAAAACCCAAATCAAGGAGTCCGTTCCTGGAAATGAACTCATGAAAATCCAGAATGATGTTGTTTCAAGCCATAGCACCACCTTTCTTCTCTGAAACTTCCAGAATTGTATTAAAATCCCCTCCAACAAACCAGGGAAGACCATCTGCATTGACATTTCTGAGACACTCCCACAAACTCCTTCGTTCCACAACATCTCTGATGGCATAGATGAAGGAGAACAAAACTTCGATACCGCTGAACCTGAGCTTCGTCGTTATGCACTGGTCTTCCACCTTCACCATCTCAACCCGAAGAGGATTCTTCCAAAAAACCCATGTATTCTTGTTAATAGGGTGACCATGCAGACCAAAACTGAACCCCAACTTCCTAGAAACACTCCCGATCTTGCCATGGTCCTTCTTCAGTTCCAGAATAACAACAAAAGACGATCGACATCTCCTTGCCTCATAAGTTGTGATAGTTTTATGATTGGGAAGAAGAAGAGTGTGTCCTTCAACCTGAATGGATAGAAGCCCATATCCTATAAGTTATAGCTAGTTCAATTAGATGTTTTGGTAAATTACTTGGTTCGTTCTCACAGTGGGTCACATTAATTTTTGAATTCCAGTGATGAGGTGACATGAAAAGTATGGGTTTACTACTTTAAGTAAAAAATCGTATGTTTTATAGAATTCATTCAATAGAAGGACATGAACGATAGGTAAACATGTTATATGTTAAAGTGCCTAAGATATGACAAGACTGGTGAGTAAAATGGTTGAAACCTCCAAATCTTTTTTTAGAATAAGGGGATAATATTGGTGAATACAATGTCTAAAAGACCCTAGAAGAATGGTGTGGCAGAGTGAATAAACCAAATGTAAACTAATAAGGTATGGAGTATGAGAGTGTGGATGGGAATTCTTGATGAAATTTGGGTAGAGTCGGTGAATTAAAATTTTTTAACTCATTATCATAGGTATATATGCCTCATTTGGTTAGGAGGTTCCAGAATAGTTATGGCTCAAAAAAATAGAACTTGATCATGTAAATGTTTTTGAAAGAATTACCTATATTCATATTGACCTAAAGGAAAATGATAAAATTTATGTGATGTACAAGATATCTTTCCTTGTGGGTTATGAAAGTTGAAATTTTTAATTTAGTCTTTTGGATAATAATCAATAGAAGATAATCAGGAGCCTAGATGTTCTCTTCAATGATAAGGTTCTATGGAAGGATATGGACTTCTTTGAAAAATAAGTTAAGATTATGGAATCAATGTACTAAATTCAGGTTGATCTGAGTGGAGGTACCATTAGGAGACTAGTTCTATAAAACATTTATAAAATAAATGAAAGTATGGATGTGAGACCAGTGAAAGATGTTATATAATGATCTATGACTAATAATTATTAGAGTACTGATCTAGAATTTGGGGATCTAGAATATAGAGTACTAGATGATACATTATCAAAAAATGTTGAGTCACAATTTTTGTTGATATCTTCTAGAGTAAGTAAACTGGTTTATATATTTAAAAAATACAATAGCTTTCTATAATTATTACTAATGTAGGAGAATCAAAATTTATGGATTAGGTTGTCACTCTTAGTTACACTAAAAAATGGGATTCAGGTATGAATGAAGAGATGTATTCATTGACATACAAAAAAATGGAAGTTGACTAATTTATGATAGGGGAATATAACACTGGAGAATATGTGGGTGTTCAATTTTAAGGAAGACGTGGATGGTAAAAATGTACAAGACAGGGATGGTGGTGAATGGGTTTCAGTAGAAGGAAGGAATAGACTTATCCGATATTTTCTCACTAATATTTAATAATTCTAAAATCATTGTATCTTTTATAATGTTAGTGTCAAAAAATATAAACTTAGAATAGATGTATGTAAATATATCTTCCCTTCATGGTGATTAATAGGAATACATTTACATGAAGCAATCAATGGGTTTCGATGATGATCGGAACTGGAACATGGTGTGTGAGATAAAAAATTCCTCTATAACATAAAGAAGGAATAGAGATATTGTATTTGGAAGTTTGATGCTTTTATGGATGAGGAGGATTTAAATAAGTGAAAAACATATCATTATTTCTATTAGAAGTCATGGGATGATGGAAGTTTCATTATGATTCATCTGTATGTGGATGATATATTTCTTGTTGGACTTGACATTAAAAAAATTCAGAATTTGAAGCGTGATTTTTCCAAAATATTTGAGATGAAATTTCTCGAACAAGATAAGAATATTTTTAGAATTGATATTGGGAGAGATAGGTAAGGAAATATTTTTGTTCTATCTCAAAGGGACTATATCTGAAAGATCATGGAAATTTTTGGAATATATGAATATAATTTGGTCTCAACTTCATTGGTCAAACACTTTAATTTGTACATAAATAATTCACATAAAATAGAATATGTGGTCCATTATATGATAAAAGTTCTATTTTCATTATTAGTGGTAATTATAATGTACATTGTGATATGTACTCAATTGGACATTTATTTTACAGTGGAATTTTTATATCATTTCATATTGAATCCAGGAAGGGAATACTAGGAGGTCTTGAAGTAGATAATCTACTACTTAAAGGGATTATAAGATACAACCTTGGGATTTTGGGAAGATATTCTATTTCAAGGTTACATATATGCTAACTTTGATGGGGAGTTAGAGACAGATAATAAAACCATGGGGTTTTAGTTGACCTATGGAGGAACAATAGCCAACTGGATAACATCGATGAAAACGATGATTACTTCATTCATAACAAAAGATGATTACGTGGATTAAAATAAATAATGAAATGATTCAGAATGGTTGATTCACTTTATGAAGGAACTCAAAATGATTTATATGTTTTGAGTGTTATTCAATGATAATTATGGTGAAATTCACATCGATTGGGATCTGGTGTTTTATCCATAGATGAACCATATTTAATTGAAACATTATTTCATTAGAAATAGGATATAGAATAGATTATTAGATTTATATAAGATAACTATAAATATAATCCAAGATACATGCTCACCAAAGTGTTAGTCCATGAAATATTTATTCAACATTGGGGCTCAATTGGACTTGGGTGAATGAAAAAATAGAGAAAATTAAATGTTATAACTATAGAAGAAGAGTTTTTTGTGAATAATTGTTGGAGAGTTTCTATAGGTTACTTAAAAAATTCTTTAAGTGGGATATTATTAGTAATTTGAAGCTAATTTTTAGTTATTCGGATGTGGTTGACTAGAAAGAGGGAATGAAATGATATCTTTAGTTTGATTCAAGAACTAGTAGGAAAATATCTCCATTGGATTGAAAGTTGATTCAATTATGATACCTCCTAATGAAATATGCACTGGTGTTGGTTTGGATATAGAAAATGGAATTTATTAGTGACTATAACTTGGATAGTTTATCAGGATAAGTGGTCAAGTTCAAATTGTTACTATCGATAAATAGTTATTATTCTAAATGGGGGACCACTATAGATATTGGAGGTTGGTGAAACTGGTTTGATTGGCTGGATTCTTCCATAAAATTAAATATGGTACTATGTAAATCCTGATTTAATCTAGCGAATTATTATAGGATTAACATTAGTATTAATATTTTTTAATCCAATGCTGACTATTTTTCAGGTGAAGTGTAATTATTTTAACTTCCTATTGAAATGGAAATAACATCAGTGTTTCTCTCATGGATGTAGGAATCATTATTCTAACCATGTAAACCAATGCTTCCTTTCTTTTATCATTTTTCACTTGAATATTAGTGAGGTGTGATTTATCTTGGGTGTGTGATAATTTGACTAGGTGTGGAGATTATTATGTAAGGCATACTATCTTAGGGTGTACTAAGCCATAATATTTCTTCCATATATCCTATTTCTACTATATGGTTTTTTATGGATAAATTCTAGTTATCAAACATTGTGATAGATTTCCAACAATTTTTATACATAATATATTGTATCTTTTATGTAAAATATTTCAATTCTTATGTAAGGATTTTCAGTTTGATAAAATTAATGATTACTAGAGATAAATTGTGAAGGTGTTATGATAATATTAAAGCCATAAATATAATTATTATTTGAATAGTCATGATTCAATATAGGGATAATAAGGGTGATAATTTAATAATAATGTTTTTATGAAGGTTTCCACATCATGACGGGATGTTTCACGTTTTAATGATATTTCATCATGCGAACATGCATGCCATTATATATTAAATGTCATTAGATTTTGTGTATGTTTAGAAGAAAAGAAATAACATATCTCTAGGAAGATTAAATAATTAAATAAATATATATATATATATCTTTGACTAGTATTGAATGATAATTTAAGGTCATGGGTTATGGAGAATATCATATTTCAAATATTTAAGGAGTTTATCTATTTTTAAAATATCAAAAATATATTCACATGATTCTATGAATATGTAATATGAATAGAATAAGATAAATAAAGTTAATCTGAATGAATAATAGACTGCTACTATATTATTTTTAACATTTTTTATATCAAAGGGATATAATCTAGTGATATTCTATAAAGCATATATTGTGCATTGAGGAATAAGAAAAAAATAAAGATAATGAGAAAAGTGCTAATCTACGATATCTTTATATCCTAACAGTCAAAGTAAAATAATGAAAAGGGTTATTTAAGTAAGACTAATACTAATTTATTATCTATTTAAAGAGTCTAATATTCATTGTTATATATTATAATATTCATGTACTTAATTGTTCATAAATTCATATTTTAGTGCACTTTACAATTTAAACTTAATTTCACATCATGTTTATAATTCATGTTAAAAGTGAACTATTAGCTAGTATATATTTCAATTAATTATAAAACAACCAAAGATTATAATTTTTATTTAATATTTTAGGATCAAGTAACCCTTAATATAGATAACATTTAATCCTTTTGGAGAAATAAGAGATTCAACTAGGAAGATGATCAAAGTGAGCCTTGAATCCATAAAATTCTGGGTAAAGTGTATTGGACACCAGCCCTCTAAATCAATTGTAACAGCCATTATAAAATCTCAATGATGCATTTTATTCAACTCTGTATATATATAATTCATAGTTTTTTTGAGTAATCTAGGCATCTCAAATTAAAGATGAAATTCTGGGCCAAATTCAGTGGCCTAGAATGATATCCCACCATTTTTATGATAACTCCAGGATTACAAATCCAAATGGGATTAAATTATGATATTTGATAGAAAACATACTAGGAACCATTTTCATAATATATTTTCCACTCTAATTAGTCCTTATAGAAACATTTTTTTAAATATATATTAGAGATATGCAAGGTGGATCCAATTTTTGGTCAAGGGTGGAAAATACCACTCTCTATTAAATTTACACCCACTATTTCCTACCCTCATTAATTGGGAGGACTTATATAAGTGGAGGATCAAAACAAGACTCTAAATAACATTATTTAAGGTTTTTAGTGAATTATTTAGTACTATTCTTTGTTTTATTTAAATTTTAATGTTATGTTGTCATTTTGTATTCACATGTTTTTTGTTCACATGTAAGTTTTTTGAATCACCTATGTTTATTAATAAAAGGTATTATTACCCTTGAATTATTTTTTTCTTAATAACACATTCATACATTTTTTTCAAGGTGTGAATTTATTCACACCAAAAGTTTTGAAATCATTCATACAATGGTGGAGTTTTTAATATTCAATTGTTTCCTCCACTTCAATTCCTCCCTTATGATTCTAATTCTATCTTCCATTAAGAGCATTGCATATATATAGAATTAACCCTCTTATGGGTCAATACAAGGGAGTTTCATGGGGATATATTGGATATTATTTCTTATTATTTAAATTTTTAATCATTTCTTTTATTTTATATTTTCATTAAATGATTTTATTTCTTCCTCTTCCTTATTGAATTTTGTCACCAAATATTTCATGTTCTAATAAGATCATTTACCTAAGAGTGCTGATGAAAATGATCTTATTAGTGTATAGGTGATTAGAATTTGTATGTAAAGGTGTTAAACTAGTTAGTGTTGATGGAAATTTGATTTGATTTACTGAATCCCTCTTGAGTTAATGAAATTAAAATAATTTAAAATGTAATTGATCCAATAAAGCCTTGGAAATATCCTAGGATCAAATAATTATTTCATATTGAATTTATTTAGGTCATTTAGTGTTATATTACTATGTTAAAATCAACTCCAAAGTTCTCCACTTCATATTAAAATCTCTCCCCATAGAATGGTTGTGTATTTAAGTTTCTTATTAGGTATCTAAGGGTTTGAAAAAAAATTGTACTATAAGTGACCACTTCCACCCTAAACTTGGGAAAATGTGAGTGAGAAACAATTTTGGAACCATTTTTGGGGACCCAAGTAATTAATATTAGGCACTTAAATTCTATTATATCCCCATTCCTCTATTCTGACTCAATTTATTTTATCTTCACCACTTTCTTTTTTTTTATTTTTCATTTCATGTCCACCTGCACTTGTGACAACACAAATAGAATTTTTAGGGTGGATTACTTTATGGGTGAGGAGTTTGGTGAATCTAGGAGAATCCTTCATTTAGATCCTAGTCTTTCTAATATTTTGGATTCTAAAATTTATTTCAATATAATATATAATCTTCCATGAAACCAAATCATAAACCTAGGTGGGAACCAAAATGAAAACCAAAGTGATAAATCACATAACTTTAGGAATGTTTCAGATCAATGTATGGCTAATTAGATTACACTTACCTAGTACAATTCACCCTAATACATTAGGTATATTGATCTAGGATATTCTAACTACATCTTTAAACCTCATATCCTAAACCATTATCCAACCTTTCATGCAGTGGAGTCTGAAATGTCATACCATAATGTCAAGGATTTAAATTATATTATTGAATCCATGTGCCCATAAAATATACTTCAATCAGAGAAAATGAGAATCTTTCATTATTCTGTAAAGGATAAAGAAAATAATTTGATATATAATTTTATAATAACATATATTTACTCATGGGACCAACTGAATTTTTTTACAATAAATACATTCAACATCACAAAAGAATTTTACTCAAAAAGTGAATCCAAAACTTTATTAAAAAGGAAGTAAATATTCTATGAAACATTGAAAAAGTTCAAGAATGTTTAGAAATAGTACCACACCATAGTTTCTAAATCCCATAACAAGTGAGAATTTTTTATAAAGGGTTAGGGTCAGTTAAAAAATAGTTAATTGACATGATGTGTAATGTAACCATTATAAACAATTCTCCAAATAATACTTATGGATATTTTGAAAATATTTTTTCAAAAAAAATCTTGGAGAACATAACCATACTTTGAGAATCCACCAAAATTTTAGAGGATTCACACTCTAAGGGAAGAATAAAGTCTTAGTGGAAAACTTATTGCACTCTCTAGGAGGTTCAAAGAGATCAATCTTAGTAAGGTCCATGAAATTAAAATGGTAGACCCTATTTTCAAATTTTTTATCAACATGACCAAAAAACCAATAAATTCTCAACCATCCATTCTATAAATAATTTTCTTCTAGAAGAACTACCACCATAGTTCAAAGATTTTAACTTTAAAAAATACTTAATGTAACATCATAGACTCTAGATACTCATAGCTAGTTGTTATATCACATTATTAGTACAATGTAAAAGAGTTCCTGAATGATCCAAAAAATTAATATCTTGGAATACTAGATACATATATATAATAAATTTCAAAACATAAGATATAGCATGAATATATTGTTAAAACAGGATTATACATTCCATAATATCCCTTAGAATTACACATGGTCCTCCTTTAGGTTTTCTAAGGAAAGGAAACAAAATATGGGTAATCATGTATTCTCAGTAAAGAGTAGCATGCAATGGAATATTATATAACATAAACATGGAATAAGTGATATGTAATGAATAAATGAATAATATAAATCCATACACAAATGAAATTGAGGTCATAATATATACATGACAATAAATTAAAATATGGATAACAATAAAAATTTATCTCATACTAATGGAGTGAATAATATTAGATATAGTAAACTTACTATAAATGCCTTATCCTGATATACTTTCCTATAATGTGAAGACATATACACCGAAATCCAAACTATTATATCTCATGAGACTTATTGGTGCATTGAGAGGATATATAATATTGGGCACCACCCATCACTTGATTAAGTCCAATGTATTCACCATAAGATTCATTGAGACCTTTCATATCATCCCTATAAGAACCTATTACTAAATAAAACTTGTACATCTATATTATTAATAAATATGGAAATCAAATACTTCCATATTTAACATAATAATGTGGATTTCTAGGAGAAAAGCCCTTAATTATCTTAGAATATGAAGTGTATCATCAAAGTAACATAAAGTACCCTTATAAAATAAATATAGAGGAGAGGGTACTTCCATTATGTTGACTCATCCATGGAGGATAGTAAATGGGTTAAATATTTTTCATTGGTATGAAACCAAAGAAATGGTAGGAAAATCCTTTATCATGGTTTATTAAGAGTATGTGAATATTCCAAATCATATCCCTTGTGAGTGTCTCTCTAATTATATGGTATTTATCCCACTCATTATTAATTAATGTGATAATTTATTCATTTATCCACCAACCATTTTCAGGGTGATTACTACTAGTTTTATCTATAAAACAGCCACATGCACTTTACAATATCCACATAGGGATCTATTTTCAAAGAGATTAGACACTTTTACTTTACCAAAACATAAGATGTATTTTCCACCATGTAGAAGGTAACTCTTAAATAAAAAGAAAATGAGATAGGGGTAAAAATATAAACTTTTAAATAAATTAAATTTCATGATTAACAAAGAAAAAATTATTCCATGTCAATTTATGCACCACAAAAAATAAAATAGTTGGTGATTATAACATAAGTCCCAAAGAATGAAAATTGAGATAGAAAAAACCCCACTTAAGTATTGGGTAAAAATTAAATTATAACCTATTAAAATATATGTATTAAAATTGATCTTAAAATACCATGAATAAATGAATTTCATTATATAACATCCCAACTTGGAAATATATATGCCACATAAAGGAAATTTGGTGCCGAATAAAAAATATGTCTTGAAGAGAGGAATTTGTGAGGGAAACCCCTTACCACCTTTCTAGAATTACATGAACATACATGAAAATTATTTATCATAAACATATATATCTTAATAATTTGATTGAAAACCTTAATCATACCCATTGTTATCTATAATATTTATAAATATTCATTATCTACATGAATTCATTTAATAATCCACATCGGTGATTATAGTTTTGGTCATTTGTTCTAGTTTCAAAATAGTAGTGTTTATATTAATTATTCTTAAAAATACATTATTAATCAATTAAATTTATTTAAAGGATTATTTTATAATGTTTTATAATGTTTTAAATTCATTTTTGTAGTTTTTAGACATTATCCTTGAATATGAGGTCGATAATAAGCATGTTTTGGAGATTTATTTTATGAATAAGGGTGTTTCCTTAATTGATGGATTAGATATTTCTATAATATAGCAAGAAAAAAATTATTATTTAACCATTTATATCATATTATATTAGTATATAAGTTTTCATAGTCATCCATTATATAAATGCATAGTATTGTTCAAGTAGGTGGCTAAACCAACACAAAAATGAACATACGCTGATTTAATGAATGATTATGAGGTTTTTTTGTTATAATATCATTATTCCAGAAGAATAATAATATTATTTAGTGTTTATTATTGTTATATATTGTAATTTTAAGTAATTATAAGAAGAATTAATGGATTTTAAAAACTATATGATTTGAATAAAAGATTATCTTCTTATCATGCTTATTTTAAACGATAAAATTAATGATGATTGTTTATTGATAATATCATTGATAGGTTATATAATTTGTCATAACATAACCTTAATAATATAATAAATATCATATTTATCCTCTAATAACATTATTACTTCTTACTTTTTGAAGTGGTTAAGGAAAAAAAACATGTTACGTCGTGGAGGCGATAATATACACAACGCATGAACAAAAATTTTATTTTTCTTAATGGATGGAGTATATGAATGAATAATGATAATAAACTTAATATATTTACATTATAGTATATAAATGGGAATAATATAATTATATTAGTGTGTTTATAACAAATTTCAAAGAAGATAATTAAGAAGAAAACTAAATAGTTGATAATACTCCTGTTGGGGACTTGAATTTTCCTTAGAAGTATCCTTGGAAATGAGAGCCTTATGTAAAGTAATGGTAAAAATAATCTTTTGAATGTGAGATTGGTTTATAATAAGAGAAAAATTTATGTTTTTAAATTATAAATTTTAATGAGATTTGTGTCTTGAATTGGTGAAAATGTTACCCTTTTATAAGTGAAGGGGACGGTGGTTTGGGGAGTAACCCTTACATTTTCAATAATATAGGGTTATTATTAATGTTTAAAAGGATAAAAATAGAAAAAATAGGATAGTAAAATGATTTTCTATAATAAAAATAACCTAAAATACCCCTTTCTTAAACATATTTGTGTATTTAAATGCTTTTTGTTTCGGCTTTTGTCTTTTACCATAATTAATTGTTACCTTAGTAATTAATTTCTAATCTTAGTTATTAATTTTAATGATGAAATTAAGATTGAATTTTTAACCTAATTTGATAATTATAATCACAAATTTTAAAATAATTTTATCAAATAATATTTATAGACGTTTGAAAAGTAAATTTTAAAATAAATACAATTAATCACGTAAAAACAACTTTTTGAGAAATAATGTTTTAGGGTTTAAATATTTATACAAGATAAAATTATCTTGGATACTGATATTAATGTAATAAATTTATTTATTATAAAATAAATAATTTTTATGAGGCTCTAAAGGTAATCCAAAAAAATATTCCTTTAAAATAAATTATTTAATGAAAACACCGAAAGTATTTTTTTTATTATAGTAACATTTTTATTAGTTCTGAAAACACTAGATATAGGATTTAAGGATTCAAAAAAAAAATTAAATGCGTATTTTTATTCATTAAATTATTATTTTATTACTTAAATTTTTTCTAAACTTCTTGTTCATTCTTATATTATGATAAAGTTATACAAATTACAAGAATCATGAAAACCTTGTTTTTTGACTAAAACTCGGTCTTTTCATAAAAAACTAAAAAAATCATAGTAAAATAATTTTGATATGATTATTTCAAAAAATATGTTAGTTTGGTGAATTTAAAATTATTAAATTAATTTATTAAATAAATTCTTGAATAAAATTTCATTAAAGGTAATATTACATTATAGTTA
Organism: Viscum album; assembly: GCA_963277665.1. NCBI lineage: Eukaryota > Viridiplantae > Streptophyta > Magnoliopsida > Santalales > Viscaceae > Viscum > Viscum album. The sequence goes on from OY728131.1 coordinate 565,285,668, forward strand.
TGGATATGGTATTTACCTGCTATAGTATAATCTAGGGTGTTGCATTCTCCCCCTAAATAATTTCATCCTCCAAATCGGGGTATATATAAGCTGTTGAAAATATTGTATGCTCTTTCCTTATAGCTTCTTTAGGATCCCAGGTTCTCTTCTTCTTTTTTGATTTCTTTAAAAGACTGTCATCAAACGAGTTTCTCGATTCCATAATACTTAATCTTTAGTGTTAAGAATATGGATATGTTACTCATTATATGATGAGTCAGGATCCAATTATATTCCCACATATATGAACACATGTGTTTGATCTAGAATTTATTTCCTCAATAATTAAACATAGAAGATGTCGTGTACTTTATAAAGGATGGGTTGAATAGACAAATGATAAGATACAACCCAAATTCTTTTTAGTATTTCAAAAGTCTCAATGTACCTAGTTATTAACTTCCCCTTTGTGTCAGATCTTACAACTCACTTCCATGGTGAAACCATCAATAATACATGATCCCCAACTTTAAATTTCATGTATTTCCTTTAATTATCATTATATCTCTTTTTTATTTTTTGGGTTTCTTTAATGTGATCATGGATAGTTTGTACTTTAATAGTTGTCTCCACTATAAACTTTGGGAAAAATAATTTTATTTCTCCAACTTCTTCCCAACAGGCTGGAGTGTGACACATATTCCCATATAATTATTTATATGGTTCCATATAGATGCTTTAATGGAATCTATTATTTTATTTAAATTCCACCTAAGGTAGATATTAATCCAATATACCTTGGAAGTCAAGAGAACGTGATCTCAACATATATTCCAAAGTATAGATAGTCTCCTCAGACTACCCATCAGTCTGGGGATCATAGGTGGTGCTTAAATGTGTCTTGGTGTTGAGAGACCTTTGAACACTCATCTTGAATTACAATGTGAAATGAGGTCCATAATTAGATACAATTTATAGAGGTTCCCCATGAATCCTTATTATTTCATTGATACAGAGTTGGGAAAGGTGATAAAGGGGTAAATCCTCTCTTATCACAAAGAAATTAGAAGACTTAGTAAGATGGTCAATGATGAAACATATAGCATTGTTCTTCCTTCAAGTATTTGGGGGTCCAGTGTAAAAGTCTATTGTAACATTATACCACTTCTATATAGGTATAGAAAAAGGTTTCATGACTCCCTTAGGATTTTATCTTTCAGCCTTTACCGATTACTATACTATGAATTTGCATACATAGTCCACTATTGCCCACTTAATACCATCCCAATAGACATTTTCTCTTAAATTTCTCTACATATTTAGACTACCAGCAAGTATAGAGATATTTGATTTATTTTGTTCATATTGTAATTCCCTCTTAAACTCATTTGCGTAAAGAAAAAATAACCTCTTCAAAAACTTCATCACTTTATCTCTATAAATAAATCCTATCAGTTTCCCACTATTCACTACATTAATATTCATTTTTAAGTTCTCACCATTCTTCTGGACTTATCTATACTTTCTAGTAAGGTTGGTTTATAAATTACATGTAAAATTAATATTTCCCCCCATTTTCTATAAATCACCATATCCATCTATACTATATCTCTATATAAGGGATCATTTTTAATCCTCATCATGGTCATAACTCCATAATCTCTCCTACGCAGTGCACTATCCACCGTATTTTCCTTCTTGGGTTGTTAGTGTATCAATAAATCATAGTCCTTGATAAGTCACAATCATGTTCTTTGCCTCATTTTAATCTCATTCTAATAGAAGATACACTTCAAGCTCTTATAATCTATATATATATATATATCACATATTTCACCATAGAGGTAGTGTATCCATATTTTCAAAGAAAAGATTAAAAATTATAGATCTATTTAATGAATTGGATATTTTTTTTGATTTATTTTCATCTACCATTATTCATATGAAATATTTTTATCATTCTACATATGGACACAACCATGTCCTTTCTTCGATGCAAAACTATAAATTAAAAATCCTTCCTTACCTAATGGTAATGTTAATACCAGTATGTTAATTATTATTCTCTTAATTTATTCCAAACCTTACACACATTCCCTTAACCATTTGAATTTAACCAGTTTACGTGTTCACTTGACCAACGGGTTAGCCAATCAGAAAAACTATTGAAAAACCCACTGATAGTAACCTGTTAAACCTAGGAAACTTCAAATCTTGGTTATGTTCATTAGTGTAGGCCATTATTTTACAATTATTTTATTTTAAGGTTCAACCAATATTCTATACTTGGCGACAATATGGATAATAAAAGAAACTTTATTGATCCAAAATTCACACTTACTATATATCCCATATAATTCCTTTCTTCTGAGGTTCTCCGTAATTATTTTTTAGAAGAATCTCATTCCCTTCATAGATCTTATATTATATCAAGATATCATAAATGAAAACCACCTCAATGTTATCAAGATACTTCATGATAACTCTATTCAATATATCAATAAAGATAGAAGGTGTATTAGTCAATCAAAAATTCATTAACATACACTCATAATGTCAATAACTTATTTGAAATGTAATCTTTAGTATATAATTCTTCTTCTTCCTTAACGTATTTTAACTAAAGAAAATATTTATCTTTCAAAATTATTAGGATCTTTGAATAAAATTGCGGATCTTCATGGTAAAACAATAGGGTGTATAAAACCCTTGTCACACAACTTCTATAATAATTTATTTAACTCCACAAACTTCATAGGTTCCATTATATAAGGAGTTTTAGATATATTTATTGAATTTGGAATGAGTTCAATACAAACTCAACATCATTCTCTAGTGGATAACTAAGTAATTATTTTGGAAGAACATTAATGAAATTTTGTACCGTAGGTGCATCCTCTATTATTAGGATCCCTTCCTCATCCATAGATCACACTTTATCTTCCGCTTTACCCATAATTTCATTAGTAGATCTACTAGGGGAGTATAGTGACCCTACTTTTCTTACATAACTATTACAACATTTTAAATATAAATAGCATAATAGTTTTAAAAAACCAAGATCCAAAAGTTTATTTTCATGGAACAATTAATACCATACATAACATTTACATAATAAATAATAAACATTATTTAATTCCTTCTTCTCTAACTTATTTGTGGCTATTGTGTTCTCCTTCGTACAAGTAATCACATAAGGATAGACATCAAATAAAGGGGTGATCTAAAATCCCAATAATATTATAGATAAGAACATGGATCAATATAACATGGGGTTAGCATAATCATCAATATCAAAACATAATCATAGAGTCATCATCATAATCATGAGAGGAAGCATTAGATAAAGGCATGGAATGTGGAAATGAATAAAAATGAAACATCATGTCTTAGTGGTCAACTACCACATATATTTCAATTTATATCATGAGACAAATTACATTACCAAATTAATTAGTGTGATATATAATTATGGGTGCAACCATCACATCATAACATTTACATGCTCTATAATTATGGGTTCACCCATCACATCATAACATTTACATTATCATGCAATCCACATAAAACATATATCAATATTAGACATAAAATCACCCATAGAAAAGAATAGGTTTCATTTCATAAATTATAAATTCATGAATAAACTTTTGGATTCCAAAAGAAATGGGTAATAACATACTTGGTATAGGAATCATTAATCTTGAGTGAGAAAGAAACAATCTCACAAGAAGTAATAGATATGTTTTTATATGAAGTGTTCTTTAGAAAAAATCTTTTCATTCCTCATAAAATAAGATTGGAAACTTTTATATCTAAAAAATAAAATGAATTGATAAAGAAATTATATATATGGAACATTAATGAATCATCTATACTGAAAATGGAGTGAAAGAGGGAAAACCCCAAAGAAGGGAGTTGGATTCAAGAATCCACTTACATTAATTACTGCTTAATTTAATTTCTTTTATGAATCCTAAATAAAAAATTTATATTTATTAAAACATTTATTCATAATTTAATTATAGTAATTTTATAAAAATATTTATCAATTATAATCATTGGATTATATGTATTAATTTTTTTTGATGAAATTGGAGCTTTTGATATCATGTTTTACTTAAAGTTTTATCATTTTTCCTCAATTTACCTATTTTTATATATGTAATTTATACATTATTATAATTAATTACAGAAGAATAGATTCCAATTAATTAAAAATTAATATATTATATATAATTTATTCTTTCCATCCATGAAGTTTGTTATAAGAGTTGTCTTGGAAATGATTTTATAGGTGGTTAACCTACCTTCAATGAGGCATTTCCAAAATAGGGGGAAAAGGGAGTAAGAAAATTACATGGTTAACATCATTAATTTAATGTCTACTTACTTCATAATTAATTTTAAAGTATAATTTTTTGAAATTAATTGGTAAAAGAATAAGGAGAAGAATAAAAGAGGGAAGAGTAAATAGAGACTTTCTCTTTCTTTGGTGTGTCTTCTCCTGCACGATACTATAACTCCATTAGTGATTAGAGTGGATTTCTCTTGAATATCCCTATGTATTCTAAGAGGCCTGATAGGGGTGATTTGGTAAGATATTAGGCTTTTTAATGGATGGGATAAGTGATTTTCCAATGGGAGGGAGAGGGGTATTTTTAGAATATAAAACTAAATAAAACACATTTATAATGATTTAATAATATAAATAATATATTAATATAATATAATTATTTTTATAATTTAAAATAATTTTATAATTATAAATTATTAATTAATTAAAATGCAAAGTGGAAAGAGAGAAAATTTATTATTTTAAATAATCACTTTTGACTTTAGGTTTTAGAAAGTCCTTTTTAGGTTTGTAAAATGAGTTTATTGTATTTTAATGAATCATTTACGAAATTAAATAAAAAAATTATTAAACTAAAGTTATATAATGTATTATTTCACCATTACATCAATAATTATGTAATTTGAGATACATGAGTTATGTGAAAACCCGTTTTTTACTATTCATGTGAAAATTGAATTATTTCGCGAAATTATCAAAAAATAACCCGTGGAAAATTTTGATGTGATGACTTCAAAACTGGAATCGATTATATAAAAAAAATTTAAATATTATAAATTTAATTTCTATTTAAAAATATCATTTATTTAGAAAATATATATTTTAAAATTATAATTAATTTTATGATACTATGAAAAAATAATTAAGGTCTCATAAAATTATATTATAATTAAATAAAAACAATATATTAATTTGTTAATAAATTTAATGATAATAAAATTTCTTTTAAATAATTATATTAATTATAAAATTGTAATTAAATAATTATGACTTACAAAAATACCAACACTTACTATATCATTTTTGAAATATTTAATTACTTATTCTATGATGTAATTATATTATCTTTTCACTTATAATATTCCCAAATTTTATTTATACTTTAATATATGAGATTACTATTCCTAATGGTTATGTTACAATTTCAAAGTGTAAGTTACTATTCCTTTGGTATATGTTCTTTAACTTCTATAAATGCCTACTATTTCATTCATTGATCATTTGTAAATTTTTTATTATGTTCAAATGTTATTTTATGTGATTTATAAAATATAAAATAATTTTAATAATATAAATTCCATTGATAAAATTATTGGTCATTACATTCTTACCCCTTATGAAATTTCACCCTCGAAATTTAATTTTAAATTATAAATTGAAAACATGTGAGGGTAATTCTACTTCATCGCTTCCTTCAGTTCCCATGTCACCTATTCATATTTACGGTTTCACCATAGTACTTTAATCAGGTGAGTAGTCTTATTGTGTAGTACTTTATCTCTGCGGTCCAAGATCTTTACTCGAAGATCCTCGTAAGATAGATCATTCTCCAACTATACCACCTCTAAATTCAGTACATGTGAGAGATCTGGTATGTACTACCTTAAGAGGGATATGTGAAATATATCATGTACCTGAGACATGGTTGGTGAAAGTGATAGTAGATAGGTAACATCTTCGACATGATCAAGAATATCGAAGGGGTTGATTTACCTGGGACTCTATTTTCATTTCTTCCCAAACCTCATGATCCTCTTCTATAATGATATGAAGAGGAATACCATGTCTCTAGCCTTAAACTCTAGGTACCATAGATGATTTTCTGTTTAGCTCTTCTATCAACTTTGGGCTGCCTTGATGTGTTGGTGAATGGTTTTCACCTTTTCCACCATTTCCTCGACCATTTTAGGTCCCAGTAGCTTAAGTTCACCGAATTCATCCCAACATGATGGTATTATACATATTTTCCCATAATGGGATTTATTAGGATCCATTTGGATGCTCGAGTGGAAATTATTGTTGTAAGAGAAATCTACCAGAGGTAGATATTGGTCTCATCCTCCTTTGAAGTCCATATAACATACTATCAACATTTCTTAAAGTGATTGAATAGACCAATCTGATTGGCCATAATTTTTAGGATGATAAGTTGTAATGAAGTTTATCCCATTGTTTAGATCATGTTTGATACTTTTTCACAACTTAGAGGTGAATCTCAAATCTAGACCGGGTACAATCGATAGTTGTACTCCAAGAATCCTTACCACTTATCTAATGTATATCTATGAAATTTGATCCAAAGACAAGTCCTCTAAAATTGTGATAAAGTGATCTATCTTTGTAAGACGATCCAAAAAAAACCCATATAGTATTGTTTTCTATAGATATATTTGGAAGTTATATGAAAAAGTACATGGCTATGTTTTCCTATTTTCATATTGGTATGGGTAATGGTTTCATCATCCCCTTATATTTTTTCCTTTCAACATTCACTTACTAAGATACCAAGAACTTTTATGTGTACTCAATGATCTCCTTCTTCGTATTGTCTCACCAATAGTTTTCTCGCAGATCTTGATACATATTTGTGCTCCCTATGTGAATAGGGAATGTTGAGATATGTGCATTATTCAAAATATCTTTCATTATCTATGGATCAGATGGTACACAAAATCATGACCCAAATCTCATGAATCCTTCCTTATACATTTTTAACTAAGAGTATTTCGCAATTCTAATAGTTTCCACCTTCTTCTAAATTTCCACATCATTTATTTGATCATCCATTATTTTATCCATAATGTATGGTTGAGAAATAATTTAAGAAATAATTGAGGATGTTCCTTCATTAATTATTACCATGTCTAACCTTTTCAAATCTAAGAATATTGGATCCTTCTCAATTCTCATCATTGATAAAGTTTCAGGATCCTTTCTACTTAGAGAATCTTCCACCTTGTTTTCTTTACTAGGATGGTAGTGGATTGATTATTCATAATCCATGATGAGATATAAAACTCATTTCTAGTTCATATTAATCTTATTCTATGTGAATATATATTTAAGGCTCTTATAATCATTATATATCTCACATTTCTCCCCATATAGATATTGGAATCATATTTTCAACATAAAGATCACAACATCCAATTCCAGATCATGCTTGGGATAGTTTTACTCATAAATTTTTAACTTCCTTGAGAAATAGGATATCACTTGATCATTTTGAATCATCACATGTATTAATACCTTCTTTGAATCATTGATGTTCATCACAAAGAGTTCCCCACTTGTCAGGAGTGTGAGTACAGTTATGGTGATAAGCCTCTTTTTTTTTAAATTTGAAGCAATCCTTGCATTCATCATACCAGATAAACTTTTATCCATTCTAAGTCATCTTGGTTAGTGGAATTTACAATCTTGATAATTTCTTCACATATTGTCGGTAATACCCAAATAGACCAAGGAAACAATGGATCTCCATTACAGATATTATCCTAGGCCACTCTTCGATCACCTCTATCTTTGAAGGGTCCACCGATATACATTTTTTGTGATAACATTACCTAAGAATGATACTTCCTCTCTTAAAAACTCACATTTAATATAATTTTAATACAGTGTCTCTATTCAAAAAGTATTTAGCACTGTATTAAAATTATATTCATGTTCCCCCTTGCTTCTGGAGTATATTGTAATATCAACAATAAATACTACCAAAAATTTGATGAGGTAATCTCTAAAGACTTTATTAATTAAGTCCATGAATATTTATGGAGAATTAGTGAGTAAAAAGGGAATCACTATGAAATCATAGTGTTAATACCTTTTTAGAATGGCAGACATGGTAATATCTTCCTTTCTCACCTTTAATTGGTGATATCCCGACTGAAGGTCCACCTTAGAGAAATAATTTGAGCTACACAATTGATTGAAAAATCCATCTATCTATAGAAGGGGATACTTTTTATTTATCATTATTTTGTTTATCTCATGATAATAAATGAAGAGGTTCATTAAACCATCTATATTATTGAAAAAGAGGATTATTTCACCCCATGGTGAAGCAATTGGATGTATAAAACCCTTGTCTAGATTCTCCTATAATTTTTTCTTTAGTTTCTCCAACTCAATGGTGTCCATTCTATAAGGTGTATTTCATATAGGTAGAGATCCAAGAATAAGTTAAATTGAGAAATCATCATATCGCTCAGGAGAAAGGTCAGAAAAATCTTTAGGGAACACATCAGGGTATTCCCTTACAATGGTCATGTATTCAAGCATGATCATCTTCTTTAATCAATCATTTGAGCTAGATATACTTTATCAAAGGTAGTATTATCCACACTTGATATTATGTCTTTGAAGAAGATTCATCCTCCTCCTTATACTTGTACAAATTGGAGGATGCTTTGGGATGTAAAGAGTGATCTCCCTTTTATGAAAGTTGGTGTTGGATTTGAATAATGATAACCAATCCATTCCCAATATAGAATCAAATTACAAAAAAAAAGTAATACCAGATTCCCTAGGAGGATCAGTCTATAAACATTAACTGGGGAAGATTTATATACTTTGGATACAATAATTTTAACATTTTATGTTCGTACAGATAACTCAACATCCATATTTTGAGGTGGTGTTTGAATAGTTATAGTAAACTTCCAAGATATGAAATAATTCTTAGAACCATAATCAAATAGGAAATTCATTATTCTTGAATGAATAACTAGCTTACCTTTCAACACATAATTTTTCGGCTCTAACTCAGCAGTAGTGATGGAATAATTCATACCTTTATCCTTTGTCTTTGGTGGATGATGAATCTGATTACCCTCAAGGACTTGAGGTTTAGTGCACTGGCTTACATTGTTCCCTTTCCCCCTAAAGTTGTAGCATTAGACCATGGGTGGTGCTTTCCTTCCCTCCACAGCATTTTCCTAATTCAACATTAATAAGCTTGGTATCCTTCTCTCCCACACTTATAGAATTTCCCCATCCCTTTGAGGAAGTTTCCATGATGATTCTTCCCAAATTTTTTACATATGGGTGGTTGAGATTTCATTCCTCTTTTTTCATTAGATCCCCTAGCTTGAAACTACATATTTCATTTCATATCCCCATATCCATATGACCATTATCCAAAATCCATATCAACTTTGAGATCAAATCGAATAACATATTTATAAATCCCAAATTTTTAGATAGCCATATCCTTTCAATGGTTTTATTTTAAACCACTAAAGAATTTATCAATTTTTCTATCATTTTTTATAAAAAATCGGAATCGTATCTTGAAATATTTGTGAAATTTTCTTCGTATGACTAGATAGAATCACATTTATTTTTATTAAAATCTATGAATTATATTTCCATCTTTTTATGAAAATTTAGAGGGAAATACTTATTATGAAACATTATCATAAAGTATTCCCACTCCATATCTTCAATTTCATTCTTCAGTTTGGTGTTTTTAATAAATGACCACCATTGATCTGCCTCACCGTCTATATGATCAATGGACATAGTCGACATCTCTATATCATAACAAAAAAGCATATAAAGTATATTCTCCATTGATTTTACCCACTGTTATGTGACTAGTGGATCATATTATCCAATAAATGTCAGTGGTTGTTGCCACATAAAAGACTTGATAGCTAGTTCCTCCTTCTCAGGTGAATTCAGATGTTCCACATTATTTCGGTTTTTGTTTATATCCTAATATATATGGGTAAGAATCACTATGAAATTTTGAAATTCACCACCTAAGGCATTATGTATTTCATTTCGGAAATCACTACATTTTCTCTCACATGGGTTGTTGTTCTGGTTTCTCCTAGTTCCCTACATTTTCTAAAATTGTAATTTTTTTAATAAAACATAAGTCAACAATTCATAAATAAATAAATTATTCCTTTGTGTAATTAAGTTTAAAGGAAAATCTTGTGGGATACCTATATTTATAATTTTTCTAAAATAAGTATTTTTGGGTGTTTACTTATACTTAGTCTCATACTAAGGGTTTTCACTAAGGTTCACTAATCTTAATTCCCAAATAAACTAAATTGTGCTCTGATACCAACTATATCAACCCTACTTTTCTTACATGAATATTACATCGTTTAAAAGATAAACAATATAATAGTGTTACAAAACCAAGATCCAGAAGTTTAGTGTATTGGTAAAATTATAACCATACATAACATTTACATAATAAATCATAAACATTATTTAATTCCTTGTTCTCTAGCTTCTTAGTGGCCATCGTGTTTTCATTATTACAAGTAATAACATAAGGATATACATCAAATAAAAGGGGTGAGATAAAATACCAGTAAGAGGATAGATAAAAAATGGATAAATATAAAATGGGGTGAGAATAATCATCATCATCAGAATATAATCATAGAGACATAATCATAACCAAGAGAGGAAGCATTAGATAAATGCCTAGAATGTGGAAATTCATAAAAATGAAAAATCATGTCTTGGTAATCAACTACCATGCATATTTCAAATTATATCATGAGATAAATCACATTACCCAATTCATTAAAGCACTATATAACTTCAGGTGCACACATCACATCATAATATTTAAATTCACTATATAATTTTGGGTGCATCAATCATATCATAAAATTTACATTATCATGCATTCTATATATAAATTATATCAATATTGGACATAAAATAACCCAAGGAAATGAATGAGTTTAATTTAAAAAAACATAAATTCATGAATAAACATTGGGATTCCAAAGGAAATAGGGAATATCATACTTGTTATAAGAAATATCAATCTTGAGTGAGGAATAAATAATCTCATGAAAAGTAAAAGATGTGTTTTTAGAAAAGAGTGTTCTTTTGGAAAAAACTATTCATTTTTCATAAAATAAGATTAGAAACATGTATATGCATAAAAGAAAATAAAAGGATAAATAAATTATATTTATGGAACATTAAAGGGACAACCATACTAAAATTATATTGAAAGAGAGAAAATACATATAAGAGAGTTTGGTTCGAGAATCCTCGTACCTTAATTTTAGCTTAATTTTGTTGATCTTCTGCCTCCTGAATAACAGATTATTTATTAAAAAATTGATCCAGAAGTTAATTATTGTCATTTTATAAAATATTTATTAATTATAATCATTTTATTATATTTATTATTATTTTTTAATGAAATTTTATCTTTTTTATATTATGTTTTACTTTAACTTTTTCTGTTTTTCCTTGATTTTTCCATTTTGTTAAATGAAATTTATACATTAGTATAATTAATTTTAGAATCATCGATTTAATTTAATCGAACATTAATATCTTATATATAATTTATAATATCCATCCATGAATTTTTTTATAATAATTTTCCTGGAAATGATTATGTGGGTGGTTAACTGACCTTTAATGGGACGTTTCCAAAAGAGCAGGAAAAGGGAGTAAGCAAATTATTTATGTCATATATATAATACTTGCATTAGGTTACCATCATTAATGTAATGTTAAGGTACTGCATAATTAATTTTAGATTATATGGTTTTAAAATGAATCGTCAAAATAAGAAGTAGAATATGTAAAAAGTGAAAATTTAAAAGAGACTTGCTCTTTCCTTGGTGTGGCTTCTCTTATACGATACTATAATTACCTTGGTGATTAGGGTGGATTGCTCCACAAAATACATAATTTTTATAAGAGTATTTTGAGGGATGATTTTTTAAATCTTAGGCTTTTTAATGGATTGGAGGAGTGGTTTTCCAATGGGAGGGAGTGTGGTTATTTATACTTGAGAAGATGGTTATTTTTAGAATAAAATATTAATAAAATAATATATCAATGGTTGGACTTGTAATAGTGGATTTTATAGAATATAAACTATATATTAATATAATATAATGGGTTTTATACTTTAAAACACCTTTATAATTATAATTTATTAATTTATTAAAAAGGACAGTGGAAAGAGACAAAAAATGTTATTTTGAAGAATCACTTTTGACATTAGGTTTTATAAATTTATTTTTAGGTTGGGAAATTGATTTTATTTTATTTAAATGAAATATTTATGAAATTAAATAAAAAATTAAATATCCTAAATTTATAGAAATTAGTATATCACCATTACAACATGAATGATGTGATTTGAGATACATTAGTAATGTGAAAACTGTGTTTTTACTATTCATCCAAAAATTTAGGTATTTCAGAAAATTACCAAAAAAATAACAATTGGATAATTTTGACTTGATGACTTCAAAAGTGGAATCAATTTTAAGAAAATAATTTCTTAAATATGAGAATTTTAATTTTTAATTAAAATTATCATTTATGCCAAAAATACTGGTTTTAATATTATAATTGATTTTCTAACACTTTGAGAAATTAAGTAAGGTCTCATAAAATTATATTATAATCATTAGAAAACAAAATATTAATTTCTGAATAAATTTTATGATAATAAATTTTCATTTAAATCATTAAATTAATTATAAATTTTTTATTAAATATTTATGACTTACAAAAATACCAACACTTAATTTATCATTTTTAAAACATTTAATTACTTATACTATGATATAATTATATCATATTTTCACTTATAATATGCCCAAATTTTATTTATACTTTCATAGGTGATATTACTATTCTATTTGTCATATTACTATTCATAATAGTCATGTTACTATTCCAAAGGTCAAGTTAATATTCCTTCAGTATATATTATTTAACTTCTAGAAATGCCTCTTATTTTGTTCATTCTTAATTTATATAGTTTTTATTGTGTTATCTATATTATTTTATGTCACTTATACAATATGATATAATTATAAGAAGGTAAATTATATTGTTAAAATTATGGGTCATTACAAGGAGGATTTGGACATAATTTGGATAGTGAAGTTTCCCTTATAAAGATAAGATATTCCACTTAAACTTGATGAATGGTAATTTCCTTCTCTTAGAAATAATTTTTTTTATTATAATTTGAAATTAAATTCATAAAAAGGGTAATAAAAAATTTATCCATATGTATAGTAACCATGTTTTCAAATCAGGTATTCCCATGCATCATAATTGGAACTGCTTGACACATCTTTATTTTCAGAAGATTCCTACTAGGTATCTTAATTGATAACTCCCTTACTAGAGTTATAGGGAAGTATCTAATGTTTTTTTAAAACATAAAAGATTTAAAAATGTTTGAATATATATAATCAAAAAAACATTAGCTAACTTTAAGGAAATAATCAAAGTACCCTCCACCATATCATTAGGAATATTCACTAGTAGAAAAAAGGTCTTTAGCGTTGGTTTTTTTTTTATTTTTTACGTCGGTTTTTAACCGACGTTGAAGTCGCCGACGTAAAAAATATGACTTTTTACGTCGGTTTTTGTAAACCGATGCCAAAAAAAAATTTCAATAGCTTTTTTGCGTCGTTTTTGTAAAAAAACTAAGGCCAAATAAACTCATCCGCGTCATTTTTGGCATCAGTTTTCTTAAAAATCGACGCCAAAAAGATTTAAAAATAGTTTCGGCGTTGGTTCTTGAAAAAAAACCGACGCCGTAAATGGGAAAAAACATATTTTTGGCGTCGGTTTTTACAAAAACCGATGCCAAAAAGCAATTTTTATTGTTCTATGTTTTAGATCATTTCCTAATCTTCGATTTCACTGGTCGTGGAGCTAAAATGGAGTTACGGATCAAAAGTTATGGCGGTTAGAAGTTGAACATGTCAAAGTATCGATTAATAGAATATGTTTTAAAGAAAACAAGATAAACACAAGTTAACGTCTCATACACCAAATGATATAAAATATAGATAATACTTCAAACACATTTCGATTATTTTTCGATCTTCCATTGAAATGATATGTTGTTTATCATCATATCTCTTATATTTAGCGTAGATCTCATGTGATCATAAAAACGACGATCGATAATTAAACTTACACCAAGCTTGGTAGATGTCATCAGAATGTTTTATATTTTTAACACGATAATAAAAGTAAACCATCATTATTAGAAATCTAATCGAGTTGCTTATAAATGAAAGACATTAATAATAAATAAAATGAATGAATATAATACGTACCGTATTCAATTTAACGATTGTTGCCGCATTGAAAAATTTATTGAATCGAAGAGGATGAAAATGATGAATGAAGGAGAAACATATTTATATATAGTAAATGAAAATATTTTTGATTGAGTTGTATGAAAATATAGGCAGGATTTTAAAAAGTTAAACGCGCGTTGTGAAAAAAATTGAAATTTTGATCCCGCGTATTAGTGAATACTATTTGGCGTCGGTTTTGTTTGAAACCGATGCAAAAGATGATATATGTTGGTCTTCTAGCGTCAGTTTATTAAGAAAAATGATGCTAGAAATTGCAATCGATATCATTTTTGGCGTCAGTTTTTAAATAAACCGATGCTAAAAAGATAAAAAAATACATTTCACGTCGGTTTTTAGAAAAACCGACACAAAAAACAAAAACAGTTTTGGCGTCGGTTTTTTTGAAAACCGACGCGAAAAGTAAACAAATTTTTTTTTGTCGTCGGTTTAAACCGACGTGAAAAAAAGAATTTTTGGCGTCAGTTTTTTTGAAAACTGATGCCAAAACATAAAAAAAAATTTACCATGTTTTAGAAAAAATTTTAAGGGTCAATTTTACTGGTCGTGGAGCTAAAACGGAGTTACGGATTAAAAGTAATGGCCTTTGAAAGTTGGACTTAATTAAGACTTCTTTTAGAGAATATCAACTTTCAACATCCATAACTTTCAATCCGTAACTCCGTTTTTTCTCCATGACTAGTCAAATCAAAGCTTAGGGAATTATATATAGGACTATAAATTTTTTTACATTTTTGGTGTCGGTTTTCATAAAAACTAATTTCATAACTTTTTTTTTATTTTTTCACGTCGGTTTTTTTAAAAACCGACGCCAAAACTAATCTTTTTTTAGGTTTTGGCATTGGTTTTTAAAAAACCGACGCCAAAACGTATTCGCAAAAATATTTTACGTCCATTTTTAAATAAACTGATTCTAAAAAAACCGACGCGAAACGTAAAAATAAATTGTTTTTCGTGTCGGTTTTTAAAAAATCCGACGCCAAAAATAAAAAAACAGTTGTGCCGTCAGTTTTTATGAAAACCGACGCGAAAAACAAAAAATATATTTTTGGCGTCGGGTTTTCTAAAAACTGACGTCAAAAAATAAAAACAAATTTACCATGTTTTAGAAATTTTCTTAAGCTTCGATTTGACTGGTCGTGGAACTAAAACGGAGTTACGGATTAAAAGTTATGGCCTTTGAAAGTTGGACTTAATTAACACTTCTTTTAGAGAAGATCAACTTCCAACATCCATAACTTTTAATCTGTAACTCCTTTTTTTCTCCATGACCGGTCAAATCAATGCTTTGGGAATTATCTATAGGACTGTAATTTTTTTTTACATTTTAGGCATCGGTTTTCATAAAAACTGATGTCATAAATTTTTTTTATTTTTTCACGTCAGTTTTTTTAAAAACCGACGCCAAAATGTATCCGCAAAAATATTTTACATCGGTTTATAAGAAACTGACGTCAAATTGACGACGTTAAAATTGATTTTTCTACTAGTGATTGACTTCAACATTGGTGATTACATAATCTTGTATTTTATCAATTAGACTTTTTTAGGTAAATTTGCTTGATTTTTGGATAATTTGTATGTATAATGTCCCTTATGGCTATATCTAAATCATGTAACATCAACTACTTCTTCCTTACCCTTACATTGGTGATATTAATGGCATTTTTTTCATCACTTGTAACAAACTTGTGTTCCCTTCTAATAATACCAAGGGTGTTTCTTCCGATTATTATCACATGTGGGAAATATCATGATTCATTTCTACCCCTTATACGTATTGTTCTTCCCATGATGATTTGTTGGCCTCTTCTTTTATATATTTCCCTTGTGTACATACATCCTGGATAAATCCTTTTCATTCTTAATTGAACTCAAGAATATATCCTCATATGATTAAAAGGTATGGGAGAATGATGTCGTTTTAAGGATAAGTTTTAACCCAATAAAGAAATGATCAATATTTCTTTCTAGTCTATGTATATAGTATGAAACATGCCTAGATAACCCTGTAAATTTAGCTTCATATTCAGCAACATTTCCCCCCTCTTTTTTTCTAAGATTGATGTAATTACATTCCATTTCCACTCTATGTTCATGGGGATTTTTTTTATAAAATTTCCCTATGAAATTTCTCTATTCCATGAACTTTTTCTCATCTTCCTCTTTAGTGTTTTGAATTATCGACCACCATTGGTTTTCATCTCCCTTCAGATGATAGACCATGATGATGAATTTGTCTTTTTAACTAATACCCAAAGAAAGAAATAACTTCTCGAGGGGCTTTATCCATTTTTCACCTGCCAATATATTAGTATTTCCACTTAATATTAGAGTTTTTGTCACATGAATTAGTAAAAATAGTTTCATTATATTTTGGATTATTTGGTCACTCTATGAGAGTGATATTATTTTTCATAACCAGGTTCAACTTCCCTAATATGGACATGAACTAATTAGCCTCAACTCTATCTTTATTAACTTGATCAGGGGGAATATCCCTACATTGACTATGATTTTTACATGATTATCATTCCTCCTATTATTCATAATCTTTGTACAATAGCATACATATAATTAGATCATAAAATTAAAATTTAAACTAAAATTCCTATTATTCTTGCTAGAGTGTTCTCTATAAATATTGAAGGTGTTTTATAGAACTTGTGTTATCTAACATGGTTTGTATAAATATAATCTCTAAGGTTGCAACAAAACTTCATTTGACGCTAACTGTAACATTCTGGATTCCAAAAACCTATATTTTGTGGTTATATTAAATTAGTATTACAATGTACAAGAGTTACAAAATGATCAAGCAATATTGTAGTTTTATAAAACTATATACCTACATTCAATTCATTTTAAAACATAAGACAAACCATGAAAATATGAGAACATGATTATCCCTTCCATCATATCCCTAAAAATTATACATATTCCTCATCTATATTTTCTTGGGGAAATGAAATCAAATCAGTGTGATCTTAGATACTTAGTATGGAGTAGCATAAAGTGGAAGTTTACATTATATAAACATGGCATAAGTGATATGGAAATAATAAATAAACAACATTAATCAATAATTAATTTAAAATTAGGGCATTTTATATCTATGAAAATAAATGAAAAAATGGATAACAATAATCATTGATACCATACTGATGGAATGTATAATGTTGAACATCAAAAAATTGATCTTAAGGAATTTTTTCAAGACACTTCCATTTCATGGTATATTGTATACACTAAAACCCAACATTTTTTGTCTCATGATACCTATCAATACATTAAGGGGATATATAATTCTTGGACCTACTAATCATCTAATTTAGTCTAATTCATTCACTATAAGAGTAATCAAGAACATTCATACCTTTTCTTGAGTAACCACTTACTAAATAAAACTTATCTATCCACATAATTAATAAATATGAAAATAAAATACTTCCACAATCAATAGAATAATCTAGATGATTAGGATAACATCCTTTAATTAACTTTGAAATCATGGTGTATCATAAAAATAACATGAAGTCCCCTAATCAAAGAAATATTGGTGTTAGGGTACTTACAATGTATTGAGTCATCCGTGGAAGATAGTAATTGGGTTAAATATTTTTCATTGGTCGGCGACCAAATAAATTTTGGTAAAAATCCTTTATCATGGTTCATTAAGAGAATGTGAATATTCCAAATCATATCCCATAGGATTAAATCTCTAGGTGTACAGTCTTATGCCAACTCATCATGAATCAGAGTGATGATTTATTCAATTATCAACCAACTCTTTTCGAGGTGATTATCCCTTGGTGAATCTCTGTTACAGCCAAATCCAATTTCTAATATCTAGATAGATATTTATTTTCTATTAAATTACACACAGATATACTTTACCAAAACATAGGATGGTTTTTTGACCATGGAGAAGGTAACTCTTTAATAAAAATAATATTATAGTTGGGTAATAATATATACTTTTAAATCCGTTAAATTTCATGATTAACATGAAAACATTATTCTATGGAAATTTATTCACCACACATACAAAAATAGGTGGTGATTATAACATCAGTCTCAATGAATGAAAATTGAGACAGAAAAAAACCCCACTTATGGATTGGGTAGTAATTCAATAATAACATATTAAAATTTATGGATTAAAATTTTTCTTTTAATAAAATGAATAAATTAATTTCATTATATAATATCTCAAATAGGAATTATATACACTATAAAAATGAAATTATGTCCATGAAACAAAATTTGTCTCAAATAGATGAATTTGAGATGGAAAACCCTTACCTATAATCTCGAATTCCACGAACATACTTTAACCTCTTATATAATTAACATATATACCTTTATAACTTTATTCAAAACCTTACACATTTCCTTTTTCATATATACTCTTTATAAATAGTTATTCTCTGTATGAATTCTTCTGATTTTCTACAACGGTCTTTATAGATTTGGTCGTTTGTATTTAGTTTCATAATTGCAGTGTTTATATTCATTATTATTCATAATTACATTATTAAGATTTCATTAAAGTTACTAGAATGTATTATTTATAATAATATATGATGTTTAAAATTCTTTTCATGAGTTTTTTAGACATTATCCTTGAATATGAAGTCGATGATAAGCATGGTTTGGCGATTTTTGAAGAACAGAGGGTGTTTCCCTAATTGATGAATTAGATATTGATATAATATATCCATAACCTAAAAAATCATTATTTACACATTTCTATAATATTGTAGCATAAATAATTTTTAATATTCGTCCATGATATAAATTCATAGTATTATTCAAGTATGTGGTTAAACTGACCCAAACATGAACATACCAAGATATAATGAAGGATTATGAGGTGGTTTTGATATAATATCATTATACTAGAAAAATAATGATTTTATTTAGTTTTTATTAGTGTAATATATTATAATTTTAATGAATTATAAGGATAATTAATGGATATGAATATCTTACATGATTTGAATAAAATATTATCTTCTTAACATGCTTATTTTAAATGATTAAAATAATGATGATCATTTATTGATCATATCATTAATTGGTTATCTGATTTTCCATACCCTAACCATAATGATATAATAAATATCATATTTATACTTTAAGACCATTTTTATATCCAAAATTTTAAATAGGTGAAGGAAATTAAAACATGTTATGTTGTAGTGGCAGTAGTCCACACAACGCACGAACAACAGTTTTGTTTTTCTTAATGGATGGGGTTTATGAATAAATAATGATAGTAAATTTAATATATTAAAATTATATTATATAAATTATAATTATATAATTATATAAGTGTTCATAGAATAAATTTGAAATAATATAATTAAGTAGAAAACTAAGTAGTTGATAATACTCACATCGGGACTCCAATTTTCCAAGGAAGTATCCTTAGAAATGAGGTCCCTATGATAAGTAATGGTGAATAGATGATTTTAAATTTTAGATAGGGTTATAGGGATAGAAAAATGTAATATTTTCAAAGATAAATTTTAATTATATGTGGTGAAAATGTTATCCTTTTATAATTGATGGGAAGGGTAGTTTTGGGAGTAATCGTTACGTTTTCAATTATGCAAGGTTACTATTCAAGTATCAAAGGCCAAAAAATGGACAAAATTTGAGAGTAATATGATTATGGTTAAAAAATAACCTATAAAAATTCTCTTTTATACAACTTTGAGTGTTTTGAGGAATTTCTAACCTTGTGTCTTTTCCCATAAATAACTTTTACTTTGGTAATAAATTTCTAACCTTACTAATTAATTTTAATGAAAAATAATAAGATTTATCATCTTACCTAATTTTATAAATCTGATTAAAAATTTGAAATTCATTTCATAAAATAATATTTCTATATTTTTTCAAAAGATAATTTTAAAATAAATGAACTTAATCTTATAAAAAATAGTTTTATAAGATAGAACGTTTTTATGATTTAAATCTAAATATACGATAAAATTATACTGGATACACATTTTAATGACATAAATTGATTTATTATGAAAAAAATAAATTTTTGAGGCTCTAAAGTTAATCCAAAATCAAATCTACCATGAAAATAAATTATTTAAAGAAAATACCGAAAGTAATTTTTTTATTAATGTGACATTTTAATTAGATATAAAAACATTGTAATTAGTATTTAATAATTCAAAGAATATTTTAAAATGAATATTTTTATTCCTTAAATTCATAATTTATAACTTAAACTTTTCTCTAAACTTCTATGTAATTATTATGTTATGATAAAGTCATACTAATTATGACTATTGTGAAAACTGTATTTTTCGACTAAAAACTCGCTTTTCCTAAGAATCTCAAAAATTTATCCTGAGATAATTTCCATACGATGAATTAAAAAAATAAGTTAGTTTAGTAAATTTTAAATTATTAAATTAATTTATTAAATAAATTCATGAATAAAGATTTTTTAAAGGGAACATTGTGTGATAGTTCAGGATATGGTGTTTACCTGCTATAATAGGGTCTTAGGTGTTATATCCCCCATTAAATAATTTCATCCTCAAAAATTTGGGTATATATTAGATATTGAAAAAAGTGGATACTTCTTCCTTTTGTCTTATTTAGGCTCCTAGGTTTCCACTTCTATTTTATGGTTTCTCTAAAATAATTTCACCAAACGAGTTTTCTGTTTCTACAATAATTACTCTATGGTGTTAAGAATATGGAGAGGATTCTCATTATAAGACAAGACATGCTCCCAATCATGTGAGAACATTCATTATATCTGGAATGTATTTACTTTTTAATGAAACATGTGAAATTCCATGTGCTTTAGAAATGTTGTGTGGCATATCCAACTAGTAAGATACAACCCCACTTCATTATCGTATTTCAAATGGCCAAATCAATATAGGGATTAACTTCCCCTTTTTACCAAATAATATACATCCCTTTGATGGTGAAACATTCAATAATACATGATCACCAAATAAGATTTCCAATTAGTTACTTTGATTATCATCATATCCCTTTTGTATGATTTTGGATGATTTGATGTGATCTAGAATAATTTGTACTTTAACAGTTATCTCCTCTATAAGATCTATTTCAACTAACTTTCTTTCTCCAACTTATTCCCAAAATATTAGAGTATTAAACCTAGTTCCATACAATTCTTTATATGTTGTCATTTAGATTCTAAAATTGAAGCTATTATTATATAAAAAATCAACCAAAGGTTGATACTTATCCTACATACCTTAAAAGTCAAGAGAACATGACCTCACTATGGATTCAAATGTCAAGATAGTACTTTTAGACTACCCATCGTTCTAGGGATGATATGTGGTTCTTAAATGTATCTCATTATTGACATATTTTTTAAGACTCTTCTAAAATTTTGATGTGAACTAAGAGACATGATCAGATACAATTTATAGAGGTTCCCCAAAAAGCTTTATGATTTCATTGATATAGATCTAAGAAAAAAGCTCAAGGGGTAAATCCTCACTTATCAATGGGAAATGATCAGACTTAATAATAAAATGAATGATGACCTCTATATAATTATTATTCCTTTGAGTCATTGGGAGTCCAGTGACAAAGTCCATTGTAACATTGTATCACTTCTATATAGGTATAGGTAGAGGTTTCATGTCTCCCTTATGATGTCTTCTTTCAAACTTTACCTGCTGGCATACTAAGAATATAGATACATAGTCTAAAATTTCTTGATAAATACCATCCCATCAGTTTTTTCTCATAAATACTTATACACAATTTTACTGCCAAGGTGTATAGAAAAATTCAAGATATGTACTTTATCTATTTGTTCCTTTTGCAAATCTAGTATGGATAGAATATATAACCTCTTCCCAAACATCAACACTCCTTCTCTATATATAAAGCCTATCAATTTCCTATAATTCACTACTTTAGTCATCCTTTTTTAACTCTTCATCATCCTATTGATACTTCTCTATCCTTTCTAATAAGGATGGTTTATCAATTTCTTGGAAAAGGATTGATGGGCCCCCCTTCCTAGAAATCATCATATCCATCTTTATTGGATCTCTATATATGGGATTCTTATTAATACTCATTATATTCAAAACATCATGGTATCTATTACTCAATGCATTGTGATACTTTTTTCCTTCCCAGGTTGGTAGTGTATCAAGCAATCATAGTCCTTGAGTAGTTCTAACCATTTTATTTCATGCATGTTGAGCTGCTTCTAGGATAATATATACTTAAAAATCTATTGGACCATATATATATCACAACTTTCACCATGGAGGTAGTTTCTCTATATTTTCAAAGAAACTTTTACAACTTCGATCTCAATTTCATGAGTGGGATAGTTATATTTATGGATTTTCAAATACCTTAAACCATATTCAATCTCTCTATCATTCTACATAAGGACATATCCAAGCACTTTCTTCAATGCATCACTATAAATTACAAATCCTTTATTTCCTGATTGTAATGTTAATTCAGGTTTATTAATAAGTCTCCTCTTTATCTCCTAAAAAATTTCTACACATTACCTTGACCATGTGAATTTAACCCATTTATGTGTTAACTTGGTCAATGGGTAGTCCAATTGGGAAAAATCTTGAACAAACAACTGATAGTAACCCACTACCCCTGAGAAACTTCGTATCTTAGTTATATTCATCAATGTTGTCCATTATTTGACTATATTTTTCTTTGGAGGGTCAAAATATTTTATATCTTTAGATAAAATATGGCCAGGAAAAGAAATTTCAATGAGCCAAAATTCACACTTACTGTACTTCCCATATAATTCCTTTTTTATGAGGGTCTCTAGAATTATTTACATATGACTCTCATGATCATCATAGATCTCATATGTTATCAAGATAAAATTAATGAATAAAAAAAATGTTATCAAGATACTTATTGAATAATATATTCATTATATTTATAAAGACATAAGGTTAATTAGTCAATCCAAAAGGCATTACCATAAAATCAAAATGTGTGCACCTTGTTTGAAATGTCATCTTTAGTATATCATCCTTATTCACCATTAACTGATGATAACCAGAGTGAACATAGGTCCTTAAAAAGTATTTGGATCCTTAAATTTGATCAAATAATTCATCTATGTTTGTAAATGATACTTATTCTTTAAAGAAATGTAATTTATCTCCCTATAATAAATGCACAATCTCATGGACCCTTCCTTCTTTTTCATGAATAAAACAGGTGCTCCCCATAATGAAACACTAGGATTTATAAATCCATTATCGCTCAACTTATATAATTGTTTCCTTAACTCCACCAACATGATAGGTTCCATTCTATAAGGATTTTTAGATACATGTCTTGCTTCTAAGATTAGTTTAGTGGAGAACAAAACTTCATGCTCTAGTGGATGATTAGGTAATTCTTATGAAAAAACATAAATGAAAATTTTTACCATGGGTACATCCTCTATTATTAGGATACCTTACTCATCCATATATCATACTTGGTCTTCCTATTTACCCATAATTTAATTAAGGATGGCTATTAGGGGATTATTCATACTTGATCTTGATGGTTAATTTTCCCCTTTAAAGGAAAGATATTCCACCTCACCTTCACGAATCATAATATCATTCTCTTGGAAATGATTTTTTTTATTATACTTTAAAATTAAATCCATTATAAAGATATTATCTAATTAAACCATAGGTATAATAACCATGTTTCAAAAAAGTGTATGCATTTGCATCATAATTGGAACTACATGACATATATTTATTTCTATAAGATTCCAACTTGGTGTCAAAATTGATAACTCCCTTACTAGGGTTCTAGGGAAGCATCTAATATTTTGGAATATATGGAAGATAAAAAAGAGTGTAAAGATCAAGAATCAAATAAAGCATAAGAAAACATTGAGATAATGATCAAAGTACCTGTTAATGCATTATTAGGAACTTTAAATTTAGATGTGGTAATCACATAATCTTGGCCATGCTCACTTAGAATTTATTGAGGTAGATTTTCTTTATGTTTGGGAATTTGTTATAATAATGTCATTTAACCATAAAATTAAATCATTTAACATCAAAATATTCTATGTTTCCCTTTCATGGGTGATATTTATTGGCTTTTTCTCAGCAGATGTTACAAACTTGTGTTCCCTTCCTGAAATCCCCAAGGTGTTTATTCCCATAGTTTTTACATGTAGTAAATTCCATAACTAATTTATTCCCCTTAGATGAATTATTATTCACATGATGCTCAATCGTCCCCTTATTCTCCTAATTTCCCTTGGATACATATATCCTATAAAAATCCTTTTCTATCTTAATGGATCTTGATACTGTATCCTTATATAATGAAAATATATAAGAAACCACTTCTGTTTAAAGTCTAGGTTTTAACCCACTAAATAAAAGATCAATATTTATTTATAGTCTATGGCATAGTCTAGAAAAAACCTAGATAACTTGTAAATTTATCCGTATATTCAGTAACATTTTCCTTCTCCTTTTGTCTAAGATTGTGGAACTTCTTTTCCATTTCCACACTTATCTCATGAGGAAATTATTTTTCATAGAATACCTCCTTGAAATCATGTCATTACATGCACTTGATCATTTCTTCTTATTTAGTGTTTTGAATTTGTTTCCATCATTGGTCTACATCTCCCTTTAGACTATAGACCGGAATGATAACTTTTTAATTTTCAATACTTCCCACAGTGATAAAGATCTCATCTAGAAACTTAATCCATTATTTATCTACTAATTTATTAATAGTTCAACTAAAATTTGGATGTTTTTGTTGTATGAATCAGTCCGATTTAGTTACCCCACATTCTGTATTAGTAGGACACTCCATCCGGGTGATAGTTTTTTTATAACTTAGGGAAACGTTCATAATATGGTTATGAACTGATTATCCTCAACTCTGAAATCATTAACTTTTTCAGGGGGGGTATCCTTGTATGGACAATAGGTGTTGATACGATTCTCATTATTCCCATTAGTTTCCATCTTCATATAATGGCACACACATAATTAGCTCATAACATTTAATTGTAAAATATAATTCTTATTATTCTTTATAGAGTGTAGTTAATAAATATTGAGGGTTTTTCATAGAACTATTGATATATAATTTGGTTCCTTTAAATCAAATCCCCAATGTTTCTAATAAAGTTCCTTTGATACTATCTGTAACACCCTGGACTCCAAAAACCTAGATCTGGTAGTTATATTGCATTATTTGTACAAATTTCAAGATTTAATTAAGGATAAAACAGTTTAGTAGTTTTACAATATTAGATACTTATATAAAACACATTTCTAAACATAAGATACAATATAAACATAATACAAGAATGTGATTATCCCTTCCATAATAGCCCTAAAAGTTATACATAGTAATCATCTAGGTTTCCTGGGGAAATAAAAATAGATAAGGGTCAGTATGGAGTATAATACAATATAATTTTACATAACATAGGTATGACATCAGTGATGTGGTTAGAATAAATGAACAACATGAATCGATAATCAACTGAAATTGAGGGTATGTTATATCCATGAAAATAAATGAAAACATGGATAATAGTAATCATTTATATCATACTAATATAATGAATAATTTTGGATAATAAAAACTTGTTATCAAGGCCTTATTCCAAGACACTTTTCTATCATGCTAAGAGGTATACACCAAACCCCAACCTATTTTGTCTCATGAGACCTGTCGATACATCAAGGGGTTGTATAATTCAAGGCCTCAATCATAACTTAATTATGTATAATGAGTTCACTATAAGATTTATCTGTCTATGTAATGAATAAATGTGAAAATAAAATACTTCCAAATTTAATATAATAATTTGGATGTCTCATAGAACATCCCTTAATCAACTTGATATTCATGGGGCATAATGAAAGTAACATGTTTTACCCTTATAAAATAAATATATGGGTGAGGGTACTTCTAATGTGATAATTCATCCATGGAAGAGAGTAATTGGTTTCAATATTTTTCATTAGTAGGAGACCAAATCAATAGTAAGAAAAATCTTTTATCATGGTTCATTAAGAGTGGGTGAATATTCCAAAGCATATCCCCCGAGAGTGTCTTGTTAGGTGTGTGGTATTAAACCCACTTCTCATGCATTAGGGTGATAAATAAGTAAGTTCTAAACAAACACTTTTTGTATTGATTATCCCTAGGTGTATCTATTCCATAATCGCATCCACTTTCTAATATACATAAATTGATGTATTTTCTAGGAAATTATACACACTTTTAATTTACCAAATATTAGGACAGTTTTTCCACCATGTTTAAGGTAAATATTGAATAGAATGAATATGAGAGAGGAATAATAATGTATAATTTTAAATCCATTAAATTTCATGAGTAACATAGAAAAAATTCTCCCATATTAATGTATCCACCACATAAAAGAAAATAGTTGGTGATTATAACATGAGTCCTAAAGAATGAAAAATGAGATAGAAAACCCCTCATATAGTTTGCGTAGAAATTACATTATAACCATTTAAAATTTAGGTCTTAAAATTAATATTTAAATACCAGTAATAAATTCCTTTCATTATAGAACATCTCAAATAATTTTTAAATACACCACAAAAGAAATTAGGTTCATAATACAAAATATGTCTCAAAGAGTGTGAATTTGAGATAGAAAATATTATCCTAAATTCCATGGAGATACTTTAACCTCTTATATCATAAACATAGATATCTTAATAACATGATTCAAAACCTTAATAATATCTATTTTCATCTTTACACTTTATAAACAGTCTTTCTCTATTTGAATTCTACCGATTTTCCACATCGATGATTATAATTTTGATCAGTTGTACTAATTTCATAACATGGGTGTTAATATCCATTATTCTTCAAAATTAAATTATTTATAAGTAATTAAAGTTTATATTATTAATTATTTTTAAAAAATTATGATGTTTATAATTCCATTCAAGAGTGTTTTAGACCTTATCCTTGAATATGAAGTCGATAATAAGCATGTTTTGTTGATTTTTTATTAACAGAGGGTGTTTCCTTAATTGATAAATTAAAAATTGATATAATTATAAAAAATAAAAAAATAATTATTTACACATTTATATACTATTATAAAAATAAATTATTTCTCATAGTCATCCTTGATATAAATGCTTAGTATTGTTCATGTAAGTGGTTAAATCGATCCAAACATGAATATGCCCTGTTTTAATGAATGATTGTGATGTGGTTTTGTTGTAATGTTATTATATAAGAAGAGTAATGATATTATTTAATATTTATTAGTGTGAAATTTTATAATTTAAATTAATTATAATAATAATTAATGATATAAATATCTTACAAGATTTTAATAAATGATTATCTTCTTTGCTTTCTTATTTTAAACAATTAAATTAACAATGATCGTTTTTTGATCATATCATTAATAGGATCAATAATTTGTTAACCCAAGACCTTAATGAAATCATAAAAAATCATATTTATTCTTTAATACCATACTTATCTCAAAAAAATAAAGTGGTGGAAGAAAACAAAACACGTTTCTTCGTGGAGGTGGTAGTTCACACAATGCACAAACAATGATTTTATTTTTCTTAATGGATGTGGTATATGAATAAATAATGATAATTCCCTTAATATAGTAACATTAAAGTATATAAATTATAATAATAAAATTATATTAGTGTATCTAGGATAAATTTTAAGTAATATAATTAATAATAAAACTAAGTAGTTAATAATACTAAAATCGGGGACTTGAATTTTTCTTTGAAATTAGGGTCTTATGCTAAGTAATGGTTAACAAAAGATTTTGAATGTAGTAGAGGGTTATAGGAAGAGAAAAATTGAATATTTACATGGATAAATTATAATGTTAAGTTATTCTTGAAGTGGTGTAGATGTTACCCTTTTATAAGTGAAGGGAAGGGTAGTTTTGGAGTAACCCTTTCATTTTCAATAAAGTAAGGTTACTATTCAAGTGAAAAGGGGAAACAAATGAAACAATAGGTGATTAAAAGGATTTTTGTTCAAAAAACACCTCAAAAACTCCTTTTTTATATAAATTTTAGTATTTTAATTCTTTTTTAACTTTTTTCCATTTACCTTAATTAACTTTTACCTTACTAATTAATTTATAACCTTAGTAATAAATTTTAATGAAAAATATTAAGATTGAAATTTCTACATAATTTGATACTTATAATTTAAAATTTGAAAATAATTTTATCAAATAATTTTTTTTAATGGTGTGAAAAGTTAATTTTAAAATAAATACACTTAATCGTGTAAAAATAGTTTTCTGAGAAATAACATTTTTAATATTTAAAACTATATATAAGATAAAATTTTCCTGAATATTGATTTTAATTACAGTAATTTATTTATTATAAATAAAATTTATGAGTCTCTTATGGTAATCCAAAATTGGATCTCCCTTGAAAATACTAGATTTAATGAAAAGTTCAAAAGTAGTTTTTTTATTAAATTAATATATTAATTAGTTCTAAAAACATTAGAAATAGGATTTATAAATTAAAATAATGTTTTAAAATTAATATTTTAATTCATTAAATTCAATTTTATTAGTTAAAATTTTTCCTAAAATTATAGTTCCTTCTTTTATAATGATGAATTCATATAAATTGAAATTTTTGTGTATCCTGTAATTTTCAACTAAAACTGACCTTTTTAGAAAAATATCAAAAAACTATTCTAAGATAATTTTGATACGATGAATTAAAAAATGATGTTATTTTGGTAAATTTAAAATTATTAAATTAATATATTAAATAAATTAATGAATAAATTATCTTTAAAATGTTCATTGCGTGATAGTTCAGGATATGGTGTTTACCTACTGTAGTAGAGTCTCAAGTGTCACACGAAGTACCAAAATTCATTCAATACATGGTACAATGACCATACAACATTAAATTAGAAATTCAATCAACAAAAATCACAATATAAATGTCTCAACCCCTACCCTCAACAACATTTTCAAAGACAAAACCTATTTAAAGGCCAATAGGTCCAATACCAACATCCACTATTTTAATTCCAACAACCCATTAAATTACACATACAATATCCAATGTATCCTCTTGGGATAAACCAACTACACATGCCCCTATCCAGTCTATCCCTCACCCAATACATGAAAAATTGTGTAACAATAGATAAAATAAATTCAGAATTCTCATCAAATAAAAATTTATTAAAAACCATTAAAACTAGAAAGGCACTCATTCCTGGTCAATTTATCCCTCCCCTAACATTTATGGGAGAATAAATATACACACAATAATCACTATAATAACTTACAAAATCGAAATTCTTAAGATGTAGGAAAGTAATTGAAAAAACTGAACAAACCATTCCAGAACCATTAAAGGCTTCAATGTCATGTGATAATGATAAAGACTCACCATTAGAATCTAAAAATCTAATGAGAATGTGAAAGAAAAATGACCTCACCAAAAATTAAAACAACCTTCTACCTTACCTCAAAGGATGAGAAGAAAATATAAACTTGAACTAAATGAAACATTAAGGGAATTCTTCTCTAAGGTTTATCATAACAATCCCCTTCTTGAAAAAATTAAAGCCATACATGTTTAATCTAAGTACCTTAAGGACTTGTGTCCTTTAAAAATAAAATTTTCACACAAAAATAAAGCCAATTTGGATGATAATGTGAGTACCACTATTTGGGGTTACATTCTCCCTATGTTGAAAACTCGAGTTGTCTATACATCAACATTGAACATGGATAGAACAAATTTATCAAAGCCCATTTTGATCTAAGATCCAGTTTTAATCTCATTCTATATACTATGTATTTACAATTAGTTATTGAAGAGATTCAACCCACTTATATCACTCTCTATCTAGATGATCATAGTATTAGGGTTCCTAAGGGAAAATTAAGGGATATTTTGGTGAAAGCTGAAAACTGCATCTATAATTCTGACTTCATTGTCTTATAAAATTATTCTAACATAGGTAATATGGTAAAAAATCCAATCATCCTTGGTTTTCCTTTCCTGAAAACAATAAACACAATCATTTGAGTTAGGAATTGGAACAAGACCATAATATTTAGAAACATGGGCCTTGATTTGAACATCTATAATTTAAGATATCAAATCATGGACAATAAAGAGATTCATGAGGTAAATTGGATATCTATTGTTGATAGTAAACCTAAGTAACATCAAATTTTTTGTAATGTTTAATTCAAGAAAATAATGATTTACTTTGTTTACATAAGTTAAGTTTATCTCCTTGGACTGAATATATTTTAGATATTTCTTATGATGATATTTTAAAATAACCAACTAGTGTAACCTTTGGATAAACCACATACATCAATTCCATGACCATTCCCAAACCTTTTCTGGGATATTTAGTGCATGAAACATCCATTTTTAAGGAAAAAAATTGTGTTTTTAATTCTTGGAAACGAAACTAAGTTTGATTCAAATCCCCAACCTTCTTCTGAAATTGTTAACCAGCCTGATCTCAAATTCATGGTCTTGACTTCATCACTCAAGTACACATTCTTAGGGAGTATTCAAAAACTTATTTTTTCATACTATCTTCTTTCAAATAACACCAAGAGATAATTCTTCTAGACATCCTGAGTAAGAATAAAAAAGAAATTAGATGGACCTTGTATGATATTCCTAGGATTATCTATCCATCCAATGGCCTGAAGGCCTTTATTTTTTATTGATTTTTTATAATCCACCTTTCAAGGGGTGATGTGGAACCCTTACAAGCCCCGTAGGCATATGTATTACATGGCCCGTATGCCTTAGAGGAATTCATTGCCTGTAGTCTTCAAACATTACATACAACCCAGACTAACAACCTAGAACTGCTCTTCCCCAGCATCTTCATCGTGAAATCAGCTCTCCTACTTCGTATGGTTGTTAGGCTAGGAATTCATGTGCATGCACAGGCTTGTCCCAATCTTATAAATGTGGTATGTAAGTAACTCCTTAAGTTGTTGAAAGACGATATCATTTACCCCTTCACTGATAGTGAGTGGGTAATCCCAGTTCAAATAGATCCTATGAAGAATGGAATTACTATGATTACCAAGGATGATAGTGATATTATCCCTCACAAGGATCAGTAGTGGATGGAGTGTGTGCATTGAATATAGGAAGTTAAACTCATTTACCAAGAATGTTCATTTTCCTTTAGCCTTTATTGACTAAGTCCTTAAGTGAGTGGTGGCACATGAGGTCTACTATTTTCTAGATGGATAGTCAGGGTAAAATCAAATTGAGATCTATTTAGAAGATCAAGGAAAAAATAGCATCTACCTGTCCATTTGGAACTTTTTCCTTGAAGTGCATGCCCTTAAGGTTATGTAATTCCCCTGGTAGTTTCTAGTAGTGCATGATAGGAATCTTATATGACATAGTGGGGGGGATTTATAGGAGTTTAGGGAACACTTATCCTTATTTGGGGATATATTTGAGGGTTTCATAATAAAAATTGATAGGGAATTTCTTATATTTGAGGATAATAATCTCAACATAAATAGAAAAAATGTATTTTCATGGTAAAGGAAAGAGTATTTATAGGACATATAGACTCTGGTGGAGGGATTGAAGTTGATAAATCCAAGTCGGATGTCATTCTTCACCTTCTCTCTCCAATAAACTACCACAGAACTGTAGGTTCTAGGCACATAAGAAGTATGTGATGGATTGTTCCCAACTTTTATTTTTATCATGATAGATGATTAATCAGATATTTACACAATGATAAACATCATGATCAACAAAAATGAGTAAAATAATATAT
Organism: Viscum album; assembly: GCA_963277665.1. Taxonomy (NCBI): domain Eukaryota; kingdom Viridiplantae; phylum Streptophyta; class Magnoliopsida; order Santalales; family Viscaceae; genus Viscum; species Viscum album. The sequence goes on from OY728131.1 coordinate 565,318,023, forward strand.
AAAATGGATAAAAACTATAAAAAAAATTACACGATCATCACATATTATTTATAATTAATTTAAAGAAATAAAGAATTACCTTACGTGAAAGTATTTATTCTTTAATGGATCTGAGAATTGATCTACATCATACCATTGTTAGATTGTAGGAATAAATATTAGTTTCCCTCTAATGGTGATCCAAACATGTTCCATAAATTTCTGAACATCACCATAGGAATAATCAAATTCTAGCATGAAATATCTTATCACTTGGATCATTTTCCTTTGATCACCCAAGAATCACTTCCTAATGATTCTATTTGATCTCTCTTGACTTGAGAGTGGAATGTGGAGGAATATCACTCTCCATTATTGGTGAGAATTCTTAGAGATGGGAGCTCTCTAGGGCTTGAGATTATACTCCTAATTTCATTATGCACAACAAATTAAAAGAATTATCTCTATTGAAAAGTAATATAATTCGGTTTATATACTACTAGGGTTAGAAATAAATAATATTACAATTTCCATTTATTATTAATTTAATCTCTGCAGAACCCCATGTCTATAACAATGATATTATTATTATTTCTTGACATGTGCTAACTCTTGAATTAAATGAAATATTATTTAATCAAATAATATTTAATATATATTATTTGTCACGGGACCTATAAAATTGGTCCGCAATTCCTTCACAATATTTATTGGGCCTTTAATATTGAATAATTTATTTAATAAATAAATATTACTACATTATTCACAAATAAATAAATAAATATTATATTCAATTAGTAGGAAATAAATATTTATTAAATATTCTGCTCACATAATATTCTCTTAAATAGGTGGTGATGGATTATATGTCATCCAGAAAACATTAATAATTATTAAACCATGTACGAGAATAATATTTATTCAACTTATTAAATAATAAGTAATAATATATTATTTAACTGAGATTTTGGATACACTTACTATCTATGACCCTCAAGGCCTCTTTCTCAGTGGAATTAAGCAAAGAATCCTAAAGTCCAAGGTTAGTGTCTAGAAAAACACAAAGAAACCCAAAGAGAAATAAGTTAATTTTTCAGTGACATAATACCTCATAAAAATGCTTATTGTGTAATATAATCCCTTTATTATGATTCTATAATCAAGCATGTTTTATGATGGTTCCATCAACCTATGTTCTTGATGTCTCTTTCCTTGAATTTTTGGAAATCAAACTTTCCTATATAACACCATGGAAATTGATTTATTTAGGATGTATCATTTCCATCAAAGGGATTGATATATCAAATTCCATTAGATAATATAAGGTACAAATTCGTTCTCACATTATTCATTAATGAAATATTATGTGTGACGTACCCAACATATCCTGTCTCTTTCTAAAAATGTGACATCACATTTTAATTAATAAAAAAAGTACATGACTTATAATAATCATTAATAATAATCTTAAATTCCGAGGATCAATACACATATCATCAGATAGTAATATCTAATGACACATATAAATGAATATTTCCTACTGGACGGTCTCATTCTCATAATATCCTATACTAGAAATTACCATGGGGGAACACTATGAAAAGGTTCCTTAAAGACCTATGAGTCTTCATCCCTAATATATTGAATCATTTTTTCCCTAAAATGATTTAATTCATCTATAGAACATATATTTAAGATTACTTTTGTGGCACTTCTCATCATAGTGGGGAACTGTTACGGCCTTTCAATGCAACAATTACTCTTAAGAAATTATCACATATTATTTCCTGTATAAGAACAATAATTATGTGATTATAAGTTTATTAATATTAAAAATAATGAATATATGTTATCATAAAGTATATATTTTTTTCTAGGAAAAATACTCTAATAGACTCCCACATTCACTAGATCCAACTCCTAAAAACCTTCAGTTCTCTATATCTCAAATGATATTAATGATGCTGCTAAGATAGAACTTTAGTAAATGCATCTGCCAAATTTTCATTTATGGTAACTCTTCTTAGTAAAACTTTACCACTCTGAGAAAAATCCTTCAAGAGGTGGTACTTTTGGATTATGTTATTTTTCTGTTGGTGTGACCTTGGCTTTTTTGCAAGACCCCCCACTGTAGTATTATCACAATACGATGTGATATGGTCTTTAATACTAGGTACCAAATCAAGATCCTAGAAAATATTTTATATCCAAATGGATTATTTTTCTACATCAGAAGAAACTATATACGTGGAATTTGTTGTAGAATCAGTGAAAACAAGATTCATTGAAATCTTCTTGCTCGTAACTCCATTGTTGAGACTGAAACATATCTTGACTACATCTAGATATAATTATGACCTATTTTAAAACTATCATCAATATAAACCCAGATAACCAACTCCTTATCTTCTCCATTCACTAGGAATATATCCTTAGTTCTTCTCAGATACTTTAGGATAGCCTTAACAGTATACCAATGTTTTTCAACTAGATATTCTTGATAACTTCCTACCAAGTTAAATGAATATGAAACATTAAGTACAGTACAGAATATGGAATACATGATTGATCATTCACTAAATAATATGGGATCTTACTCATTCTATATTTCTCTTGTTTTGTTTGAGGACACATTTTCTTATAAAGATGTATACCATGTGACACTAGAACCAATCCCCTCTTATATTGTTCCATACTATATATCTTATGTATCTATTAAATATATATACTTTAAATTAGTTTAATAAGCCTCTTAGATCTATTATGAATGGTCTTGATCCATAGAATATAGGCTACTTCACCTATGTTTTTCATGGAGAAACACTTGTTCATCCAATCGTTAAGAGATTTTAAGATTGGAATTTCATTTATAATAAGTTATATGTTATCAACATATAGTAATAGGATAATTATTGAATTACCACTAAAACTATTATAAACACATGGATCATATTCGTTATTAATGAAAACAAATTATTTTATAGATTCATCAAATCAATTTTTCCATGACCTAGATGCTTTCATCAATCTATAAATGGATATTTTCAACTTAAAAATCTTTTTAGCATAATATATAGTTATAAACACTTATATTTGTGTCATGTATACATCTTCTTAAAGGGTACCATGAAGGAAACCTATTTTGACATCCATCTGCTAGATTTCATATTCATGGTCAGCTGCTATAGTAAGTTTAATTCTGATGGATTTAAACATGTAAAATAGTGAAAAGATTTTATCATAGTCAGTTACTTGATGTTTTTTAATCCATTTATCCAATATACATGATTTATAGGTATTTATCTTAACTTCCATGTACAATTCTCTCTAGAATACCCATTTTCACACTATGGGATTTACATTAATTGGTGCTTTGACCAAAACCCAAACATAGTTTTGATACATGGAATCCATTTCAGAATTCATGGATTCATTACATATTGTATATTTTGATCTATATACTACCTATTTATAGGAGATAGGTTCATCATTTTCAACCAATAATGAGTCACCATATTTGGAGACTATAAAACCACATCTCTCTGGTTCTCTTACCTCTCTATTTCTCCTACACAGTACTGGTGTTTCAAGAAATACTTATTATATTGGGACCTAAGAAATCAATTACTATACTAACTCTTGTTTATCATTATCATAAAATTCCTCAAAGTTTATCTTTATACCACTATCCTTTTTTAGGATGTGCTCCTTCTCATGAAAAACATATTTTCAAATGATAGTCACTTTCTTATCTGAAGGGTTGTATAGGTATTATTTCTTTATTTCTTTAGGATAACCTATAAAGATAAACTTTTTACCCCCAAGGTGCTAGTTGTTTGCTTAATAAGGCCTTAAACATTCCTACCAACCCTATACATGTGTATGAAACCAAATGGGTTTCTTTCTACTATATAACTCGAAGGGAATTGTGTTTTCCACTTTAGTTAGTAATATGTTTAATGTATATGCCAAAGTTTGTAATGAATATCCCCAAAAGGATAATAGAAGATCGGCATTATTCATCATCAACCTTACCGTGTCTAAAAATGTATAGTTCCTCCTTTCACTAACACTATTCCACTATGGTGTGTAAGGTGTAGTGAGTTTATATAGAATATCGAACGTCTGTAGAAATTCAATGAACTCTTGGTTAAGATATTCTCTACCTCTATCCAATTAAAGCTTATTTTTATTATTTCCAATTTTATTCTATTATTTATTCTTGAATAGTTTTAATTTTTAAAAGGAATTGGACTTATAAAACATTAATAAAACATATCTATATCTACTTAAGTAATCAGTAAAAGTTATGAAGTAAGAAAAAACACCTCAAGCTTCTACTAGAAATGGTTCACACACATCAATGGGTGCCAATACTAAAATATATGTAGCCCTTTCACCCAATATAATATATTTTATTTTTCACATTTTTCTTTGTAAACAAGCATGATATCTCTCAAGTGGTTTTATCTCAAAAGACTCTAAGTAGCCATCTTGAAATAGCTTTGTCAAACGCTTCTCATTTACATGACCAAGATGGTGATGCCATAGTTAGGTGTTATATTAGTTGTGTGAACATGATTCATTATCTTTTTCCAATACATGGTTTTCATAATTTAATATATAAATATCATTATTTAAATTTTCCATACCATAAAATATTTTTTGTTTATTAAAGAAACAAATTTTATTTACAATCATGGAAGTAAAACCATCTGCATCTAGGCATGACATAGAAATTATGAACTTTGTAAACGTTTTTACATAATAAAAATACATTAAAACCAATATCAATCGTAATAGAAATGAAAGGTGGTAGTCACCAATGGCTAGAGTATCCAGACTCATACCATTGGAAGCTCACAAATCCACATCTCCTCTACCAATATTTTGGAATATACTTGGCTTCTATTTGATACATATGTGAGCACTTCATGATGTATGTAATACCTAATGTGTAGATATTGAAATATTACATGATAAAGAATTCACCTTTATATTTACCTTGCCTCTGAGTGCATTTATTCTTCCAATTTACTTTCTTTCCATATTCAAAACATACTAGCTCCTTTTCCTTTACCTGCCTCTAGATCTTATTCCTCTTGGAAGGATGGTTCTTAGGAGATTTATACTTGTTATGATTATTAGTTCCCTTTACCTTGTCCTTCCTTTTTTATTCACTATAAGGACCACAGGTTTTGTAATACCCCATTTTCTTATCCACTTGGAGAATAAAAGTAAGAAGTTATAAAAGACTCTTATCATTATTTCTCATGTTATAATTAATAACAAAACTAGAGATGGTATTGGGCATTGAGTAAAGTATAAGATCTGTGCCCAACTTATCTAGAAATTTAATTCCTAACATGTATAAGTGTTCTATATTTCCAATAATATTTAATACAAGAGGTGTATTTAGTGAAAGATCTCTAAGATTAGTTGTAAATAGAGAATTGGAGATCTCATATCTCTCTTTGTCTCACATTCTTTCGATAGAGATCCCAAAGGTGAGACATTATGCTATACACATCCATGTCCTCATGTTGCTTCAAACAATCATTGGTCATTGATGATATCATAAAACACTAAACATATTTAGCGATATTTAAATTTTTCTAACAGATAGATAACTCTTACTCACTAGCCTTATTACCAATCGCATTAGGAATAGGTTTTCCCATCACATACAATTTTCTTTCATAGCGTAGGATAATGCATAAACCCCTTTTATGCTCTTGGAAATTTTTTTCAGTTAGAAGATCATCCTTATCAAGTATGGATCACAATGATATGTTGGAAGACATTTTATATTTTTTTTAAAAAATAATATTATCATAGTTTTAGTACATTATTGGATAAAATTTAGGCAAATAAATAAATATTATATTTATTAATCTCCCACTATTTTATCAAAACCTAGTTAGATTTGAAATGTCCCATTGCTTGGAAATTCTAGTGGAAAGGATCCATATTACCCTTCTCATCACCCCAATATTGGATGGTCAAGGAATTTGAGAGGTTTTAGGTAGGAATTAAAAATTATAGTTATATTAACTCATAGTTCCTTGATCTATTGAGTGGACTCCCCAATCCTAAAATCCTTAAATTGTATTTCCTCTACTCTTTCCTCTCAGTTACTCCAAGCTCATTTTTGGAAATAAACCCTTGATGTGAATTAAGTTAAGTCAACCCAAAATTTCAAGTTAGAATTCCGTGATAATTAAAATCACCCCAACTTTGGCTGGTCAAGCACTTTGAACTATGGTTCAATTTTAACTGAATTAGTGGAAGGCTATACAAAGTTAATATATATATATATATATATAATTTCGGGATTTTATCATTTATGCATAAATTTCCAATTATTATCTTTATTATGTGTTTTTAATATTAAATGGATTTACTTAAGTTATTAACCATATCTTAGATAATATTTACATATAAAACAATTTATTTTATTTATATATTGTATGATTTTTAATTCATTAATTCATGTGATCACGAAAAAACATCCAAAATGAAATAACTGTGAAAATTGATAGAAATAAAATAATAAAGTGGTATAATGATGATATTTTTACTAATGGTTAGTTTATCTAGTGGATGAAAAACTAACCATCGACCTAGAGGGAAAACACCTTGAATTGTTTATGGTTTGTGTTTAAGTTTTCAACCTATCTACCTATGTATCTCTCTTATATTGGTTTTTACTCAACTCCATACAAGATCCACTTCCACTAGATTAGAAGATCCATCCATCACATATTCTTTCACTCAGATTCAGGTGAGGGGAATAAAAATATTGGTTTAGGGGTTTGCATAAAAGAAACCATGGGCATGTAGGCCCTTAAATAATGATAGGAGAGATGACACAAAGGAAAATAATTTTATTTAATAATAAATTAAATGAAACCAGTCACATACAAGGGTCTAGTCTAGGCCCTTGATCATCCACATGCTTTTAAGGAATTATGTATTTAATAAAATTAGCATTCAATTATAATCATTCTTATTTATGGTAAATCATGCTCGAATCAATTAATTATTCTCTTTAATTAATCAATTATTTTATCTTAATTATCATTTTAATTTCTTTGAGATTCTCATACATCATAATTTTAAACAAATTAAATAAATTTATTTAAAATTAAATATGTAAAAAATGTACCTTGGAGGAAACACTATGAGTACCTGTCTGAACTACCCAATATGCATTATACTCATATATAGTTTATTCTTATGACACGTGGAATACAATACTTAATCACATTATTTCATGATATGCACTATAAAATTAATGATCACATAGTTTACATGCTATTTACATAGAATGTTAAGCTTCAATGTGCGTAGAGTAATAACTCTAATGAGACTTATACATGATATGTAGATCTTAATAATCTGAAAAAATTAATTATATATATATATATATATATCATCACATGTGTCCTATAAACATAATGAACAAAAGAAAGCACATGTTGACAAGGTTTGAACAATATAATAAATTAATTTTTCAACTCTTTGTAATTTGGTAAAAGTACACAGTGTGTGCATTAGAGCTACACAGCATGTATTTTTCTCACCATTTATCTATAGCACATTCCTAGGAACTCAGAGTGTAATTGTGACATAGAAAATGTAGTATTACATGGTATGTACATGGGTTACACGGTGTGTGGTTTTTAAGTTACATGGTCACCAGTCATGTAGGTTGTGTAAGAGAATACATGGCCCGTTTGTGACTAAGGGACAACACATCGTGTACTAAAGTTACATGATGTGTACTCTGGATGACCATGAACCAGGCTGGTCCCGTCAACATGCAGTGTATAATTAAATTCATTATGTTTTACAAATTAACATTACTTGAATTTATTCTTGGTAAATTGAAAACTATTACACAGCATGTACCTCTGGGTTACATGGTGCATACCTCCGGGTTACACATCATCTATGTCCTGGTTACACGGTGTGTACCTCAATGTTATATGGTGTGTACCTCTGGGTTACATAGTGTGCACTCTTGTGTCATCGGACCAGATTCTTCATCACCTCCATATGAGATCTTTAATTTTGTTTCATTCAAAAAATTAATCTATTTGATTATATTTATGATAAATTAATAGTAAGAAAATAGTTCTCCCAATTTGTATTAAATATTGACTAATCTAGAATTGAAAATCAATAATAAATGCATAAATCAATAAATGATCTTAAAATAATTATGAAAACCCCTTTAATACCACTTGTATCTTTTGTAAGAATCAGCATCATTGATATTTCATACCCAACTTTTATTTTTGTAATGATTAATTATTAATCTAATATTTAAACAATGATAAACACCATGATCAATGGAATTGGATCAAAGAATATAGACAATGGATAAACATATGAACTGAAGTATAAAATCATCACTTATTATTTACAATTAATTTAATCATTTACAGAATTAGATTCATTAAATTCTTTCTTTATTGATGGATCTGGAAAGAGATCAATGTCATACCATCACTGCATTATAGGAATAAATGTTCTATTCTATCTAGCGGTGATCCACATGTGTTACATAAATCTTCTAACATGATCATAGGAATATCCAGGTACTAGTATGGAAAATCCTATTACATTCATCATTCACCATTGATCTCCCCTAGAATCACTTCCAATGAGTTATCTTTCATCGCTCTTGAATCAAAAGTGGAAGGTGGAGGAAGATCACTCTCTGTTTTTGGGGAGCATTCTTGGAGAAGGGAGATCTCTATGGCTTAAGAGGATTCCTTGGATTTAATTGTGCACAAAAAATTAAATGAATTAACTATATTTAAAAATAACCTAATTGGGATTATATAACACTATTGTTAGAAATAAATAATTTTAAAAGCTCCATTTATTATTTATTTAATCACTTAAGAACCCCATGTCTATAATAATAACAATAATAATAGTATTTCTTAACATGCACTGAACTAGTGAATTAAATGAAATATTATTTAATAAATTACATTCAATATATATTATTTGTCATTGGACCTATAAACCCAGTCTTTCATTATTCCACAATATTTATCCAAAATTGAATAATGACTTATTTTTTAATAAATAAATATCACTACATTATTCTCCAATAAGAAAAATATTATAATCACTAAATATAAAAAAAATTTAATTAATATTCTGTTCATTTAATACTCTCTTGAATAATTGGTGATGGAATATATGCGATCAATAAAAAATGAATAATTATTAAACCACGTGTGGGAATAATATGTATTCAACTTGTTAAATAATAAATAATAATAGATTATTTAACTGATATTCTAAATAAACTTAGTGTGTGACACCCTAGGACTCTTTCCCAGTGGTATTCGTTGAAGTAGTCCAAAGTCCAAGGTTGGCATCTTACAGCATACTAAGGAACCTATATATAAAAAATATCACACCATAATGACATAATAACTCATAAAAATACTTAATGTGTAATATAATCACTTTATTTTGATGTCTCTAATCAAGAAGGTTCCATGTTGGTGCCATCAACATATGTCCTCAATGTCTATTTTTTGAATTTCAAAAAATCAAAATTTCCTATAGAACAACATGTAAATTTTTTTATTTAGGCTATATCATTTCTATATAAGGTTCTGATATTTCAACTACCAATAAAGACTAGAAGTTAAAATACCTTTATCACGTTATTCATTAATGAAATATTACTCATGACACGCCCAATGTATCCTAACTCGCCGCTAACATGTGTCGTCATGGTTTTCATCAATACATAAAAGTAAACAACTTATAACACTCATTAATAATAATCTTAAAGTCTAAGGATCAATACAAAGATTTACATATAGAAACATCTAATGACACATATAAATGTGGATTTTCTATTTGCCTATCTAATTCTCATAATATCCTATACAATATATTACGAAGGGTATAAACCATGATAAGGTTCCTCAAATTCTTATGAGTGTCTCCCCCTGATATCCTAAATCACTGGTATTCATCAAATTATTTCATCTGAATATAGAACATATTTTTAAGAAGACTTTCGTGTCACTTATGGGTTCTCATCATAGTGGGGAAATTCTATGAACTTTCAATGTGAAAGCTACTCTTAGGAAATTATCCCATATTTCACAAATAAGAATAATAATGATGTCATAATGAGTTTATTAATGTTCAAAAAATGAATAAAGGTTGTCATAAAGTGTACATAAGTTGGTTCTTGGGCACCAACTCCATCCAAAACTAAGGTCCTTTTTAGGCCATCTTGGTTTCTACATAAGGTTCATTAAAACCTACAGCTCTATTTCATGACCCCTTTTTGATTTTATAGTGAAACATGCTCTATTTGTTTGGTAAAATATATATGAGGAATCCTTCTCCACACTAAATTCGTGTCTTATCTCTATATCCATCATTAAATCTCCCAACACTAAACTTTCATTCGAACTCATGTGTGATACCAATGAATTTTATATATGAGCTTTCTTAGGACAATGTTGTGATAAAACCCCATATATCATTGCATATGAAGGAAAATCATTGAATGTTGCACAAATAAATTACAATGTAATTGATAAATAAATAATTAATATTTTATTTTAGTAATAAAATCTTAGTTCTTATCTCTTATGGTCCCCCATCATTTTTTCACCTATCATTCATCATGGAAATCCATTTTCCCAAAACAGTATAACGATGATAGATCAATTAAGTTGGACATTATCTTAAAATAATTTCATATAACCATTAACAAAGAAAATAGTGTTGAAAATTTTATGGATGATAACTTTTATAGATAAGAATTAAATGGTAATTCACCCCACCTTTCTTTGTTTGATTAATTCCATGTTGAACATATCTATTATGTGAGTAATTACCCATGGTATGATAACATAGGGAAATACTTGGTTATGGGTGTCATTCCGAAACTATTAGGGACTCAATCTAGGGGTGATTAATTTTTTATGTCAAACACTATGTTTTTCATGATCCATACCTCTATAATTTATATCCTGATCAGGTCATTAGGATATGTATTCTAGAGGTTGAGCAAGAATATTTTCTCAAATTATGTCATGGTGAGTCATGTAGAGGTCATTATTTCACAAATAAAACCACTAAAAAGGTCCAAAAAAGTGGGTTATCTTGTTATACCCACTCAAAGTATTCTTACACATTCTATCAAATTCTCCTCAATGTCTACAACTAATATATATCACCAAAAGGAATTAAATGCCCCTTAATCCAATTTTTGTTGTTGAAATATTTGATTATTGGGGAATTGATTTCATGGGACCCTTCCCAAACTCTAGAGGATATATTTACATCCTATTAACTAATGATTACGAATAAATATGGGTTTAGTTGATTCTCACCAAGTTTAATAACCATCAATTAGTGATCCAATTCCTAAAATAACACATATTTTGTAGATTCAGAATTCTAAGGGCTATCATGGAATATATTTATATAATTATACCTTCTTAGAACTCATGTATAAGTATGTGATCTCCCATAAAGTTTATACTACCTAAAACTCTCATAAAATGGTCAAGTTGCACTGTGTATTGGGAAATTAAGTAAATTATTGAAAAAATAATAAATCCATAAATGAAGGATTGTTCCAATAAACTCTTGTATGTGCTTTAATCATATCATTATTCATTTAAAACCATTATTTGTATGTCACCATATAAGTTGGTTTATGGAAAATATTTTCATTTACTAGTTTAATTTGACCACAAGGCCATTTGGTAAATCAATAAAATGAATTTTTACATTTCCATGGCTAGGAAAAAAGGGAAAATTAGGTCTTAACAAACATGAGGAACTTAAGATAGAGGCTTATAAAAATTTAAGGATTAATAAATATTGAGTTCAATCCTAAAAATATAGGAATATTAAATTCAAACACTTTGAACTAGGAAAATATTTACTTATGTACAATTAAAAAATTCATTTACACTTTGGAATGTTATGTTTGATGTGGTTAGGTCCTATATTTTACATCATGTATACCCTCATGGGGAATTCAAGATTCAAGATCCCACCGATGTTAAAATCATTAAAGTCAATGGTCATAGGATAAAACCATTCATAGAATCATTCCAAAATCATGAAATTGAGGAGGAGTTAAAAGAGAATTTATAAACAAAGAAACATTTGATAAATTAAGGGTTCAAGTCGAGATAACGGCATTAAACAAATATCTTTTTGGGAGGTAATTCAGATTCTCCCTGTACCTTAAATAGGTTTTTGGTAAACTAAAAAAAATTTGTGTGTTTCTTATTCTCCTTTTATTTTGTTTGTTTTTTAGGGATTCTCAAGTTATTTACATTCTGATTCTAATTAAGTTGGTGTGTAATATTAAGGGGCTACTAAGGTTGATGTATTTTTAAGAAATTCACAATTATTCTAAGAGTTAACACATAATCTATCATCATTGATGAGTAATATATGAGTGACATAGATATCAAGGGATCAATTAGTTTCAATAAGGACGTCTCTTTTGATATACCAGGTTACATTATTTCATATTTTTATTTCAAACTTAATTTTTGGAACTCCTTCCCTCCACTTATTCCCCATTCTATTTTTTTCTTTAAAATTTGGGGATTGTGTTATTCTATGTTGGGGTGAAAATAAAAAAATTAATCTTGTGTTTGTTAAAGAATTTTTTTTGTGTTTGAGTCCATAGTTAAAAGAAAATAATAAAATTTTATATGCATAAATAGAAAATAAATTTCATTAACCTTGAAAATGATAATTCACATTTCAATCTTTGAAACTAAATGTCAAATAATTTTTTATTCCTTGATTCTGATTTTAATGCATATTTAGGTTCACAATAATAAATTTTGGAAAGCATGGTTGTCCAATGTGATTTTATACTATTTACATTTTTATCTATTTAATCAAAATATCACTTTTCACATCCATTAGATTGTGGGGTATTAGATGATTTCTTAGTTTCCCTAATAAATATCATAGGATTTTGTTATCATTTTAATTTTAATATAATAATTCAAAAAAATAAAAAAATAATAGATAAACAATGGTAAATATAAAAATAAATTTGTACATAGAGAAATTGATTGATCTAATGTGTGGTTTTTGGAACCTGGGCATGGAGACTCTATAGTTTTCTAGGATATAGTTGGAAATTATTTCTCTATTTATGGTTGTTTGAATTTTTTTGATTAATTTAACTCAAGATGATTTATGAGTATGTGAACTTCACTTGGTGTCCTAAGGTCTTTGTGCTTGGGAGTTATTGAAAAAGTCCCACTACAGGGTTTGACTTGATTAATCAAAATTTAAAGTACCATGGAAACTTAAAAAACAAAAAAAAGATAAATACTAATCTATGGATTAAAATTATATTCCACCTATTGCTTTCATCATTTCCCCCTTGAATAAAAATAGACCCCCTTGTCTTTTGTGATACACAACACATCATTATGCTTCATTGAAATAAGATGAAGTGTAATCATGCATTTAAACAAATGAATAGGCTTGTGATAGTTATATTCTTATAAAACAATATTTTATTAAAATATTTTTTTAGGTATCATGAATTTTTATGTGATGTCTAAATGGTAAGCATTGTATGTTAAAATTTTATTAAAAAAAGGAATTTAATTTTCATCAATTTAATTATTTGATCGGGACTAGAAGATATCAAGTTGGGGGTATGAGTTTCCACTAAAATAGGATAATATTAATTTTTATATATTATAATATTAATTTTCTTCATTATTCCTAAATTCTGGTTTTAGTTCACTTTACAATTTAAACTTCATTCCACATCATGTTCGCAATTCTTGTTAAAAATTCACTATTAGTCGGTGAATTTTTTAAACACCTTGGAAAACACACTATGATCATAATTTTGATTTGGTATTTTGGGATATGGTTATCCATTATATGGTTAAATTTTCATCATTTTATATAAATAGGATATTTAATTGGGAAGATGATCAATACGGGCCTTGAATCCAAAAAATTATGGGTAATGTGAACTAGAAACCAGTTCACTAAATCAACATTACCAACCATTATATAAGAAATTATTAGATGAAATTTAAAAATTGTTACAATAAATCAGTGAAAAGTTTTAGTTCAACATTTTATCATGATAATTTTAAGGCTTGATGGGTTATAAGGCATCCCAAGTTGAATATACAATTTTGGGCCAGATTCGGTATCCCAGAACAACATCCGACCATTTTGATGATAACATTGAGATTACAACTCCAAATGGGATGAAATTATAACTTATAAAGGAAAAAATTATTGGAAACATTTTTTTTATTATCCACTATAATTTATCCATCATGAAGATTATTTTGGAGCATCTATTAGAATGATGCAAGCAGGATCTGATTTTTGGTCAAGGGTGGAAAAGTCCACTCTCCCTTAACTATCCACTCACTTATGCCTACCCTCATTAATTGGGAAGACTTGGAAAAATGGATGATCAAACCAAGGATCCCAAAATATATATTTAATTCATATTTTTTGAAGTATTTGGGAGTATAATTTTTTTATTTCAATTGTAATGTTATGTTGTCATTTTGTATTCGTTTGTTTTTTTTCACATGTAAGTTGTTTGAATCACCAATGTTTCTTAATAAAAGATATTATTATCCTTGAATTATTTTATTATTCATAAAATTATGATATTTTTTACTCAATGTATGAATTTATTCACACCAAAATTTGTGAAATCCTTTACACAATGCTAGAGTGTTTGTTATTTTTTTGTTTTCTACACTTCAATTCCAACCTTATGAGTTAAATTACATCTCCCATTTAGAGCCTTTAATCAATTGAGGCATACAAATCTTATGGTTTTATCCATGGTATTTTCATGGGAATTTATTAGATTTTATTTCTTATTCATTAAATATTTAATCATTACTTTTATTTGATATTTCCATTCAATGATTTTCTTTCTTCCTCTTCATTATTTAATTTTATCATCGCGCTTTTCATGGTCTAATAAGATCATTTACCTTGGAGTGTTGATGAAACTTATCCTCTAGGTTAATAGGTGATTAGAATGTTTATATGATGTTTTTAAACTGGTATGTGATGATGGTAGTTTTATTTCATTGAATGAATCCCTTATAATTTAATGAAATTGAAATAATTTAAAATAAATTTTTTCCAATCCACCATTAGAAATAACCTAGGATCAACTTATTCTCTAAAATTGAATTCACTTAGGTCATTTATTGTTATAGTACTCCATTCAAATAAACCCCAAATTTGGCCACTTCATATCCAAATCTCTCTCATATAATCGAGGTGTTTTTATGTTTCATCTTAGGTCTCTGATGATTTGACAACCCAAGTTGTACTATAAGTGACTTCTTCTACACTAACCATAGGTAAATTTAGGTGATACCAGTACTATTTCTTTCTCATTATATTATTTTTGATAAATTTAAAGAAGAATAATAACGAGTTAAAATAAAACATGAGTAAACCCACTACCCATATGTGTTGATTATTCTATGATTGAGTTGAGAAAAAATATAACGACACTATAAGAGAATCGCCGTTTAGCGGAGGTTTTTTTTTGCATTTAGCGGTGGTTTAAACCGCCGCTAAAGGGTTTGGCGGTGATTTTTGTAAAACTCCACCTAATACGGTGTCGCTAATCTATTAGCGGTGGTTATTTCCATTTCACAACGGTTTATGGAAAGAGTCGTAGCTGCCTTATTTCGCGGTGGTTTTACTAAGTTTAGCGGTGGTTATTAGAAGCCCTGGACATTAGTTTATTCATGACGGTTATAACCACCGCGAATAAACTCAAATCCAACAGCCGTAAAACCGCCGCTGAAGTCACCAGAGCCACTGCGGAATGACCACCTATGATGCGCCAATTTTTCGGTGGTTAAAACCACCGCGAAACGTAATTTTTTTAAATTTTGTGGCGGTTATCATCGTTTAGTGGTGGTTTAAACCATCGCCAATGTACATTTAGTGGTGGTTTAAACTGCCGTGAAGAGCTAACGTGCACCACTGCCCTGAAAGACAAATCAAACTAGAAATACCATATTGTACATACCAACAGTAAACAAGAAACATCAACCTAGAAAATCGGTATAGAATAAATTGAAAAAAAAGTAAACATTGACATGATATATAAGAATGAACCATATTGTACATACCAACATACAACAAGAAACATCAACCTAGGAAATCAGTATAGAATAAATTAAAAAAAAATATATATGATAGAATCAACTATACAACATAGGTCCATTATTAGACTACTCTCCAAACATACATCTAGCCGATCCTTCTTGATCCCCCATAATATATATCACTTGAAAATGAAACTTTAGATCTACATGTGTGTCGGTGTTCCCATATAGGGAGTGAGCGTAAAACACAGTTAGATTTACCATTTTTGGGCCTCTTACTTGATTTAATATCCCAAATATACCATCACCACACACATCTACCATACCAGGTGTCTTAGAGAAGCTCGTGTGTTAGTATCACTCAATACTTTATTGTGCACTTTTATGTAACAAAACTAATCTTCTATTAACTTATTTCTTAAAAAATCATGATATACAAAAACATTATGTTCTATTTGATCAGAATTTAAAATAATTATTGAGATACATTATTGTAATCACCTTTTAGACTTGGTCAGACGACTCTAAAATTCATTACACACGTCATTTCAACACAATTTTAATCTACGATGAATCATGTCACATTACCTTGAAATGCATGCCTTCAATTACATTGTATTTTATTCCTCTTAACTAGGATACAATATATTCCTCTATGAGGTTCAATCCCAACATCAAGAAACATGCTATTATTCTTATGCGATAAGAATAATATGAATCACTTTTACAAAATACCTTAGTTAAAAACTATAGTATTAGATTCTTTATATAGTCCTTAATTTTAGATACCCCTCCTAGTATCACAATATCATATCCACCTTCATGTTTTATGCCTCAGCCTCTTAAGAATTCATCCATTATCATCATACCAACATTTATGATATTGAAAACAATATTTGGGCCCTCTAATTGGTGTAATCCACAACCATACCTTCTCCAAAGAAGTCATTGAAGACCAAGATGAAACTGAAATGGAAACTCATGATAAATTCAAACACTGTCTATTTCTAGGCACCTTTCACAAAGTTATCCCCTTCACAAAAAGTTATGATTCGTGAAATATTTCTATTCAAATTGATCATAAATGGTATGATGTGTAACAGCCCAAGATTTTATAAAAAAATATTCTTTTTAATTTTATTAATGTCTTGTGTTGTACGCTACACCAAAAGGAGCTTGCACAACACGCATCCTTGTCTTGCCTTGCATTACACGCAATCACAACCTTCCTCGATAGCGTGTGTGGTACGTAATCCTGAGTTTCACGAAACAATGATATGCTATTAAAATATTATTAAAACTAGCCGTTATGAATAGTAATAACCACTTTTTAAATTTTAGAAATTTTAAATCTCAAAATGGACTTCATTTTTGGATTCGGAGTATCGAATTTAGCCTATGGTGAAATTTTGGTACTTTTTGGATAACTTTCATATTCTGATGAATAGTGAAAATTACTAAATTATAATTAAAAACAACTTTTTTAATCGAAATAATTAATAGTGATAAATTATTAATTTGAGTGGTTTTAAAGTATATTTAGAATATATTTTTACAATTTAATACAATGTTGGTCATTGGTTGTAATTTCACATTTAAACCAGACATAATCAAGTGTCAATCTTTTGATATATATTGTTTCCTAAAAACACGCTATTTATTTTAACAGCGGGATTTAATTATAAAATTAATTAATGCAACTTCTATGTTATGAATTTGGTAAAATAGATTTCATTTTTGAAATCGGAATATGAAATATAGCTTAGGATGAAATTTTGGCATTGTTCTGAAAAACATCAATTTTTGATGAATAGTGAAACTACTAAGTGGTAGTTAAAAAAACTGAATTTTTCATAAAACTTAATTTTTCCGCTTCTGTGAATGGAATTTCGAAAATCCGAGAGACACGGTTAATATCAAGGACTAAAATATGGTTCAATGAGATGAAAATAATTTTTTGGTGAATAGTAACTTTTTATTTTTTTTACCACGGTTAATAGTAAATAGGGTAACTAAGGGTAAATATGATATTAATATTACCCTAAAACATGTCCTAATTCTATTGGACAAGTGTAATTCGACCAAAAACAAACTTAGGAATAAAAGATGACCATTTAGGCCCACTTGGATTAGATTAGGACATTTATTATTAATTTATTTAAAGAAAGGTTAAAATAGTTAAAATCAAAGGTTAATAAGTAAATGATTTTTAATATGGGGTTATACATAAGATAAATTCGATTGTAAATATTCATTAGAAAGCTAAAAAGATTTCCTACATGATGGTATTTTATTTGTAATTTCTAGACATAAAATAATTTAATTTAGTTATGACACAACGATGATGTAGTAATTATCTTATTAATGAAATATTGACATAATTGATGTTATAAACACCAAAATAAATGTAATTTGAGATTTTTTATGAATTCCACTAATTTTATAGGTTACTATGATATATTAGTGTAGCTTTAATCAACTTGGTTCGAACATATAATTCTGTTATGACTTTCAAAAAAATCATATATCAAATAGTGTCAAAATTGACACAAAATAGTTTTTAAATCAAATATTATATTATTAATTATTATTTTATTCCTAAAAATCTAAGGTTCGGCCAAATGACTTAGATAAGGATATATATATTAATAATAAACAATTTGGGGTTCGTTTGGCATGTTATAGAAGTGTATTAACCATATAGTTAAAGAAAACAAAAAGACATGGTAAAAGTTAAATTAATTAACTTAGAGTTAAATCTAATTGATAAGGTTAAAATAATACCCTAAACTTGTCTAAATCTTATTGGTTGATAGGATTTCGACCCCTCCCCACCTTATCTTCGAAATAAGACCCTTTGGAACCATTATAATTCGATTTTGACTTTAATATAAAATAATATTTTGAGATATTCCTAAGGTGCCCCTCTCCTCCCTTATAAAAGGGCACCTCCTCCCCCTCCTCCTCACACCAATTTTGAGCACTCAAGCTCGGCCAACCACTGAAATTTTCTCCTCTCCACTTCCCTAGAATAATCCTAGAGGTCCTGGCCTTCTCCAAAGACCAATCTTAGTTCCTTAAGTGGAGGATTCAAAGAAGCGTTCCAAAGAAGAGGTAATATCCATTACCGATCTTTTCAATTTCTTTCTTCTTCAACTTATTCTCCTTTAGTTGTTTCATTATAAAGTAATAACATCAGTATTACTTACATACTTATATGTTATTATAAATATGAAACAACCCTAATTCACCTTCTATCCATCCTACGGAAAAATGAAATCACCGCGCGTGCGTACGTACGGAATACCGTCTCCACGCTGTGGTGTAATCTATTTTCCACCATCACCTTACAAGGATGGGTATAATGGTGTAATGAGTAACTATATATGATTATTATGAAGTAATATTGATACTGAAATAATATATATATATACTCCAATACAATTCCACGATCATAGGAACGATATCATCACTCGTGCGTACGTACGGAATACCGTCTCCACGATGTGATGCGACTCGTTCTACATGATCTTCATTTCATAATGATTATATAAATGAATTGACTGAATAAATATGATATATGTTACACTAATACCATTCTGGATATAAGGAATCTATAACCTTAAAAGAAGAATAAGAATGTATTCGGCAAAACACGCATAAGAACAAAAGGCAATAAAGACCCGAGTAACAAGTAACCGTGAAATATTACTATCAAGGAGCTAAGAATATGAACATATATGATATCATATCAATATGTATGATTCTGGAATAAGTCAATAACATTATTTAAACCATTATACAGGAGCTTCAGACACGTACAAAGCAAATTGGACCTAAGGTAAGGGAAATATCACAATCTCATTTTTATCCGAGATTGTTTATTCGTAAGTATTTACTGGGGTGTATTTTATCATCCACATCCATGTTTCATCAATATGTAATATTATTTCCATCCACCTACAATTGTTTAAATCCATTTTTACCCTTCGGTGAGTTTTTAGTAATATCTATGAAAGGAATCTTTTGTCGTACGAGGTACTTTTTGACTTTTCCGAAAAAAGTACGAAGAATGTTTTTTTTAACTTATACGGCATGAATGGATTTTTAAAACATTACTTCAAAGAAGCTTCCTTTACAAGTTTTCAAGTTTATTTTTAATCAACTTCTTTTATTTTAAAGTTGTATGACATGTTATGAAAGGAAAAATGTTTTTGAAGAAGAAAGGATATTTTCCTCAAGAATTCAATTCAAGTGTTTTATCAAAATTATTTTCCATCTAAGATAATAAAGGGTTCTATTTCTATCCATATTTTTACATTGGTTTGACTATGTTGTGATGGAATTATGTTTATGAATTCCTTTATCATATATGAATTGATTTATGATGTCATGATGTTTCAAGAATCCCATTTTTGTTATATGTGTTATGCGATGATGTATGTTTTATGATTATGTGGCACACATAAGAAAGGATTCATTATAAGATGGGTGGGACCTATATCTCCCTCCAATGCATTGGGTAAAGATTTTATATCTCATGAGATAGACATGGCTGGAACGGAAGGTTATTTCGGTTCAGTGATACAGGACTGAAACGAGGAGTGAACTCGGTTCCGAAAGGGACTTTGTCCACTAAGATAGTCTTGGCAATGAGTCATGACTAACAAGAAATGATTTTCCATGATTATGTGTGCATGCCACAAAGTTTCAAGTTTCATGTTATGATTATGGGGATCTCATTTTCACTTCTATGATTTGTTCCATGTTAAGATATTATGATCTCTTTTGCAGGTTATGATTTTCAAAAAGATATGATATGATTTTTATTTCTTTTGTATACCTTTACTGAGCATTTGAGCTCACCCTTTTATGTTTTCTTTTCCCCAGGATATAAAAAAGGTTTTAGGTATATAAAAAAAGAAGATCTTTATGGGAGATGTTGAAGATCTTTCACCACGATTAGAAGATTATAGTCCGAGTTTCCAAAGACACTAAACTATTACGGTCCTTGTGTGTGTGTTTTTGTAATGTACTAAGTATTCCGCAAAAGTAATGTAATGTCCATGTAAGTCAGGATACGGGTCTCTACAGTTGGTATCAGAGGAAAGGTTTAGTCAACTTTTGGAAACTAGGATGCGAAAACGTTAGTGAGATCCCTAGAGATATTTCTAAGGTATGTCTAGGGATGCCCCTAAGGATAAGTATACGTATAGGATACAGTCCTAGAACTACGGTAACGATCATAGAATTTAACCTAAGATGTTAGATATCGAGGATACTCCACCTTTATTATGTTGTTTTCCCTAGCATGATTTTTTCCTCTCACACTATTCTTTTTGGGTTTTAGACGATGGCTGGAACCCGAAGGAACCGTGTTGATCAATGCAATGGACAATGCAATGATTGTCCTCCTGAACAAACAAATGTTATGGGAGATGGAGTGCAAAATCTTATTGCTATACTTACACAAGCTATGAATCATTCTGGACATCCAAATGAGCAGAGAAGGGAACAATATTCTATTGAGTCCTTCATGAGGCAACGTCCACCTTCTTTCAGTGGGTCTTCTGATCCAATTGTTGCTGAACAATGGATCAGTACCACTGAAAAGATATTTTCAGTTCTTCAATGTTCTGAACATGATAAAGTCATCTTAGCAGTATATCGTTTGGAAGGTGAGGCTGATCAATGGTGGAATCTTATCAAGAATACAAGGCAAAGAGATGAAATTGAGTCCATGGAATGGGACGAGTTCAAGAACTTATTTTTCAGTAAGTACTTCCCTCGTATTCTTCGAACAAAGATGGAGAAAGAGTTTCTTGAACTGAAGCAAAGGGACGATGAATCTGTTGGTACCTATGAAGCAAATTTTATAAGACTTGCAAGGTATGCTTCTGGTATTATCATCCAACCTGAAAGTAAAGTTTATCATTTTTTCAGTGGCTTAAAACCAAGTCTTCGAAGGGCATTAGCTATAAGAGACTTCAGTAGCTATGAAGAAATTGTGCGTTGTGCTATGAAGGTAGAAATGGAAGTTGGTGTTACATATCCATCTCATGGTTTTGACAAGAAACGAAAGATTGAGTTCAAGGAGAAATCTCAGAATAATGGTGAAAAGAAGATGAATGTTTCCTTATGCACAAAGTGTGGAAAGAAGCATGGTGGAGATTGTCTTAAAGGGACTAGAAAATGTTTTAAGTGTGGAAAAGAAGGTCATCGAGCAGCTGAGTGTCGAAGTAATGGAAAAAGGGTTTCTAATGATGTGAATAAAGAAAACACTGCAGAGAACGCACCACCAACACTTCAATGCTTCAAGTGCAAGGAAATGGGGCATTATGCTAATAATTGCCCTAATCCAAGGGTTAGTGATGATCAACATGAGCAACCACTGAAGGCAAAGGACAAGGGGAAATCACATGCGATCACTATTCGCAATGTTGAATATGACAACGATGTGGTGGAATGATTAAGTGTTTATGTAATGGGATTCCAAAATAATGTTGTATCTTGGAATATTGGAATATTTATGTATTGGTCTGATGTGGTATTCAAAGTGATTGAGATATTATGCGCATAATGAAGGGAAAACGAGAAAATGAAATGTTTAACAGTATTCATGAGCTCATGATTGATATAAGGACTAAGTGATATCATGGTATGAGTATATAGAATTTTGAGGATTTTGGTATGTGGAAAGTGTTAACTTTAAACTGCATTCATGTTTTCACTAAGGTATTCAAGCGAATACATGATTAAGGACTTTGAATGTTTAGAATGTGACCAACAAGACATATCTTATGGGGATCGACGATGGTGTTAAATCTCTGGTAATTATTTTCACTATGAGAGTGGACTGCAGTATTATGGATAATCCTAAAGATTGGAATGGATTATGTTGGACATAAGTTAGTATTGTTTAAGGATAGAAGTTTTCTCGATATTATTGATGGGATGTTATAGTAATATAGTTTTAGAAAAAGGACAACCTGCAGGATGGGCGACAACCCATCGCGTCGGACAAGGCTATGGGAATCGAACCCACAACCGAAGTGCGACTGGCCTTTATCGCTTACCACTAGCCTACAGGAAGTCCCTGTTTATTAGAAACTAGTTTTATTATATTAAGCAGTATGATATATGAAGTATAAGCCCATTTTAGGAACCATATATGATTAATCCCACTATAGATCGACTTATGTATATAAATTTTGCTAACCTTTTGAGACAGATGGAATGACCCGTCATTCTATCACATGATCTACTAACACTTCACGAATAACAAATTCAACTTCATTTATTTAAGAAGGCACGGACAACAGTGAGATTGTACCAAAATAAAGTAAGTATTTATTCTAATGGGAAACGATCTTGAAAACCAAAAATGTTGTCCTAGTGATCTTATACCTGATGAATCGGATGGTACCTTAGATCGTCACAAATTTATGGATTTGTGATTGTTGGCTTTTCCATAGCCATGTTCTCTACCACTCTCCATCAGAACATGATGGTTAGATTTCTCTTCCATATCCATATTTTCACCTATGTGGAAACCCAATGATTAGTTTATTTGGGTAACCGTTACGTTTCATACTTTTGTTTTTAAAGATTGGTTTTGATATTCCTTTTTACGATGTGGGTTTTTATTAAATAAACTTTCGAATAGTAAACCATTTATAACCCCGACGAATTTCGAGGGCGAAATTCATTTTAAGGGGGGTAAAATGTAACAGCCCAAGATTTTATAAAAAAATATTCTTTTTAATTTTATTAATGTCTTGTGTTGTACGCTACACCAAAAGGAGCTTGCACAACACGCATCCTTGTCTTGCCTTGCATTACACGCAATCGCAACCTTCCTCGATAGCGTGTGTGGTACGTAATCCTGAGTTTCACGAAACAATGATATGCTATTAAAATATTATTAAAACTAGCCGTTATGAATAGTAATAACCACTTTTTAAATTTTAGAAATTTTAAATCTCAAAATGGACTTCATTTTTGGATTCGGAGTATCGAATTTAGCCTAAGGTGAAATTTTGGTACTTTTTGGATAACTTTCATATTCTGATGAATAGTGAAAATTACTAAATTATAATTAAAAACAACTTTTTTAATCGAAATAATTAATAGTGATAAATTATTAATTTGAGTGGTTTTAAAGTATATTTAGAATATATTTTTACAATTTAATACAATGTTGTTCCTTGGTTGTAATTTCACATTTAAACCAGACATAATCAAGTGTCAATCTTTTGATATATATTGTTTCCTAAAAACACGCTATTTATTTTAACAGCGGGATTTAATTATAAAATTAATTAATGCAACTTCTATGTTAAGAATTTGGTAAAATAGATTTCATTTTTGAAATCGGAATATGAAATATAGCTTAGGATGAAATTTTGGCATTGTTCTGAAAAACATCAATTTTTGATGAATAGTGAAACTACTAAGTGGTAGTTAAAAAAACTGAATTTTTCATAAAACTTAATTTTGCCGCTTCTGTGAATGGAAATTCGAAAATCCGAGAGACACGGTTAATATCAAGGACTAAAATATGGTTCAATGAGATGAAAATAATTTTTTGGTGAATAGTAACTTTTTATTTTTTTTACCACGGTTAATAGTAAATAGGGTAACTAAGGGTAAATATGATATTAATATTACCCTAACACATGTCCTAATTCTATTGGACAAGTGTAATTCGACCAAAAACAAACTTAGGAATAAAATATGACCATTTAGGCCCACTTGGATTAGATTAGGACATTTATTATTAATTTATTTAAAGAAAGGTTAAAATAGTTAAAATCAAAGGTTAATAAGTAAATGATTTTTAATATGGGGTTATACATAAGATAAATTCGATTGTAAATATTCATTAGAAAGCTAAAAAGATTTCCTACATGATGGTATTTTATTTGTAATTTTTAGACATAAAATAATTTAATTTAGTTATGACACAACGATGATGCAGTAATTATCCTATTAATGAAATATTGACATAATTGATGTTTTAAACACCAAAATAAATGTAATTTGAGATTTTTTATGAATTACAATAATTTTATAGGTTACTATGATATATTAGTGTTGATTTAATCAACTTGGTTCGAACATATAATTCTGTTATGACTTTCACAAAAATCATATATCAAATAGTGTCAAAATTGACACAAAATAGTTTTTAAATCAAATATTATATTATTAATTATTATTTTATTCCTAAAAATCTAAGGTTAGGCCAAATGACTTAGATAAGGATATATATATTAATAATAAACAATTTGGGGTTCGTTTGGCATGTTATAGTAAGTTTATTAACCATATAGTGAAAGAAAACAAAAAGACATGGTAAAAGTTAAATTAATTAACTTAGAGTTAAATCTAATTGATAAGGTTAAAATAATAACCTAAACTTGTCTAAATCTTATTGGTTGATAGGATTTCGACCCCTCCCCACCTTATCTTCGAAATAAGACCCTTTGGAACCATTATAATTCGATTTTGACTTTAATATAAAATAATATTTTGAGATATTCCTAAGGTGCCCCTCTCCTCCCTTATAAAAGGGCACCTCCTCCCCCTCCTCCTCACACCAATTTTGAGCACTCAAGCTCGGCCAACCCCTGCCATTTTCTCCTCTCCACTTCCCTAGAATAATCCTAGAGGTCCTGGTCTTCTCCAAAGACCAATCTTAGTTCCTTAAGTGGAGGATTCAAAGAAGCGTTCCAAAGAAGAGGTAATATCCATTACCGATCTTTTCAATTTCTTTCTTCTTCAAATTCTTCTCCTTTAGTTGTTTCATTATAAAGTAATAACATCAGTATTACTTACATACTGATATGTTATTATAAATATGAAACAACCCTAATTCACCTTCTATCCATCCTACGTAAAAATGAAATCACCGCGCGTGCGTACGTACGGAATACCGTCTCCACGCCGTGGTGTAATCTATTTTCCACCATCACCTTACAAGGATGGGTATAATGGTGTAATGAGTAACTATATATGATTATTATGAAGTAATATTGATACTGAAATAATATATATATATACTCCAATACAATTCCACGATCATAGGAACGATATCATCACTCGTGCGTACGTACGGAATACCGTCTCCACGATGTGATGCGACTCGTTCTACATGATCTTCATTTCATAATGATTATATAAATGAATTGACTGAATAAATATGATATATGTTACACTAATACCATTCTGGATATAAGGAATCTATAACCTTAAAAGAAGAATAAGATTGTATTCGGCAAAACACGCATAAGAACAAAAGGCAATAAAGACCCGAGTAACAAGTAACCGTGAAATATTACTATCAAGGAGCTAAGAATATGAACATATATGATATCATATCAATATGTATGATTCTGGAATAAGTCAATAACATTATTTAAACCATTATACAGGAGCTTCGGACACGTACAAAGCAAATTGGACCTAAGGTAAGGGAAATATCACAATCTCATTTTTATCCGAGATTGTTTATTCGTAAGTATTTACTGGGGTGTATTTTATCATCCACATCCATGTTTCATCAATATGTAATATTATTTCCATCCACCTACAATTGTTTAAATCCATTTTTACCCTTCGGTGAGTTTTTAGTAATATCTATGAAAGGAATCTTTTGTCGTACGAGGTACTTTTTGACTTTTCCGAAAAAAGTACGAAGAATGTTTTTTTAACTTATACGACATGAATGGATTTTTAAAACATTACTTCAAAGAAGCTTCCTTTAAAAGTTTTCAAGTTTATTTTTAATCAACTTCTTTTATTTTAAAGTTGTATGACATGTTATGAAAGGAAAAATGTTTTTGAAGAAGAAAGGATATTTTCCTCAAGAATTCAATTCAAGTGTTTTATCAAAATTATTTTCCATCTAAGATAATAAAGGGTTCTATTTCTATCCATATTTTTACATTGGTTTGACTATGTTGTGATGGAATTATGTTTATGAATTCCTTTATCATATATGAATTGATTTATGATGTCATGATGTTTCAAGAATCCCATTTTTGTTATATGTGTTATGCGATGATGTATGTTTTATGATTATGTGGCACACATAAGAAAGGATTCATTATAAGATGGGTGGGACCTATATCTCCCTCCAATGCATTGGGTAATGATTTTATATCTCATGAGATAGACATGGCTGGAACGGAAGGTTATTTCGGTTCAGTGATACAGGACTGAAACGAGGAGTGAACTCGGTTCAGAAAGGGACTTTGTCCACTAAGATAGTCTTGGCAATGAGTCATGACTAACAAGAAATGATTTTCCATGATTATGTGTGCATGCCACAAAGTTTCAAGTTTCATGTTATGATTATGGTGATCTCATTTTCACTTCTATGATTTGTTCCATGTTAAGATATTATGATCTCTTTTGCAGGTTATGATTTTCAAAAAGATATGATATGATTTTTATTTCTTTTGTATACCCTTACTGAGCATTTGAGCTCACCCTTTTATGTTTTCTTTTCCCCAGGATATAAAGAAAGGTTTTAGGTATATAAAAAAAGAAGATCTTTATGGGAGATGTTGAAGATCTTTCACCACGATTAGAAGATTATAGTCCGAGTTTCCAAAGACACTAAACTATTACGGTCCTTGTGTGTGTGTTTTTGTAATGTACTAAGTATTCCGCAAAAGTAATGTAATGTCCATGTAAGTCAGGATACGGGTCTCTACATGATGTATCCCACTAATCATTAATAAACTATGTGTGTTATGATTCTATTTTTATAGATTCATATGATGCTCATCAGATGGGCATGATCCCAACAATGTAAACACCAAAAACCTCTTTGTATGGAGAAAAATGAATAATTTCCTAACTATGTGGAATTAAACAAATGAGTCATAAACATGTATTATATGTATGATTAACCTAAAAATCATATATTTTCATATCTACACAGATTCAGATAGATCATAGGAATAGGGTTAACTTGTTAAACACTAGTATTTTGATATTATTCATTAAAAATTCATAAATCTATAAGGGAATCCAATAATTCAAATGATTCCACCCAAAGAATATTTGATGATCCCAAAATCACACACCTTTTACCAATACCTATTTTGAAGAATATACAGTATATAAATCACCAGTGAACACCTTTCATTGTAATTTATTTCAAAAAGGACATCCATACCAAATATTCATATACATGGAAGCCCATTGGAGGTTCTCATCAAAAAATAGATAACCTAATGTGAATCCATTAACATGGAATTGGATTGATAAACTATGAACTATTATATTTTATGATGTATTGATGGGTTTCTTCATCGTGTTTCCTTTTCAATACCTTCATCACATCCTTCAATTAAAATTGAATCACCAAATGCACCAATTATTTTGAAGACCAAAACAAGATGATAGTACCCATAAACAACACAATGGTGAGGCATGAAAACAATTGTTATGTCATACATAGGACTCAATTTCTATGAATATATGTTCCCCATACCTGGACATACATTGTCTCCTACCCATGTAAAATGAGTGCATGATGGTTCACACCGTATTTCAGGAATACCATCTAAATGGATCTATCCTAACATTATATGACACTCATGGTAATCTATAGGGAATAATGCCCCATAGGTTGTCCAACTAAAAATATTCTATGAAAAAACCATTGGTCCATAATTTCACATCCAAACTTTTTGTATCCTTTAAATAGATCATGAGAACACGCTCTTCTTTTATCATATTGATTTGGATAAATAAGTCCACCATAAAGTAGAAATCACCTTAGAACTTCATTATGAGTATCATGTTCACTGTATTTATTTTTATTAACATGTGACCTTGAGTACTCAAGAAGATATATATGGTGTTTTTCCATATTGTCTATACTCAATCATATAAAAGTTTATTTCACTGGGGATATCCAACCACTGACACTCAAGAGTATATTTATACCCCTACTAGTTTAAACACCCTTGAGGCCTATTAGAATATCTAGATAATATACTAGGGATGGTTACAATGCTCTAATATCTAAAATCATCAGAATCTATCCTAAGTGGCGTTTGTGACTATAAAATTACAATGGAAAACATAAACCACATGGGTGGGGGAAATTGTTTCATTTTTTCCTCATGGTCATCTCCAGTATCATTCATCCTATGGGATCACACCCAAATTAATGATATCCCTCTTACAATGTAAATATGTGTTTCCTATTGGTTGTAACACATTAGTATATTTCTTCAATGTTAACCCAATTGATGTTGGGAAACATGATTCTATTGAGTATGAAATTGGTGTGGATGAATCCACTACCCCCTCACTACTAAAAAATAGTAAAACCATATCAACATAAGATAATATTACTTAGTTCAAATTCAAAATAGTATACCATGTGAAATGACCCAATTTTTTCAACACATCAACAATGGGTTTAACTCCTATTCATCCAAAATCTCGACTACTAATTCAAACACAGGCCTAAATGGAATGATGTATACCACACTCTAGAAATCAAGACACAAAAAAGAAACATCAGAAATGAATAAAACGCATAAAAAGAATCACGAGAAATCAAGGAAATTTTATTATATGAAAATGTTTGGGGGAAACTATGTGCCAAAAATGTTACATATACATACCAACTATTCCCATATTTGTTCAACACATGAACAATACAACTACTCATGGTCCGATGATGCATCGTCACCGTCACCACCTTCATCACCACTTTCTGTTGTCCCCTGTAAGAACATTATATTGAAAATTAAACACGGTTACATATTTATATTAAAACATAAAATCAATGAAAGTTAGAAAACTAAATAATTTTGATTTTTTGTGATTTACCTACATACCACCGGTCTATGCACTACCACCCGGGGAATATCTGCTCATATGCTGACATATTTCAATCAACTCTTTCTGAAAAGCAGATATCTGATCCCCCTGTTAGTGAACTGTGTTTCATAGAGAAATAATCTTTTTCTGGGCATCTCCAGGTATGGGCTAACTAAAACCAAGAGTAGATGAAGCTTTCATCCTCAGTGTCCTGCTAAAAACCTCAGATGGTATGGGTCCTAAACACATCCTGCACACTCTACCAGGATGATCCTTCCCAAGGACTTTAGCAATCGGGTCATCCTGAGAGACTGAGTAGGAATGCACAGGATTGGAATCTCATGTTTGATACAAATCCCTAACCACCCATGGTAGCTTCAGTTCACACTTGAAAGTGAGCTGGTCAGGCAACCTATTGCACTCACTACCTAAATTCTGATAGTCTTAACTCCTATATACCAATGGCTGTGAACCAAATCCAGATAGTTTCATCACACCTTCGATTAAGTATTAGATCTGATACCATTTTTCAACGAACCAATTTTTTTTGAAATGAAACATCACCGAAGATGAACTACAACATTAGTAGAGATCGACATAAAAGGAAAACATGTATCATGAGTAACTAAAAGGAGACAAATAACCATTGTAAAATGTGGAAGTTAATAAAAAACCCATGAGATATAAAATTTCAATCCAAAGATGTAAATAACTGTAAAATTCAAGGGAATGTTTTTCTTAATTTTCTTTGGAATTTTACAAGAACGCAGTTTCAGATGGCAGTTGATATCGAGTCCCGGAGTGCCCAGATTTTCCATACGAAGTTTAGCTCGGGTACGTTCAGTGAATGAACGAGCAGGAATTTCTAACTTTTGAACTGGTGCCCGGAATCGAATTCTGAGGGCACCGATGGAACCGCAGCGCCGGTAATTGCTTAGGAACACCTGTTCCGGAGTTGCGTTTTCACGAGAGTTGATGATAAAAATTGTGGAAGTTTATTTTATAATTATTGTAAAATTTTTATTTTTACTCTAAGTGTTTAATCCTTTGGATGGAAGTTGGGTAACCACCCAACCTCCCATGGGAGGTTATGAGGGTGGTGGGGCCTACACGAACCCCACCCCTTCATATCCTCTAAACCCCACTCAACTCACCATTAAGGTGGATAACTTAAGTTTATCAAACTTATAGATTTAATGTTGTGAGTTTAATATATGTTTTTGAAATTCAAACCCTTGAATTTTCATAAGGCTTGTTGTGTTTATAAAATAAGAAAGGAGCTTATTTTATTTGTGGTTAGAGTTTTGTCGTTGAGAGGTTTTGGGAAGCGTGAAGATCTTCTTCATCTCCAATGAAGAACATCTCCGATGAAGAATGTGAAGAACACATCGGACTCCGATGAAGAACACCATTCTTCAATGAAGAACATCTCCGCCGAAGAATGTGGAGAACTTATCCAACAACGTTTTCTCTTCGGACACACCTCAACAAAAACGGAATCGATGTTCGTTTTCCGCGACGCCCGACCTCCGCGACGCTCGTCTTCCGCGGCTCGTTGATGTGAACCATTCTTGAAACCGAGGTAGGGGATTTATTTATTTATTTTGTTCATGAATAACCACTTGACGATCTTCGTGGATTAAAACCAATAGTTATCGAATAAAGCGAGCGGGTCGGGCCACACAAACACGACCGACCCTCCTCATTTTCATGTTGGTTCCTTTGTGGTTCGGTACGGGAAGGCGTGGAGTCGTCGCACCACGCGGAATCATGCGAAAGGAAATGCGCGACACCGTGGAAAGAAGATCAAGGATGCGACGCCATCACGCCGCACCACAAATTAATACAAGGACGCGACGCCATCGCGCCGTGTCGGAGACACCGGAAAATACCGCGGCCGGTACCGGGGCCGCAGCGGAGCAAGGTGACCGGCGGCCGGACCGGGCCACCGACGTCAGAGATGGAAGGGGACCGGCCATCGCCGGTCCCGTTGAGAAGGAACCGGCCAGCCAGGTCGTGCCGGCTGGACAGGGAGGAGCCGGGGGAATTAATTTCCCCGGCCGGACATCAAAGCGGCCCCAACTACGGGTCCGCGGTTAGAGAAAACTGGGGGGCAACACCCCCCCCCCCCCCGCGAGCCAAAACGGCTCGACCGTTTTGGCCGAGAAGCCGACCAGCACGCCCAGCTGGGCCGGGCCGTGCCGGACCGGGCAGACCTGGACCCGGGATGGGTCGACCCAGTTTAGGCCAACCGGGGGGTCTCAGGCCGGGTCGGTCTGTGCCCGAAACCCCCGTTTTCGAACCGTTTGGGTTCAATTGCCCATAACTCGGGATACGGACCTCCGATCGACACGCCGTCAGTGGCGACACGATCCTTGGAACGAGACGGTCGTTTCGGTATATTTAACTCAAGGTTTCGGAATACTTTGAGTTCGGCCGGGTTGGTTCGTACACGAAACCAACCGGGCCCTCGGAGCGGAAACGCTCATATCATGAGCTTCGGACGTCCGATTGATGTGCTGTCGACTTTCATGAATTCCTATTAGTGAGACAGATCTTTTGGATTAATACGCCCGAGGTTTGGGCGCAGGTGGAGTATGGTCGGGTTGGTTTTTCCTTAAAAACCAACCGGGCCCCTGGACGAAAAAGCCAATAACTCTCAGAGCGGGCGTCCGATTGACGCGCCGTCTGCGACGTTGAGTTCTTGTTGACGATACCGAACTTTTGGATACATCAACTCTAGACTATGTGTCAGTTGATGTATCAGCCCCTCGGCTCATGGAGAGGACCCTCCCGAACGAGCTTGCTATGTGCGGGAACCCTAGTGGTGGCTGCGACTGCTACTGTGACGACGACGACTGTACATAGATCCTCAGTGGATTCTACGGCGACGACTACATCACTCAGCGATCCTATGTGGATCAGTGCTACCGATCCTGTGTGGGTGCGATCTTTTCTGGGTCAGCGCTCAGCGGTTCTTTGTGAGTCAGCGCCTACAGATCCTGTTTGGGTCCGATCCTGTGTGGGTCTTTGCGGGGGTTAGTTTCCTACCGATCCTGTGTGGGTCTTTTCGGGGGTTAGTACCTATCGATCCTTTCTGGGTCCGATGACTTAAATGTATCAGTGATCATCTCTATCGTCTTCGAAGAAGTATACCCGTGTGAGCCGAATCCTGTTTACTTTCCTATGTGGATTGTGTTGTGCTAATCGTGTGTGGATTACGTTTTTCATTCCTGTGTGGAATACGTATGATTTCCTGTGTGGACTAGGTTGTATTTGGGCTCGGTGGCTGGAGCGTATTGAAATTGATGACTTAGGTATATGTATGGGCATATACCTAAGCAGTGTCGGTTGTTATTTCGTTATTGTATCTTTCCTTTGAGGTTTATCCTTTGTGGATTTTGGGATACCTTCGGGAGTCTCGGGGTCCCTACTGAGTAGCTTATACTCACCCCTGCACGGGCTATGCCCACACTATGATGTGTTGGTTGAAGACGACGAACAACGTTGATCGTGGTTGAGGCTTGCAGAGAAGGACGGTACCTGGAGGTGGACCACTGGGCGGGACATACTCGGAGCGGACGGCGGGACCCGAGGAGCAGTGGAGCTATTTGTACCCACCCTTCAGGTGGGATATCCAGTGGGCAGCTCGGCGTTGCGGCCTTACTTTCCTGTTATTGTTTTCCCTTTCGAGTTGTACTTTACTTTCAGTTTGGATTTGTATACTGGCCCACATACATTTTCGCACTTCACTCTTGTACCAGCTTTTACTTAGTGTTTACTTTTTCCGTTTTCTTACTCTGTGGTACATGTTTACTTTACAAAGGCAATGCCTTCCCTATTACTGGGATTTACGCCTTGGTGCTAGTCGCCAGCCCCTGGCCTATGGAAGGTAGGCTTGGGGTAGTCACGGCACGAGCCCCGCGGACGGGTCATGACAAAAGAGGCTAAATCATAAAGAAAACCAAATAGTAAGAAGACATTATCTCCATGTGACCAACCATCACACCCAAATCATCTTGAAAAAAAGGAAATAACATCCAAGAGAATCCGATAAACTAAAAGATTCCCTTACATATAGTGAACCATACTTTTCATGTATAGATATTGTATATTATTATATTAATATTCAATACACAATATTTTGATCTATAACATTATCATAAAAGTATAGTGTATATGGAATCTTGGATACATAAAAAACTTTTTCATATGAAATCTATATCATCTCGTAATTAGTTCTTCATTACTGGAACCCTTTTTAGACATATCCTACTTAAAATAATTTTTCACAGCCTAGGGAAAGTAAACATAATAAAGGGTGAGATCAGATGCTCAGTAATGGTAAACAAGGGAGATATCAATGATCACTTAAGCATAACATGAGAATAAATGTCTGATAACATGAACTTAATATTTTAAAACCATACCTTTTATATCATAGATCATTATCTTGATCCCTTTCATAAATCATGACAGTTCATAAGATATGAATCAGAAAGGAATAAAAGAAAATGAGGCCTAAGATCATAACATTGAAATAATACATAAATATTTGGCATATATAAGAGCATAAAAAATAATTTCCTTAATCAAGGCTCAATGACATGAATATCATAGTAGATTAGGTTCAATAACCATTACATCTTATCCTTATTCAAGGTTCACTCCCAATACTATCATGGTGGATATATTCCCGTACTTAATTGGGTTTACTCCCCATTCTAGCATTGTTATCACATGATATATCCATATTTACACAATGCATTGGAGGGATATATAATTCTGGGACCACCTATCACTTAATGAAAACCACATATATGTGTTCGATAAGATCAAAAAAACATTAATCATTGTATAACTCATGGAAATGAGACAACTTTTATAAAAATTTTATCATACAATATCATGTGAAAATGAAAGAGGTTTCATAGAGGTTTAATCATAACTTAATCAACCCATGGAAAAGAAATTATTTTAAAGAATCATCCTAAAATCATAATCATCACAATCCATCCCAATGAATTAATGTGGATGGTATCACTAGATCATATCTACATTAATGGATAATTAACATCAAAGGATGTTATCATAGATGAAAAAATCATTTTAAAATAACATTGGAAAGTTTCTTGAGGAAAATACTATTTTCTCTTCAAAATCTCATATTTAAAATAAATTTTTTTCCAAATATTAAGGAAATAATTTTCTTTGAAAATAACCATGGAAAATTTTAAAGGATGCTTGAAATCATTGACTGGTTGTGATGGAAAGAAATTTTATTCATCCTGTGTACGTTAAAATAAATATTCCTTTTACATTATTGGTAAAAAGTCAAAATTACCTCATTCAGAAAATGATAAGAATATTCTTTTATACCATTTTTGTAAAAATTCAATCATGGGTAAAAATTAATTTAAAAAATCATATGATAATATGTAAAATATTATTGAAAACATTTCTAGAAAACATGTATATGGAAGAAAAAATATTATTGATTGAAGAGAGAAATAATATCGGTTTTCCTTAAAGACATTATTTGAGTATCTTGAGTTCTTAAAGGGATAAAAATGAAAGGAAAATATGAAATCTCTAGAAATATACTTAATATAATAAAATTCATAGGATTATCAAGAGATATTTCATTAAATTTTATTATTGAAAAATTAACCATAAACAGTCTCGATAAATAATGAGATTGTAACATAAATCCCTTACCTCAAGTTTGACTTGATTTGAAAGAATTTTAGCATCCTATATAATAAATTTAAATTTATTATAATTAAATACTATAGTCATGTACATACTTTTAATATTATATATTATCCACTTATAACATTTCAACACCCATTTATTAACAATTCCGTTTTAAAATCATTATTTCCAAGTGTTAACTATTTTGTTTTTTATGAGAATTTCAGTTTGGTAGTTCCAGTCCTTATATTTTGATCATGGTTACATAATCTAAATAATTTTAATCATGATATAAATATCATATATATTAATTAATTATATATATATATATTTAGAGTCATATATAAAAGGTAGAGATAGAAAAATGAATTACACCGTTCATGGAGATGGTAGGTCATATATACCCATAAACAATATTTTTACTCTTCAACCGATGGAGATGGTAGGTCGTATGAATCACATCGCTTCGTGGAGGTGGTAGTCCACACGTATACACGAGTGACATTATCAATTTTCAAAGGATGAAAAGGTAAGAAGGTAGATATGATATTATAATTACATAACAATAATTATTTCATAAATATTATATTTAAAATTTAAACTCATCATAATAACCATACATGAAAGTTGGTGATAGAAAATGAATTTTATCTCAATGTGGAGGTGATGGTCCACATGAACTCATGAGTGATACTTTCACTTACCATTTGATGGAAAAGAGGGTGAATAATGGTGGTTACATAATAATAATAAGATTTAAATATACTTAAGATACTGAAGTTATTGTTTTATGATTAATACTATATATTTAGAGAAGGTAGATGAAGAAATAAATTGAAAGAGGTCGGGTAAGTTGATTACCTCCTCTTCGGTAGGCCTCCTTTAGATCCCTTCTTAAGGACACTTGGAATGAAATTTTAAGAACCCCATAACATATAATTTGTTACCAGATAATTTTAGAAGATATTTGGATAGTTTTTTTGTTTATCTAGATGCCTCAATGTGGTTTATAGAAGATAAATGAGGGGTGTCTTTTTATAAGTGGGGGAGAGGACACACTAAGAATTACTTAATGTATTAAATTAATATAAATTAATATTATGGTTTAATTCGATTCAAATTGATATATTAAAAACATAGTATAATTATAATTTTAAATCCTCTCATACAATAATATTTATACGAGTTTAAGTGATGTTTTAGTCCTTATCTATTAGTTTTAAACCTCTGTTAATCTTTTTGACAATTGCCACAATATTAACGTTTTTTACTCTTTAAGGGTCAATAATGTTACTATAAATGGAATGGTTACCCATAAATGGAACATGGTTTATATTTTAAACCATATCAAATTCACCTTCCTGAATATATTATTTATAATAATTTTAAATCATTTTATGAAATATTTTTTATTATAAAATATCATTAATTTCATTTTTGAATCCATTCATTTACATTGACTTTAAAGTTATAAATATAGAAATGAAATTTGAATATATACCTTTAAAAAATACCTAATATGTTATATTTATCTATAAAATTCTTGGGTCACTTTAACTCACCCAAAAGATATTACTTTTAGTGCTTTTAAAATCATTTACATGATTTTTCAACTGCTTGCACAAGCATTGTGTCGGCGTTATGTACGCATTTTGGATAATTATTTCATCAATAAAAATTAAAATAAATTACCATGATAAAAAAATAATTTATATTTAAAATAAATTTTTATAACTAAACTTATCCATTTCTTATCCTTATGTAGGAATTTTGGAGATATTAAATTCTAGATATTGATATTTTGTATTTATTGTTTTATTAAAATAATATAACAGTCACATTCAAATAAAAATGCCGTAAAGTTTCCATATTATTTAAAAATTAAAAATTATGGATGTCTTAAACTCATCGAATAGTGTAAATTCAAGTGTTAGATAAATTATAAAGCCTTATCCCAAAATTTTAACCATATTTTACCCATTTTACCCTTACAAAGGTTACAATTATTTATAGATTTTACTATTCATAATGAACAAAAATGAAAGTCGAATCATTATAAAATTTTAAAATTTTGATAAAAAATATATAAATATTTTTATCAAATTAATTTCAAAAAATTTCTAGGATTTAATTTAAAATTAAACCCTCAAAACATGACCAAAAGTAGTTTTTTAGAAAACATATTTTCTTAAGTATAATTTTGTTATACTAAAACTAAAAATAAAATTAATTATAATGACTTTAATTTGATTATTAATAATATAAATATAATAATAATAAATTTAAAAATCATTTATAAAAAATTAAACTTTGTAAGTGATTTAAACAAAAAGGCAGTTTTTATTAAAAAATATTATTTTTCACTATTTATCAAAAAATCAATATTTTCAGAAACTTTTCAAAAATACAATCAAAGATAATTTTGAAATGATGATTTCAAAAATGAAGATTATTTTTTCAAATAAATTTTCTAAAAATGGTGTAAATTAATTATATTATTTTCTCACAAAAAGCAATAACAACCATTTTGAGGAAAGAATGTATTTTTAATGCATATAATGACCTTACTAAAAATTGAGCACTTATTTATCAATATATTTTATTTATCTGAAACCTTTATAAATATTTTTCTAATTTTTTTTCTTCCTATTCATTTTTAAAATTTAATGGATAGGTTATAACAATATACTATATTACGATTCAATTAGACATAAGGTTGCGTGTATCGTAAGCTATTGAAGAAATTAAATTTATTTAAAGATAAATATATCATAAAATATCAGTGTATTACTTTATGGCTCATGTAAAATGAATTTATCCTTTGTAATTATGTTACCCCAATACAAAAAAATAAGGATATCTCTATTTCATATACCCTCAGGTTCCAAAGTAGCTTCTTCTAATATATGAATCCTCTTGAGATCTTTAATAAGGTAAATAGTTTTGTTCCATACCACTTTATCTCTGTAATAAAATATTTATACTAGTTGTTATAATAAGAAATATATTATTTAAATGGTACAACTTCTGAGTTTATTAAATGTGAATGAACTGGTATATACTTCCTCAAGAGAGATACATGGAACACATCGTGAAATTGAGAGAGGTTCTGTGGAAGTGCCAAGTGACAAGTTATCGCCCCAACTTAATCTTGAATCTCTAAGGGAAAAATATACATGGGGATAAAATTTTCCTTCTATTAAAATATCACATCCTTCTTCCATGGATAAATTTATAGAAATACTATCTCACCAACTTCAAATTCCATATTTTATTAATGATTGTTAGCATAAATTTACTGTCGACTCTAAGATGCTAAATGAATATGACATTCTCTACCATTTCCTTAACTATCTTAGGTCCCAACAGCTTTATTTCTCCAACTTCATCCCAACACAGTAGTTTTCTAAAATTCTTTCCATATAAGGATTCATAAGGATCGATTTAGATGCTCGAGTTAAAGCTATTCTTGTAATAAAAATCAGCTAGAGGAATCTGTTGATACCAACCACCTTCAAAAGACATAGAAAAAGGCCTTAGAATATCCTCTAGGGTTTGGATGGTTCTATTAGACTGATCATCTTTCTGAGGATGATAATTAATACTGAAACTCAACTATATATGAAAATCATGAAAATTACATCTCCGAAACATTGTGGTAAACCTCAGATCCCGATCAAATACAATAAAACTTGTTACTACATGGAACCTTACCACTTCTTTAATATAAATTTTATAAATCTAGTCAAAAGATAAATATTACCTAATAGGAATGATGTGTGATTACTTTGTAAGGATTTAAACTATAACCCAAATAATATTATTACCTTTAGACATTTTGGGGAGTCTAATGACAAAATACATGGTGATGGTTTCCCATTTCCATTCTGGTATGGGAAGTGGTTATAAAATCCCCCTTGACATCAATCTCTCAGTCTTAACCCACTAACATACCTATCACTAAGATATATAATCTGTAATATGTATTTTCATTTTGTTACACCAAAAACACTCTTAGATATGTATATATCTTTGTACTTCTAGTATGAATAGAGAATGATGAACTATGATATTTAACCAACGGATCGTTCTTTAAGTCTAGTATTGAAGGGATATATACACAGTTTTTGAACCTTCTCATTCCATCACAATCAAGGCTGAACTCAGGAGAG
Source organism: Viscum album (assembly GCA_963277665.1). NCBI lineage: Eukaryota > Viridiplantae > Streptophyta > Magnoliopsida > Santalales > Viscaceae > Viscum > Viscum album. Next base: position 565,357,897 of record OY728131.1, read on the forward strand.
TTAATCACCTTCTTTTACAGTTTTACATCTTTCCTTTATTCATCTTAAATATTTACTTTGATAGATGGTTGGACACTAATTTAAGAAAGATAAAAAATTCTCCCATTCCTTAAAGATATCTAGATCCATCCTTTAAAAATAAAAAAACTTTGGATATTTTGAGATCCTCATAATAGATAAGCTGGAATTATTATTTTGACTCATAACATCTTCTTCCTTGTTCGCTTTCATAGGGTGGTAATTTATTAAGCAGTCATAATCTTTAATCAAATCCAACTATATTATTGGTCACATATTTAACTCCTTCTAAGTTAATATATAATTTAAAATTTTATGTTCGTTATAAATATCACCCCTTTCACCATAAAGATAATTCCTCCATATCTGTAATTCAAAAATTACCAAAGCTAACTCTAAATAAAGAGCCAGGTAATTTTTCTAATGAACCTTCAATTATTGTGTGGAAAACACTATCAACACCTCATTATTCATGAGAAAACATCTCTGTACCTTCTTCGATGCATCACTATAGAACCCATTCCATTATCCACTACAATGTAGTTTAAGTATAGGGGCACCAACTAACCTTCTCTTCAATTTATTGATTTTTTCCGCACATCTATCAATCTATAGGAACTTGGCTCCCTTCTAAGTGAACTTGGTGAGTGTATTAGAAAAACATGATAAATTATCTACAAATATTTGATAATATCCAAAAAAAATATGAAAATTATAGATCTCAATAAGAGTGGTTTGTCTTGGAAAATGTTCAATAACTTTTGTCTTTGATGGATCGACCGATATACCCTTGCTTGAGATTATATGACCCAAAGATGAATCTTTTTATATCCAAAAGTAACACTTGGTATATTTTTCATACAAGTTCTCCTTTATTAATGTAATTAGTAAAATTATCAAGTTATTTTAATTATCTCACTTTATTTTGGAATATATAATAATATCATCTATAAAGACTACCTCAAAATGATCAAAGTAATCACTAAAGACTATATTCATTAAATAAATGAATACAGTGTGGGAATTAGTAAGACAAAATGATATCATTATAAATTCATAGTGTCCATACCTCGTATAAAAGGCTATCTTGTGTATGTATTCACTTTTGACCCACATATAATAGTATCCATATCAGAGATCAATATTGAAAAAATATTGAGATCCTCATAATTGATTGAAAAAATAATCAATATTCGGTGGATGATACTTATTATTGATTTTGATATTTTTATGTTCTCAATAATCAATGCGGAGTCACGTTAATTTATCTTTCTTCTTAAAAAAAGAACTGGTGCACCCTAAGGTGATAGGCTTGGATGAATGAATCCATTATCAATATCTTCCTAGAGTTTCTTCTTGAATTCCTGCAACTCAATCAGTGCTATTCTATATAGAGTATTTGAACTAGGTGAATCTATATGTTTGAAATATATTGAAAACTCAACTTTATGATTTTGAGAAAGTATAGGAAATTATTATGAGAAAACATAAAAAAATCTCATATAATAGCCATATCTTTTATATTGAGTTTCTCCCTAAACATCTGAGATAAACACCCCCTTTTAATGAGAATCAAGAACCATATAATGGATGCATTTTCAATCAGAAGTTCATATTTATCATTACACTAATATACAATCATAGTTTGGTTCAAAATATCAAATGTAACTTACCATATTTAGTAAATAATGTGGTATTTATAGAGACCCAAACATTTTACATATATTATTACATGATTTTTAGCATTAATATATAATAAATACAACTAAAGGACCGAGAGGCCTAGTGTTATTGAATGCCTAGGTACATAAAACAACAACATGTGAATAAAATAAGACTAATTTATTTTAATCTCCACAATGTAATCCTAAATTCATTTGAGCGCCAAAAACTACATGAGATAACCTTAGGAATATATAGACAAAAAGGGTGATCCAAAAATCCCATTAAGGGAATAAGCATGATAAAGAAGCATAACATATGAGTCATAGGTATAACATGTTATAATAAAAGAGAAGGATCATTAGTAATCACATAGAATATTAACATAAGTGACATAGTACCATAAGTGCATGGAAACATAAGAAACTTATAAGTAATAAAAACATTACATATGTATAAGTCAAGACTAACTATTAAGACAACATCACATATTGTAGAGAGTCCCATATAAGATTAGGTTTACTCCTTAATTCCATTCATAACATCCCACAAGAATTTTTTTACCTTATTCATTAGATTTCTATTTGGGTGAACCCATCATAGCATGTTCATGATTACATGTCCCATAAAAGGAATTAAATCGTAATGCATAAACATAATAATAACCCATTGAAATAAGTGGATAGCATAATCTTGCCTCATATCATAATCAATGGAGAATTCATGAAGAAGAAAATTTAGAAACTATATTAAGGTATGTGTTACCCCATCAAAGGAAGTTATAAAAAGCTAGCTATATATGTTTGGTACATATTTATATAATTTAGAAGCAATCCATAACATCAAAGGTTGATATTATAGATGAAAAATTCCTTTAAAATATCACTAGAAAATTTCTTGAGGAAAACACCCTTTTCACTTTGAAATAACCTTTTTAAAATATGATTTTTTTATAAATATTAAGGAAATATATTTCTTTGAGAAGAACCTTGTAAAATCATTAAGGAGTCTTCAAATAATTGACCAGTCATGTTAGTGGGAAATTTCATTCACACGAAATAATTTAAAAAAACATTCCATTCACACTTATGTAGAAGAAGTCGAAAAAGTATTTCATTCAAAAAATGATAAGAAGATTACATTTAAACCATTTTTTAAAATTAAATCATGGGTAAAAATGTCTTTAAAAAATCATTATATAATATTAAAAATATTATTGGAAACATTTTTTTAGAAAAATGGATATGGATGAAAAATTATTTTAAAACCAAGACAGAAATAAAGTCAGTTTCCCTTAAAAATATTATTTTATTCTATAGAGTTCTTAAATTAAAGAAAATAAAAGGAAAAATATAATATAAAAAATTGAGATATTATAGGAAAAACCATATTTTCTTGATATATAGTTCATAAAATTTCATTATTAGAAACTTTATCATAAAAAATCCTGATACACAAGGAGATTATAAAACAAACACCTTACCACTTTTCTAACATTTGAATCATAAGCCCCATGAAAGAATAACATAAAAAATGAAGATATAAAAATAATTTAAAGAAGAAGAATCATTATATAAAATTTCAATGGGTTAGTATATACATCCAAAAAGAAACGAATGGTGAGTATGGCATATGTATCCCAAAATTAAAAGTGGGACTAGAAATCCCTTACACAGATCATATCATTGAAGTGAGAATTAATCAACAAAGTGACTATGTGTAACAAATATAATTAAAAAAAATAAGTGTAAATACAACATAGTATAATAATATATTATTTCACACATAATCATTTTGTAACATATTCAATATAGTAGAAGTATAACCCAATGAAAGTAAATTGATTTTAGAAACCCCTTACCCCTTGATTACCTTTAAATTATCGTGATTTAACCCCATATATAAGGGGTTTAAACATGTTATTATTTTATAACATAACCATGTTAATATTTACAATATCATATATGATCCTATTATAATATCTTATCACCCATTCACTAATAATATTTCATTATTACCATTGTCTTGAGTGTTAGCTACTTTGTTTTCTAATTCATGTTTCTTCAGGGCAGTTTCAGTTTTTTTGCGTAGGATATAGTTACATTATATACAAAATTATATTAATTTTATAAATATAATATTTATTAATTATGAATATTTTTATATTCATTCTTGAAAACTGGAAATGGAAAATGAATCACATAGCTTCATGGAGACGGTAATCCGTACGTACGCAGGAGAGGTGATATCATTTTTAAATGAGAGAATGAGTAAATAAGTATATGATATATTGAATCTTAAGAATCAATATTATATCATAATTATAATATATATTAACTGTTTCCATCATTATTACTATCCATGTGAGTCGGTGATGTAAAAAAATTACATTGGTTCGCGAGGCGGTAGTCCTCCGTACACAATAACTAAGGTTTTGTTTCCCATTAAATGGAGAAGAAGATGGAAAAATATTATTTAATAAACATAATAATATAAAATTATATGTGATATAATGGTGTTATTATATTGGTATTGTAAGTAAATAATTAAAGGTGGTAAAAGAATAAGTAAAAAAAAGACCTTCGTCAAAATGGTAACCTTATCTTAGAGAAGCCTCTTTGGGGCCACTTTTTAAGAACACTAAGGTTAGTATTTTTGGAATACCAAAAAATTAATAACTTGGGTTATGATGTTGAGTAGAGTTTTTGGTAGGTTTTAAGAAATATAAGAGGCTCTAGGTGGTGTATATAGTAGGTTAGACGTAGTGCCTTTTTATTGTGAATGAAAAGATACACATGGAATTAATAAAAAGTCTAAAGTATACTAAATTCAATTTTATGTAAAAGTGGAATAATGTGGATATAATTTAAAAGATAATTTTGGATATGGTTGAAATATATTCCAATAATAAAATATGGTTAGGTTTAATTGGTATTTTAAACCTTATCTTTTGGTTTAACCCTTTTGTTAAACATTTTTATCATTAACCACAATAATGGATTTTTCAATCTTAAAGGCTTATCATTTTACTTAGAATGTAATAATTTGATAACAAATGAAAAATTAATGTTATTTTAGACCATATATGATCCAACTGGTTATCTTATAATATTTTATGATTTTTAAATAAATTAATAAAATATTATTTTTCAAAATTTTTTAATAATTTCATTTTTATCACTATTCATTTAATTTGACTTTAAAGAAAATAAGACAAACATATAATTATAAATAAAAAATTTAATATATATATATATATATTTAATATATATATCTATAAAATTCATGGTTCATAAAAATTCCTTCAAATTATGTTACTTTTAATGTTTTTAATATCACTTATTTTAATTTTTTATTAATTGAATAAATATTTTATTGACGTTGCATAAGCATCTAATGTAATTATTTTATCACTAAAAATTAGGAATAAATTACTATGATAAAATTAAATCATTTATATTTTACAAAAGAATTTATAATCAAACATATCCTCTATTTATACCTATGTTAAAAATTTATTGATAATAATAAAATATAAAGAATGACATTTTTGACTTTCTTTTCATAAAATAATATAAAGCTCGTCATCATAGATAAAAGGAAAAAAAAGTCATATATTAGAATTTTTTTATGATTATGTACTAAATATACTCATCAAATTAAATTATGTTAAGTGCTATGTTTATTTTTTAGTCCTTATCATATTATTTGTTAACCTTAATTACCTAATTTACCCTTACCTAAGTGATAAATATTTACTATAGTTACTATTCATATTGAAAAAAAATAAAATGGACCTATTTATAAAATTTGAAAAACATGATTAAAAATATCTAATGCATTTTACAAGATTCAATTCATATAATTGACATAAATTAATTTAATATTAAAACACAAAACAAGTCGAAAAAAAGTTTATCAGAAAAAATTCTTTTTTAGTATAAAAATAATTTTATACTAATTTAAAGTAAAAAATTAATCCCAAAGGCCATAGTTGGATTTTTTTTATCAAAATTAACTAATTACAATTTAAAACTAATCAAAAATATATTTTACATTATAAATACTTGAATTGAAAATATAGCTTTCAATAAAAATCAATATTTATTTCACTATTCACTAAAAAATCATCCTTTTCAAAAATATCCCAAACTTTTCCTTATGATAATTTGATTTGATGATTTCAAAAATGGTATCATTTTTTAACTACAATTTATAAAAGTTTTATAAATTAATTATAATATTCACTCACAAAAAGAAATAAAAATTATTATTGAAGAAAACATATTTTTGGAGAATAAAATGACTTTATTAATAAAATTAAGTGATTTATTACTAAAAATTAATCAATAAATTAGTATTGAGTAAGTCATATATATATATATATATATATTTCATAATATGATCGATCCTATTCATACTCTCTAATTTAACATCCATTTTATAATGAGAATATTTTAATATTTATATTCTATTGTTTGTTTAAGCTTAGTGTTGCGTGTATTGTATGCTATTGAATATAGTGTTTTTTAAAAATATCATGGTGTTAAATTATACCACCTTTAATAAATTTCATCCTCACAATTTGAACATGTGATTGGTAATCAAGGTTTTGACATTTGAAAATTCTTTTTTGGAACCCCACATTAAAAAAAGGTCAATAAAACTTCCTCCTAAAAGAATGATAAGGAAATATAATAGTCAATAAAATAGAAGAAAACTAGGTTTATAAATAAAAAATTACTGGGAAGTGAAAACATGGACATGGAATGGAAAACTGATGCCCAAGTGAAACTGTGAGTAATAAAGAATAAGGCCTAGAGACAGTTAACATCAATGAAACCATAAATATATGATGGGTAAAGAGACCATTGATTCATTAGAAATGAAACTAAAAGTTTAACATTTTATTTCAAGATCCTTTTACTATAATTGAGGTATTAATTCCACATATGTAATAAAATCAGAAGGAAATATACTTACTTGATAAGTATAATTTCAGCCTCATCAATTTCCACTACAATCCCATTTGTTGCTCCAAATTATGAGTATTCAAGATAAATTTTTAATGCATGGAGCACAAAAATAAAAATATAATGAATAAAAAACTTCACAAATGGACAAAAATAAATATCTCCTATCATTAGACATTAAAAAAACCAAATTGGTTTGAATATAATAATATAATTCCCAAATGAATAAAATTTCAAATGATAAAATACAACATTGATCTCCACAGCCTCAAAATTATCACTCAATGTTCAATGTAGATCATTTTATAAATAACTAGCCTTAAAATTCTTTCATAAAATTACTGAGCAAGTCTGAAACCAAAAAATCATAATTATTTGATCACATATTCTTATAAGATTAATTTAACATTTATTATATATTAATATTAGTCAATGATAATTTCATACACCCAAAAATGTATATGCCCTAATCAAATCATCTCTAAAATATGTTAATCATTTCCATAAATAACCTGTATCACCATAAAGCCACATTAAAATATTATATGATTATAAAATATAATTCAATAATTATACCTAAAATATAATCCCATAATATTCTATTAACCTCAATCTTATATTTTTCCCAAAATTATAACGATATTCTTCTAAAATAACATTAATCACTTAATCAATAATTCACTTTTCACTCCCATGGTTGTCTATATGATAAACACACTTTCCAAAAATAAAATTAATAATTACCTATCAAAATGTTTAAGTATAAAAATTTCATACTTTCTAGGACATCATGTTGGTTAGTGGTAGGTGTTTCCCCCTTTCCACCCTTTGCTCACATGTTTAAACCCTATTGACATGCCAGATGTGACGAGTTTTCACCCAACCCATGGGTTTTTATTTTTCTATAACTATGGAAAAATTTATATGATAATCATATTCATAATTCACCTTGATCCTATAATATTCCCATAAATATGATGAACATCCTCAAAATAACATTAATAACCAAATCAATTTTTTTAACCTCTATGTTCTTCTATACAACTTATTCTTTTCCATAAAATAAAATAAACTTAATTTACTATTATTAACTTAACCTTAATAAAATATTAACCCAAAAATTTATTCACCCCTCAAGAATATGTCCTTGGATGTATCCAAAAATTATGAGCCTTTCTCTAGACCACTTTACAATGGTATTGATTCCATCTAACATATGTTTTAAAAATTCCAAAAAAAAATTACTAAAGAATAATACATAGGAATTTCATGATTCACATAACCATAATGTCAATGATTTAAAATTTATGAACAATTATTGAATTATAATACATAAACACTTTAATTATTCACATAATATAGGTCCTTAGAAGTTAACCCTTAGATTAGTACATTCAATCAGATAATTACCAAGTTACCCACACATAATACATTGAACTATAAATGGAACCTTTGGATGAACTTCATTTTAATCTATTGAACTCTTTATTTTTCGTTATAAATTACTTGATTTATTCCCTTCTTTTACACACAAAAAACATCTTCTCGTTCTTTTGAGGCACTCCCTTGAGTGCTTCTTCCCATATTCTCAACATGTAGAATGTTGAATCATATTTCCTCTATAGTTGTCACCACCTAATATCTCAGTGAACTCTATCCTTATCTTATTTAGTGAAAATCAGAGTTGGGTAAGGTATAAGTTGTTAATCATATATCACGATAACTGATTTGGCATAATCACAATATATTTTACTCCAGTCATCATCCGATTATGTTGCTCATAATCACCACACTATCCATAAAATTCAATGCTAACATGGTACCTTCTAGTTTCATCAATTAAAGGAAACCAAAAATCATAGTGTGATAAATAATTGTTATGGGAAACCATGTAATCATTAAAAAACATTTATAGGATGTTTAGATCATGAAACCTTATTTTCAGTATATGACACCATAGGTTTAAACTAGGACATCCACAATCATTATTTATTTTTTTGAATGAAAACAATAAAAAAAACTATAATCATCACCTATATTGTTTATATAGAGATGTATTTCTAGGAAAACCACATAATCTCCTCCTTAACAAAAATTTAAGATGCTATCCAATAATTAGAATTATCCTTAGAATTATCTCTAGGTTTATTACTAAATTATTCTAGTCATAATTTCTAAAAATAACTATACCTTTCCTTTTATTACAAAAATATAAACCATAAACTTTTACACATATTATTATATGATTTTTAGGATAAGTATCCAATAAATTCAACTAAAGGATCGAGAGGACTAATGTATTTTGAAGACTTGGTACATAAAACAACAAAATGTGAATAAAATAAAACTTCTTTATTTTAATATCCACAATGAGATCCTAAATCTCTTTGATCTCATAAAATTATATGAAATAACCTAGGGAATATATATACAAAAGGGGTATTCTAAAAATCCAATTAATGAAATAAAGATGATAAAGAATCATAACATGTAAGTTAGAGGTATAAAATGATATCATAAAAGAGAATTATCCTGAGTAATCACATGAGAGAATAACATAAAAAACATGTTATAATAAGGGCATGGAAACATAATAAATATGTGGATAACACAAAACATTACATAATCATAAGTCAATTCTAATATCGAAGACAATATCAAATGGAGTATATGGTCCCATAGTGGATCAGGTTTACATTATAATTCAATACATAATGTATCACAAGATAAAAAATTTACCTAATAAATTGAAGTTATATCTGGTTGCACCCATCATAACATGTTCATGGTTATGTTTTCCATAAAAGGAAATCAATGATAATTCGTCAACATAATAATTACCCATGAAAAGAAGTGGGTTGCATAATCTTACCTCATATCAATATCAAATGATATTTCATAGAGAAGGAATTTGAGAAATAAACTTATGTTATGTATTGCCTCATCAAATTAAGGGTGAATAATCTAAGTATATATGTGAGAGACATATATACATAATTTATAAGAAATTAATAACATCAAATAGTATTATCATAGATTAAAAATTCATTTAAAATTCATTGGAAAATTTATTTAGGAAATTACCCTTTTCAATTTGAAATTAACTTTTTAAATTCTAAAAATTTACTGAATATTAAGGAAAAGATTTTCTTCAAAAATAACCATGGAAAATTTTAAAGGAATTTTAAAATTATTGATTGGTCATGATGGTGGGAAATTATATTCACACTATATAAGTTAAACTAAAACATTATATTCACACTTATGTAGAAGTAAAAAAAACAACCTCGTTGGGAAAAAATAAGAAGATTCTTTTTAACCAATTTTGTAAAAATTAAATCATGGTTAAACATGAATTTAAAAAATTATAAGATTATATTAAAAACATAATATAAAAAATTTTTGAAAACAAGGATATAGAAGAATAATGATTTTAGATTGAAGAGATACATAAATTTCGTTTCCCTTAAAAAAAGATTTTGTTATCTTGAGTTCTTAAATAGAGGAAAATGAAATGAAATCATGTAATCTCCAAAAATAACCATAGTATAGAAAAATTCATTATTTTTTTTGATATATAGGTTATAAAATTTCATTATTATAAATTTAATCATAAATAATCCTGATAAACAATGAGATTATAACATAAACCCCTTACCACTTTGGTAACTTTTGAATCACAATACCCATGAATTAATAACATAAAATAAAGCTTCAAATATCCTCAAAATAATAACAATCATGATATAACATTTCAAATGGTATGTATATAAACCATAAAAAAGAAATGTGTGGTGAATATGGCATATGTCTCCCAGAAGTAAAAGTGTGATTAGAAATCCCTTACAAAGATCGTATCATTGAAGTGAGAATTAATAAAAAAAGTTTTTATGTTTCAAAAATTTAAATACCAATTAAATAAGTGTTAATACATCATATTACAATCATATTTCATTTCACACATAATCAATGTGTACATAGTCAATGAAGTATAAGTATAACCCATTGAAAGGAAATTGAGTTATGAAACCCATTACCTCACGCTTCCCTTTAGTTGAATGTGATTTAACCTCATGTATAAGAGTTTTAAAACTTGTTATTAGTTTATAAAATATTCATATTAATATTTATAATATCATAAATTATCGTATTATGATATATTATCACCTGTTCTTTAACACCCTTGCATTATTACTATTGTTTTAGGTGTAAACTACTTTATTTCCACATGCATGTTTTGTCATAGAAGTTCTAGTTACGTGGATAGGATATCGATACATAATATAAATAATTATATTAATGTTATAAATATCATACTTATTCATTAAATATATTTTTTATAATAATTATTGAAAAGTGGATATAGAAAATGAATCACATCGCGTCGTGGAGATAGTAAGTCGTACACACGCATGAACGAAGATATAATTTTTAAATGAGTGAATGAGTAAAGAAGTATATGATATATTAAATTTATACAATAAATATCATGTCATAATTATCATATATATTCATTTCTTCCATCATTATGACTATAACTGAGATTCGGTGATGGAAAAAAAATTACATCGGTTCGTGAGGTGGTAGTCCACTGTACACACGAGTGAAGGTTTTATTTCCCATTTAATGGAGAAGGATATGGATAAATATTATGTCATAAAAATAATAAAATATTATTATATCATAGATTTTAGTTTTGTTATATTGAATATTTTAGGACATAATATAAGGTGATAAAATAAGAAGTAAAAAAGAAAGAGCTTCGTTAAAACAATTACCTTCTCTTAGGGAAACCTCATTTAGATAACTTTTTAAGGACCCTTAGGTTTGTATTTTGGGAAGAAAAAATCATAAATAAAATTTTAAAGGATGATAATAATAGTTTTTGGAAGGTTTTGGTCGAGATAAGAGGCTCTAGGTGGTGTATATAAGTTATGAAAAGTGGTTCATTTTTATAATGAATGAAAGGACACACATGTAATTAATAAAATGTTTTAAATATAATAAATTCATTTTCATTTGAAAGTGGAACAATGTGAACATAATTTATAAGATAATATATTAAATGGTTTTAATTAGTTCAAAAAATAAAATTTGGATAGTTTTAAGTGGTATTTTAAACCTTATCTTTTGGTTTAATCCCTTCGTTAAACGATTGTAACCTTAACTGTATTAACAACTTTTTCAATCGTAAAGGCTTATAATTTTACTCATAAGGTAGTAATTTTATCATAAATAGAAAATGAATGAAATTTTAGACCATATCTCATCATACTTTTCCTATTATAATATTTTATGATTTTTAAATAATTTAATAAAATATCAGTTTTCATAAAATATTAATAATGTCATTTTTTTCACTATTAATTTAATTTGAATTTAAATACAACAAGAAAAAAATGTAAATAAAATTAATAATTTTAACACATATATAATATTACATATATATATAAATATAATTCAAAAGTCACAATAATTACTTTAAATTATATTACTTTTAATGTTTTTAAAATCATTTATTTTATTTTTCTATTAACTGAATAAATATTGTATTGGTGTTATGTAAGCATTTAAGGTAATTATTTCATAACGAAAAATTATAAATAAATTAGCATTATAAAAAAAATTATATTTCAAATAACTATTTATAATTGAACATATCCTCTATTTATTCCTATGTAAAATATTTAGAGATAATAATAAAACAACTTCAATAACATTTTTAATTTTTCATTACATAAAATTATATAAAGGTAAAAATCATAGAAAAAGGGTAAAAAATTTATATATTATAATATTTGATGATTATTTATGAAATATACTTATCTAACAAAATTATAGTAAGTGTTAATTTTATTTCTTGGTCCATATCATATTATTTTTTAACCATAATTACGCAATTTAACCTAACTAGTGTGATAAATATTTACTATGGTTACTATTAATAATGAAAAAATAGAACAATTTACCAAATTTTGACATATTAATTAAAAATATGGAGTCAATTTTTAAATATTCAATTCATAGAAGTGGAAAGAATTATTTTAAACTAAAACACAAAATCCGTTTTTTCAGAAAAATTCCATTTTTAGTATAAAAATGATTTTATACTGAATTCAAGTTAAAAATTCATCCCGAAGACCATTATTGGATTATTTTCAATCAAAATTAACTAATTAAATTTTAAAATTAATAAAAAAAAATTATTTTACTTTATAATCACTTGAAATGAAAATACCTTTTTTAATAAAAATGAGTATTTTTATAATATTCACTGAAAAATATATCTTCTTAGAAAAATCAAAAAATTAACCCTAGGGTTATTTTGATATGATTATTTAAAAAATGAAAAAAAAATTCAATGAAAATTTATAAAAGAAACATAAATTAATTGTAATATTCTCTCACAAAAATTAATAAAAATAATTTTTGAAGAAAACATATTTTTGAAGAATAAAATGACATTATTAAAAAAATTGAGTGCTCACTTTATAAAAATTAATCAATAAATTTTTATTGAGTTGGAACTATATATATATATATATTTCATACTACCTTTTATACTATTCATACCCTCCAATTTAACAGCTAGGTTATAGAAAACATATTTAAATATTAATATTCCGTTTTTTATTTAAGCTTAGTGTTTTGTGTCTTGTAGCTATCAAATGTAGTATTTTTTTAAATATTGGGGTGCTATAGGATTCTTGTAAAAAAAATCCAATCCATTCCTAATATAACATATACTTTAACTAGAGGTAGAATAAAAAGATTTGTAGAAAGCACACTCCCACAAAATTAAATAAGGAAAAATCACAGACTTTAGATGAATTCATCACACCATTTGGTTTTTTCCATACTAATTAGACATCTAATCATTGTGGAGGTATTGTGATAACCTTAGATAATTATTCAAATATAAAATAGTGGGTATATATTGACCCAAATAAAACATTAGTGATTCTAGAGTGGATGGTAATTGTACCTTTCATCACTTCGTTATCATACCCCACATCGACAATAGTGATTGAATGACATTTACCTGTGTATCTACGATTAAGTGGTTAATAATGTCAATCATTTTCATAAATAGTTGGATTGGAACATTTGTTAGAATAATGATCATTACCCATTTATTAGAAACACTAGAGTGTGGGTAGTGCATTATGGGGATATTTATCTCTATTCAAATCATTAGCTAACTTGTTTTCATCACTTAGATATTAGATTACCTGATGAAATTTCTTTCCACACATAAAACATTTAGTAATACCATTAATACAATTTACTCTATCTTCCCTTCCACACTTCAATAATAAAGGAAATATCATTTTCTTTTCTCCATGGTTTCTATTATTAGATTTTTTTTTAATTCCATATTTATTTTCTAATAAAAACTCCGAGGTTTATGGGTAAATGTATAGAAACCCAAGAATTTTTACACATATTATTATATGATTCTTAAACATAAATATCCATTAATACAACAAAAGGATCGTAAAGTCCTAGTGTCTTTGGACGACTAGGTTCATAATACATAAAAAAAAACTAAAACATAGAATCCTTATTTTATTCTCGATAGCATGCTTCTAAAACCCATTTGAGATCCAAAATCTGAAAAGGATAACCTATGGAATACATTAAGGAAGTATGTTAGCTAAAAATCATAGTTAGCGAATAATCATGATAAGGAAGAATAACATGTTATTCAAAGGTATAACATGATATCATAAGAGATAAAACACATGAGTAATCAAATAGAAGCATAACATAAAGAGCATGGTATCATAAGATCATGGAAACATAGGAAAGTGGAAAAAATATAAAAAATGACATAAAAATAAGTCAAGGATAAATTCCAAGACAACATCACATGGTGGACAGAGTCCCATAATGGATTAGGTTCACTGCCCAATCCCATAAATGACGTCTTATAAGACTAAAACATTACCCAATGCATTGGGGGGATATATAATTATGATCCAACCCACCACTTTAATTTCATGTACATTAATATTCATTCCACATAATGATATCATTCATAATTTGTATACATAATAATTACATGTGTAAAGAAATGAGTTGCATAATCTCATCTCATAACATAATCAAACGAGATTCCTTGATGAAGTCATTTGAGAAATAGTCATAATTCATGTATTAACTAATAAAAGGAATGAAAAATAATATAGGAATATATGTGAGAGAAATATATTATGAATTTATAATCATTCCATAACTTTAAAGAGATATAAAGTGAGTTAAAGAGAGAATGGATATAACTTGAAGAAAAGGATGGGTTAGAAAAAACCCTTACCTTGAGCCCAATTCTTCATGTGCATTATTTAAATCCCTGAATAATAAACACAATATAATTTTTTAATTTTTTAATTTTATTTTTAAATCATATTATTCATTTTATTTTATTCATTACCATGCCATATAAATTACTTAATCGTTTTAGTTCATCTCACATGTTTTGATGATGTTTGGATCATATATACAAAATCACTTTCATAAATTGATTAAGATAAAAGAGATTATTAATTAATAATCTCAATAATTTTAACCATGAAATAATTATAATTTCTATATATAAATTATACATTTAAAACCTACCATGAAATATGATTATAAAAAATATACTATGTTACAATCATGGAGATGATAGGTCGTACCTACGCATGAGTAATGTATACATTTTTTAAAGATTACGATGGTAAGAAGTTAAGTGTTATTTTATATTTATATTATTATAATTATATAAAAAATAGTATTATTTCATTAAATAACATTACATATACCATCCATGTGATGCAATAATAAAAATGAATCATATCACTTCGTGAGGCCGTAGTCTACCTTACACATGAATGACGTTATCATTTATTCAATAGATGGTAAGGTATGAAATTATATGATATATTTATTTTATATAATGATTAATATTTTGTTATTGTCATATATAAACATAAAAATAATCCTTATTACCTTCAAATACATCATTATATTTAGTCATGATAATATGTGATGTAAAATGAATTACATTGGTTCCTGAGGCGGTAGTCCACCATACACACGATCAATGATTTCGTTTCCCATTTGTGAGAAGAGGAAATGGATGTAATTAATGAACTTAACATAAAAAAATATAATTTTATATAAGAAACTTTTGTTATTATGTAATCATGATTTAATAATATTTTAATTATGTTTAAGAACAAATAAAACAAAACGCTTGGTTAAGGATGCCACCACTTCTTTAGACAACTTCTTTAGGCTTGTACTAAAAGCCTCCCTTGGTTGGATTTATGATCAAACCAAAGATTATAGGATTAATGTATGGAAATAATGAATTTATTTTGGTAGTATTTATCTGAACCAATTGGTTTTGGATGTATGAATATGAGGGAGAGGGGGTGGCCTTTTATAAGTATGGGAGAGGACACACTTGGAATTTTTGAAAACACAGAATTACGCATGTTTTTTTTCACAAGAAATAATGATAAAAAATAGACCATTTATTATCCATATAAGATATAATAGATATATATGACCATAAAATAGGAATTATAAAAGATTTGTGCTATTTTTAACCTAGTTTAACCCTCAGTAAACCCATTTTTACCATAATAATAGTAAATAATTTTTACTATTTTCACTATTCATTTTGGTTAAAAATTACATTGAAATAATTAAATAATTTAAATTATCATAATTAAAAATATTTGATATATTTTTCCAAATTAAACTTATAGAAGTTTTATAATTTAATTTAAAATTAAACGGGTAGGCGTGTCGAAAAAATGAGTTTTCAAGTAATGATTTTTTAAGGAAAAGATGATCTCATATTAACTATATTAGGTAGTCACAATAAAATTAATTTAAATTCATATTTATAGATATATAATCTAAAAATTTAATTTAAATCATTCCTTTTTATGGGTTATTTAAATTATTTATTATGGAGAAACATTATGCACTTTAAAATAGTTTTTAGAAAAATGTGTTTTAACCCTAAAAATAATCTTATACTAAAATACAATATAAAGATGGTTTAAATGTAATTAATTAGATTTATTACATTAAAGAAAATTATTTTAATTTTAAATTAAAATAAAATAATAATGAGACTTAATTTATTAAAAAGATATGACAATTTTATCAAAAATAAGAAATTTTCTCTATTTACTGAAAAATCCATTTTCATCCCACAAATAAAACAATTTCACCCTAAGTTAATATAGATATTATGATTTAGAAATTGATGTTAATTTTATAAAATAATATTTCTAAAATTTCCAGAAATTAATTATAATATTTTCTCACAAAAGTAATAAAAATCAATTTTGAAATAAATGTTTTTATTAAAAATTGAGTGATTATTTAATAAGAATTTGTTAATAAATTTATATTGATTAGTGGATTTATATATATTTTATAAATTATTTAATACTATTCATACCCCCCCATTTAACATCTAGGTTATAACATACATAATTAGACATGTTTCGTTTAGGCTTGATGTTGCGTGTCAAATACGTTATCAAACATAATTTTTCCTTTTAAAATATTGTGGTGTTAAAAACTCCAATATCTATTTATACCTTGATAGCACATAAAACTATTTATTCATAGCTACTAAAGTCCCTTATAGATAAATCCATTTGGACAATTTATTTTAAGATACTAAATAATCCATCAACCTTAGTTTTAGATTGGATGATTATACAGGATGTGTACTCTGCAAGTCATATAAAATTTTCCTCATAGGTACTAATTGATTCATCATCCATCTTCTCTAGATCAAGGAATTACTTTCCCATTTTTATACATAGAATACGAAGAAATTACTTATTGAAAAATAATCTCTTAAAATCATCTAAATCCATGGATTCGATTTTTTTCCATTGCCTCATGTTCTTGATTGGAGTCCACCATTGATCTTTTTCAACTTTCAAATGATAAACGACCAAAATAAATTTTTCATGTTCTGAACATAGGAGAATAGAAAATATATTTTTAGTGGTACTAATGCATGTCATAAAAACTGTTGGATTAGTATACCCAATAAAATATGGTGGTTGTTACCTCATAAAGGACTAAACAAAATGTTGTTACATTATTTTCTTTTTTGGATACTCAACATGACTCATGGATTTAGTAAGATTTATATGAATAATAATGATATTTTTTATTCTATTTCCCATAAAATTTGTTTACGCAGGAGGACAATCAATGTATTGTCCATCACATCCTTCATTAACACAGTTCCTTCATGTTCCAACCATCAACTAAATCCAAAAATCATAGTGTGAGAAATAATACTCATAGTGGAAAACCATATAATCTCTACCTTATTAAAACCTTAGGATGTTATCTTATACATAAGCATATCCCCAGGGTTATTACTAATGTTTTTACATCTTAGTTTACAATGGTAACTAAACCTTTCTATAATACCAACTATAATGACCCATTCTTTTCATACATATATATTACACCTTATTAGATGAATATTTAATAGATAAAATTATTATCCACACCATAACTGTATAGGTTTAGTGTCTATGGAAACTTGGATATATAAAAAACTTATTCATATGAGATCTATATCATCTCTAAATAAGTTCTTTATAATCAGAACCCTTATTAGAAATATTAATCTTAAAATCATTCTTCATAACCTAGGGAAAGGAAACATAATAAAGTGTGAGATGAGATTATAAGTAAGGGTAAACACATGAGATATCAATGATCACTTAAGTATAACATCAAAATAAGGGTACGATAACATGATAGTAAAATTTGAAAACAATACCCTGCATTTCATAGATCATAATCTTGAGTCAAGGCATAAATATTGGAAGTTAGTAATACATTAAACATAATGAAATCAAATAACATGAGCCATGAGAGAATAAAATTGGCATAATATATAAATTTTTGGCATAAAAATAAGCATAGAAAACTATTTCCTTAGTCAAGGATAACTTTCAAGACTATCATAAAGGATTGGATTCACTATATATTCTATCTTATCCTCATTTAAGGCTCACTTCATAGACTATCATAGTATACAAATTCCATTATTGAACTAGGTTCACTTCCTATTCAATTCCTTATTATGTTAGGAGATATACATCTTTACCTAATATATTATAGTGATTTATAATTCCAAGAACACCCCTCACATAATTAAAATCATAAATATGAATTCCCCAAGATTATAAAACATTAATCATATCATAACTCATGAAAAAATGGGTTTTATGAACATTTCATCATAAAATAATCCACTGAAAAGAAATAGGTTTCATAGATGTTTCATCATAACTTAATTAAGCCGTGGGAAAGAAATAGGTTTATAGAATCCTATTAAAATAATAATCATCACAAGACATCAAAAATAATAAAAGTGGATTTTATAATTGTATTATCTCTCAAATAACACATAAATAACATAAATGATGTTATCATAGATGGAAAATACTTTTAAAATATTACTGGAACATTTCTTGATGAAAATAAACTTTTCAATTTGAAATCACCTATTTAAAATATAAAAATTATGGAATATTAAGGTAGTAATTTTATTTTAAATTAACCTTGCAAACATGTAAAGTAATTTTAAAATAATTTATTGGTCATGATGGTATAAAATTTAATTTATACCCTGTATGCTGAAATAAATATTCTTGTCACATTTTTAGTAAAATGTCAAAAATAACTCATTTGAAAAAATAAAAGAAGATTACTTCTAATCCATTTTTTTATAAATTAAATCATTAGTAAAAATTAATTTAAACAATCATAGTAGAATATTAAAAACATTTTTGAAAACATTTTTATAAAAAATAGATATAGAAGAAAAAATATTTTTGACCAAAGAGGGAAATAAAGTTGGTTTTCCTTAAAATAATTACATTGGTATTTTGAGTTCTTAAAGAGGGGGAAATGAAATTAAAATATGTAATATCCAAAAATTACCATATGATAATAAAATTCATAGTATTATTAAGAGATACGTTATAAAATATTATCATCAGAAACTTAATCATAAACAATCCTGATAAACAATGACATTGTAGCATAAATCCCCTACCTTGAGCTCAACTTTCATTGAAAGTGATTTAAACTTATGTATAATAAATTTAAATTTATTATAATTTTATAAAAAATCCATGTACATACTTATAATATTAAATATGACCCACTTATAACATTTCAACAACTATTTATTAACAATTCCCTATTAAAATCATCATTTTTTTTGTGTTAACTGTTTTTTTTTATAATTTTGGTTTGGTAGTTCTTGTCCATGTATATTTATCATGGTTCAATAATAAAAATAATTTTATTAATTATATAAATATCATATATATTCTTTATATATATATATATATTCATCCATAAAAGATAGATAGAGAAAAATGAATTACACCATTCATGGAGATGGTAGGCTGTACGTACACATTAATGTTGTTTTCATATTTCGATAGATAGAAATAAGAAAAGGTAAATAATAATTCAACATTAAAGAATCATTATTAAATATTATATATCATATATATTCATTATATATTCCGTTATTACGATCAATATAAAGCGGAAATGAAAAAAATAATCACATCGATTTGTGGAGGTGGTAGTCCATACGTACTCAGGACCGACGTTATCATTTTTCAAAGGATGGAAATTAAAAAACGTAGATATTATATTAATATTAAAAAATAATAATTGGGTCATAAATATAATATATAAAATTTAAACCCATCACAATAATCATCCATGAAATAATGTGATGGAAAATGAATTATGTCTCTACGTTGAGGCGGTAATCCACACGTACGCACAAGCGATACATTCACTTTCTATTTAATAGAAAATAGGGTTATTAATGTGGTTAAATAATCATAATAAAATTTAATTATATTTAGAATGATTAAATTATCATTATATGGTGAATAACACATATTTATAATAGTTATAAGAAGAAATAAATTAAAATATGTCAGGTAAGATAATTACCACTTCTTTAGTAGGACTCCTATAAATCTATTATTAAGGATAATTTAAATGGTATTTAAAAATAAGAACATCTACAATTCGTGGAAATTTAATTTTATAAGATAATTGGGTTCATTGTGGTTGATATAGATGGCTCAAGGTGGTGTAATGAAGAGAAATGATGGGTGTCCTTTTATAAGTGGGGGAGAGGACAAACATGGAATTACAAAATGTATTAAATTTATATAAATTTTTTATCAGGTTAAAATGGATCCAAATTGATAAATTTATAATATATTATGATTATAATTCAAAATAATCTCATAAAATTATATTTATACAATTTTAAGTGATGTTTTGACCCTTATCTCTTAGTTTTACCCCCGTTAGGTATTTTGACAATTAACGCGATATCAATATTTTTTACTCTTTAAGGGTTAAGAATATTACTATAATAGGAAAGGTCACCAATAAATGGACTATGGTTTATATTTTCAAACATATAACTTTCAATTGTATGAATATATTATTTCTATTAATTTTAAATCATTTAATAAAATATTGCTTATTATAAAATATCATTGAATACATTTTCTGGAACAATTCATTTACTTTGAATTTAAAGTCATAAATATAGTAATATAATTAAAATATAAAAATATAATATATAAATAATATTATATATAAATGTATATCATTATTGGGGCACTAAAAATCTCCTAAAAAATATTATTTTTTGAGTTTTTACCCTTACCGATGTGATACTTTTTTACTATTTTTACTATTCATTATGAAAAAAATGAAGGTGGAATCATTATAATTTTTTGAAATTATTATCAAAAAATATGGAATCAATTTTATCATATTAAATTTATATAATTAGTATAACTTAATTTAAAATTAAACCCATAAAATGTGATGAAAAAAGGTTTTTATGAAAAAATGTTTTTTTAAGTATAAAAAGTTTTTATAAAAAACACCTACATAAAATTGACTATAATGACATAAATTTGATTATTAATAATATAAGTGAACTAATTTTCCTTTTAAAATCATTTTAATACAAAATATAACTTTGTAAATGCTTTAAATGAAAAGGTAGTTTTTAATAAAAAAAATAGTATTTTTTACTATTCCTGGAAAATCAACCTTTTTAAAAAAAATTAAAAAAATTCAATCTAAGATATTTTTGAAATGTTGATTTCAAAAAAAAATTAGATTCTAAAAATAAATTTTATAAAAATATCTGAAATTAACTATAATATTTTTTCACAAAAATCAATAAAACTATTTTTGAGGTAAAAAATATTTTTAAAGTATATAATGACTATACTAAAAATTGGGTACTTATTTATCAATATATTTTATTTATCTAAAACTTCTAAACATTTTTTTAAAAAATTTGGTTATTCATATTCATTCCTATAATTTAACGACTTTATTATAACATTATACTATATTACGGTTCATTTATACTTGGGGTAACATGTATCATAAGCTATCGAAGAAATTAAATTTATTTAAATAAAAACATGTCATAAAATATCCAAGGGTTACATTCCCTTTACTGAAGTCTTGAAATAATCCAAAAAATTAGTGTGTGATAACTAAATCCTAGTAGGATACCACCAAATAATCTATACAATGTCTATCACCAAAAATCAATTAGTTATAACTTTAAAAACACAAAAACATTTATAAATAAATTTATAAAAACAATTTTTTTTTAAAAATAATTTATTTTCCTTTAAATAATTTCAAATCCACATAAAATTGGAATATAAATGTATAAAAAAGATAGTATAAAGTGTATAAATAGAATTAACCATGGGAATACCATACAATAAAAATTTGACCGATCAAATATGAAATAATACCATACTATATAAAACCATGAAAAAGTAGGATCTAGCCTATGGTAATACAACCTTAAACACATGAATGAACACTAATATAGGCATACTACGAATCCTAATGATATAGAGTCCTACCACAGTCTATCGATACCACAAGAATAACCCCTAGTGGTGCCACACTCACTATATTTTGCATATGTCCAAAACCTGAAACACCCAAGGTTTCCAATATACCATGTTTCTTGAAACATTTAAATATACTATGATCATAATTTGAAAAAAAAATTCACATAAAGTCATCACCTCTCCCATTCTCTAAAATCCATTATTGATTCAAAATCATCTTGAGGCATTTCATTGAACAGATGAAGTGCATAAAACTATTTTTAAAGAAAACCCCTTTAAAAACCCTTTTCACGCCACCCATGATACATTTCATAAAAATTCATGTTTGATATTAAATCAATAAATTTTAAAAAAAAGAAATGGAATGCATAATAACATTTTGTAATTCATGTGTTAGAATCTTTATATTGAGACAAATACCTCAATCAAGAAAAAAAATTATGCTATATGGGATCCACAAATGGAGATTTGAAGGATATAATGATAATGAATGGATCATAGAAACACAATCATAAAATCAAAACTCATATCCAATAACTTCAAAATAATAAATAAACCTCATAAAATAATAAACATGAGGTAAAATAGACTTCATCAATAGATCTAGTATACACTTACCAAGAGAGACTCAATGCATCAAGCGGCACTTGGATCCATGAAGAAACAAGGTTGGAATGACCAAATTCACATATCGAGAGTATCCAAGTTGTTTAGGGTTGAATAATTTTTGGGGGTGGTAGTTTATAATTAAATTAAAGATTCTATAAAACAAAATTAAGCTACCACCATACCTTTTCTCAGCCTCATCAGCATCACCAGTTAGTCGTTGGATTCCACCGGCTTGCCTGTGGCACTAGGAAAAATGCATGTTGGTTTTGGAACACCAAAAGCTAGCTGATGGAGTTCTTGTATGAAATCCTTTCTTCCAAAGACCCACCATATGACTGATGATATTCTTATAAGAATACCCCACTACTAGCCTACCATCAGCTGGTTGATGGCCCTCACCAGCAAGTTGGTGGGCTTCCTATAGCTATTCTAGCTATAGGTCCATGACCCCAAAATAGAAAAAACATGAGTGCCACCCAAACCATCTCTCGAACATTACAACAAAAAATGAACACATCCCCAACCTCTCTAAAGGCCCAAGCAAGCTAGAAACAAAAAAATAATCTATGAGAATAACTAGAGATCAACATGATGAACAAGAAGGGAAAAAGTGAACCAAGGCTTGTAATCGAATACTGGTGTCAGGATATTATAATGTTGAACCCTTTCATTGGGCGTAGGCTTAAGTATCACATGAGGCAGAATGGTATGGTCATAGGAAAAAATTCATAGCTCGTCATAACATGGTATTTGTGACTATGGAAGGGTCCCCGTATGTTGTTGATGCAAACCTTGGGAGGCTTGGTGGGTGGACATAAGATGGATGTCATGATCTTTTTTCACCATGTTGGTTGACTAAAGAATATTTAGTAATAGATTGATGTAGTGAAGAACTGAGGCTAGTGATCATGAATGTTGGTTGAAAAAATATGAGGTGTTTGGTGTTGGTGTTGTGGAATGGTGTCCATGGTGAAAGAAAGATGTGCCTTTGGTCCAGATCAAAATATAGTCCTTGATGGCCACAATCATGGATCTTTCTAGACATCATCAACTAGGGATTTCGAGCCATATATATGTCATAAAATTGACCTAGTAGGTGTTTGTCAATCATTATAGGGAGTGATGAGGCTTAACCCACTAAGGTGCCTAAGTGTGTGTGTTGATTATTGTTTGTATCATCCGAAGCGAATAAACATCTATTTTATGATTTAAAAAAAATATATAAATATAATATTTTATATCTATGTGTGTGTACACATTAAAAAATATCATTAAATATATTATATAAATAAAATATATTTTTCTCTGTGTGTTTTTAATTTTTAAATATATATATGTATATTAATATATTATAATTATATTATATATTTATAAAACATTAAAAAAACATATATTATACACTTATATTATGCATCTATATATACTATAAATGCACTAAATACTTTTTAATTATATATATGGATTAAATATATAACCCACACATATATATTATATACATTAATGTATTCATATTTATACATATATATAAATATGAATATAAGTATAAGTAAATCTATAAATATAAATATAAATATAAATTTAATTAGTTATATTATATGTGTAAATGTGATATGTATTAGAAAAATTTATTAAATCTTTCTAAGAAGTATTATTGTTGCACCATTTTGAAGGAGAATGGGACTCAAGCTTGCAAGCTCCTTGTGTGGAAATCACAACTTCTCTACTGTTTTCAAGGGTTCCTATATTCCATGGACTTCCTGGTCAATATTGATATAGATAATGATCATATCACTAGGGGAGGCTTCATCGGTCATGGATTCATGGATTTCAAGAACAAGGTATAACAGCTAGTAGATCGATATACATTTTCATTGATGCTTCAACCCTGAAAACTAGAAATCACCACATTTTCTTCTAATTCGAGGGTGTATCCTCAGGGAGAATTCATTGGAAAGGTGATACATCTCATGTTATGACAAATTGGAATTCCATATCTAAGAGTATTGGATTAGGAAAAAATTTAATAATAACCTGATTGATTTTACTGAGGGGTTTAAATCCATAGAGATTAGTGGATATGGTGGAGTGCCGATCAACTATATGGGGATTCTATAATTGAAAAAACTACTAAAAAGTGATTTTAATTGTGCTAAAATGGTCTTTGTTAGTTCATAAAAACATATGAGCCTTAGCCCAGTTGGTGTGGTATCCTTCAGTGCATCCACTAGACCTAGGTTCAAAACCAGGTAGAGGCATATTTCCGGTACGGTAGCAGTACTGCAACAGGAACTGTAGCGGTACTGTAGTAGAATTGTACACTGTACAGGTACTGTAGAAGAAATGTACAATATGTGGTATTATAGAAGGTACTATAGCAGTTACTGTAGAAGGTACTCTTTGGTACTATAGTAGCTGGAACTATTCACCTTGAGCCACCGGTTTGGACTTGGGGTCCTTAAGGCTTTCGGGCCACCCAGGACTTCGGGTCAGTAGGGCTTTCAGGCCACCTTTAAGGCCTTTGGGCCACCTCAAGGCCTTCAGGATACATGTAGTTTCCCCAGACACACTACAAAAAAAGGAGCAGCCCCAGAAGAGGATTCAGAGCAAGTGCACTCACCAGAGCCGAGCCAAATGGATTTATTAGAATGAGAGGGTATGACTATGCCATCGAGAACAACCTGTGCTTTCATGGAAACCCTAGAAAAACTGACATGTGAAGGTGGAGAGCTACTATCATGATGCAGATTCTAGGGAGGGGCAGTTCCTTATAGATAGTCTGGTTGAATTCCATAAGACCTTTGGGTCATGTAATCTCCTAAGCCTATGGGCCATGTAATCTTCGAGCGTACGAGCCTTGTAAGGGTTCCTCCTCGTCCCTTGAAAGGGGGGTTATCAAAAATCAATAAAAATGAAGGACTTCGTGGAATTTGGGCCAGTTCATAAAAGTTCTATCCGCATAAGAAATATTAAATTCCCTTAACCTTTATCATCACTTCATCTTGCACTGATAAAGGCTATTCTAGCAGCTACACCCCTGCAGCCATGAAAAACCCCTATAAAATAAAACCCCATTATAATAAGTTAAAAGGAATAGAATTATATATAAAATATAATAGAAAATATATAATTAAATTGAAATAAAATTTATATAAAAAATAAAAAAACATTATATTGTAGACATTTTAAACATTGGTTTTTAAAATTATGTGAGTAAGTAAAATTTACCACAGGAATTTAAAATCATCAACGTTCCATTGTCTTTGGACCTTGACCCTATATCATGATATTAGTTGTCAAAAAAACCACCCTAGATTGAGGAAAATAATTCTTATGATAGTAATACTATAAAGAAATAAATTAAACACAAAGGGTCAATTTTAAACAAAAAAAATATACTTGGAGTCATATCGAAAAAACCATGTATTGGATTGATGTGATTCTGAGATCAACATATCACCGATGAATTGTGGATATTTCTCTAAAAGTATTAAAACAATCCAATTGAATTTTCTCTTTTTTGATTATGTCACTTGTCCTTTTTACTAAAATGTCAATTTTAAATAAAATGACACACTTGGAGTCATACTGATCCAACCATTTTTTGGATTGAGGTGAAGAAAATTCCTATATATAAAAAATAAATTATAGACAATTGAAATAAAGTATCAAAATAATCCAAATGATTTTTCCCAGTTTTGAGTATGTCACTTGTGTTTTCTACTAAAATTCCATTTTGAAATGAACACATGCACTTGAACCCATGTCAGTCACATCATATGTCGATTTTATGAGATACTAATTATTAAATGTCAAAAATTAGTTATGATTTATTTTCCTAAATTATCAAGACAATTTGAGAACATTTTCTTGGTTTTCAGTGAGTAACAAACATTTTGGAATAAAATGTCAATTTTAAGCTGACAACAGACACTTTGAGTCATAATGGCCAAACCACATATCATATTGAGGTGCAGATTACTCTTATATGCCTCAAATGACTTATGAATCGTTTTCCTAATGAATAAAAACAATCTTAATACATTTTATAATTTTTTAGTATGTCACTTTTCGTTTTTAAAAAAACTAATGTCAATTTTTAATAAAAAGACAAAGTTGGAGTCTTACTAGTCACACAGTGCATCATATTGAGATGAATTTGATTGATACACATAAAAAATAACTTAATTATTATTTTCATAATGTATCAAAATAATCTAAATGTATTTTTTCATTTTTTTAGTATGTCACTTTTTTTCCATAAAATATCATTTTAAACAGGAAACAAGAACATTGAGTCATACCAGTCACATCATGTGTAATTTCACGTGAGACTGAATCTTACATGAAAAAAAATGAATTATGAATCATTTTACTAAATTATCAATACAATTTGAACATTTTTTCTTAGTTTTTAGTGAGTGACACACGTTTTGAACTAAAATGCCAATTTTAAACTAATAGTAGACACTTTGAGTCTTACCGGGCACACTGTGTATCAGTTTGAGGTGAAAATAATGCCTAAACATCACAAGTGACTTTTGGATTGTTTTCATAAAGTATAAAAATAATATTAATGTGTTTTATTAGTTTTTAGTATGTCACTTTGTTTTTATTAAAATGTCATTTTAAACTAAAAACACACACTTTGAGTCATACCCGTCACACCATGTGTCGGTTTGACATGATACTGATTCCTACACATTAAAAATTACTTATGAATCATTTTACTAAATTATAAAGACAATATGATCGTTTTTTCTTTGTTTTAATTGAGTTCAACTTATTTTAAACTAAAATTTCTATTTTAAATTGACAATGATCACTTTGACTCATACAGGGCATAATGTGTATTGGATTGAGGTGAGGATGATTCAAACACATCAAAAATGTCTTATATATAATATTAATAATATATAAAAACAATTTGACTATGATTTATTAGTTTTGAGTATGTCACTTATTTTTTTCCTAAAATTAATGTCAATTTTAAATAAAAAGATACACTTGGAGTCATACCGGTCACACTGTGTGTCATATTTATGTCCAGATGATTCCTACACATCAAAAATGACCTATGGATATTTTTTTATAAATTATAGAAACAAAAATAATGTGTTTTATCAATTTTTATGAAGTCACTTGTGTTTTTACTAAAATGTTATTTTAAAATGAAAACACACACATTGATTTATAGTGGTCACATCGTATATCAGTTTGACATGAGACTAATTCATATACATAAAAAATGATTTATGACTCACTTTTATAAATTATCTACACAATAAAAGTGTGTTTTATTTGTTTTTAGTGAGTGACACTTGTTTTGAACTAAAATGTAAATTTTAAACTGATAACAGACACTTTGAGTCACACAAGGAATATCGTGTATCATATTGAGGTTCAAATGATTCCTCTAATTAAAAAAATTACTTATGGATCATTTTACTAAAGTATAAAAACAATCCAAATGTGTTTTCCAAAATTTTAGAATTTCACTTTTCTTTTTTACTAAAATTAATATCAATTAAAAAACACACACTTGGAGTCATACTAGTCACACCATGAATCAGATTGAGGTGCAGATAATTCATACTGATCACAAATGACTTATGGATAATTTTACTAAATTATTAAAAAAATATGAATTTGTTTTATTGTTTTTGATTATGTCACTTGCGTTTTTCACTAAAATTTCATTTTAAACTGAAAACACACACATTGAGTCATAACGATCACATCGTGTGTCAGTTTGATGTGATATTGATTACTATACATCAAAAATGACTTATAAATAATTTTCTTAAATTATCAATACAATCTAAGTGTGTTTTATTAGTTTTGAGTGAGTGGCACAAGTTTTGAACTAAAATATCAATTTTTAACAGATATCAGACACATTGAGTCATACCAGGCACAGCATGTATCAGATTGTGGTGAAACTTATTCCTATATGTAAAAAATGACTTATGGATAATTTTACTAAAGTAGAAAAACAATAGGAATTCATTTACATAGTTTTTAATATGTGACTTGTGATTTTTACTAAAATTAATGTCAATTTTAAATAACAAGACCCACTAGGAGTTATACAAGTCATATAGTGAATCAGATTGAGATGTGGATGATTTCTACAAGTAATAAATTATTTATGGATCATTTTACTAAATTATAAAAATAATCTGGTTGTGTAGCTTATTTTTGAGTATGTGATGTGTGATTTGAACTAAAATGTAAATTTTAAATTAAAAAAATACAGTTCGTGTATTACTTAACACACTATTTATCATACTGAGGAGTGGCTAATAGAGTATGTGATGTGTTTTTTCATTCAATAGTCTATAATAATCCCTGAAATAGATAGCATGTTCCATTTGGAATCCAAATGGAACACATTCTTTCTTTTCTAGTTTGTTGCAAATAGTGGAATGAAAAATATGACTTCCCAAAATATCAATGAAAAAAATGAATAATTATTAGATAAAAATGATAAGGAAATTAACATAAAAAACAGTTAGAATAATGAAAAAATTAACTAAATAAGTAGTAGGAATTCACCTTTTCATGATATCTATATACGTTCTTGAACTATTTCCTTGTTTCCATTATCTTAGTTGCAACCTCAAAGTCCAATATCTCTTGAGAATGAGAGAATTTGAAAAAAACCACCCCAAATAAAGAAAAAGAATTCACCTATATAAGAAAAACAATATTTTGTTAGTAATACTATTAAGAAATAAATTAAACATAAAGTTGAAATAATGCGTTAGTAAAATGTCAATTTTGAACTGAAAGAGAACAATTTGAGTCATACCAGGTATACCATGTATCAAGTTGAGGTATGGTTGATTCATACACATCAAAAATGAATTATAGATAGTTTTAATAAAGTATCAAAACAATATGAATTCATTTTATAATTTTTTAGAATGTCACTTTTCTTTTTTAATAAAACATCATTTTAAACTGAAATGAATCACTTTGAGTCATACCAATCAAACCATGTGTTAGTTTGATGTGAGAGTAATTCCTACACATCACAAATAACATACGAATTATTTTCCTAAATTATCAAGAAAACATGAGTGTGTTTTCTTAGTTTTCAGTGAGTTACAAATGTTTTTAACTAAAGTGTCAATTTTAAATTTATAACGGCCACTGTGAGTCATACAAGGAACATCATGTATTATATTAAGGCTTGGATCATTCATACATTTCAAAAATTATTCAGGGATCATTTTACTATGTTATAAAAAAATATAAATGCATTTTCTATGTTTTGAGTATTTCACTTTTATTTTTTACTAAAATGTCAATTTTAAATTCAAACCACACAATTTGAGTAATACCGGTCACATCGTGCATCCAATTGATGTAAGGTTAATTTCTACACATTAAAAATGAATTATGGATTGTTTTACTAAATTTTGAAAACAATCTAAGCTTGTTTTCTCAGTTTTGGCTGTTTGAAAAGTGTTTTAAACTAAAATGGAACATTTCTATTAAAAACACATAATTCAGGTCACATTGAACACATCGTGTCTCATATTGACGTGCAGTCAATTACTGCACATCAAAAATAAATTATGGGTCATTTTCTTAAATTTTAAAAATAATCTGTGCTTATTTTCTCATCTTTAGATATTTGAAACGTGTTTTAAACTGAAATGACACATTTCTATTGAAAACATGCACTTCGATTCATATCAACCACAACGTGTCTCATATTGATTTGTGGTCAATTCCTACATGTGAAAAAATGAATTATGGATCTTTTTCATAATGTTTTAAAATAAGTGGAGCTCATTTTCTTAGTTTTGACTCTTTGATGTATGTTTTAAACTAAAATGAAACTTTTTTTTAAATTTTCAAAACATGTAATTCGAGTTATACCAACCACATTGTGTGTTAAATTTGTATGTGGTTAATTTATACACCTAAAAAATGAATTATGGATAATTTTTGTAAAGTTAACAAATTATTTGAGCTCGTTTTCTTAATTTTTAAGAATGTGACATGTGTTTTGAATGAATGTATAAATTTTAAAAAATAAGTATTAGATAAAAATGATAAGGAAATTGACTAAAAAAATTTGATAAAATGATTTGGTAATTAATTAATAAGTAGTATAAAGTCACATCTTCATGATATATTTATATATTCTGACACCATGTATTCTGATCATTTGTTTATAAACAAAATTATTTCCTCCATTATGCTTCTCATTAAGAAATAGATGAAAAATAATATATAATCATTCTGATAAAAATGCTTCACACTCCATATATATTTCTAAGGTTATATCACATACTATATCACAATTTTAATATGTGATCACCTAAATTTGATGTTATCAAACATTCTGACACCTTGAATGTTTTCCAATCATCTCTAAACAAATTTACGTCTTATTTTGAGTATGAAGGTATTTAAAATTATTGTTTGTATTGAGAAAATATAGACATACAAATGATTAAGATATATTTTAATGAAATTGTAATTACCTTAATAACTTACCTCTTTAGATATGTTGATGTTTTTCATGGTTTATGATATCTCTCATAAATTTACAAAAAATAATATCCACAATCATTGTTGTTATCGTGGTTCAGACACTGCAGAAACATTGTCCAAAATAATTAAGTTGTTTTGTAATATGTTTTGATAGTTAAATATTTATATATATACCTTAATTTGATTCCATTTGAACTAATACCCAACCTTCTAATGTTCAGTCACTGACCTCATACCATGGTTTATCCTATATTTATAAATCACTATATGACATATAATTCTTATTAAAAAATATACTAAAACATATAATTTAAAGTTTATCTATAAAATATTGATTATGGTACATTAAAAATTCTAAATATAGATCATTAGTGGTTGTTTTGTTGGATATCGATCCAGTAGATCCAAAAAATAAATATTCATGGTATCTATATTGATTGAAATCAACATACAATGATTCCTAAAAAAATAATTAATGAAAAAAATATAAATATATTTTACATGATTATATTATAAATTTTTATTCTTGCATTGTATGCATAAAAAAGATTATATTGTCTATTATTTTTTTATTAAAAGAATTGTTTACAATGTATTTTTTTATCAATTTAATTATTCATTAAAAAGGTTTCTTGCGTTGAGATGATATAGAGATTAAGGAATCCAAATCAGGATTCACATATTTTTCCCTTTATATAGTAGTCATATAAACTCCAATAGAAAATATGAATAGTTATTGACTTTAATTAACATATCAGATCATTTTTTGGAAAAACGTAATATGAAAATGTAACTTATAAATGTTTTCACAATTAAGACTCACAACCATTAAAACTTGAGAATCTAATTTATACTCTCAAGATCAACTACATCTGTAATGAATTCTATAAATAGTTATTCTTCATATAGCAGGTAGGAAATATTTTCATATTTTTATGCGGTCTCTGCATGAAGTTGTAATGCTAATATATGCTGTAGTGGAACTGGCAGGGAGAAGGTACTCCTAGAAGGTCCTTTTGTTTTCTTTCTCGATTCACTGTATTTTCTTGATCAGAAATTCTATTTCCCCATCGTTTTATCCATTTTTAATACCAAACCTCACTTCATAACTTTTTTCATCTAATGTTATTGTTTTTTCATTTGAAAAAATCTACCAAGTAAACACCACATGTATCTTTATATGATTAGATGACTATAATATGAACATTCCAGTAAGATCATTGACCGTTTTAATATATAAATCATTAAATGGAACATGAAACTCAGTACTTGGATCTTGATATACTTCAATTCCCACTCCCATGTGATATTTTGGGAGTTATTTGTTGTGTATTTTTTCTCCTAGAATATTATACGTTGTTCCCCTCACAATAAGGTAGTGTATGGGTGTTGATATATAGAAATTACATACAACTTTACCTTATATAATTTTAGTAATATAAAGATATTAGAAGTTGTTTAATTAAAATTTAGTCGAAATCATAAGGAAAAAACTAATTACATCAAGTAAGGTATGCAGTTGAGGGGAATGAATATCCATAAAGCTAGTAAGGTCATTTGGTTGTTCATGTTCTGATCTTTATTGACCCACTAGTTCACTTTGATCCTTTCACATATATTTGTCTGCCAAACTAGATCAAATAATAATATCTTTTAAAGAATTTATTTCTTTCTGTAGTCCTGTCATATTCTCATATATATCTACTTGTGGCTTTATTTTCATGAAATATGTATGAGGTGACACACTAAAATCTAAACCTCTAAAGCAACCAAATTTCTCCACCTCCTTCAAAGATACTGAAATTAGTTGTTCTTTAGATACAGTTGCTACTGATTCTTGTGTATAAACCATATAAAAAATATATAAACCTAAATAGATATTTTTATATAATACTATTATAAACCATAATGAATTACTAGTATGGGATACATACACATGTTTCCCATACTTCTTTTGTATTTTCATCAAATAGTTTACCCTCCTTATTTAAGCAGGACTCCTTCTATAACACATGACGTGGGATGAAAGTGGCTTTAGATTTTGATTCATCAATCTTCTTATAAAAAAGGAACATATGTTGTTTCATATCACATAAAACTTTTATTGTTTATTTAAAATACATACCATTTTATTCTCTTGAGAATAATACCCTATCCTTTCTTTGCGATTAGGGTACATTGGGTTTGATGCATGTTGTTTATTTTCAGCCCTCCTTTTCTATTTCGTAAATTAATAATTTTGAATCAAATTTTATAAAGTAAATAATTTCAAATAATATATTATTGAATAAAATGTACCTAAAATGATTTCTCATCAAAACTAATGAAGAAATTATTCCATGTTTCCTACTTTATAAAGTGTGTATATGTAAATGGTGGGTATGACTTTACATTCCCCTAAACATCCCTGAGATGGAACTTGGTAAGAAGAGTCTGGAAGCCTTTATGGGATTTTCTAGTGACCATTAAGATATATTTCTTGTAGGAATTGTCTAAAATAAATGAACTTTTCATTATATATTTTTTTGGTGAAATAGAGAAATTATAGCATAAAATTACCTTTAAATCTTCCTGAAGGGTTTCCTTTGTTATAGATGGACATGAAACCACAAATCTATCTCAATCAGCATGTTCATCCTCATTATGAACCCAACATAAATAAAGAACATTAGCTTATTAGGGTCAATAGGATGGCCATGTTTATTCCATCTTACCTCAAATTTTATACCCTTACTTATTTCCATGATAATTTTTTAGACACTATGATGGTGCTTCCTTCTTGTTTTTTCATCAACATGCTATTGATCCCCTAATAATTCTATAGTTTCAGTATCAATTGCATATTATTTTTTGATATTGGTAACATCAAAATATTTAGAAGACATTGTATGCATGAGTAGTCAAACATTAAATTTAGATTATTTTAATATAGTAGAGAACACATACAATTTATAGTAATTAATAGTATATTAAAAAAAACTTTAGCCCACTCATTGAAATTTCATTATTTTTTAAAGGTTGAAGGAATCTGTCTCCTATATCATGAATCTAAATCCCATATTTATGGTCCCGTCTTATGTATAAGAAATTGTCTACATTGAGACTGACATGAACTAATTATGATATCCCAATAAAAGGGACATCCTTAATTGAATTCTCATTCGACCCTATAGTTATTTTAGTTTCCAACAGGACAATCGACCAATTCTAGTTTTCTGGATCTGAGATATAAAATACTTGCATTGCTTGTTATTCCATTATGAACATCTCGTCCTTTTCCCCTTCCACACTAAAATTCACCTTCATGAATCCCATTTCATCAAGCTTCACTAAACTCCTATTTTCAATACATTTACAATAGAAAATTGTCACTTGAAATGTATTATAATACAATTCTAATATATATTCTATAATGGTGAAATATGAAATATTCACATAAATTCTATTTCTATCTTTAGAACTATATATTTTAACCACTTCCACCACAACCGTAACTCCAGTATTTTTCATTGTACTATAGTCCTTATGTTCCTTGGTATATGATTTATAGCCATTGATTATAAAACTAGTGTAAGATATAACATTATCATTTAGTCCCTTGGCTAGTCATTGATGATTTTTTGCAATTGAATTCAGGTTTTCAGATAACTCTTTATAAATATGATATTAGAACCATCCTATAAACTATTGATTATGTATATTTGATATCCATACTTCCTCCTTTGATAGATTCAAATATATAATAATTTCTGTATGGGATTTAATGTATGAATCAATATCTTCACTAGTATGTAAAATGTAAATATGTGATTACTCCCATTCTATGGTGATAATTATAACAACATATCTTCCATAAATACCTTCACCCATAAGACATCCACTGTGAAAAGATTTTGATAGACCAATGCTATCAACATCTGATAAGTAATCGTTATAGAATTCAGTAGCTTCTTTAATAATTTATCATTCTACAATGAAAACTTATGGATGACTTTGATTCTTGACAAACCCTTTAAAAATATTCATATCAAATTCAATGGGGTACATCCATCTATAATGGGATGAATCACATAGTTGAACATATCTAACCAAGTGAACCATCAGATGGGCCATCATATTAGATAACGATGGTGGAAAGAACATATCTAACTCATATAGTATGACTACAACCTCCTTATTCATGATTGAAAAATTATTCAGGTCTATAAATTTACTGCATATGGGTTTGAAAATGAAGTAATGTCTAGTTAATGTATTTTATACATTTTTAGGTAGAATACAATGTAAATCAGTCAGACAAACATGATAGTCATGAAATTTTAGTCTTTGTAACTAAAAATTATCCATTGACACAACATTATTGATATTTTATGAATACCCCTCATGAACTTTTACACTATTAAAGGAAATGAAATATTGAAATTTTTTCTATTTGGATAGAGTTTAAGCTACTGGATGAAGAAAAGTTCTCTCTTTAACATTCACTGGTGCTAACTCTTCCCTTATCCCCATGTTAATCATATCCAACCTACCGTTGATGACATATTTTTTAGGAACATTTAGCAACGTTCCAATAACACTTTCAAATACATTTTTTCTATATTCATGACATTAATAAAATGTATGATGTTCAAACAATTCCAATAGGGTAATTCAAAGAAAATTGATCACATTTTTAAACCTAATTTCATACAGTTTTTTAAAATTGGTTTAACAAAAATAGTGTAAATATCTTTTACTTTATCAAAAAATTGATCACCAATTAGTGGAGATGTTGGTGTACCTTGTTCAGCATTCCTATCGAATGCTGTCATCTTGGATCGATATTAATTTCATCGATGTAATAATTTACAATTTCCTAAAAACACAATCTTCAAGGAATATATCAACCAAAATTATTGTGAACATTCTTTACAAATGGGATAACCCAACATTCCTTTAATTTTATAGACAGAGAAAAATTTATAAGCAGGAAATTCATTTATCGTCCTATACAACATGGACATCATTGTGAATTCATAAATTTTATGAGCGTTATACATTATAACAATTTCATCCTACATCAATTTCAGATCATCGATAAACAGAGTCAGATACAAATCAATATCATTACTAGGTTACTTTGGTCTAGATATAAATAAAGAAAACATATTGTATTTTCACTTCATTCATAACCATGGCGGTAAGTTATAATTTACCAACATGAGTGGAAATGTACTTTGATTAATAATATACACACAAAAAAGATTTATTCCATCTGTTGACAACACAATTCATTAGTTTTGTAGATCATTTCCAAATTTAGGATACTCATAATAAGTTTTATTTCACTGAGGGGAGTCTTCTAGATGACGTAGTTTCCCATATTCAATTATTGCATGCCATGTCAATTTCCTCACGATTTTCTACCATCCATATAGTCTTCTAAACCATGTAATGATAGGAAAGTACCACACACATTTTGATGTACCTGATTCATCTTTCTTATATCGATATGCGCCATTCTTAGGGAATTTTATGAGTGATTTTGGTCCTTGTGAAACAATATCCAATAATTTGGACAAGCATGTATTTTTTAGAGATCTTTCCTATTGAACATAACATTAATTTAGCATTATATTTTCAATAAGTAATTTCATTTTCTTTTGGTAGCATATCATTTTGGAGACAAGTAGTTCTATAAATATGGTGTTGCGTCATCCACTTCTAGCTTTCACATTATATAACTTTAATATAGCAGAAAATATTGCATATTTTGTATAACTATTATATAATGGTCTCTTTGCTCAACTATTTAACTTATCGAACAACTTTTGACAATCTTGAATGTCTTCTTCAATTGTCATTTTTAATTCTTCCATACGATCTCCATCATCATTTACACTCGTATCCATATCAAATGGTCCCTAAACTGTATTATTAGCCCAATCAATGTGAACTTTCAATTTTTCCTCATGTTTAGTCCAACATTTTTGGATTTGATCCATTCCATGAAAAATAAAATTTTATTCCAACTCTTTTGGACTAATTTTTGTTGAATAACAATAACTTAAACATGGACAAAGGATTCAAGAAGGGTCATATGCATGTTCTATTACAAGATTGTTGAACTCTTTAATTCTATATTCATAATATTTTGTCATATGATTAGAGTACATCCATTGTTAATTCATATTCATCCTATTAGGTTCATAAAATATTCATTTTGTATAAAAAATAAATAAACACACATATAATATTTATAATCGAAGGATAATGTTATATGTAATTATAATATGAGGATCCCAATATTTGATTGTTTCAAATAATTATATTATGCTTTAAAGTAAATGGATAATTTAATTTAAGAAAAGAATCACTACACTTATAGTAGGTTTTATCCTCTAAATTCATCCAAATTGATCACTGGTACCCGGTATGGGATAACTACTACTCAGAGAAGATCAAGAAACATAAGTTCATTTCCAAAGGAGACAGAGGATGAGTATCAAACAAAAAATGAAATACTAACCATTTGGGGGATGATGATAAATAGGATAATAATTTTCCACAAAAATATAAATGATCATAGGTTTGGAGTTAGTGAATCATTGAATAAATTTTCTTAATTTCATCCCTAAATTTGAAAAAAGCAGTAGTAACAGCATGATCCCTAAAAAGGGCTACTTGATTAGTGTAAACATGGGAAGTCTTAGTTAGATGGTATTACACATAATAGTGCTAAGACAATTAATGTAGTTTCAACATTCAAAGCAGGCCTTCAATTACTCTATGAAAGGGAAAAGGCCTTTTTTATGAGGACTGAATTTTAGAAGTGATTAGATTCCCATGAAAAAAGGCGGTAATTCTAAGATGATTTTTATTGACATTCTTGGTGTGAAACCAATAAGTGGGAGGATTTGATTTTTTTTCTTCATTTCTTCATTTGGTATGTGGTGGGTCAGGTGGTGTTTCATTGATAATATGAGTGGATATTTAAAGGTGTGAGAAAGTTCAGGTGACCATTACTTGGTAGTGGACAAATGTCACATATGATTAATTTAAAGATCCAGAAATATCAGTGAGAAATTAAAATCATATAAGACATATGAACACTAAAAATTATTGGTCAACCATTTAACATTATTTATATTAATTATGAGATCTTAATAATGATAGGAATCCACTTCAAGTATAAATGTTTCCCCTCCTTTTCATTCCAATTGTGTTTGTGTCTCTTGATATTGTAGTAAAGGTTAAACAGTAATCAAGTTGATGACTTTAGTAGATGGAAATGATTTTTCAATGGTGGAATATAAAAATAAAGATTCACTAATACCCCACCACTAAATTTGTGATGATATTACATCCTATTAGTATCTAGGAATCCTCAACAACTTGAATCATAGTATTATTCTGAGTATATAAAAAATAATAGTTATTTTTTGGTGATTATAAGGGATTTGTGTATTATGATTTTGAAATGGAGTTGGTTCTACCTTTTATGACCATAATATATCATATTAATTCAGTGAAAATATATGGATTTCTGTCATTTTAGGGTAATAATTATCACATATGGAAATGTCAAACGTTTTCGTACCTATTATTCATTGGTTTGGATGTGCTTAATGTAACAACAAATGTGTATATTCCTCCTGTTTGGAATGATGTGTTGAATATAGTTGATTGAAAGAATATAAAGAATAATGTTTTAACTCAACATGTAATACTTTAAATACTTTTATAGAAATAATTCATTAAATTAAAATGGATTAAGATAGTAAAATAATATGGGATAATCTGGAGAATATTTATGAAGGAAATGTGAAAGTGAAAAAATCTAAATTAAAAATTTATTATTTTGAGTATGAATACATTTGAATGCATGATGATGATGTTGAAGAGCAAGTATAAAAATGAAATATCATTTAAAGCGGTGAAGTAGAAGAAGAGTATAAAATATGTTAAGGAGGAAGAGAAGAATTTTAAAGGAAAATATATTTGAATATGATGTTTAGAAAATTGATTTCATTCATCTCTGCAAGTTTTCGAAAAGGTAAAGGCAATCATCAATGAATTATTTCACTAAAATATTTAAAATGTGGAGCTATTGGATATTTTTCATCTAATTTTCCAAATTTTAAAGAAGAATAATGTTATGAGGAAGTTGAGTCATTGATAAGATCATACAATAATAAGTTTTCAAAATTCAACAAGCAGGAGTTTCCCTTCAAGGTAAAATACAAGAATTTCTCAAAATTCACAAATAGAAATTTCTTATCAAAGTTGGATGATAAAGGAAGAAGTGAAAAAATATGAATTTAAAACTTTAAGTGAAGTGATGGAGATGTTTTTGATTACTAAAGTGAATGTTGGTGAGTTCAATCTTATTATAAAATATATCAAATCATATTAGTAGTTATAAAAAATGTCTAAGTTTTATCATATACTATAATACATGCATACTAGAAGCAACTAATACATACTTATAGAACTCTAAAAGTATAAGAAATTGAATAGGTAAAAACTAATACATACTTATAGAATGCCAATTAAATCAAAATTTAGGGATTAAGGGATATGCTATAGACTCTAAAAAATGCATGCTACTCATCTAAATATGTTTTCAAAGTTATAAAATATAATTCATGAAAACATATATTTAGTAAAATATATAGTGCCCATGGAAAAAACGTTTTAACACTTTGATCCCTTTAAAAATAATAACAATCACACTTATACAAAATATAGTTACCTATTATGAAATACAAAAGAACATAAGTATGGGTTAGAATGGAGATTTATTTTTTCAATGTTAATTAAAAATTTTAAAATATTTGTTTGTTTTTAAAAAGAAATTATATTGTTAATTGAGTTATTTATTTAATTATATATATCATCATTCACTTTATTTTCAAATGATTTTACAAGTTGTTTTTTTAAATAATTATAATTATCTTTTTTAAGGTTATTTTTAGATTAAATAACACAAAAATTCCCAACTACACCCACACAAATCAAAATAATTAAAACATAAAATATGGTAGGTAATCATAGAAAATATGACAACATAACACAATAAATAATCACCATTAAATCATGATTGAATATAATTAATTTTGGTCCATTATAAACATCCTTTACACAACCAAAATTTATCTAGTCATTTCATTACCAACTTGAAATATTTAACATTTTTATGGAAGGTAATTTAGAAATTAATCGAAGTAGAAAATTTATATTTCATAGAAGAAAGAAATTCTCAGCAACATAACAATAACAATAATTTATCAACTAAAGTCACATGGAAAAATAAATAAATTCCTAAGATGCACCTCCCTTTTTTAATTTGTTCATCCCAGTTATTTATTTATGAGGATAATTCATACCATCTACCCAATGAAAGCAGTAGCATGATAATCATAAAATTCGCACAAATTAAAATAGTAATCTTGAATCGCCTATCATGATGTGATGATTCTATGAATCACTATACAAGAACTTAAAAAGAGGAGGAAGATATGATTCAAAGCATTAAATTCGTAAGAAAGGAACCCAAACCAATTATAGGGGGTTCATTGAACTTGAAGGGTGAGGTTTTGATCATCTAGTATTGTGAAATCAATAAGGCTCAAACGATGAGTAGATACCCCAAACATGGAATCCACGAGAACACCAAGCTAAGAAAAGGCCACACTAACTCAAACTGCAGAACTAGAACAAGAAAGAAATGAGAGAGGAGGAAAAATAGCATTCTTTATATTTAAGGCTTGATTCGTCTAAGAGAAGGTCAAGGGGAGCGACGATAGAACCATACTTCCATGAGAGCTTGAGAGGCATGAATGAAATCAGTTTGGTTAGAGTTCTTTTAAAAGGACCAGGGATGATTTTATCAGAGCTTCCAAAAAATCAGTGATAAAGATAGTTTTTATCAACGGTAAAATAATAAGCACTGATAAAATATATCTTTATGAGTGGTAAAACTTTAGCACTGATAAATGATTTATAATCATAATTATAAATAAATATATTTTTAAATATATTTGGAAATATATTTATATAATTATAAATGTATTTATATCATTATATAGATTTATATAATTATATATATATACAATAAATATATATAAATATAATTATTAATATATTAAATATATTCATTATTTAAATATATTTATTATAATTTTAAAAATATTTAAATATATAATTAACTATTTATTATTATATAAATACTTTTTTATAAAAATTATATTTATTTATTTATAATTATAAAATATAATTTTATAAATATAGTAATTATACATTTATAATTTTTTTATAAATTAATACATTTATAAATAAATATATTTGTAAAGATATTTATAATTATTTATTTATAATTATTAATATATTTATATCAATATATATATTTATATAATAATATATATACATATATTTGATATATAAATATAAATATAAATAAAAATATAAAAAATATATTCATTTTTTAAATAGTTTTTTTATAATTTTTTCATTATTTCAGTATATAATTATTTATTTATAATAATATATATACTTTTAAAAAATAATATTTATATATTTATATCATTATATAATATTTATATAATTATATATATATATATTTAATAAATTAATATAAATATAAATATAAAAAAATAAATAAAAATAAAAATAAAAATCAAAATACATATAAATATAAATATAGTAAATTTTTTCATTATCTAAATATATCTATTATATTTTTATAACTATTTAAATATATAACTGTTTATTTATCATTATATGACTTTTTTTAAAAAAATAATATTAATTTATATATAATTATAAATATATAATTTTTTAAATATAGTAAATATACATTTATAAATATATTTATTTATAAATATTTATTTACAATTTTTTATAACATTATTAATGAATATATAATCTTAAATTAATGGATGTTAAAAATGAGTGAAATTGAATAATTAAAAACGAGTACACTATAAAAATATTAAAAAATGGAAAAGTTTTATTAATTAAATATAAAATATTAAAAAATATGGATATATATTGAAATGATGGTGAACACATATTAAAAATATTAAAATATAGGATATATTTATATAAATCAATATTGTAAAATGATTAAATTCCAAAAAAATATATATTTAAAATCAATAAATAATACCTGACTGTAATATTGTTAAAATATAATAAATAAAATTTACTGGTTGAAAAAATAATATATTAAATATTTCATATTATTAAATGAAATTTTAAAAAGAATATCAAAATTTGAATAGATTACATAAATATTTGGTGTTTGTTTTTCAATTTAAGATTTCATTAATTATTTAAATATTCATGTGTGTGCGTTGTATATAAAAACTCATTAATTATGTGTATGTTTGTGTGAAATCAATGTGACACACTTTTGATATATGTTAAATTGAAAAATCAAATAACATCCAATTAATGTCAATTACTCGATACAATTAGTCAATATTTTTAATTAATATTAAATTTTAATTATAAACCATTCATCACTAAATATATGACTTATTTAATGTATATAAATATATTGTATTATCTAAATCATATTTTATGTAATATTATATATATAGAAATATATATGAATATATTTTTATATTATCATTATTAATGAATAAGTATGTGTAAAAACCATTAAAAATGAATAAGAAATTAATATGCTTTTAATTTTTACATTTTATTCATTTTCTATATTTATATTTAATATATATTATTTATTAATATTTATAATTACTATATATATATATATTAAATTCATTCATTTTTATTAATAACTGTTTCATTAATAATTTTTTTAATAAATTTGTAATTTTTTCATTTTAATTTTTTTGTTTAATTATTTCAATTTATTCATTTTTGATTTTTTGTTTGTTTATTATAATTTATTCATTTTATATATCTATTTCCAATATATTCTATTTATTAATATTTATAATTTATATATATATATATATTAAATTTATTTATTTATATTAATAATTATTTAATTAATAAGGTTTTCAATATTTTTTTTCAATTTACTCATTTTTAATTTTTAATTGCTTCATTATTTCATTTTATTCATTATATATATATATATTTAATATATACTATTTATTAATATTTATAATTGATATATATATATATTAAATTCATTAATAATTATTAAATTAAAAAAAATAATATCTTTCAATTTATTCATTTTTAATTTTTATTTGTTTAATAGTGTCAATTTTTTATTATTTTTAATACTTGTATTTTTTATTGGTATGTATAAAAAATTGGGGCATGGACCGGGTTGGTCGTGTAGGACCCGATACGTGTATGAAGGTAGGCCAAGGAGTGCAAGAAGTAAAGTGTGGGCCAATGCCCATGTGGTCCCATGAGCATGCCCACCATATATGTGTGCTATGTATGTAGGGGCCCATCCTTATAGTTGCATTATGAGATTGTTATACGATGGAATGATATATAAAGGAGCAGCCTCCCTTTCACAATTTCGATGTGGGACTCGCGCGTGCGATAGATACCTTCATTAGTGCTAAAAGTAAAGCATTGATAAAGGGCACCTTTTATCAATGCTAAAAAGAATCACTAAAAAGGTAACCCTTTATCAGTGTTAAAAAAATGATGATAAAGGGTACCATTAATCATCAGTTTTTTTCACGTTGATAAACGATAACCTTTGTCAGCAATTTTTTAGCACTGATAAAGAAAATCATTATTGGTGCT
This sequence comes from Viscum album, assembly GCA_963277665.1. Taxonomy (NCBI): domain Eukaryota; kingdom Viridiplantae; phylum Streptophyta; class Magnoliopsida; order Santalales; family Viscaceae; genus Viscum; species Viscum album. The sequence continues at coordinate 565,402,388 of OY728131.1, forward strand.
TTTCACTAGAACTATTAATGACTAGTGTTTTATATTGAAAATTTTATAGTTGTAACGCCCCGACCCCAGTTACCCAAAGTCGGTGCATTATTACATAACATTGGCATGATCACAAAAGATCAAGTCTCAAAAGACCAATCGGTTTAACAGTTTTGGAAAATAGATTACATACATGAATGTTACATTACACTTTATAACATAAAAAAACATAAATAATATTTTATGAATTCTATCATTCCTTTTACTTAACCCTGCATATCAATCACAATACACTTCTTGGAATCCTGGGAAAAATAAAACATAGAAAGGGGTGAGCTCAAACGCTCAGTAAGGGTAAAAAATACAACAAAAAATGACAAAAATATTAAACATGGTGAATAATTGATACAACATGCCTTTATCAATAATAAACATGAATACTTTTATGGAAATAATATGAGCTGAGTAAATAATTCCATAATAAAACATAATCACTGGTATTCTACTAGTCTAATGACCAAAGATCCATCAATATTATTTCCATAATGAGGTAATGTATAATGATGGACATTCTGAAACATATTTTCAAGACCTCGGCCAAGACATCTAAAAATGAATAAGGCCTCATCCAAAACCATATATCAAATTGGGAAAGGGCCTCGGCCAATTCCACGTCTATTTGTCTCAAGAGACCTACCGATGCATCGAGGAGCTATAGCGGGATCCACCCGTCACTTACTAAGTCCAATACATTCCCCATATGATAAGGTTTAAACATATCATAAACATTCGTATTAAAACAAGCATACAAAATTTCAATAAATTAACCATAAACCATGAATGGTATAAAAATAGAACATCCACAGTCAGACATATCATAACTCATTCAATAAAATATGGAAGATTGTATTATAATAAATCAACCTCAATCAAAAATAATTTCCAGTAAAGGATGTTGAAATAGTTGAAAATGACGAGTAAAACTTTTCGAGAGAAATATCCTTTTTGTAAAATCATTTAAAAGTCATACATTTATAAAGGAAGTAATTTCAAAGAGATTTTTGAATCAAATTCTCCCATACCACTTTGAAACTTTTGAAAAGATTTATAATTCCAAAACATTCATGTCCATATAAATAAATCCTTAAAATCATTTTGAAAACATGGACATTAATTAAAAAGATTTAGAAAAAATTAAAAATTCTGATCTTGATAAACAGTACCTTTTAGAAATCCTTAAAATAGTCATTTTGAAATCATTTTTATGAAAAATTCACACGGATGATTAAAATGTCCCAGTAAATACTTACACATAAACAATCTCGGATAATAATGAGATTGTGAATAAACCCTTACCTTGTACTTTTCCTTGTTCAAGGGTAGGTTAACCTCCTGTATAATAGTTAAATCATTGGTATTAAATTGTACAAGAATCATATACATAAATATGATATCATATATGATCTTTAAATATTTCTTTGTTAATAATATTTTAGTTTTATCATCATTTCGGGTGTTCGATTACTCATTTTCTTTTATATGTTTTGTAACATAAGACATGTTTGTTATCCATATGATGTATCTTATTCATATCCAGAATGATATGAAGTCCTTAAAATTTATTTTTAATCATCAAATGAAAATTAGTCTTGAATGGATATGATGGGAAATGAATCTCATCATGTTCGTGGAGACGGTAGTCCGTACGTACGCACGAGAGACAATATCATTCTTTTGATATTAAAATCGTATATAATTGAATGATATTTCATATATACAGAATCATTATAATGTTATATTTGTTATTTAGTTCAATTACACATCATTATCATACCCATACAAATAATAATGTTTTGAATAACAATTACACCACGATGTGGAGACGGTAAGCCGTACGTACCCACGTATGGTGACATGTCATTTAAAGGATGGATAGAATACTGAATATGGTTGTACCATATTTATAATAAAATCAAAGTATATATATGATACTGAATTTATTATTTTAGAATGGAAATAACAAAGAAAGAAGAAGTGGAAGAAGAAGGGAACTAGAAAGAGGGTGGTGAAAACATCACCTCTTCTTCGGGTTCTTTCTTTTGATTTGATCAAAAGGGATCCATAGGTTGGATTTCTGATCAAACTAATGCCTCTAGTTTTAAATGAGGGAAGTTGAGATAATATTTGTGCTATGTTTGGCCGAGCCAAAAGGCTTTGAATGTGTGAATTAGAGAGAAGGGGAAGTGCCCTTTTATAAGAGGGGTGAGGGGCACCTTAGGAAAAACTTAAAATATTATTTGATAATAAATTCATATTCAGTTTATAATGGCTCCAAATTGATTTATTTCTAGGATAAGGTGGGTATGGGTCTAAATCCACTCAACCAATAGGTTTTAGACAGTTTTGGGCCACTTTATTAGCCTTATCTTCTAATTTTAACTCTTAGTTAATTAGTTTGACATTTACCATGTCTCTTTGTATTGTTATATTATATTGTTAATAAACTTACTATAATGTTCCAATAGACCCTCAAGGGGTATATTAATAATACACCTATCATTATATAAGTCCTTTTTCCAATCCTTATATTTTTAGGAATAGAATATCATTTAATAAGATAGTATTTTTTTTAAAAACTCTTTTATTTTAATTTTGACACTATTGGGTATTTTGTTATTGATAAATTCATAACAGCATTATTACTTCGAAAAAATTCATATAACCAATCCTAATATTTCTTATTAACATATATAATTATTGTAATTCATTAAAAGTCTCAAATTACATTTATTTGGGTATTTATAATATCAATTATCTTAATCATTCATTAATACGGTAATTACAACATCATCATTTTGTCATAAATAAAATAAATTATTTAATTTATAAAAATTATAAATAAAATAAAATTATGTAGGAAATATTTTTATATTTATAATTAATATTTATAATCTAATTTATCTTATGTATAAACCTATATTAAAAACATTTTTGTTATTAAACTTTGATTTTAACTCTTTTAACTCTTCTTTGAATTAAATAATAATAAATGTCCTAATCTAATCCGAGTGGACCTATATGATAAAATTTTATTCCTAAGGTTGTTTTTGGACGAGATACACTTGTCCAATAGAATTAGGACATATGTTAGGGTAATATTAATATCATTTTTACCCTTAATCACCCTATTTACTTTTAAACGCGGTAAATAAAAATCAAAAGTTACTATTCACGTAAAATTATTTTCATCTTATTGAACCATATTTTACTCCTTGATATTAACAGTGTCTCTTGGATTTACGAAATTCCACCCACCAAAGCGGTAAAATTAATTTTATGTGAATTTACAAATTCTCCTAGGAGATGGGTAAAAGACGATGAGAAGTTCAATAAATTTTTTATATATCTAAAATTATTATAAATTGACTCCAATTAATTACATTGAACTTATATAGGTATTATGTTCTATTTTACCTAAAATAAATAATTATTTAAAAAAAATTCGGTTTTAAACTTTAACTTAGTGTTTTCACTATTCATCAAAATTTGAAAGTTTTCAGAAAATACCATAAATTCATCCTAAGATAATTTCGATATTTCAAATCCAAAAATGAAGTCCATTTTGAATGATAAAATTTATAAAATTTAAAAAAGTTGGTATTACTATTCTTAACGGCTAGTTTGATTGGTTGTGGTGTGTGTTAGAACTCGAAGTTGCATACAACACACGCTACTATATTATTCAAAGAGAACTGTACCATGGAAGCTTGGGGTGTTACATTCTCCTCTCCTTCAATAAATTGTGTCATCGAAATTTATGTTCGGTATTGGAATCTTTGGGTTGACATTTCAAAATATCTTAGTTGAAATCCCACATCGAAAAATGGATTAATGAGGCCTCTATTTAAAATAAATAGTGGTAAGTATGAAGGTTACTGAAAATAACACATACTAGGGTTCCATTTAGGAAGACATGGATATGGAAGAGAAATATAACCATCAATATCTGATGGAGAGTGGTAGAGAACATGGCTATGAAAAGACCAACAATCACAAAGCCATAAATTTTTGATGATCTAAGGTACCATCTAGGACAACGTTTGTATTCTAAGTTCCTTTTCTTAATGTTGAGGAATTTATTTATGAGATTCGATAAGATCATATAGAGATATACCTACATTATAATTAGAGTTTTATCCATTAATAAATTTTTACCACAAACTCATCTTACACTCTAAAAAATTATACAACTGAAAAATACTCTATTTATCCTAATTATATAGGGTTCCAAATATAATGAATTTATAATTCACATATCAAACCCTTCAAAAAAATAAACAACATTATACCATCTAGGGACTTCACGTAGTCTAGTGGTGGGCGATAAATCTCAATCGCACTATGGTTTTGGGTTCTATTCCCACATCTTTGTCCGACGCGACGGGTTGTCACATGGTCTGCATGTTGTGCTTTTATAAAAATCCAAAAATAACCTTTCAAACTTAATCCATTCCAACCTTTAGAATTATCCAAAATACTAATATCCAAACTCACAGTCCAAAATTTATAAGGTAGTTAAACAGAATGAAGATCCTTTTTCCCATGTAATAACATGTGAACACCTTCATCATGTATTATTTTAAAACATGGTAACATCCTAAATTACCATAAAACCTTTATTGATTACATTTATGCTCCCTTATTCCTTATATAATACTGGATATATTTTTTATATCCAAAAATTTTAAATATTCCAACAATAATGAAATAAACAAACTATTAACCAGTTCCAAGGAAGTCAAGAATATCCAATATAATTTATCCAAATCAACCATATCTTATTCCAAAATCACTACTTCATTATCAGGACCATATTAAGGATTACCTTTCCATCAACCATGTATTTTCCAAAATTTGTATATTACTATTAATTCACATTTCTTAGAACCATATAATCTCAAATCCTCAATAAAATAGTACTGCAGTACAATCCTTATTTATCTACATAATTCATATAACCAGTATATTGTTGATACAAAACTGAAATGAAATAATCCTATAATAACTACATAAGAACACTAGTCATTATTCTTTATCTGAGGTAGTATCATAACTTGATTATTATCCAATAGCATTATTTGGGGCATACTCTGATGATTTGGACATTGGTTCACGTAGTGTCCCAACTCCTTGCAGATGAAGATTGTACATTGGAAACCTTTTTCTTACCCTTGCAGTCATATACATGGTGTCCTTTTTCACCAAACTTATAACAAACTACTATTCAGTTCAGGAATGTTCCAGGGTGTTTCTTCCCACAGTTATCACATATGGGAAAATTCTACTTTTCCCTCTTCCCTTTATCCATATTTCTCTCTTCCATCCTTTTCTTCTCTTACTTCCCTTCAAAGCCATAAGACTTAGAGAATTCTTTACATATTCTATTAACACAGGATATTATTTATTCATATGTTGAGAATACATGGGAGATGATTTCCTTTATTAATGTTAGCTTAATACCGTGAAAGATATGATCATTCTTACTCTTTGGATCATACGTATTGCTGGAGTTCACATTCCTTCTACTGGGGGCCATTTCAATACAATTGCATACACTAGGTCAGTTTATCAATCACAATAAATAATTCTAAACTTGTAAAATACATAACATAAATTGAACAGTTTATGGATATAATCCATAAAAATATTTTCTTTGAGGAGGTATATACTCGTAGAACATTTATAATGATTTGTAAATAAAATGAGAATTATCCTAAGCATATCTCCGAGGAGTGTCGTAACCAAGAGTTTAGCGAGGCCCATTATCATGAACCAGTTCCCATTCGAGTTTAGATCAAAGTGGTGTTCTTTTCTTTTACCCCTAGGTACATCTGTTCCAGAGCCGCCTCTACTTACTCGTACCAAGACATGGATGTATTTTCTTGGAAAACTCACAAAATCTCTACATTTCCAAAATTCTAGGAAGTTATTCTATACTAATCCTCAAAGTCTATCGTAGGGTAATGTTCTCTAATACGATTTTATCTAAATATAGTTTCCAAGATTATTGCTAAACTTCCTCTGATACCAACTGTAATGCCCCGTCCCCAGTTACCCAGAGTCGGTGCATTATTACATAACATTGGCATGATCACAAAAGATCAAGTCTCAAAGGACCGATCGGTTTAGCAGTCTTGGAAAATAGATTACATACATCAATGTTACATTACAATTTATAATATACAAAACAACAAAAGTAATCCTTTATGAATTCCATTATTCCCTTGGCTTAACCCTGCATATCAATCACAATACACTTCTTGGAATCCCGGGAAAAATAAAACATAGAAAGGGGTGAGCTCAAATTCTCAGTAAGGGTAAGCAATACAACAGACAATGACATAAATATTAAACACGGTGAATAGTTGATACCACATGCCTTTACCAATAATAAACATGAATAATTTTATGGAAAGAATATTAGCTGAGTAAATAATGCCATAATAGAACATAATCATTGTTATTCTACTAGTCGAATGACTACATGAACCATCAATATTATTTCCATAATGAGGGAATGTATAATGCTGAACATTCTGAAAAATTTTGTCAATGTCTCAGCCAAAACGTCTAAAAATGATTAAGGCCTCGGCCAAAAACATATATCAAATTGGGAAATGTCCTTGGATAATTCGACGTCTAGTTATCTCATGAGACCTACTGATGCATCGAGGAGCTATAGCAGGCTCCACCCATCAATTACTAAGTCCAATACATTCCTCACATGAAAAGGTTTAAACATATCATAACCATTCGTATTAAAACTAGAAAATAAAATTTCAATACATTAACCATAACAGACGAATGGTATAAAAATAGAACATCCACAATAAACATATCATAACTCATTCAATACAATATGGAAGATTGTATTATAATAAATCAACATCAATGAAAAATAATACCCAGTAATGGATGTTGACATAGTTGAGAGCGACGAGTAAATAATTTCGAGAGAAATATCCTTTTTTTAAATCATTTAAAAGTCACACATTTATAAATGAAGTATTTTAAAATATATTTTTTAATCAAAGTGTCCCATACCACTTTGAAACTTTTGAAATGAATTATCATTTCAAAACATTCATGTCCATATAAATAAATCCTTAAAATCATTTTGAAAACATAGAAATTAATTAATAAGATTTAGGATGATAAATCTTTGAAACATTTGAAATTATTATATTGATAAAGAGTACCTTTCACAAATCCTTAAAATATTCATTTTGAAATCATATTTTTGAAAAATGGACATGGATGATAAAAATGTCCCAGTAAATACTTACACAGAAATAATCTCAGATAATAATGGGATTGTGAAAAACCCCTTACCTTGTAATTTTCCTTGGTCGAGGGAAGGTTAACCTCCTGTATAATAGTTAAATAATTTTTATTAAATTGTACAAGAATCATATACATAAATATGATATCATATATGATCTTTTAATATTTCTTTGTTAATAATATTTTAGTATTATCATCATTTCGGGTGTTCACTTACTCGTTTTCTTTTATATTTCTGGTTACATAAGCCATGTTGGTTATCCATAGGTTGTATATTATTCATATACAGAGTGATATGAAGTCCTTAAATTATATTTTTAATCATAAAATGAAAATTAGTCTTGAATGGATACGATGGGGAATGAATCTCATTGCGTTCGTAGAGACGGTAGTCCGTACTTACACACAAGCGACAATATCATTCTTTTGATATTAAAATTGTATATAATTGGATGTTATATAATATATATATAATCATTATAATTTTATATTTATTATTTACTTCAATTACATATCATTATCATTCCCATCCAAATAATAATGTTTTGAATAACAATTACACCACGACGTGGAGACGGTAAGCCGTACGTACGAACATATGGTGAAATGTCATTCAAAGGATTGATAGAATACTGAATATGTTTGTACCATATTTATAATAACATCAAATTATATATAATATTCTGGATTTTTTATTTTATAATGGAAATAACAAAGAAAGAATAAGTGGAAGAATACAGGAACTTGAAAGAGGGTGGTGAAAACATTACCTCTTCTTTGGGTTATTCCTTTTGATTTGATCAAAAGGGCTCCTTAGGTTGGATTTATGATCAAACTAAGGCCTCTAGTTTGAATTTAGGGAAGTTGAGAGAATATTTGGGTAGTGGTGGCCGAGCCAAAAGGCTTCGAAGGTGTGAATTAGATAGAAGGGGAAGTGCCCTTTTATAAGAGGGGTGAGGGGCACCTTAGAAAAAACATAAAATATTATTTTATAATAAATTAATATTCGTTTTTTAATAGCTCAAAATTGATTTATTTCAAATATAATGTGGGTATGGGTCATCATCTACTCAACCAACAGGTTTTAGATAGGTTTGGGTCAATTTATTAACCTTGTCTTTTAGTTTTAACTCTTAGTTAATTAGTTTGACATTACCGTGTGTCTTTGTATTGTTATATTATATGGTCAATAAACTTACAATAAACTTCCAATAGACCCCCAAGGGGTCCATTAATGATAAAAATATCATTATATAAGTCCTTTGGCTGAAATTTATATTTTTAGGAAAATGATATCAATTAATAATATAATATTTTTTTAAAAAACTCTTTTATGTCAATTTTGACACTATTGGGTATTTTGATTTTGATAAATTCATAATAGAATTATTACTTAGAAATAATTCATATAAACAATAATAATATGTCATATTAACCTAGAAAATTATTTTAATTAATAAAAAGTCTCAAATTACATTTATTTGGGTATTTATAATATCAATTATCTTAATCTTTCATTAATATGGAAATTACTGCATCATCATTGTGTCATAAATAAATTAAATTATTTAATTTTTAAAAATTATAAATAAATTTCCATTATGTAAAAAATTATTTCATATTTCTAATTAATATTTATAATCTAATTTATCTTATGTATAAACCTATATTAAAAATGTTTTAGTTATTAAACATTGATTTTAACTCTTTTAACTCTTCTTTGAATTAAATAATAATAAATGTCCTAATCTAATACAAGTGGACATAAATGATAATATTTTATTCCTATGGTTGTTTTTGGTCGAGATACACTTGTCCAATAGAATTATTACATGTTTTTGGGTAATATTAATATAATTTTTACCCTTAATTACCCTATTTACTTTTAAACGCGGTAAATAAAAGTAAAAAGTTACCATTCACCTAAAATTATTTTCATCTTCTTGAACCATATTTTACTCCTAGATATTAACATTGTCTATTGGATTTTCTAAATTCCACTCACCGAAGCGGTAAAATTAATTTTATGTGAATTTACAAATTCTCCTAGGAGATGGGTAAAAGACGATGAAAAGTTCAATAAATTTTTTATATATCTAAAATTATTATAAACTGACTCCAATGAATTAAATTTAACTTATATAGGTATTATATATCTATTTTGACCAAAAATAAATTTAAATAAAATAAATAATTATTTAAATAAAAATTCAGTTTTAAACTATAACTTTGTGTTTTTCACTATTCATAAAAATTTGAATGTTTTCAGAAAAATACCATAAATTCACCCTAAGATAATTTTGATACTCTGAATCCAAAAATGAAGTCAATTTTGAAAGTTAAAATTTATATAATTTTAAAAAGTTGGTATTCATATTCTTAATGACTAGTTTGATTGGATGTGGTGTGTGTTAGAACTCGAAGTTGCGTACAACACCCGCTAATGTATTATTCAAAGAGAAGCGTACCGTAGAAGCATGGGGTGTTAAAATAGTAGTGAAATGTTCTTCAATGGGTTGTTGTTTATTTAGTTTGATATTTTCTTTGAAGGAATTTAAAATTAAAGCCTGGGGTTTTAGGTTAATTTTATTTAAACCAGGCATGTCACATATTTAGGAGTGGGATGGTAGATTCAATCCCATGGAGGTTAATCATCCCTCTGTTTAATTATGGGTTATGGTTTATGGTCTATAATATATTATTCCGAATCCTAGTATTTTTTATGATGTTTCTTTTATAACTAGAGTTACTAATAAAATGGGAAAGGAAAATGAGATTGTTAGGTTTGGTCGTTATGGTCTTTTTTCTTGTTGAAGTTGATTTTTATTTCTCTTTGGTTGATAAATTTTTTCTTTCTAATGATAATGATAATTTTGAATTATGTATTGAGTATGAAAAAATTCCTTGATTATGTTTGAATTTTAAGGTCCTTGGACATGATAAATTGAACTGTAATTCGTATGATCCTTGTTCATTATGTTCCACTCATGGGTATGATGAGAATATATGTTCAAGAGAACAATGTTTTGAAGAGAGACTTCAGAGATTTTAATAAAGGAATTATTCAATAGGGTGATTTCCATAAAAGTGGGTAGGCCTTAGAGTTATCTGATACTACATTCTAGAAGCATTCCCATCTTGGGGCTATAACTTCGTAGTTTTCTTCAGGGGTATAGTGTAATGACCGGAACTGTTATAAATAACAACCCCCTTGTGTTTTAATTAAATGTCTTATTACGAATTATGGTTATCGAAAACACATGAATTTATTTGGTTTTATTATATCCCATCTGATTTAAAATAATGTTTAACATCATCATATTTGATAATATAGCCATTGAATAATGATGACATGATTATTATAAATATAGTATTTTAACATATCCAATTGACACGGAAAACGGGAGTGATGGACTCAACCAGTTGGATCATACCCAATGAGTCCCATTTATCAAATCTTCTGATGGAGATAACATCACATGGATTTTTCCTTAACCATTCCCAATCTAAGATCCAACAACTTTATCATGAGTGAAACCGTTTATGGGAGAAGTTCAATCTTTTCAAGATCGTGACCCAAACAACTTACGCTGAACCATCCAATGAAAGTCTCACCACTGCGCACCTTACCCTTATGTAATTTAATGGTGTATTAAAGGGATATGTTTCTATAACATAGTAAGGTGAATATGTATATTGTATTTTCAATATAATAATGTTCATATTTTCTTATTATTATTACAATATAATTGCTTATTTATTTTTATACAATAAAACACAAATTGTATATTTCGGTAATATTGAAAGTTAATTATAGAATATATTTTATTGAACTAAGGGATTTATGAAAAAAATATTTTTAAAAAATATTTTTATTAAATATAAATGATCATATAATTTTTATGAAATTAAATGTTAGTTTTATAAGGGTTCAAAAATTGTAAATGTTTATAAACTAATATTTTCTCAATAAATGATGATTATTATTTCAAAAGTAAAAATTCACATATTTAGAAAATTATTTTGATAAAATGATTATTATTTTTTAATCATACTGTTAAAATTATCTAATAGTGAAATTTTCAAAATTTTCTAAGACACTCGAATTTTCAGGTAAAAATTAAATACCGTATAAATATACAGTGTGTATTATGAAGTCATAATGATCAAAAAGTGATGTAATAAATACTATAAAGGGTATACATTAACAAATATATGTTTCACCATTAAAATAATTTGATTTTAATTTAATTTAATTTATTTTATAAATCCATTAATAATGATCCAAAACTTATAATATATTTTAAGGTTTTTAAATAATTTCTTTAAGAGTATGAATCACCACCACATCACCAAGGGTAATATTTTAATAAATAAGGACCTTGGCCTTTTAAAATAATCAAAATCACCCCCATTTTGAATAAATCAAGGGAAAAAATCATGGGAAGGTAGGTGGTTAAGGTTATTTTATTATATAGAGTCCAAAACCTATGTTTGATAAATGACAATGATTTCCCCACATTTTTCCTATATAAAAACACTGATTCTTACAATTAAATTCACTAAAAATCTTTTTATCACATCATAAATATTCCCTTCCCACCATAGAGTCCTCCCAATGTTCCCCCAATATCTCAAGAATCCCCTCCAATGAATTTGAAGTCACACTCTCATGGTACAGCCTCCTCACCTTTTCTTCTCTTTTCATGTATCATTATTATCTTATACCTTCTATTTAAAATTTCTAATGTTGGGATATGGATTTAAATCTCCCTATTACTAAGAATTTTATTTCCTAATTATTAGATATCCATATCTCTCTTATCAACCCATTGTGTGAATTTTTAAGTGACGTCGTTATGCTATTGAAATTTCACTGCGATTTTCCATACTAAAACAATTATATAGTGAATAACATACCCATTTACTATCAATGGTGTTCACCTTTATACTATTATAATTATTTTAAATGGGGATTAAATTTATTTATTCCACGCTCCGTGATCTTGGAATAAAATATTATTATGAATGGATCCATGTTGTATGATATATGTGACACACATAAGCATGAGAATGAAATGAAAGTGACAGGTGCACCCATGATTATATTGCACTCGAATGAATTGGATTATGTTTAGTCTCATGAGACATTATGCTGGGATATGGAGTAAAAAGTATTCCTTTATAGGTATTTTCCAACACTATTACTTGGTATTTATCCTTGACCTATGTTTTCAATGCTGTGTTTTAAGTTGTTTCCACATTTCATATGTTGTCTTTATGAGATCATGCTATATCATGCCTCATTGTTAATTTTTATGATTATAACTCCTTTTATGAACCATTGATATTCTTATTATCTTAAATTTATTATTTTAATCTTGTTATTCCATGTTTATTACCTTATTGGGATTTATAGCTTACCCCATTCTTATGTATGCCTTCACGTTATCCCGTGTAGTTTTAAGTACAGAGGAATATTATGAACCTATTAATGAGGTTTTCAATAAAGATGATATATTACTTGTTTTAAGTCATTATATGGTGTACCAAATTCCCAATGACACTATAGTTATCAATCATCTGAGTTGTATTAAGTGTAATATTATGAAAAAAAAATCATTTATTAATGTGAAATAAAGAGCATAATCGCCATAGTTGGGATCAGAGTAAAAGTTTAGTTATTTTTGGGATTATGATTTGAAAAATATAACAAAATCATTAGGGACAAGACTATGTATAAGAAAATACCTCTAAATTTTAGTAAGTATATAGTAAGTTAATTATCAAGAAAATACATCCCTGTATGGATACTAGAACTGTAGGTGGCTCTGGCATAGATGCATATAGGGGTAAAACATGAAAACATCACGTTGAGCTAGACTCGACCAGGAACTAGTGCATGATAATGATACTTTATACACACATGGTTTAAAAAAAAGGGGGATATGATTTGGTAAATTTATAATCTCATAAGGAACCATTATTAAGGGAAAAAATAATTACCATAAGAGTGTATGTTTGAAAAAAGACCATGGATAAAATATATTGAATCTTGTAAATTCATAAGTTAATAAATGAATATAATTTATACGTTATATCTTTAATGTCATTGGATTCCCATAAATGAGTTTAATAGTTTAAAAATACACATCCTTAATTTTCCATTTAATCTAGCCAATATCCAGATATGAGGAATCAGGTAAACAATCATTGCGACATAAAATATGATGACTTCCCCAATGAGATGTCAAAACCGATGGGAGCGGGAATAATAATCTTTGGGATGATAATATCTTAGATAAATTGGGTTCTAAATAAAAAACTAGATCAAGATGAGCACCCAAATCCCCTTAAGAAATAATAATCTACAATTGAAATATTTATGGGACAAAGGCCTTAGACTTTCAATGGACCGCATGATCCCTTAATCATAGAACAATGGATAAAATCAATTAAGAAGATCTTCTCTATCCTTCACTGTTCTAAGAAAGAGAAGCTTCTACAAGATATTTATCATATGGAGGGAGAAGCTGATCAGTGGTAAACATTGATCAATTATATGAAGCATGAATAAGAGATCAAAGCGATGGGGTAAAAGTTATTCTGGAAAAATGTTTTGCAATAAATATTTTCTTCATAGTCTCCAACGTAAGAAAGAAAGAGATTTAATTACCCTTAAGAAAAAAATGACTAATCTATTAGGGTGTGCAAGGAAAACATCCCAAGAATTTCACAATATGTCCCATCTTTTTTGTTACCCCTGAATGCAAGGTTGACTGCTTCTTTAGTGGGATAAAATCTAGTCTCTGAAAATCCTTGGTGATCCATGACATTGATAGATATGAGGAAATTGTTTGATGTGCCCTAAAATTCTAAATAGAGGTCAGTAAATCTCAATGGTATCATGGGGATAAGAAGTATAAAGTGGAGTTTAATTTTGGTAGTATGATGGAGAAATCTAATGGTTCTATGAAATTTCAACATCCCACTTCTCAAAGGTTTGGAATGAAGTACCCTGGAAATTTCCTAAGAGGGATGAGGAAATTATTTAGGTGCGGGAAGGAAGGAATCCTAGATAGCGATTACTGATTAGAGAAACACACTAATGCATTAGAGGAGAAGAATTATCTGGTCAACCCTCGTCATATTTTTCATTCATTCAACTATAAGGAATTATTTCACTTTTCAAATCAATTCACTAAGCTATAGGTTTTCAGAGATGAACAACAACCTCTAAGGTAGAAAGGGTTAGATTTTTTTTATCACAACCACTGAGGTGGATCCTAATAATGAAGTGGTGATAGGTATACCAGTTATCCATTCAATAATAGAGAACGTACTTTTTTATTTTGGTTCTACGCATTCCTTCATATCATGAAAGTTTAGGATAACTATTCAAACACCACCCCAATGTATGAAAGTTGAGTTATTGGTGAAAATGGAATATGGGGAAATTATTTCATCCCAAGTATATAAATACTAGCCTATTAAAATTTGTGGGATGAACTTAACAGATAACCTTTTCATACTCCCTTTGGTGAAATTTGATATAATTATACGCATGGATTGGATTTCCCTGTAAAGAGCCAACATAAACTTCTATAATAAGGAAATCACTCTCCATATCACAAATGAACCCTCGATTATATACAAGTGAAATGAGGAGGATTAATCTTCTTTAACACAAACATCTCAAGAACATATATTATTTCATTATGAGTAAGTGTATCTAGCTTGAAATATTGATTATAAGAAAAATATCATCCTTAAAGACATGACCATTATGATGGAATATGATGAAGTGTTTCACGAGGAATTTCCTTGTATTCCTCCTAGCTGAGAGTTTGAATTTTCAATCAAACTTATACTTGGGACGTTACCATTATCCAAGACTCCATATACAATAGATATTCTGGAACTTGAGAAGCTGAGGAAAAAATACAGGAGAATCTAGATAAAGGGTTCATACACCCAAGTGCTTCACTTTAGGGTTCACCAGTACTCTTTTTCAAGAAGAAGGATGGGTCAATGCAGCATTGTATTTATTATCACAAGCTCTACAAGATCATGATAAAGAGAAAATATCCTCTGCTATGGATTCAGGACTTGTTCAATAAACTATATAGAGAACAATACATCTCCAAGGTGGAACTGTGGTCGAGATATTATCAGGTAATGGTGAATAATGAGAATACCCCCGAGACTACTTTTCATACAAGGTAAGAGCACTATGAGTTCATAGTAATACCGTCCAGACTCACTTATGCTCCATTAATATCTATGAAATTGATGAATAGAGTCTTTAGGGATTACCTTGATAGATTTTTGGTCGTTTTAATAAATGGTATTATAATATTTTCTAAAAACAAATAGGAACATGAGGAGCATATGAGAACTATGCTAAAGAAGCTATGAAAGGAGAATATTTTTGAAAAGTAAAAAACAGTGAGTTATAGTTTAAGTAAGTCTCATTATTAGGAAATATCATCAAAATAAATGGTATATCTATGGGTCCTTCAAAAATATAAGAAATTTAAGGATGATCAAGGCCATGATCTATAACAGATATCTGTATTTTCCTTGGATTAACTAGGCATTATCGTCAATTTGTGAGAAATTTCTCATGATTGTAAAACCCTCTAACCCGGATAACTTGGAAGGGATTCAATTTTTCTTAGAATGATTAATGTGAATAGAGATTCAAGGAGTTTAAAATGAGGTTTATCACAACACCTGTACTCACACTACCCAAAAGTGTAGAATTTGTGGTATTAAGTGATGGTTTGAAGAAGGGATTGAGATGTGTGTTAATACAAAAGAATATAGTGATAGACTACGATTTAAGTTGATTGAAACTTCATGAACAAAACTAACAAACACATGATTTGGAGTTAGCTGTAGTGATATTTTCTTTGGAAATATGGTGGAATTATATCTTTGGGGGGAAGTGTGAAATATATATGGATCAAAAAATACTCAAGTATATATTCACACAGAAAGAGATGAATATGGTCCAACAAAGATGGTTAGAGCTGGTCAAGGACTATGACTTCTCAATTCACTACCATCATGGGAAAGAGAATAAATTGGAAGATTCTCTAAGTAGAAAGAATCTAGAAATTATATAATTGTTGATAATTGAGAGAGATTAGATCTTATTAGATTTGGAAAGGATTGAAATGAAAATAATAAAGTAAGGAAGATCCTCAATCATTTTACAAATGATTGGGCAACTGTATCTTCTGTAGAAGATAAAGGATGATCAAGGAGATGATGTGGAAATTTATTAAAAAGTGTAAACTATAATAAAAATTAAATCCTTAGAGTTCAATGTTAATGAAGAAGGAGTTGTAAAATTCAGTTCACAACTATGTGTATCATCAAATACCGAGTTAAAGGAGTAATTGGATGATGAATATAGTTCAACATTATATATCTATCTCAAAAGAAGAAAGATGTATCAAGTTTTATGAGAGCACTATTGGTGGAACAATATAAATAAGTATATAATGTAATATACATAAATATCTATTTTATGTCATCAAGTGAAGGCGGGAAGGAAAAAATCTATGCAGACGATGCAGCCATTACCCATACCTACATGGAAATGGGAAAACGTCACCATGGACATTGTCACTGGTCATCCAAAGAAATCAATAGGTTATAATGATATATGGTTTGTGGTGGATCATATAACGAAGACTGATCACTCCATTGTGATTCGAGATGAATTACCACTCGATCAACTTGTATGGATATAAATTAGAAAAGTGGTGAGGCTGCATGGAAAACCACTATTGATTATATATGATCGATATCCAAGATTTACATCTAAGTTCTCTAAGAGTATACAACATGATCTGGATACTGAGTTGAACTTCAACATGTATTATCACCGTCAAACTGATGTCCAATCTAAGCATACTATCCAGAAACTTGAGGATATGTTGAGAGCATGCTCAATTTACTTCAAAGTAGGATGAGATAACCATATTATCCTATTTGAGTCCTCATACAATAATAGTTTTTACTCAAGTATCCAAATGGATCCCTATGAAACCCTTTATGGGAAGAAGTGCAGAACACCTGCATGATGTGATGAATTTGGGTAAAAAAACTTCTCGGTCCTAAAATGGTTAAGGAAGTAGTCGAAAAGGATAAAACCATTCAGTACCACATCAAGGCTGCTCAGAGTTGAAAAAAGAAATACACTGACAATCATCGATGAGAACTAGAGTTGGATGTGTGAGACATGGTATTCCTCAAAATTTATATATAGAAGAAATTCATAATATTTGGGAAGAAGGTAAAGCTTAGTCCAATATACATTGGCCCCTTTGAGATCCTAGATCACATTGGAGCAGTGGCATATTGACTAGTACTCACATCTAAGCTATCTCAATTACATTATGTATTCCATGTATCCCTCTAGATTAAGTACAACACTAAACCCTCAAATTTACTAAATCAAGAGGTGGCACCATTGGAGAATGATCTTTCTTATGAGGAGTAGTCGGTGAAGATCATAGATCATAGAGAAAAAGTTCTTCAAAATAAGACAATTTACCTTGTCAAAGTACTGTGGTGAATTTTTTTTGATGAAGTGACATGGGAACAGAAGGAATTGATGAAACCGAATTACCCTCATCTATTTTATTGTGGGAAATGAAATTTTCAAGGGTGATATTTCTGAATCGGGGAAGACTGTAACAACCCGAACTGTTATAAATAAAATTCCCTCTTGTGTTTTAATTAAATTTCTTATTATGTATTGTGGTTATAGAAAACACATGCACTTATTTGGTTTTATTATGTCCTATTGTATTTAAAATACCATTAATCATCATTACCATTTATAATATATCCATTTAATAGTCATCACACGATTAATATAAATATAGCGTTTTAACAAATCCAGTTAACATCGACAAAGGGAGTGATAAACTCAACCAGTTCGACAGTAACCTATGAAGACCATTTATTGGATCTTGAGAGGGACATAACATCATTGGGATTTCCCTTGACCAATACCAAGCTGAGATCCAATAACATAAGCATGGTAGAAACTCTTTACGGGAGAAATTCAATCATGTCGGGATCACAACCCAAATGATATATGCCGAACCACCCCATGAAAGTATCACTATCTCACACCTTAACCTTAGAAAATTTTATAGTTTTAAGGGATATGTATCAATACAATAGTAATTGGAATTTTTATACTGTATTTTAAATTGAATATTTTTCATATTTTCTTATTAATGTTACATTATAATTGGTTTTTATTTTTATAGAATAAAACACAAAATTTTAGTTTTAGGTAATATTAAAAGTCAATTAAGGGATTTATTTTAATGAACTAATAGATTTTTTAAATAAATAGTATTTTAATAAAATATTATTATTATATATATTTTGTTAAATATGAATGATCATTAAATATTTATGAAGTTAAATGTAATTTTTACAAGTGTTCAGAAATTGTAATTGTCAAAAACCCCATCATTTCTCAATAAATAATGATTATTATTTTAAAATAGAAAGTTCAAATATTTAGAAAATTACTTTTAAAAAATGAATATTATTTTTAGATTCATAAATTTGAAATTTTCCAATAGTTAATTTTTCTTAATTTTCTGAGATAACCTAATTTTTGGTTAAAAATTAAATACCGTATAAATATACAATGTGTATTATGACATCATAATTACCCAAAAGTGATGTAATAAATACTATAAATGGTATCGATGACAAAATATATGTTTTAAATTTAAAATAATATGATTTTATGTTTATTTTATAAATCCATTATGAATCCTCCAAAACCTATAATATATTTTAATGTTTTAAAATCATTTATTTAAGAGTATGACTCAACTCCACACCACCAAGGGTTATATTTCAATAATTTAGGCCCTTTTAATTATAAAATAATTAAAACCAACCCTCTATGGAAGAAAATATGGGAAAACCCTCGGAATGTTTGTGGTTTTGGTTATTTTTTTATATAGAGTCCAAAACATATGTTTTAGAAATTATAAACAAATCCACACTCTTTTCCTATATAAACTCACACAATATATCATCTATATTAACTAAAAATACTTATAGAACATAATTAATCTTACCTATACTTCCTAGAGTCATCCCAAAGTGACCTTAGTTCTCAATAATCCCCTCCCAAGCATTTGAAGTCACACTCTCATGGTAATGGATCCTCAACTTCTCTTATTTATTCAAGTTTCTATACTATATTAAACCTTCTATTTATAATTCATAGGGATATGTCTTTCCATGTCCCTATTACTAATAATTTGATGTAAAAATTATTAGACACCCCTTTAACTCTTGTCAAACCATTTTATGAATTTTTAAGTGATGTCATTTGGTTGCGAAAATTTCACCATGATTTTCCATGTCCAAACAATTGTTTATTGTATAAAATACCCATTTACTATCAAGGTTGTTAACCTTTATACACATATAATTATTTAAATTGGGAATTACATTTTTGTATTCCACACTCTTGATCATGGAATAAAATATTACGTTGAATGAATCCATGTTATATGATCTATGTAGCACAATTAAGCATGAGAAAGAAATGAAAGTGACGGGTGCACCCTGAATTATATAGTGCTATAATGCATTGGGTAATGTTTAGTCTCATGGGGATAGGGAGTAAACCTGATTCCTTTATAGGGAATTTTCCATCATGATGTATTAGAAATTATCCTTTCCCTATGTTTATGATTTAGTGTTTTAATTTGTTTCCACATTTCCTATGTCGTCTTTATGTTATCATGCTATATCACACCTCATTGTTCATGTTTATGGTTTTCACTGCTTTTATGCCCCATTGATATTCCTATTGTCTGAAATGTGTTATTTTCTTCAAGTTATAACATTTTTATTCCCTTATCCATTTTTATATCTCCCCCATTTCTTATGTTTCTCCACAGGTTATCCCATGCAGTTTTATATATGAAGGAATATTATGAACATGTTAAGGAGGATTTCAATAAAGATGATGTATTCGTTATTTTAAGTTATGAAATGTACTTCATTCTTAAATACACTAGAATTGTCGATGTTTTATTTTGTATTAAGTGTAATCTTATGTAATATATCATGTATTAATGTGAAAAAAGAATAGGGCTTCCATATAGAGAGAGTTGAATCTTTTAAAACTAGGGAAGCTCTCTCATCTATTGTATAGAAGTAGGATCATGGTTCTGATTCTGGTTAGGCTATTCATGGTTCTTCTAGAAGTGAACTCATGTCCTTTGATTAATTGAAGGGCCCGTAATTTATAGTTTCTAATCTAGTGCAACTAGTAGTGATCAACATGAAATTTCCAAGGAGGATGTTTCAAGTATGGGTGTAACAGATTGTCTTTCCATAAATGCAAGGCTTCATGATAAGATTTTGAGTGTTCAAGGTATCCCAATGAAGGAGAATCTTTTTTGCAGATGGGATCTAAAGTGGATCATTCCTTGGATGGTAACACTGAATGTTCTTATTATATAGACGTTTTCAAGAGATAAGGAAATGATATGTTTCCAAATTGCAAAGGTAAGGTGTTAATGGAAAAAATGATTTATCTCTATCTTCTCTGTCCCCTCCTGGGAACAATGTATGGCCTCTGTCTTCTAGCACCCATAAGTTCAGTAATATGGATGTGCTAAAGACAATAATGGTTCTCTTACAGAACTTATCATGTATCCTCATTAGGTTAAGGCTATCCTTCCAAGAAAGACTATGCTTGTTTCATCTTCTGAGGTGATTGGTTTTTCTGGCTTATGTCATTTAGTAAGTCTTGTTGGTGTTCCATATAAGATGATTGAAATTGGTATGGATGGTTCTATTCCCAAGGCCAATTCATTAATGATCATCCTATTAATATGGATTATAGTGATTCCACTCAAATTGTCTCTCAGTAGGTTGAGTTAGCTGGGGGTTTTCAGGATTCTCCTTGGCATTTTCAATACGTAACTGATTATCATAAATCTTATTGAGATGCATTAAACTATTATAGTCTTAATGGAAATTGGGGAGATATCTCTAATGTTGATGAGGGTGAAAGGGACAACAAAGCTCTCGTAGGTTATTCAACATACAAATATATACTTCATAAAGGCAAGGAGAAGGATGGTGAGGTCTTCACATCTATTCCAAAGAAGAAGTCTAGGCCTTGGAAAGATTACACCAATCTTAGGTGAACTATGCACATAATATCTTGTTCTACAACTAGAGGGAGGATGTCTTAGGTTAACTCTTTTACTTTCCTGAGACATGAATCAAACTTGTATGAGGTTATGATGATTATAATTGGTTGGATTACGAATTATGATATTTTTTTTTATTGCCATTGGATTTTGTCTTTATTGAGGGTAGGTTTTCCTTATCTGGCCCCATTCTAATCTATTTCATTTTGTGTTATGTTTTTAATAAAAAATTTCTATGATCCTAGATTATTTCAATAAATATAAATATAAATATAGATATAAATATACATATAAATATAAATATAATAATAAATATAAATATAAATATAAATATAAATATAAATAATAATAAAAATAAAAATAAAAATAAAAATGAAAATGAAAATAAAAATAAAAATAAAAATAAAAATAAAAATAAAAATAAAAATAAAAATAAAAATAAAAAATAAAATAAAAATAAAAATAAAAATAAAAATAAAAATAAAAGAAAAAAAAATAAAAAAAAATAAAAAAAAATAAGCATAAATATAAACATAATGATAAAGATAAAAATAAACATAAACATAAATATAAATATAAATATAAATATAAATATAAATCTAAATATAAATATAAATATAAATATAAATATAAATATAAATATAAATATAAATATAACTTAAATATAAGTATAAATATAAATATAAATATAAATATAAATATAAATATAAATATAAATATAAATATAAATATAAATATAAATATAAATATAAATATAAATATAAATATAAATATAAATATAAATATAAATATAAATATAAATATAAATATAAATATAAATATAAATATAAATATAAATATAAATATAAATATAAATATAAATATAAATATAAATATAAATAAAAAAAATAAATATAAAAATAAATATAAAAATAAAAATAAATATAATTATAAATATAAAAATAAATATAAAAATAAATATAAAAATAAAAATAAAAATAAATAAAAATATAAAAATTATATAAAAATAAAAATAAAAATAAAAATAAAAATAAAAATAAAAATAAAAATAAAAATAAAAATAAACATAAACATAAATACACACATATATATAGATATAAATATAGATATAAATATACATATAGATATAAATTTAGAATTATAAGTAGATATAAATATAGATATAAATATAGATACATATATAAATATAGATAAAGATATAAAAGTTGATATCAAAATAAATAAATATATAAATAAATATATATGTATATAAATATATAAATATATATAAATATAAATATAAATAACGTTATGCATATAAATATAAATATAAATACATATATAAATATAAATATAGATTTAAATAAAAAAATTTATATAAAAAAATATATAAATATAGATATAGATATATGTATAGATATAGATATAGATATAGATATATATATAGATATAGATATAGTTAAAAATATAAATATACATATAAATCTATATATAAGTACAAATATATATAGGTTTCATTACCAATACAAATATAAATATAAATAATGATATAAATATAAGTATATATATAAATATAAATATAAATATAAATATAAATATAAATATAAATATATAAATATAAATAAATAAATATATAAATTTAAATTTAAATATAAATATAAACATATAAATAAATGTAAATATAGATATAGATATAAAATTAAATACAAATATAGATCTAAATACAAATAAAAAATTAAAGATAAAAATATTTAAATATAAATATAGATATAAATAAAAACCTACATATAAATATAAATATAAATATAAATATAATAGTAGGGGGATTATGTGAGTGGTAAAGACTCCGTGTAATCCTACATCAACATAGGTTCAAATATGGGTAGGGATATATTTTCTTTTATTATAGTACTTCAACAATACAAATATTATAGCTAGGCAGATTAAAAGATGTATTATTCATTAAAATGGGATTTTATAGCCATATAATTGAGCATTTTGGACAAAGGGCCTCTGGAACACACATTCCCAAAAAAACATGGGTCATGAAAGTGACATAATGATGACATAATGTGATGGATGATAGTGGTTGGTGGTGGGATATAGCATGGTGGTTGGCAATGAAAGGTGTTGGCGGGTTGATGTCTCGAGAGTTGGAGGGTTCTCTCAAGTGATTTCAAATAGCTCCAACAACTTGGATTCTTAACATGATATAGAAAGTGTCCTTGTTGGATGCAACACTAGGTGATTTCCTAAGAATTATAGAGAGTTCCATGGAAAATGCAAGGTGCACCAAGGGGTGCTCTATAAGGAGCCTCTGTTGTAGGAGTGGGACTTGGTTCATAATTGGGGGCTCCATGAAGTTCCCTATAGGAATCCACAAGTCGGAAGACGGGGCACCAAAATGTAAAATGGGGTTTGTGGTTCCCGTTTGAGATTTCCACAAGGAGCTCCTTAACATAGTCCCCAAAAACCCACAATGCACTACGATGTGGTGTTGGTCATGATATTGGTAAGAGGGACAACATGTTGTATACCCTACGTTCAATGCAACAAACCATGGAATAATCAGGTTTTCTATGAAATAGATGGGCTTGAAAATATCAAGGTACTTCGATGCATCATGCCATAGAGACTCTGGGTCATCAACTTCCCCAGTCCACAAGGGATATTTATATGTAATAAAATAGGTCTAGTGGGTGTATGCCAATCCTTATTAGGAGAGATAAGGTTTTACCCACTAAGATGTCTGTGTGTGTGTGTGTGTTTGGATATTGTAATCTCCTCTATCTAATATATATATGATTTTAAATATTGATATAAATATAAATATAAACATTAATATAGATATAGATATATATAAAATTAAAAATGCATATATATATATATAAATATAAACATTGATATTGATATAAATATAGATACAAATATAAATATAAAGTTGAGACATTTATTAATGATAACTAAAAGTGCTGAGAACTAGATCCTTTATCAGCACTAAAAAAACACTGATAATGGGTGACCATTTATCAGTGTTTTTTTTGTGCTGATAAAGGTTTCATTTATCAGTGCTTTAATTAGCAGTGATAAAAGTCTTATCTTTAACAATATTGATAAAGGATACTGTGAAAATTTAATTTTTAAATACATATTTATATATTTTTAAATATGATTATATAATAAAAAGTATATATATGTAAATATAATATATAAATAAGATTTATATAAAAATATTATAATAAAAAAAACTATTATAATTTTTTTTTATATTTTTATATATAATTTTTTTTCTAAATATATAGTAATCAAAAAAAATATTTAATAATATAATCATATAAATTAATTAAACAATGTATATATAAACATTACATATTAATATTTTATTTAAAAAATTATATAAATATATAAATGAATACATTTATATCAATACAATGGAAGGGGATACATCATATATAAAAACATACAACACATAAATGTAGGAAGTACTCACTGAGGCTCGAACTCGAGGCCTCGCCGAGACCTAGAGGAGCAGGTACCACTGATCTGCACCCTGAGGGAAAATTTACAAATGAATATATATTTATTTAAATATAGTTTATATTTTAATTTATATGTTTATATTCATATTAAATAATTTAAAATATACACATATATTTGTATGTATGTCTATGCATGTGTATGTATATTGATGTATGTATACGTCTGTATGTGTGTTATTTATATGTATGTATTTGTATGTATGCATATATGTGTGTATGTATGCGTATGAATGTGTTGTATATGTATATAATTGTTGTGTGTGTGTTTATATGTATGTATGTAGATGTATGTGTTGTGTATGGGTATGTTTATGTGTGTGTGTGTGCGTGTATGTGTATGTATGTTGATGTATATGTATGTGGGTATGTATGTGTATTTTTATGTAGTATGTGGATGTATGTGTATTTATGTGTATGTATGTGTATGTATGTTCATGTGTATATGTGTGTCTATGTGTGTGTATGTGTATGTATGTGTATATTTGCATGCATATGCATGTATATGCAGTTATATGTATGTATGTGTACTTATATGTATGTGTATGTATGTGTACGTGTATGTCTATGAATATGTATGTGTGTATGTGTATGTCTGCAATGTCTAATTTTGTGTATATGTATATGAATATATCATTATATAATAAGAAAAGTCATTTGTTTTTTCAAATTGACATCTCATTATAGTATATGTATATATATATATACATATATATAAAGACAATCACATGAAGTCAATTAGTTTTTAAAATGTCATTAATGCAAATATATATATATATATACATTCAATATTCTTGTAATTTTTTCTATTTTTAATATTTATTTAATTTTTTTTAATTATAAGTATTTAATATATTTAATATGTTTGCAATTTGAATAATTAATATTTTAATATTTATAATTTTTAAATATTTTTATAATTATTAATTATTAATTTTTAATTAGTTATTCATTCCAAATATATTGTATTTAAATGTAAGTTTTAATGTTTATTTATTTTTATTTAATTTTTTTTATATTTTTGAAACTAATATAAATAATATAATTTATTCATTTTTTAATATTTTTTGAAATTAATTTAATTTAATTTTAATTATTAAATTTCATTTTTTAACTCTATTGATTTTATATTATTTATTCATTTTCAATATTTTTATGACTTACAGAATTAATATTATTTTATTCATTTATAAATTTATTAATAAATTTATTATAATATAATGCTTTTATCATAATATTATCACATTAATTAAAAAATTTAATATAAAATTATTGTTTATTTATTTTTAATATTTTTGGAATTTATTTATTATTAATATTTATTATTTTTTATTATTAAGTAATTTTTAATATTCATTTTTATATAATTAGTAATTTATTGTAATTTTAAAATTTAAATTTAAATTTTATTTTCCACTAGTATTTATCAACACTAATAAGAGTTACATTTGTCAGCGCTTGTCAGTTAGCATTCATAAAAGTATGATTTATCAGGGCATTTTTAGCGTTGATAAATTTGGGACATTATCAACACTAAAAAAACACATACATTTATCAGCAATTTCAATTTTAACACTGATAAATGTTTATTTTTTCAGTGTGTTTTCACTAGTATTGATAAAACCTTTTCTAACATTTTAAAAGAAACATAAATGAGATCGCCCCATCTCGCGTTTTTTATGCTCTTACGGAATCCGAATTCTATTTTTGTCTTCTTCAAATCTTTCAGACGAATCAACCCTTAAATTGAAGGTATGTTATTCATTACTCATTTCTAATCAAATTTTCATCAATTTAATGATTTTTTAGTTGTTCTTGTTGGTTCTTCTCATCTGCTTGATGTTTTGACTCTTTTTTTCATGATTTTTTTTCATTCTCATTGGTTGTTCTCTTCCAATCAATGTTTAGGCACTCATGATTTGCACGAACTCATAAAAAATAACCTATCAATTTATTCCATCTTCCACTATCATTTTCCTACCTATATTTATACTTTAATTTCAACAAAAGCCATGAAAATTTCATTTTACACATTTTCATTATATTGTCTTACTTTCATAATAAATTAGTATTTTTTTTCATTCAATAAATTTTTAAAAACTCTAATTAGCATTTCATAATTCTAATGGATTTTTACTTTGATTCACAAACATTTTGTTTAGAATTATGATTTATTTTTTCTATTATTGTTTAAACATAATCTATAATTTTAGTTGAACAATGAAAAATACTATGAAAATATTCTATATCAATTTCATAATCTTCTTGGGAAAATAAAAAAAAGAATTTATTTTATTTGCCTCTCAATTCCAAATTTCAGTAAAAACCATATTAACATGGTTTTTTCCAATATATTAAATATAATTTACCCATATATTGTTAAAACTAATATTAAAATTTTAAAATATTTATAATAAGTGATTATTCAAAATTTTGAAATTCCCAATTTTTTTAGAATTGAAAATTTTCATAACATTAATTTTGGTAATTTTAATAAAAAGGTTGTTTATTTTATGAATTAAACTAATTAAAATTATTTTTGGGATTAAATACACTATATTCATTATTTTAAAATTTAAATTTGGTCTATTTTGGTTAAACCATTCATTTTTCCCTTTATACCGATAATCATAATTATTTTCAAAATATCATGGCATATTAAATTTGTTATTTTAATTTTTACCATGTAAAGAATTCAAATATTATATCTTTCATAAATATTGAAATGTAATAACCATAATCGATGTGATTATTTCACTATAGGAAAAATGGATAATTGTGATGTGTTATTTGTGTCGAGTTGCTTACTTTTCACAAATAGTCCCGTAGAATGAGATATTTGTGACAAAATTTGTGTTCTATCATAGATAAGTTCTATTTATGATGGGAAATCCTTATATATCACAAATGAATTTGGCAAGCATGCATTCCATGTGATTCTAATAAAAACTTCTGTAATGGATATTGAATTCCATCATAATAAAGTTATAAAAAAATATCTTTAGTGATAGATAATGAAACTTATTGCAGATAAAAATTAAAAAGTATTTTTAGTGGAAAAATAAAATCTGTCACTATTAACATATCGCTATTAAAAAATCATTATAACCGCATGCACCCCCTTTATCCTCTTTTCTTCCTCATCATCCAATTATCCCATCAAGAGTGACACACAAACCCGTGGTTGGGGTCTCTTAAAAACATTAGTAGTGAACCGATTTCTTAATAATTTGGTTTTTAATTCCCCATGTTTGGACTCCTCTTCTCTCCTCTTTCATTATTATTGTGATATTCCATACAATATTGATGAAATTATATTTTTCAAACCCTATGTCATACAATTTACCTGATTTTTATGATTTATTAGGTATTTAGGGTAACTGTAATTTTATTACTCCATATTGGGGTGTCCACTAGGTCCGTACGATTTGATTTCAATTGATTTGAGACATTGTTTTCATTATTTTAACTTTAGATTTAATAGATTTTTTATTTGATATTTAGAGTTAATGAAAATTTATTATTTTATTTTTTTGTTTGAAATATGATTATTATGGAAATTTTTTAGGGATATTTGATGTTGAAAAAGTATATATAAATCTATTTAATTGGTCAATTGTATTTCATGCTTATGGTCATAATTTTTTTGAAATTTTTTGATAATTCTTGGATTGTAACGTAATGCTAAATCATATTCGATTGTAATTTAATGATTGATGCATATTTATATAAAACATGTGAATATACATATATAAACATTTAAAAAAATATGTATTATTTTTGAAATATATATATATATACATGTATGAATATATAGATTTGATATGTATATCTGTTTTAAAAAAATATAAAAACATATTTGATGAATATATATGAAATTAAAAAATCATATAACACACACCCATATAAAAAATGAAATAAATATGAAATGAGTGTTTTATAAAAATGATGAGAAAGTTAATTTTGAAAAACGTTTGGACAAAAAGTTTTTTATGATTTTTTAGTAATTTTTTCTATAAAAATTATTTTAATGAGAAAACTATATATAACTAAAAAATATAGCTGTAATTATTACTAATTAATTATGGATATATTTTTCCATGAAAAAAACATATGGAGGTTCATAAATATTTTGAGATTTTTTTGTTAAAGTATACTCTTAGTTGGGATTCATTAAAATTAACAAAAATAATAGTAATAATAAATAAATTTTAATTAATTTCATTTACAATTAACAAATAATTAGTATTAGAGATTAAATATATGTAATAATGATTAAAATACTTGTAATTACTTGTAAAAAATATTAAATATAACAATAATTTTTAGAACTTCACAATAATTTGAATAATATACTAATAATTAAAAAATAATACGAAAAATTAATTTTTTTAATAATTAATTAATAATCAGTGAATATTAGTAATAATTAGTAAATATTAGTAAATTATGATAATTTGTAATATATATATATATATATATATAAAATTTTAATAAAATATTAAGATGGATACTCACGCGTGCGATGTTACAAAACACCTGACACCAACAAAAGCTATGTCACATCTAGGGTAAACTCCACATTCTGATCAAAAAGGTGGTATCATATTTTTCATATGATATACTATTCGAAAGATGTTTCAATTTTTTATAAAAAATTATAATAAATTTATTAAATGGATTATGCTCACGTATGTTGGTACTAAACACCCGACATGTACAAATTTTATGTCACAATTAAGGTAAATCCCACATCCCGAACACGACGGTGACATTAGATTTCCCATATGATACACCATTTAAAACATTATTCATTTTTTTTGTATAAAATTATAATAAAAATATTAAATTAATTTCCCTCATGTGTGATGTTAACAAGCACCCAACACACACAAAATATATGTTATTCCTGGGGTATTCCTCGTATCTAGGTCCTGAGAGTGGTCTAATATTTCTCATATGATAGACTATTCAGGAAATATTTTATTTTTTTGTAAAATATTATAATAAAAAATAAAATGAATTACCCTCGCGTGTGCTGTTATCAAACACTAGATGCAAACAAAAGTTATGTCACACTAAGGGTAAACCTAAAATCTCGGACCTAACGATGGTCTCATATTTCTCATAAGATACACCATTAGGGTAATATTTTATTTTTTTGTAAAATAATATAATAAAAATATTAAATGAATTACCCTCTTGTTGGTTGTTACCAAACACAGAACGCGCACAAATGTTATTTCATGCCTATAGTAAACCCCACGTACCAGACCTAATGATGGTCTCAGATTTCCCATACGAGACACTATTCAAGATATGTTCCATTATTTTGTTAAAATAGAACTTGTGTGATATAATATATTTATTATTTTTATTATATCTTCACCAAACCTCTACGAGCCTCTAAATCCCGTCCAAACTCAACACCTCACTCTGAAAATATTCTATAGAATATTTCAAGTTTTTAAAATCTAATAATAGTTTGTAATTCTCTACAATGGGTAATAATTATTCTTATTTATATTATATTTTTAGATAACTATGGACATATAATGTAGAAATTAGTTTATATTACGTGATCTTGATCAGATAAATCATCAAAAAAATCCCAACGGATTTGGTATAAATCCCCCCTATAGTAAGGGTGTTGAAACAATTATATAATTTTCTTCATCAAATACTAACTTTGTTTCTAAAGTAATAATTAAATTCCAATATAAGAAATGTGATCTTAGGATATTCAAAACATTTAAAAATATTAGACTTCATATTCTATATTTTGGTTTCAGGAAAGATTATATTTTTCAGTATCAACATGGAGAACAAAATTTAGAAGAAAATACAAATTATTTCGTTTTGAATCCATAATTTCAGAATATAGTACATGATACTATTAGTCCATCTATTCAGGGAAAAAAAACTCAGAATGATATTCTAAATCATGAATTAGAACCTTCTAAATTTTACAGTTTGTTAAAATTTGACAAGGTGGTCTTATATTTTGGATGCCAGATGAGAAAACATGAAGCTATTATAGAATTTATGGATATTAAATAATATTTTGGAATGTAAAATAGTTTATTTGATCAAATATTATCTTTGGTTAAATCATTGTTTCCTTAAATAAATACATTACCTGCAAGTTTTTATAAAATTAAGAGGTTGGTCAATAATTTGGGTCTTAGTTATCAGAAGAGCTATACGTATTCTGATTACTACATATTAAATTGTGGCGATTATGATTAATTAGTTAATTTTCCAACATTTTGAGAATCGAGGTATAAAGAGGGAAAATAAGGAAAGTCTTGATTTCCTATGAAACAGTTGATTTATTTTCCAATGACACCCCATTTACAACATTTATTTATGTATCACAACACAACTATATTGATGACATAACACAAATAATATATTTCCATCAATAAAATCTTAAATCATCCATACATTGGTGATTCATGGAAATACTTTGATAAATTTCATCGTTATTTTTCTTCAAAACCTCATAACATATAATTGGGGTTTTTGAATGATGGTTTTTATCCATTTGGTGCTTACGATAATCAATATTCTTGTTGGCCTATTTTAATTACTCCATAAAACTTTCCACCTTTAGTAATGATGAAGGTACTATATATATATTTGTCACTATTTAATCCAGGATACCCAAAGAAGAATATTTATCTTTATTTAAATCCACTAATTGATGAGTTAATTTTATTATGGACCAATGATGTAACTACATTTGATATAGTTACATATCAAAATTTTACACTGGAGCATGCATTAATGTGGATGATCAGTGACTTTCTACTATATGGTATATTATCTAGATGAAGTAAACATGGTCTAAAATCATGTTCGTACTACATGGCTATGAAAAAAACATTTTTTTCTTAACAATGGGAGAAAGACTAGTTATTCTGACTATCATCAAATATTTCTTCATGCAGATAACCCTTTTCGTTGAAATAAAATAATTTTACAAAAATTATTATTGAAAGAGATGAACCCCCAATAGTGATCTCAAGAATTCAGGTAAATATATTATCTCTGCATTACCTTATGTTACTTTTGGACCAACCACAAACAAATAAAAAATAAATGGTTTTGGGAGAGATCATAATTGGATAAAGAGGAGTATTTTTTGGGACCTTCCACTTTGGTATGATTTTTTGGTTCATCACATGTCATATGTAATTCATCTTGAGAATAATGTTTTTGATAATACATTTTATATCGTGTTGGAAACACTCAGTAAGATTAAAGATAATGTAAAGGCATGGTTATATCTTTCCCAAATTGTCAGACATCTTGATCTTGAATTATTTGAAAATGAATGATCACAAGATTTAATGAATTAAAAATATGGTAAAAAAATTTATAAACAAAGTTGTTTATTATCACATCAATGGATTTGAGATTTTAGGCCATTAGATGCTTATAATTCTAATTTTTCACATTGCATAAATAATGAGAATATTACCAGGTTAAAAATTTATGACATTCATGTCATAATGGAAAGATTAGTGCATGTTAGTCTTAGGGGGATGTTGAATTTTTTAATATGGTATTTATTAATCTACATATCATATTTCCTCTGAGATATTTTTGTAGCAATATAGGATTATGATGCATTAATCACAAAGAAAAAAATATTGTTTTTATTTTGTGTAAATTGGATAAAATTTTACCACCAACCTCTTTAATACAATTGATCATTTAATATTGCATTTTATGTATGAATATAAATGTAGAGGGATAGTACAATTATAATGGATCTTCCGATTTGATATATATATGAAAAAATTAAATAAGAATGTATGTAACAAAGAATTAGTGGAAGGGTTTATTGCAAAAGCATACTTGCTGGAGGAAATTTCAAATTTCTACTCTTATTATTTTCAATAAAAATATACTTCAAAACATAACACATGGGTTGAAATTAGGTAAATATTGATTATTTCACATACAATCAAATGTTAGTTTTTAATCATCCTGAGCTTGGTTTTGATGGTTATCATGAATGATGAATTTCATATGAAGAACTTCATAGAGCTCATACATACATTCAATTGAATTTTAAATAAACGTCATGATTAGTACAGTAAGTACTACTTATTATTATTATTTTTAAAATTTTATAGTAGATACATTTATTTAAATTATTTTTTTTGGAGAATATATGATGATCATATCAAAAAATAGTTCACACAAATTATATTTTCTTCTCTTGACGAATTTCATCAACATAATTTTATACATTAGTTTCATAGACTAGTAAGTTATGTTTTTTTCTAGGGAACATTAAATCAATTTTTTTTATAATATATATATTTAAAAAAATTAATTTTTTATGGGCATCACAACATGAAAGTAAAATTGGTATTTGATTGTGTGAGCTAAAAAAATCTCCATCAAAATTGCAAAAATCATATAAATGGATTGTGGTTAATAGATTTTGATTCCATAACCACATATATGGTGAATCAAAGAAATCAATTAATATTGGTATTTTCTTGAAAAGATATCATCATAAATAAAGTGAATTTAACTTTTATTGTATTTTGGATAAAATAATTGAGTTATGTAATATGGGACCAAATTATGTAAAAATGTTTAAATTTCATTTGTTTGATATTGAACAAGGGTTGTTAGTTCATCCACAACATGTAGTCATTGAAATTATATATAACATTTTTCTTGAATCAAATGATCCATTTATGTTGGAAAATTAAACACATAAAGTTTATTATAAAAATTAATGTTATGTTTCTAGATATTTGAATGATTAGTGGAGTGTAATAAAAAATCTCATGAAAATCAGTTTCATAAAACCAAAAATGGTTTTTTGGAACTGAAACATATTGATAATTTTATAGAAACATCAACAAAAATATCTCTTACTAGATGAGATATAAATATCGATGATGAAACACCCTAGTTAAGGGTCGATGATTTTTATAATATTGATGAAGTAATAAGGGATGATGAAAATTGAAATTCATATTGAAGTTAATGAAGTTAAAAATGAATATAAATACATTTAACTCAATGAAGAAGAGGAAGAATATGAAAAATGATTTATTATATTTAGGTATTTATTAGTTTTTTTATATTTTATAATTTTATTAACAATTATTTATAGGATTTTTTGTTTCAGATGGATAGACCTAATGATCTATTCTGTTCCTTCACTAATTCCAAAAATTATTAGTTTTTTATATTTGATATTCGCAT
Source organism: Viscum album (assembly GCA_963277665.1). Taxonomy (NCBI): domain Eukaryota; kingdom Viridiplantae; phylum Streptophyta; class Magnoliopsida; order Santalales; family Viscaceae; genus Viscum; species Viscum album. The sequence continues at coordinate 565,436,697 of OY728131.1, forward strand.
GAACAATTATTGATAGTCAATAATATTATATTTTTCATGGTATTTGTTAGTTTTTTATGTTTTATATATATATTAACAAATATTTACAGGTTTTATCATTATGTTCTGATTTTTATTTATAAGTAATTATTATATTATTGTATTTATTAGTTTTTTTTTATATTTGATATATGTATTCAAAATTTCTTATTGGTAATACTATTATATTTTGGTATTTATTAGTTATATTTTATTAAAAATTTATTACAAGTAGTATTATTTGTTTTAGAAGGATAAAGATTCTCCCAAAAATCTATTTTATTGTCATGTTGATGTCAAACCACTTGATGACGAGCTTGAATCATCTAATCTATAGGAGTATACGCCTATTAGGAGGGGGAGCAGTCTTACTCGATTTATGATTATAGACCTTCTTACAAAGAGATGTACATATCTTTAGTTTGATAATCATTTATGGAGGTATGTTCAATTGTTTAAGGTATTTATTTTATATTAAGTTTTTCTAAAAATTATAATAATAATATTTTGATTATTTGTTTTTATTTACATAGTTTTTCAAATTTTTCTATTTGGTAGGCCAGTGTGATTCTACGAAATTATTTTTCTGAGTCATGGGTGTCATGGGATCAGGTTCCCATTTTATTTCATTACCAGATGTTCTATCACTAGATTGTATGTTATTAAATAATATATTTTATTTTAAATTTATTTAATTAGTGGAATTTTGTTTTTAATTATTATTTAGAATTTATGGTCTCTGATTGATGATATTCTAATATATCCAATCCGAGAGGCATGAGATATTTTTATACATGAATATTTTCATCAGTTTTTATAAATCTTCAGAAAGTGAGTCATGGATAGATATTTTAACACTATTTTTGGACAGTCTATTATATCTCATTGACATGAATATATCTCATATCAGGTATTGGATGGATTATGATCATACTATATAGGAGAGACTTTTATGAGGATTCCATCATCTTTATTTCAAATCTGGGAGGGGAAAGAGGTCACACATAGGGTTGAGAGTTTTAAATTTGGTATACAACAATAAAACATGGTATGTATAATTATTTATTAATGTTTATATACTTTAAATATATATTTTTGTTAGATCATGTAGGACAATACTGGCCCCTTTATTACTGAGTTTAGAGTTTATAAGAACATGTATACTTATCTTTATATATGAAAACTTATCGAAGACCAAAAACTCTATGTTACAGTTAGTAAGTTTTTTAAAATATTTACTGATATTAAATTTTATATTCAAATTTAAAATTATATTTGAAGGAAATATATGAGGATATGCCTTCCCATTCATGGGAGAGTCACATTGAGAGTGAGGCAGATTCCACTGGTGAGTCAGGTTTTGAAGACTGGGCTTGGATACATGCTAGTTTACATGGTTTCAAAAAGTTTAAGTGGACTGTATAGGTTCATGACTGACACCTATGAGTTATTATGGTACCTCTTTAACATCACCAGTCAGCTCAAAGGGAACTTACGATAAGTTATCATCGTCTACTGCACATTATGATTATAGGTTGAGAGGTAAGGATGAGATGATAAAGTGGATGTATAGAGATAGGGATGAGGAGCGTGAGTAGTAGCATCTGAGAGGTGAGAAGATGTTGGAGCATATATGATGACTTGCGTGTGGTGTTGGTATGAAGTTTCCTCCACATGACCCTTCAAGTGATCCTCCTCCACATGATCATACCAGCTGATGAACTATGAGTTTTTATGAATATTTTTTATTTTGTGGTGATAAAAAATTTATGTGTGGAATTATGTATCAATGTTATGTTTGTTTTTATTATTTTTAATTGTTTTTATTATTCTTAATTTTTGTTCCATAATTTTTTTATTTTTTTATTTTTGTTTTAAATATTATAAATTTTAAAAAATATCTATAGGAATCGTAATTATTTTTTTTTAAATTTGTGCTCCATATTTGTGATGAACAAGTAATCCATCACAAATAATTTTATTTATGATGGACCCATCACAATTTTTTATTTAAAATAAGTGTGGGTAGTATTTGCGATAGACGGGTTATTTTTCATAATTAAAAATTATTTTCAATGGGACATCAAAAAAAAATTGAGACACCATTTATTGTTAGGGTCCATTATCAATATACTCCCATCACAAAATACCATTAGTGATGGGAATCGATCTTTAAGGAAGCATCATAAAAACGACAAACTTTAGAAGTGTTTTGTTTTGAAAAATGAAAAAACATTGAGAAAAATAAGTAATTTGTTTTGATGTATGTTTTGATAGTAAAATATTATTATATATACCCTAATACTTATAAAAGTATATAAATCCATAGGTTTTTTATAATATTGATTATTAGAGGGTGAAAATTATCTCCCTTGATGAATCCATTTCATAAAATAGAATGATTTATTACATGTGACTTCTTGTAATAAATTATAAGAGTTAATAATTTATATTAATATAATTATTTATCATTATATGTTCTAATAAGTTATTGATGAAATGACAATTTATATCAAATATGGTGACTATATGTGTTTATATATAAACAATAGCCTTTCAAGATTCTTGGATTATACCTTCTGTGTATTTTATTTTTTAAATATTAATAATAGTAAATAAATTTAGAAGGATATGAATTGAAAATGGATGGATGATTATCATATAAAAAAGAGTATTAGGATGGGGTTAATGATTTCACTAATTTTGCAAAATATTTCACATATTACCCTTCTTAAATCCTTTTTATATGTTTACATTTTTTTTATTTAGGAATAATTAGTTTAGAGAAGTTAGAAGAATACTGGATCTATAATGAGATAGATCAAAGTTATTAATGTTGGTCTAAACATGGGAAAGAACTGAATGTTGCTTGTGAATAGGATAACACTGCATTTATTTGATCATTTGATATGACTAAAAGTGTGAAAAATGATGAGGATTGTATCAAGGATATGATTACAAGTGTTAACAATGATGAAGATTGTATTAAAGAAATGACAATGATAGTTGATGTGATAACCCTGACACCTGTAACCCAGATTCAGTGTCTACTTTATTAAAATGGCATATGATACAAGAGATAACATATCCGGGGATTTTTCAATTTTGTGGTATTAAAGAATAAGATACATACAGAATTTGCATAATACATTGTAAATAAAATATAAAACATGACAAAAGAAGATATTCTGCATCATTGAAATGCATTCAAAGATTCATTTTTTATATCCTGAAAAAAGAAAAATAAAATAAGAGTGAGCTCAAACACTCAGTAAGGTCTTCGTAGAATAGAATATATCATTTTTAAATAACATATAATCAATATGAAAAGGTAAATAACTAAAAACAAATGCCATTTAATCAATAACTTGATCCGTAAATGCATCCATGGATAATATCAATGTAATAATATCGTGTATAATAATAACTCAATTCTAAATGATGGAAATTCATAATTCTATACTATTTATCTAGGCCTTATTCCATGAAATTTTCAAATATAGGTAGGTATAAACAAAAACCCATTTAATAATGATATCTAACTGGTTTTTCTCATGAGAACTATTGATGCATCGAGGGGATATCTGTAACCGGGCCCCACCCATAACTACATATCCAATGTGTTACTTATATATTAAATGATTAATTTATTTTGAAACAATAATCCATATCAATAAATAATCATATTGAGTAAAGAATATGAAATATCAATATTTCCCCAATCAATCAAATAACTGATATAGTAAAAAATTATATATAGAAAAGGTATATTGTTTATGCTATAAAAATATTCCTAATACAAAGAATATGAATATGGAAGAGAAATTTAATGTCTGATAAAATATGATCAAAATAAAGTGAATGTTTCTAGATAAATTCAATAACCACAAAATTAATAATAGATAAAATCCGACCATTAATTCATAAGAAATATAGGTTCTATAATAAAATCAACTATGTGTGAGGATTTAATAAAATGGAAGAAAAACATTTAAAATAAATTTTCATTAAATACATTTCTTTTTAAAACCATGAGGAACTATTAGAATAAACAAAATAGAATAAAACAGTTACGACGTCATGAAAATCCGTTAGTGCCATATGAATTAAAAAGAAACATTCCTTTTGGATTTTGATAATGAAAGTAAAAAAATATTCCTTCTGGAAAACATTAGAAATATTCTTTTCAAACAATGTAAACATTAAAGTATAAAATTAAAATTTATTAACAGATCATTTGAGTAAATAAATAAGAATTTTTTAAATTAATTTTGAAAAATATGAACATGGAAGAAAAATATACCCAATCAAAAAGAGAAATAACATCGAATTTTCATTTAAAAATTTATTTGATTGATTCAAGTGAAAAAATATAAAAGTCTAGAATAAAACATCTAATATCATTAAATATCTAGAGGATAAAAATATATGGAATTAATGAAGGATATATTATAAGATTCATTTACTGAAAATACAAGAAATCCCAAAAATAAGATTGTAAAATAATTTCTCACATTTGTGCTAACTTTTAAATTATAAACCATTGGATGATTAAACATTAATTGAAAATTTAATTACCAAGAATAAATATATATTCATATTATACACGTAAAATGGGAAGTATATACACCACATAAAATAAAATAGGCTCATAATACCAAATATGTCTCAATGGAATGGAAATTGAGACGAAATCCCTTATCTCACACTTTCACTTAGTTGAATATGATTTAAACATATATTTCATAAATTTATATTTATAATAAAAACATACAAGAAATATATTAATATCTATAATATCACATCTGATCCACTTTTAATATCCCATCACCTATTTGTTAACAATCAATCATTATTATCACATTTTTTAGTGTTAACTACTTTGTTTTTCATGTATGATTTGATTAAAAAATAATGGTACTTATGTCTTGATCATGGTTATATAATATCCATAACATAAATAATTATATAAACGTAATAATTATTCATTATATATATATATATATATATTTATAATCATCTATGAAAATCGTACATGAAAAATGAATCACATCGCTTTGTGGATATAGCAGTCCACACGTCTAAACAAGTGATATTAACATTTTTAATGGGTGGAAGGGTATGTAATTAGATGATATATTAGATTTATAGAATCATAATTATCTCATAAATATCATAAATAATCATTAGTTTCATCATTATGATAATCTATGCAAGGTGGTGATGGAAAACAAATTACAGTAGTTTGTGTGGTGGTAGTCCACTGTATAGATGAGTGATGGTTTTGTTTCCCATTCGATTGAGAATGAGATTGATAAATATTATGAAATAGACATAATAAAATCACTTTATATGGGTGATAATGGTGTTATTGTATCAGTATTTTGAGGAAATAATTTAAGGCGGTGAAAGAAGAATAAAAATGAAAGTATTCAATTAAAATGGTTACCTTTTCTTTGAGAGAACTACTTTAGATATCCTCTTAAAAACCTCAGGGTTGATTTTTTTAGAATAATATGACCTCTAAAACATGTATAATTATTTTTGGGAGACATTTTGGTATATTTTGGATGAGATAAATGGCTCAATAGTTTTCAATAAGTGAGGGGAGTAGGTTCACTCTTATAGGTGTAGTGGGTGGAACACTTGTAATTTTTTAACATTTTGCAATATTATTAAGTCAAATTCAGGTAAAAGCGGCTAGAAATTGATCATATTTATAAGGTGAGAAAATATAGGGTCTAAATCAATTCAAAAAATAATATTTAGACAAGTTTTAGGTCATTTTTACCCTTATCTTTTTTCAACAACCCCCAGTGAACCTGTTTTAACCTTAACAATGGTAACCAATTTTTACTATTTTTATTATTCATAATGTAAAAAATGAAAATCACCTAATTAATTTTTTTAAAATTTTTATTCCAAATACGTAAAAGATTTTATAAGATTCCATTAATATAAGTTGTGTAAAATAATTTTAAAATAAATTCATAAAATGTGAAGAAAAATTTATTTTTCATCAAAATGAATTTTTGAAGCATAAGATGATATTACATTAACTATATAACTAGTAATAATCATTACCTGAATATAAATTCATATATTTAGATATAAAGTCTATACATTTAATTTAAATCATTCATTATTAGAGATTATTACACATACAAATATTTTTATGAAAAATATCCCTTTGACAACTTAATGATCTTATATTAATTTAAATAATATTTATATTCAATACATGGATAAATTATTCATATTATAAAACATTTTTATAAATAATATAAGGATTTTTTATATACTACATTTTTTAATATTCATAAAATCTTATTGCTGAGGGAAAATTTCAAAAATCCATTCTTGGATTATTTTGACATAGTAAGTTCAAAATCAATATTCACCATGTCAAATTAGCAATTTTGTGCCATAAAATATTAAAATGTGCATTTCAATATACTTTCATGAAAATAAAATATTCACATACAATAATTTTAGCCTGGCTGTTACATTGTATCCCCTTCCAAAATTTTATTATTGAAATTTTTAGGAGAATTAATTTCTAAACTAATAAGGGTGATCATTCTTCATAACATCTTTATATTCCCCAACTATTTATTCTATTTTATGACTTCTCTAATTTACTTTTACAATTTGAGTCATATGATTTTGTAACACATTTTTTCCTTTTTTTAAGAATTTATATAGTCACTTTATAGTAAGTTATATCATGTTCAAATTCTATTTCTTAAGATATGAGCACATGAATCGAGTCTTGTTGTTACTTACTTAATAATGATATAGAACACATGATGTAATTTAGAGAGGATCAGTGGAGTTTCCAAATGGTAATACATATATTCAATTATTTCTATAATTTCAGAAGATCGATGTACTTGGGGATCAATTTTCTTTTCTTACCAAACCCTTACATAGTGATACTTCCAAGAAAAACATGATCCCCACTTGAAGTTACATATAATTACATTAGTTATTGGCATAACCATTTTGCCTACGTTGTGTTGATTTAATATGGTCATGAATTGTCATTACCATTTTTTTGTTGAAACATCAACAATTTATGAGACCATAAGATTCCTTTTACTAGAATTCATCCCAAAAAGTTAGAGTATGAAAACACTTTCCATATATGGTTTATACAATACTATTTGAATACTTGAATAGAAGCTATTTTTATAAGCTAACTCTACCAAAGTTAAATAATGATACCACATAACATGAAAGTCACGTGATCATGACCTCAACATGTCTTATAATATTTTAATATCACTTTTGGACTATTCATCAGTTTTAAGATGATTAGAGGTTCTCAAATAAAGATCGGTATCAAGAGCGTTCTGAAGATTTTTCCAAAATTTTGATTTATATCACAGATCATGATCATACAAAATTAAAAGAGGAACACTATTAAGTCTTACAAATTCATCAATACAAATCTGTTCTAGGTGATCAATAAGTAAATATTCTAAAAAAGTGAGGGAATGTGCGAATTTTGTAAGGTGATTAATAAAAACCCATATGGCATTATTTATTCTATGAGTCCTTGGTAATCTGATGAAATATTCTATAGTAATGTCTTCCCATTTGCACATAATAATAGGTAGAGGTTTCATAAATCCTCTAGGATGATTTCTCTCAACCATCACCTATTGAAAAGCCAAGTATCATGATACATAATCAAAAAATTTCTCCTTCATATTATCCCAAAAAAAATGTTCCTTCAAATACCTATACATATTTTTTCTACTAGGGTTTATAGATAAATTCAAGCTCTGAGAATCATATAATAATTTCCTTGTCATATTAGGTATATATAGAACATGTATTTTCATTCCAAATTTTAGAACACCATCTTCATAAATGAAGTTCACCAATTTCCCATCATTCATAGATTAAATTTTCTTTTGATAATTCTAAGCTAAGAATGTTTTATATTTTACAATAAAGATGGTTTTGAAATCATTTAAATAACAAGTGATGTTTCCCCTACCTTAACAATTCCCATATCCATCTTTACTAAATCCATGAACATAGGATCCCTATCAATCCCCATTTTAGGCTTAAATCCATGATATTTCATACTCAATGTATCCAATAACTTATTTTCCATCCTGATGTGGTAGTGTATTGATTCATTAATTATATCAATCCATCACCTTTGCCTCATATTGATCTATTTATGTGAAAATATGTATTTAAAATTATTTTGATCAATTTATATCTCATATATTTCACTATATATAAATTGTATCCATATCTTCAAAGAAAAGTTTATGAATTCTAACTCAATATCATGGGTTCGAAGTTCTGTTCCTGATTCTTTATCTACATTTATGTATAGGGAATAACTTTATCATTCAGCATAATGGCACAACCAAGTCCCTTCTTTGATGCATCACTATATATCACAAATTCACCCTTTACTAATGGTAGAGTTAATATCAAACCATCACCTAATATACCCTTAAATTCATCAAAAAATTCATTAGATTCCTCTATGCATATAAACTTAAACCCTTTATGTGTTATTTTGGTTAATGTGTTAGCCAATTAGGAAAAACATTAAACAAATTGTTGATAGTAACATGAAAATCCAAGGAAACTACATACCTTGATTATGTTCATCGATGCAGGCCATTGTTTGAACACCTTTATCTTGAAAGGATCAACCATGATTCCATTCTTAGAGGTAATATGGCCAAGAAAAGAAATTTTCTAAATCCATAATTCATACTTTCTTAATTTCACATATTACACATTTACATTAAGAGTATCAATAATGATCTGGAATTGATTCTCATGGTCCTCATTAATTTTAATGTACACCAAGATATCATCAATAAATATCTAAAAACAATTATAAATATATTCATTTAATACTTTATTCAAATTATCCATAAAAACATATGGTGAATTATTCAATCCAAATGGATTTTTTTAAAATAGTAATGTCCATACCTCATTTGAAATGTTTCCTTTAAAATATATTCCTTATTTAATCATAATTAATGACACCTAGAACATATTTAAATATTAAAAAAATATTGAACTATTTGAAGTTGATTGAACAAGTAATCAATGTGTGGTAGTGGATTCTTATTCTTAATAGAAATACCATTTATTTACCTATAGTCATTGCACGACCTCATAGATCCATTTTTCTTATTAAAAAAATAATAAGGGATCCCCATTGTGAAACAATATGGAGTATAAATCCCTTATCACACGATTTCAGTAGTTGTTTCTTCAACTCTACTAATTACACAATGACCATTATATAGAGACTCTTTGATATAGGTATCACATCGGTCATTAAATCAATAAAAAACTCAACTCCAAACTCTAGTGGATATCCAGGTAATTCTGTAGTAAATACATTAATGTATTATTGTATAATAGGTACATCCATAATTTAATGATTACCTTTCCCATTTAATGATTTTGTCTACTCTTCTTCCACATGAATCTCACATTGAAGAGATATTTGAATTGGATCTAGACATAACCCAAATGATAATGTCTCCCCTCTAAAGACACAAAATTCCACATCTTCACAATGAATCATAATTTACTTCTATTGGAAATAAATTCTTATATTACATTTAGATATAAAATCCATACCAAGGATTATATCAATGTCAACCATAGTTATAGTAATCAAATCTTAAATTAGGGTATGTCTATGTGTCATAATGTGAAATTATTGACACTTATTTTTTTCAGTGAGATTTCTACTAAGAGTGTTGATAGAAAAATCCCTCTATAGTGTGCTAAGAAAATATATAATTTTATAGGAAAACATAGAAGATACGAAGGAGTGAGAATATATAGAATCAAATAAACCATTATCTAAATATGAGGCTATGATTCAATTACCACCCACCAAATATTTTTTAACTTCAACCTCAACTATAATGGTTATATAATCTTTGATTTATCCCCTTGTCCTCTTCTTAGGTAGATTCCATTGATGCATGCGACAATGGTTTGAATAATGCTCCATTTTTCTACAGTTGAAGCACTTTATAGTGGTGCTTTATTTCCTTACCTTAAATTCATTATAACAAATGACCCTTATCTCTACACTTGTAAAAACTCAAATTCCATTTTATAATTTTACAGGATGTTTCTTTCCACAATTTTCAAATTATGGAAATTGCTTCATTTCCTTATTCTTGTTTGACATGTTACCAATTTCATAGTGCTTATACAAATTAATTTTCTATTGATTTCCCATGAATATATAGGATCTAGAATATTTATTCTCAATTTTTATGGAACATAATAATATTTCATCATATGGGGATGTTTCTAAGAAACTAGTTCCCTTAAGAGTCTTGGCTTAAGCCCTTCAAAGAAATTGTAAATATTTATTTTCGGATTATGTATTTAATTATAATAATACATAGTTTGTCTTATAAAAGTATTCATATACTCTATAACACTCTCCTCTTCCTTTTACATTGATAGAGATAAATTTTTATTTATTTAATTTTTTTTTCTCATGATGGAAATGTTTTTCAAAGAGTGTTACTTTAAAATTTCTCTATTCCAATTGAGAAATTAATTATCCCCCTAGTATTTTGGATTAATTACCATAATTTATTCATGTATTCATTAAATAAATAAACTACCAGTATATCAATTTCCCCTTTATTTCATCCCAAATCCAAAAATATATTTTCAAGGGACTTAATAAATTATTTAGTTACTAGTGTATTAGTAATTATACTAAAAATAGAGTCTTCTATCGCATATAATAATCCCATATAGTTGTATCATGTCATGGGATATCATGTTGCTCCATATGTGGAAAGTTATTAGTCATAACCTGGTTATCTTCCCTAAAATGACCATGATTTGTTTAGATCCAATACCAGTTGTGATGGATTTCATAATACAAAAATTCCTACATTATTGATGAGTATTGATACCATTATTTCTACCAAGTTCAATTTCAAAAAAGTGAAATATATAGAATTATCTCATATCAGTATGAATTTTTAATCAAAGTATATAATTAGTGTAATGATTAACATAAATTGAAAATTTATGCATTGCTAATCTCATAATCCTAAACATAGTTTCTTTGGGAATATCGTAAAATCATAAAAATATTTTCAACATTTTCATAATATTTAATAAATTTCATGTGTATTAACCAAAGAATATCCACATATAGTGTCTATCTAGTTGAGTAGTAAGGGACCACTCATTGTGGACTATAATGATGACCAAGATACACTTGACTAACTCTTTTTGGAGTTATTAACCCTAGATGCATTTGTTCCAAAACCATGTCCACTTTCCTGTATTCAGACATGGATGTATTTTCTAGGAAAACCATACAATCAATACTTTAATAAAATATTTATAATATTATGATATAATTTGAATTATCCTCTTATTCTATAATATGGTTATGATTCTTAATCCGCGTTTTCCAAAATCTGGTTCCCATGGTTATATTAAACTGGATCTGATACTAGTTGTGACAACTCTTACTCCAGTAACCCAGGCCAAGTGTTTATATTATTACCTTGGAATATGATACATGGGACCAAATAATCAAGGACTAACTAGTTTAGTGTTATTGAAGAACCAGAAATATATATGACTTCTATATTATACTAGAAATAAAATATAAACTATAAAAAAATATTCTGCATCCTTGAGACTCATTAAAGATTCCTTCTTATATTCTGGGTAATGGAAAAAAAATAAGGGTGAGATCAAATTCCCATTAAGAGTTGTGTATAATCGAATTTATCATGATTAAATAAGGAATAATAAAAATGGCGAGGTAAATAAATGAAATCAAATTCCATTTAATCAATAGCTTGAGCATGAAATGAATCCATGGATAATATTAATGTAATAATCTCATGGATAATAATAACTGAATTATCAATGAAGGAAATTCATAATTCCATATTTATTTCTCAAGGAATTATGAAAATATATTTTCAAATACGGGTAGGTATACCCTAAAACCCATTAAAAAATTATAGCCAATTTGTTTATCTCTTAAGGACCATCTATGCATCGAGGGGTCATTTATATATGGTACCCACTTGTAAATACTTATCTAATACATTCCTCATTTAAAAAATGATCAAATTAATTCATAAATAGTATTCATTATAAAAAAATAACTATATTGAGTAAATAAATTTGAATATAAATATTTCCCCAGTTAATCAAATAACTTTCATAGTAAAATACCACATATAGAATTGGTTTACAGTTTGGGAAATAAGCATATCCATGATGCAAATAATATGGATATGGAAGAGAAATGTAGTTTTTAATTGAACATGATCACAAGAAAGTGAAGGTTTCAAGAGAAAGTTAAGGGCCAAAAAATTAATAAGAGAAAAGATAACCATCAATTTATCATAAATATAGATTTTCTTATAAAATCTAGTATGTAATAGAATATAAAAACATGAAAGTAAATCATTTAAAATAATTTTTCATCAAATAATTTTGGTTTAAAAAACATGGAAAACTTGTGAAATAAATAAAATCCCATAAAATTGTTATGGGCGTGGGAAAATATGCTAATTTAATATACGTTAAAAAGAAATATTTCACTTAGGTTTTTAGAAAGAATGTAAAAACGAATATTTCTGAAAATATTAGAAAGATTCCTTTAAAACATTATAAAAATTACTAGATAAAATAAAGTGTCTTTAATAAATCAATTGAGTAAATATAGAATAAATTTTCAAAATAATTATGAATAATACTATCATGGAATAAAAATATACCCATTCAAAAAGGGAATGAATATATACTTTTATTTTAAACATTTATTTGATTAATTAAAGCGAAAATGAGAGTAAAAGTTTAAAGAAAACATAGAAAATAATTAAATATCGAGACGATAAGAAAATATATGGATTTTTTGAAGGATATATTATATGATCCCTTCAATGAAAATACAAGCAGTCCTAAAAAATGAGAATTTAAAATAACTTCTTACCTCTTTAATAGCATTTAAATCATAAAACATTGAATGAGTAAATTTGAATTAAAAATTTAAATACCTTGAATAAATATATATCCATATTATATATATAAAAACATGGTATATAAACCAAAAATATAAAATTGGTTCATAATACCAAATACGTATCAAAGGAATGGAAATTGAAACAAAATCCCTTACCTCATGCTTCCACATAGTTAAAAATGATTTAAAATACTATATAATAAATTTAAATTTATTATAATTACATTTAGAAACCATATAAATATATATAATATCATATATTATCCAAATATAATATCTTATCACCCGTTTATTAATAATATTTCATTATTATCATTGTTTTGGGTGTTAACTGCTTCATTTTTCATGTATTCTTTGATTGAATAGTTATTGTCCTTTTATCTCAATCATGTTTATATAATATCAAAATATTTATGATGATATAATAATCATCAATATTCATTATATACATATTTATAATCATCCATGAAAATCATACATGAAAAATAAACCACATCACCTAATGGAGGTGGTAGTCCACACGTACGCATGAGCGGAATTACCATTTTTTAATAGGTGGAAGGGTAAATAAGTTGATTATATATTTTATTTACAACATAATTATGTCTTAAATATCACAGATATTCATTATTTCATTATTTTTAACATCCATGTGAAGTGGCAATACAAAATAAATTAGATTGGTTTGCGAGGCCGTAATCTGCCTTACACAAGAGAGATGGTTTTGTTTCCCATTTGATCGAGAAATATATGGATAAAAATTACTAAATAATAATAATAAAATATCAATATATGTTAGATAATTTTTCTAATTGTATTTTAATGGTTAGTATATAATTTAAAGAGGTAAAAGAATAATAAAAATGAAGGTGTTCAGTTAAAAAGAATACCTTTTATTTGAACGAACCCCTTTAGATCACCTATTAAGAACCCTAGGGTTAATACATCAGGAAGAAATACAACTCTATAATGTTCATAATTATTTTATGTGTAGATTTTAGTATACTATTTTTAGCTAAATGGATCAATATGTGTGAATAAGTGACGGGATGAGGTTTCCTTTTACATGTGAGGTGGGTGGCACACTTGTAATTTTATAAAGTTTTAAAATATTATTAAGCCACTTTCTTGAAAAATTGGATCCATATTGGGTCTATTTATAATGTGATATAATATATGGTCAAAATAAATTCGACCAATAATATTTATATAAGTTTCTAGTTTTTTTTAACCCTTATCTTTTTAGATTAACCCCTAATAAACCGGTTTTAACCTTAACTGTAGTAACCAATTTTTACCATTTTTACCATCCATAATGACCAAAAATAAAAGTGATTTCATTATTTTTTTTAAATTTTTATTAAAAATATGGAAACCATTTTATTAAATTTTATTTTTATAAGTGGAAAAAATTAATTTAAAAATAAACCCAAATGACGTGATGAAAAATGATTTTTCATAAAAATGAATTTTTAAAGCATATAATGATATTAAATTAAGTCTATAACTTTTAATAATAATTATATGAATTTAAATTAATACAGATAGATATATAATCTATAAATTTCATTTTAATCATTCATTATTGGAGATGATTTCACTTAAAAATAGTTAATGAAAAATATCCCCTTTACCTCCAAATAATCATATATTTACATGAATCATGTTTATAATTAATAAATGGTTAATTATACTTATTATAACATATTATTATAAATAAAATTATAATCTTTTAAATACTGCATTTTCAATTATTTATAAAATATTATTTTTAATTGAAAAATCCAAAAATTCATTCTAGGAATATTTTGGAATAGTAAGTTGAAAATCAATATTCGTCCTAAGAAATTCTAAATTTTGTGCCATAAAATATTAAAATGTGTATTGTAATATTGTTTCATGAAAATAAAATATTTACATATGGTTGATGATGAAATTTTAGATTGTCTAAAGCTATTTTAGAAGCTAAAGAGCTGGAGAAATATGTCATTGTATACTAGTTATACTAAATATACAACATTGTAATCCATAATAAATCTATATAATATAAAATTTGGCAATAAATGGAGTGAAACCATATTTATTGAACTACTTTCTCTCTTGAATGATGTTCTATCATAATATAATGAGCCCCCTTTTCAACATATGATGTTAAAATAATTTACATTCAATGAGTATGATATCTAAAAGAATAAATGTTTGTCCAAATGATTGTATATTATTTCACAAGGATAATGAATCACTTCAAAAATTACCAAAGTGTAGTGTGTCTCATTACAAGAAATATGAATCGATTCAATTGAAAATTTTATGGTACTTTCCAACCATTATAATTCTTAGTTTCCAATATATAATAGGGGTGTATATAAGGAAATTGATGTGGCATACATATTCAAGAAATCAATATGGGAAACTTTTTCACCCAACATACTCTCCTCAGTATAAGAAAATTGATCATGAGTATCCTAAATTTGGAAATGAGTCGAGAAAACCTTATCTTGTTATATCTATAGATAGTGTGAATCCTTTGGTTTATAAAGTATCAATCCTAGTAAATGACCAATAATGTTGGTAAGTTATAACTTTCCACCATGGTTATGTATGAAATGAAAATAATTTATGTTGTCTCTGCTTATATCAGGACCAAAACAATTATGTAATGATATCGATATTTATTTATCCCTTAATTGAAGATCTAAAAATAACGTGGGATTTAGGTGTTATGTTGTATTATTCTTATAGAAATGAATATTTCATGTTAAGATCCATGATATACAAAACAATAAATGAATTTCCTTCTTATTAAATTTATTAGGATATAGAATTAAAGGAATGATACAATGTCTCATTTGTGAACATGGTATACATTTAGTTAGGTTGAAACATTCATGAAGGTCTTTGTTTTTAGGACATCAATTTTTTTACCCCAACCAGAAAAATACTGATCTTAGATGAGATAATTTGATGGGAATTCAAAAAAAGTTATGACACCATATCTACTAATAGGTGATCAACTGTTTGTGAAGGTAATAGATATGGTCATCACTTTTCGTAAACCTTCATAAAAAACTTATAAAAATTGGTTGAAAAAAGTGATCTATTTTTTTGAATCACCAAACTGGATTTTTTATATCATACATTTCATTGATTTCATGAACATAAAAAAGAGTAAGTGATAGTTTCATTGGAACACAGACCACATCATAGCTGCAGGGACGGTTTTTGAGGTTCACTGAACCTTGAATGGTTGCGGTGTCGGTCCCTCCCCCCCGGCAGGGGAGGGATCCTTACCACTTCCAGCAAACACTTCGCAATTCTTCTCCCCCTTCTCCAACCCCGATTTCCTTCCTCCCTTTCCCCGGATTTAGCTCAACCCAAAAGTGCCATATCTTTTCAAAGGATGCCATAATCTTCCAATCCCTTCTGCCGAGTACCATGAAGCATCATATCTTCTGAATATAACCCTAATTACATAGTTCAAACAGTGATGTCCTTCAGTGGATGTCTTCGACAGGTATGTTTTTGGCTTATGGGATTTATAGGATCATGCGACGGTGGGATTACTTGACAACAAAAATATCATGATTCGTTTTGCAATGGAGGACGATTTGATCAAGGCGTGGCCCAGTGCTCCTCGAATATGCATCATTTCCCGATTATTTATGTTCAGGTGGTCCTTCAATTTTCATATGATGCACGATGTCTCGACAATGGAAATATGGGTTAGTCTACCTGAACTTCCTTTACCATTTCAAAATAATTCGATATTGCACATGTTAGGAAACTTTTTTGGAATATATCTGTGCTCCGATAGTAGAACCAGATCAGTATATCATCCGGTATCTCCTCGAATTTGTGTGGAAGTGGAAGTGTCTAGAAGGCCAGCTGATTTTGTGTATATTACAGTTGGGGAAGAATTTTGGTGGAAAAACCTGTTTTGATTGAATCGTGGTCTGATTATTTCTCTACGTGCAAAAAATTGGGTCATGTCATGACTACTTACGGTCATAGAAGTTAGTTGAATACTGGTTTTAGAGGCAATAGGAACAGTTTGGTTGCTAGATCTAGAGAAGGGATGATGGATCCATCATTACTGGGTGCCTCCAGGGACCAGCATAAGGTGGAGACGTTACTGGATAAAAGAATAGAGGAAAATCTGAAGGTGGCTGATATCTTCGAACACTTGAAGAAGGACCTGGGAGCTCCTCAGGTTGCTGGGTAGGAACCTACAAGATAAGTGGAAAGTGGTGTGGTTAGCGAGGATGGCACTGTGAATTCTAGCCATGGAAATTATACACTGGCTTTGAGACTAGGCGGTGGTATTAATGATAAAGGAGTGTCCCAACCGACTAGGGAGGGTAGTGCTAAGGATGTCCAGGACTGGGTAAAACCAAAACATGGCTACGACTGAGTGTCGAATGATAAAAAGGGACTCCAAACGAGAAATACCTTGTCTTGTATTAACGTGAATAACTGTTTTGATCACCTGGGTGATGATGGTTGTGTAGAGGGCAGTAGTAGTAGCCTCTCTGGAGCAGAGTCATGAAATGAAATCTCAGATGACAATGACAATGTTAATGTAATTGGAGATTATGGTAAGGGTCTTCACATCCCAAAGAGGAATAGAGGGAACAAGGAAAATAGGGATCCAGGGAGTTTCATCGCTAACAAGAAGAAGAAAATAAGGGGTGTAAAGACTACTTAGGCCTCCCTAAACCAATGATGACACGATCAACTAAAAAAGTTGGTAACATCAAGATGCAGGAGCATCAGGGAGTGGAGGGAAGATAGAGGAATCCTGTTCCAATTGGTGATGTCAATGAGGTTACAAAGGGGAATGATCTTCTAGAAACACTGGCAGTTTCTCAAGCGGAGGCAGAAGAGAATCAGGCTGGGGAGATTTCTGGAGGTAATCTATTGCAATCTGAGGACGTACGGTTGGAAGAGGAGGCTACAGTCACTATGGGAAAGTCTAATGGACAGAAGTGGGAGGATGCTATAGAACCTAAACAAGATTTTTAAATTCTTATGCATCTAGGAGAATACATAGAGGAGAAAGTCTTTACAATTAATGCCACAAAAGAGGAAGCAGCGAAGATGATGGTAAGAGAGATACACATGGACAATAATAATAAGCAAAGTGAATGGATTGACACGTAGGACCTTATTTTGATCTGGGGCTTCAATGGAGGGAAGATCAATATTGATGAGTACCTACAAGTTTGGGATCATTTGGAAACACACCTTGAAGATCTAATAACAGAGGACTAAGGCTTATATGTACCATCTATTTTCTTGGAATTATGTAGGGATAATGCCTCTGGTAGGCTTAAGTTATTTTTCAACAAGTATGTGGTTCACTTTAGTGGTGTACCAGGGTGATCTTGGGGTTTCTAAATTTTTCTAAAAAGTGTTTTGATAATAACAAATTTAACTTTTAGATCAGTTTCATTGGAACACTACAAAATTCACATGACAAAATATAGGATGGTGTTAGGGAAAACATTAAGCATACACCTCAAAGAATGTACTAGGAACTTTAATGAATGATTGGTTTCAATTAATGTTGTACAATAAAAATTAAAGTGGTTGAAAAACATATAAGAGTTTAAAAATATGATTAGGATCTTTGTGTATCAATATCAGATAATGAAAAAGTGATAAAAAATAAACAAAAAAAAAATTGAAATAGAGAAAGAAAGAAATGAAAAACATATGGATTTACATGATTCAGACCGTTGTGGACCGACGTTCATTGAAACAATGCTACCAATTACATGTTTTTTATTAATATTGAAAAATAATAAAGATACAAGGAATGATACACATACTATATATTTTAAAAAAAGAACATTCAAGACTAAAAAAGAAATCATAAAGAAGAAATAAAACATATAGTGCTGGATAAATCGCTACTATCTATGCATAATGGATTCAAGTGATATGGAATAGATACTTCAGGATCTACAATCATGTAAGAATATAGAATATATCATGACCCTGAACTTGGATTATAATTTAGGATCTTCTGAGCCTCAAGAAACATAAAAGAATGCTGTTGAAACTCCTCTAGGAACAATAAAAGTATCTCAAGAGGATGAATGACTCTTTCTTTCAATCTAACTCAAGGATTTCTTACCAAAGTTTCTATGGTTTCTCCAAAACAATGAGGGGAAAATCTCAGAGGAAAAATAAAGGGTTAAATATATGAATGGAAAGTAGGAGGTTATTAATCCCCATGTTAGTGCATTGTAGATGAGGCGATGTTGGTTCAACTTAAACAAATCATAAAATTCAATGTGGTTTGAAAACACTGAAGTGTAGAGCACTGTCCATGTGGATGGATAGATAAACCAGGAAAACAATGGTAATCAGTGACTGAGATTCCCCTAGAATAGGATTTATGAGCTGGAAAAGTTGCAACATTGCATGGTCCAAAAGCACATGGTCCAATATAGGCACCCCAAACGATAGACCAAGTAGAGGTCCCACACAACGAATAATCCCACACTAGTATACAAATAATTTAGAATAAAAAATGAAAACAATTTTTCATGCATAAAAAATATATACAACATATATAGTCATGGTAGATTAAAAGGAAAATTTAATATGAAAAAATTTCAAAAATCTATACCATTTTCATATAATGTTGGTGATGTTCTTTCACCAAAGTTTATTGAATTGAAACTGAATTCTTAATATCTAAATAATGGTTGAATTTGTTAAATACACAGCCTTAGTCAAACTATTAGTTGGATTTCTATTAGTATGTATCTCATTGACACAAATTATTATAATTCAATAATATATCTAATTAAATACTATATAATGTCAATATTTTTGGACCTACCATGGAAAACTATATTTTAGAAAGGTGCAAAGAAGAATAAAAAGAACAATATATAGTAATATTAACATTACTTAATTAAAGTTCAAAGATCAATCCATTTAACTATACTGCTTCTTTTATAGCCTCACTTAAGGAAATTACTAAATTTTGTAGTTGTGAGAGTCACCATAGACTACATGTTAAATTTATAAAAAATTGGTCCCCCATAGGCAGTAAATACATATCATGTGAGGGATTTTATAGTGTCCACATTCCCTATATAATTAGAATATCTGAATCCAGTAACATGTTCATCAGTATCAACATTTCTACCAAATCATTGAGACAATGAGGAAGTATTGAAAATATATCTTAGAATCTATTTGGGGTCATTATAATGTGTCTTTATTGAGTTACTCATGAATATTATTATGGGTTATATTGGATAGGGCACATTAGGTCTAGTGAAAATCATGGTGTGCATGATACTGCCAACAATGATAGCATATGAAATGATAAAAATGTAATTAATATTATCCATAACAATAAGGGATTGAGTAAGAGACAATTTTAAATGTTTTTCATTAGATACATTAATAGGTTTTAAATATTAAATCATATATTTCTTAATAGACTTTAAAATGTATCATGTTGACATTGGTATAAAATACTCTAACTTCTATTGTTATCAATTTTAATTCCTATAATTTTCCTTGTAGTACCTCGATCTTTCATTTCAAAATTAATCTTTATTTGTGACATAAAAATAGTGACAAGTTTCATTTATTTCACATAATTAAAATATCATCTACATGCAATAGAAGGTAAAACACGAAACTCTTAACAACTTTAAAATATACACATGAATTATGTTTTGTTATCTAAAAATCATTAGAAATCTGAAATGTATATACATTTTTATACCATTATTGATAGGAATTTTAAAACCATATAATTACTTACTTAGAAAATATACATGATTAGGATTGAATTCATTCATATTACCATTAGGGGGTTCCATGTGAAATTTCTCATCAATTTCAGCATGAATGAAAAGTAGTTTTCACATTGAGATTCTCAATATGAAATTAATCAAAAGAAATAATTAGATAAATGAATGTTTAATAATCAGAGAAAAATATATCAGTATAGTCGATTCCCTATCATTGGAGGAAACTGTTGGCTATAAGTATAGCTTAGTAATTAATCTTTTTTTATCTCCAGTATTATCCTCTATTTTTTAATATCTACTTGCAACCAATTACCTTGGCAGTCATGGGATTGTTAACAACATCCCAAGAGTTATTATTTTTATGGGAATCCATATCATCATCCAAGAAATAGATATAGGTATTAGAATATCTGTCATTAATAGATTGATTATAAGTATGGGGATACATAGATTCAAGATCCTATGAAATGTGGAAATCAAATTAGATCATATAATATTGGCCAAAAAGAGTAGGAGTATTCATGAACCTCCATTCTCTATATATGGTCTGCTGATAGTCTCTAGGAGCATTGAAAGGGTCATTATCTAACTCAATATCTAAGATATACTGATTTTAGGTTTTTTCTTGAGGTTCAAGTGGAGAAGGATTAATAGTAGCTTCAAAATGGGATGGACTATTAGTCTCAACACTCTCAATTTGTGGTGTATAATCATTGTCATCAGTGAAAGACTTAGTTTTTGGAGAAACCAATTCATGGAAAACAAAATTTTGACTTATTATACATTTTTGGTAACTAGATTTATTAACCCATAATTTAAACCCTTTTACCCCTTTTAGATAACTAGTTAAGATACATTTTATAGCTCTTGGATCCTGTTTATCAGTTTTATTATGTGCCTAATCTGTACACCCAGACACTCTCAAGTTACCATAAGTAGGGGTCAATTATTCCATAATTCTCCAAGATTCATAAATTTATTATAAATTGAAGGACATTTATTTATAAGGTAGATTACGGTAGTCACATCCTTGACATAGAAATATTTTTACAGGACCAAGAATGTAAGTATTCCATCAACCCGCTCCAATGTGGTGTAGTTCATCCACTCAACCAAACTATTCTATTGGGGTTTTTCCATAATTTTATGATATATAAGGATGAATTCAGAATCATAGAACCATATAAATATAGATGAAAAATACTCTAAACATTGTTTTTCTCATAGATTTAATTCTTATTCTAATTTAATTTTTAATAAGCTATTACTGAGTTTTAAAGGTTTCAAATACATTAAATTTGTTATAAAGAATATAAATCCATAAATTTTTAGAAAAATAATCTTTGATTGTCACAAAATATGTGCCTCTAATATAAGAGGTAGTTCTAGTATGACCCCATAAGTTAGAATGTATATATTCCAAAGGATGATTAGCCTTAAAATAATACCTATTAAAATTGATTATTTTATCCTTACCTAGAACAAACTATTCACAAAATATAAGATTATTGTGTGTGATGTCATTGAAAAAGAATTTTTTACTTAATTCCTAATGACCCTTGGACTTGACATAAACCAACCTCCTATAATAAAGTGTATTATTATTAGTATTACTGACATAGATACTTCACAACTATCTATTGTTAGTTTTTTCATCCAAAATATCAACACCACTAAAAAGAGATCCTCTAATAATAGTTCTATAGACTTTAGAGATCTTTAGAAAACCTAATTTATACTTGAATACATAAAATTTATATACTAAAATACATAAAAAGATTAAATTAATATATAATCTAAGGAACCAAATCACATCAAGAAAGGTGAATGAAATATTCATGAAGTTCCAATAAAATAGAACCTATTCTCTAGACCATACACCTCCTATCATTTCTGTGAATAAACTATCCTTAAACTCTCTTAGTTAAAACACGAAATGAATCCTTATAAAGACACATATGGAAGGAA
Source organism: Viscum album (assembly GCA_963277665.1). NCBI lineage: Eukaryota > Viridiplantae > Streptophyta > Magnoliopsida > Santalales > Viscaceae > Viscum > Viscum album. Next base: position 565,459,503 of record OY728131.1, read on the forward strand.
TAACCCAAGTCAAGGACACACTCACAAGAAAAGGGATTAGTAGATACATTAAGCACCTAAACACTATCACAACTAACATAAATTAACAAATATTTATTGATAGGTCCATCACGTTTTACATTTAGTTTTTTTGGGTTTGAATAATTCTAGACTAATGTGTCTAGATTTTCCCCAATTATAGCAGGTAACATTACTAGACTTAAATTTAGATCTATTATTCCCATGTTTCTTATTTTTCTTTCAATTACCATTAATAGTATCTTACTTCTTATTTTCCTCTTAGGACACTCTACCTCGAACATTACATTAGGTTTATTATGAAGTTAATTAGAGGTTAATGTTAATTTAAGATCTTTTAGGGTTAATGAGTCATGCCTATACATCATGGTATTGACCAAATTATTATATGAATTATTAATAGAAATAAAAAGGATCATATATTGGTCTTTATCATTAATATTGACAATGATGTTAGCAAGATCAAGCATAATTTTATTAAATTCATAAAGATGGTCCTTTAAAAACTTATCAGGATTAATATTAAGAGTAAAAATCCTATGATTTTTATAAATATGATCAACCAATGAAGTATTAAAATATAATTTCTCAAGTTTCAACAAAATTCTAGCAGTGGAAGACTCATAAGCAACCTACTTAATAACTTCATCTCCTAGGGATAACAAAAGGAGATGTGTATTTTTATAAGACATCAAAAAAGACATTTGATATATATTCGTAGTCATCCCATCCTTGGATAGATTAATTATAAGTTTCTTAGGGACACACAACACATTAAACACCCCCTTATATATAACCATAACTCTCATCTTGATGCAACAAATATTAACGTCATTGTCTCCATCAAATTTATTTATCTCATACTTAGAAGATTCCATATTTATTTGAAATCTATAATAACAATATTATTGGAAAAAATGTTATGTGTAATCCCCCAAGAATGGATTAAGAACCCAAATGAATGAATGGTTTTTATTAAGCTTATATGATAAAAATTAAAGTGATCAAACAAAGTCATGAGTTGGATCATGGTGAATAAATACAAGATAAAACACAAGAAATAAATAAAAAATAAGAAAAAATAGAAACAAAGAATGAAATAAATAAATAACACAAGGATTTATGTGCTTTAGACTGTTGCAGTCATACATGAATGATAATAACACCACCTAACACACACATTTTATTAAGAAAAAAATATCAAGAAAAATTAGTGAATGATCTAGGAAACACATATTTAAAAAAAGAAATTTCAATACTAAAACTCAAATCATAAATAATGAATGATTACAGTGTTAGATTTATTACCACTATCCAAGATTCTTTTCTAATGGATTTAGGAAATTAGGAAGATATTCTTTAGGATCCACAATCACACAAGAATATTGTGCATAGCCTAGTTCATCAATCAATATTTCTAAATTGGGATCTCTTAAGGCACATAAATTTGAAACAACATTATCTAGACTCCACTATGAACAAAACAGGCGGCTCAGAAGGATGAATATCTATTTCTTATGATTTATCTCAAGGATTTCATAATTAAATCAATATAGTTTCACAAAATTAGATGAGAGAAAAATATAGGTGGAAAATTAAAGGGTACATCAAATAAAAATCACTTAGGGGGAAATTAATTCCCTAGTAAAAGTGGAATAAATGAGGTGGTGATAGTTAATCTTGACCAATCATAAAATAATATGTGTCTTAAAAAACAACCCAACTGTTGGACACTGTTCACATGGATGTCTAGATAAAGAATATTAATAAAAGTAACTGATGAATTAGATGATCCCTGAGAAGGATTGATGAGTTAGAAAATTTACAATAGAGCATGGGCCAAAGAATACGGGCCACGAATAGTGTCCAAAAAAGATCAAAGGAGAAGGGACCACACAAAAAATAAGACTAGACCATCATATGAATATTTGAGCATAAAAAATTCAAATAATTTGTCATGCATGCGAAATGTTTACATCATATAGTGACATGGAATAATTAAAATACAATTTTAATATAGAAACTATGATTTATAGATATAATTATGGAAATATTAGACTTGATTAATATGATAATGTGGGAAGAGTTGGTGTCAATGAAGGGTAAAAGGTGGATTTTATTCCTCTAATGATTACACACATTCCTAGAAAGAGATACCAATTTTACAACATCCTGAATGATGTAAATCTTCTAGATGGGAATTCATAAAATATCAAGAATATTGTACCAATTAATGAATTAATGTCAAAGTTCCTAAAATCACATTAATGTCGTGTTTTTATGTAATACTTAATGCCTATATTTTTTACATTTCATTTTCCCTAAAAATGTTCTTCATATATAAGCCAAGATTTGTTTATTTTAAAAAACTATATGATGTAAAGTTATATACCTAGAGAATATTCCAAATATTTAAAAGGAAACTGTATTCATATTATGTGAATTCAAGATGTTATTCCCATCATCATTATTCAATATAACAGTTCACTTATTTAGAGATATATATCTATGTGGTCATCTACTTTATAAATGGATGTACCCCATTAAATGGTATGTGAATATTTTAAAATGGTATATCAAAAAATAATGCTATCCAGTAAGTTATGTTACATAGTGATGTATTTTTCAGGAAATTAGGGAATTCTATATCAACTACCTATCCAATGTAAATAGAATTGGTCTACCAAAACCTCATCACAAAGAGTGAATTTTTGGTAAAGGAATTTCAAGAACAGATGTTGTTTCAATTACCATTATAGAGCAGGAATCAGTTCAACATTATGTATTATATATTAGATTAGAGGTTATTAAACATGTTGAAAACCATAAAGTAAATCTCAGTCATTTTATTCCATCAAGGTCTAAAATATAGATATAAATTACACATAATCGACAGTTTACAAGATGGTTTCAAGACCATCTTTTTATGGTGTTGTATAAAAATCCAAATCCAATTTCAGAAGGACATAAATGGAAATCCATTGGACTAAGTGTGCATTTATTATATTATAATGGCTATATAATTAATAGTTATACATTCTATATAAAGGAACATGATAATTGTAATTCCCTACAAAATAGTGGAATTAATATTTTGGCGGAATTAATGGATATATATGGTACCATGGATGAAAATACTATTTAAATGTATATGACATAGTTTGGAATCATTGAAAAACTATGGGAGTCAGATTATAAGAAATTATAAGTACCAATTTTTCAATGTAATTGGGGAGATAACATGAGTGAAATTAAAATTTATGAATTGAGATTCATGAATGAGGATTTCAGTAGGGAAGGGTACAAGGATGAACCATTCACAATGGAATCACATGTAGTACTAGTATTTTATATTTTAGATCCTAAAAAAATAAAGTGGTTAATTATTCTAGGACACCACACACAAGGTACCCCACCTCCTTGACTCTTGAAATAAGTCATTGGTGGTGAGATTTGAACCCTTACCCACCACCTTCTCAAAAAACACCCTTAAAAATTGGAAAATGAGTTTCATTTTTTTTATATTGCGACAAATATTAATATATATATATATATATATATTTCAATATAAATTTATTTTAATATATATATTTTTATATTTATCTATCTGTTCATTAACACATAAAAATTTATATTTTTATATTTACAGTATATATAATTTTGTATATGTATATGCATATTCATTATAATGTAAATAAAATGGATAATTTTTTTATTTCCATATGGTTTATATATTTAAAATATTTGTTTTATGTAAATATGTTCAAAAATTTATTTATACAATTATATTTTTATATTTAAATAAATATATATTAATTTAAAAATATCACTATAATATGAAAAATGGATAAATTTGAACACCATAATATCCATATGAATGTAATCTCGAACAATAAATCTAGTCTTCATTGAAAAAACAAGAATACCCTTTTAAAAAAAGTTTTTAATTCTATAAAATGTTCAAAACTAGTGGGATATCTACTAAAAGAGAAGTTTTGAAGGCCTTTAAGGCCTTTTTAACTAATAAAAATATAGGAATCGACCCATATAGTCTAGAAATAATATATCATTTCACAAGATTTAATTTTACATATCATAGAGGTCAAACAGACATCTGAATCAAAAGTTATGACCGGTTGAAGTTCATGTTCCAATTTTAACTTTTTTTAAAATATAAATTAATTTATTAAAATTTTTAATTTCCAAAATGTTATTAAATTTCTATTCCTCATTACTAATTACTAAATTTTTAATTAATATTAATTTTTACTTAATTTATAACTATTTTTACTAAATTTATCACATTGTGTAAATACATAATAAGTTTTATATATATCATATTTAAGAAAATATATTATATTTATATAAATATAAATATATTATAACTTAAAATATAATATTTTATAATATATTTTTTTATGAAGGGAACCTTTCATCAACTCTAAGAACAAGTGATTTAGCCCCGTTAAAAGGAACACCTATATCAATGTTAAGAAAAGTGCTGATAAAGATCACCTTTATCAGTGTTTTTAGCTAGCACTGCTAAAAGTCATCTATTTATTAGTTCTTTTTGTTTAGTCAAGATAAAAGAAAAAACATAATAAATGTGAATCTATAGCAGTGTCCAATTCCATGGAAATAGAATGACAGTATAATGTGGCATCCCATGGGGGGCATGACATCACATTGCTTTTTGGCACAACTCGATGGAAGTCATGGCTTGGATAACTGTGGGATCATTGCTTCATGTGGGGCACCACAAAAAATCCCTACCATGGGCGTAGGCTCAATAATCATAGATGGAAACATGAAATGGATGTAATAAAAATTCCTACCTCTCTACAACAATTAGATTTGGTGTCCTAGGACCAACTATTTATACTTTTATTACACGTATATTTGATATATTAAATAATAGTAAAACTAATTATTAATTATTGTTCATTATTATGAATGAATCTAATGTAATAATTTAATAGAGTATATATCACAATTATTAGGTCACAGATACTCACTGCTATGATGAGATCCTTGTAGTGCTATGATGATATTCTTAAATAATTATTTGTGATTGAATAACGCACTATGAAGGGACTCCTAGTAAATAAAATATCAGTTGTGAGAACTTGTAAGAGGATGAGGATTATTCTCACAAAGTTCACACTTAGTAATCTCCAAGATGAGATATTATGGAAACAGACCCATCGGTAAGAATTCTACATGTTTTGCTGTCCCCAGATATTATTATTTGTGAGCATGTGTAATAGTCCGTAGAATTTATGTTTATAATTTATGTATTTCAGGACTTGTGTACTTATATTTACAAACCTAAACCATCACACAATATGTTGGAGAGAAGTAGGTTATCCTGGGTGCATCATGATTGAAATTTCATTAATGGATAAGTCGACGAAGGATTTTTCCCTTTCATATTTATGGAAGTTGATATCTTGACCATATTATTGGAATATAACCTTCGCCCTAAATTCCATGGCCATGGTGTAATGACGTGTTTATTTCAGATTGCCAAAGAAGGATATATTGGGCATATAGGTTGGTGACATAGATGTGCAACCTTCTCAATGATAAATTTAGACAAATGGATTAAATTATTGAGTGAGCATTTGTATATAGTTGTCATCATTGTGATATTAAGTACTTTCTCTTTGGTTCCTTAACCCATTTCCATATATCAATCTTGGACTTTAGGGAAGATCACCTAATGACAATGAGAAAAAACCATAGAGGTTCACACACTAAGTCATTCCTATGATCTCGTTTAAATTCTATTTGAATTTAATTATTAGAATAAATTTTATTCTATAGTTTGACGAATAATTTTATTCAAGTTTTATTGATCGATAATATTCATAAGGTAATAACTAATTATTTGTTTATTAAAAAATAACTTATTTGATTACACAAATATATATAAAAAATTTATTTTCTGGATTCTGGATAAAATATTTAATTTACTTATTGAATATTTTAATAAATATTTAATCATTGGATTTCGAATAAAATATTTATTTATGAATAAAAATTTTATTTGGGTGTTCAATAAATGATAGAGGAGTTCGAACAGACTAAGACCAAGTTCGGTGACAATTATTAATTAACAAGATGATTATATAATATTTATTATTCTGCAAGATGGGACGCATCAAAATAATAATAATAAAAATATATGTAATGTGGATTATTAAGGGTTTTAAATATTATTTAATGGCCAACATGTAATTAAATAACATTTAAACATAAACCCTATCTATATAAGTAGACAGTTAGGTCCATTTTATATGGTATTAAATATTGAGAATATAAAATTTTTGTGAAAAATGAATTCTCTATTGACTCATCCTTCCGCTATTCATCTCAAGAATGAGAAACGTAAGAGATATCGCTTCAAGATCAAATGATGAGTGTTCAAAATGAGTAAAGAAAGAAAATATACTCTCTGCACTAGCACCCAAAGATTGATTGGTGTTTCTCAAAGATTAAAGGAGCATATATGGATCACCTCTAGAGCGATTATGTCCTTCGATCCTCATAACGCAATGAAGACAATCTGAAAGGGTCTTTTTGGAATGATCAATATCATCAACAAAGAAAGGTTCCTAAGCCAAGGTAATCATTTATTCTGATATTAAATAAATTAATTATAAGTTTTACATTCAAGATACTTGCTCTTGGTTTCAAGAATTGAAATTTTAATAGATGTTTTAATATATCTCCCACCACTGTACGCTTTCACTACGTCCGAAACAACAATTTATATCAAAGGGGTGATGCTTAAATTTATAGTGATTTATTTTATTATTGATCTATAGGTAATTAAGGTTATATTTTCATTTCATGTTATTCATTTTTTATGTGATTTTGATTATCATGTTATTGATATATTAATCATGTATGTTCAGTGTTTTATTTTATTAAAGGTTTATAATAGATGATGAATGATCAGAGATTCCATAGAAAAGTGGAAAATATTTTGCTAGTAAAACTGGGTTACATTGAATGTATCCGTAGTACATGTCTTATACCCGTACACATTATACCTGAACGTGACAAGTAGTTAATTACACACGGTATTTTTATTACACACCGTATGTTGACCGGGATAACCTAGCACATGGAAAGAAGATACATAGTTTGTAGCTATCATGGGCATGCCATGTAGTCCATCCAAGTTAACATGTCAGAGCCCCATGTGTGTGACTCAGATACATGACAACTGTGGCATATAATGTGTAGCTATATTTTACATTCTGTGTAGTCTCCTAATTAATAGAAGAATAAAATTACATTAAATTGAAAATTTCAGTATTAAAACCTTAATTTAATGATTGACACTTATTGTGTGTTTTATAATTTAATAATTGTTTTAATTTTTTTAAAATGCTCAATTAATTTATAGTAATAAATATGTTCCTATTAGTATACTGTTTATTTTCAATAAATTCCATAAATGATGGGTATCTCTAATTAATTTTTTATGATAATTATGATGAAGGGGAGTTATTTAATTAACTAATTAAATAATTTATTAATGGAAGAAAATTTTTCTTAACAATAAAGAATGAATAAATAAATTATTGATAACTGGTTACTTTTGCATATTCGTTGTATGTATGATCGACAATGAGCTTGACCAAGACCTATGTATGTGTTGGATTTTTTAATTTAATTTATTAGACGAGTATTTAAATTATTTATTATGAATTAAATATGATGTCCTATGAGACATCCCTCCATTATTATGTAGGACCTATGTATCCAAGTATATTAATGTAAATCCCATTCAACCAATCCTTTGGTCCCCCTCACCTACATGTGAGTTATAAATAAATGTAATTAATAGAATATCCCAAATTTTGTGGAGGTGGTTCAAGACAGAACCATTATGATGCCAACAAAGGTGATACATAGGTGGATAGAAGGAATGTTGTAACTCATGCCAAGATCGACAATAGGAGTTAACCCCTAGGTTAAAGGTTTATTTAATTTCCACTCATTAAATCAATAATTAGTTAATGCTCATGATTAGGTTATTTACTTTATTTAATTCATTTATTTATTTCTGTCTATATATTTTTTATTTATTTTATGCAATACCACAATCACATATATAAATGAATTAATGTGAAAAGATGAAATTTAAATAAATTGATTATGTATGAATGTTTTATCCAACATGGTTAATTAATTAAGAAAATTACACATAAATAATAACAGTACATGTAAAGGATAAAAAAGATAAATTTATGAATAATAAATTAAATCCCTCAATTAAATATTAAGTCAGTCTTGGTCTTCCATTACTTTATTAGGAACAACACTAAATAGAACTAAGTATTTGAGCAACCTATTTTGAGACACTTACTTTTATAAGGGATGTTATTATGAAGATTTTGGTTTGAATTAACCATTTTACATCATGATGAGAATCATTTTCTATACTTGCTGTAATTTTGAGGTGAGTATTGCTGAAATCCAACTAATGATTTTAGTATTGGGGATTCCAATCAATGAATCAAGGATCCAAAAAGACCATAGTTGGTAAAGACCTTCCTACCTAAATACCTTCAAGTAGATCGACCAACCCTTTTTGGGATTATGAGAAAGGGTATACAGATCCTTGACACTATAATGTTAAGGAAACTAGACATTATGATTCTAATGGTGAGAGTTATTGGGAGTTGATAAAATAGTGGGAGATCTAATAAAACTAATTTAAATATTATTTATCATATAATTTTTAAATATGAAAAATTACTAATAATTTACACGTATAATTATAGAATAAAATGTAAATATTGTCATCCATACTATCCCTATGACCAATATTGGAGAAATTCAATCTCATAACTGATAGTAAATTCTAGGAGTGGTTTAAATGTCTTTGGGTTGTTTTATTCCATAAACAGAAATATTAAATGATAGAATCATCAATGCCTGATCCATTTTCTTATTGTCTATAAAAATTTTTTGAGGGACGCGGTCGATGTTCAATGTTCGATACACTCATCGATGACTTGTGAATTCATGAAGTCTCATGAAAATAATGGATGCATATATCTTGCTTGAGAACCTTTGTGGTCTTTACTAGGAGAGGGATAGATAGGAACAATTTTATATTTCCATGGTGCCCTTTCAGAGAAATCTTAGAGAGGGTGCCCAATATGGGCCTCTCGTAGTCAAGCTCAATGGAATGATTGAGTGCTTAGAGGTTTTAGGGTTCAAAATCCATGAATAATTGGGTACCGATATCATTTTTGGCACCACTCCCTTAGATCTTCTCTATATTTGAGTTGAAATTTAATATAAACAGAATTGAGAAATTTTTGACATATTTTCTCACTCTTATTCATCAATTAGATAAGGATACAAAGCACGAAAAGCCTTCCATCCTTACAGTGAAAATACAGATAAGGAAAGAAAAGAAATATACATCCAAATATTCTTTAAACCTCCTTAATAAGTTGAAGATAAAGGGGTAGGTAAGGGACCGTGATGTTATTTTTTTTCAAATGTGTCAAGATGGGCCACTAGAAGAAAAACTACACCAAACCAAAGAGGAAATGTGAATCTTTAGGTGTGTCTATTATCAAGTGTAATTTAAATATTTCTAAAAATTGGGTATTATATAAATATTTTGGTTCTCACATATGTATTCAAATATAGGAACAAATTAGATTTATAAATATTGACCAAGTTTAGGTAGATATATGATCATGCCACATAGATAAACTTACTGCTATAGCTATCTGGGACTACCACCTCATGTTACTGATTGGAATGATATTGGTTTTGAAAGGTTGTTATTATGTTCCATATATTACCAAAAACATTATTTCTACATATAGAATTAATATGGATGGATATATTTTCAAATTTAAGAATAAATTATTCATATTTTATAAATATATCATTTTTTTATTCTAAGGAACATTTCAATAATTACCTTTATGTGTTTGATTACACAAACCAAGTAATTGAAATTAATAACAAAGTTACTTCACATGTCTCATACCACACCTAACGTTGGCATCACTTTCCAGGCCACACAAACAAAAAGTTCTTAACTAAATTACATCAAATATATATTTAGATTTTTTTTTACTAAAACCACTTGGTGTATGTCACTCATGTTTACAAGAAAAAAAAACCAAATCCTTATTTTGTGGGAAATAAAAAAGGTATAAAGGGATTATTTAATTACTATATACCTTTGTGTTTGGGACATTTCCTGTGGAATCATGGGTTGGGTACTCATACTTCAGAACTTTTACTGATTATTTTAGTAGATATGGATATTTATACTTAATGAGGTATAAGTTAGTTTATTTTGATATATTCAAGTAATACAAGAAGGAAGTTGAAATCCAACATAGTAAGAAGATTTGGAAACTCTACTCAGACCGTGGTGTAGAATATCTTAATCAAGACATCATTGATTTCTTATGAGAGTTTGAGATCTAATCCCAAATCATTCCTCCTTACACAGCTCAGTGGAATGGTGTAAGCGAAGGGAGAAACCATACCTTGTTGGACATGGCGAGATCAATGATGAGTCATATGAGTATTCCATTATCCATTTTGTGGATATGAATAACAAATATTTTCACACATACTAAACCATGTACTATCTAAATTGATAAATGTTATTCCATAAAAATCGTGGAGTGGAAGAAAAACCAAGTTGTTGAATGTACATGTGTAGGGTTACAAAGTGTTTGTTATGGTCTTTTTAAGTAGGAAAATTTCACCCTTAGGAAAAAAGTTCACTATTATAGGATACCATAAAGAAACAAGGGGTATTACCTATATGACCCCTTAGAAAAAAGGTAATAGTGGAAAGATACACCATATTCTTTTAGAGGGATCACATCTCTAAAAGAGATAGTGGGGTGATATAGAATTTGATGAAGTTGAGGTTCAAGGTACACAAGAGTTGGAATTAAAATAGATTCCAAAAATCCCCATGGAAGAAGAAATAGTTCTAGAGACACAAGTACTATGTAGGAGTACAAGAGAGGTTAGAGAACAATAATGTTATTATTTTCTAGTCATTGAGGATGGTGGATCATTATTAGTTGATAATAATTATCCTCTAATATACAAGGAAGAAGTAAGTGGAATTGATATTGAAAAGTGTCAAGAATCCATGAATTCTAAAATGGATTTCATGTACCAAAACCACGTTTGAGTTTTTTTAAATACTCTAGTGGATGCAAATACCATTCATTGAAAATGGGTATTAATGAATAAATTGAACTTTTAAGGACAAGTAAATACCTATAAGGAATGAATGGTTGAAAAAAGGTTTAAACAACATCAATGAATTGAATATGACAAAACCTTTTCCCCAATTACAATGTTGAAATCCATTATAATTAAACTTTTCATTATGGATCACCATGACAATGAGATTTGAAAAATGTATTTCTTTAATGGATACCTTCAAGAATATATCTATATGACATAACCCGAAGGGTTTGTGACTCCAAAGGATTACTACAAGAAATGAAAGTTGTAAAAATCCATTTATGGATTAAATCAAGAATCTAGAACATGGAACCTTCATTTTGATGAATCCATAACAGAATTTGGTTTTGTAAATAATGAGTGTGAGACTTGGGTCTATAAATGTTTAGTGGTAGTGAAATCAATTTCTTAATAGTAAATGTTGATGACATAATAATCATTAGAAATTAAATACTAGTCTTACAGTATGTTTAGGAATGGTTGAATAAATTATTATTTATGAATTAATTGAGCGAGGAAACTTATATAGTTGGGATCAATATCCATCCTGATAGATCCAAGAGGTTACTCGACCTAAATAAAAGTATATAAATTGTAAAGATACTAAAAATATTATGCATGAAATAATCCAATAGGGGATTTTTTTGTAGGGTCCCGTGGAATTAACCCTTCGATAAAAATGTTTCTTTTGAAACATGAGAAAAAAATAGAATGAATAGGATTCCATACGCATCAATGATTGGTTTAGTCATGTATGTTATGAAATGTACACGGCTAGATTTCTCCTACACATTAGGTGAGGTTCAAAGATATAAAGCTGATCTAGGTGACCACCATTTTATGACAGTCGATACTGTCCTTATGTATCTGATTCATACAAAGGATATGTTTCTAGTTTATGGTGGAGATGAAGAACTAGTCATTAGAGGATATGCATATGCCAGTTTCCAAACTGATCAAGATGACATGAAGTCACAAACAAGATAGAAATTAACTTTTAATGGGGGTTCCCTAAACTAAAAGATCTCCAATAAGAATATGGTAATAGGTTATACAAATTTTATTGAGTATATTCCAACTTTTTGGTAGCTAAATAAGTAGGATGTATGTAAAAATTCATCTAAGATCATGATTTTCTACCGATCATAAAAGATCCTATCACACTCTATTGTGATCATAATATAACAGTGGCTCTCACAAAATATCCAAGTTCACATCAGCAGATGAAGAACATAATTAAAAAGTATCATCTCTTGAGATATTTTTCTTAAAGAGGGGAGGTTATAGTGCACAATATTTCCATGGAAGAAAATTTGCAAAACACCTTGAAAAAATATTTAACTTAGAAAAAAATTATTATCATTTGAGGTTTATCCAATTGAAATTCACCGATTTTAATGATATCATTATAGTTTTTTTGAGTTTTTTAATTTTTATAAATTCACTCACTGAATGAGAGGAAAATATGATATTTATAGCATGTATATATTTCTACATATTTTTCATATCTACTAATATCAACAAAACACCTTCAGCATGAGGTATGAAACCATAAGTAGTATCTTCCAAGACTTCAAATATGATAGATAATAAATAATAAAACATCATTTCCTTCTTTATATAATAATTCTTTCCATGAAAAAATGGAATCCCTTTACTTTTCATTGAATTTTTATTATCCATTAGAAAAAAACAAGAACCATTAATTTAATCAATTCTTCCTCAACCTCAAAAGAACCTTGAATCAATGAAGGACCTACTTTTATAACACTTTAAAAGGCTCACATAGGATTTGTGATATCATTTATAGGGGAGTGTGAATCAGGGATCAATAGTTTTTATTTTTTCACTTTAATAACCTTTGTATCCTATTAAATAGTAATGACTTAATTGTAACTACACACATATAATAACACACAAATAACACAATATATTTTATAAGGTTCACTACTCAACATGAGAAGCTAATCCTTGTCATGATCTGAAAATATTCTAAGATAACTCACTCAACTAGAAGCAATCTTATGGATTACAACAAGAAATTTATATTCCTTTCTTTCATTACACTATAGTATCTCTATAGTGTATGTGAATCCTACATCGTTTTTATGATTTATAAGGTTTCCAAAAAAATAAGAAATTATTACACAACTTTATACTTAAAACATGTTGTCATTGTGTTGCTTCCTTATTCCAAATTTAACTCTCATGATTCTTCTTTTATTTATACTCCTTTTCTTAAAAAAAATGATAAATAACTACTTATTATTATTACTTCTTATTTTATCTCTCTTTTGATATAGTATATGTTCAAATAATCCATGTATCTGTTCCTTTTTTTATTATCTATCAATAATAATTTCTTCTTTCTTTTTCTTCATTTTGATTCAATAAATATCAGTGAATACTATTTCCATGATTAATTAATGAAATTAAAAAAACTTTGGATTCCAAAAAAACGTGGTTCAACTAATCTTGAATATTATTATATCAATTTAGATTAATTTTATTTGTAAAAAAATTCATTTAAAATTCCTAGAAGAATTAGATGAAATATTATCCACTATTTCTTCCATAAATATTAGTACATTCCATTCTTCAAAACTCCATGGAATCTACTGTAGATATTTTCTATTATTTTAGCTTCAATATATACATGAAAGCGTTCATAATACAATGTGAAACTACCTTTGCAGAATTGAATCCTTGAGTACTAATATAGGTCAAAATCCTTAATAATTGTGTTTTAATTAATGAATACCATATCACAATGCATTACCTGATTTAAATATTTCTTTAGATTTTTATTTTGGGAAACTCATATTTTTAGTCTAAAATATTCTTTAAAAAGATCACCAAATATTGATCCCTGTATAGAGAAAATTATTTTAATATAGACCACAAATAAGGAAAACATATATCATCATCCTTCATAGGTTCAATTCCTGCTTACTCACCAGGATTCATGATTATGTAAATAAAAATGATGTTTATGGAGCACTTGAATCACCCTTATATATCCATAAATAACACTAACTCACATGGGATTCATTCTTATATACTTAGATAATCATTATGAAAGCTAAATTTTTTTCTAATATAGGTCAGATAATGGTCCTTATGAAATTTAGGATTGTGTCATTTCCTCATGTTTTAGTACAAAATCATCTTTATGCATTCCTTGACTTAGAATAATTTTTACTAGTAACACCAAATTCAATATTTTCATCTAAAGACCTCAAAATTCATCCAACACTTCAAATATCTTCCAATATCTCACAAATTACTCGAAACATACACCAAAATTAATATAAAGTGAGTTTGAAGATGATTTGATTACTAAATAAAAGAGCTAACACATTAACCACATCCACTTAAAACATATCCAAAAAAAACTTATCTGATAAATTCCATACTCAAAATATATTTCATTAATTTTGAATCACAACTTATCCTTGGGATATCATTAAATTATCCAATGATTAACTTATTCTCAATCTTAATCAATCCATTAATTGGTCCCAAAAATTCATGTTATAGTGGTTATGATATTATGAAAATGAATTTTTTATTGAATAAAGGATATTTTAAAACATATATAATATTTAAAAGGGATAATTTAAGAGGGATGTAAACTGATCAAAAAAGATAAGTTCGTATTGAAATAAAAAATTCAAGAGTTTAAATGAAGAATATATTTCAAGTTATAAATGAAGTTTATGGAAGATGTGATCAACTCAGTCAGTTATCTAGTAATTATCTTACCTTATTTATCATAAAATTGATTATAAATTATACTTATATATTTTAAAATAAGAAACAACTAATGTAAAGGATAAATGTGTTGGGGAAATAAGAATATGAATGCTCTTTTGGTGGAAGTATATTTTATTAAATCTCAAAATAACCATTCATAGATAAGTGACTGTGGGTGTTCATCACAAATGGCAGTGATATGATGCTAATAAAATTATTTGAAAACTATAACGAAGGATTTCTCACATTTGGAAATATTAGATAAAAATACACTGGAGATAATAAGCAGAAATCAATGAGTATTTATTATGATTATTTCAATAAAAATGTACTAAATATTTTAAAACTATATAATGAATGAAATAAAGTGACATTTTTGAAATATGAATGTTTGGTGAAATAGTTGAATAATGGATATTCTATGAATTGAGGATAGAATAATAGCGAAAAATTATTTCATGTTATATGAGATGAAAATTTCTATTACTTAACCATGAAGGAGGAGAATGAGTTATAGAAAGGAAGAATTGGACACATTTTTGAATAAAGAATGATCATGTTGAATCAATGATACAATTTCCATGAAGTTATATTGTTAAAAAAAGATAATTTTGATCTGTTGTACTTTATAGAATAAAATATTATTACTTCATAAAAAAATTGTTCATATTCAAATAATTCATCACTTATATCTTTTTCATTTTATAATATAAGGATCATTGAAAAATAAATCAATAAAAAAGCTAAATACTTTACCTCGTTTATTTATTATTTTTCTATGAACACATACATCATGTTCTTCAGGTATATGTTCGATACATTAATGATTTTTAAGAGTTTTAATAAAATCATAGAATAGTAATGTGGTTATACCTTAAATAGATTTCATTGATAAAATATGGATAAATATAGAAGTTAATGTTTTGAAGATCAGTTGGAAAAGAATGGAATTTGACCTGAGTAATATACATCTTATGAACCTCAATAAAACAGATTTGTTAAGAGTAAAAGTAAAATTTTTATTAATATGGATTGATATATGTTAGTGGAGAATTTCACTTTTAATTTTTTTAGAGGAAATAAATTAGAACAATACTTCAGATTCAAAATCATTTCGTTTATTTTCCTCAATATGATACGAATTTTTATGCAATGTATAATAATAATACCCCAAAATTTTAGTATTTATGGGTGTTTAAAATCCCTTATGTCATCAAAGTGAATAATTCACCCATTTGTAAGTCTAATTAAACAGGAGTTATTTAAATTTTCCTTGGGTATCCATCAAAAAGAAGGGAGTATCACTTGTATAATAAAAAATAAAAAATGGTTATTTATCCCAGTGGTTTAAAGGTTTAGAATAATCATTTAATGGGTATTAATAGTAAATAAAACCTTTTAATGTTAATAAATATTTTGGATAAATTTTCGGATAACATGTTTAAATTTATAGAAATGTGGAGGTTTCATGAAATGGGCATCAATAAGATGGTTATTAAACCATATTAAATGAAAAATAATAAATAAATTTAGTTCATACATGGTTAATAAAAAATGTTTAGGTGCAAAACTTCATAGGTGATCATGAATAAATGTTCTAAATAAGAAGGTCTCTAGACACCATTGATTTCTCAAGTTGAACTGATGAGTTTGAATATTTCTTTTTAGTATAAAGAATAGATATATTTCATGAAAAACGAATTAATCCTAATTGTAAAGCATAATATAAGGGATTTTTTCCTAAGTAAAAAAATAATAATGTTATTGGAAGAAGAATTATTTTCCAACAAAATTGAATGAGAAAGGATAAGGTATAAGAGAAAAGGAAAGAATTGTTTGTAAAAGATAATATTAGGTTGAAGTCATTGAATTAAAAATTAAATTTAATCCAGTTTCTAGGATTTAATCACTAATGATATTTCCTTCTATTTTTACTCAACTAAGATACAATATATTCTGAATGTATGTTATGTTGGCATTCCTTAATATTTAACTTGAAGTGGGAGTGCTCATTAAATAACTCAAAGGATTTATGATTGGAGATAATGATATATGTGTTTTAAAATTAAATAATGTGTTATATGGGGTAAAATAAGGTCATAGACCTTGTTATTCAAAACATTGCACATGTTTGAAATAAAAAAAACATTAGAATAGGGATAGTGTACAAAAACATCTACATAAAATAAAAAAAGTGGGATCTCTCATTATTTTCATATATATTAAAGACAATATCATTTCTGGAAATGAAGAATATATTTTAAATTAATTTCACACTGAAATAAAGGGGTTATTCGAGATGCCAATTCTTACTTATGTGAATAAATTTTTCATACATAAAATTACTCAAAAGAAACATCATTATATTCTTTCTCAAAATAATAATTTTTCGGACCTATTAAAGAATTTCAAACTAGAGGATGAAAAGTTTGTATCTTTTCCAATTGTAGTAGAAACTGTACTCTCAAAGGATTTTGATGACATAACTTTTCATAAAACTTATTTTAGGAATCTTATTAGGTGTTTTCTCTACTTAAAAATTTCAATACTAAATTTTTTCTATATTGTAACATTGTGTGATAGATATCAAATCACGATGAATGAGTCTCATTTAATAAATATGAAGTGAATATAAAGGTACATTGAAGGAAATAATAGTCTTATATTGGTTTTAATTAATTAAAGAAACACATTAGTTTTATGGATATTATGATGTGGACTGGGATGGAAGTGTTTATGTTCATAAGTCCATGTTAGTTGGAGTGTTTTTTAGGAGATAATTTTGTAACATATCACATGTAAAAGCATAATTCTATAACTTTGAGCACTAAATATATAGAATATACCTCTTTTATATAATAAATAATATTATTGATGTGGATTAATAAACAACTTTATGATCCTAACGTGTAAGTGAAGTAATAGTATTTTTGTGTGATATGATAATCAAACTGTTATAAATCATTTTAGACACCCAATTCAAGATTATTGATTAAATGAAGCTGATATAAAGTTCAATTTTATCAAGGATAAGGTTTAATAATGATTTATGAATATTTATTTTTTTCCTATAAAGGTGAAATTTTTATATGTGTTTATCCAACCATTACAAAAATTTTAATGTCAAAAACTTAGGATGGTGATGGGAATTCAACCTCAACAGTCTCAAGCTAAGCTATAGTGTTTCTATCCCTTATCTCACAAGTTATTTGGATGATTTTCATCAATGGAGGAGACAAAAATATAAACCCAAAGATATATATATTTCTTATATGAGACAAATATCATATTAAATGGGAGTATTTTCTTATGGTAAATTTTCCAAATGGAATATTTGTTACTCTGGGGAACACGTGGGTGTGTGTGTAAAACTATAAGTTTATCATGTGTGTGTCTGTGAATGTTTTGTACATTTTTATGTATTTTTATGTATGTGTATAAGTAATGATATTTTCACATATATAAGGATATTTTTGATGAAAAAATAAGATTAAAATAATATTATAAGTGAATTTATATATTCCAAACTCATTTCTTCAACATATATTTAATAAAAAAATATTTTAAAAAAATCACACACAAAAACACACACTGAACTCATAGCTTCACAAATAATGTATGTTTTGATTAGTGGAGAATATTGAGAGAATATTGACAGTGAATATGAGTTTATGTTATGAAAAATATTATATTTATTATTCATTATTATTGTTTCTTACACTTGGTACACCGACATATGATTAAAATTATTAAGTAAAGATTTATTTCTATGTTTAAGGGAGATTAGTGTTCATTGTTTGATATCAAATACATTGTTGGAGATTTATATGACCAAGAAAGGTGTTTTATTTTAAGGGTAATAATATCGTTTGAAGGAACTAAAGTGGATGTGATTTAAAATGGTGTTGTTAATTTTTATGAAAAAATAAATCACATTTAATATCCATTGAAATATAGAAATTTATATGAGTAGAACATTGAATTTAAGAATCATTATTAATGAACAAATATTATACGAAAGCTTAATTATTTAATATAAGATTGTATATGTTTTTAATTCTATTTAACAAAATACACTATGGTGGTTTTTAAACCACATTAAGGTTTTTTTGTTAGGAAAAAATATTATGATAGTTTTAATAAAAAACCATTATGATGGACATGGTTCGAGGAGGATAGCTATAGAAATTTCTGTAAACCATTAGTAATAAAACTATATTATATTATGATATATTTATTTACATATTGTGAAAAAAAGATCATATATTTTGAATAAAATGTTATGGTTATTTATTATGCTGAAGTAAATGTGGAGTTTCCATTGATTCTATATGAAATATTGATAAAAAAAGGGCAATCCAAATGAAAACCATGTTGTAGTGGTAAACCATAATTTATGTTGAATTATTCTTGTTCACATGTATAATATGAGGAAGAAAACTATATTATAATTTTAGATGTAGTTCTTGTAGAGATGAAAAAAGTAAAGAAAAACATTTTAGTCCTATAAATAGATAATTGATTATAAAATTATTTGTAGTAGCAGAAAGAAGATGGTCTATGTGAAGGAAAGAAAACTAAAATTTACCCGTTTTTTTTGTGATTTTTGATAAAATATAGATTAATGTTCTAGGTGATCTTGATATGTTTTACCTTTATTAGTATCACATGCGACTTATCCAACTTAACCCTTAGTATATATTAATCAAATATAAGGTGATATTAATGTTTAAAGTGATCAAAAGGTTGAAATTGATATATGTGTTTTTAGAAGTTTTTATGGAATTTTGAATTTAAGTTTATATTTCAAAATTCAAATTTTATGGGAGATGTTTGGTGTTTTTGTCGTAGTCTTCATGAATTAGATTTTGTAAGAGAAAAAATATTGTAGAGGGGAGGTAGGATAAGATACCCAAAGAAGAGACGATTTAGTAGTATTATCTATAAAAAAATTTCATTAAATTGAAATGTAAATATTAAAGGATTACATTAAAGATAATAAAGGATTACTTTGGTTATATAGTGTTATACCGAGTTTTGTTTTGTTGGAAAATGATCAATGATTCATCTTCACAACAAGATACCTCAGCTGAACATAGAGGAAAATGTTTGGTGATCAAAGAGAGGTTTTTATATTGTATTGTCTCCTTTCCCTCTTACCTTTTTATTTTTCCATCCAATATTATCTTATTATTATTAATTCATGATTGAATTTCCCAATATAGAATAAATCTAAGGGGTTCTAAAGTAACAGATACCCAATGCACCATCCCTAAAAAAGCTACCACATGCCCGTGGAGGAGACCCCAACCTAGAAAACACAAAACTTTGATCACCATTGGTAATTATAGAAGACAAGAAGCCATCCACCTTATTTCCCTCAACCCAAGTATGGCTAAGTACCACCAACGGGTCTTGAAGACGTTTGAATTTTTAAATGATTTAGGTGATGGTTCAATGTAATTTGATCTTCCTTTGCATCGAACCATGGATAATTGTCAATTCAATATCCACCGACTGTAAATTAATGTTTTACGATTGACATAGCTTGACACCTTTTAGTATCACAGAAGATTTTCCATGAGGGAATCGCCTACTCCAAAGCCATCACTAAAGGCCAGTATCAGTACCCCCTGAGGGTCACAAACCACCCCCCTCATAAATACAGACACACATGATCCATCAACATTGAGTTTCAAACTACTTTTTAGAGGGTTCCACTTCACCCATATTCCTTACCCATTAACAGTCTGTAAGGTGTGAATAATAGGATTACCTACCATGAAAATTCTCAATATAGGAACAACCTCCCATCCTTTGATAAGGGAAACCAGTTCAACCCCAATACACTTAACCCTAACCACCATAGCCATGAACAAGAAGATCATCCCCCCATGACAGCATTGATTTCTAGTACTCTAGATGATCTAACATCATGTAACAAGAAACACTACCCCCACCTTCTACTATGAAGAATTATTTTCAATTCCCAAGAACCAATATTGACGAAAAGTGGCAAGTGTTATAGCTCGACCTCCCCTCCCAAAATCCTCACCTAGGAAACTTTAGACATTTCCTCATAGTTAGTGGAAAATAAGATATGTTTGGCCAATTATTATTTGGAATTAATACAGTATAATAATTTGGATGCTAATGAGATTTTTTTATTCCTCACCTAGTCATCTGTTGGAATATCCTTGTTCTGGAGGAACGAAATGTGAATATTTTATTTCTCCAGGAGGTCACTGCACCAAAAAATTTCATTCCATCTATCCAAAATGCCACGATTCTGAATCACCAAGCAGTACCCATAGCTGATAAGGCACCCAAAGGTGACCCTATAAAGATATTTTTTTTCCGGTTCCTCATTCAAAATGATTCCGTCAAAAACTTTTAGTTGATTGTGTATGATAATGAATGGAATTAAGGTACTAAATCTATTATCTTGGTAAAAGGATATCTCTGGGGTTAGACATCCTAAGATCCCAAGTGTAGAACCAACCCAATTGTCATTACAGAAATTAATTTTCCCACATCCCACGAGAAATTTGGTGAGAGTGTGAATCATTGTTAATTCTTATAAACCAAGATCCAGATTCGAGTGGTAGTCCCTATTCCACTATCGATTTATTTTACACATCTATTATTGGTAAATGTTTCCCAAACGATTTTTTTCTAGAAAATCCCATGCAATTTTGGCTTGCATGTGCAACATTTTCCCTTTGACACTTCGAATATTAATACCACAATAAAAAATATCCCTTGCCAGCCTGTCCCATGAAGTCGAATGAAATCTTCCTTCATTGTGTGAGTCCTGTATGAATCCCATAAAAACATTCTCAATATTTTTCAACACCAACTTTGGAAAATTGATCATAAAAATAACATTCATGCAGATCAAGGATAAGACACAATTAACCAACATGAAGCACTCAAAAAAGATAAGAACCAATTCTTCCAATATGTAATGAGGGTTGTAATTTTCCAAACAAGTCCATAAAAGTGATGAATCTGAACCCTTCTCGTTGTGATAGGATCTCCTAAATATTTCATAGGAAAGGTTTTTTTGTTCATGCCCAATGATTCTGTAGTATTTTTCCGCCTTCTCTCTGAATACCATTTCGAGAAAAACACACTAATTTTCTCCCTGTTGAAGGCCTTCCCAATCTACTTGTAGTAGGTTTCCATGACCTTATAAAATTATTTAATGGATCACCTGTTACCATTAAAGAATAATAACATGTCATCAACAAAAAAGATATGTGATATGTAATTGGTATTGTCCCTACCACAATATGGATGAAGGCTTACACTAAGAAATTTTGCATCTAGATATCTGCTAAGGGTGTACTGTGCCAAACTAAAAAGGTTGGAGAGAGAGGATATCCATTTCTCAATCCATAGGTGGGATTAAAAAAACTATCATTGCATACCCAAGAAAAAATAGCTAGTTAGGGGGAGTTGAAGATTATAAACAGTAGGTATATAGCCCCTATAAAAAATCTAATATTCCCGAACACCTTAATGATAAAGTTCTATTCCATTATATAGTAGGATTTAGGAATGAACACTTTTATAACCACATTGTTCCCATGTTTTTTAATGTTGATATCCCCCACCAACTCATGTACCATTGAAATGGATTATTGATTAGATTTCCCATTGATAAAGCCCTATTGATTTTCAGATACCCATTCCGGATGTTGGACCACTAGTCTTCAGTTAAAAATGATTGCAAGGACCTTAAAGGGGAAGTTACACATACTTATTGTACTTTATTAGACTAGTGAAGACAGACACTTCATCTTCAGAATGAGGATAAGAGTTGACACACAAGAAACCTGAGGCAGATGTCCCCATCTGAAAAAATCCAAGATGGCCTCGATCAACCCCCCTTTAACGAGCTCCCAAAATCTAATGTAGAAGGATCCTAGAAATCCATCCGACCCCAGAGTGTTCTAAAATTTAAGGGCCTTAACCACCACCCAAATATCATCTTCATCCAGTGTTTTTTCCAAAGAGATATTAAACTCATTAGACCCCTCCCTTAGAAAAAATCTGAATAGATCATTTTGTTCAGATGGATAGCCTTCCTGTATAGATTGGTTTGGATCATCCAGCATCATTTTTAAATAATCGAAGGCCATAACTCCCATAAACTCAATCTATTAGGTAAAATACCCATCATCCTTTCAGATATTGGGAATATTTGTGCGCCTCCTTTCTTTGATATAGGATTGAAAAAGTCTGTATTTCTATCTCCCTCTCTAGGCCAAGTAGCTCTGGATCTCTCATGGACAACTCTTTATTTCTCTAAGAGTAAGACACAAAGATAGTTTTTCTTTTCAACCAGGGTTCCAAAGATTTTTTTATCCTTGGTATATTCAATCCTTCTCTCAAGATACTCAATTTCGTCCTTAATCTCCTCCAGATTATCCGAACTAGTGGGTATGTTAATATACCAGCTCGACAGTTCTTCTTTGAGCCTCCTAAATTTGTTGTGTAAACCCATCAAATGTCTATCTAGCATTGGATTCTCCCAATATGAGAGCACCACTAAATGGAATATTCTATCTACTTTCAATTCATTTGAATAGAAAAAAGCATGTTATTCACCGAGCCTTGATCCAATTTAATGATAAGAGGAGCATGGTCTAATAAAGAATGAAAAAGATATTCCACCCTTGTATTCATAAAAGTTGATTTTTCATGAAGATTAGAAAAATATTTTCTAATCTACACCAAGTGTGTCAATGAACCCTTGGGTTGTATAAATTTTTTTCAAGTATAAATATCTTACATATCATCATTGATTATTGATTATGTTACATATGAGTTTTTAACTTATTACATACTGATTTAAATATCCAATGTATTCTCTGTTTCTAGAAATTCACTAAATTTTATATATTACATTTTAATTTCTTTCCAAAGTGTCAATTTTAAATTTCGTACATATCATTGATTTTTTGTAAATTGAATTGACACTTGTGAAATATATTTTTTGTGTTTTTTTGGAAAATAGTTTGACTATTATGCTTTCAACATTCAAAATATTTTTCAATGTAATTTTATCTTATTAAATTTACCCTTACGAAATTTACTCTTACCAAATTCAGACATATAAAATTTAATCATATGAAATTTACTATTATGTTATTTATTATTTTGAAATTTATATGACTCTTATGTTTTGAGAGATATAGATTTGGAAAAGTATGATACTATTAAAATTTTAAAATTTATGCTTATGAATTACAAATAAAAACTTATGAAATGGAAGGAAGATTAAATTTTCAACTTTTTTTAAAAAATAAAAGTTTATTATAGGATATATTTTTTTTGGAAATTATTAATTGCACTATGGGTTTATTATTACAAGATATAAAGATTTATTTTAAGAATAATTTCATGTAATAAATCACATTTCACATAGCCCGTGATATTATTAAGATAAAATAGAAGCTTGTACATAATATAACTAAAAATTTCATGACATTGAAACTCTTTATCCATGCTTTAAAATGATAAGAGATATATTTTAGAATATTTCAAATGTTGAAATCATGGAGATAATTTGGGAGGGTTCTTATTGAAATTCAAATATTTGAATTTCATGTTGTACTATTCAATGTTTAGTCAAATTATTTAAAGTATATTATTATAGAAGGAATTAATGATATTTTTAATGATAACTATTATAGATAAGTGGATAATTATCACAGTTAACATTTTTTATAATGAAATCTAAGATTACTACAAAAAATATAATATCTATATTTTTTTATTTTTATTTTAATTATTCTAGTGATTTCACCTTAAAGGATATTAAATTATTTAGGAAATTTTATGAGATTTTATCATTGAAAATATATATTTTTCATTGAAATATCCATATGAGTTTGTCTATAAATTAAGTGAGAAGCTACAATTAGCGATAAAACTATAACATGTACTATTATATTTTAAATACTAAAGAACATCAAAGTTTGAGAACCAAACTAGTCTACACACATACTAGTTGAGTCTTACTGGAATTACCAAACATATTTATTCTATATCATTAAAGGTCTATACCTGACTAGTTTCTACACTGAAAACACCATCTATATCTTTCATTGGTTTCATTATTTCGTTCACTCATTATGCTAAAATATAAATGTACTATAAGGTTTTATCCAATTATAATCACTTAACTCCAACATGTTTATACCTCCATTAAAGGTTTATCTTGGTTATTTGAACGTAATTATAAGTTAAATCATATGTTTTTACTTTTCCATGGAAAAATATGGTGTTTGGGGTTATGACTCTAGGTGTGAAAAAGGTAGAGTTTTGGTTATTGGTTATTCCTTAGGTCTAGGAAAAGTTAATTCATAAAGAGTTGTCACTTTCCTTGTAACACCCCAAGTTTTTTGAAAAATAAATAGAAATGTTTGGAACGTTGTTTTATGTATATATTTATAACTATCCTTTAGACATAATTTTTCTACTTCTATGTTCTGAATTTCAAGAAACTTTCATCTACAATTGTGTTCCGTATGTTATTTGGATTCTATCGGAACCAACTTATTTTTTTGGTGAATAGTAACACACCCTTATGAATAGTAATTTGAATAGTAATATGACCCTAATGGATAGTAAATTTTATTATTATTATTTTTCTTAAGGCTTTATGATAATAACATCTTGGTTACTTTTTCATCGTGATATAGAAGTTGTTATAGAATTAGAATTGTTAATTTTTGAATTAAGAATGATTTTATTTAAAAATTAAAATAATAATATTTATAAAATTATTTTCATAAAATGGACTTAATTTTTTAATTAAACACATCGATAAATGGATAGGGTGAATTTTGGGTATTTTTTTGAAACAATTGATTTTTCAGTGAAAAGTAAAAAATACAGTTTTTAGTTTCGGTGTGTTAGTGACATCATTAATGATGTAATAATGATGTCATAAATCTGTTCGACTTGTGTATAGTTAATTAAGATGTGAGATGTCCCATGTGGCTTATACCATGGGAAAATATCATGGGAAAGCCCATGGTTTTTCAAATACCACTCATGAGGTGTCCCTTGAAAATTATAAAAATAATCCCTCACATTTCCTATAAATACCAAATCTTACCTTCATTGACTTCATTCCCAATTCTCCCCCAATGAATCTATGTCCTCTATACCTTATTATTAGTCCTAAAAAGGTTTCCTCAATCCCCCAAGGTCCCAACCTTTAATTTATAAGTGTTACTCTATAAGGTAAGAAAATTCTCAATTTCTTTCTTTTTCCATTCAAGTTCTCTTTTTTGTGGTATAAATTTCAAGATTACATACCATGTTCTTATTTACTTATTATTCTTGATATAATCTATATTATGATTCATTTATGGATTGGTTACCCTTTACTCTCTCTTTTTAGTATTTTATAAAACCATGTTTGCGTAGCCGTTAGGCTGCCGAAGTTTTTTAAGAGATTTCTCACCCTTTGTTTGATTTTGAGTTCCTTCCGTATTCATTATTCATATATCCTTACCCACGAGGCATGAAATCTCTAGAAATAATTTATATTCTGGATTTTATCATGTTTATGGAAAATTACTCAACATTATTCTTCTCCTCTCCCATTTATTTAAGGAATAAAAACATTGTCCGTGATGTGTCGAATTACCGACATCGTGGACAATGTGATTTCAATTTCCCTTATTTCTTTAAAGTCTGGTAATGAAACCATTTATATGGTTTAAACAGGTTATAATATATGTTTTATGACTCACCATTGGTTCTGTAATTTTTTTTACTCATGGTTCTAATTTATTAGATAAAATGAGGTTGTTATTATCAAAGAACCACTAAAATGATCTAAACGAACATAATTAATTTTTTAACTCATGAATCATCCACATGTAAGAAATAAAAATGATAAATGGTATAAATTATGGTACTATAAATATGTAAATACCTTTCCATTACAATTATGGAATTTCATTTCCAATCAACAAGAACATCCACCATGAACCAATCATGGAAATCATGTTAAGAACTCACCCAAAAACAGTGCAAGGAGTAAAATACTATCAATTAAAGGGTGCAATGATGTTATGAAATGATAATATAAGATGTTATAAACATGAATATGTTTCTTTAAAATACTAATAACACTCTTTTAATCATTATATAGTAATTTTAAACAAGTCTGAAGTAAGACAGACCCGAGGTAAGGGAATTCTTAACCCGATTTCCATTCGTTGGGTTAACCTTCAACTTCATCATTTATGTTCTATTTAAATTTTTTTGTGATGGTTTATGTTTATATTATGTTCTATTATGTGTATTTACAGTATATGTACATACTCCACCCACTCTATTATGTCTCTCTACAATGGTATGATATTTATAAGGGGATTTTCTTTAAAAATCCTTTTTTAAAATTCAGTTTTATGAAATTCCAAAGTAATGTTTTCATGGAATTATTAATGTTGTATGATTATGTTTTGGTTCTTGGAAATTATTAATGATGAAGGGTGGGACCTATATCTCCCTCCAAGGCATTGGTTATGAGTAAGTTGGTGGTCGGCAGCATGGTTACTCCAAGTGTAACTCTGATGGTTACACAAAGTAAGGTACCGATGAGGGATACAAAAAATAAGGTAGCCAATAATGGTTACAAGATTATGTATGAAATCACCCAAGATAACTTTATTATTATATTTATTTTCTCATGTTTTTTGGGAATCCTGTGTAATCTCATGTTACACAGAGTAAGTATATGTATGGGTGACAAGCCTGTCTTTTGAAAATGTTTTCATACGTTATGAGTAATCATGGAATAATGTGCTCTTTCCTTATTTTCATCCCTTACTGAGATTTTGTGCTCATCCCAAGTTTTAAAATTATTTTTAGAGGTTAATGGATGTTTAAGATAAGGAAGGAAGCCATGTTAAAACTTGATGAATTGTCAAGGAGTCTTGTTTTATGTTTTAATGTTTTATATTTTGAAAAAAATGGAAACTGTTTTTATAGTATCCACTCTGTAATATGGTGTAATGTTATGAATGTGTTGTCCAAATTCTCTATAACTCTAAAAATGAAAAGATTCTCAATGTAAAAGGATGTTTTTTCTTGACTAAATTCATGATTATGTATGTAATAAGGCCGAGTCCTTATAGTTGGTATGAGAGGATGGTTTAGAGAACTTTTGGGGTCAGGGTGATGTTAATACAATACCATAAATTATTTTCACTCTATGTTCAAATTGAAATGTTTTAGCATTTAAATATTACAATTTTACTTAATGTAAGACATTATTTTTCAGAATGGATGTCTATAAAAGGAATAGGGATGCTGAAGAGGAGAGGCACCGACATATAGACATCCTTCTTGAACTACTGCCCATATTGGTAGGGATTGGAATCGAGCAGTTTGTGACAGTAATGACTCAGCTAACGCATGAAATAAATGGTGGTCGCATCCATGAAAGAGAACCAATAGAGGAACCAAAATGGAACATAAAATTAGTGGAACATTTTATGAGGCAACATCCTCCTGCATTCAATGGATCTTCTAAACCAGTAGCAGCTGAAGGATGGATCAAAGCCCTTGAAAAGATATTCAATGTTATGGGATGTTCAGACAATCAAAAGGTAAGTCTTTCCATTTATCGTTTTGAAGGGGAATATGATCAGTGGTGGTAAATGGTAAGGAATATCAGGGGTAGAGAAGATTTTGATACCTTAGAGAGGGATGAATTTAATAGTCTTTTCCATGAAAACTATTTTCCAAAGGTGGTGTGACTTAGAATGGAGAATGAATTCCTTGAATTGAAATAGAAGGAGGATGATTCAATGGATGTGTATGAAGAAAACATCACCCGACTGGCGAGGTATGCACCGAATCTTATTCTGGATCTTAATAGCAAAATCAACTGCTTTTACTCGGGATTGAAGCCAAGGTATCGAAGGGAGTTAGCCTCTTATGAATTCAAAAGTTATGAGAAACTTGTCCGATGTGCTGAGACAGTAGAGGTAGAGTTTTCTGATGATCATGTGCATTTTGGAAACAAAGAGAAGAAGAGGTCCAATTGGCAAGAAATGGGTAAGAATCAACCAAAGAAATTTGATGGTAAGAAAATCCAATTTCCAGTTTGTGAAAAGTGCGGCAAGAAGCACCCTGGGGAATGTCTTAGAAAAACCAGGAAGTGTTTTAAATGTGGTATGTGTGGACATATAGCCCGTGATTGGAATGAAAATGACCCTAATGATAATCATGATAAGAAAACTATAAAGTGTTTTAAATGTGGTGAAATGGGACATTATGCAAATGCCTACCCAAAGAGAGATTCAAATGATGCAAAGAAGCCATACTACAAGACGAATTGAGTAGTGAGAACCTTTGATACTACGTCAGCAGATGTCGGGCCATCCAATGAAGTTGTATCAGGTACATTGTTTGTTCTCTCAGATTTTTCTAAAGTTTTGTTTGATACGGGGTCTACACATTCCTTTATCTCTGAGAAATTTTCTATTAAATTGGAAATATCACCTCAAAAAATGAGACCCGAACTTGTTGTTAAAACACCACAGAGAAATGTTATAGCAAAGTGGAATTATAAGAATATTTATATTGTGGTCTGTGGAAGGACTTTATATGGAAACCTTGTTGTTTTACCCTTAGTCGAGTTTGATGTTATTCTGGGAATGGACTGGATTTCTGATTATCATGATAAGATTAACTGTAGAGCTATAGAAGTTGTTTTTCAGAATGAGTTTCAGTTTGTATACAATAATGAACCCATACAATTGATAACATATCATGAAGATGGGAAATTATTGAAAGATGGAAATGAAAGTTATCTTGCTCATATTGAAGAAAATAAGGGATCTATTCCAATTAATGATGATCCAGTGGTAAATGAATATCTTGATGTCTTTCACGATGAGTTACCTGGTGTTATACCTGATCTATAAGTCGAATTCACCTTTGACTTAGTTCCTAATGCTATGCCATTTTTCAAACCCCCTTATCGTATGGCTCCAATAGAACTTCTTGAATTGAAAAATCAGTTGTAGGATTTTCTTGATAAAGGCTTCACTCATCCTAACACTTCACCATGGGGAGACCCTATTATTTTGTTAAAAAGAAATATGGTTCCATGAGAATTTTCATTTATTATAGAGCTTTGAATAACATCACTGTTAAAAAGAAGTATCCTTTGCCTTATATCAATGACTTTCTTGATCAGCTCTTGGGAGCTCAGTACTTTTCCATGATTGACTTGGGATCTGGATACCATCGACTGAAGGTGAAGAAGGATGACATCCTGAAAATAGCCTTCTGTACTAGATATAGGCATTATGAATTTGTTGTTATGCCGTTTGGATTAACTAATGCACCTGTTGTATTCATGAATCTTATTAATAGAGTATTTCATGGGTTCTTGGAGAATTTTGTGGTGGCATTTATTGATGAAATTATGGTATTTTCTAAAAATAAAGAGCATGAAAAAAATCTAAGGATTTTTCTGCAAACATTAAAAGAAAATAAATTGTATGGAATGTTCATCAAGTGTGATTTTTGGTTGCAACATATCTATTATCTTGGTCCCATTGTAAATAAATATGGAATAATAGTTGATCCTTCCAAAAAAGGTAGTTGATGAATGGCAAAGACCCACAAATGTTATAGAGATTCGTAGTTTTCTTGGGTTAAAAGGTTT
The DNA here is from genome assembly GCA_963277665.1 of Viscum album. Classification (NCBI taxonomy): domain Eukaryota; kingdom Viridiplantae; phylum Streptophyta; class Magnoliopsida; order Santalales; family Viscaceae; genus Viscum; species Viscum album. The sequence continues at coordinate 565,490,260 of OY728131.1, forward strand.
TTACAGACGATTTTTAAGAACCTTGCATGGTTATCTAGCCCGATAACTAAGTTAACATGGAAAAGGGTTAAATTGTTTTGGATAGAGGAATGTGATATTTTTTAGGAACTAAAGAAGTGATTGGTGAATGCTCCAGTTTTGGCCTTACCATCCCGAAATGGTGAGTCTTCCATCTACAATGATGCTTCTTTGAAGGGACTTAGTTGTGTTTTGATGCAGAATGATCAGGTAATTTCCTATCCTTCGAGACAAATTAAACCTCATGAGCTAAATTATCCCACACATGATTTGGAATTAGAATCTATGGTTTTTTCTTGGAAAATTTGGAGGCATCATTTATACGGTACCAAATTCCAAATATATATTGACCATAAAAGTTTGAAGTATATATTCACTCAGAAAGAATAAAACATGAGGCAAAGAAATGGATTGAACTAATAATGGATTATGACTGCATGATCAATTACCATCCCCAAAAAGCAAACAAAGTGGAAGACACCTTGAGTCAGAAAAATCATTCATCATTAACCATGTTATATTTAGAATATGATCCCTTGGTTAATGATTTGATGAATTTTGGCTTAGAAGTTGTTGGTGTAGGGAATACCTCTGTTTTGTTTCAAGTTTCAGTGTAGTCTTCATTGTCAGACAGAATTAGGCAAGCACAGAAGGAAGACCGTGAGCTATAAAAAAAGGTATAATTGGTTAAAATGGTCAAGTTTCTGGAATTTAACCTTGATAATGATTGTGTTTTATGATTTGGAAAAAGGTTGTGTGTTCCTAGTGATTCTCAGTTGAAGAAAGATATTTTCTATGAAGCTCATAGCTCTCCATTTTATATTCATCCTGGCAGTACTAATATGTATAGAGACCTTCAAGAGTATTATTGGTCGGATGGAATGAAAATAGATATTGCTTATTTTACTATGAAATGTTTGACGTGTCAATAGGTTAAATTAGAGTGGCAGCTACCAACGAGAATGCTTCATCCTTTTCTAGTGCCAGAGAGGAAATGGGAGAATGTATCCATGGAATTTGTGGTAGGACTACCAAAGACTTCTCAAGGTAACAATGTGATTTGGGTTATTGTTAATCGGCTAACAAAGTATGCACATTTTCTTTCTATTCGAGATACAATTACATTGGATCAGCTTTATCGATTGTACCTTAAGGAGATTGTCATGTTACATGGAGTTCCTTTTTCCATTGTGTCAGACCAAGACCCCAGTTTCACTTATAACATTTGGAAGGGACTTCATAAGTCATAGGGCATAAAGTTAAGTTTCAGTACATCTTTTCATCCTCAATCAGATGGCCAGTCAGAATAAACAATTGAAACATTGGAGGATATGCTTTGATCTTGTTTAATATACTATCAGGGAATTTGGGATCAACGTCTTTCTTAAGTTGAGTTTTCGTATAATAACAATTTTCATTCCAGTATTCATATGGCACATTTTTAGGCCTTATATGGGAAGCAGTGATGGACTCCAGCATTTTGGGATGAAGTTGGTTACTTCTCTTTCGAGGTAGGTGACCATGTTTTCCTTAAAGTCTCTCCTAGGAAAAGTGTGATGCGTTTTGGTAAGAAAGGGAAGCTAAGTCCACGGTTCATCGGTCCTTTTGAAATCTTGTAGAAAGTTGGAACCGTGGCATACCGCGTAGTTTTTCCTCCAAGTTTGCTTCAGGTACACAATGTTTTTCATGTTTCAATGTTGAGAAAGTATGTGCCAGATTCATCACATGTATTGAGCCCAGAAGTAGTTTAGTTGGAAGAGAACCTTTATTATGAAGAGAAACCAATTCGGATTCTTGATCGAAGGGAACATGTATTGCGGAATAAGGTAATCCACCAGGTAAAGGTTTTGTGGAGAAACCACATGGATGAAGAAGCAACATGGGAGTCTGAAAATGCTATGAGGGCAAAATTCTGTCAGTTCTTTAATAATTAAGTAAAATTATGGGGACAAAATTTCAAGAAGGTGGGGGTAATGTAACACCCCAAGTTTTTCTAAAAAAATATAATTTCATAGATCTTTGTTTTAATTATATATTTATAACTTTCCTTTAAACATAATTTTTCTACTTCCATGTTCTGAATTTCAAGACACATTCATCTACAATTTTGTTTAGTATGTTATTTTGAGTCTATTGTAACCAACTTGTTTTTTGGTGAATAGTAAAATACACTTATGAATAGTAATATGAATAGTAATATGACCCTAATAAATAGTAAATTTTATAATTATTTTATTTTATTAAGGTTTAAAGATAATAACATCTTGGTTAATTTTTTGTCATGATATAGAAGTTATAGAATTAGAATTGTTAATTTTTGAATTAAGTATGATTTTATTTAAAAATTAAATTAATAATATTAAATTAATAATATTTAGAAAATTAATTTCAAAAAATGGACATAATTTTTGAATTATACACGTCGATAAATTGTTAGGGTGAATTTTGGGAATTTTTATGAAACCGTTGATTTTTCATTGAATAGTAAAAATTACAGTTTTTAGTTTCTGTGTGTTAATGACATCATTAATGATGTAATAATGATGTCATAAATCTGGTCGACTTATGTATAGTTATTTAAGATGCGAGGTGTTCCAAGTGTCTTATACCATGGACAAATATCATGTGCAGGCCCATGGTTTTGCAAATATCACACATGAGGTGTCCCTTGATAATTATTAAAATAATCTATCACATTTCCTATAAATACCAACTCTTCCCTTCATTAAATTCATTCCTAATTCTCCCTCAATTAATATTTGGCCTCCATACCTTATTATTAGTCCTAAAAAGGTTTCCTCAAGTCCCCAAGGTCCCAACCTTCAATTTCTAAGGGTTACTCTACAAGGGAAGAAAATTCTAAATTTTTTTCTTTTTCCATTCAAGTTCTCATCTACGTGGTATAACTTTCAAGATTCCATACCATGTTATTATTTACTTATTATTCATGATATAATCTATATTATGATTCATTTTTGTATGGGTGACCCTTTTCCCCTCTCTTTTTAGAATTTTCTAAAACTATGTTGCGTAGCCATTAGGCGGCTGAATTTCTGTAAGAGATTTCCCACTTTTTCATTGATTTTGAGTTCCTTCCTTATTCTTTATTCATATCTCCTTACCCGAGAGGCATGAAATCTCCAAAAATAATGTATATTCAGGATTTTATCATGTTTATGGAAAATTACTCATCATTATTCTTCTCCTCTCCCACTTATTTAAGGAATAAAAACATTGTCCGTGATGTGACGAATTACCGACATTGTGGACAATCTAATTTCAATTTCCATTAATTCTTTAAAGTCTAGTCATGAAACCATTTATATGGTTGAACCAGGTTATAACATATGTTTTATGAATTAACATTTTTTCTGGAATTATTTTTTACTCATGGTTCTAATTTATAAGACAAAACGAGGTAGTTATTATCAAAGAACCACTAAAAGGATCTAAACGAACATCATTAATGTTTTAACTTATGAATCATCCTCATGTAAGAATTAAAAATGATAAATGGTATAAATTATGGTACTGTAAATATGTAAATTCCTTTCAATTCCAATTATGGAATTTCATTTCCAATCGACAAGAACATCCACCATGAACCAATAATGGAAATCATGTTAAGAACTCACCCAAAAAATATGCAAGGAGTAAAATACTAACAATTAAAGGGTGAAATGATGTTATGAAAAGATAATATAAGATTTTATAAACATTAACATATTTCTATAAAATACTAATAAAACTCTTTTAACCATTATACAAGAATTTGAAACAAGTTTGAAGTAAGATAGACCCAAGGTAAGGAAATTCTTAACCCGATTTCCATTCTTAGGGTTAACAATCTACTTCATCATGTATGTGCTATTGAAATTTTTTTTGTGATGGGTTATGTTCATATTATGTTTTATTATGTGTATTTAAATTATATTTACATACTCCATCCACTCTTTTAAGTCTATCTTCAATTGTAGGATATTTATAAAGGGCATTTCTTTAAAAATACTTTTTTAAAATTCGGTTTTACGAAATTCCAAAGTAATATTTTTATGGAATTATTAATGTTGTATGATTATGTTTTGGTTCTTTGGAATTATTTATGATGAATTGTGGGACCTATATCTCCCTCTAATTAATTGGTTATGAGTAATTTGGAGGTCGGTCATATGGTTACTCCAAATATAACTGAGATGGTTACACAAAGTAAGGTAGTCGTGAGGGTTACAAATTACAAGGTAGCCAAGAATGGTTTCAAGATTATGTAAGTAATTCCCAATGATACCTTTATGATTATATTTATGTTATCATTTTTTGTGTGAATCCTATGTTATCTCATTTTACATGAGGTAAGTATATATATGGGTGACAAGCATGTCTTTTGAAAATGTTTTCATACGTTATGAGTAATCATGGACTAATGTGCCCTTTCCTTATTTTCATCCCTTACTGAGCTTTTGTTCTCATCCCAAGTTTTTAAATGATTTTCACAGGTTAATGGATGTGTAATAAAAGGATTAAATCCATGTTAAATGTTAAATAATTTTAAAGGAGTCTTGTTTTATGTTTTAATGTTTGATATTTTGAAAAAAATAGAAACTATTTTTATGGAATCCACTCTGAAATAATGTGTACTGTTATGAATGTATTGTCCTAATTCTCTAAAACTGTAAACTTGAAAATATCCTCAATGTAAAATAAAGTTTTTTTTACTAAATTCATTATTATGTATGTAATAAAGTCTAGATCCTTATATTCCTTCAAAGGTGTGTCTTATTATACTTTGTACCACTTCTCTCACTGGATAGAGAGAAATTAATTCCAGAGGTAAGATCCTTTTTATCTAAACGATTATAAAAATTCTTGTGCACTACCGTGTTTAATTTATTATAATTGCACTAAATTATAAAATACTATTTATATTATAATGATTATTTTGGGGTATAAAATTATAATTTGACCTAACTCACTAGGGGCCCAAACATGAAATAATTAAACTAAGTGTACCACCCCAAGCGTGCCTCCAATAGGCTCGGTGTTGGTGACTAGCACTGAGCATGCATATCACACAACAAGGGAGGCCTTAACCAATATCAACCTAAAAAAACCCATATCCAATGAACAAGATAATTAAAACATTAGTATGTTATATAAATATAACCAATTGAACTAAATTGAATAAAATTCATTCGTGAGACAACTAGTACAAATACATCACCATATAGACAAATACCTTGGGAAACATATATTTAACAAGTCTCTATATCGGGTGGACACAATACACTAGAAATTAACTCTTCACCAGGTGAACTCCTAGACCAATATACAGCTACCATATTCACCAATACTATCAATAAAGACACCATTTTCCATCGCACTTTGGGAAAAATCATCATACATTAGATACAAATAAATAATACTAGCTCTATATTCACTAAAACCATATCCCAACTATTATCTTGACATAAAAAACATGTGCGGGCACAAGGCCTATCCATGGTTTAGTATTTATATACTCAATAGAACACACAAAAACTACAAGGGGAAATAAAACATAAAAATTTATCCCAAAGCACCTTGTATGAGTGTGAGTAACTATGGATGATAAGATATTTCCAAATATTATCTACAACTAAAAGTCATAAGAATACAAAGAAGTACTAATAAAATCATCTCCAACCATCAATGGTCATATCACATGAGAATGTAAAGGATATCATAACATTAAAGAGTCTGTGAAGATTGAATTTGATAGCCCATCTTCATCCTTAATCTTGAAGGTAACATAGTGGTACCTAAAGAGTCACAAGTCTCAAAGAAGAACATGGTGCTGAGCCTTTTATACTACCATATAATATCACGAATCCATTAAGGAGAGCCTACAAATCATTGAAGAATTATCATTAGTCAAGTAAGTACCATAAACTTTGGTATATGAATATAACACCACCAATCATGCATATGAATGATCCATGATAGGAAACTTGTGTAACCTCATGTGACCTGTAGTAGAGGAACCTCACCTCAATAAAAGATAAGCATTAGTTGAGGATGGGTAACCAACTATGTAGATATAGTATCCACACCCTTAACATGTGGGTGGGTGGGGTGGATACAAACCATACCTACGATGGGATGGAGGATCACACCCCCTTGATGTGGTCTAAGACAGGGTGGAAGGGGTGGTTGGATATCAACTTTGTAGATAGAGGCTCCCAAACCCTGAGTATGCAGGGGGAACCGACCCTATATGATATGCATGTAGTGGATCTTATATCCCAAATATGTGTGTGTGGGGGGGGGGTACCAACCCTACTTGAGGATAATGGATGGAAAACACCATGGCGTAATAGAACTACTATGTGGTTTTCATCCTTAAGGAAACTCTGATCATCACTCCCAAACCCTTCCATCAATCCTACAGAGGTAAAGAAGACAAATATTTTTCATTAACTCACTTCACATATATAACATATAAGATACTAAAACCATCAAATCTTATAAAAAATCAAAGGTTGAACTCTTTATGAATCAAAATATGATTACTAAGAAATGATATATTAAAATATGAAAAGTACATGGATGATTTACAGTGGTACACAATGTGTAACTCTTCAGCATATCCAGGGTGTGTACTTCCTTACCACATGTCATGTGAAGATAAACTACATGGAATGTTAAAAGACCTATATAGTGTATAGGTCAAATAAGGGACTCAGTTTTTATACATAATTATATGGTTCTCTCCCATCTAGGGGTAGATGGAATGTATAGAAGTGGTACATGACAGGTATTACCCAATAAATAAATTGATTTGTAATGCCTCCCTAATTATTCATGTAGTCCAAAACTATATGGCATGTTATACCAAACACATGGTGTGTGGTCCACGATGACACTCCGAGTGCGTACTTATGCCTGAGCCATGTTAAGTAACTCAATGGATACACACTGTGTGTTTATATCCCACAAGATGTGTAAGGTCTAAGTAGACATCAGGTCATGTATTACCTGTATACATCATATCAGGTATCTTTGGGTACACACCATATGGAAGATATCGAACATCATGTGATATTTATCTCCTTCTAAAAACCCAACTTCCACATCTAGATAGATACATGACATGCGTTATTTTGAACTTCATGTTGTGTTATCGAGTTGTCACACAAAATTTATAGGTTTTCTCTTATTAGAATCACTATCACCATTCTCACATAAAATTTCCTTGAACCTTATCCAATTCCATCAACCAAGATTTCATTGCCTATATTGGTTTATTTCTAACCATCCCATGTTTTAAATGGGGTTCATTACCACCTCACAAAAAGCATCATCACCCCTTTTCATCATCCCCCTCTTAGAATCCACACTATTTCACCTCCACATATCCATATTTGATCCACCAATTCCCAAAAATTCTCTCACATGCCTCAAAATTTGGTGTTAAAATTTATAAAATCACTCATAGTCCTAGAAACTAATTACACATTGATCCAAAACAATATTGTCGAATCATTAGCCAGATCATAGTCCAATGATTGAAACACTAAAAATAGAGGGATAAAACCAAGAAAAATCAATGGTGAAGATAAATTATGGTTGTTTCAAAGCCCAACCATTGACAATGATTTTTGAAATTTGTAAAATAGATAAAGGCTATGAAAAATATATAATTTTTGGATAATTTAGGTAAAAAGTGTAAATTAGTAGGACTATGCTTTGAAAGATGGTCGAAGGAAAATTTTATAATGATAAAATCATATAAAACAGTGTAATGTTGAAATTAAAATCCATACCTTGATGAAGAATCATCGTCACTTTGACCCATTATTAGTTCTAGGGTTCAACTCATCCTCGCCTTATTATTTGACTATCCTTACCTTGATCTGTTGTTGATGCCACCAAAATTGAATCTCTTCCCACATTGTCCATCTATCTAGGGATAATACTTTTAAAATGGGGGGAAAACCTAGAGAGAAGATATAAATAGGGATTTATATGGGAATTTAGGGTTCACACTGCTCAGAATTCATAACATAATAAAAATAATAAAATAGACAACACCCATGATTTTATATCTTGGAAAGCCTAGGTGAGAACTATATTTACCCCATCCCTAGGATAAGCTCCCCATTTATGATACAAAATGGAACTGGTTTTCCCCTTCTATACTTTTTAAAGATATTTATGAATTTCATCAGAAATAGGCATTCAATATTATTTTTAATATGTTTTTATCAAAGCCCCATAATGTTTGAAACCCCACAATGGCTCATGAAATCGTCCATGAATATCATTTAATATATTCCAAAGGTTCATGTTCAAAAAACAAGGTCACTACATTAGTATCCAATATTACTAAATAAAAATTTATTTAAGAAATAAATATTAAAAGTCCCTTAAAACTCAGAATGATTAGAAATTTTCTAAAAAATATATTTTGGGATAAACACCACATAATAAGAATAATGAAACCATAATATTTTTTTAGGTTGTTTACTAGGGTAAATTTACTGGTTTACCCATAGAGAGGTCACGAGACTATGAAAAAAAACTAACTAGAGCTACTAAGAAACAAATATAGTAAAACTACCCCATGTTTAAAACAACACAGAATAAAACATATTTATTTCTTAATTGAAGGATAGATCTCTTAGAAAACTCACTACACCACTAAATAGGAAAAAATATATACTTTCATCAATGAAGATACCAGATCTAGACTATCATGAAATTATACCTTAATGAAATAATTTTCTTATTCATTGTGGTTCCTTTCATGCATCTGCACACAAAACCTATCCCTGTTAGGAATTAATCCTACCACATGGGACTAAATTATTCCTTAAAACCTCTGACAGAAATCTAACAAGGTTCATATACAAGGTTAAATCTGATGGGATCACTTCAATTACCACCTTTAAAGAGTATTGAAGATGGTTTTTATGAGAAAAACTCATGTATGCCACACCCAACACTAATAAATTTACTTTATTATGTACCAATGTCATAAAATATGTGTGTAAACATGATATTCCGAATCCAAATCACCTCCACTATCATCTCTTTCTAACCAAGAGCTTGTGTAACAACAGTTATATGCACCGTCTTTACAAAAATTTACTCAAACATATAAGAGAATCCTTCGGTCTAAATTATGATCTCCAATAGGTTCATGCCTACTACTAAAGATATAATGATTTTTTTCTAATTGATGTTTCACTAAATATACCAAAAATCCTACTAATAATAACACAAACCTCATCCAACTATTAAAAATCTCACCACTATATATTGAGTGGCCTAATCTTCCATAACCCAATGTGGATGGTCCTGAAAAATCAGAAAAAATTTATCCATTAACTCTAGATTCTTGATAACACCCACCAAACCAGAGTGATGAAAAAACATAAACTTTTAGAACACCTATTCCTACAACGCATAATAAGGAACTCCATGAGATTGGTATCCCCACATAGACCAACTCTATATACCACATCAAATAATATGACATAAAAGGGTGGTTTATTCTCAAATGTGAGAGGAAAAGTTAAGGATGAACATAACATCAATGTGGAAATGTGTTAATTTGTTTTGGTGATTATTAAACCAATTTCTACTTTTTTATCCCTTTCCTTATTTTATCTCTATCACTAGTTAAGGTGAATGAGTATATTGTTTTCTGTTATCACTTTTATCTTTTCATGAAAATCATTTAAATTAAGCACTCACAATTGACATAATGATATAGAAGGTTTTCATTTTAAAATTAAAGTCCAGTTCTTGGAGTGAAATTGATTCCTCTAATATCAAACTACCCACTAGAACCACCTGTGAGATATAAATGAGCATGGATTATCCTGAAATTGATGTTTGAACTATAGTCTCATGTGTGTGATTCAGTGTATCCTTTACTTAGGTTATTCCCACAACTTTACAATGATAATATAAGGAAACAAACAAAGATTATATCTCCAATTAGAACTCAATATGATGTTGATGGGATTATTGGGTTTTCCTCCGATTCTCTTACTTTCACAACAACATCCAATAAACACCTTATTATTTATTATACATAGTTTCACACACAAATCCTCCACTTTCTTCAAAAGATCATATTTTATTTTCATACAATTCTTCCTCTATTTCACTAGTTCTAAGACACTTATTATATTTTAGAAAATATGGGATGCACAACATCTCTTTATACTTTACACATTTTCTCTTATTATTTTACTTCAATACACAGAAATACTGATCTGGTTAACCTTTTTCGGCTTTAAAAAACAAGACTTAGTAAATTTATTATGGTGTGTCAGATATATCCACTCATTCCTTCAGTACATAAGAGTTTATCTGGAGTAGTTTATTATTAGGAGACTCTTTTATCTCTGCACAGGAAATTCTTATCTCTAGAATAATAGTGTACAATGATTATATTATTCAACCTGAAAAAATATATATATGTTTTTAGAATAACACACAATATTTTTAGTTTCATCACCCTCTTTATTTCTTAGATCAATGTACTCAAAATTCAATGTGAATACATTAATTTAAATATCTATATATTTTAGTATTCCAAAACACCTAGAGTATAGGATATTGAGTTTAAAAATGCACCTCCTTCACAAATACATGTAACTACATAAAATATGAAGTAACTATCATGGTTTTTTTTCTTCTGAAAACATGGAATTATCAATTTTCCCTCTGTGATAATTTTCATGCATTTAGAACCACATATAAATATCTTCATGTATGCAACAACTAGGATTGGGGCTTTATCCTTAATGGAACAAATATCCCCAAAATAGTCCTGTGTTTTTATTATTAGCTGAATAATGATATAATTGATCCTGAATATTATTTTCATTTTGGTACTAATTACATAAAATAATATATATTAACCATTCTCTAGAATAAAATAATTATGAAAACATGAATTTTTTAGTAGAAACTTTGAAAAATCACTATGTCTGAATGAATTATGCACAAAAAATACCTAAGTTATTAGGCCTAGAAAAAATTTTCTTATAAGGGTCTGACAAAAAAAATTGAATATGATCTACATAAATGACTTGTGATTTTCATGAAGTAATATATAATTATTTATAATTCATATGATCTAAACCTCAAATATTCACTACAACATGGTATAATTCTAAATTTCATACTTTGAAAAACATATTAGTGGATTAAAATTTTTGTAATAGCCACAATTTAAATTATTATTATTTATTATCTTCTATAATCATGATAATTAGTATCAATATGTGTATATCATTGAAGAACACTTCAATAAGTATCAAATTTTTTTGTACCAAAATTATACATAGAGATTAAGATATAAATTGTCTTTATATAGCTTCAAGAACACTATTAAACATATAAATTTACCCTTATATAGATTTGATAGTTATTAATCATCCATCATATATATGATTTTTACCTTAATGTAGCTTTGATGGACCATTATAGAACTTAATAAAGGAAATTTACATATAACTATTGGAATTCAAACTAACCTTTATGCAACCTTAACGAATTTTGAGATACTATTATGAAAGTCATTAAAATCATGAGATACATTTATATCTGAATAAATATTTATTTTATATAGGAATAAAAAATATAGAGTAATCTTTACACACCACAAGGTTTGGAAAATTTTATCTCCTAAATTTAAAAACTCTATATCTCTATTTGCAAGCTTTATGATTACATTACTATGACATATTAATCATTTCATTTTAATTAAATTATAAATGAATTAGTAATTTTCAACTAAAAATAGTCACAATAGATAAACTATGGTGTAGACTAAATTTCCATTTCTTATAGGTAGATATTCCAGAAAAAAAAACATTCTACATGGCGTAGGAAAAAACATCTGGGTGTTTTAATGATACCATTAGAATAGATATCTACTATATATAATTGTGGAATGTTGTTAAAATATAAGGAAGACAAATATATTAAATGAAATATTATTAGAATTAACTCTATAATTATGAATAGTTGTATAAATTTCACAATCCCACATAAAAAAATTACTTGGGATACCCCTTGCTTACAATATGAGACACTCCATTTCTCTAGCTGTGAAATATGATTGGAGCTGGTTATTTCCCATAATACCCTCTATAAACCCTCATTAAAGAGGCAAAAAACTATTCAAATACACTCCATATACCTACATCGACACATATAGACTATGCCTCTACTTTTATTTTTCAATCCGCAATTGATCTTTCTGCAATGGTCATTTCTGGCAACTATTGATCTTGTTCCTATGGCATGAATATATAGGCCATTTTTATGGAATTTTTTTTATTTGAAACATAAATAGAATCCAGAAATAAAAACCATACCTCTATCTCTTTCTAATATATTTTTAATTTTCAAACTTCTTCCAATACCTAAGGATGAAACGTAAAATATATTCCATCACATAGATAGAGAATGATCAGTATAAATTCTTTATGGAACTTTTCATTCTTGAAACTCCATTAACTTTAAATATTGGGAACTTGTTTTTGAAAAATAAATCTTGGTTTCTTCCAATTCTTCCATGTTTAAATCCTTCATTTTAATTATTCTACAACATACTAACATAAAACTTGAATTATTCTCCATGATCATTGATAAAAAATTAGACACACACAAAGTAGGTTCAATAAAACCCCCCTTTATATTTATTAGAAATACCATTTAAATGATAAGTTAATAGGTATTATCTTCATTTATTCCTCTATTCCACTTTCTTATCAAAAATTCATTTCATTTTCTATCCCCCCTTGTTGAAGAGGAATAAAAATCACTTGAAAAATTAGTATCAATTCATACATAAATAAAACTATCATAAACCACTCCACACTAAGACTAGTTGAGCCATGATATGTTTAGAAAACAAGCGGTTTTTATTTAGACAAAAAATATTTCCCTTATAAGATAAAATACTAACAAATGAAATGAGAGACTTATTACCTTTCTCAGAAGCTGCCCAAAGATTTTAGGATGATATAATTGAATGATACCTATTGAGATATTGTTTTTCATGAAATATATCAAATTATATTTTGGTATGTAATTCAACAGATACATAAAAAAAATCAAGTATAAAGAAGGAATGATACTACAAGAAATATATCTTAATATTCTTTATCCATTCACTTATATTTTCTTAGTTTAAATAAAATTTCTACCCGTTTAAGTAAGAATTATAATTTAATTACAAAGGATGTGAGATAAAGAATATATTCCTCTTAAATAAAATATATTTAAATAAATTTCCAAGATAATCATATTAACATGAAATTATAATTCCAAATGCTTATTTTCCAATATCCACTTGTCTCCCACTCAATGTGACACATTGAATGTTCTTTATAATGGGGATACACTACAGAAGATGGATTGCAAGACATTTCAAGTAGAGAGTACCCCAAAATGGTTTTCTTTATGCATATTTAAAAATTGGGCAACCTCAATATCTTCATCAAAGATGACCTCATCATCATATTTTGTTTACAATACCATCTAAGAAATAAATATTGGATATTTTCTTATCTATATTTACGATCCAAATTTTGACATAAAACTCTATTTATCAGGTTCTACCCCTAATAACATACTTCAATATCAATTAAATTCATTATAATAAAATAAATACAATACAAAAGTATAAGTTAATAACGTGGATATCCTTTCTATATAATCTAAAAAACAAGGTCGAGGGGATATTATACACCAAGTTTCACTATTATTTCCGTCCTTCATGATTTAACATCTAAATTTAAAATATGAATTTGTTTGATGAAGAATTATTTAATCAATTATTTAATTTATGTGTATGAAAATTCTCTTCTTAAGAGCCTTTAAGGCACATGTATCTCCTAGTGAAACCATTATTTTATTATGTAATTCTCTTGTACTTGGACTGTTGTAAAGAAATCTATAGAATTATATCCAAAAACTATTCAATACCCACACCATTTTTCATTAGAAAAATGGTTTTATTTTTTGAAGGACTCTCATGAAATTATACATATTCATGTGGAATTTATTATCTTTCTTTATAACTAGATTCTAAATGTGCTTCCCTTATATTTCTTTAACTTTATAGATTTACTATCCAAATGAATAAAATAACTTTTGTAACATTGGAAGAGTTTTTAGAACCTAATAATGGAATATTAAGAGTGAATTTATTAACATAAGTTCTTTTTTATGTAACAATCCTCTTAAACTTCTTGTTTTTATCACCCAAGGATAAACCATCAACCTTTTTTGGATATCTAATAGATGGTTCCCAATTTTTAACTTTTTTCATATTCTCAGCCAAGGATAGATCTTCTTGATTAGAAATATTATTATTTTAATATTAATTTGATACATTATGGTATGAAAATTTATTATATATGTGACTGCACTTATTTCTCATACTATAAAAATATTCCAGAAATCCAATTTGTTTTGAACCAGAAAGATTTCTCATTTACATCTATAGATGTTCCTTATTTTAAATCATTCTACCCATTGAAGTGGGATTAATTTTTTATTAAAAAATTAATGGATTTTACCAATAATATAATGAAAAATTTCCAAACCTATTAAAAACCTACAATGACCCACAACCCTTGATAAGCTTTTATCCATAGCATGTTATCAACAATTTCCAGCACTGTGAGCTTGATATTTTTAGGTCTTCTCAACCACTAGTTGGGATATTATTGGGAAAAAAGTCTTATAAAAATTCTTATATCAAACATGAATATCTTGGTAAGATAATCCTCACTTTTACTCATCCATATATGTATATAATTTGGAATTAAACATGCACTTATTACAGATAAAAAGTTTGTAAAAGAATTAGAATTGAGTATAGACGGTACCTTTATCTTCAATGAATCTTGAAAACTATTATTATATTATCTTAATATAAATTTTAAAACATATTGAACTCTTTTCAAATAATATTATTCCTTAAGAACATTAATGAAAAAAACATTTCTTCTATCAAAATATAATGAATACATGGCTAGATTTTCCACATCAATCTATAATTCAAGGAACTTTATTTTTAGAATTTATTTTTCATTTCCATTAAAAATAAATTTTTATTTACAATGAACCTTGATTATTTTAACTTAATTATCATGCATCATAAAATTTTATGGGAACAATGTGTAAATTTCCATGAACTATATGAATTTAAAATTCAATTGTGCATTCTTGACATCAATATATTTTTTAAGATTTTATTCAAATGCATGGATCTTATCTTAAATTTCATTATTATCCACATCCTTATCATGTAATATATTTATCTACTCTTCTTAAAATATAGATAACATATCTGTAAGCTCCAAATTTATTTCTTCTTGGAATCTAATCTATTTAGACAGTTTTATAAAGGAATGAAATTTATCATTTAAATATTTATCCATATTTTCAGATTCTCAATTAAGATTGGTGATTTCATCTAATGTGATTTCAAAGATCACAAAAATTATAGAAACAAATTATTTGTGAAAACCATGCATCATATCCTTTAATGAATTAATAAAAATATTTGTTAACATTTGATCACTCCCACTTGGCTCTTATTCTTGGGGAAATATTTCAAAATAACTTTTACATTCTTCACGATCAATTGAATTATTTGATCATTTTGAGAAAAAAATTATTTCTATCACCTTGGTGGTAGGTTTAACAACCATTTACTCTCCATTTACATCAGATATATCATTATCAATATTATTACATGGAGAAACTAAAATTTATTCTTTAGAAAATGGAGACATATCCTTCATTCCCTTATTATAATTATTTTTCTTCTTCATCGCAGTTTTTATGGAGGCTTCTATATTTTTAGTTATAGGAATAGAATCTAATTCTTTAAAAAGAGTCTAAAGAGAACTATATTCTAAAAACAACTCAAATATGCACTTCATTATAAATTTAGAAATATAAATTAAAATCTTCAAAAGATAATAACTTCAATATAGATAATCCAATAATAAGTGAACCAATCTATGAGGCCAATTGAGGGGGATAGTTAGGGATGAACTTAACACTGGGGGAAGAGGGTGTTACAACTCTAAAATTTTGTAAAAATAAAAAAAGATTTATAGTTTTCTTAACACACAACACTATGTTTTAAGAGAATTGTGATATATTATAAAAATAATTTTATACTCTATCCATTGAATTAGTAGTTATGAATATGAGTACCCAAATTATGAAATAAATTTATAATGGTCTGACTTAGTATAAAATTACTAATTAATTCTTAGGAAATAAGCTCTAAATTTCTATTAATGTCATTTTATACTTCAAAATTGATTTTTATTTCATTCTATGTGTGGAAATTATTATTTATTTATTCCAAATTGAAACGTTTAATTTTATATTTTTTTAAAATTATCATATCAAAATTAACTAAGGTTGTAATTTTAGGATTTTTTCTATAATGATTGATTTTTAGGGAATAATGAAAAATAAGGATTTTTCAAATGAAATAATTTCTTTTCATTAAATAAATTGAATTAAAGTTCCATGATATTTTTGATTTGGTATTAAAGTGAAATATGAACCATTTTATTTAGAATAATCAAATTTATTCAATTTTACTTAGCAACATTCATGATTTGCATATAAGTTAATATTTATGCTAAAACACATTTGTTTGAAAACTGTATTTCATTTTATTTTGTGAATTTATATTAAAATTGATATATTACACTTATATAGATTGAATCATGATAAATTTATAACATATTTTAAATTAGGAGGTTCAAATTTAGTAAACATGTCACTTTTATTATTTTTCATTATGAATTGAAGCCTTGGTAAATAATTGTCACATGTCTAATGGTAAAACAAGTAAAACATGATTCAAACTTTGGGATAAGACTTTAAAATTTTTGTAATAGTTGAAGTTATCCTATTGGATGGGTGGAGTTTGTCTACATACTTTAGATTTTCAAATAAACGACCACTTAGTGCCATATTTATTTGATCATGACCATTATATTAGTTTATGTAAAAGATAAAGTCAAAAATGTCACACTCTTGAATTTAATAGCATTAAAATTTTCTCATATGGTTTAAAATTGATTATTTGGTTATAAATGTATATTTAAAATATAAATTAATTTTATTTACCATACTAATTTCTTTAAAAATATTACTAATTAAATAGCCACCATAAATTATTGCGCAACACCAACAAAATATTTATTTAATTTATAGAAAAATAAATAACTTTTTTATAAATATTAAAATAAATATAATTTTATTGAATTATTGTATTCTTGGAAATTTTTATATAAATATAAAATAATATAGATGTTTTAATGGTTTTTATTTTAATTCCATTTCAATCATATTGTGGTTATAGTAAAATTATATGAACATTGTCAAAAATGTCAAAATAGATATTTTATGGTAAATAATATTATATTAAATTATTTAAAATATGTAAATATCTTGAAAATGGTAAATTAGGATGAAAAATGGTAAAACTTTTAATCCATTTTCCATTTATAAGAATATTTTTACCTTATGGTTATAATTATAACCCTTTAATATTAAACATTCATTACCATGATTAAGGATAAAATTTGTTACCCAAGGGGTCAAAGCAAAAGACTAGGTTTAAAATGATATCTAAACATGTAAATTTTTTCTAGGTGACTATATTAATACCATATCCTCATTTTATTTTAATCCATGTAATTTTTGAACCATTTTACATGAGTTAGACACATGTTGTTTTATAATATTTCACACATTTCCAAAATATGTCGTTACTGATATTTTATAATAAATAATACTTTATTAAATGAATTAAAATTCTTATAAATCTTATATTCATCCAATTTTATAATATATGGTTGAAAATATAAACCATTTTACATTTATGAGTCACTTTTTCATTTATGGTTTCTTTATTTACCCCTAAATACAAAAAAACTCTATTATCATGATAATTGTCAAAATGGTTAATGGTTGTGGTGGTGGTGGTGGTGGGGGGGGGGGTTAAAACAAAAAGATAAGGATAAAATATTCACATAAACATGTCAATATTTTATTGTATGAGAGGATTTAAACTAATAGTCACCATATATAATAAATATATCAGTTTGGATCAATTTGAGGATGAAATTTAATTTATATTAATTTTATACTTTAAAAAATTCCACGAATGCCCCTCACTTATAAAAGGGAACCGCTTTTCCTCTTCTATATACACCTTGTGATCCATTTGGTTTGTCCAAGACCTACCATAATACCTATATAACTTCCTTAAACACATTATATTTCTTTTAGTCTGTACAGTGTATTTGAAAATATATTTATCGATCAAGAGGGGTTTCAAATGCGTATTAAGAAAGATGAGATTTTAGGTAATAGTTCTTTGTATCACTTTTATTTTAATGAGACACATACCATATTCACCACTTGTCTCTTTAATTTGATTTATATATTTCCCATGAATATATTTTATGAGTATTATCATGAAAATTATGGGGATTTACATATCCATCTAAGGTTGTCTCTTCCATGATTTTTGGATTCAAAAGTTACCAAAGTGTTAAGAGTTTTATGTCCCAATCTCATTGTTTATTGGGATTTTGTATGAATATGTTTCTAATGATAAAACTTCATGATCCCTATATTGATAATCTCATGATTTTTATTTTCCTCTAGTTATTTCTATAAAATGCACGTTTCCTTTAATTTCCCCCTTTTTAAGAACTCAGCAAACTGAATGATTTTTTTAAGAAACACTAACTTTATTTCACACTTCATTCGAAAATAATTTTTCTTCTATAAAAATATTTTCCAAAAATGTTTTAGAAAATGTTTTTAATGTTCTATAATAATTTTTTATATTAATTTTTACCCATTATTGATTTTTTATAAAATAGTTTTAAAGGAATCTTCTTGTTGATTTTTGAACGAGGTACTTTTCGACTCTTTATACAAAATCACGAAATAAAAGTTTTCTTTTAACATATATGACATGAACTAAATTTCCCACCACCATGAAAACTAAATTAAGTTAATATTATTTCATAAGTTTCCAATGTTATCTTTAAATAAATTTTTTCATATTTTTTTTTTAAATTTTTATATTTTAAATAATTCATTTAAAAATGAAAAAGATATTATCCTTAAAAATATTAGAGTGATATTTTATGGAAAATATTCATCTATGATAACATAATTTAATTTTAATTATGATTTACTGGGGGCATGATTCAATAATACCATACTTATTATTTCTTTGAATGATTTAAGTTTGTGATTTTGAGATGTTTATGAAACCATGTTATTTTTCATGGGTTATGTTTTGATGAAATGTTGAAATGTTTCATAAACCCATTTCTTTTCAATGGTTATGATATGATGAGTGTTTTATGGTATTATGAAATTTATATGAATTTATTATTATTATGTGATGGTTGGGTTAGTTAAACTCATCTAATGAATTGGGTAAAGATTGATAACTCATGAGTTAATTATGATACGTGTGAACTAGTTTCCATGTTCAAAATTTTATGCATGGCCCTTATTACATGTTGATAAGTTTATGTGTAGACATACTTATATGTCCATATGAATAATATTGAACCATATTACATATCTATATGTTTATACGTGGACTTGGATTCATGTCCATATGCTTATGTGTGGACCTAGTTTCATGTCCCTATGTTTATATGGGGGATTGATTTCATGTCTTTAAATTACTGAGTGAACCCGTTTTTAATTATATATAGTAAAAATATTATATGCTTATGTTTTTCCCACATTAATATGACTATTTTATGATCTCATATATCATGAATTATAATTTATTATTATCCACTCGTATGATGGTTTCCATTTATTATGATAATTTTTTTACACCATAAATCATGTTTATGATCTATGACAAAATGAGTATGAACTTTGTAGGTTATGATCATTATTTCATATAAGTATTTATATATTATGATTTTATATGATCATAAATTAAAATTTACCATGTTTACACTTACTAAGAACATGATCTCACCCATTCTTATGTTTTGTTTCCCTAGGTTTTGAAGAAGGGTTTTAAGTAGTGTTTGTCAAGAAGGTTACAAAGTCTAACGAAATTTATAAGAGATGATGAATAATGTACCTAAATAATTTGTTTATGTATCTAGTCTCCAAAGACACTAAAATTATGATTCTGGTGTGGATAGTAATGTTATGTATTGAATATACATTTAAAAAGATGTAATATTTATTTTTGAAAAGTGTGGGATGTTATAGTTGCGATCAGAGCAGAGTTTAGTTAATATTTGGATTTTAGGGATAAAATCTTTATTAAAAACCATAGGGATAAGTCAAAGTATAGGATAACATTATAATGTTTTGGTAAGGAATATATTGCATAGGTTTCTTAGAAATACATTATTTTATGGATACTATAAGTGGACATGGTTTTGACACAAATTCATCTAGGGGTAATATCCTCAAAAAGAGTAGTTTTAGTATATATCGACCATCATTATGGTTCACAGTGATTGTTCCCTTACTACACACCTAGTTGGACACCTAGGGGATATTCTTGGGTTTACTCACATTTTATATAAGAACTATTATAAATTATTTTCATAAATAGTGATCATGTATGAACTCAGTTAAAGATAAGGTTTTATAGATTGAAAAGAAGGTTCCATGATTTAGACATCCTATAAATTATTATTTATTTTCCCACTATGATTTTTGTTTCTCACAGTATGTTTTTTAGATTAAATCAATGTATATAACCATAAGGAACCATGTTAAAGTTGAATGTGCTGGATAATGTGATGATAAGAAACAAAATGAGATAATGACTAAACTAAAAGATATTGTTATTATGCCTAATCAGTTATAAATATATTTTATTCACAACTTTCACTTTATACAACTCTTAGACTCACCAAAGAATAGAAGGATAGAGTTCAATGAGAGATCTAGTGATGGAAACCATGTAAGAAAGAAGATTCAATTTCTGATATGTCGAGAATGTGAGAAGAGGCACTCAAGGGAATGTCTCAAAGGAATAAGAAGATGTTTTCTGTATAGAAAAGAAGGGAATAGAGAAATTAATTACTGAGGAAAAATAAATATTTTAATAGAGAAAATTCAAGTTCATCTTAAGGTAACATTTGATGTTCAATGTCTTATATGAATGGAACATGGGAATTATATAAGTTAATGCCTTATCCAAGCAATAACTTCTAGACCAAGGAAAATCATATGTTATGTTGGTCATTGAAGTGGAATGATTGATTTTTTTATGTATTGGGATTAAATAATTATATGATAGAACTGTTATATCAATAATATTCTAGTCATAAGATCCGTGAAACATCTAAGTATTTTTATGTAAAAGTTTTTTATTTAATTATTTTCAAGAATATGTTGAATGTTACTAATCAACATGAAACGTGATTTGATGTTAAGAATGTATTTTATTAAAAAACACATGATTGAGGGAAATATAAACCTTAATATATGCATGTTTTTAATATAATAATTCTTATTCAGATAAAGAGATTAACAATATCAATAAATTAAATGAGATAATATTGATGGACTTATAATAGATTAGTGACTTGATGACAATGTTTTTTATGTTATGTTTAATGGATTTTACAATATTTTTGAATTTATGGATTTTTTTTGATAGTCTATGATTTTATTTTAGGAATAAAGAATGAGTTAATTTTTTAATGCATGTATTTTTTCAATGAAGATTTATGGTAATTTAGGTCGCTACCATGTTTCACGGGAATATACGGTCAAGGTATTCACATATTTGTTATGTAAAATTAAGAGTTACTTTATCATATTTGGGGGATTAATGTTAAGTTTATTTTGGATGTTTAGTGACCTTATTTATAATTTTTTGGTATTTTATTTTGGTCAAACATATTTTTCAAGGGTTTTAAGGTTAACTATTTATGTAATGTTTTGA
The DNA here is from genome assembly GCA_963277665.1 of Viscum album. Lineage (NCBI taxonomy): Eukaryota > Viridiplantae > Streptophyta > Magnoliopsida > Santalales > Viscaceae > Viscum > Viscum album. The sequence continues at coordinate 565,512,293 of OY728131.1, forward strand.
GTTGAACTTTGGATTATTTTTTAGAGATTAATGTATGAATTATCCATAATGGATAAACCGTGCTAATAATTTTGGTTTTGGTAAATATATAAATATAGATGGAATTAATTTTCATTATTTGATGGATCTTATGATCCATTGAATGTTAATTTTAGTTATCTAGGCATAAAAAATTCAATGTTATTTCTTAGAGTAAGAGATGAAGTGAAGATTCAAAAAAGAACAAAAAAAGGTTGAAATTATGCTTATAAAATAGAAATAAATAAATAAAGTACATTTTGCCATATTCTATATCTTTATAGTAAAATAATCCCTCAATATTAGGGAAAGGATCTTGAAATAAAATATAAATTTTCCTTCATTATTGATGAATCAATAGTCTTTTCACCCATCACATATTTATGGTTTTTTGGTCATTAACTTTATCATAACCATGTTCTATGTCACTCTATATTAGTCCTTGGATGTTAGTTTTCTATTTCATGTCTATATTTTGACTTCCTACAAAGGTTCTCTTTATCTGAGAACCCAATTATGTATTATTCTAAGTAACCTTTATGTTTCCCCAATTTCCATTTTAAAGGATGTTTTATTAACACTTTATAAGATATGGGTTTGAACAAAGCTATTTTAAAATATTGAACATTTATTTAACAAGATAAAATTATGAGGGTGAAATTTATTTATGGGGGTGGGGAAGAATGTAATAACATGAAAATTTAGTTAAAATAATAAAAATATTTGATAACCTTCTTAATAAGAAACATCGAGTTTTAAGATAATTGTGATATATTATAAAATATTTTTATAACCTAGCCATTCAATTGTTGGTTATGAATATGAGTAAATGAATTATTAAATAAACTAATAATAGTATTACTCATAAAAAGGTATTGATTAATTCTGAGGAAATATGTAGTTAAATTTTTTTGAGGTCATTTTATAGTTTAAAAATGATTTTTCTCCAAAAATGATTTTTATTTTATTTTCTGTTTGTAAATTATAAGTAATTTCTACCAAATTTAGAAATGGTATTTTATAAAATGAAAATAAATTTTTAAATAATCATATCAAACTTAACTTATGGTAAAATTTTTGGATTTCTCTAAAATTATTGATTTTTCAGTGAATAGTGAAAATTAATGATTTTCAAATACTTTCATTTATTTTCATTAAATAAAGTAAGTTAAAATTACCATTATATTTCAGATTTGTTCTTAAATTAAAATATTAATAATTTATTCTATTCCTTTTGAATTAAAATTTTTCATGGTTTTGATATAAGTTAATATTTATGCTAAAAAGACGTATTTGTTTGAAAACTATTTTTCATTACATTTTAGGAATATATATTGAAATTGATATATAAAAAGTCAAAATTATTAATATTTATAAATAGATAATATATTTATAATGAAGAGGTTCAAATTTTGTAAATAGGCTAGTTTTATTTTTGGTCATTATGAATAGAAACCTTGGTAAAAAAATTCTCACCTTGGTAATTGTAAAATGAGTAAAACATGGTCAAAAATTTGGAATAAGGATTTAAAAAATATTTAATAATTTCATTTTTCCTATAATATGTGTAGAGTTTTTTGATTTACATCAAATTATTAAATATATGGCCACTTATTTCCATATTTATTTGATTATGTCCATTATATTTATTTAAGTGAAGATAAGGTAAAAAATGTCACACTATTGAATTTAGTATCTTTAATATTTTATCATAAAGATAAATACCGTTTTTTTTTTATTAATTATTATTTTTTTAAAAAAAAATTATTTATCATGGTAATTTATTTTTAATTTTTTTAGTAAATAGTTACACTAAATGCATATGTAATGCCAATACAATAATTATTCAATTAGTAGAAAAATAACATAAATGATATTAAAAATGTTAAAATTAATAAAATATTGATGAATTATTGTGTTCCGGGGATTTTTTTATAAAAATATAACATGATAGAGATGGTTGAATGGTTTCAATTCGCATTCCATTTATGTCATGTTGTGTTCAAAATCAAATTATATGAATAGTGTGAATAATTACATAAATGATATTTTATGTTAAATTATATTCTATTACATTATTTAAAAATTAAAAAAATCATGAAAAATGAAAATTAGGATAAAACATTGTTGAAAAATTTATTCCTTTCCCATTTATGAGCCAATTTTTACCTTATAAGTAAAATTGTAATACTTTAATATTAAAAAGTCATTACTATGGTTAATGATAAAATTGGTTAACCAAGGGGTTAAACAAAATTATAAGGCTTAAAATTATATTTAAACCCACCAAAATTTTGTTGGGTGATTATATTAATACCATATCCTACTTATCTTCAAAGATGTTTCATTTTGGAACCATTTTATATTTGTTAAACACATATTATATTTTAATATTTCATGTATTTCAAAAAATGCCATTAATGATATTTTATAATAAATATATATTTTATTAAGTCATTTAAAATTCTAAAAAATTCTATCTTTGGCCAGGGGAATTGGGTATGGGGGAAAATATCAACCATGTACCATTTAAGGTTCATTTTTCATTTTATGGTAACTTTATTTACCTATAAAGAGTAAAATATCTCCTTTCATGGTAATTGTCTAAAGGGTTATGAAGGGTTTAAACTAATAGATAAGGATGAAAACATCACTTAAACATATTCAACATTTATAAGATCAGAGGATTTTGATCCATCCTCACCAAAACTTATAAATATATCATTTTTCTCATTTTAAGTTGAAAATTAATTTATATTAATTAATACTTAATGAAATTCCATGAATTACCTTCCCCAAATTATAAAATGAAACCCCCTCTCTTATTGGCTTCACACTTTAGGAGGCATTTTTTAGCCAATACCTACCAAAATACCTTACTAGATTCCTTCCCAAGAACATATATATATTTTTCTTTCCAAAATACCATCCTTTCAAGTCTTAATTTTGAATCCAAAATATATTTCTCAATGAAGATGAGTTTCAAATGCATATGAAGAAATACAAGACTTGTTATAAGGTATTTTTTTATCACTTTTATTTTTGTGAGAAATATTCCATATTCACCACTTATTTATTTTATGTGGTGATATATTTACCATGAATTTATTTTATGATTATTCTCATGAAAATTACTGGGATTTAAATTTACATCCATGGCTCTATCTTTCATGAATTTTTCATTCGAATGTTTCCAAGGTTATAAGGGTTTTATGTTATAATATCACTTTTTATCAGGATTGTTTATGATAATGTCTATAATGATTATGTTTCGTGATATAAATCTAAATAATCTTATGAATTTTTATTTTCCTATAGTTATTTCTATAGAATACATGTTTTTCTTTCATTTTATTTTCTTTAAGAACACAAGAGGCCGAAAATTTATTTTTAAGGAAAATAGACTTTATTTCTATCTTTGGTCAAATAACCATTTTCATTCATATCAATATTTTTTAAAAATATTTTCAATAATGTTTTTAATGTTATATTATGATTTTTTTATGAAGTTTTTACCCATGATTTACTTTTTACAAAATAGTTTAAAGGGTATTTTCTTATTATTTTCAAAACAAGGTACATTTCTAATTTTTCTACAAAAGTGTGATAGGAATGTTTTATTTTAACTTATTTAAATTTATATAATTTACCTTATTTATATCTACTAAAGTACTTTATTCTTCATTTAAAATTTCCCAAGGTTGTTTTCAACGATTTTTTACAATTATATTTTTTAATTTTTTAGATTTTTAATATGTGGTTCCAAAATAGAAACTGTATTTTCCTTAAGAAATATTCCTATGACCTTTAAAAGAATATTTTAATATATGATAACATCATTTGATGTTAATTATGATTTAATGTGTATATGATCTAATTTTACCATCATTATTAATTCCCGGGATGGTTTATAATGATGATGATGATATTTTTAGGAAAACCTGTAATTTTTCATGGGTTATTCTATAATGAAATGTTGAAATATTTATGAAACCAATTTCCTTTTCATAGTTTATGATATGATGATTGTTTTATGACCTTGTGGAATTTATATTAATGTATTATGATTATGTAATTTTTGGTACTATTAAATCCATCCAATGGATTTTGTAAAGATGGACAATTAAAGAGTTAATTATGTTATGCATGAACCTATTTTCATGTTCACAATTTTATGTGTGGACCTATTAACATGTCAATACGTATATGTTTGGACATAATTAATTATATAAAAGTTTATTAATGGACTTACTTACATGTCCATATATTTCTTTGTAGACATGGTTTCGTGTCAATATGTTTATTCATGGACCTAGTTTCTTGTCCCTAAGTTTAAGTGATGACTTGATTTCTTATCCCTCACATAATAAGTGAACCTATTTTATTTATACATATTTAAAATATAATAATATTATGATTTTTCCAAATTATGTTTTAAATGTTATGTTCTCATGGATCAATAATTATTATTGATGATTCTGTATTCTTATGAATGTTTCCATTTTATTATGACAAAGTTTTACACAATGAATCATTTTTATGATCTATGATAGATTGGGTAGAAACTTTATAAGTTATGATTATGATTTCATATTCTTATTCATATTTTATGATTTTATATGAACGTCAATAGATTTTTCCCATTTTTACCCTCACCGGGTACCTAATTGCACACTTTCTTATGTTTCATTTTCCCCATTTATATAGACTGGTTTTAAGTAGGGTATGTCAAGAATGGTATAAATTGTGAAGAATGAGAGGCAATGAAGAATATAACAAAATAGTATTTTTATATATATAGTTTCCAAATACACTGAAACTTTATGGTCATGGAATAGATCATAATGTTATGTATTGAATTTCATCTGAAATGATAGAATATTTATGTATGAAAAGTATGGGTTGCTATAGGGGTGAACGACTGTTGGTGGTGGTTAAACTAATTTTTACTTTTTATCACTTTTCTTCTTTTACCTTAATCACTTGTTAATTTGAATGAGCTTGTTATTCTCTTTTCTCACTTTCATATTTTCATGAAACACATCTAAAATAGACAAACACACACAAAAAATGGACATTGTGATATGCAAGGTTTACTTTTAAAAATGAAATTCCAGTCCTTGGTGTGAAATAGATTCCTCTACAATCATACTACCCACAAGAATAACCCATGAGCTATAAATGAGTAGTTATTAATCATGAAAAATATGTTTTCACATAGTATCCTAATATTTCTTTGGTGAATCTCAGAATTAGGTGTATCCCAAACCATTAAAATGATAGTATTGGGTAGAAATTGAAGATTTTATCAAAAATTAGAAGTAAAAAATCCCTTGATGTGCTTCCTATGCTATTCCAACTCGTCTCTTTCTTGCATAAAACATGTAAGAAACACCTTCTCCTATTTTATGCATAGATCCAAATATATCTCCTTTTTTTATTCTCAATATTATATCCAATATGTTTTTCCTTTATCTATTGTAACGTCCCGAGTCCGGAGCCCCTCCACTAGTGCCCGTACCCGGTTCGCCACATGACCTCAAGCACGTTTCCCCGAACACCAGAGGCTGCCAACTAGCAGCGAGGCCCTTGGTGAGTCTATGGGGAAACTATACCCTCATTCGGTAAGGTATACAAGGTAAGAAAACAAAAATAAATAGCAGAAGCAGTAGACAACATGCATACCAACAGAAACCAACAAAGGAAGCAGTGTAAAAATATATAACTATGATGACAATAATGCTGCAGATACAAGTATATAAGGAAAACAAAAAACACAACAACGTGCTGAAATACAACTGAAACCATGTGCAAAAGAAAAAAAACGTAAGCCCCTCAGCATCGCGAACCACGGATCTGTCCCATGCTCCCCATCTCCTGATGCAGTCAAGATCCCGAAGTAGAAGGGTGCTTTCCCTTATCTATACCCGCAGCAACATAGTCTCCTTGGGCCCAAAAGCATGGCCCAAACAGGGTGTGAGATAAAATCCAAGTAGACAACCACCCAAATATTTGTGCCTAACAGTATATGAATACATGACAGTAAATAATCAAGAAGCAGTAAACATGAAATCACAAGTGTCTACAATCCACAACTCTAACAGGTAAATAATACAAGTGAGCAGTCAACAATAAGAAGAAAACAGGTAACCATCTGGGTAGCTCTCACGGTCTAACCCCTATGGTTCAACCTCTAAGTACTAGCAACCCTCTGGGAGGCACACACAGTCTCACCCCTCTGGTTCAGCTACGTAATTAAGCAGACTCTCTGGGGAAGCACTCACCGTCAATTCCCCCTATAGTCTCATATCATGCTAAAGGCTCTCTGAGGAAGCACTCAACGTCAATTCCCACTGTGGCCCGAATCGTAGTTAAAGACACTTTGGAGAAGCCCTTCCGTCAATTCTCCCTTTGGTCTCATATCGTGATTAAAAATACACTCTGGAGAAGCCCTTCCGTCAATTCTCCCTTTGTTCTACGACTCTAGGTTCTCACAGTCTTGAGTATAACTAAACATGCTCAGTGCGTGCATATAGTCCAAGTAAACCTCAAGAACTACTTGGCTATCAACTAAGGCTCAATAGGAATACTAAAACAACAGTCCACAATCCTACAACTAGGCATGGCACAGCAAAATGAGCACAAAAAAATACTCTAATCACAATAAATAACCTCTAATAAATCAATCAAGCAAAGAAGGAAAGCAACAAGGGAAAAAAAGAAACACGGAATACCCCGTTCACGGGTATTGGTGGAATTTTCACATAATACTCATCGACTTTCAACAGAAAGGCACAACCCACCTACCTCGACCCTAGGAGATCGATATACGTGAACCTCGATGACAGATTCCCCTTAAAACAACATAGATATGAGAAAACGCACAAAATGTTCATCCTAGGATAACATGGAAACAATGAGGAATCAAGAAACAAGACTCAAGAAGAAGGAAGAACTCACCACTGTGGTTCCAACACATCTGACCATATTGAATCGGAGAACGGACGACAAGGAAAGAATCCGTCGAAGATCCGGCCATATGGTCGCTCCCAGACTGTCGAAAACTGAAGAAGAAGACGAATATAGGGGTTAAACACGACTCCAGTCCATTTAATGAAAAAATAAAGTACATGAAGTGTACATTTTGAGTACACAGCGTGTACTTTGAATTTTCCATAGTCCGAAAAAACCGGCCTCTACCTCAGCCGTACACCCCGTGTGTGTGGCCCGTACATGACCAGCACACGGCTTCGAGCCGGGGGAAAGAGTACATGACGTGCACTCAGAAAGTCCACGGCGTGTACTTATGAAATATCTAGAAAACTCATTTTTTCTCAAAAAACTCCTGAAAAATGAAAAACATACCTGAAATGAGATCCGGGTTCTTACAAACTTCCCCCCTTAAAGAAATTCATCCCCGAATTTCCCTATCGAGGTGGAGAAGGAGAAACCCCAAAAAGGTCTGGCCACTGCGATCGTACATCGGTCTCCCTCTCCCAGGTCTCGTCCTATACTCACCCGTACTTCCATAGCACTCGTACCAGAGGAACAGACGCCCGCGGAGAACCTTCGTACTATGATCGACAATCCGGATAGGATGCTCCTCAAACGATGCATCCTCTTCGAGCTCGACTTCCTAGGGCTGAAAGACGTGAGACGGGTCTGGAAAGTAACGTCGGAGCTGAGAGACGTGGAAGACGTCATGCATGGCTTGATACCTCTGAGGTAGCTGCAACTGATAGGATGTTGGCCCCACTCTCCCCAAGACCTCAAACGGCCCGACGTACTGCGATGAAACCTTACCCTGTCTCCGAATCCTCTTGTGTCTCAACCTCGGTGCGACATGTAGGAAAACCTGATCACCGACCTCGAACTCTAGAGGTCATCTCCACTGATCAACATAACACTTCTGTCGAGACTGCGCTATATCCATCCTCTTCCGAATCAGCTCTATCTTCTCTGAAGTCTCTTGAACAAGTTGAGGTCCCCACAAAGATGCCTCTCCTGCCTCCAGCCAGCATAAGGGTGATCGGCAAGGCCTACCGTACAAATCCTTATATGACACCATCTGAATGGTCTCCTGGAAACTATTATTGTAGGAAAACTCCACTAGAGGAATATGCTTCTCCCAAGAACCTCCAAAGTCAAGGATGCAAGCTCGGAGCATATCCTCAAGCACCTCGATCGTGCGCTCGGACTGGCCGTCTGTCTGGGGATGATAAGCTGTACTCAAAAGTACCTGTGTACCCAATGCCTTTTGAAGTCCCTACAAGAACCGAGAGGTAAAGCGTGCATCTATGTCTGAAAAAATAGAGCACAGAACCCCATGCAGACAAAATGATCTCTCTGATGTAAAGTCATCCCAGATTATCAACACTGAAGGTTTCCTTAATCGGCATGAAGTGAGCATCCTTAGTAAGCAAGTCGACGAAATCCCAAAAAAAATTGTTTCCCCGAGGTGATCTTGGCAACCCGGTCATGAAGACCATCACAACATTGTTCCTCTTCCACTCCGGAATGGGTAACTTCTGTAAAAGCCCCGCTGGTCGCTGATGCTCAGCTTTCACATGCTTACAAGTAGAACATCTCATGACAAAACCAGCAACATCCTTCTTCATACCTGGCCACCAGTATTGGCGATGAAGGTCCCGATACATCGTGGTGACGCTGGGATGAACTGACCAAACAGAGGAATGGAAATCTTTCATCATCTCTTCGCGTATGTCTGCTGGAACCCATACGCATCCATGGAAATGAAAGATCTCATCCTCGCCAACTGTCCATCCAGGAAGAGGGTCTCCTCCTGACACACTCTCCCAAAAGACTAATCCTTCTGAGTCTGATAGATGCTTCATCCATACCCGATCAATTAGTGTAAAGGTAACAGCTACAGAAGATAGAAAATTCTGTCCCCATCTTTCATGCACCTCCATATGCATCTCAGAGAATAGAGCCATCAGCTGCCACTCACTACTGGCCTCATGAACTGCATGAATCTGATTTCTCCTGCTCAACGCGTCTTCCACGGTGTTGCCCTTTCCCTACATATAGGCGAGCTCGATGTCGAAGGACTGTAGATACTCAACCCACCTACGCTGCCTCAGATTCAAATCACGCTAAGTGAAGATATACTTGAGACTCTTATGGTCAGTGACGACCAAAAAGTGATCTCCCAGAAGATAGTGTCTCCAACAGCGCAAGGCAGGAACAACATCTGCAAACTCCAAATCGTGCGTATGGTAGTTCCTCTCATGTGGCCTCAACTGCCGAGACCCGTACGCAACGACTCCATCTCCCTGCATAAGCACAGCTCCTAGCCCGACACCTGAAGCATCACAGTAAAAAGTGTAGCTCTTTCCGGGCTCTGGCAAGACTAGTATTGGTACAGAAGTTAACCTCTCTTTCAGCTCCTGAAAGGCTGACTCACAAGAATCTGACTATAAGAACTTTTCCCCCTTCATGGTCAGACCTGTCAAAGGAGCTGCTAGATGAGAAAAGTCCCGAATGAAGCGTCTACTGTATCCAGCCAGCCCTAGGAAGCTCCGTACCTCAAAAAACGTTCCTTGGCTGCTCTCATGAATCGACAACTCTCACTTTCTCTGGGTCCATATATACTCTTTCCTCTGAGATGACGTGACCCAAGAAGTGAATCTGATCCATCCAGAATTGGCACTTCGAGAGTTTAGCATACAATCGATGCTCTCTTAGTGTACTTAGAATGATCTCAAGGAGGGTGGCATGGTCATGTCGAGTGTGAGAGTACACCAAGATATCGTCCATGAAGAACACGATGAAGGAATCCAAGTAAGGATGGAACACTCAGTTCCTCAGTGCCATGAAAACTGCCGGCGCGTTATTGAGACCGAACGGCATGACCGTATACTCGTATAGACCATACTTGCTCCTAAAGAATGTCAGAGGTATATCTAATGGTCTAACACAAAAATGAAGATAACCGGACCTCATGTCAATCTTCGAGAACATCCGGGCTCCTCGAAGCTGATTGAAAAGGTCGTCAATCCACAGCAAGGGATATCTGCTCTTGACCGTCAACTAGTTCAGCTTCCGATAATCCACACAAAGCCGAAGGGTGTTGTCTTCCTTCTTCGCAAACAGAACAAGCGAACCCCAAGGAGAAGTACTGGGTCGAATCAAACCCTTAGCCTGTAGCTCCTCCAACTGCTTCATGAGCTCCTGCAACTCATGTGTGGCCATCCTATAGGGAGGAATGGACACCGGTGCCACTCCTGGGACGAGCTCAATGGAGAAGTCTACCTCACGCTCTAGAGGCAAACCCAAAAAGTCTTCTGGAAAGACGACCCTAAAGCCATCCAACACTAGAGGAAAGTCCAACTGTGGAGTTCCCTGATCATCCAGATAAAACCTAGCAGTCTGGGCTGTCATCCCTCATAGACCAAGATGCTCGAGTCCCTCCCGACTCACCCGAACATCCCATTCGCCTCTATGAAGGAAGGATTCACCCTCTAGTGAAACGAAACTCACTCTTCGGCGATAGTAGTAGACGACTGCCCGGAAAGAAATCAACCAGTCCATGCCAAGGATGAAATCATAGCCTGTCATCTCTAGGACATAGAGATCTCATAAGAAGCGATACCCTGCAATCTTGAGACGACACTCTCTACACTGGTGCACACTAGATGTCCTCGTTCCCAAAGGTGTGTCTAGTGTCAACGAGTTGGCAGAAGAAAGGATGCAGAGTCCAAGGCTCTCCACAATGACAACAAAGATAATACTAGGCATAGCACCAGTATCGAAAAGGGATGAAGATAAAACTAAGGCTACTAAAATCGTACCTCGAACGGTAGAAGGGCTGGGATCCTGCTCCTGATAAGTCTGCTCCATAGTGAAAGACTGGTCGGTGCCGTGTCCCTAGGCCCTTGGCTGACCACTCTGAGCTGAACTGCCCTGCTGGTGCTGAGGAACTGGTGGCTGACCGCCATGGCCTCGACCTCCACCTCGGCCTGAATGGCCGGAAGAACTCCAGTTTCCCGACTGGTGAGAAACTGTAGGTGCTGCTCCTAAATGAGGATTCATAGAAGAACCTCGGTCACCTCCTGTGGGTGAGAAAACCTGGCTGAAACGCTGAAGGTGACCCATCTTTCCGCATGATCAGCACTCCATGGGGTATCTCTGGCACTGCGGCCTCATGTGCCCTGTCCGGCCACACTGATAGCATGTCACCTGGCTCATTGATGATGCATCTCGCTTCCTCGAATCACAGCGCATAGGATCCCTACTACGTTTCTTGCTGTCATCTGAAGGAAAGATAGCTCTGAAAGCAGAACCGCCCTGGCTCGCAGCTCCAGTGTCTCTCAGATTGTGTTCCACAATCAGTGCCTAGTTGATGATTGAAGTAATGGAAGTCAGCTGGAAGATGTTCACCTGCGAGCGGATCTCCCGCCTGAGCCCATCCTCAAACTTCCTCGCCAAAAACACCACACTCCCATCACGAAGGGGTGTAAAATGATGTAGCTTAGTGAAACGAGAGAAATACTCCATGACAGATAGAGTACCCTACTCCAAGCTCATGAACTCCTAGGCTCGATCGGCCCTCAGGGTCTCTGGGTAGAAGTAGTCATAGAACACGAGCTGGAACTCCTCCCAAGTCATAGCCTGCTGCTGACCCGCCTGTGAGATCACGTCGCACCACCTGTTGGCAGAGTCTCGGAGCATGTAGGTGGCGAGCTTGACCCGCATTTCTGGAGGCATCTCCAGATGCTCGAAGATTTTTAGCATGGATTCCACCCATGACTCTGCAACATGAGGTCCTCCCTCCCCTAACAACGTGGGAGGATGCTGCTACTGGAAAACCCGAGTCAAGTCTGCCATAGACGAGGCAGGAGGCGGTGCTCCTTGGAAGGCCTACATCATCCTCATGAAACCTTCCCTAAACTGCGCATCAGCGCCCACAACTGGTACAATAACCAGTGCCAAGGCTGGCTCGGCTGGGGGATCGACAGGAAGTCTTTGATCGGCCACATCTGGGGTCTGATCACTACCTGATGATAGACGTATGACCGGAGGACGTCTCGGAGGCATAGATCTAAATGATCAAAAGCACACCGTAGATCAAGAAAACAATGACAGAGAATACAAGAGAAAAAACGGGAACATGGGATGAAAAAAAAAGATTGCAAAAACATGACTACACGGCCTGTATAAAACTACACAGTGTGTCTTCTTAAACCACTGTCATGGGCATGTACTCCTGTCCTACAAGTCGTGTACACTACAAACTACACGACGTGTTGACCCCAACACACGGTGTGTACTTGAAAACTATTCCCCTACCCGAGTCTCCTTACATGACTAACCCACATGGTCTAACTCAACCCGAGACTAAACGGCATGTTCAAAACAAACAAGGCATGCACTAGACAAGGCTTCGGGGGTTCGTGTTGTTGTGTACACTACCGGGCCTTACACGGCATGCTTTGAACAAGCACGGCGTGCATAGGCGAAGGCAACACCGTCCCGTGTTGTTCGTGACACGGCCAGGTACCTGGGAAAGACTACACGGTGTGTTCTGAACAAACAAGGCGTGTGGAAAAGAAGGTCATGTCGGCCCGTGTTGGTTGTGACATGGCTGGGTACCTAGACAGTACTACACGGCGTGTTCCCTATAGACACAGCGCGTTATACCCGAGATTCCCCAGCCCGTTTTGTTAATGACACGGCCAAGTACATGGCTCTGAACTGACATGGCGTGTACCAATGGTACACGATGTGTTCCCAAAGTCACTCCTAAGACACCATGTTATTCTCACACAGTCAGTGAAACAGTCTGAAAACTACACGGAGCGTGCCCGAAAAGTACACACCGTGTATTCTGGGTTTTTCTGGGCAGTAGGTCAGATACTACGCAGAATTCCAGAAACACTAAAAACAAGGGAAAATATGCCAAATTCTGATCCGGGAGGGCCCAAAACACCTCAAGAACCACAATTTGGCATTCATTTTAAGAAAGGAAAAAAGCTACCAGTTTTCTAACACAACAGCAGAGAATATATCAAGAATCTATATCAATAACCTGCATAATCTACAGAGAGCCTATCACAATAGCATGCAATCGCTAATGCACCCTAGATGGAATGGCTAGAATGGAAGACACGTGATTTCTACAAGTGCTTATATGATGCCTGCGATGGAATACCCTCATCTCATCGGGTTGCGACAAAAATAGAACCGAAATATAAAAAGAATAACCACACAAGTCATGTGAATCACTATATGTGAAAAAATATCAACCATAAAACTCAAAACCAGCAAACTGCCATTAACGAGGTAGTATGGCTTTTCCCTGTACACGAGTTAGCTACTCCCGAGCACAGCTTAATTCCAAGTACCGAATCCATCCTATCCCTCGATAATGTCTCCAAACAGTAAAGCAAGAGAAATGAACCCCTCTGATACCACTTTGTAACATCCTGAGTCCGGAGCCCCTCCACTGGTGCCCGTACCCGATTCGCCACATGACTTCAAGCGCGTTTCCCCGAACGGCAGAGGCTACCGACTAGCAGCGAGGGCCTTCGTGAGTCGGTGGGGAAACTATGCCCTCATTCGGTAAGGTTTACATGGTATGAAAACAACAATAAACAGCGAATGCAGTAAACAACATGCATACCAACAGAAACCAACAGCGGAAGCAGTGTAAAAATATATAACTATGATAACAATGATGTAGCAGGTACAAGTATATAAGGAAAATAACAAACACAAAAACGTGCTAAAATACAACTGAAACCAAGTGAAAAAGAAAAACAAAGTAAGCCCCTCAGCATTGTGATACATGGCTCGGTCCCATGCTCCCCAACTCCTGATGCAGTCAAGATCCCGAAGTAGAAGGGCATTTGCCCTTATCTATACCTGCAGCAACATAGTCTGCTTGGGCCCAAAAGCATGGCCCAAACAAGGTATGAGATACAATCCCAGAAGGAAGCCACCCAAAGATTTGTTCCTAACAGTCAATGAATACATGACAGTAAATAAACAAGAAGCAGTAAACAGAAAACACAAGCGGCTACAATCTACAGCTCTAACAAGTAAGGCACACAAGTGAGCAGTCAACAACAAGAAGAAAACAGGTAACCCTCTAGGTATCCATCACAGTCTAACCCCTATGGTTCAAAATCTAAGTAATAGCAACCCTCTAGGAGGAACACACTATCTCACACCTCTGGTTCAGCTACGTAATTAAGTAGACTCTTTGGGGAAGCACTGACCGTCAATTCCCCCTATAGTATCATATCATTCTAAAGGCTCTCTGGGGAAGCACTCAACGTCAATCCCCCCTGTGGCCCGCGTCGTAGTTAAAGACACTCTGGAGAAGCCCTTACATCAATTCTCCCCTTGGTCTCACATCGTGTTCAAAAAGACACTCGGGAGAAGCCCTTTCGTCAATTCTCCCTTTGGTCTACTACTCTAGGTTCTCACAGTCCTGAGTATAACTAAACATGCTCAGCGCGTGCATATCGTCCAACTAAACCTCAAGAACTACTTGGATATCAATTAAGGCTCAACATAAATACTAAAACAACAGTCCACAATCCTACAATTTGGCATGCCAAAGCAAACTGAGCACAAACAAAATACTCTAATCACAGGAAATAACCTCTACTAAAGAAATCAAGCAAAGCAGGCAAGCAACAAGGGAAAAACAAGAAACACGCAATACCCCATTCATGGGTATTGGTGGAATTTTCACATAATACTCATTGAATATCAACAGAAAGGCACAAACCACCTACCTTGATCTTAGGAGATCGATATACGTGAACCTCAACGACAGATTCCCCTTAGAACGACATAGATCCTAGAAAACGCACAAAACGTTAATCCCACGATAACTTGGAAATGAGGAGGAATCAATAAACAAGTCTCAAGAAGAAGGAAGAAATCACCGCTGTGATTCCAACGCAACTGACCGTGCTCGAATCGGAGAATGGATGGCGAGGTGAGAATCCATCGAAGGTACAGCCGTACGGTCGCTCCTGGATGGTCAAAACTGAAGAAGAAGAAGGATATGGGGGTTAGACGTGACCCCAGTCCATTTAATGAAAAAACTAAAGTACGCGGCATGTACTTTTTGTGTACACGGCGTGTACTTCGAATTTTTCGTACTCCGAAATAACCGGCCTCCACCTCATCCTTACACACCGTGTGTGTGGCCCGGACATGGCCAACACATGGCTTCGAGCCGGGGAAAGAGTACACGGTGTGTACTCAGAAAGTACACGGTGTGTACTTCAGAAATTTCTAGAAAACTAATTTTTTCTCAAAAACTCCAGAAAAAGGAAAAACATACCTGAAAAGAGATCTGGGTTCTTACATCTATTGTACAAGTTGCAAGATACTTCTTCTATCTATTAAAACCTTTATTTATTCTTCCCTCATTTTATTTTCTTTTTCTACTTCAATGCATAAAAAGACTACACTGATTATAATTTTTTATCTTTGAAACACATGAATTATTGCTGTTTTAATGGTGTGTTGGATCTCTCCATCATTTCCTTTGATATAGAAAAGTTTCTCAGGTGTATTTCAATATCGAGTCACACTATTATCTTAGTATACACAGTTCTTGTCTATGGAATAATAGTGTTGAACACTTACCTTATTTAACCTAGAACAATATATATATATATATATATGTGTGTGTATATAGAATAATACAAAATAATTTCTATTTATTCTTTCTCACTTATCTTCCACATATCTATATTCAAAATGCCACATGAAGAAATTAATTCAACTCTCAATATATTTTGGAATTTCAAAAACACATGGAATAATAGATTTTGAATTACCCGCTATAACTCCTTCATAATTACATGAAACCATATAAAATATTCCGTATCTATTGATGGATTATTCTTATATATTATTAGAATTCTTCCCCTAATCTCTATGATATTTTCATGAATTTTGAGTTTTATATAAATAAATTCATGCATGTAGTAACTACAGTTGTGGATTTATCCTTTGTGGGAGAAATACCAATGAAAGTACCCCAAAATCATTATTATTACTTGAATCCCGATATAATTGATCAGGAATATTGTTTTTATTTTAGAATATATTACCTGGAATCATCCATATTAAACATTCTTCTAAATAAAATAATTATTGAAGTATTGGTTTTTCAAAAAGAAGAAACTCCAAAAAATTTCCTTGTCTAAAAGGATTATGTAGCACAAAAGGCTTAAATTTTTAATCAAGATGACTTACACTCAAATGGATTATGGAATACAAAAAGACAAAAAATTTGTATAAAAGACTAAGAATTTAAATGAATTCATATTGAATGACTTAGAAGTTATATTATCTGATCCTTGAACAAAATTCCCATAGAATATTCACCATGGTTTGGTATCCTTTGATCTTTCATGCTTCAAACAACAACCCAATGGATTCATATTTTTAAAACATCCACCCCCAAAATAATTCTTCTTTTATATTTTCTAATATCATAATAATTAGTATCATGATGTCTGTATCATTGAAAACCACTTCAATAAGCATCAATATATTCTTTAAATCATCTTTACATAGCTTAAATAACACCTTTATGTAACCAAGTTTTACCTTTAATAGATTTAATAGTTTATTAGATACCCATTCACAAATGAATTTTACCTTTACATATATTTAAAGTATCTTTAGAAAATAGAGTAAAAGACCTTTACATAGGTCTATTGGGATTCATAATAATCTTTGTACAACGTAAAATAATTCTAAGATAACTTTATCAAATTTATTGATATATGTAGTTAACTTTAAACATGAATCAACTTGCCTTTACATATCAAGAATAAATTTTGGATTACCTTTATACACCACTAGATTTTCTAAAATTGTAAATCAAGAATTTTATAATTCTTTTTTTAATACATTAAAAGAACATTTTCATGATATATAAATCATTAAATTTTTATCAACTTTAAAACAATTCATTCATATTCCCCTTTAAAATGATCACTATAGATACATCACAATGTAGAATAACTTTATATTTCCAATAGGTAGACATTACAAAAAATTCCTTTCTCCACAATAGTGGGAAAAACATTTTGGATTTTTATAGATTTTATGATCATTGTTCTCTACTCTTTGGCATAGTGGAATGCTTTTTTTAAGCTGAGGAAGATGATGATTATAAACAATGTCATTTGAGCCAAATATTGAACGAACTTTTTAATTAAGAATAGTAACATGAATTTCACAATCATATAAAAAACTATTGTGGATTACACTCACTAATAATCCTAGATGCTCCCTTAATCGACAAGTGAAATTAGACTCGAGCCAATGCTCTCCTATGTTCATCTCTACTAACCTGTATTTAGGAGGCTAAGCACCATCAACCTACGCTTCACATATGTCTTCCAATCATTATAGAATATGCATCCTCTATGAAATCTACGAAGGTAGTTGTTTGGATTTCCCCAAAATCCATGCATGATTAAGTTTAGATTGTTCTTATGGATTTCATATTCTTGAAAATTTTTCTATTAAAAACTCCTTTATTTCATTTTAAAAATAAAATATTTCAAGACACAATATCTTTCCCTTCATATATTCTTCATTTATTTCTAATCATAAAACATAATCCGATACCCATGTACATAGCTTAAAATACATTTTATCATAGATATAAATAATTTTCATTATAATTCAGTATGTAATTATCAACTCTTCAAATGCATTTTCCTTCAAGAATTTGGATCTTCTTTTTTACAAACAAGCTTGGGTTCTTCCAATTCTTCAATGTTCAACTCCTTCATTCTGATTATTCTTAAACATATTGACATTAACCTTAAATGACACTACATGATCGTTGATAAAAAATTCAACCCATAAAAATTATGATCAATATAATTCCTATCATGATATCACATATAAGAATAAAGGGATAACCATTATCCTCCTAGGGAAGTGGAAGATGTTATCCCCACCTTCAAGAAAGCCCTGTAGGTCACTCACCTAAGAAAACATAGCCTCACGTAAACTGTAGATTGACACCAAAACTATGGACCTCTCTCACACATGGGTAGAGTATGGGATGACCAATATCGATCAAGGGTGAGAGACATATATCTCTCAAAGAAAGAATCAACTAACTAGATTCTATCTTTTTAATAACATCCACCATATCTGAAAAACATAGCCTTCCTCTAAGAATCACAAAAAACCACTCTTCTATTGAACCACATAAATTTAATCAACCTCCACTACTTCATCTCCATTAATTCTAATGATACTCCATGAATTCTAGTCTCGCAATATGAGTGGTTATTTCATAGCTGACTATAACAACCATTCTCTTTATTATACACTTTAACATGATTTATTACATAAAATTTCACTTAAGACAACTTCGAGGATTGAGAGGTCTAGTGTCTTGGGAAATTAGGGACCTTACATAACAACTTGTAACCTAAAACCCAATATCTTTATTGAAAACTTCTTTTACATGATCACAATATTCCTTCGTACCTAGAATTGTATAGGATAACCTGAGGACATCCATAAGAAAAGGCTGAGCTATAAAGCCCTGTAAGGGATTAAAAGAGGCATAACATGAAAAAAAAAGTACATGTTATGAAATAGGAATATACATGGAGCACAATCGAATCATGAACATAAAAGAATGATATAGCATGATTATCATAACAAGGAAATGTGGTAACAACATTTAACATGATATTAGCACGAGAAAAGGATCATTTCACATGGATCTGGAGTAAAACGTAAATGTACTTGAATCAGAAAGAGTAAAACATAATTGTACTTGATGTATCATGATACTAATCTTTACCGAATGCATTGGAGCACTATCCGGGCACACCATTCTTAATCATTTCATTTCATGTATAAGTGTGCCACATGGATCATATAACATGGAATCATTAAACGTCATCATTTATTACCTGAAAAAGGAATGAAGAATTCATACATGAAACTATATAATAAATATGTAAATGTTCATAAAGGTGAATACCCTTGATAGAGAAATGGGCATGGTATTCACTACACAATGACTTTGGCTTGGAAAATGACGGTGCAATTTTGGCAGTATAACGACGTGATATAAGAATTCCAAAAAATAGTTGATGAGATAGAAAAGGGAGTCTCATCATATGTAAATGAAATATAAATTAAGGGGGTTATATCGATACATGTCCAAAAATATTTAATGGATGTTAGATTCATAATACTAAATAATTGATTGAATGTAAATGAGAAGAGAGAGATTCCTTACAGAATTTCAGCATGGTAACGTGTGTCATGGGAGGAATTAATGAGAGATAAAGATGTATCTCATAATTTAAGCATATGTAGGAAAATATGGGGGAGGTTCAAAATCATACCCTAACATTTTTAATTGAAAAAATGGTATAACAACATAATGAAATTTGGACAAAAATGAGAAAGGAAGAAATCCCTTAATTGGAAGTGTGGTACCAAGGGCTTGGGAGAGGCTTGAGAGGGGCTTATTGGGAGATTGGGGTGGCTTGGGAGGATTCTAGAGATAGGAGGGATTATTTGGATCGATATCCAAAGGTTTTGAGTGAATATAAAAGGGATATTGAGTGTTTTTATATAGGAAAGGAGAGGGAAATCTTTATTATTTAGGTTTTGGACACCAAACATTAAATTAATCAAAACCACAAACCATCCCATAGTTTTTTGACCATGGGTTTTTCCAAAGTGGAGTGGAGAAAATTATTTTATAATTCCAATGTGCTAACATATTAAAATATTAGGCACGCTTTTGTGGAGGTTAACCACACCCTCAAGGAAATCATTTTAAAATGTTAAAATATTTTTTAAGTCATGGAGGGTCCACTAAGGCACCATAATATTTATAAAACAAATATAAAATTAATTTATTTTAAAGGTAAATAATATATTTGCCGAAAATACTATTTATATTATTTTTTTACATCACTATTGGGTCATTATAATGCCATAAAACAAATTATATATTTAAACGGTATTTAATTTTTACCCAAAAATTAGACTGTCGCAGAAAATTATGAAAAATTCACCATTAAATAATTTCGAAATCGTGAATTTAAAAATAATATTCATTTTATCTAAATAATTATATAAATATGTGATTCTTTAATTTTAAAATAAAAACTGTCATTTATCGAAAATTCATTGATTTTGATAAAAACAGCTTTCAAACTTTAATAAAAATTACAATTATTTTCATAAAAATCATAAAATTATTTATATTTAATTAAAATTAATTTAGTAATAACATTTTATTAAAATAATATTTAATTAAAAAATCAATTAATTCATGAAAAATAAATTTCTTAATTGAATTTTAATACTAACTAAGAAATACTATTTATTCTTTAAAAACTATTTATTGAGTAAATAAAATAAAATGAATGTATATTATTTATTGTATAACAAAATTCCTATAATCATAGTTCTAGTGTCTTGTTACATAACCCTTTATAACACCCATATAAGGCCTAAGGAATGGTTTGCGATGGTGACAGACTCTTGGGGTGGCCCAGATAACATCGCTCAGGTGGTAATCTCTATTAACTTCCACTTCCCACATAGGCAATTACTTTAAATCATAAAATGTTGAAGATCAACTTGACCTTGTTCAAGAGAGAAGACTAGTGATGCTACCTACTTTATGAGCTCAAACAAATGTGCTTTGTATGGAGAAATTCTACTGGATGAGGCCATCGCTTCCTTTGTCTGAGTAAATTAGATTTGTTAAAGCCCTATATTTATACTAATCATGTGGCCACTATTCAACAACTATATTAGCAAGATAAAAAATTATTAATGGTATTTTAAAATCAAACAACATAAAACCATCTAAGTTCATCTATTTTTTATAATCATCTTACATAATAATACAGTTAATCAGATCAAGAGGAATTTTCATTAGTAAAAGTTTGGGTCGTTACAATCTTCCCCTCATAAGAAATTTTGCCATTGAAATTTCTATTTCCCACACTAAAATAGATGAGAGTAACTCTTCTTTTTCACTTCCTCCGATTCCCACTTTTCTTCTCCAAACCTGTGGTTTCTCCACAACTCCTTGATGAGGGGCATTGTAATATTTCGTAGAAGTTTTTCTCTATGATCTAAGATATTCACCAAATTATTTTAATAGGAGAGGTCATTATCCAATGGTAACATCTCTAGATTGAGTATATACGATAGGTAAGTTATGTACTTCCTCAAGAGTGATAAATGGAATACATCATGTACATGAGATAGGTTCGGTGGGAGAGCTAGTTGACAAGCCACTACTACAATGTGATCAAGGATCTCAAAAGGGTAGATGTACCTTGGAATAAGAATTCCATTCTTCCAAAATATCATAAATCTATTCCATGGTGATATGTAGAGGAATACTATATCTCCAACATCAAACTCTAGATCTGGTCAACAATTATTATCATAGCTCTTTTGTTGACTCTGATTAGCTTTAATGTGTTGTTGGATGGTCTTAACCTTCTCAACCATTTCTTCGACCATTTATGGACCTATGAGTTTTTTCTCTCCAACATCATCCCAACATGTCGATGTTCTGCACCTATTCCCATAATGGTTTTCATAAGAAGCATTTTGGATACTTGATTGTAAAATATTGTTGTAAGAGATCTCAACCATAAGAAGATGTTGATCCCATCATCCTTTGAGGTCCATTGAGCATGATATCAACATGTCCTCAATTGTTTGGATAGTCCACTCATATTGGACATCAATTTGAAGATGATAAGTCGTATTAAATTTTAGCTCAGCATTCAAAGAATGTGGAAGACTCTTCCAGAACACAGAGGTGAATCATGGATCTCGATCAGATACAATA
Organism: Viscum album; assembly: GCA_963277665.1. NCBI lineage: Eukaryota > Viridiplantae > Streptophyta > Magnoliopsida > Santalales > Viscaceae > Viscum > Viscum album. Next base: position 565,534,188 of record OY728131.1, read on the forward strand.
GATAATGGTACTCGATAGAGCCTTACCACTTCTCTAGTATATATCCATGCTAGTTGATCCAATGAGAAATAATCCTGAAATTCATCCAAGTGTGTAGTTTTTGTAATATTATCAACAATAACCCAAATAGCCTAGTTTACTTCGGATGTCTTTAGAAGCCCAATGAAAAAGTCCATGGTGACATTTTTCCATTTTCATGTTGGTTTGGGTTATGGATGCATCATCCCCTTAGACTTATGCCTCTCAGCCTTCACTTGCTGACATACCAAGCACTTTGATGTATACTCAATGATCTCCTTCTTCATGTTATCCCACTAATAAGTATCTCAGAGATCTTGATACATCTTTATGTTTTCTATTTTACTGGATAAATTTGAACTCTATAAATTATCCAAAGCTTATTTCTTTAACTATGGATTTGATAGAACACATAGTCTTGACCCAAATGTCCCGATTCACTATTCATTAACATTGAACTCTGAGGATTTCCCTTTTCAGATAGTTTCCACTTTCTTATGAATTCCCAAATCATCATTTTGAGCATAATTTAACCTTTCTAAAAGATACAGTTGAGATATAATTTGTGAAAAGATTTATGATGTTCCATTATTTATGATTCCCATGTCCATCTTCATCAAATCTTAGAAGATTGTAGCCTTTTAAATTCTCATCAATGATAGAATCGATGGGTCCTTTCTACTTAGATAATGCACCACCTTTTTCATTTTTCCATGGTTCTAATGGATTGAGTAGTCATAGTCTTTGATCAGTTCTAACCATCTTCTTTGGCCCATGTTTAACGCTTTCTGTGTGAATATTTTCTTGAGTCTTTTGTGATCTGTATATATTTCACACTTCTCCCCAAAGAGGTAATTCCACCAAAAAATTTAAAGATAATATATCTTCATCCAACTACAGATCATTTGTTGGATAGTTTTTCTCATGAACTTTCAATTTCCATGAAGCATAGGAAAATACTTTGTCATTTTTCATCAACACATAGTCCATTCCCTTCTTCAAATAATCACAAAATACCCCAAAAAAGATCTCCACTTGTGGGTAGTGTGAGCACGGGCGCAGTGATAAGCCTCATTTTGAACTACATGAAGCTAACATCAGATTCATCACTCCAAGAAAACTTGACTCCTTTATGAGTTAGCTTGATAAGAGGTTTTTACAAACATGAGGGATTTCTCACAAATCATCGATAATATCCATCTAACCCTAGGAAGCTACAAATATCTCTCACTGATGTTGTCCTAGGCCATCCCTCAATTGTAGCTATCTTGGAGGGATCCATATATATCTTGTTTCTTGTGATGATATGAACCAAGAATGAGACCTCCTAAAACCAGAATTCACACTTTTTTTACTTTTCATAGAGCTTCTCCTTTAGCAAGGTCTCTAGTACAATGATTAGATTCTACTCACGCTCCTCAGTTTTGGAGTATATTAGAATATCATCAATAAATACTACCAAAAATTTGATGAGGTAATCTCTAAAGTCTATATGCATTAATTTCATGAATATTTATAGAGAAATAGTTAGTCCTAAAAGCATTATTATGAATTCATAGTGCCTGTATCTTTTACAAAAATAAGTCTTGGGGATATCCTCCTTCTTCACCCTTACATGAAAATATCCCGACCGTAGATCCACCTAGGAGAAATATTGTTCTACACTTAGTTTATAGAACAAGTCATCAATTTGTGGAAGAGGATACTTGTTCTTTATCATGATTTTGTTGAGCTCAAGATAATCAATGAAAAGGCACATTGACCCATCCTTCTTCTTTATGAAGATGACTGGTGCACCTATGGTGAAGCACTTGGGTGTATAAACCCTTTTTCCAGATTCTACTGTAGTTGTTTATTTAGATCCTCAAGATCCAGAACATCCATTCTATACAGAGTCTTGGATACTGGTAATTCCCTAGGTATATGATCAATTTAGAATTCAATATCTCTTCTAGGAAGAAGACTAAGAAAGTTCTCGAGAAACACTGCAGCAAATTCCCCCAAATAGTCATGTCTTCAAGGATGGTTTATTCATTAGACTCAATCATCTGAGAAAGATATGCATGGTCATAGGGAATTAATATCCACCCTTGAGATGGTGGTGCTAAAGAAGATTCATCCTCCTCCTTACACTTGTATAGAATCAGGGGTCGATTATCCATATGGAGGGTGAATTCCCTCTCACAACAATTTATGATGTCTCTATCTAAGGAAATACAAAACATTATAAGAATTGAATCAAATTACACCATAAAGAGTATGATGAGTTTTGCTGGGATGTTCAAACCACAAATTGTGATAGTGTAGTAGTTATATTCATGGGATGTAATGATTGACCCATTTTCTATTCTCATCGACTTCTTTACTTCCATTATTTGTGGTGGTGTCGGGATTGTTCTATTAAACTCTTGGGATAAAAAAGAATGCATAGAACCAAAATAAGAAAGTACGTTCTCTATTCTTGAATGAATAACTAGCGTACCTAACACCACGTAATTTTCAAGGTTTTATTCAGCAGTAGTGATGGAAAAGATGACCCTTGCTTCCTTGGAGGTTGTTGGTTGCCTAAAAAAACCCTTGGCTTAGGGAACTTGTTTGCAACGAGGCCTCGTTATTTGAAGTTGAAGTAATGAAAAATGCATTGAGGGTTGAATGGAGCATTACACTCCTCTATCGCAGTAGCAGGGTTTTCTTGCCAATAATTAATGGCCAAGTTCCCTTCTCTTCCACACCTAAAGAATTTACTCATCCCCTTAATAAAATTTATAAGTTGACTCTTTCTGCACCTTTAGAAAGTGGGGTTCTGGATTTTCTTAGCACCATTTTATTTATCCATCAAACTGCCAGAATTAAATTCCACCTTATGCCTCTTATCCCCATGATACCCCTTAGATTTTCTAATCTCTATTTCTACTTTGAGGGCACATTGGAAAATTTATTCATATCTCTTGATTTCATAGATCACAAGGGATTTTCATAGGCTATGTTTTAGCCCACCAAAGAAGAGGTCAACCTAGCATTTGGGGGAAATGATAAAGACGAAGTCATATCATGCAAGCATTGTGATGTTTTCCTTGTACGCTTCGATGGATTTTTCATCTTTTTTCTTGAGGGAAAGGAAGTACCTTTCCATATTTAGTCAGAGGGCGTGATGAAAAAATTTATATAAAAACATTTTCTAGAAATCCTTCCATTACAATGCCATGATCTGATCCTTATGATTCATATTTTTTTATCAATTTCCTCCATTGGGAAGCTTTACCCTTCATACGATAAGTAGCCAGAAGTAACTTATCTTTTTCAGAACATTGAATGATGGATACGATCTTCTCAATGGAGTTGATCCATTGATTGGAGATCAAGGGATAAGATGATATATTAAAAGTAGGAGGCCATTGTACCATGAAGCTATAGATTACAGATTTTTCTTTCTTAATAGGGGCTGAATGTTCCTCTTGACCCATGTTTATATTCAAAATTTGAGTTAACTGAGAGAGTATCGTGACAAAGTTTGCGGTTCCCACTCCCATCATATTGGTAATCTCATTAGAATAGGCATCACATTGATCTTCTTATTAGTTTTTTACCTGATTCGTTCTATTACATGCCATTGGCTAGAATAAAACAAAAGTTCGAGGTAACACATAAAGAGGGAATCTAATGACAAAAAGAGATAACTTATAAATTACATTTATTTCCTTAACTTATCTATGATAATAATGATATAATTCCCAACATTTATTCTTAGGAGAATTTTTTAAATTCCATTAATAATGGTCCATACTAATATTAGGAATTTACCAAAGCATAAACCTCGAGATTGTCGTAACCGAGAGTGGAGTAAGGCCTGTTGTCATACAGCAGTTCCAGTTTGAATCTATCTCAAAGCGGTGTTTTTGGGATTTACCCCAAGATACATCTGTGCCAGATCCACCTCAACCTATGATTATCCAGACATGGATGTATTTTCTTGATAAACCACTTATTAAATACTCAAAAAAATTAGGAATGTTTTTATTATACTTATTATTATCCCAAAGGCTTTCACTTGGATTTTCTAATCATGATCCCAAAAATAACTAAACCTATCCTCTGATACCAACTATAACAACTATACTCTTTATTACACACTTTAACGTGATTTTTTACATAAAATTTCACTTAACACAACTCTGAGGACTGATAGGTCTAGTGTCTTAGGAAATTATGGATATTACATAACAACTTAGAACATAAAAACCAACACCTTTATTGAAATATTATTTTACATGACCACAACATTCCTTCGTACTTAGAATTTCATAAGATAACCTGAGGACATGCATAAGAAAAGGGTGAGATATAATGACCAGTAAGGGAGTAAGAAAGACATAACATGAATAATATTGTATATGTTAGGAAATAGGCATATCAATGGATCATAAAAAAATGAACATAAAAAATGATATAGCATGATTATCATAACATGGAAACGTGGAAACAACATTTAACATGATATTAGCATGTTCCAAGTCTCATTGTACATTGAGAATGAGTAAACCTTAATTTAACTTGAATTAGAATGATTAAACCCTAATTTCACTTGATGTGTCATGATACTAATCTTTACCCAATGCATTGGAGCACTATCAGGGAACACCCTTCTTAATCATTTCCTTTCATTCATAAGTGTGCCACATGGATCATATAAAATAGATTCATTAAACATCATCATTTATTAAATGATAAAGGAATGTGTAATTAATACATGAAACTCTATAATAAATATGTTAATTTTCATAATGGTGAATACCCTTGATAGAGAAATGGGCATAGTATTTACTACATAATGACTTTGTCATGGAAAATCACGATGGAGTTTTAGTAGCATAACAGAGTGACATAAGAATTCATAAAAAATGTTAATGGTAGAGAAAGGGGTTTCTCATAATATGAACCTAAAACGGACATTAAGGGTTTCATATAGATACATTTTCCAACATATGTAATGGAATTTAGATTCATAATACAAAATAATTGTTTGAATGTAAATGAGAAGAGAGAAATTCCTTATGGAATTTAGGCATGGAAGTGAGTGTAAATGGGAGGAATTAATGAGAGAGAAATATGTATCTCAAAATTAAAACATAATTAGGGAAGTATGGGGGAGGTTATAAATCATACCCAAAGATTTTTAATTGAATAAACGGACTAGCAACATAATGAAATTTGGACAAAAAATGAGAAATGAAGAAATCCCTTACTTGGAAGTGTGATCCCAAGGGCTTGGGAGAGGTTTGAGAGGGGATTATTGAGAGCTTGGGGGGACTTGAGAGGATTTTATTAAGATTATGGAAGAGTTTGGTCGAGCTCCAAAGGTTTTCAGTGAAGAGGAATGAGATATTGAGTGAGCTTATATAGGAAAGGAGAGAGAATTCATTATAATTTAGGTTTTGGGAACCAAACATTAAATTATTCAAAACCACAAAACATATCATGGTTTTTTCCCATCGTTTTTTTCTATTGGGAGTGGAAAAAATTATTTTATAAGGCCAATGACCGAACTTATTAAAATATTAGTCTTGCTTATGTGGAGGTGAGTCAAACCCTCAAGGAAATCATTTTAAAAAGTTAAAATATTTTATATATCTTAGTGGGTCCACTAAGGCACCATAAAATTTGTCAAACAAATCTAAAATTACATTATTTTAATGTTAAAACATATATTTTTAGAACATAATTTTTATATTATTTTTTTATATCACAATTGGGTCATTATTATGTCATAAAACACATTATATATTTTAACGGTATTTAATTTTTACCCAAAAAATTGACTCTCTCAAAAAATCATGAAAAATTCACTGTTATATAATTTTGACATCTTGAATCCAAAAATAATATTAATTTTATCTAAATAATTTAATAAATATGTGAATTCTTACATTTAATATAAAAACCGACATTTATAAAAAATTCATGGGTTTTGACCAAAAACCACTTTCAAACAAAAATAAAAATTAGAATTTATTTTAAAAATTATACGATCATTTATATTTAAAAATAATTTACTTTTGTAATATTATTTTATTAAAATTATATTTAATTAAAAATTTCATTATTTTATCAAAATAGATTTTTTAATTGAATTTATATATTAACTAAAAAAATACTTTTTGGGCTTTAAAAACTATTTACAAAGTAACAATAATAAAGTCAATGTATATTAATTATTCTATAAAAAATGCACATAATAATAGTTCTAGGGTCTTGTTACCTAACACCTTATAATACCCACATAAGAACTAAGGGTAAGGTGTGCGATGGTCATATACTCTTGGGGTGGTTTAGATAACATTGCTTGGGAGGTAATCTCTATTAACATTAACTTCTCCCATAGGCAATTCTGTTCAAGCTTAACATATTGAATCTCATCTTGGACTTGGTCAAGATAAAATCCCAGTGATGCTACCAACTTTCCAAGCTCAGACAAATGGGCTTCATATGGAGAAATTATACTAGATGATACCATCACTTCCTTTGTCTGAGTTAATTGGATTTGTTAAAGCCCTATTTTTATACTAATCATGTGGTCACTAATTAGCTGATATATTAGCAATAATAACCATTATTAACTATATTTTAAAATCCAAAAACATAAAAACAAATAAGTTTATATGTTTTATATAACCATATTAAATAATTATACATTTATTCAGATCAAGAGGAATTTTTATTAGTAAATTTTTTGGTCGTTACACCGACACTCTAATAGTAGGACTAGAAAAATACTTAAATTACAATAAGGAATTACCATGAATCCTATCATAGACATATTTATCCCATAATCTTCATAAACTCTACAAGGTTTCTTATAATTTCACCCATCAATATTCAGAAACCATCCTCAAATTGCAAGCCATTACATACATCAGTCTTTCATTTGGGGTCAACTAGAGTTCACCCTTTATAAGCATCCATACGTTCCTCAATATTAATAGGAGGTATATTTTTCTCCTCCATATAAAATTCATAAATCCATTCTCACTATCCAATGGGTATGAAAAAGTAACATGTAGATTATTGTATCTTCCTGCCACACCTTAGGGGGTCTCACTTAATTCTATAGTCAGAACTCGCCTTCTCAACTTAATCACTAAAACATCATAAGTACAATAATGGGTGATCAATTCATACTAAGGCTGGTTCCAACGTACCTCCATTATACTACAAATAATCTATGAAAAAAATATTTATCTACTAAGGATAAAATCACCCTACTATAAGATGGGTGAGTGAAAGCTAGTCTCTATTAGTGGAATCTCTCTAGTAGATAAATGTCTAGCCTGGGTTTCTACTAGGATCTCCAACTCCAAAACATATGATGCATAACGAATAGAACACACCTACATCAACCAATATAAAGGTCCATAAAATAACAAATATAATAATAATATGGTTTACACTTTCTATCACCTATCCATGGTATCCTCTATGTCCATAAAATTGAAACTCAGACTGCCCTCACTCTAAGATGGACAAAAACAAACCAAAGGTGGAATTTTTGGGATAAGTTTATTGAATCATACAATCCCAAATAATCTACAACAACCTAATATTTCACAAAACAATTCATCAGTAATAAATAATGTTTAAAACAAGGTGGTTTCCAATCTAATAAAAAAATTCAATATGAAGGTCTATCTATGACAATACTGTAACTATTTGTAAGTGGAAAGTTAATCTATTTCCATAATTGGGGTGTATCTATGCAAAGAATCTCTACCAACGATTTCTTGGGTGACTCTAACTTAGGCAATGTAATAGGAAAGCACACCCACACCTATAATTAATTTATCTAGAGTCTCCAAATAAAACATTGAGCGAAAATAATTTCATTAATAAATAAGCCGATAAGACACCTCGCAATGTCCATGGGGCTTAATTTTTACTATAACATAATCAAACCACGCTAATGAAATATCATTATCCACCATTAAAACTAATTCATCAATAAATGATAAAACTAAAAAAAAGATAGAGTAATATCATTATGAGTTTTATAAAACAATACCACCCCTTAATAGCTCACATTGTTGTGTAGGGAGCTCAAAGAAAGAATTGATAACTAGTTATTGCGTGCCCAAACTAGAAGAAAATGTGATTTTTAGACTCCACCAGATCCCCTATCACCCTAGGATTAGGTTTTAATTGATTTTCAGAATGAAAAAACCATATATAACCATTGGTAATTTCATGAAACTCTACAAAAACTACAATATGCTCCACAGAGAATCCAACACTAAGTATGCAGGGGATAAAAACAACCTTATATTGCATAGAAAAGATATATCATCATCAAATTTCCAAAACAATGCCTCACTGCTCAATAAATGTTGATGAAAATTCTTAACTATAGGCATAGGATCATAATAACCCTACCTCTACAAAAAAATATATCTATTAACAGGTAACAATATTCATTGATTGGATGAACCAAAAAGGATTAGAGAATATATGGATGAGCGGATAAAAGAAGTAAAAATTCTAATGTGTAGAAAAAGATGTATAGAATGTTCCCAATAATAGTTTCGGTATGTTTATCTGGATAAATCATAAAAAATTAATGATAGAAACCTCAAAATATTAAAAGATTTGATATATTTAAATATAATTTATAATTAATTTATAAATAATAATTAACTCATCTTGGATATTATTTTCTCATTGATGAATTTGGTTAACCCTCTAATCATACCATCACTTTGATGAAGGATCCAAAGAATATTAGATCCATTAGTATCCACACAATCCCCATGAATCTCAAAACACCAATGATGGAACACCGAGTACTATCATGGAGGTACCAATCATCTTACATCATTGACTACAGACCAAAATAAGACTCCCTTCAGTTGTGAAGGAATCTTTCTTGTTATGTTGGTCATGAAAGGGAGGATAAAGATGGAAAATTTTCATTCTTAATAGAGTTATTCATTGAATTATCTTTAGTATTGGGAGAGATCACTTGATCAAAATATTGTGAGAAATAGTTTTTTACTATACAAATGATATAAGATGGATTATATAATTAAACATAGAGAAATAGGTTTAGTACATTGGCTGTTAACTAATATCTCTCTTTCAAGTACACCCCATACTTAATAAAAATAATGATGATAATAATAATAATAATAATAATAATAATATTTCTATGTCATTAACTAACTCACATATTTTTAAAATACCATTTTTCAAAAATATATAAATTATTATTTATTTAAATTATATTAAATAAACTATATCATTTACATCTTGAACTTTAACTCTACTCATCAACCCTCATCAACATTTATAAAAAATTCTATAAAAATTATTTCTTTAAATAAATAAATACCATTACATTATTTTTTTAATAAATAAATAAATAATATATTAATATATATTTAATATTCAACACACATATATTTCAAAATAAAATTACAAATGACAAAATTTATGCAATCAAAATAACTTGAATAATTATTATTCCTCAGTTTGTGGAATAATATATTTTTTATATTAAATTAAAATATAATTTAATTGGGATTATGGATACACTTACTTTGTGGCCCTTTTGGTATCTTTCATAGTGTAATTATGTGTGATGTCCTAAAGTATAATATTAAAATACATTGACACGTCAACGAATCCCTAGAGAAATACATTAATGTTACGATGAAAATAAACTTATATGAATGCTTATTAAGTAACATAATATCTCCTTTTTATATATCATCAAACTGGTTTCATACTTTTTTCATCAACTAATATACTTGAATATCGTTATTTATTTCTTAAAAATGTGCTCTTTGATAAACTGTTTTGGCTATGGACTTAATTGGGGAGTTTTATTTCAATCAAAGGGCATGAGATATCATTTTCCAGTATGGGAAGGGATAAATAATTTCTTGACATATTCAAATAATTTCATATCACTTAAAAAATAACCAAAATTTCATACTTTTCTATGATCATATATTATCCCAATTTTCATTAATACATTAAAGTACGTGATTCATGATATGAAGGTTATGGGGTTCCACAGAAGCATGTCGGGCGTTTCCTAAGAAAATTTTCCATTACAGTCTTTGGATTTAACCTTAGAGATATATAGAAATGAATTTCTAGAATCCAAAAATATATGATCCTTTCATATATAATTTATAATTTATTTATTTAATTAAATAATTACCATTTGTTGAAATATTTCTACACCAATTAATCCGTACACCACTCTTGTTGTACAATTGTTGTGCTAGAGAAAACAAGTATATATTCCCCCTAGTGATGATACACACGTGCTCCATGATACTTATATAATTTCCTTAGAATTATATTTATTTTAGAATCGATGAATCTATCCCTTTTGACAATCACCAATGATCGCAACCCAATCATTCAAGGAGAGAAGAATTCATTTTAGTGGAGGAGTTGAATTTATCTATTTTCTATAAAGAATTCTCATGATAATGATCTCTAGGGATTGAGTAGATTTTTTCTAGAATTATATGTGTACAATTAAATATGTGGATATTATTTTCACACCCTTAGATCGTATCATAATTGGGTTTAAATAGTGATAGGGTCAGTAAATAATAATTTCACAAGAGACCTTATTATTTTCATAATCTCTAACGAGTCCCATGTCTAATAATAATATAATTATTATTATTTAATTAACATGTTCTAAAATCATGGATAGAAAAAATATTATTTTTCTTAAATACGCAAATTTAAATTTATTCAAACAAAATTTAATATAAAATTTCACCTCAGACCAATAAACTTGATCTGCCCATCCTACTCCATATTTATTTATCCTTGAATAATTAATAAATAAATAATTAAATAAATTTCACTAAATTATTCTCTAATAAATATATAAGTATTATATTCATTGAAATATTGGATACATATTTATTATATATTCATATAACTAAATAAATAAATATTTTGTTACATGGGAATAAACTAGAATAAAAAATATTTTATATTTATGTAATTAAATAAATAACTAACATATGAATAAATATTTATCAGATATTAAACTCACATATATACTCTCTTGAATAAACAATTATTGAATATATGTGATCAAACCAACATTAATAGTTATAAAACCACGTATGAGAATGATGTTTATCCAACATGTTAAATTAAAATGTAATTTTACCAAGGTTCTCTATACACATAGTTTGTGACCCTCTAGTCCCCTTTCATAGTGATATTGGGCCATACTACTTAATGTAAAAGGTTATAATCTAGAAAGACACCAATGGTTTCATAGAGAAAGAAGTTAATGTCACAATAAAATGAAACCTTCTATGAATGTACACTGAGTGATATCAAAAATTAATCTTAATATCTCTATTCAAGTTGGTTTAATACCAATGTCATCAACTTATATACTCAATGTATCTTTCATTGAATTTATAGAAATAAAATTTATCGTGAATTCCACCATAGCCATAGACTTGGCTAGATAGTCAATTTAAATTAAACGACCTAATTTATAAACTTCCATTAAAGTACAGATGGGATAAATCCTTTATTTTCCTTACTCTTTATTACAACATTCATCATGATTCACCCAATGCATTTTACTTCACCATGAGCATATATCCTCATAGTTTTCATTAAAAAAGTAAATGACTCATGAATTTTATTAATAATAATATTAAATTATAATAATCATTACACTTTTATACATATAGGAATATACACGAAAATATATTAATGTGGATTTTATATTGGATGGCCATGTTCTCATAATATCTGGTACTAATGATTACCGAGGGCATACAAATAAGAAAGTGTATCAAAGTCCTATGAGTCTCCAGCCCAGATAGCCTCTATTATTTCTATCTCATCAAATGGTATCATTTTGTTATAGAACATAAATATATGAATACTATTTTGGCACTCTTATGTTATCATCATATTGGGGAAATTTTATGTTATTTTAGTGAAAAAAGTACAGTTATGAAATTATCACATACTATGTCTCATATAAGAATGATCATGATGTGATTATATATTTAATTAATATTTAAATAAACGAGTGTATGTAATCATAACTTACTTAGAAGTTGGCTTTGGGGAACCAACTCCAACATAATCCCACTTACACTAGATCTAACTACTAACAAACGTTAGTCTGTAGCTCTCACATAATGTCCATGATTTTAGTGAGATAAATATTTTGTCAAAGGGTCATAAATATTTTATTTTGTAGAAAATCTACCCACAACAACTTAACACCCTTGATAAACCAACCTCAATATATGATATTTATGGAGTATGTGTTTATTCACTTGATGTGACATTGACTCCTTTATGAGAGCAACCATTAAGGTATTATAATAATACCATGTGACCTGATCTCTAATGCCAGGGACCAAATAAAGATATTTGAAAACATTCGAATTATAAATATCTTCTTTGGCTTCATTAAAGCCAATATATGGTCTGAATCCATTATAGAATCAGGGAAAACTTGATGCTTTGAACTCTTCCAGCTCGTAGATCCTCTGTTGAGACTAAATACATATCCTCATTTTGACTTCATATAGTTCTGATCTATTTGGAAACTAGAATCAATATATCCATGATGACTTGTTCCTTATCTCCTTCATATACCAAGTACATATCCTAGTATAGATTATATTCTTAAGGATATACTTTACAGTATATTGATCCTATTCACCCAGATTAGCTTGATATGTAGCCTCTATTCTTAAGGATTAAGCAGAATAATGCATTGTATATAACATGGAATACATGATAGATCCTATCATAAAACGTTTTTGGGATCTTAATCATTCTATCTATTCTGTTGTGTTTGAGGGAACATTTTATTGGTGACATGTATACCATGTGACACCATAAAAAATCCCCTAAGGGAATGTTACATACTAAATCTATTTAGTATCTGGTAAATTTATGTACTTTGACTTAGTTTATTCAACCTATTTGATATATAATGAATGATATTGACTCAAATGACATATACTAGTTCACCCAAGTCCTTTATGGAGGAGGAATTTTCTAACTAGTCCTTTAATGACTATAAGACTGGTATTTCATTTCTAATAAGTAATATTTCATCAATACATATAAATCATAATAGAACCCCACTCAAAATAAACCTCTTATGGACACATGGTACACATTCATTATTTATGATACTAAATTCTCTTATGGATTCATCAAACTGAATGCTCTGTATGCTAGATGACTATTTTTACCCATAAACGAATCTTTGAAAATTTAATAACTTATTGAATTTTTCTTGAATCACAGACCCTTGAAGTTGTGTCAAATAAAAATATTCTTTAAGGATTCCATTAAGAATATATATTTTAACATCCATCTACCAAACCTCATAGTAATAGAAAGATTCCATGGAAAGTAGAATTAAAAGGTATTTAAGCATGGAGACTGGAGAAAATATTTCATCATAATCAATTCATTGAATCTTCTCAAAACCATTAACCACTATACATGCTTTATAGGAAATTACATTACCCTCCACTTCCAGTTTTCTATTAAATACCCATTTACACCCAACATGCTTTAAATAAACTAGTGGATTGACCATAACCCAAACTTTTATTTGATACATGGAATACAACTCATAATTTATAATTTCTTATCATCTTATGGCTTCTGAGCTCACCACTAACTCCCTGTAGGAAATATGATAATTATTTTCAACTAATAACGAGTCACTATCTTCAGTGACTATAAACTTATATCTTTCTATTTAACTAACCTCTCTAGTTATCCTATGATGTCAATGATTTTTCTAGAGAAACATCTTCCATGGGGACCTATGCAATCTGTTCATATACCAACTCTTGTGTATCTTGAGCATAAAATTCATCTATGTCAATCTTTCCCCCTCTATAATCCTTTAGTATTTTATACCTCTCAAGAAAAATGGCTTGTTTTGTGATGGAAACATTCTTGTATGAGGGGTTGTATATATAACATCTTATTGTTTCCTTGGGACACCCGATAAAGGTTCACTTCATGCCTCAGGGTGCTAGTTTTTTCCCCAAAGTCAACCTTAACAAATGAATCACAACCCTATGCATGAATATGTGACAACATGAGTGTATTTTCACTCCATAACTCCAAAGGAATACCATTGTCTATTTTATTCAGTACAAAATTTAGTGTATATGCAGAAATGTGTAATGCATATCATCAAAAGGATAATAGAAGGCTTTCATGGCTAATCATTGACCTTACCCTATCATGAAAGGTATGGTTCCTCATTTCAAAAATTCCATTCTAATGTGGTGTATAAGGGGGAGTGATTTGGGATATAATCCCGCACTCCTATAGATATTTTATGAATTCTTGGTTTAGATATTCACCACCTTGATTAGATTGAAGCTTATTTTTCTTCTTACGAAGTTGATTCTCTACATTATTCTTGAATTATTTGAATTTCTCAAAATATTCCAACTTATACCATATGAATTAGAAATATTCATATCGAATTAAATGATTATTAAAAGTAATTAAGAATGTTCACACACATATAGATTCTATTAAAAATGGTCCATGAAAATTAGAGTTCAAAATTATTAAAATATATATTAATCTTTCCCTTTTTCCTCCAAAAGGTGGATTGGTTATTTTTCCTTGTAAAAAAGCATGAAACCTTTCATGTGGTGTTATCTCAAAAGAGTTTATGTATCCATCTTGATAGTTAAGGGACCAACCTTAAACATTACATATTCTAGTGTATTTAGACCAGAATTCACTTTATTTTCCCAAATATCTTTCAGGTTTATAGTTTTAGGGAATTAAGACACAATTCATACATAATTAAATATTACATCACAAGGTGGAAAATTTCAATAAATATCCATTTTACAATAATATAAAACTTATTAAATGAAACACGTTTTTTTTCATGAAAAATATTCATTACATTCAACTATAATTTTTCTTTGTCATTAACCATCTTTTAACTCTGTTAAAAACATTTTAAAACATGGTATAACCATAAAAATCATAGTAAGGGATATAAAATAATAGAAATAAATCACTTGCTCTATGATTAATTATAAGTTTTTCCTTTTTAAAAGTACGTTTTGGGCTCAATATAATCTTGTTCGTACCCAATAAATTATCTTCCCTATCCAAA
Organism: Viscum album; assembly: GCA_963277665.1. Taxonomy (NCBI): domain Eukaryota; kingdom Viridiplantae; phylum Streptophyta; class Magnoliopsida; order Santalales; family Viscaceae; genus Viscum; species Viscum album. The sequence continues at coordinate 565,549,390 of OY728131.1, forward strand.
TATTTCCATAAAACATTTCATAAAAAAATAAAGGAAAAATAAAAATCAGATAATTTTCTTTGAAAACATGATAAACTCATGAAATATTTTTCACGAAGTTATACAAAACACTCCTAACAAGTAGTAATTAATTTCTTTTTAAGATAATATCATTGATTACCTTTTTATAAATTATAATAAATACTATAAAAATCCATAGTAATAATAGATAAAACCAATAGGTATCTTGGGACATCATAATCCATATCACTATTACAAATGGAATAAACATTTGGTTAATTTCCATACCCAATTCTTTGGAGGGATATCATGGACCCTTCTATATTTGGTTTATAACATAACCATCCATCATTAGTTTATAGTGTAACCACACATCCTTGGTTTATAATGTAACCAATCGTCATTGTTTTATAATGGAACCACCAATAAAAATAAATAATATCCAATATACTTAACAAAATAATATCACATAAAATCTTCCAATTTTTAACATTACACTAATAAAATATATTTTTCCCCCATTAGAAAACATTTACAGATATTGAAATATCCATTCCATTTAAAAAACCATTTTGAATAAGAAAGTACCAAAAAAGAAAGGAGGGCTTATCTTTAATGAAAACATAAAGTATTGTAAAGGAATAAAAATGTCATATAATGGTTAAAGTGGAGGGAAAGGTCCTTATCTCCATATCTATTAAAATAGAACATTCATTTTGTCTTTCTTAAAGAAAGTCAAACATTCCATAAAAAAATTTATTTTTTTAAAAAAAATAAAGAAAGTAAAAATAGGGTTAAATTTTCCTTTAAAATACTTTTATATTCATTTAAAAACATAAAGAAATATTTTTTATAATATGTACATGGAGGAAAAATACAAATAAAATAAATCTCAAAGACATTTAAAATTGACATTTTTAGTAAAATAGTCCCTTACTACTTTGGAAACATTTTAATTGTAATCCCTATCAAAGAATAAAATAAAATATATTTGGTGGTGGTGAGAATAAATAAATTAAAAATATAACATTATAAGGGGGATGTACAGACATCTCATAAAAGAAGAAAGGTGCAAAACATCAAAATATGTTTCAATTAAATGAGATTGAGACGAAGTCTCTTACATTGAATCCAAATCATCTCACACATTCTTTATCTTCCAGACTAATAAACTTATGTTATTTATTTACATTATTTAGAACCCTTTTTCAAGTTTATTATTACATTTATTTCACTTATTATAATTTTATATGCAATAACATAATCATTCAAGTTTATGTTGGATATTTTGATGATATTCGGTTTGTATGTCCAAAATGAGTTTGATAGGTTGATTATGGTCAATGAGGTCATTATTACATCATATACATAATAATAATGATTATATAATTATCAATTTTTTATATCAATTGTAATTTGAAAATTTATAATTAAATATGGTTATGAAAAATGAACTATTGTACAATCATGGAGATGATAGGCTACACGTACACATCTGTAATATTTCTATTTTTAAATAATTAATATAAAAATAAAGTGAAAAATATTTTATTCTTATAGAATGTTAATTATATCATAAATACCATATTACTTGTTTTAATATAATTTTATATATCATCTATATAATTTTTTTATAAAAACTAATCACATCATTTCACGAGGTAGTAGTTTTTTGTACAAGTGAACGATGTTATCATTTTTTTGAGTCAAAAAGGTAAAGAAATAAAATGATATATTTCTTTATCTATAATGATAATTATGTCATGAATGTAATACTAATTTAGATTATTTCACATGTATTCATTAAATTTATACTTATTACCTTCCTTGTAATGTTTTAGGGAAAAATGAATCACATATCTTCGGTAGACGGTCATCCGCCGTAAACACGAGTGATGTTATTAATGACCATTTGAGAGAAAATGAGATAAAGATAGGTCATTAACTTAACGTAAAAGAATATTTTTATATATAAGATTCTTTTTTTATTATATTAAAATGTTTTAAAAAGAATTTAAAGAGGTGGAGAAAGAAAAAAATAAAAACTCTTATTAAAGAACGTTACATGTTCTTTGGGTAATCTCCTGAGGTTGGAACCAAAAGGGTTTATTGGATGGATTTATGATTAAAATAAGGGATCCAAGTCATATAGAGGAAGGTAAATAAGGAATTTTTGTAGGTATTATTTGATCCAAATGGATTTTAATGTGTTAATAAGAGAGGAGAGAGGGTGGCCTTTTATAAGTGAGGTGAGTGGCACACATGTATTTACTGAAAAGAAAAAGGCATACCTATATTTTTCACCTGATAAAGTATCCAAAAGGGTAATTTTTTTATCATTATATATTATAGGGTCTAAATATGTTCATATAATATATTTTATACAAGTTATTAGGTCATTTTAACCCTTATCATTTTAGTTTTACTTCCGGAAAATCTGTTTTTACCTTAACTATGGTAATTAATTTTTAATGTTTTTACTATTAATTATGCTAAAAAGTAATTTTAACCTATTAGATAATATAAATTATTATGATAAAAAATATTTAATCCATTTTACCAAATTCAATTAACATAATTAGAAAAATTTAATTTAAAACAAAACCTGTAGATGTGACAGAAATGCAGTTTTTCAAGAACAATATTTTTCAAGAAAAAGATGATTTTATATTAACACTGTTACTACTATTAATAATAATTGTATGAATATTAATTAATATTTATTTATATATAATATATAAATTTAATTTAAAACATCTATGATTAGGGATTATTTTAATTAATTAAAATAGAGAAACATTATGTACTTTAAAACTTAGTATATTAAAAATTAATTAAGTGGATTAAATATAAATAATGAATAATTATGTTACATAAAATAATATTAAAACTATAATAGAGATTTTATAAAACTTAATTTATTGAAAATAAATGGTAGTTTTACAAAAATCATTACTTTTCACTATTCACTGAAAAATCAATATTTTCTGAAAAATCCCAAAAATTCACAATTAGTTAATTTTTATATGATTTTTTAAAAAATGATTTTAAATTTATAAAATACAATTTATAAAATTTATATAATTTAATTATAATATTTTCTTTTAAAATTCAATAAAAATCATTTTTGTAGAAAATATATTTTTGATGAATAAAATGTCATTTCCAAGAATTTATTGATAATTTACTAGGAATTTTTAAATATATTTATATCGACAAAGAAATTTATATATATTTCCTTAATTATTTAATAATATGTATACCAGCTAATATAATGACATGTAAAAATGGTCAATTTTAAAATAATAGTATTTCATTGTTCGTTTAAGATCAGTGTTGCGTGTCGTAGATCATATCAAACATAGACACCTTTTAAAGTTAAAATTACTTAATCTTTATAATGGATATAACTATCTAATTCACAAATATGAAAATTATTTTTTATTTAATTACCCGGGTTTTTATATTCTTCCCCCCTTTTGGAAATTGAATCCTCATAAATTTATTCCCTTATTAAATAAGTGTGGAAAACATTCCCTCATAGAATTTTCAGATTTCAATATTTCCCCTTCAACTAGACAGTTTTTATATAAACCATTAATCCAATGAATTAATTTATTCCACAGTTCTTACTCTCTATGATCAATAATACAAACTAGATGTCCCTGATAAGAAATTTTCTCTTTCAAAAGAACTACTTACACGCTAAAAAATGAGATGAATCTGACACATATTTCTTTAACATTGAAACACGAAATATGTTGTGTAACTAGGATAAACTTAGAGGCAAGGACACTCGATAGGAAACTAATCTAAATTTTTCCATTATTTCATATAGTCCCATGAACTGTAGATTTATCTTCCCATTATAACTAAAATGCATGCCACTTTTCCTGGGAGAAAATTTTAGAAAGTCATGATCACCTACCTGATTTGAGTTATCTTCTTATGTTGCTGAATCAGCTACACCTTCTCATCAATTTCCTCAACCAAATATAGTCTCATCAACTTATTTTATCCCACTCCATCCTAAAAAATTGGAGTTTTAAATCAATTTCTATATAATTACTCAAAAGGCTTCATCTAAATATTATAATAAAAACTATTGTTATAGAAAAAATTAACCAAATAAAGATATTGATCCGAAATTTCCTTTTTATCCATTGAATAAGAATAAAGAATATAATCCTTAGTCTAAATTATTCACACATACATTCCATCAGATTGAGGATAAAAAGATGTACTGAAATTTAATTTAGTACTAAATGAATTTAGAAGGAATTTCCAAAAAATTATTATAAAATCTGGGATCTTAACTAGAGATAATAGGGAGAGGAACTCCATTTATCGTGACTATCTCATTGAGGTATAGTTGATAATGTTTATCTGAAGATATAGTATCTCAAATATGAAGGAAATGTGAGGATTTAGTTACTCAATCAACAATAAACCAAATTGAATTATTACATCGAGATGTATTTGTTATTCCCCTATGAAATCCATTAATATATTTGTAAGGTCCCATATTTTTCTAGGTGTGACTATCTCTATGTTTTTAGTTAATTTTTTTTTGAGTTTTTCCTCATCTTTAAACCATGGTGGCTGTGTTTTCATTTTGGAAGTCTATTGTTTGAATAAATTAGTCTTGGGTTGTGAGGAAGCTTAATAAAACTAGATATACTTTATTGGGGAAATGAATTAAAGATAAGGTATGTATGGTTTTTTGAATTAATGGAGTAAGGCTATAAATTTTTCAAGTGTTTCCATGGAATATTGGTATGTTTAGAAGCCTTAATGGGGGTATGAGTTGTTTGATAGTTAAATTGGATGAAAAACCATATACATAACATTTACATGTTGTATAAATTGATTACATATCATGTAATGTTTGGGTGAATTTAAATATTTTCATCCAAGGTGACAGGTTTTTTAGCATATCCCATTAAAAAGAGTTACACAACATGTAATTATATTACATTCCATGTAATTACCTATCCTGTTATTTTAATGTATGCCATATGATTGATTTTTCCTTTCATCTCACTGTAGTCTTCACCTTTCTACCCTATAGAATTCTCCAGATGATTTTGGAGTGCCAAAGTACCTTTCGAACATTCTAAAAATGTGATAAATCCTTGGTAAGTGGTTTTATTTAGGTTTTTCTACTCTATCCCTTGGTTCTCCAACCATTTTGGTATAATACCTTGATCATGTGAATTATTGGTTTTTATCTTGATCAGTTTTGATCTAGGATCCTATTGGTGATCATCTGCACCTTATTCCCTTAGAAATTTTCCATTGGAAGAGTTGTGTTCTTCACTGGTTAAAGGTAGGTGGTAAAAATATTAACACTATGGGTTTATAATTTCCTAGTATTTGATAATATTGTGAATGAACATATGTCATGTGGATCTGAATTAATTAAATAATGATTGGGATTATTCCTTGGAGTTTTTTGGCTTCAATTGTTTATTGACCTAGCTTATGGCTACCCGTTGGGTGAGTGAACCTTGTACATAATTGAATTGGATAATGGATTAATGTGTTTTTATCATGAAATCAGAACATAGGTGATTTATTGATATATAATATCTAAGTTATGTCTTATTGCTTATTTATTTTACTATTTAACAAATTGTCGAAAAGGAAAATGAAAGAGGTAATTAAAAGACAAATGGTAATTCACATAATTAACCATGGATCCTTATAACGTGAAATTGTAATATCCATGTTGTTATTACATGTCTTGTGATACTTACTGAAATGCTTATATATTAGACATGGACTTGACACATTTACACTTACATGATATAATTATTATATTGAACATGCTCAGCCTAGTCCCATGTTATAACCATTATAGGGATTTGAACCATATGTTTTAATGCTTATAAGGCTTTGACCTAGATGCTGTAATGATTATATTATGAAGGGTAAACCTAGTCCCCTAATATAATTCGTATAAGTCTTTGACCCAGATGACATAATGCTTATAGGTATTTGACTCATATTGTTGTTGTTATTTTACCATGGTTGTATGCTTTTGGTTGGCATTATATGAGACATGCTTAGAGATATTCTAGCATGACGCTGAAATAGGTTATTTTACCATGGATATATTTTTGTGATTGGAATGGTTATGAGACACTCTCTAAGATATTCCAGCATGGAGTCGATGTAAGTTGTTGTTGTATTTTATTATTTATTGAATAAACTAATACACATGTCCATCATTTAATTTCATACACTTCTTATCAGACTGGTTTTTTTACCATGGTGGTTTCAACCTAATGTGTTATACTCACACCCCATTCGAGCCTCCATTTAGTAATAGAGCATATTACATGGATATAGTTTGGGATAAGGGAAAATGACCTTACAGTTGATTTTCTTTATTGGATGGTCTATAGTTTGGAGATGGGGTCGAAGTTGGGTTCATGACCAGGGTATGTTGAGTCTTTATTTGAGACTACTAGTATTTTATTTGTATTATTTATAGAATAACTTTTAGATACAATCTATCATGTCATTAAATTATTCCTTGAGTCTTCCATGGAATGTTCAATTGGATTTTATTGTTTGTTTCTGGTATATTATATTGTTTCCATTATGTCAACACTTTTTTATTTATGTATTATTATTGTATATTTTCCACTGTGTTTTAAAATATGAATCCAGGGGTAAAGTCTCCACAATATACTTATCAAACCATTTCTACATGGTTATTTCCATAGAATATGGGGAGGCGTTCTTGGGGTCTCTTAACTAACATTTTATTGCCATGTGAGAGAGTTCCATATTGGGGGATGTTACAAAGTGGTATCAGAGTAACCTATTTTTATTTTCTATTTATTAAATTTTAGAAAAGGTAAAAATGATAATAGTATGTGGAAAGTCATGGTAATGATCTTGGGCATGGGAGTAGATATCCAATATATGAGGCAAAATCCAGGTGCCCAGGGATGAGATTACTGTTTATACTGTTTTTTATTACTGTTGATGTTATTTCAACTTGGGTGATTCACATGTTGTGTGAGGTTATTGTTTTATGATTTTATTGGTTCTTGATATTTGTACCCATGGCACGATATGATGCGAGACGTGTATGCATACATCAAAATAGGCACATAGAAATATATATACATGCATTTTTCATGATAGGGACATTTTTATTTTCACGTGATATATATTTTCTTATTGAACTGTGATGTGAGATATCTATTTTATCTAATAAAATAAATGATTTGAAATATTTTACTAAAAAACTTGTGAACCATTCTATGAGAGGCTAGTAGTCAACAATTCTCTATTTTAGTCCCATGTTGTTGTTGAACTTATCATTACCTAGTGCTCTAAGGTGTGTGTTTTTCATGCAGAGAAAATTTCTCCTCGTCATATTCGACATGAGAATTATGTGATTTATAATAAATTCAAACTAACATATCAAAACTAGAGATTCCTATAGTTCATGGACATTATATGGATGTTCATCTTCATGAATGCTTCCTGAGGGTCATGAAATCCAAATAAAAGGAGTCTATTTGCGCTGTGAATTCAATGTTTGAGATGAAAATAGAGTTTTAGCAGCAACATCTGCTTACATTTACTGGGTAAGGAGGACCCTAGGAATATGTGTTCTATATTAATTTAGTCTAGATGCTTTTTAAGAATCTTGAAACACCCACATATAGTCGGGTGAAGCGTATTTCATGTATTCTTATTGGACCTACGAAGTACATGTGGGATATTATAGAGGGAGATGGGTTGGGGAATGATCAACTTTTAAAGCAATTCATGATAAATTTATTGATCTATTTCTTTCCTAATAAGTTTATGTGTGAAAATTATCTTGATTTCATGAATCTAACATTGGAAGGAATATCAGTGATGTACTATGATGGACATTTCACTGACCTATAATGATTTTTACCATAAATGGAAACTAATGAGATCCACGAGGAGAGACATTTTTATTATGAAATTCATTATGATATTAGGTCATAGGTTAATGTTTTTCATTTGAGCAGTTTTGAATATGTGATAAACTAGGAACCCATCAAAGAAGGGAATCTAAGAGCGGCCCCGACAAATAGTCAGGCTATTTCAACAAGGAAAACTTGGAGCTCTTATTCAGGTAGTAAGAAGAAATGCTATGATAGTTACCATCAAGGAAGTAGTGGGAAAAGTAGTCAGGGTAGTGGAAAACCATCTCAGGATTGTGTTTCGTTGTAGTGCTATTTGTGAGAAGTGTTTGTCCACAAGAACCCACAGTGTCCTTACCACACAATTTAGTGTGGTATCTATGGAAGAATGGTTCATATTCAAAGGTTCCATGTGAACTTTACGTTATAAACTATTATTTGGGGATCAAGAAAAGAACATGAGTTAGGAAGGGTATTACCTATCCATCAGTAGTTTGGTAGCAGGAGTTCCACTGGCCATTCAAGCTGAGGTAGGGGGTATGGTACTCTAGTGTGGGAGTAGCAGAACCTGGTAGGAGAAATAACTAAGGCTTTTCAGTCTTAATACTGTGGTTTAGGGTCAAGTTAGAAGCACGTTATATAGACTACTCTGAAAATCATGGATATAGGACCATCTAACATCATAGGTATGATTCTTGTATCATCTACCTTAGCTTGTGTTTTATTTAATACATGATCATCATGTTATTTTCTATTTGATTTTTTGAAAGTTTTTTGGGCTTGGATGTGGAAATATTTGATGGTTATTTGACCATCAACACACTGTTGGGAGTACATTCATAGAATATCAAACATTTTAAGGTGTGTTCTCTAGATATTGGTGGTCACCTTTTCTTTTGAGAACTGTTCCTACTAAAAATTATTGGCTTCAACTTGATTCATGGTATGGATTAGTTAGTTATATTCCAATATCATATCGACTATTACTGGAAGAGAGTTTCCTTCCCATATCTAGAAGGAGGTATCTATTTTCACCAAGGTGAGTGAGATCTTCAAGATGGTCATGCATGACTAATTTAGTGTATATTAGACTATCTCACAGCTAAAATAGCTAGTATTTCTCTAGATGATGGTGTAAGGAAGTAGGATTATTTTCCTACAATGGTAGACCATTTTTCAATATGTTTTCCTTGATGAGTTTTATCGATTACTACTTGAGTGAGAGATTGAGTTCATGATTGAATTAGTACTGGAAGTAAAGCCAATTTCTATTCTACCATATAAAATGGAACCATAAGAACTTTAGGAGTTGAAAGTTTTGTTGGAATATCATGACTCTAAAGGCTTCATAAAAACTAGTACATATCCTTGGGGTTCCCAAGTTCTATTCTCTACGAAGGCTGATGGTTCTTTACATTATTGTGGGGAATATTGAAGGTTGAACCAGATGATGATCAAGAACTAGTATCCTATTTCATGCATTGATGATATTTTTGATTAGTATAGAGGTGCTAAAATCTTCTCAAAAATTGATTTGAGAAAATGTTACCACTAGTTAAGGGTGAGACCAATGGATTGAATCATACCAATTTTAGAAACAAGTATGGTATGTATGGTTACATAGTGATGCCGTCTGGTTTAACCAATGCACCAGTAATATTAATGGCCTTGATGAATCAGATATTTCAACCTTTTATGGATCGGTTTATGGTGGTTTTTTTCGATGATATCATAGTTTAATCCTAGTCAACAAATGATAATTCCCAACATCTTGACATTATATTGATTAAATTGATAGAGTATTGGATTTATTCCAAGAAAACCAAATGCTAATTCAAGATTAATAAAGTGAACTACATGGAAAATTATATCTCAGAGGCAAGAGTTTTAGTGGACCTAGATAAAGTTATAGCCATGTTATCCTGAGATAAGTCTAAGAATTTATTCTAGTTTCATATCATTAACCTGTTATTATTGGTACTTTATCCAGAATTTTCCCCATTTTTTATCATCGATGTATGGGATAACCAAGAAAGGGGTGAAGTTTTTTTTTTGATTCTTGTGAGAGATATTTTCAGGATATGAAATAAAGGTTGACATAAGCACCTATCTTTACATTACTTATATTAGGTAATGTATCTACCATGTACTATGATTCATCTAGACTTGGACTCAGGGAAGCTCTAATGTAGGAGGATAAAGTTATTAATTATGGCTTCAGGCAGCTGTGGAAACATGAGAGGAATTACCCTACTCACAATCTGGACTTAGCAGTAGAGGTATATGACCTATGATATTGGAGACACTATCTCATAGGTGAGAGTTTTTTGGTATATATTGACCAACCTACTGTCCGAACATTCCAAGAATGTAATCAATCCCTAGTAAGTGGTTTTAGTTAGTTTTTCCCTTATTCATATTAGTTCTTCATCCATTACAGTTTAATCCCTTGATCATGTGTGTTTTTTGTTTTGATATTGATCAATTTTGATCTTGGATCCTCTTGGTGATCATCGAAACCTTACTCTCATGGGAATTCGTCGTTAGAAGCATTATGTTCTTTACCAGTTAAAGTTAGGGCTCTAAATCATAACATTATAGTTTGATAATTTCTTAGTATATGCCATGTTGTGATTGTACGCATGTAATGTGAGTCTAAATTAATTAAATAATGAATGAGATTTTTCCTTAGAGTATATTGGCTTCAATTTGTTGTTGACCTAGATTATAGATACCTATTCGGTGAGAAAAACATGAACATAATTGAGCTGGATAATGGATTAAAGTGTGTTTATCATGACATGATACCTTATGAGATTTCTTGATATAGAATCCCTATGTTATTGATTACTGATTATTGATTTGACTATTTATAAAATTTTGATTAAAATGATAGAGGTAATTGAATAAAAAATGGCAATTCACATAATTAAGCATTGAGTTTGATGATGTAATATTGTGATATCTATGAAGCTATTAAATGTCTTGGGATCCTTACTGAAATTCTTATATATTGGTAATGGCCCTCTCACATGCACACATATATACTGTAATGCTTATGTTTAGTGAGATCAGACCAATACCATACTGTAATGATTACAGGGCTTTGATCAGGATGCTAAAATTATAATAGGGCTTTGACCTAGATGATGTAATGCTTATATTGAGTAGGATCGACCTAGTCCCATACAGTAATGCTTATAGGGATTTGACCGAGATGCTGCAATACTTACAAGGATTTGACATAGATTGTTGTGGTTATTTTACCATGGTTATATGGTTGTTGTGGGAATGTCTATGAGATATGCTCAAAGATATTCCAACATGATATTGAAGAAGGTTATTTTACCATTGTTATATGATTTTGGTTGGAATGGTTGTGAGATATGCTCAAAGATATTCTAGTATGGATCCGAAGAAGGTTGTTGTTGTATTTTATTAATTTTTGAATTAATTAATACTCCTATTTATCAATTTATTGCATAAAATTATTATCAGACTCATTTGGTAAGGCATGGTGTTGTTGAACTATAGGGTTATTCTCGACCACTATTTGGACCACCATTTGGTGCCAGAGTAGATTATGTGGATGTAGGTTTGGATAAGGGAAAATGAACTTTCTGTTTAATGTCTTTGCTGGATGATATGTATTTTAAATATGGGACTGACATGCGGTTTAAGACCGGGGACTGTTGAGTATTTATTTGAGTATGCTAATATTTTACTTGTATTTTTTTATCTTGACATTTATTTATATTACACCACATCATTAAATTATTCCTTAAGTATTCATTAGGTTGTTCAGTTGCCTTTTATTGTTGGTTTCTACCATATTATATTGTTTCCATTATTTCCACACTTTAATATTTATTTATTTTTATTGGATATTTTTCATTGTGTTGTAAACTCTGAATCTATGGGGTATAGTATCCCCACTATAGTTATCACACCCCCACTTCTATCAAGAATCCTCTAGAGTGTGGGGAGGTGCAATGGAGGTCTCATAGTCGACACTTCATGTCCACGTGAGAGAGTGACAGATTGAGGGATGTTACAATATTCCCTAATATCCACTTTGGCACTAGAAAGGCATGAAGCATCCCTTTCAACAATTACTTTTCTACCTTAACTTCCTAACAAGTCAAAAATTTCAGGGTAATGTCAGAAATATATATTTTCATATCATCCCACTAGTCATACTTCCATAGGTATCTGTATAATATAGAGATTCTAGGATGAATAGAAAAAGGGGAAATGTGAGCTTCACTCAACAACTGTCCCTTCAACTGGGGATCACAAGGAACACATAATGTTCTTCAAAATATGATGACACATTTTTCATCAATATTAATGTTAGGAAACTTACCCATCTTAATAGATTCTACCTTCTTCTTAAAAACATATTCCTTATTTTGAGTTTTCTTAATCTTTAATTAAATATTCAACAATACTTAAAACTGAAACAAAATAGAGGATGCCCCTACATCCATAATTTTTGGCTAAAATTCATCAAATCACTAACCAAAGGGCAATGTTTCAAACATAACATGAGTAATGTTTATTTTTTCCAACTCAAGACATCGACTAGTTTTTTCCTTTCTAGGATAATTATGAAGCATTCCATTATAATCCTTGATCATTTCCAACCATCTTCTACATCTCATGTTCAATTCTTTCTGAGTGAATATATACTCCAAATTTTTTGGATCAGTATATATTTCACACTTTAATACATATAAATTATGCCTCCATTTTTTTTAAAAACCCATAGAAACTAATTACATATCATGTGTAGCATAATTTAACTCGGGAAAGTTCAAATGAAGTGAAATATAACCAATTAATTTTAATGAAGCATCATTGTAGATGAAAAAGTAACAATTTATTGAGGGAAAGTCCAAAACTATAGCATTCACCAATATTAATTTTTATTCTTGAAAACAAACATCACATTCATGTATCCAATGGAATCAATTTCCCTTTCATGTTAACTTAGTTTGTGGGATAGATAACCAAGAATTGTTTTTCAAAAACCATATATAGAAACCCAATAATACAAGAAAACTATGAATCTATATTATATTTTTGGGTCTTGGCCATTCTTCAATAGATTTTTATTTAGTAGGGTCAGTATTTATTTCATGTTTAGAAACTATCTATTGATGTAATGATTTTTTTTCAACTAAAATTTAAACTTACGAAATTTTCAATATAGTTTCTTTTCTTCTAAGGCTTGAAAAAAGACTCTATGTGTGTACTTAATGTTCCTCCTTCCTTTTAGAGTATACCAAAATATCATATATAAAAAAAACCAAAAACATATCCAAATATTCACAAAATGCAATATTCATAAGATCCATAAATACAGATGTTTCATTAGATTACCAAAAGGTAATAACAACAAATTAATAATAGACATATCTATTTTGAAACACTATCTTCAGAATGTCATCCCACTTCACATTTAGTTGATGGAACACAAAAATCAAATAAACATTCGATCTAATCAAACAAATAATTGATATGAACCAATGGATAGTTGTTCTTAACTGTTATTTTATTAAAGGAATTATAATCAATGAAAACTCTCATTGAACCATCATTATTTTTCACAAAAAAATAGGACACCCTATGGTGAAGTGCTAGTTCGAATGAAAAATTTATCTAGCTATTCATCCAATTTCTTTTTTCAATTCCACAAGATCTGATTGAGCCATTTGATAAGGGTATTTTGAATTGGGATTAGAATTAAGAACTAAATCAATAGTAAATTCAACTTCATGATGAATAATAACATTAGGCAAGTCATTAGGAAAAAAATTCGTAAAGTCATTCACTACTGGTACATCACAAATTTTCAAAGTTTCTTTCTTTTCAACAAGACACTACTAGAGAAAAGGATATTTGTGTTTGTTTATTTATGACCAAGATCTTTCCTATCACAAATAGTCTTGAAAAAGGATTTATTTGTGACATAACATTTTATTCATCACACAAAATTACTATTTGTGATAGAAAAATAATATGTCATTATTTGGAACCACTACACGTCATCCCACGAGAAAGTTTATTATGATGACTAATAGCAATATATATAGAATTTTGTCACTATTAGTCCTTGTATAGAATGATTTTGTGATGGATAATAATTCCCACTGAAAAAACCTTTGATGAATTTTTATTTATGGAACAAATTTTATTGCAATTAATAATAAATAAAAAACATTATACCTCCCTTATTCCTCCCACTCCACCTTCCTTTTCCCGATCTAGATCCACATTATACGCAACGACCCCCATCCCCTAAAAAATACTCCATTTCAATTGATTATTTATAGATTCAAGTTTAAATCATCTTTGTACAAATTAATCTTGTCTGAATATTTTTTTTTTGATTTTTTTTTCAATTGTAAATGAATTAATTTTGGAAAACCATAGGTTAAGATATTTTCCAAATTTTTACAGTTTATATGGTATTATGGTTTACAGTAAATTTATTATTACCTATTTGGGTATTATTCAGATCTACACAAGTTATTCGATTTGATTTGAGGTATTTTCCTCGTTGTTTAATTTTTTATTTAATTGATTTTTCTGATTAGTATTTTAGGTTACTACAAGTATATTATTTTATACTATTAATAGAAATATTTTTATTATGAAAATTATTTAGGGATATCTGATATTGAAATTGGTTATAAAAATATATTTAATTTGTCAATTATATTGGATTCTTTTGGTTATACGATTTTTGATGAATTATGATAATACTTTAATTGTGGTAGTGATGTTATCATGTTTAACAATATATTATTATTTATTTTCATTTTTTTAATTTCATGTCAATATTTCTTTATAATAAATTTTATATATGTGTGTGTATATACATTAACATGTGAATATATTCATATATAAAATTTAAAAAAAATCGTGTAATATTTTTTATATATATATGTATGTGTGTATGTTTGTTTGTGTGTTTGTATATATGTATATAAAGATTTGATATGTGTATTTGTTTAAAAGAAGTGTAGGAACATATTTGATGTATTTATATTAATTATGAAATTGTGTAATATATATATATATAAATATATATTTGTGTTAAAAACCTTACACATTATATATATATATATATATATTACTTTGTAAATATACATATTTAAACGTTTAAAAAAACATGTATGGTATTTAATATATATATATATATATATATATATATTTATATTTATATAAAAAATGTGTAAGGTTTTTAACACAAATATATATTTATATATATTTATATATAGTAGTTGGGGTCCTAACTTAATGGCAAAGACAAACCTGTAAGCTTACATCAAACTAGGGTTCAAATTCTAGTTACACTATATTTGGGGATTTATTATAACATGGTGAAGGCTATCCGCAACTAACTCGGTGTATAGGTAGGCATCCTATCGAAGAAAATGGTGGGGATTTGGGCTTTGTAGTGAGGTCAGAGGTTGGGTGGGGCTGTAATAGAGGATGCCAGTAGGATTCATTGATGGTTGCGATGCAGGATGGTTGGCAGACATCTCAACAGGGGTCAGTCAGTTGGTGGCAGTGGGTGTTAGTAATGATCGATCGAATATGTGGTGGGTCAGGTGGGTTCATTGAAAGATGTACATGGCGAATCAACATTCATCGTGAACCATGAAAGAGGATCGATGGATTAATGGTGCAACAGACATCAATGGTGGAAGGAGTAGTGGTCGACTGTTAGCGAGCTTCAAAATGAGTGACAACGGAGAGGAGCAGTGGACAGTTGTCAAAAAAAGGGAATTGATTTGTCTATAGGTACAGACCCATATGGGGTTTAGAAAACAACACCCAGATTTGAAGGGTTGTCAAAATGGGAAGAATGAGATGGTATGCCATCTTCTGTCAAAACCATGTGTCATTCTTGCAGGAGGTAATGTTAGGTGCGTAGGCGTTAATGGTTGGGAGTTTGATCAATATATATATATGTTGGGAAGGTCTGTCTTGTGGTATTAGTTCTCTTGGGTCTTCGGGGTATTATTAAGCTATTTTCCTTTGGGCTTAAGGACCATGTTAGGGTTCACCCTTAATCTAGTTAAAAATGGGATTATCAAATAATAAAAAATATGACTGCCTTCGGGCTATTCAGACTATATATATGTATACATATTAATGTTTAAATATACATATATAAATGTTTAAAAAGCATATAAGGTTTTTGATATATATATATTTATATATATAGGTACCTATATTAACATGTGAATATGCATATATAAACTTTTAAAAAAACATATATGGTTTTTGATTATATATATATATATATATATATTGATTTAAAATGAATATTTGTTTAAAAAACATGTTAAAATATATTTGATTAAACAAATCATGTAATATATATAATAACATCTTAATATGTATATAAAATCATTTTAAAAAAGTGTTAATGTTTATTATATGCAATTATATATATATGTTTATATAGAATTGATATGTATATTTGTTTTAAGAATGTATCAGAATATATTTGATGTATTTATATTAATTAATAAATCATGTAATATATGCATATATATACATATGAACTTATAAATATACATATATAAACATTGAAAAAATGTATAAGGTTTTTGATTTATATATATATGTTTGTGTATATATATATATATATATATTTATTTATATTTACTTGTAAAAATACATATATAATTGTTAAAAAAATATGGTTTTTGATATATATATATGTATATGTATAAATTTATATATGTATGTGTGTATATAATGATTTGATATGTGTAACATCCCATAACTATTTTATCAGGTACACCCTTAACCTCATTGTGGTTTTCCCCTCCTTTGAGATTGGGAGGATACATATAATGGTGAAGTCAGAGATTTATTGGCCTTTCAAATTTATCCAACCTTTTCTTCAGGATGTAGGAATATTTCACGTCGTGTAACTAGGCTACAAGCCATGTAATTTTTACTAGGAACAAGCCATGAAATGGGATTCACACTATGAAATATTACACATCATAAATGGAAGTTTCACATAATGATTGTTTTAAATAATGGATTTTTAATCCTAGGTGATGGGTTTTTCGGTGTACTTATCCAGCATAAACTTCATGAACTGAATGGGAGTTTCACACAATGAAACGACCGACATCCAATTTTAAAACAAGTGAAAAGAAGTTTTTCTCAGTCCTTTCATTCTATAATCCTTTAACCTCAACCCAGGGTCTCTTTTAGTCATTTTTCAAAGACACCTTTCCTTTCGAATCAATCTGTTCGATGTCCGATCATTGTTGTGATTATAGTGCATCTCTCCAGGTAAGTCGTCTTCCCAATTTTTTGTTTCCTTTGATCATGATATCACTGTTGGGTGGCGTATTCATATTGGTTGGTTTAAGATGGTGTTTCTTCTTCGTTACTTCTAGATCCATTGTGTAATCTCAAATCAGATTCCTTTTTCTTTGTTGGTCGTGGTACGAAAGGAATTCGTTCATGAGGTATGTATGTTTATTACTTTATTCCCACCCCTTGTGTTCATATTTTGATCAACCATGTGATGTGTATAGTATTCTAGGGCCTTTTTCATTATAATCGGGTTTTCATTGTTGGTGGATCCTGTTGAGGGCATGCGCGACCTTATCATTTAAGTAGGTGGTTCCCTCTCTAGGCTATGATAATGGATCTTGTTTTTTTACAAATTGATACATAATGAAAGATTGAAATGATTTTTTTTGTGTGGAGAATATTTCTTAGTTAGAAATGTTTTTCTCCTAGTTATATATAAATGGAATGGAAAAGGTTTATTTTTAAAGCATTAATATGAAATTTGAAATGGTTTTTAAAGCATTGAAAATAATTTTGAGAAGAGAACATGGGTTACCTTTGGTACTTAGGTGAAAGGTTTAACATAGATCCGTCATCATTTTTTTTGTGATTGTCAAGGAGGCTTGTCTTGAGGCTTTCCATTGTTTCCTAGTACCGTTGTTCTAGGGGACATATATTTATATTACCCAAAGGTTTACTCACAGGGTGTTCCTCTACTTCCTAGTCATATGTTCTTGGAACTAGATTGTATATTTGAATTATTATGGTACAAGTTGTCTTCATGTTTGACCTATATTACTCATTAGCATTGTGTTACCTATTATTCTGTTTTGTATTACTTGGATTAATGAGTTAGCTTTGATATGCATGTTTCTTCTTGTGAAAAATGATATTGAAAATTTTCTTTGTAGTTAATATACCATATTTTGTTTAGAACTATGAAAAAATGTAAATGTTTACCATGTTTTCTATAAAAATTATTTACTACTTACCATGCCAGGTTTTTACTTAAAATAAGAATATGAGAATTTTTATATAGAGGGTTGTTGTGGAACACTAGGGTGAGATTTTACTGAGCCAATTATCTCATATACTGTGCACCTCTTTGGTGGTGTGCAAACATTTTTTTGTCTTCTGGTGTAGGGAAATGAAAGGTTCCATAGTGAGGTAGTGAGGTTCATGTTAGCTGGTTTGGTATCTAGTGGTGAGATGGTGGGAGTTATCCATTCCATCATTTAGAGTAGTTTTCTTTGATTGGTTCCTTTTAAATTGAAATTATCCTTTGGAGTTTTTAGCTTCTTTTATATTGGTACATTTCTACTGCTTTCATACATTTATGGAATATATATCTTGTTCTTCTTCCACTATTACTTTTTTAGTACAAATATTCCATGTGTTTGATCAGGTTTGGATAAATCATACCCTCTATTGTGTTGTTAGATGCCCTAGTGCTTGTTGCTAGAACATGGGGATCAGGAATACCCTTCGATTATGTAACATAATAGGTCAGGTGCCGAGTTTTAGGGAAACCCAGGTTGGTTCATTACAATTTGGTATCAGAAGAGGTATGTCTTTAATAGTTCTTACCTTGGGATGTCTGTTAGACTGGAGATAGGATTTTTGGGACTTTAGAGGTATGTTGTGATAAATGCATTTCCATATTTTATCATAACGAGACTCAATTTTCCATGGGATGTTGGGATGTATGTCTCCAGTGTTGGGTTTGGTTTTAAATCATTGTTTTCCCTTATTGTATTTCTACTTTGAACTGAGATTTTTCTAGTTGTCTCATTATTCTTAGGTTTCAGTGTGCAATAGTATGCCTCTAAGTTGTTTTACACATGTTGCTCGGGAAGGTGCATCTAATTATCCTCAAGGTGACCCACCTATAGATCATAATCACATCGAGACTATCATATGGGAAATTCATGCTATTGATTAGGATGTTCCAAAAGTTTAGAACACAATGGTTGAGGTACATCCAGGAGCAGTAGGAGAGAAAGATTCATCACGATAGTTCTTACACAAGTAACCACCATACTTTAAAGGAATGAAAAAAACCTCAAGAGGTAGAGGACTGGATGGATATAACTGATCAAATCTTATACATTTTTGAGACACTTGATAACATCAGGGTGAAGTTTTTTGTGTTTAGACTCAAGGGATCAGACAAAGGATGGTGGGATTATATGGTATGGGATGATATACACATGGAATTGGATTAAAAGGGTTTCAAAAACATATTTTTCCAAAAAAAATTCCCAGAGTCACTGATGTTGGATAAATATCAGGTGTTCATTTATTTGAAACATGGAGAGCATTTGGTGTTGATATACACTAATCATTTTGGTGAGCTTGTCTGTTTCCCCCCAGACGTGGTGAAGAATGACCAGATGAAATCACATAAGTACCTATAGGGTTTGTGATCAGATATTAGATCATAGGTGTTTATATTGAAACTTTATACCTATACAGAGATGGTAGATAGAACTGTGATGGAAGAAATGAATATGGAAGGAAATGATTGATTTTCCACCTCTTCTCTTCCATATGGTAGTAGCTTCAGTGGTGCACATGTGACGAATATGAAGTGACAAGATCATCGCAGAAGTAGTGGAGCTAGATCTCAGTAGAGAGCCTCCTCTTCAACATCTATTACATTGGGTAATGTGCCTTTGAATTTCTATCAGTGGAGAAAATTCATACATACAATACATTATTGTTCTATGCCTGTGAAGACAGGAAATAGCTGTGGACTTATTGGTCACATACAATATTTTTTTCAGGATAAGAATACACCTCATTATGGACTGGGTTATTTGGCTCCAAAGGCTACTTCAGTGCAGTCATAAAATTAAAAGACTATAGGGATCCAACCACAGGCCTTGGGAGTGAAACATTTTCACACAGTATATGAGTGTCTAGAAGAAGTTTATGCATGTCTAGAAACTATGAGAGGTATTATCCTTATTTCAAGTTCAGTAGTAATTGATTTTTTCAATATTGGTGCCTCCTGATATTTTATATCTACATGTTTAGTTAATGTTATTACACTTCTAATGAATCTTACGTACTTTATAATGGAGTTAGAGACGCGTATTGGAAATATTAAGGAGAAGGGGTTTCACTGTCCCCCTTGATCATTAACAATAACTAATATGGGGTTGGTCTGTGATTTTCTGATTTTTAATCTAGATATGTTTGACGTCTTCATCATTATGGATTGGCTTACAGATCATCGATCTGAGGTTGATTGTTGTCATGAGAGTGTTTTTTCATGCTGCCGATGGGAGATCTCATGTGTTTCAGGGGGATTGAGACTAGAGGTGAGGCTGTGCATGGACTTCTCGCCAAGAGATCATGAGTCTATTGTATGCCATTGTGTTTGAGCCGGATGATATCTCTTCAATTGTTGATCTTCCCATTTTTTTGGATACATTCCTGCAATTTTTCCATATGACTTGTAGGGTCTTCCTCGAGATAGATAGGTAGAGTTTATGATTGACCTGGTGCTGGGTACACAGCTTATATGGATACCTTCTTATCGTATTGCACCAGTGGAGTTGAAATAGCTCAAGATTCAATTGGATGACATATTGAGAAAGGGTTTCATTCGCTATAGAATTTATCCTTGGGCAGCCCCTGTGCTATTTTCCAAGAAATCATATGGTTCACATCATTTATATGTGGACTATTGTAAGTTGAACATGGTAAAAGTTAAGAACAAATATCATATGTCTAACAGGCATGATCTATTTGATTAGTTAAAGGGGTTGAAGTGGTTTTCAACGATCGATATTCAGTAGGGTTATCATCAGCTCAAATTTCGGGAGTCTGAAATACTAAAGACATCTTTTAGGAGTAGGTATGAGCACTATGAATATATTGTGATTATTTTTTTGTCTGACTAAAACTCTTATAGTTTTTATGGCCATGCCGAATATGATATTCCATCAATATATTTAAACTTTTGTGGTAGTGTTCATGGATGATATTCTAGTTTATTTAAAATAGGAGCAAGGGCACAAGCACCATTTGAGTTTGGTTCTGGAAAAATTGAGATGTCACCATTTGTATAAAAAGCTTTCGAAATGTAGTTTTGAGATTAAATAATTGGAGTTTTTAAGTCACCAAATTTCTAATCATAGATTTTCAGTTGATCTAGAGAAGGTAAAGCCTATTTTTTATAGAAGGAACCACAGAATGTCTTTGAGATGCAAAGATTCTTTGGTCTTTCTAGATACTACTGAAGGAGAAAATGAGAGGGGAAGAATTAGATCCTCTGAGCGGCATCTCTCGCTCACTTCCTCACCTCTAGGGTTCCTCAGTGGCTTTATGGTAGGGGAGGTCGGCGCGCTTATCTTTGGCATTTTCTCCCCGCTCCTTCTCCCCCCTTTCTTCCTCGGTCCTTGTAACACTCCAGGTAAATAAGGAATATGACATTTTCATATTTATCCATATTTGTGAATAAAATATTAATATGAATTTAAAGGGGACGCTATGCTCGATGGCGTACCCAACACGCAACAATGAGTTTCTTGGGAATCTTACGTTGCACTCTAATAATAAAATAATATTATTTTAAATGGTAGTTAACATGTAGCCGTTGTAATGGCGGGAATGGATAGAAATAACTAAAATATGATTATATATGTTCTTAAATATTTTTTCATTTATACAATAAAAGATAAAGGCTTAAAATACGGAAAGAATTCAATTTTAGGCGTATATGCCCTAGTTTTCACTAAAGGTTCACTTATCACCTTTTGATGGAGAACCGTCATTAAGTATAGTTTTGTTCACTCTTAAACATTCTTTTGGACCAAATAAAACTCTTATTAAGAATCGGGACATCAAAATTTACTTTGTGTAAATTTTTGGTATCTTTCCGATAAAGTTCATTTTTTAATGAATAGTGTAAAATGTTGTATTTTAATTCAAAACCACTTTTTAATCTAATTTATTTATATTATTAGATTATATTTTGAATTTATTTTAAAGTGAAATTAGAGAATATTTTTACCATTAAATCCAATAGTGGTCGTTGGAATCAATTTCACTTTGAAATCAGACTTAAACTAGTGTCAATCTTTTGATACTTATTGTTTCATAAAACACGTTATTTGTCATGACAGCGGGAATTAATTAATAAATTAATTAATTTGACTTATATTTTTTGAATTTTTTAAAACGTACTTCATATTTGAATTCAGAATATCAAATATAGCTTAGGGTGAATTTTTGGGATTTTTCTGAATAACTTCAATTTTTGATGAATAGTGAAACCACTAAGTGGTACTTATAAAAACTGATTTTCCGTTTAAATGAAATTTTGCCATCATTGTGTTTTGATTTTAAAAAATCTGACATACATGGTTGTCATTAAGAAGTAAAATTTGGTTCAATGAGATTAAAATAATTTTTTGGTGAATAGTAACTTATTAAGTTTTTAATCGCGATTAGTGGTAATTAGTGTAGTTTAAGGTAAAAATAATGCTTTAATAAAATGAGATGAGATTGACACATGTCTTACCCTCATTGGTTGTATCATGGCCGACCAAGACAAGCCATGGGTCAACTTGGGGAACCCATGGATCCACTTTGGTTGGGAAATGACATAAATAACATTTTATTTAATGTAAAAGTAAAATTGACACAAACATGATATGTTTTACTAAAACAATTTTTAAGTGAGGTTATACAAGTCATCATTTTGATTATAAATATTCATTGGAAAGCTAAAAAGATTTCCTACATCATAGTATTTTTTTATAATTTTTAGACATTAAATAAATTAAATTATTTATGACATTATAATGATACAGCGATGACATCATTATTTGACGATTTAAATAAAATGGAAAGATAATGTAAAATCTATGAACTAAACGTGTCCAAAACTTATTGGATGAGTGTATTTCGAAGCCTTATCACCTTATCCACTAATTATATCAATGTGGGACCTTTTGAAACCGAAACACATTTTCAAATAAAGTAATATTTCTTTACTTTCAAAAAGTGCCCCTCCTCTCCTCTTATAAAAGGCCCCCACATCTACCTCATTTAACACACTCCACAAGCCTTTGGCTCGGACAAACCCTGCCCATTTACTCTCTCCACATCCCTCTCCTCATCCTAGAGGATTCCCTTTTGGCAGAAGCCTTTCAAGGGAAGCCTTTAGGCTCAAATCAAAAGGAGTTACACTTTTAAAGGTAATTCATTCTCTCATGTTCATTTGTTTTATTTTGCTTCTACAACCCCCTAAACACTTTTTATTTACTTCTTTTGTAACAACACCAGTATCTTCAATATACTAGGATGTTGTTATAAGATTTATTCAAGCTACACTCTCACACAACTACATCAAATGGTTAAAGAACATACAGTTTCCGTGGATGGTGAAATTCTGCCTCCCGAAACGATGATTGTTCAATACTCATTTAACACCTTCAAAGGTGGCCATTATGATGTCAATATTTTTATATATGATATATAATATGTTTATGTTTTATTTATTCTTCTGTATTTTTCATTTTTGTCTTACCTTTATGGCTTCCATTATGGGTATACGCGATATCTTCATTTAAGGAAGTGCGGACTACCGCCCCCTCAAAGTGATTTGATTCGTTAAATACCATATGTGGGATGTATAAAGGATGGAAATATGATATTATATATGATATTATACTGTAATTATAATATAACTTGATATCATTATTATTCCATTCTATAAAATATGAAATAGAAATGAAAGTAGCGTTCATGCGTACGTACGGCTTACCGTCTCCATGAACGGTGCATTTCATTTCTTACCTCTAAATGATTATGTAATGTTATAAATGCATGCATGTACTGGATATATATGACATATATGATATCTAAATAATGAATACAATTCTGTATATAATAAACATTTGGCCACACGAACAACATGTAATTGTAAGAAGTCCACTTTCGACTTAAGAACCAAATATCGGCAAAACAAATATTATTAACTTAAATGATTACATAATGTTTATGACATGGTAATAAGTGGTATAAAAGTAATAATGAATGTGAAAAAGGTTCTTAAGGAATTATAAATTAACTCAAGTTTATTATTCAGGAGATTAAAGAACGATCGAGTCAAGTCGGACCCGAGGTAAGGGATCCTACAACTCTCTTTCTTTTTAAGTACACTCTTTTATGTCATTTATTTTAAGCTCATCTTTCTTATTATTGGGATGTACTTTTATATTACATTTACTATAATTTTTATGTTCATGTGATGAGATACCCTATTCTCTCTCATCAATCCATTTTGGATGTTTTGAGTGGCGCCATTAGGCTGCCGAACTTTCGTAAGAGATCTAACCTCTCTCTTTCTTTTTAAGTACTCTCCTTTATGTCACTTCTTTTAAACTCCTCCTTGCAATGTTGGGGGATTTTATTTTATATTCCACTTGCTTTAAATTCTATTTTAATATGATGGGATACTCTATTTGATCTCATCAATCCATATTCGGAAGTTTTATGTGGCGTCGTTAGGCTGCCGAGTTTTCGTAAGGGATTTTTCATCTCACTTTTATTCCCGTGAGATTTATGCTACATTTGCCACAAATTCCATTGAGTGGTGTATGTACTGCCCATTATTATACTCTTTGTGTAATATAATTTCGTTTATGAGTATTTACATCAATGACCTATTGTCTTTCTTTCATGGGGTGCATGTTTTGAAAGATACCCAAGTCGGTAAGGGAACCTTTCACCCTCCTCTTTTTTAAAAGACTTCTTTTATTGGGTCTTTTAATTTACATATTTTTATGTTGGTATATGTTCTCATACATCCTTATTGATGTAAATTTTATTTCCAAGTGATGAGATACACGTTTTATCTTTCATCAACTCATTTTGATGTGATGCCGTTAGGCTGTCAAAGGAACTTTTTAACCCAATTTCGATTTCTTTGGGTTCAACTTGTAGTCATTGAATATGTCATCCATTGAATATGTGTGAATGACCTTTTATTGTTTTACACTTAATATCCACTTATATTTGGTGTATATATATTTTTCACACATATTTTTGAGATTTATTTGTCCTTAATTTAAGGATACCTTCTTTATAAGGGATTTCATCACATTTTACATTTCTATTGAGGGTTCATTGTTGTTATGCACCAATTCACTCTTATATGGTGTATATACTGTACTTTGGAGTATTATATCATGAATAATTTTATTCTCATGATATTATAAAGTTATGACTAAATTTTATTCCTCGATTATTATATTCAAGTGTCTCTAGTTTTGGTAAAACCCCTTTAACCAAAATATCGTTTTAAATGTTTTAATTATTTGTTCTTATTAATATCCATGTTTTCAAAATGGTTTTAAGGATTTATTTATATGGATATTAATGGTTTAAAATGTTAAAAGATTCAAGGTGGTATGGGACACTTTGATTCAAAAATCTCTTTATTAAATGTTTTAAATGGTTTTGGAAATGGTTTATTTTTGAATGGATTCATTATTTCAATATCCTAAAATGTTATATTGTGATTGAAATGTGGAAATGTTATGTTTCCTTTATTCATGTTTATGTGATACGATTATGTTATGGTTCTTGGGCATTGTTATGAAGAACGGGTGGTTCCGTGATAAACTAAGGGCGGGTGAGCCCGATATAGCTCTCCAATGCATTGGGTAACACGAAGGAGTGAAACGTTAAGGTTTATCCGAAGAGATTTAGGGAATATACTGTGATGGGTATTCCAAACATAACCAAGAGGGTTACTCCCTACGTAAGAATGTTATGAATGCCTCAAGTTACCTTTATGTCTTATGTTTTCTATGATTTATTCATGATTTGATATGCCTATGTTTTATGGGTAAAGTATGATTTCATTCTTATGTATATATGAACTGGTGTTTCCTTTCCATATTTTTATAACCCTTACTGAGCTTTTTATGCTCATCCCAAGTTTTTTGAAATGCTTTTCACAGGTCAAGGGAAAGGTACATGATGTGACGATAGTGTTAAGGATGTGTCAAGAAAGAATCTGTGTTTTATTTTAAATAGGTTTCCATTGATGGGAAGAATGAATATTGTCTTTTATGTAACCACCTTGTTTAAATGTGGAATGTAATGCAAGTTTAATGATATAATTCTCTAAAACTCTAAACCTGAAAAGATCCTCAATGTGTAATCTTGTAATAACTCAAGTTTAAGTAAGGTTTAAGGCTGGGGCCTTATAGTTGGTATCAAAGGTCGGTTTAGATAACTTTAGAGGTTAGGGTATTCTTTAAGCATAATTGACAATTACCATAATGGTTAGGATTTAAGAAAGAGTCTTAGTTTTAGATAAATTGAATGAGTAAGTATATCTTATTGTCTATCTTACTCATTAGTACATGATGGTTTTTTTGATATACTCACACTGATATTTTTGGTTTTAGTAAATGGCTGGATCTAGCAGGCACCAAAGTAAAAGTAGATGTGAAGGAAACTGTGACAGTTTTTTGAGCAAGCAACTGAATGATATGGGAGCTCCAATGAGAACTCTTTTGATTATCCTCAACCAACTATCTGGAGTCATGATTGACCACCTAAACCTTGGAGATTTCTATAAGGCATCATATATGCAAGAAACAAATCCCTATGGAAGTACAGGTAATAATCATAAAGGTAAGTGTGTTCAAAAACCTATGTGTCAAAGATGTGGGAAGAAACACCTATGAAAATGTTTCAAAGGGACAGAAATATGCTATAGATGTGGAAATGAAGGTCATAAAGCAAGAACCTGCCATGGAAAAAGGAAGCATCCAGTTGACTTGAGGAAAGGGAAAGAAGTTCTTTCTGAGGGATCAATTGAATGTTTTAAATGTGGTGTGCATGGTCATTATGCAAACACATGTCCTATGAAGAAGTTTCGTGAATGGGGTCACCAAGAGCGTACCAATATTCGTTTACCAATACCTAAAGCCATTCCGATTGAGGAAGAAGAAAATGACAATGACCAATCAAAGGTATGTACTATTTCATGACTATTGTTTTCTTATTTTGGAATCTTAGGATATGATTCATGATTTTGTTGTAGGAAAGATGTATTTCGGAATAAGTTGGAAAGGAATGGATAATGGATCATGAAGAATGTTGAATGAGTAAGATGTCAACATATAAGGGCTTCAAGAGTTAGGGTGAAATTCTTAAGAGTATTAAGTCTCTTTTGATGATGGGGTTACATTAGAAGACTTTTTATATTATGTGTAACCCTAATGTTTAATATAGGCAAATTTTATTCAAGTAATAGTTATCTTTTCTTTTGTGCACATAGTTATAAAGAACCATTTGGGTTTATATGATCCTTACTTTTGAGGTAATTATGGGTTACCATATGTTATGATTGAAGTGAAAGGCATGAGATAAAATTGAGGTTAAATTTTGTTATGGTTATTTTTGATGATTTTATCCCTTTTTGGGTAATGATTTGAGAATTATATAGTTTTGGAAAAAGGACAACACGCAGACCGTGTGACAACCAGTCACGTCGGACAATGCTGCGGGAATCGAACCCACAACCAAAGTGCGACTGGTATTTATCGCCTACCACTGGACTACGTGAAGTCCCTGGTTAGTTTGACTGATTCTGTTTGGTTATATGATTTTATGAATTAAGAGTAAGTTTATTTTGTAGGATATGTGATTAGGATAATTACTTTTCAATGTGAGACTTTAGGAGCAACTGATGTTGTTTGGAGATAAATGTTACGATTTAACTTGGAAGACTATGTGACTAAATCCTTCAAATATTTGGGTTTCAATCTTATATTGGTTTACTTTGAAGAATTTTATGGACAAATTGTTTATCGGATGGTCCTCGTTGAACTTTGGGTTTTGTTGGACAAATTTTGGAGATTAAGAATAGATTTTCTTTTTATAAGAGTTTATCCTTTTCTGGATTATCTGATCTTGTACTAACCTTTTGGTTTTGGTTTTGGTTAAAGCCTAAATACATGGGATGTATATAGTTCTCTTTTGGGGATTAGGTGATTCTCTAGAAGTTGATTACAGTACTCTTAATACGAACAAGTCTCCCTAAATACTCGTCTTTTGGAAAAAATATGAGTTTGACTAAGGAATCTAGTAAAAGTTGAAAGTCAACATGATAAGTAATTATGCTTCCTTATGAATAAATTCATTAATAAAAAGTAACTTAAAACAAAAATGTTGTCTATTAACTTTTCCTACTGGGGAACCCAACACCGTTTAACCCATCACAATTTTGTGATTTTCTTTTTGTTAACTTTCTCCTAAACATGTTTTCTATCACTCTCCATCGGAACATGACCCTATGTTTTCTCCTCCATGTCCATATTTTCATACTTAGAATCCTAGTATGGGTTAACTCGGGTGACCTCTGTGCTTATCATTCTTTATTTTAAAATGATTTTTTTACCGACTCTTGTTCCGATGTGGGACGTTCAAGGATGTTTCCAAGCGCAATTTTAAAATTGCGAGGATGCAATTCCCAAAAGGGGGGAAGGATGTAACACTCCAGGTAAATAAGGAATATGACATTTTCATATTTATCCATATTTGTGAATAAAATATTAATATGACTTTAAAGAGGACGCTATGCTCGACGGCGTACCCAACACGCAACAACGAGTTTCTTGGGAATCTTACGTTGCACTCTAATAATAAAATAATATTATTTTAAATGGTAGTTAACATGTTGTCATTGTAATGGCGGGAATGGATATAAATAACTAAAATATGATTATATATGTTCTTAAATATTTTTACATTTATACAATAAAAGATAAAGGCTTAAAATACGGAAAGAATTCAATTTTATGCGTATATGCCCTAGTTTTCACTAAAGGTTCACTTATCACCTTTTGATGGAGAACCGTCATTAAATATAGTTTTGTTAACTCTTAAACATTCTTTTGGACCAAATAAAACTCTTATTAAGAATCGGGACATCAAAATTTACTTTGTGTAAATTATTGGTATCTTTCCGATAAAGTTCATTTTTTTTAATGAATAGTGTAAAATGTTGTATTTTAATTCAAAACCAATTTTTAATCTAATTTATTTATATTATTAGATTATATTTTGAATTTATTTTAAAGTGAAATTAGAAAATATTTTTACCATTAAATCCAATAGTGGTCGTTGGAATCAATTTCACTTTGAAATCAGACTTAAACTAGTGTCAATCTTTTGATACTTATTGTTTCATAAAACACGCTATTTGTCATGACAGAGGGAATTAATTATTAAATTAATTAATGTGAATTATATGTTTTGAATTTTTTAAAATGGACTTCATTTTTGAATTCAGAATATCAAATATAGCTTAGGGTGAATTTTTGGGATTTTTCTGAAAAACTTCAATTTTTGATGAATATTGAAACAACTAAGTGGTACTTATAAAAACTGATTTTCCGTTTAAATGAAATTTTTCCATCATTGTGTTTTGATTTTAAAAAATCCGACATACATGTTTGTCATTAAGAAGTAAAATGTGGTTCAATGAGATTAAAATAATTTTTTGGTGAATAGTAACTTATTAAGTTTTTAATCGCGATTAGTGGTAATTAGTGTAGTTTAAGGTAAAAATAATGCTTTAATAAAATGAGATGAGATTGAAACATGTCTTACCCTCATTGGTTGTATCATGGCCGACCAAGAAAAGCAATGGTTCAACTTGGGGACCCCATGGATCCACTTTGGTTGGGAAATGACATAAATAACATTTTATTTAATGTAAAAGTAAAATTGGCACAAACATGATATGTTTTACTAAAACAATTTTTAAGTGGGGTTATACAAGTCATCTTTTTGATTATAAATATTTATTGGAAAGCTAAAAAGATTTCATACATCATAGTATTTTTTTTATAATTTTTAGACATTAAATAAATTAAATTATTTATGACATAATAATGATGCAGCGATGACATCATTATTTGACGATTTAAATAAAATGGAAAGATAATGTAAAATATATGAACTACACATGTCCAAAACTTATTAGATGAGTGGATTTTGAAGCCTTATCACCTTATCCACGAATTATATCAATGTGGGACCTTTTGAAACCGAAACACATTTTCAAATAAAGTAATATTTCTTTACTTTCCAAAAGTGCCCCTTCTCTCCTCTTATAAAAGGCCCCCACCTCTACCTCATTTAACACACTCCTCAAGCCTTTGTATCAGCCAACCCCTGACCATTTACTCTATCCACATCCCTCTACTCATCCTAGAGGATTCCCTTTGGGCAGAATCCTTTCAAGGGAAGCCTTTAGGCTCAAATCAAAAGGAGTTACACTTTTAAAGGTATTTCATTCTCTCATGTTCATTTGTTTTATTTTGCTTCTCCAACCCCCTAAACTCTTTTTATTTACTTCTTTTCTAACAACACCAGTATCTTCAATATACTAGGATGTTGTTATAAGATTTATTCGAGCTACACTCTCACACAACTACATCAAATGGTTAAAGAACATACAGTTTCCGTGGATGGTGAAATTCTGCCTCCTGAAACGATGATTGTTCAATACTCATTTAACACCTTCAAAGGTGGCCATTATGATGTCACTATTTTTATATATGATATATAATATGTTTATGTTTTATTTATGCTTCTGTATTTTTCATTTTTGTCTTACCTTTATGGCTTCCATTATGGGTATACGCGATATCTTCATTTAAGGAAGTGCGGACTACCGCCCCCTCAAAGTGATTTGATTCGTTAAATACCATATGTGGGATGTATAAAGGATGGAAATATGATATTATATATGATATTATACTGTAATTATAATATACCTTTATATCATTATTATTCCATTCTATAAAATATGAAATAGAAATGAAAGTAGCGGTCATGCGTACGTACGGCTTACCGTCTCCATGAACGGTGCATTTCATTTCTTACCTCTAAATGATTATGTAATGTTATAAATGCATGCATGTACTGGATATATATGAAATATATGATATCTACATAATGAATACAATTCTGGATATAATAAACATTTGGCCACACGAACAACATGTAATTGTAAGAAGTCCACTTTCGACTTAAGAACCAAATATCGGCAAAACAAATATTATTAACTTAAATGATTACATAATGTTTATGACATGGTAATAAGTGTTATAAAAGTAATAATGAAATTGAAAAAGGTTCTTAAGGAATTATAAATTAACTCAAGTTTATTATTCAGGAGATTAAATAACGATCGAGTCAAGTCGGACCCGAGGTAGGGGATCCTACAACTCTCTTTCTTTTTAAGTACAGTCTTTTATGTCTTTTATTTTAAGCTCATCTTTCTTATGATTGGGATTTTCTTTTATATTACATTTACTGTAATTTTTATGTTCATGTGATGAGAGACCCTATTCTCTCTCATCAATCCATTTTGGAAGTTTTGAGTGGCGCCGTTAGGCTGCCGAACATTCGTAAGAGATCTAACCTCTCTCTTTCTTTTTAAGTACTCTCCTTTATGTCACTTCTTTTAAACTCATCCTTGCAATGTTCTGGGATTTTCTTTTATATTCCACTTGCTGTAAATTCTATTGTAATATGATGGGATACTGTATTTGATCTCATCAATCCATATTCAGAAGTTTTATGTTGCGTCGTTAGGCTTCCGAGTTTTCGTAAGGGATTTTTCATCTCACTTTTATTCCCGTGAGATTTATGATACATTTGCCACAAATTCCATTGAGTGGTGTATGTACTGCCCATTATTCTACTCTTTGTGTAATATAATTTCGTTTATGAGTATTTACATCAATGACCTATTGTCTTTCTTTCATGGGGTGTATGTTTTGAAAGATACCCAAGTCGGTAAGGGAACCTTTCACCCTCCTCTTTTTTAAAAGACTTCTTTTATTGGGTCTCTTAATTTACGTATTTTTATGTTGGGATATGTTCTCATACATACTTATTGATGTAAATGTTATGTACAAGTGATGAGATACACTTTTTATCTCTCATCAACTCATTTTGATGTGATGCCGTTAGGCTGTCAAGGGAACTTTTTAACCCAATTTCGATTTCTTTGGGTTCAACTTGTAGTCATTGAATATGTCATCCATTGAATATGTGTGAATGACCATTTATTTTTTTACACTTAATATCCACTTATATTTGGTTTATATATATTTGTCACACATATTTTTGAGATTTATTTGTCCTTAATTTAAGGATACCTTCTTTATAAGGAATTTCATCACATTTTACATTTCTATTGAGGGTTCATTGTTGTTATGCACCAATTCACTCTTATATGGTGTATATACTGTACTTTGGAGTATTATATCACGAATCCTTTTATTCTCATGATATTATAAAGTTCTGACTAAATGTTATTCCTCAATTATTGTATTCAAGTGTCTCTAATTTTGGTAAAACCCCTTTAACCAAAATATCGTTTTAAATGTTTTAATTATTTGTTCTTATTAATATCCATGTTTTCAAAATGGTTTTAAGGATTTATTTATATGGATATTAATGGTTTAAAATGTTAAAAGCTTCAAGGTGGTATGGGACACTTTGATTCAAAAATCTCATTATTAAATGTTTTAAATGGTTTTGGAAATGGTTTCTTTTTGAATGGATTCATTATTTCAATATCCTAAAATTTTATATTGTGATTGAAATGTGGAAATGTTATGTTTCCTTTATTCATGTTTATGTGATACGATTATGTTATGGTTCTTGGGGATTGTTATGAAGAACGTGTGGTTCCGTGATAAACTAAGGGCGGGTGAGCCCGATATAGCTCTCCAATGCATTGGGTAACGCGAAGGAGTGAAACATTAAGGTTTCTCCGAAGAGATTTAGGGAATATACTGTGATGGGTATTCCAAACGTAACCAAGAGGGTTACTCCCTACGTAAGAATGTTATGAATGCCTCAAGTTACCTTTATGTCTTATGTTTTATATGATTTATTCATGATTTGATAAGCCTATGTTTTATGGGTAATGTATGATTTCACTCTTATGTATATATGAACTCATGTTTCCTTTCCATATTTTTATAACCCTTACTGAGCTTTTTATGCTCATCCAAAGTTTTTTGAAATGCTTTTCACAGGTCAAGGGAAAGGTACATGATGTGACGATAGTGTCAAGGATGTGTCAAGAAAGAATCCGTGTTTTATTTTAAATAGGTTTCCATTGATGGGAATAATGAATATTGTCTTTTATGTAACCACCTTGTTTAAATGTGGAATGTAATGCATGTTTCTTGATCTAATTCTCTAAAACTCTAAACCTGAAAAGATCCTCAATGTGTAATCTTGTAATAACTCAAGTTTAAGTAAGGTTTAAGGCTGGGGCCTTATAGTCCTTGCCTACTTTGGGTTTTTCTTATGGTCGGTGGCTTTTCTTGTTCCTATTTCATGTGGGGATTCTTCTCAGCGGTGGCTTCGCCGGAAGGGGTAGGCGGTCTGGTCATGGTCATTTTTCCCTTTGGTTTCCTGGAGAGATTTAACCACTAATCTGGCATTCAGAACCTGTGCGACTCTTGTAGTTGGTTAACAGCGATGGTTTCTTATATTCTTTGGGAAGTGAGGTTTTTCTGGACATTGGTTCTCTAGGAGGTGGGTGTTTCTATCAGTTGCCTCTCAGTTGAAGCCTTTCCTGAACCCTTTACTACTCTAGCTTCACGCCCCTTTCACTGTTCTCATTGTCGGTCAGCTGCACACGTTTCAAGTAACCTTTGGGAGGTGAATTTCATTCGGTCAGGGTTTCCTATAAGGCGCCCTCAGTTCTCCCCTACTGTGGTTGTTTTCTGTTTCAGGTTTTCATTGCTAATGGTATTGGTTGGAAGGTCTTCTCTTCTGACGTGATTTGTAGTGTTTTTTGGTTTTTCTATGCATTTTTTTCAGGTTCATTCCTTGTTGAGTCACTTATATGTCTTTCATCGTTTTTGAGTGTGTGGCCTCTTAAAGGATCAATGCGGAATGAAACTCTGATGTTTCCCTATTGATGGTGGTTAGGGTGGATCGAAGTCAGTTCTGTTGTTTTCTCGGGTGGTGTATTGTGGATTTTGATTTTAGCTAATTGACGGTGATGATCGAATGGATGTGATTTTGGAAAAGGTGAAGCGTTGGAGCTGATATGTTGTGTCTCCGACATTTTTTCATGACTGACTTCTCATTTCTCTACTCTGGTTCCAGGTTACCTCCATGCTCTCCTAGGCGGAGCGACGCGGTGGTCTCCACATTCCTTTGGGTCCTGAGTTCGAGCGGCTTGATTCAGGGTGCCCTTCGTCGTTGGTAACATGTTTCTGTGGTCTTTGGTTCAGAGTGGATGGAGATAATGAGTCATGAAGGTTTAAATATTTTATTGTGGTGTGTTGACGCACAGGCGGTGATGGATCTGGGCTAGTGATGCGAGGATAGTGCTTCCGGCAGTGGATGCTGATGATGTTGAAGGATACTCTGGTGAAGATAGCGGTGATGTTGAAGGTGGTGTTTCCGAGAAGTGGTGATGATGAAGGTGACTGGATGTTGGAGTTCTGTCAGCTCAAATCGAGGCAGGTGAGCGAATTACGTGGCTCGAGGTGGCTCTTGGTTCAACCCAAATGATGGAGTTAGCACGTGGTCTGAATGTAGTTTTATAACTCTGAATTTTGAATTTGATGTTCGTGGCGTGGAACCTTGGTTTTAAACAAGTGACACGTCATTTTTTTCTCTTGATATTTGAATTTGGTGTGTCTTTGTATTATGGTGGAGTCTTTTTAATATTGTGATGTATGGTTACCACTTACCCTTAGAGTGGCTATTAGAAAATATGAAAAAATAGACTTTGAGGAGAAGATAATATCGATGGTTCGTAAAGGATTTCTCTAAGACAGTATCACCTTTGACAGTTCTTACTAGTAAGGTGGTGAAATTCACATTGGATGAGAACTTTCAGTTATCTTTCAATGAACTAAAATTAATTCTGACAACAGATCATATTCTGATCTTACTTGAGTCTGGTAAGGGGCATGTGGTGTTTTTTGATGCTTAGGGTGTTGGTTTGGGATGTGTACTTATTCTAGATGATCATGTAGTAGCTTATGACTCTCTTTATATTTGACCACATGAGATTCATTACCCCACTCATGATATAGATATTTTTTCAATTATGAATACATTTAAATGTTGGTGGCACTATCATTTTGGGGAGAAGTTCATGGTCTTCTCTGATAAGAAGAGTCTGAGTTATATATTTTATCATAAGTACTTGAATCACATACAGTGAAGTTGGGTAAATACCTTTATACATTTGACTTCTATATCACCTACACCCCATGGAATGGAAATATCGTTGAAGTTCTTCTTAGCAGGGAAGTTACATCACAAGATGTTCTAGAATCACAGGAAGAGTGGATCCTTATGATTATTTTATCCTAGTTAAAGCTAGTTGCTCAGGAGGATGTTTCAGGTAAGGTTCTGACCAGTGTTCAATTATCATAATCTCTTCTAGAGTATATTTCAAATATTCAGCAGCAGGATGATGAGTTTCAAAAGAATCCAGAAATCCTTTATGGTGGAGAGACCATTTCAGGTTGGGTGTTTTCTTCATATGTAATGATTCACTTTAGGAAAATGATTTTCATCCCAGCATCTATAAGAAGTTTAGTCTTGTTCTATTGTCACAAATCTTCATGGTTCTTTCATATAATCACTACAAAGATGTATTATGACATGAGTTGTAGATTCTGGTGTCCATGTATGAAGTGTGATATCTCAATGTTTGTGTCTCACTATTGCACATGCCAACAGATAAAGGCAGAGCACTTGAAACCTTCTGGTTTGCTTCAGACTCTTCCGATGTTGATCTGAAAATGGAATAAGGTGTGCATGAATTTTGTTGATGGATTACCATGGAATCCCAGAGCGAGGAATTATATCTGTGTGGTAGTTGATCAGTTGATTAAGTCTTCTCATTTCATTCTGATCAAAGAAACCACTAAAGTTGAAGATCAGAGTAAGATATATGTGCAAGAGATGTTGAGGTTACATGGGAGTCCTACTATTGTTTCAGATAGGAATACTAGGTTTACCTTGATGTTTTTGAGGACTCTTCAATGAGAAGTGGGAACTCAGATAAAGTTGATTACAACTTACCATCCATAGATAGATGGTCAAACAAAGAGAGTAGTTCATATCCTGTAAGATATTCTCTGTGCCCATGTTATGGACATTGAAGGATCATGGGATAGCCATGTAGAATAGTTGAGTTTCTTTAAAAAAAATTATCATTTGTATATAAGAATGGATCCCTTTAA
Organism: Viscum album; assembly: GCA_963277665.1. Taxonomy (NCBI): domain Eukaryota; kingdom Viridiplantae; phylum Streptophyta; class Magnoliopsida; order Santalales; family Viscaceae; genus Viscum; species Viscum album. Next base: position 565,585,943 of record OY728131.1, read on the forward strand.
GGTATTTTATTGTCACTAGTGTAGATCACCGTTTTGTTGGGTAGAGGTGAGTCAAGTATCTGTAGTTAAAAAAAATTTTGTTTAGGAGACATCCGTGAAGATTCAGGATGTAAATCGATGTCTGATAATAGACCACAGTCAACAAAAATCATATTCTAGATCAACGGCATTGACCATTGGAGATTTCTATAGGTGACTAGGTTTTCATGAATTTTTCTACTCGGTTTGGTCATTGTCGAGTTAGAAAACATGGAATATTGGTTCTATGATATGTTGGACCATTTTAGGCCACTAATCAGCTTAGATAGGCTGCTTAATGGTTAGCATTTTTGGTTCAGTTTATAGGTATTCATGATATTTTCCATATATCTCAACTCAAAAAGTATCACCTTGATCCTGCTCATGTTCTGAGTTGGAAATAAATTATGCTAGAATTGGATGCGTCGATTCTGAAGAAACCGATTGATATCATTGAATCTAAAGAGAAATTAATGTATGGGAATTATATTACATTGTTTATAGTGCTATAAAAACAAGGATCATATTCTCATGAGACATGGGAATTCGATTCTTTGATGAGGGAGTTGTGGCCTCATCTTTTTCCAGGGATTACATCTTCTACATGACTTCTTGGGGATGAGAAGTCTTTATGGTGTAGAGTTTGTAACATCTTGTTACCATTTTATCAGGAACTTCCTTAACCTCATCACGGTTTCTCCTACCTTTGAGATTGGGAGGATACCTATAATGGTGAATCCATAGATTTTTTGGGCTTTTAACTTTAACCAACCTTTTCTGTAGGATTCATGCATATTTCACGCTGTGAAATTTCTTCTGGGTACAAGCCGTGAAATTGGATTCATGCTATGAAAGATTACACATTGTGAATGTTTTAAATAATTGATTTATAATCCGATGTGGTGGGTTTTTCAGAATATTTATCCAGTGTGGACTTCATGACATGAATGGGAGTTTCACACTGTGAAATAGCCCACGTACAGTTTTAAAACACACACTTGGAATTTTTGCTCAGTCCTTTATTTCTATAATCCTTCACCCTCAACCCATGGTCTCTCCGTGGAATTTTTCAAAGACACATTTCCTTTTGGATCTATCAATTTGACATCCGATCTCTATTGCAACTATAGTGAATCTCTCTAGGTAAGTCCACTTTTCACTTCTTAATTTCCTTTGATCATGAAATCACAATTGGGTGGAGTGTTCAGATCTGTTGGGTTAAGATGGTGTTTCTTCTTGGTTTATTTTAGATCCATTATGCAATCTTTCTCTGGAGTTTGTCAGTTGTGGTATGGTGTGAATTTGTTCATGAGGTATGTAGGTTTCATCCTTTCTGCCGACAACTTTTTTGCAATTTGAATCAACCATGTGATGTGGATTGGATTCTAGGGCCTTCATCATCATCGTTGGATTTGTTGTTTTTGGTGGATCCTGTTGTAGGTGTGTGCGACCCAATATTTGAGGTATGTGGTTCCCTCTCTAGACTATGATAATGGATCTTGTTGTTTTTTTAGAAACTAATTCATAATGAATGATTGGGATGATTGATTTGTGTATGTTGATAAGAGTTTTCAATGAAAAATAGGTTTTCCATGGTTATTGATAAATACAATAGAAAATGGGTATTTTTGAAGCATTGAAATGAAATTTAAAATGGTTTTAAAATGGTTTTAAAATCATTGAAATGAATTGTGAAAAATAGAACATGGGTTACCTTGGGTACTTAGGTGAATGGTTTAGCTTGGGGCCATCATCCATTTATTTGATTATCAAGGAGGCTTGTCTTGGGGATTTAATCTATTTTATAGGCCCGTTGTTCTAGGGGACCGATAATGACATTATCAAGAGGTTTACTAATGGGGTATCCCTATGATTCCTAAGCCAGTTTTATAGGAACTAGATTTTACATTTGAATTTTTATGGTATGAGTAGTCTACTTGTATGAACTATATTTATCATCGTCGTTGTGATACCTATGATTCAATTTTTTATTGCTTCGATTTCTGATTGAGCCTTGATATGAATGTTTATGATTTGTGAAAAAGGATATGGAATATGTAATTAGAAATTGATATACCTACTTTTTTTAGAACTGTAGAATATGGTTAATTTTTACCATGTTTTCTATAAAACTAATTTATTGCATATCATGCTCTGTTGTTACTTAAAATGAGCATATAAGAATTTTTATTCAGAGGCTTGTTATAGAACACCTTGGTGGGATCCAACTGAGCCTTTTTCATCACACCATGTGCACCTCTTCGATGGTGCGCAGAGCTTTGTTTGTCTTCTAGGTTAGGGAAAGGCTAGGTGACGCGGTGCCGCGGTGAGGCAGCGAGGTTCTTGTTAGTTTGTTGTGTATTTGGTTGTGAGATTGTTAGAGTTGTCTGTGCCATCATTTGGAGTGGCTATTTGGCATGGGTCCTTTGTAGTTGTACTCATCCTTTAGTGTTTTTATCTTCTTTTTGTTGTTGTCTGTTTCCATTATATTCTTACAGTTGTGGCATATATATCTTGTTCGTCTTCCACTATTCCTTTTTGTTTCGTACATATATTTTGTTTGCTTGATCATCTTAGGAGAAATAATTCCCTTAGTTGTATTGTGAGAAGCTTATTGCCAACCCATGGGAATCGGGAACACCCTTGAAGTATGTAATAAAATGGGTCAGGTGCTGGGATTGAGGGAAACCTAGGTCATCTTGTTACAATATGTATATTTGTTTAAAAAATGTAAAAATATATTTGATTAAGAAATCATGTAACATATATATATATATATTAACATCTAAATATGTATGTATTAATGTTTTAAAATAACATATATAGTTTATTATATGTGTGTGTGTATACATATATATGTATATATAGATATGATATGTATATATTTTTTAAAAATGTCAAAATGTATTTTATATGTTTATATTACTTAAGAAAACATGTAATATATATGGTAAATATTTAAAATTTGGTAATAAGTTAAATAATTAGTAACAATCATTAAATAATTATATAAATAATAATTAATTAGTCAATATTAATAATAAATATAAAATATTAATGTCAATTACAAATAATTATTAATAATTTGAAATTTTTATGAAATTATGTTAATTTGTAAGAAATTGTAAATGAAAAAAATATGAAATACTTGTAATTATTAAAAAGTAGTAATATTTATGAGAACAGAAGTTACAATTAATAAATAATTACAATTAATTAATAAAGAATTTTTTTTAATTAGTAAAAATTTAAAAATATATGCAATAAATACAAAAAATCCTATCATACCTCACAAAAAAATATAAAAAAAATAATAATTAGAAATTCACAATAATACGTATAAATGTTGTATTAATTAAAATTATTAGTATTAATAATTTAATAATTTTTGATCATTTATTAATAATAATTCAATATTAGTATGAATTACTAAAAATTATTAATATTTTATACACGTTATTTAATTGTGATAATTAGTAATAAATATTGTAAATAATATATATGAAGTACTATTTAGACATAACTGAAAAATCACAACAGATTAGGTATAAATTCTATATACATTGAAGTTTTTGAAACATTTATCTCATTTACGTTGTCGAATTAAGAATTTTTTTATGAAAAAAAAGTTAAATGTCTATATATTAAAGGTGATCTTATGAGATTCAAGAGGTTTGAAAACATTAGAATTCATCTACTGTGTTTTGGTTTTTGAAAAGATTGTATTTTTTGGTATCAAAATGTTGAAAAAAATTCATTAGAAAATACACATGTTTTTGTTTTGGGTCCATCATTTCAGAATTTAGTGTATGAGCCTAATAGCCCATCTATTCAGGAAACAACAACTCAGAATGATATTCCAAATCCTGAATCTAAACATTCTCAATTTTACATTTTTTTGAAATTTTCTTAGGAGACCTGATATCCAGGATGTTTGATGAATAAACATCAATTTGTAACAAAATTTATGGCTATTAAATCAAATTTTGTAATGTTAAATAGTTACTTAGTTCAAATATTATAATTGGTTAAATCGTCATTTCCTTAAAAAAATTACTTGTTTGTTTCTATAAAAGTAAGATGTTGGTCCATAATTTGGTTCTTAGTTATCAGAAGATCCTTACATTTTTAAATTAACGAATCTTATATTATAGTGATTATGAATCATTAGTTAATTGTCCGATATGTGGTGAATCAAGGTCTAAATATTCATAATTAGAAATTTCCATATTTCCTATGATATAATTGAGTTATTTTCCAATTTAACCTCATTTATATGAATTATTTATGTCTCGAAAAATAGTTGTATTGATGACATGACATAAATAAAATATTTCTATCAGTAAAATATTCAATCATTCATATAATGGTTATTCATGGAAATAATTTGATCAGATTCATCCTTATTTTTCTTCATAACCTCATAAGATACGATTGTGTATTTTTACTAATAGTTTTTGTCCATTTGGTGCTTACTATAGTCAATATTCTTGTTGTCCTATTCTCATTACTCTATAAAACTTACCTCATTACATATTGATGAAGGAAATGCATATATATATCCGGTGTTATTAATTCTAGGACATCCAAATAAGAATATTGTTTTTTATTTGAATCTACTTATTGATGAGTTACTTTCATTATGGAATAATGATGTAACTACATTTGATATTATTTCAGATTAGAATTTTACATTGAAGGTTTCACAAATATGGTCAATCAGTGACTTTTTGACATATGGTATGTTATGTAAATGAAGTAATCATGGTCTAAAATCATTTTCATAATGCTTGTATGAGAACATATCATTTATTCTTAGTAATGTGAGAAAGGCTATTTACTATAACTATGAAAATAAATTTATTCTTGCAGATCACCCTTTTCGATGGAACCAAAATAATTTTACAAAGGGTATAATTGAAAGAGAGAACCTCTAATAGTGCTCTTAGGTATTCAGGTAAAATATATCATCTCTGCGTTACCTCCCATTACTTTCAGATAGAACATAAACTAACAAAAAATAATTGGTTTCTGGAGAGATCATAATTGGATAAAGAAGAGTATTTTTTGGAACCATCCATATTGGTTTTATTTTTTAGTTTTTCATATGTTAGATGTAATGCATATTGATAAGAATTTTATTGATAATATATTTTATACTATGTTGGACACACCCAGTAAGACCAAAGATAATGTAAAGGTATAATTAGATCTATCCAAAATATCTGATGTTTAGAATATAAATTATTTGAAGAAGAAAGATCACATAATTTAATGAAGAAAAAGGCATCTTATAGAATTTTTTAAAAAATGATTTATTATTCTTTAATGGATTTAATATTTGAGGTTACCAGAAGGTTTTTCTTCCAATTGTTCTCACTACGTTGGAAATGGGCATATTACCATGTTAAAAATTCATGATTAATTTGTCATAATGGAAATATTATTCTTTTTTATCTTAGTGGGATGTTAAATTATTTAATTTGAGATGTGTTAACCAAAATAACATATTTGTTATTAGTTTTTTGGGAAACATAGGATTTTGATGCATTTATTATTCTATAAAAGTATGTTTTTTTAATTTTATCTAAATCAGAGAAAATATTCCCTTTGACCTTCTTTCAATTAATGGAAAAATTAATAATGAATTTTATGTATGAAGAAAAATGTGGAAGGTTGGTATAAATATGATAGATGTACTCTATTGAGAGATGTTTGAAAATTTTAAAAAAGAACGTGTGTAAAAAAACATGATTTGAGGGGTCCATTGTAGAATCATACTTGTTGGGGGGAAATTAAAATTTTTTCTCTTATTATTTTCAACCAAAATATACTCAAAACATAACTCGATGGATCATAATGAGTCAAATTTTGATGATATCATCGACATTCAGTTGTGAGTTTTTAATCAGTATGAGCTTGGTTTTAGTGGTTTTCATGAATAATGGATTTCAAATGAATAACTATAAAAATATCATACATATATTCTACTTAATTTTAAATAAATGAAACAATATATGAATTGAGTACAAATTTCTATTATTTTTTGGATTTTTATAATAAATTCCTTTATTTACATTATTTTTTTGATGATTATATGATGACCATATCAAAAAATATATATAAAAATTATATATGAATCTCTTGAAAAACATCATCTAGAAAAATTTAATATTGGTTTCAAATATTGGTATGTTAATTTTCTTTCAATGGAACATTATATAATTTTTTAATGATATATATTATTAATAATTTTTATTTTCTATAGGAATCAAAACAAGATAATAAAATTCATAGACAATTTTTTGTGCTCAAAAACCCTCCTATGAAATTGTTAACATATTATAATGGATATGCAGTTAATAGATTTAGATTCCATAAACACATATATGGAGACTAAAATAAATAAATGAATAATGGTGTTTATTTGAAAGGATATCATCATAAAGAAAATTAGTTTTAATTTTATGGTATGCTAGATGAAATAATTGAGTTATGTTATATGAGAAGAAATTATGTAACAATGTCTAAATTTCATTAGTTTGATACTGATCGAGGGTTGTGAGTTCATCCACTACATTGAGTCCTTGACATTAAATATAACAGTCTTATTACATTAAATGAACTATTTATATTGGCCAATCAATCACGTAAAGTTTTTCATGGAAATTACTATGACATTTTGAGAGATTTGAATAACTGGTGGAGTGTAATAAAAATGAATTCTCATGATAATAATTTTATTTAAAATGAAAATGGTTATTTGGAAATTCAACATATTTAAATGTTTGAAGAAAAATTCAAAAATATATCTCTTACCCGATGATATATATATAAAGATAATTTAACCACCTAGTTAAGGGCCAATGATATTGATAATGTTGATTAAGTAACAAGGAATGATGAAATTGAAAGTTGTATGGAAGTTGAAAACACTGAAGATAAGGATGAATAAATTTCTCTCAATGAAGATGAGTCGATAAATGATGATTTATGTATTAAATTTAGGCATTCATTAATTTTTATATTAGTTATTTGTAATAAAAATTATTTATAGGTAATATTTTCTGTTTTAGATCTCCAGACCTGATGATTTATTCTTTTCCTTCATTGATTTTAGTAATAATTATTTTTTTATATTTGATATCTGTATTAAAAATTATTGAAAGGTAAGAATAATATATTCTACATGGTATTTATTAGTTTTTTATATTTTATATCTATATTTACAAATATTTATAGGTTATATTATTATATTATGGTATTTATTTAGAGGTTAATATTATATTATAGTATTTATTAGTTTTTATATTTTATATATGTATTAAAAACCATTTACCTGAAAAATTATTATATTATATAATTTATTTGTTTTTTTATATTTTATATCATTAATAGAAATTTCTTACATGTAATATTATTTGTTTAATATGGATGAAGATGATCCCAGTGATCTATTACATTCATTTATTGATTTTAGACTTCCTTCTAATGAGTCTGATTCATTTGATCCACAAGATGATGCGCCTATTAGGAGGGGGTGTAATATTTCTCAATGGATGATTGCTGGCCATGTTACATAGAGATTTCCTTCTCTTTTTTATAATAGTCTTTTATGTAGGTAAGTTTAATTGTTTATGATAGTTATTTTATATTATTGTTTTATTAATTTTGGTAATAACATTAATATTATTTGTTTTTATTTTCATAATTTTTCACATTTTACTATTTCGAAGGATGCTGCAATTCTAAGAAATTATTTTTTAGAACCATGGGTTTCAATGGATTAGGTTCCCATTATCACTCATTAGAATATGTTCAACCACTAGAATTTATGTTATTAAAAAATATATATATTTTCTTAAATTTATTTAATTTATGAAATATTTTTTTAATTATCTTGTAGAATGTATGGTCCCCAATTATCAATAGCCTGAGAGATCCTATCAGGGAGGCATGTGAGATTTGTATACGTGAGCATTTTTATCAGTTTTTACAGAAAGTTAGAATGTGATCTATGGATAGAGATTCTACTACTGTTTTTATCCATTCACCCATCTCTTAATGACCTAAATATATCTCAACTCATATATGGAATGTATTGTGCTCTTACTGGCTAGGAGAGACTTCTAGAAGGAGGTCATTATATGGATGTTATATAAGGGGGAGGTAGGAGGTCAAACATTGGTCTATAAGTCATATATTTTGTACACATCAAGGAAATATGGTAAGAAATATTATTTATTATTGTGTTTGAACATTAATGTAAAATATTTTCTATATTATACTAGCCAAAACAGACCCCTCTATAATAGAGTTTGAAGTTTATAAGAAAATGTATACCTATCTTAATACATGAAAACTTGTAGGAAACCAACAACACCATATTACATTTAGTAATTTCTTTAAATTTTTTTATAAAATTAATTTTATTACTATTCTAAATTATAATTATATTTGAAGGAAATTTATACGGCTGGGACCTCTCATTCACGTGAGAGTCATGCCGAGAGTGAATAATATTCCATAAGTGAGTCAGGTATCGATGAGGGGGATTGGATACAAGTGATTTTTATAGTGTCAAGAAAGGTTGGGTGATCAGTACTGGATCATTACTGACACTTATGAGTATTATGATACTTTTGTGATGTCATCAGTCAGTTCAATGGGAGCTCGTGGAGGGCCATCAGTGTCATCCAATGCATATTTCGAGGAGATGTAGAAGGATCAGAATGAGATGATATAACAGATGAAAAGAGTGAGGGAGGAGTGTGATTTGCATCGTTAGTGTGATGAGCAGATGTTGGAGTATATGCGATGTCTTTTATGTAGTGTTGGTATTGAGTTTCCTCCCCCTGATCCTTTGAGTGATCCTCCTCCACATAATACAAGTTGATGTTTTGTGATTTTTTATGGATGTTTTTTAATTTTTTGTGGAAAACATATTTTTGTCTCAAATGATTTGTTAATTTTATGTTTTTTTTATATTTTTAATTATTTTTAATTTTTTAAAATTTTATTATTTTCGGAATTTTTTTTTTATTTATTTTTTTATTTTTTGGAAATATTAGTAATTGTGAAGGATAGAGATTCCATTAAAAATAATGTTATTTTCAACGTACCTGTTAAAATTTATTATTTTAAAAAATTGCGGGGTATAATTTGTGATAGATGAATCGACCGTTACAGCAAATAGTTATTAGTGAGGACCCGTCACAAAAAAAACATAATTAAAATTTTATTTTCTGTGATGACTCATTAGTGATGGACTACTGTTGAAAATAAATTTTTGTTATATTCATCCATTGCTAATGAGACATTTCAAAAAATGGAATCTCCAATAGTGATGTGAGTTAGTTAACTTCCATTTCTGTCTCTAATCGATTTTTAGCTTCTTGGTAGGTTATCAAAGGAATTAAATCATTGAATAAAAATTTCTTAGCTTTGAAATCAATCTTTGCATGATAATATAAAATCCATTCCATATCAAGAATAACATAAAACTCCATTATGGACAATTTAAGTATATTTTTGAGAAATACCATGCCAATAATAACAAAAGGAAGATTGCTATAAATATTTTTTTCTTTAATTCTTCCACCCTCAGTTTTCACTAAAATTTCTATCATCCATTCATGAGATTATATTTCCATTTTATATGAATATATTCTAGAAATGAAGGAATTGTATGATATAGAGTCAAGAAGGGTACTAGAATAATTAAAATAAAGTAGTAACATTCCTATCACCACTTCATTTAAAGACCCAACATCAGTCGTAGTAGTAGAAAAATATTTCCCCACACCTTTCTACTTTTGATCTTTCGGATTTTTACCCTACGTAACCTACTTAGGACACACATTGGCATAATTCCCTAACCCATTGAAATTAAATCAACTTACCATTAAATTTTTATTTATTTTAGGATTGTTTTACATACATTCATGAGCCATATAACCCAAATTACAATATCTAAATCACTTTCTAGACTTCATAATACATTCTCTAGGATGCTTTTTACCACACTTCTCACAATATGGGAACTTGGTTTTCTTACCACCAAACATCTTTGATGAACGATTCCCCATTTCCATCCAACTATACCTCTTCCTTTTCTTGTTGTTTTTGGGATACATATTTCTCAACAAATTCCATTTATACATTCTTAATACATCTAAAAAGTTTCCCATAACTTTTAAATTCATGACAAGAAAATGACCTTCGATATATTGACTTCTATCCTAAGAAAAACCAATTAATATTACTATAAGTATGTCGAATATAATTTAGTATTTAACTTTCCAATAAAGTGAATATTTCTTCGTATCTAGCCACTAAATATGCCTCTTTTTTTCTTAATTATAAGAATTTGTTTCCTTCCTAAGTCGAATAACCCTAGGAAAATATTTCTTAAGGAAAATACTCTTAAATTCATTCCATTCTAAGGAATAAATCTCTTACCTTTCTATGATATTCTTAACAATGAACCACCACTGGTCAGTTTTACCTTTAAAATGATAAATACAAAGAGATATATTGGGGTGATATAAACAACCCATGACATAAAATATCTTTTTTAGGATTTCAATCCATCCTCCAGCTACCCCTGGGTTATAAGATCCACAAATAATGTGAGATACTTTCTCATAAAAATCTCCATTATTGACATTTTATTTTTTGGTAGATATATTTTCTCTCTGGAATAGACACTACCCACATTCATATATAGTTTCAACTGATCTTTCACCATAACAAACTTCTTATCTCAAATTCCAACCATCCTATGATACTGATTTGGAAGGAAGTTGTTCTATGGATACCTTCCTACCATAGCTTCCCTGTTTCCAATGTGTAAAACCATTAAGAATAAAAATTGTTTAGATAAATTAACATAGTAATATTAAAATGATATATCATTTGAAAATAACCATAAAGTAAAAAATTTTAAGGGTATTTTATTAACATTATCTCAATTTCCAAAATTGTATAAACCCTTTCTTTGATACCAACTATAAGGACCCGTCCATAAACATTTCATATTTTAAAATATTTATACTAGAATTTAATTTAGTTTTAAAATTAACTTTTAGGTTAATAGTTTTATAGAATTATGTCATAACTCATACATAATTAAATATTACACCACAAGGTGGACACTTCCAGTCAGTATCCATCTTTCCTATAATATAAAACATTTAAAATGAAACATGTTTTCTTTTTATTAAAATATGCATGAATTTCAAGTTGAATTATTATTTTTCACTTATCTATCCTTAACCCCTATGAAAAAATTATAAATTTTGATATGAACACAAAAAATAAGTATGGGACATAAAATAAAAGAAAGAAACTCATTAGTCCATGATTCTTATAAAATATTCTTTTTAATCTAATCTTTTGGATCAAAACAAATATTTTCCTACACAACAAGTCACATTCTCTAACAAAATATTTTCAGATTAAGTTTCATAATAAAAATAATGGAAAAATTATAATTATAAAGGTTTCTATGAAAACATGATAAATTCATGAAATCTTTTTCACAAAGATATACTTTCACCCTTAATAACTAGTCTTTACTTTCTTTCTAAAATAAGATCCCTTCTTACCTGTTTATAATTCATAAGAAATACCATAAAGACCCACATAAATAGTAGATATAACATATAGATATCTTGATACATTATTATCCATATCACTCTAACAAATGGAAGAACTATACGGCTGACATCCACACCTAATGCATTGGAGGGCTATCATGGACCCAACCATCCTTGGTTCATAACATAACCACTCATCCTTAGTTCATAACATTACCACCCATCTTTGGTTTATAATGTAACCACACATACTTGGTATATAATAGAACCACCATTAAATATAAATAATTTCCAAGAACTATATCATAATAAAAATACATAAAATATATCAATTTTAAACATTACACTCCTAAAATATATTTTCCCCCATTATAAAACTTTTCTAGATATTGAAATATCCATTCCATTGAAAACCCAATTTTCAATACCAAAATACCCAAAAAAGGAAGGAGGTTTTCTATTTGAACAAAAAATGAAGTCTTGTAAAGGAATCCAAATATCATTTAATGGTTATAGTGGCAGGAAAAACATTGTCCTGATATTTGTTAAAATAGAGTAATCCTTTTATCTTTTGTAAATAAATCCAAACATTTATAAAAAGCTTCTTTTATGAGAAACTTTTAAAGAAATTTAAAATTTCATTAAAATTTCCTATAAAATATATTTACATCTGACTAAGAAAAATCCATAATTTTTTTTAAGAATATGGATATGGAAGAAATATATTTAGAAAATAAATCTCGAAAACATTAAAAAATGTTATTTTTAGTTAATGTATTCCTTACCACATTGGAAGTATTTGAATCATAAGACACGTGAAAGAATAAAATTTTAGAAAATATAAAATATAATGAGAATAAATAAATTCATTATATATCATGTCAAAGGGGATTTATATAAATCTCGTTAAATAATAGATGTGCATAACATCAAAATATGGCTCAATGAAATTAGATTGAGATGAAGTCCCTTACCTTGAGTCCAAATCATTTCAAATATTCCTTATCTTCCTGAATAATAAAATTATGTTCATTATTTACTTATATTAGAAGCATTTAAAAGTATATTATTCCATTTATGTCACTTATTACCAGGTTATATAAAATATCTTAATCAATTAAGTTCGTGTTGGATTTTTTGACGAAATTTGGTTCGTATGTCGAAAATGACTTTGGTAGGTTGACTATTGTCAAAGAGGTCATTATTACATCATCTATAGAATAATAATAATGAAATAATTATCAATTTAATGCATAAATTATAATCAAAAAATCAATAATGAAAGATGGTTATGAATAATGAACTATGCTACAATCATTGTGATGGTAGGTCGTACATACATATGAGTAATATTTCAATTTTCAATGATCATTATAGAAAGAAGATAAGTAATATTTTATCTTTAAAGTATTATTATTATATCATAAATAACATATTATTTCTTTAAATATACTTTTTTTATAATATATATCCTCCGTACACACGAACGACATAATCATTTTTTGTGAGTGAACAGGGTAAAAATAATAATGTGATATATTATTTATTTATAATGGTAAATAGTTTATTAAAATAATAATTAGGTCACATTTATCACATTATTCCTTAACATTATCCTTATTACCTTTTATGTAAACTGTTAATGAAAACAAATCACACCGCTTCGCAAGGCAGTAGTCTGCCGTACACTCGACCGACATTATCATTTCCCATTTGAGGGAAGAGAAGATGGACATAGGTCATTAAAGAACATAAAAAAATATCGTTATATGTAATATACTAATTTTATTATATTATATTGTTTTAATAACAATTTAATTAGGTGGAGGAAGAAATAAAATAAAATCTCTTATTGAAGAATATTACCGCTTCTTCAGGTAACCACCTTAGGTTTTCCCCAAAAGGATTCGTAGAATGGATTTATGACCACAATAAGGGATCTAGGACATGGGGGAGAATTTAAGAGTGTATTTATCTATGTATCTATTGATTCATATTAATTTGAAGGTGTGAAGAGTAGAGGAGAGGGGGTTCCCTTTTATAAGTGAGGTGAGTGGCACACTTGTAATTTTTGAAAAGAAAAAGGCATGCCCATATTCTTTACATGTAATATATATAAAAAAGATACCATTATAGATCATTAAACATGTTAGTATATAAATATTTCCATAAAATATATTTTATACAAATTTTTAGTTCATTTTAACCCTTACTTTTTTTACTTTAACCCTTTGGTAAATCTAATTTTAACTTAGTCACGGTAATTAATTTTTAGTGTTTTCAATATTCATTATGTTAAAAATTAAGTTGAAATTATTAAATAATATAAATTATGATGATTACTAATATTTAATACATTTTAAAAAATTAAATTCATATAATTGGAAAATTTTAATTTAAAACAAAACACACATATGTGACAGAAAAGTTGTTTTCAATAAGTATATTTTTCAAGCAACAAATGATTATATATTAACTATATGACTGATAATAATAATTTTATGAATATAAATTATTGTTTATTTAAATATAATATATAAATTAAATTGAAAACATTTCTCATTAGGGGTTATTTTAATTAATTAAAATGGAGAAACATTATTCACTTTAAAATAATTTTTAGAAATACTCGTTTTTAAACTAGAAAATAAACTTTTACTAAAATACAATATAAATTTTATTCAAAGTTAATTAATTAGATTAAATATAAATAATGAAATATTATGTTACCTTAAATTATATTTAATAAATAATGGAATTTATATGTTAGATTATTTATTGAATAGAAATGACAATTTTACAAAAGTTGGTATTTTTCACCATTCACTGAAAAATCAATATTTTTCAAACAATTCTAAAATATAACACTAAGTTAATTTTGATATGATTATATAAATAATTATACTCTTTTAATTTTATAAAATAAAATTTATAAAATTTAAATAAATTTAATATAATATTTTCTCACAAAAATTAATAAAAATTATTTATGAAGAAAACAAATTTTTGATGAATAAAATATCATTACCAATGATTTAGTGATCATTTACTCAGAACTTTTCTATAAATTTATATTGAGTATAAAATTTATATATATTTTAAAAATTATTTAATAATATTCACACCCTTCAGTATAACTGTAACATCCCAAGTGTCCACGATATGCTTCTTCTTAATAATTCAATAGTGTGCAATGTACACAACATCAGGTTCAAATTCACCATGACCTATCAAACTAGCCATTTAAAAAGAATATATGAATATTACTAACCATATTTTGAATTATATATATCCCATAAAATTATAAAATTGATCTTATGTGCCATAATATAATGACAAATTCAATTTTTCAGATAAAAGAATTAATTTTAAAACAAAATGCAGTTTTTACTCCTTTTAATGGGTAACCATTTTAAAATCCAAGATTCAAAACATTTATATATTAAATTTAAGGAAATTAAATTCTTATTTTTAATCAGTACATAAAAATTTATTTTCAATAAATATATGGTACTTTTCTGATAACTTTTATATTTTGATGAATAGTGAAAACACTAAATATTAATTGAAAACCACTTTTTTAATCGAAATAATGTATAGTGCTAAATTATAAATTTGAGTGGTTTTAAAGTATAATTAGTTTATATTTTTATCATTTAATATAATTTAGATAATTTTAAATAATTTTAATTTTAAATGGTACATAAACACATGTCTATCTTTTGATAGTTTTTTTCCTTAAAAACCCGCTTTTTGGTTTTGACAATGGAAATTAATTTTATATAAATTACTGAAACTTATATGTTTTGAATGTGAAAAAATGGATTTATTATTTGTAATAACAAAGTCCAAATTTTTTAAATAGGCACCTTTTATTTTTGGACATTATGAATAGTAACTTTTGTAGTTATTTTTATTTATAATGGTTAAAGGGTAAATAAGATAAATAAGGGTAAACAATAATATTATAATAATATAAAACTACCCTAACACGTGTCATAATACTATTTTATGAGATTTATTCGACCATTATAATCATTAGGACGATTTTAGGTCCCTATGGAACCACTTGGGTATGATAATGACGTGTTATAAGAATTAATTTAATGTAAAGATAAATATAACATAAACATGTATCTTTTACTAAAAAAAATTAATATGGGGTTATATGAATTATCAATTTAACTATAATTATTAATTAGAAAGATAATATAATTTCCTACATCATAGTAATTTATTTGTAATTTTTATACTTTAAATAATTAAATTTATTTTTGACACAATAACGATGCAGTATTTTCCTTATTAATGAATGAATCAAATAAATAATATTATAAATTTTAAAATAAATATAATTTGAAAGTTTTGAAGACATACACAACCTTTATGGATGAAATTTACATATTATATATGAGTAAATGCCTTTGTATTGGAGTAATCAATTTTTCATGACTTTAAAAAAAATTAATTACAAAATGGTGTCAAAATCGAAATAAATGAGTTTCTAAAAAATACTATTTTATTAAATGATATTAAAATTCTAAAAAGATAATATTCATTAAAATGACATAGATAATGATAAAAATTTTATTAATGATCTTCTTGAGGTCCCATTGTCATTTTATAGTAACTAAATTAACCCTATAGAATAAAAATACAAGAAGATATGGTAAGAGTTAAACTGTTTAACTAAGGGTTAATCCCAAAAGATAATGATAATTTTATTATATAAACATGTGTAAAAACAATTGTTTGAGATTATTTCTACCCATAATCATCTTATTCTTGAAATAAATCAATTTGGAGATATGAAAAACCAAAAATAATTTTATAAGAAGTTAATATTTCAAGCTTTTCCTAAAGTGCCCCACACCTCATTTATAAAAGGTTCCTCCATTTCTCATTAATTCACACCTCCAAAGCCCTTTAGATCGGCCAAAACCCAGCCAAATATCCTCCCAACTTACCTAAATTCATCTTAGAGGCAGAAACATGATCATAAATTCAACTTAGGGATTCGTTTTGTGCAAAACAAAAGGAGACACCCGAAGAAGAGGTAATATTTTTATCCTTTCTTTCAATGTTCTTTTCTTCTTCTACTTCCTCTTACTAAGTTGTTACCATAATAAAATAATAACTCTAGTATATAATATAGGATGATATTTTTTTTATTATTATTGGAAAACTATATTCCTCTTTTTACCTATCCTATGAAAAAACAATACCACCATATGTGCGTACGTACGACTTACTGTCTCCACGTCGTGGTGTAAATTGTTGTTCATGTAAAATTTATTTCTATAGGTATAATAATGAATATAATGGATTTAAATAATAAATAAAACAGTATATTGTTTCTTTAAAATTTAAATTCCATCCAATTCCATACCATTTAACCATTAAAGAAATGATACCGTTGCTTGTGCATACGTATGACTTACTGTATCCACAATGCGATGAGCCTCATCTTCCATGTTCACCATCCAAGAATGATTTTAAGAATAAATATTATTAATAATTATGAAATATATGACATACTAATGATACTGGGATGATATATATATACACATATATTTCATTCACTTAATTACATATGATACAAAAACAGAAACAACGTTCATGCGTACATACAACTTACCATCTCCATTAATGGTGTATTCCATTTTATATATCTATTTATATTTATATATGATATATAAATCATATTATACATTCGGTATGTAAGTAAATAATTATCTAAGTAATATGATCAAGAATAAAAACTCAAAACACATACGATAAACAAAGTGATTATCACCCAAAATGATGAATTAACATCGAATTATTAATAAACAGGTAATATAATGTCCTAAAATAATCATTTATGATATCATAAATATTATTATGATTCTGATATATGTTAATAATATATTTAAACACGTTATATTGGAGTTTTAGACATGTATATAGAGTATCAGACCTAAGGTAATGGTTAATTTCACAATCTCATTATTATTCGAGGTTGTTGATATGTAAGTATTTACTGGGAAATATTTATCATCCAAGTCCTTGTTTCATATAAATGTTTTAAAAAGGAATATTTTAATGTTTTATGGAAGGGAATATTTAACTAGATCGTCATTCTAAATGTTTTAAAGATTTATTTTTCTATGTCTATGTAATTAATGTTCAGGTTTTTAAATGATTTTAAGGATTTATTTGTATGGACATGATTATTTTAAAACACTAATTTCTTTTAAAAGTTTCAAAGCGGTATGGGACACATTGATTAAAAAAACTATTTTAAATGAATTCCTTTATAAATTGTGTGACTTTTAAATAATTTCATGAAAATGGTATATTTCTCTCAAAGATTTGTATTGATTATTTTCAACTATGTCAACATCAATTATTGGATATTATTATTGATTGAAGTTGATTTGTTATAATAAAATCTTCCATATTTAATTGAATATGATATGATATGTTTGACTGTGGATGTTCTATTTTTATACCATTAATGGTTTATGGTTAAGTTATTGACACTTCATATGATAGTTTTAATACGAATTTTTATGTTATGATTCACCCTTTTCATATAAGGAATGAATTGGACTTATTAAGTGTCGTTTGGGACCCACTATAGCCCATCGATGCATCAGTCGTTATAATGAGAAAAACTAGTGTCTTCGAATAAAGCCTTTACATAATATTTGTGAATGGTCTTGGAACAAGGCCTTAACATAGAAGTTATTATGTCCAGAATTATGCATTCCATCGATATGAAATTAGTCATTACATGTGATTATTCAACGAGTAGAATATTCATGTGAATGTTTATATGGTAATTTGTAACTTATTTTAACAAGTTATGTACAAGTTTTATGATTAAAAGGCTACAATTTTTATTATACATTTTCCTTTAAAAGATTATAGCTTTCTCTTAATTATTTACCATTACTAAGCATCTGAGATCACCCCTTTCTTATGTTTTATTTTACTAGGATTCAAAGATATGTATTATGATTGATATGTAGGGTTAAGATAGTGGAATAATGGAGCTCTGAAAGGATTATTTATGTTGGGTTTTATTTTAGATACTATAATGTAATATTCATGTATATAAATTATTTTCCAAGACTACTAAAATGACCAGTCCTTCGGGACTTGATTCCTTTTAATCAAGATATTTATTAAAAAAATGCACTGGATCTGGGTAATTGGGGTTGGGGAATTACAGTTGGTATCAAAGGGAGGTTTAGAAACAACCTTGGAAAAATATTTAGAAAACTAAGATTATGGATCATAACCCTTAGATAGAATTTGAGGGTAACTGTTGAAAAGAATCCTAGAACATTAAAATGGAGATTATGTGGGTATTCCAGGAAAATAAATCCCTTTCTAGATACTAAAAGTGATTGTGGTTCTAGAAAATATATATCTAGGGGTTAAAACTCTAACAAGGTGTTCCGATCTTGACTCAAGGTAACTTGGTATAGGATATTGGGCTTTACTGCACACATGGTTTGACACTCATGGAGGATATTCTAAGGATAATTCATATTTTATTTACAAAACATTATGAAGAATTTATGATTAAATATGTCCTCAAAGGTACTATATTTATGATTATGGATGAGATATGCATAAATTTTTCAATTTATGTTATGTATTTTTCTAGTTTGGAATTATGCATTAGGATTCAAAACCTAATATAGTGCATTCCACTGTTTATAAATGGTACCTAGTGGAAGAAATGAAAATCATATCAATCAATGTAATCCATGTATCTATTACCCTCCTATGCAAGATAATGATAGTGGAGCTGGTGACAGAACTGGTACTGAAAAAATTATAACTATATTGATAAATATGACTCCAGTTATGATACCTTACCCATATGGAGCATCCTGATCCACAATTCAGAGGATCAATGTTAGATCGCTTCATGTGATAACAACCTCCAAAATTCAATGGGACTACAAATCCTATAATAACTAAACAATGGATAAGTTCCTTAGAGAAAATATTTCTTGCTTTGGGAAGTAAAAAAAGGTAAAAGGTTGTCATGGAAGTTTATTTTCTATCAGGATATGAGGATAAATGGAGTTTTTTAATTCCAAACAAAAAGGAGGGTGAATAAGTGGGAAATATTTAATTGAGGGAGTTTAAATAACGTTTTCTACAAAAATACATTCATCGTGAATAGTGAGATGATATGGAAAGAAAATTTCTAAGCCTGAGGAAAATGGAGGATGAGAATTTTTCAAAGTATGATCCTAACTTCACAAGGATATCAAGGCATGCTATAGACTACATATGTAACCCAAGAAGTAATATTGATCGATTATTTTATGGGTTTAAACCTTTCCTCTGATGGGCTTTGATCTCAAAATATTTCCCATTATATGAAGATATAGTCTCATGTTCTATAAAGAGAGAAAAATAATTCTCTTAGTCTTATGACATTATATTAAAGAAAGATAATAAGAGGATGGTGGATAAAGAGATAAATAAAGGGAAAAAATAAAGAATTATTTTCCATTACGTGAAAACTGTGGGAAGAAAATCCATGGTACTTCCATAAAAGGAATGAGAGTTTGTTACAAATGTGGAGAAAAAGGTCATTAAGATCAAGATTGTAAGGGAAAGAATGATGCTGTACAATGTTATAATTATAAAGATATGGGAAATCATGCAAATTATTATACAAATAATCAAGGAAACATAGCTCACAAAATTAAAACGGACCAAGGTCAAGCTTATGTTGTTACTATAGTCGAAGTGGAATAATTAATGTATTTATGTTTTTGGATTCAAGAATTATGTTCCTGTTATAAGAAGAGTGTGATATATATAAAGATTTTACTTCAGTACTTTTTGTTTTCGTTAAAGTTTTAATATGATAAAGGTAATCATATTTTCAGTATGTGAAAATAAGATCAAATTTATGTTGTTTTGGGAATCTGATGTTACAATTGATTTTTGAAATTTAGAGACCTTTTAGAGGGATTTTGGAGTTCATATGAATTTTGTATGACTCTAATGGTTGAAATGGATTAAGTTGAAATCTGGATAGTATTTTCTAACTTTAAAACATATCTTAATATTATTTTTGGAATGTTATAATACAATAGTTTTAGAAAAAGGACAACTTGAAGGTCGGAAAATAACCCATTGCGTCTGACAATGCTACAGGAATCGAACCAACAACCGAAGTGCGACAAGGCTTTATTTCATACCATTATCATAAATGAAGTCCCTAGTTATTATAAAATAGTTTTCTTCATTTAAATGGTCTATGTTTATATTTGTAACTTTATACGATTGAGATAAATAGAATATTTTTGTGTTTTCTCTATTAGAGAGAAATGTGAGTTTGTGGTAGGAATTTGTTTAAGGATGAAACTCTACATGTAAATTAGGTATGATTTCTTGTGTTCTTATTCTAATAATTAAATTAATTCTTCAACACCAGTGAAATGATAATAAAAACAAAAAATGTTATCCTAGTACTTTATTTTGCGATGAATCAAATGGTCCCTTAGATCATCGCATATTTATAGCTTTCTTATTGTTAACTTTATCATAATAATATTATATATCACTATACATCAGAACATGATGGTTATTTTTCTCTTCCATATCAATTTTGTTTCCTATATGGAACACTTGTAAGTGTTATTTTCGATAACCTTCATACATATCTTTCTTTCTTTTAAAATAGATGTCTCATTAATCCATTTTACAATGTGGGATTTCAACTACGATACTATTAAATGTAAAACCCCTAGTTTTTAATCTTGATTATAAATTGTGAGAACTCAATTTATTTAAGGAGGGGATAATTTAACACCCCAAGTGTCCACAGTATGTTTCTTCTTAATAATTCAATAGCATGCGATGTACGCAACATCGAGTTCAAGCGCACCACGATCTATCAAAATATCTATTTAAAAAGAGTTTATGAATATTATTAACTATATTTTAAATTTTATATATCCCAAAAAAATTTTACATTCATATTATGTGACATAATATAAGGAAAAATTCAATTTTCAAGATAAAAGAAGTAAATTTAAAAAAATGCAGTTTTTACGCCTTTTAATGAAGAACCCTTTTAAAATAAAATATTTAACACTTTTATTTATCCAATTTGAGGAAATTTAATTATTATTTATAACAAGGACATAAAATCTTCAGTTTGGATAAATTTTTGGTACTTTCTGATAACTTTCATATTTTGATGAATAGTGAAAAATACTAAATTTTAATTGAATTTTTTTTAATCGAAATAATTCAAAGTCATTAATTACAAATTTGACTGATTTTAAAGTATAATTAGATTATATTTTTATCATTTAATATAATTTAGGTCACTATAATTAAATTCAAATTTAAATTGTTCATGAACACATGTCAATCATTTGTTTGTTTTTACTTCATAAAAACCCACTTTTCAGTTTTGACAATGGGAATTAGTTTTAAATTAATTACTGAAAATTCTATGTTTTGAATTTGGAAAAAAAAATTACATATTTGGAATAAGAAGGTCCAAATTTTATAAAAGGTACATTTTATTTTTGTACATTATGAACAATAACTTCAGTAATTATTTTTATTTACCATGGTTAAAGGGTAGATCAGATAAATAAGGGTTACAAATAATATTATAATAATATTAAAATTCCCTAAAACATGTTATAATCCAATTGGATTAGATATATTCTATCATTAACATCATTATGATGAATTTATGTTCTCATGGGACCACATGGGTGTGATAATGACATGTTATAAGAATTAATTTAATGTAAAGATAAATATATCATAAACATGTATGTTTTACAAAAACAATTTTAATATATGGTTATATGACTTATATTGTTGACTATAAATGTTCATTAGAAACATAAAAATATTTCCTAAATCATGGTCTTTTATTTGTAATTTTTATACATTTAATAATTAAATTTATTTATGGTACAATAGCAATTGAGTATTTTCCTTATTAATGAAAAATCAAATAAATGATAATATAAATATTAAAATAAATAAATTTTGGAATTTTTAATTTCATTCATGAATTTTTTGGTTTAAAATGACATATTAATTATTAGTTAATTCATTTTTTCTATGTAATCAAGTTTTTATGACTTTAAAAAAATCAATTACTAAATAGTGTCAAAATTGACAAAAATGAGTTTTTTAAAAAAATACTATATTACTAAATGATATAAAAATCATCAAAATCTAAGATTCATCCAAATGATATAAATAATTATAAAAATATCATTAATTATATAATTACTATCTCATTTGAATATTATAGTAACTAAATTAGACCTATAGTATAAAAATACATGAAAACATGGTAAGAGTTAAACTGTTTAACTAAGGGTTAATCCCAAAAGATAAGGATACTTTTATGACCTAAACATGTATAAAACCTATTTTTTGAAATTATTTAAACCCATAATCATCATTTCATTGAAATAAATAAATTTTGAGGTATTGGAAACCGAAAATTAGTTTATAATAAATTAATATTTCAAGATTTTCTTAAAGTTCCACTCATCTCTCTTATAAAAGGGTGTCACCCTTTCTCTTTAATTCACACCTCCAAATCCCTTTTTCTCAGATAAAACCAACCAAAATATACTACAAAATTTCCAACCTTCATCCTATAGGAAAACATTTGGGCATAAATCCAACTTAAAGAGTCCTTTTGTGCAAATCAAAAAGAGACACCTGAAGAAGAGGTAATCGTTTTATCCCGTCGTTCAAAGTTCATTTCTTATTCTACATACTCTTACTAAGTTATTACCATAATAAAATAATAACTACCACATATAATATATGATTTGATTTTTTTTTAGATTATGGGACAACCATATTCTTATTTTTACCCATCTGATGAAAAAATAATACCACCATACGTGCGTATGTACGACTTATCGTCTCTGCACCATGGTGTAAATTTTTTTTCATGTACACTATATCTATATGGGTATAATGATGAATATAATTGTTTTAAATTATAAATGAAACATTTTATTGTTTCTCTAAATTTCATATTCCTTCCAATTTTATACTATTTAACCATTATGGAAATGATACAGTCGCTCGTGAGTACGTACGTCTTACCGTCTCCATGATGCAATGAGATTCATCTTCAATGTTAACCATCCATGAATGATTTTAAGAATAAATATTATTAATAATTATTAAATATATGACATAATAATTCTACTGGGATGATATATATATAGACATATATGTCATTCACTTACTTCCATACGATATGAAAACGGAATCAACGTTCATGTTTACGTACGACCTACCGTTTCCATGAATAGTGTATTCAATTTCAAATATATGTATATATATATATGTATATATGATATATAAATCATATTATACATTATGAATGTATATAAATCATGATATAAGTAATATGATCAAGAATAAAAAGTCAAATCGCATATGATAAACTAATCTATTATTACCCGAAATGTTGCTTTAACTTGGAATTGTTAATAAATGGGTAATATAATGTCATAAAAGAATCATATATGATATTATAAATACTATTATTAGTCTTATATAAGTTAATAATATTTTGAAACACATTATACAAGAGTTTGGGACATGTACAGAGAGTATTAGACCTAAGGTAAGGGTTATTTCACAATCTCATTATTATTCAAGGTTGCTGATACCTAAGTATTTACTGGGACATATTTATCATTTATGTCCATGTTTTATTAAAATGTTTTCAAAAGCAATATTTTAAGGTTTTATGGAAGGTAATATTTAACTATATGATGATTTTAAATGTTTTAATGATTTATTTCTCTGAATCTATTTAATTAATGTCCATGATTTCAAATGATTTTAAGGATTTATTTATATGGACATGATTTTTTTTAAATGTTAATTGCATTAAAAATTTTCAAAGTGGTATGGGACACTATGATTCAAAAATATCTTTTAAATGACATCCTTTATAAATTATGTGAATTTTAATTGATTTCATGAAAACGGCATATTTCACTCAAAGAGTTTTATTGATTATTTTCAACTATGTCAACATCCTTTATTGAATATTATTCTTGATTGAGGTTGATTTATTATAACCCAGTCTTCCTTGTTTAATTGAATGAGTTATGATATGTTTGAATATGGATGTACTATTTATATACCATTCATGGTTTATGGTTAAAGTATTGACACTTCATTTTCTAGTTTTAATATGAATGTTTATGTTATGTTTCACCCTTTTCATATGAGGAATGAATTGGACTTAGTAAGTGATGGATGTGGACCAATATAGCCCTAGATGCATCAGTAGGACTCATGAGAGAAACTAGTGTCTTGGAACAACGCCTTGATAGAATATTTGTGAATGGTCTTGGCAGAAGGCCTTGATGTAATAGTTATTATGTCCGACATTATGCATTCCCCTCTTATGAAATTATTAATTAAATGTTATTATTATACTAGTATAATATCCATGTGCATATTTATATGGTAATGTTTGACTTATTTTACCATGTTATTTTATAGTTTTATGTTTAAAAGGATGCTGTTTTTATTATACATATTGCTTTGAAATTTTATAGCTTTTGCTAAATTATTTTCCTATACTAATAATCTGATCTCACCCCTTTATTATGATTTATTTTACTTGGATTCCAAGAAGTGTATAATGATTGATATGAAGGGTTAAGATAAGGTAATAATGATGTTCTAAAGGATTATTTATGCTGGGTTTTATGTTAGAAAGTGTAATGTAACGTTTATATATGTAATCTATTTTCCAAGGCTGCTAAACTAATCGTTCCTTCGGGACTTGATTCCTTATAATCATGCCAATGTATTAAAATAATGCACTAGATCTGGGTAACTGGGGTTTGGGCATTACAATAACACTCTCTTATAGTGGTCATATTTAAAAAAATTATTTCTTTGTTTCCTTAAGCTCAGTGTTGCGTGTTGTATACACTCTCAAACAAAGCTTTATTTCATACAAAAAGGCCTATATTTAATTGTTGCATACCCTGAAATATGATATCCTTATAGAAGAATAAACCTTTTTTATAAACATGAAAATATAACCATCCATATCTAGGATGGATATAGAAATTATGTTTTTTGTTACAGTTGTTACCTAATTACTATATTGTAAAACCAAGACCGTCCCAGTTGCCAATGAATGATGGGAGCCTCGGATAGATAAATCACCTGACCTCCCACCATTGGAAACACATAAATATACCACTTCTCTAGAAACATGTATAAATCATACTGGTTACATTATTTGAATACAAATGTGAGTACCACAAGTTTCATCTAATACCCAATGTGTATATATTTAAAGATTCAACTAGATAATAAACACACCTGAATCTTCCTCCTTCCATTTTAACGAGGTGTAGTTCTTCTTCCAGTGGTCCTAATTTCCACATTCAAAACAAACTATGTCATTTTACTTTTCCTTTCTTTGGATCTTTTTTTTCTTATAAGGATGATTCTCATGCGCCTTAAAGCTATGACAAATCTTGGGCCCCTTTGGTTTGTTATTCCTTTTATTTTTCACCATAAGGACAATAATATTTTCATTCCCCATGTTTTTATCAACATGGAGAATAAGAGTAAGGTGTTTTTAAAGATTCTTATTACAATTTATCATATTATAATTAAAAATAAAATTGGAGAAACACTTATAAAGTGAGGAAAAATGTCATATGTGTGTAGCTTATCAGGGTTCGTAAAGACCAAGATATTTAAGAACTAAATATAGCCAACGATATTTACTAAATGGGGCCTAATGGGAACCAAATATTTATTTTCTCACATGGAGAGTTTATTGGAAATCTCATATCTCTCTTTTTACTCCTTCTATTGATAAAGATCCTGAAGGTGATACATGATGATATACACATTCATATCCTCATGTTGTTTTAAAAGATCACGAGATATGGATGATAACAGTAAATATTGGAAATCTATGGTATCATCAAAATGTTTCATAAATATATATATTTATTGCTCACAAGAAATCTTTCCAAGAACCTCGAGAATAGGGTTTTCCAACACATATAAGTACCATTCATTGAATAATATAATGTATAAATATCTGTACCATTATTAAAAATTAAAGTCGGTAATAATGTTATATTTATCTAAAATGGATCACAATTACATAGTCAATGTCATATGGGTTGAAATTTATATAATAAATAAGAGAGGATTTTAGAACATTATATGGTTTACTAATTTAGATAATAAATTTTAAAATTGTTAATCTCCCACAATTTTATCCAAACACAAAACCCCTAACCATTAGTTATGGCATATCACATCGCATAAATATTCTAGTGGAAAAAATCTCTATTCACCTTCTCATAACCCATACATGAGTCTGAAAAGATATTTGTAGGGTTTTACATAGGCATAAATTTCCAACTACAATAAATTATAGCTCCATGATCTGTTGAGTGGAATCCCCAATCCCAAAATCCTAAATAAGAATTTCATTAATACATTCATTATTAGTAAAATAAAGTCCTACTTGGGAATTCATCCAGTAAAGACCCAAATTTTTTCATGTAATTTTTTTTAAATATATGAAAATATTATGAGTCCGCAAAAATTTACAACGCATGATTTCGAGGCCCGATGTGCCCAAAATGAATGTCTGAACTTTTTTCAGGTACATTTAGTGAACGCTTGAGATGTGTTTTGTAATGTTTGAACCGGTGCTTGGAATTCAAATCTGAGGACACCGTTAAACTTGCAGCGCTGATATTCACTTAAGGAGACCTTCACCTTGACTGTAGTTGGTCGAGGGAGGAAGATAGTATTTTGGATTTTTGTGGGAGATGAAAAATAAAATAAATAACTTTTTATTTTTCTTTCTTGAAACCACCATTTTGAATATTAGGGGTGGGGACCACCCAAACTCCCCTTTTATGTGGGGAAACCATTATAATTCCTCCAATTAATGTGCCAAAATTAATAGAATTAATAAACTTAACTTAATTAAATTTGGATTCTCACCTCTCATGGTGGGGGATCATTGGTGAAGAAGAGAATTGGGAGAGCCTTGGAAGATAATCTTCCAACGAAGAACCTCATCTAACAAAGAATGAACCTCCAATGAGGACAACACACCAGCTTGGATCAGGAGTGTGTTGCGGGAGCGACGGACATCGGCATCTTTAACTTATTTCTCATGCCAACTCCAATAAAAGAACGAGGTATGGGGTTTATTTTGAGATATGACAATTATATTTTTGTTGATTCTTCATATTCTCAATTCTCAATGATGATGGCAAAATGAACATGGCCATAAAACCACCAAAATACCATGATTTTTTTTATTTGTTCTTCACGCGTTCTTTGTGCATTCTTCAATTCCAAAGAATTAAGCACGCGAAAAACACAATGTTTTGTTGAGAATGACATATGGACAGAGAGATCTCAACTTGAGGATCGAGAATATGTGGTCGTCATATTTTTTGGGCTCAGAACAAAGCTGCGGTGACCCATAGAAGAGGAGGGTGGTCGGAAACCATCCAAACGCGGTTCGAGCAGGCAATGAAGGAGGAAAGCGGCCGGCACGCCGGCCAGCAACGTGGAACTGGGGTGGTACGATTCCACTCCATCGGTAGATGTGGAGGTCAAGGGCCATCGGTAGTGGCATAGAAGAGTATGGTAAATGATATGCCAACCGACTGCATGGAGGCAGGGCGACGTGCATCCACGCCCCCGGTAGAGGAGAGGGTCGCGGTTTCTTAGCCATGGCACTGCACCCAGAGGGTGGCCGACATCCTCCCAGCCGTGGGTGGACAGTGGCACCATCGTGTCACTTGGAGGAGAGCAGGCTGTTTTTTTGGCCGACTGCGTCACGCCGAGCGGGACCCCTCTGAAGGGTCCTGCAAGCCAGCAGGCAGTGCCACTTGGTGCCGCCGGGTTGGCCGAAGCCGAACAGTCCAATGGATTGTTAGGGAAACCAGGGGTACCTACCCCCCATTGTGGGTCGGGTGCCCTCCCCCATGGCGGACCGCACCCAGCCAGGCAGACCGCACCCAGCCGGGAGGACTACACCCAGCCGGGCGGACCGCACCCAGCCAAGCTGGCCGCACCGAGTGGGCCGCGCCCGGGAGGTCGGGCGATGCCCATCGGGATGGGCTTTCCCCTTTGTGGGCCAGACATGCATCGGGTTGGGTAGGCCCAAACCAGGCTGGGTTGGACCCGGGCCCATCTGGACCTAGATATGCCTTTTTGGACATATCATTAGAACTGGGGGGTCCGTTTAATGAACCATCTATAGAATCGGGATCATTGGATCAAGAAAATCCTTTTGGTATAATCCACATGAGTTTTGGATAAATTTGAAGTATGGTTGGGTTGGATCGAACCTGATTCCAACCGGGCCCTTGGAACGAAAATGCTAATAACATTCAGACCGGGCATCCGATTGACACGTCATCAGTCACGTTGGGACCCTGTTGACATGATAGACCTTCATGATACTTTTTCGTGGGAATTCTTGGTGTTTGAAGTGTCATAAAATGGATTGAGGAGCAGAAACTCTTGGAATCAAACATTCATAGTGCGGGAACCCTGTGGCTGGCTGTACTTGAAGAATCTACCGATCCTGTGTGGGTCATCTTCGGATCCTGTGTGGGTCAGTGCTCAACGATCCTGTGTGGTCAGCACATACCGATCTTATGTGGGTCATCTCTAGATCCTGTGTGGGACATTTTAAGATCCTGTGTGGGTCATCTTCGATCCTATGTGGGTCAATATCAGAGTTTCTTGATGAAGTAAGATGATCTTGCAATATAACTAATCATCTATAATTTAGTACTGAAGTTATACCTGGTGTGATACGAGTCTATACCATTTTGTTGCACTTATGTGTGGTGATACCTTCGTGGTATTCTTATGTGTGGCATTATTTTTGTGGTAAACTTCTGTGTAGTGATTCTTTTGTGGTATTCTTCTGTGTGGCATTACCTTTATGGTACTTACCATTGTGGTGTTACCTGTGTGGTACCCCTATCTTTATGGTGTTACTTGTGTGGTACTTATACCTATATGGATTTACCTTTGTGGTATACTTCCCTCACGTGTGAGATGAGTATATATTGATAACTTATGTATATGTATGGACATATACCTATTTAGTGTTGATGACAATTGCTTCATGCTTCGATATTGAGGTATTGATTTTTTTTTATCCTTTGTGGATTCTGGGAGACCTTTGGGGGTCTTGGGGTCCCTACTATGTATTTTTATACTCACCCCTACATGGGATATGCCTGCACCTTACTGCGTCTTATGTAGATGACATACATCATTGATCGAGGCTGAGGGTGCCAGGACTGGAGGCTGCTCGGGGATGGACCATTAGACGAGACGTACCGTAGAGACTACCGTACGAGAGTTGTACCTACCCTTCATGTAGGATCATTGGCGGGTGTTCACAGGAGCTGTTTTAATTTTTACTTGTACTTTTCAGTTGGGCTTGAATTCCGTCCCCTTTACTTACTGTACACACCATGTTTACTTTATAGTTTACATTGTGCTTGTATTTTGTTTTGTGCATGGATAGTGTGAGTTTGTTGGTTTAAAGGCAATGCCTTCTAGATTTTATAGATATTCCTTTCCAATGATAGTCACCAACCCTTGGCCAATTTAAGGCGGGCTTGGGGTAGTCACGACATGGGTCCTAGGGGACGGGTCATGACAAATTAGTATCAAAGGAGTCAGTTATACCGATGAACTTATACTATGATCTTTTAATAGGCAAAAATGTTAAGTGTTATGAGTGTGGTTTTTAGTTTGGGGAATCCAGTGTTGGTGTGGCGGCTGACATATCCATACACCAGGACCCTGACTTATGATTTCTAACTCAGTGCACAAAAACACTAAATGCGTGTGTGCTTTGAAAAGTTTTCTTTGTGATCACTTTGAGTCAGCTCACCAGGTATAACATAATGATCGTGGAACAACTGTTTCCATCCAAGATGACTCCATTAAGATAGCTAGCCATGGATCTAGGTAGAGTATGTGATGACCGTCCAACAAGCGACGAGGCTTCGGTGCAGGGCCCCCTTTGTGCAGTTTTACAGTCGGGTGGTGTACCAGTAGTACCACTACCCATTGGGCAGTCGATGCCACGAACCCCAACCGCAGAGGGTGCAAGCCACTTGAGAACTTTGCACGAGTTTCAGAACTAGAGGCCACCATGTTTTTGGGGCAAGATAGATCCACAAGCGACTAAGGACTAGCTGGAGGCTGTGGTTAGTGTTTTTCGACTGGCAGGGACACCAGATGATGTAATGGTGATCCTTGCTGCCAGTCTTCTTAAGGAATCAGTGGGAAGATGGTGGAGCTTGATGCTCCTGGTTCATGATGAGTTCACTCATATCTGGGCAGACTTCGAGATCCTTTTCTAGGTATATTTCATCCCAGCGACCTTACCATCGGTTCGTATATAGGAGCTTCTCCACTTACAGCACGACAACAAGACTGTGGCTCAGTATTCCGCTAGGTTCACCGACCTTTTGAGCTACTCCACTGACATGATTTGGGACCCTTTCTTCAGGACCCAGACCTTTGAGTAGAGGCTCAGACGGGAGATTATAGGTTTTATGATTTCTCTCAGCATCACAACGCAGGCGGGGGTGTTAGAGAAATCACTCTTAGTGGAGAGTTTCCTTGCTGAGCAGTCACCTGCAGCGAGACCCACCACCAGGCATCACGTAGCAGAGTCATATACAGTTGGGAGCAGATATATGATATAGAGGTCCAAAAGGAACAGACCTAGAGGTGGATGACCACATGATATAGGGTTAGTTGTGTGAGCCTCTCGAGACAGAGCAGGACAGGAAAAAACCAGGCAGTGTTACTCATTTGGCGGGCAGGGTCATGTGGCTCGCGACTGCCCGACCCGCTGTACGGACAAAAAAAATATGGTTGAAGGACCAATATGATAGAGGTGAAGGTTCGATCTATGAGGTCCACAGGAAGTAGGTGGATGTGGCCGTGGAGCTCGCCATGCAACAGGCGGTGGGCGGCAATTCGAGGTTCTACCACCACCACCTCCAGGTGGTCCACCCTGACCATAGGGAGCAGGTGGACCGGGACGAGATCAACTCCAAGTAGCTGAAGCCTGTGACCACGATGTTCTAGAGAAGATTCGAGGTACGATCTATGTCTACTCCACCTTATATGTAGTACTTATAGACACAGGTTCCATTCATTATTTTATTTCCACGACCCTCATTTAGAGCTTGAAGATTATAGTGGAACTGTTGGCTTGATCCTTACAGCTACAGACACCTATGAGAGAGGATTCTATGATTACACACTACTTCCGGTAGTGTGAGCTTACTCTAGGAGGTGAGATATTTGGCTATGAGATTATAGTAGTATCTTCGAGGCCTTACGACGTCATCTTGGGTATGGATTAGTTATCTACATTCCATGCTTAGATCGACTGTATTAGGCGCAAAGTGCGGTGTGTCTGTGAGGATGGGACTAGGTTTTCCTTCACTAGTGTGAAGGGAAAATTTGAAGCACAGGATGGACTTACCCGATGGTGGGTACATCCGATCACACATTAGTGGGCTAGAAATACCCTTATGGAGGTTGATTTTGAGAGTCTGAGCTATCCTGTAGTGGTGGACCAATACGCTGATGTTTTCCCTGATGATGTTTCGGGTCTATCTCCTCGCAGAGAGGTGGAATTTTATATCAACTTGTACCCTGGGAAGGCACCTATATCCACAACAACATATCAGATGGCTCCCACGGAGCTTTGAGAGCTGCGAGTACAGCTGGAGGACTTGCAGAGTATGGGGTTCATTAGGTCCAGTGTTTCTCTTTGGACAACCCTGATTTTGTTCGCCAAAAAGGAGAATGAGATTTTGAGACTCTATGTGTACTATTGGCACCAAAACTAGGTGACTATGAAGAACAAGTACCCACACTTGAGTATTGACGATCTCTTTGATCAGATGAAGGGAGCCCAGTGGTTTTCGAAGATAGACCACATATCAGGCTGTCACCAGCTCAGGGTATGAGAGAAGGATGTGAAAAAGACGAAATTCAGATGTTAGTATGGCCACTATGAGTTCTTGGTTATGCCATTTGGTGTGACCAACACCCCAGCAGTGTTCATGGGACTCATGAACAGGATCTTCCACCCATACCTTGATCGCTTTGTGGATGTCTTCATCAACGAAATCCAGATATACTCAGCTATAGAGGAGTATCATGCCTATCATCTACAGATAGTTCGGGACACACTCTGATAGCACAAGGTTAATGGAAAGATCTCTAAGTGCCAGTTCTGGATCTACGAGGTTTACTTTCTGGGATACGTCATCTTGAAGGATGGAGTTGCGGTGGATCCGGTGAAGATTGAGGATGTTCTTTCTTGGGATCTACCTAGGAGTGTGATGGAGGTGCGACGTTTCATGGGTCTAGCTGGTTACTACCGGATGTTTGTGTCTAACTTTTCCAGAGTTTCAGAACCCTTATATGCATTTACAAATAAGGGGTAACCCTTCCTGTAGCTGGAAAGATGCCAGTAGAGTTTTCAGGAGCTGAGGTTGAGACTGATGAGTTCCCCCTTTAGGAGGCTACCGGTGGAGGGCGTTGTGTATGTAGTATACTGAAACGCATCTGGGACCGGGATAGGACGTGTCATGATGCAGAAGGGATCTATGATACAATATGGTTCTCGATAGCTGAGAAATCTGTGTTGTATTGACTTCCTCCAAGACTATGACTTCGAGATAGTCTGTACTTCTGGGAAGGGGAACATAGTATCAGATGCACTCAGTAGAAGATGTGGTATACAGTTTCAGAGCGAGGCAACAAAGCAGCTAGCCACTTTGCGGATATCCTATGTGGATTGAAATGGAACAGCTTATCTTCAGTCTCTGACAGTCACTCCCCCACTCCTTCAGCGAGTCAGGGAGGTGCTGCTTGGAAACACTGACTGCGAGGCTCGACATTCTCAGATATCCATAGGATAAACACCTGATGGATTTTCTGAAGGCGGGGATCAGGTTATCCTCTTTAGAGGGAATACTATGGTATCAGTGTCTCTACAGGATGAAGCATTGATGGAGTTTCATACGCCCCCTCTAACGGTACATACATGAGTGGTGAAGATGTACCAGGACCTCCGGCGTCAAAACTGGTGGTAGAGAATGAAGAAAGAAGTGGCAAATTTTGTCTCACGATGCATCACTTTTCCACAAGTGAAGACAGAGCATCAAGTTCTAGTCGGCTTAGTTAATCCACTAGAGGTGAAAGACTGTAAGTGGGATGGAATTTCCATGGACTTTGGGACAAGAATTCCACACATGTCTAGGGATCCTGATTCTATCTAGGTGATCGTTTACCGACTCACCAAATATGTCCAGTTCTTACTTATTTGAGAGCAGGGAAGAATAGGGGGATAGGGACACCTCTACATGTAAGAGATTGTATAGCTTCACGGGGTTACAAATATGATTGTCTCCTATTGTGATGCACGTTTTACTTCCCAGCTATGAAAGGGGTTGAAGGAGGCCTTCGGGACACAGTTTTGGTTGAGCACCGCCTTCCATCCCCAAACGGATGGTCAGACAGAGCTGACCATTCAGACCCTCGAGGACATGCAACGTGCTTGCATCCTCGATTTTGACTATAGCTTGGAGGATCTGTTTCCCTTTGTAGAGTTTGAATACAACAAAAATTATCAATCCCCTATTGGTATGGCACCATTCGAGGCATTGTACGGTCAACCTGGAAGATCAACTCTATGATGGACTCACCCAGGGGGGTCAACACTCATGGGACCAGAGATGGTACGGGCTACCAAGGAGAAGTTGAAGATCATCTAGGAGAGGATGAGGACTACATGGAGCAGGCAGAAGTCTTATGCTGACAGGAGACGGAGACCCCTTGAATTTGAGGATGGTGACCATGTCTTCCTACCGGTCTCACTTCGATGAGGTATGCGAAGATTTGGCTATGGTGGAACGTTATCTTCGAGGTTCATCAGGACCTTCCAGTTCCTCAATAGTGGTATCAGGGTGGCATATCACCTAGATATTCCCCATTAGTTGCACCGGGTGCACGACTTTATCCACATATCCTAGCCGAGGAGATACATATATGATCCTTCACACATCATTGAATGGGGATAACTAGACATCAACGATGGGGCGATGTTTTTAGAGGTTCCAGTAGAGATTGAAGATCAATAGAAGAGAGTCCTTTGTGGGAGATCGATACCTCTGGTGCGCGCACGATGGTAGCACGGGAACCTCCAAGACAACACATGGGAGGAGAAGGCTCAGATTCATGCTCAGTACCCCCACTTGTTTCCCTAGTGTGTTTTGTGGATTTCAGGGATGAAAATCCAAGAGGGGGGGGGGGAGAATGTAAAGACCCAAATTTTTTCATTCATTTTTTTAAATATATGGAAATTTAAGAGTCCACAAAAATTAACGGCGTGTGATTCCGAGGCCCATTGTGCTC
Organism: Viscum album; assembly: GCA_963277665.1. Lineage (NCBI taxonomy): Eukaryota > Viridiplantae > Streptophyta > Magnoliopsida > Santalales > Viscaceae > Viscum > Viscum album. The sequence continues at coordinate 565,621,099 of OY728131.1, forward strand.
GGAATGAATTTCGGAACTTTTTTTTCAGGTACATTCAGAGAACGCGTGAGCGGTGTTTTTTAACTTTTTAACCGATGCTCGAAATTGAAATATGAGAACACCATTGAACTCTCAGCGCCAATATTCTTTTAAAGAGACCTTCACCTCAAATGCAATAGATTGAGGGTGGAAGATAGTTTTTCAAATTTTCATGGGAGAAGAAAAATAAAATAAATAAATTTTTCTTTTTCTTTCTTGAAACCTCCATTTTGAATCTTAGTGGGTGGGGGGATCACCCGAACTCCCCTTTAATGTAAATAAACCATTATAATTATGCCAATAAATGTGCCCACATTAATTAAATTAATATACTTAACTCAATTAAATTTGGCTCCTCAACTCTCGTGGTGGGGAATTATGGGAAAAGAGGAGTATTGGGAGTGGCTTTGGAAGAGAATCCTCGAATGAAGAACCTCCTCCAATGAATAACGAACCTCCGACGAGGACGACACACGAGATGGGATCTGGAGCGTGTTGCGAGAGAAATGAACGTCGGCATCTTCATATTCTTCCTCATGCCAACTCCAACAAATGAACGAAGTAGGGGGTTTATTTTGATATATGATAATTATCTTTTACTTGATTCTTCATATTCTAAATTCTCAACGAGGATAGCCAAACAAACACGGCTATCGATCCGCCCAAATACAGTGATCTTTTCAATTTTTTTTTCAGGCGTTCTTCAACACCAAATAATTAGGCACACTAAAAACACAATGTTTTGTTGAGAACGACATATTAACACTAAGATCTCTACCCGAGGATCGAGAATATGCAATTTTCATATTTTTTGGGCTTAGAATGAGGCTGTAGTGACCCGTAGAAGAGGAGGGCGGCTGGAAATCAACCGACCGTGGTTCAAGCAGGTGGAGGAGGAGGAGGCGGATGACACGCCGACCGACCATGTGGAACTAGGCCGGCATGCATCTGCGCCGCTAGTAGTGGAGGAGGCCAGGGCCCTTTGGCCATGGGGAAGAAGGGGACTGCGGCTGGCATGCCGGCCGGCCGCATGGAGGAAGGGTGACGCACGTCCACGTTGTCTGTAGAGTAGTGGGCCACGAATGCATAGCTACGGTAGTGGACCCGGAGGGAAGCCAACATCCAGCAAGTCGTGAGTGGACAGTGGTTCCATCGCGCCACTAGGAGGAGAGGTGGCTGGTCTTCCAGCCAGCCGCATCAAGCCGAGCGGGACCCCTTTGGCGGGTCCCACAAGCCAGCGGGCAACACCACTTGGTGATTCTAGGTTGGACAAAGTTGAATCGTCCAATAGAACATTCAGAAAACTGAGGGGTGCCTCCCCCTGGTGTGGCTAGGGTGGCCCCCGCCACGGCAGACCGCACCCAGCTGGGCATACCGCACCCATCCGAGCGGACCACACCCATCCAAGCCGGCTAAAACTAGCGTGGGTCGGGCTGCGCCCAGTAGGCCAGGCCGCGGCCCAGCTGGCCGGGCTTGCTACGGTCCAGCCCATTCGGTTCGGAACTGGATCGGGTTAGGACGACCCGAACCGAGTTGGGTCGGTCCGCTGGGTCGAACCGGACCGTGGCACATATGGACCCAGATACGCCTTTTTGGCCATATCTTGAGAATCGGGCGTCCGTTTGACGAACCGTCTATGGAACCGGGATCCTTGTATTGATATGGTCCTTTTGGTATAATCCACTTGAGTTTTTGATATAGTTGGAGTATGGTCAGGTTGGAACGAACCCGAATCCAACTGGGCCCTCAGAACGGAAACACTAATAACTTTCAGATCGGGTGTCCGATTGACACGCCGTCAGTCACGTTGGGACCCTATTGACGTGATAGACCTTTGTGATACGTCTTCGTGGGACTTTGTGGATGTTGAATTATAATCCTATGGATTAAAGAGTGGAACCTCTCGGAATCAAGCATACTTAGTGTGGGAATCCTGTGGCTGACTTTACTTGAAGAATCTCTAGATTCTGTGTGGGTCATCTTTGAATCTTGTGTGGGTCTGAGCTCAGGGATCCTATGTGGGTTAGCGCATACCTATTCAATGTGTTTCTTCTCCAGAACCTATGTGGTTCATTATCATATCCTGTGGGGGTCATCATTATTCTTTTGTGGGTCAGCAGCAGAGCTTCTCGACGAACTAAGATGATCTACAAATACAGCTAATCATCTATACTTTCGTACTTAAGTTATACCTAGTGTGATCTGAGTCTTTACCTTTGTTGTACACTTATATTTGGTGATACCATAGTGTTATTTTTCTGTGTGGAATTACCTTTGTGGTACACTTCTGTGTAGTGATACATTCGTGGTATTATTCTGTGTTGTGGTACTTACCTTCGTGGTGTTACCAATGTGGTACCTCTATCTTCGTGGTATTACCTGTGTGGTACTTCTACCTTCGTGGTGTTACCTTTGTGGTATACTTATCTCATGTGTGATATGAGTATATATTGATAACTTAAGTATATGTTTGGTAAAGTACCTAATTACTATTGATGACTATTTCTTCGTGCATTGAGATTGAGGTCTTTCTTTGTGGTTTATCCTTCGATGATTTTGGGAGACCTTAAAGGGTATTGGGGTCCCTACTGAGTATTGTTATACTCACCCCTGCATGGGCTACACCCACACCTTGCTGTGTCTTGTGAAGATGGAAGACATCATTGATTGTGGCTGAGGGTTTGAGGACTGGAGGCATCTCGGGTGTGGATCATTAGACGAGACGTACCACATAGATGACTATACCAGAGCTGTACCTACCCTTCATATAGGATCTTTGGTGGGTGTTCACATGAGATGTTTTCAATTTTATATGTAATTTCCTATTGTGCTTGTATTCTGACCCCTTTACTCACTATACACACCCTCTTCACTTTATAGTTTACATTGTGCTTGTATATTTATGTGTGCTTGGATTGTGTGAGTTTGCAGGTTTAAAGGAAATGCATTCCCGGTTTTAGGGATATGCCTTTCCTTTGCTAGTCGCTAGCTCCTGCCCTATGGAAGGTGGGCTTGGGGTAGTCACAGCATGGACCCCGGGGGACAGTTCATGACACATCCCTTGTTGTTAACTATGTTAAGTCAACCAACTAACTAAAGTTAAAAATTCCCCGATAATTGAAAACACCCTGACTTGGGCCGATCAAGAACTTTGAAATATTTTTCATTTTTAATTCAGTTACTGGATAACTATACCGACTTAATATTTAATATGAGGGTTTTTTATATTAATGTTGAAGCTTCCCATTTTATCTTGTTACATTCTTGTTGATATTAAGTGTATTTTACTTAAGTTGATATCTATGTCTAGATATTTTTTTTTAATATTATAATATTTATTTTATTTTCATATTTCATTCTTGTTATTTAATTAGTTTAATGATTTAAAAAATCATAAATAATTAACCATGAAATACATAAAAATAAAATTAATAATGTTTAATGATGATGAGCTTATATAATTGTTTTTTATCTGGAGTTGGAAAAACCAACACTTGATCGTAGGGAACTAACTCACTAAACCATGTATGGTTCAAGTTGTAGTATCCCACCTATGCTCCTATGTACCTCATGGATTGAATTTTCCTCAGATCCAAATATGAACCACCTCCACTCATCTGAGAGCTCCAAAAATTAGATAATTTTTCTCAAATGTAGGTAAGGGGAACCAAATGATTTCTTTAAGGGGGTTTATATAAATGAAACCATGGAAACACAAACTCTTTCATAATTAGAGGAGGGGAATGAATCACATACCATTATCTAATTTATTAAATTATTATTAAAACCATGAAATAATAAATTAAATTATCAAATCACATTCATATGTTGGTCTAAGCTCATGGTAATCTGTATAAATAAAATAAATACACAAAATTACACTATCCAATAATCACTTCAATCCATTATTTGTTATTAACGTAAAATCAACTAAATTAATAAAATTAATTAATTACCTTTATATTAATGACCATCCAAATTCACTTAGAGATACCCACCATAAATATAATATGTAAACTAAATGGATTGAAAGGTAATTAAAAGGAATTTATTAATCATGTGTCAATTATACATACCTTTATTACATTTCAAACACATCATATTTCAAAAATGTGATTTGATTTTTAATTATCCATTTAATTATTCGTTATGTAATTTAATTCATTTCTTTACTGGGTGACTAAAGAAATACTAAGGAACTTAACACAGTGGTTTTAACATTTCATGTATCCAAGTTAGATTCCTAGGAACTCTATTTATATCTTGGCTAAGTTACACTGTGTACACTAATGAGTAACATTTTTTGTTTTTTTCTAGATCTGTGTCCATATAAGTCACTGACTAACTGAAAAAGTTCTTTAGAAACATGGATTAATGAGTCACTCAGAGTGTATTCTAGCTATATGATGGGTATCTCATTAATGATACATCATTCTAGTATCACACGGATTGATTTCATGTATTTGAACACATGTTTAACACGAATTTTTCTACAAAACTGTGTAGACTACACAATGTGTACACTAACCAAATGGTGTGTGGTCCAACATACCATGTTTCTAGATGGCCTATTTAATACATGATGTGTAATAAATACTGCATATATTATTATTACTCAAGACATCGTGTATCCCATGATATGTCCAGGTGTAGTGAACTTGGGTACACAATGCATACTATCGATCATACATCGTGTATCCCTTTCCATTATCCATAATCCTCAACACATATTGATGGAATATACAATCATTATTTTTATATTCCTAATATTCTTATGATGATATGAAACTTGAATGAATGGAATTAACATGTCAAAAACATTTTATTAAACTGTAGATTTAAAAAATAATTAAATAGAAGCAAAAAACTATCAATTGTGTATAATTGAGAAATGAATAAAAAATAATTATAAATTATTATATAAAAACTATGATTCCACTTAATGGTTTTAGGGAATAATAGAATCTTGTCCGGCATTACCCAAAAAACTCTTTTGAACAACTTTTTTGTATTCCTCCTCAGAACTAGATAAAAATGTAATCTCAAAATCCACAAAATAATGAACTTTTCACATTTAAAATATATTTAATCTATTTAATTAAGTAATTACCTTTCATTGAATTCTTTATTCATCGAAAAATCAGTATAAAACAATTTTTATACAATTATTGCGTCCGAGGAAACAAGTATATATTCTCCTTGGTGGTGATCACACATGCTCTATGAACCTCACGTCATCACTATAGAATTATGTGGGCGCTAGAACAGATAATCAATATATGGATAAAATCACCATTGATCACAAAATAATACTTTAAGGGTAGAAGAGATCATTCTGATGGAGGAGTAGAATTGTTTTGTATTCTTTAGAGCATTCTGGGGAGGGATCACTTTAGGGATTGGGAGGATTTTATCTAGAACTCATTGTGAACAATGAAATATGTAACTCTCACTTGTACACCCTTAGAGAGTGTCATAAAAAAGTTTAAATAGTGTTAGAGTTAGAAAATAATAATTTCACATGGCCTATTATTGTTTTCTTAATCCCTAGAGAACCCCATGACATAAAATAATAGAATTATTATTATTTACATAACATTCTCTAAACTCACAGATAAAATAAATATTATTTTCTTGAATAAATAAATTAATATTTATTAAAATAATATTTAAAATGAAATTTCTTATCGTAACATTATACCCAGTATTCCAATCCCCTTAAATATTTATAAGAACATGAATAATGCTTATTTAATTAATTAAATAATTTTTATTGCATTAGTTTCCAATAAATATATAAATCTCACAGTTACCAAAGTAGTGAACTAATATTTATTATATATTTACATAAATAAGTAAGTAGATATTTTATTACCGTGTGAATAAACCATAATCAACAAATATTTTATATTAATCTAATTAAATTAATAAATACCATGTGAATAAATATTTATTAAATATTCAACATACATATAGATTCTCTCAAATAAATAGTGATTTAATATCTTTGATCAAACCAACATGAATAATTATTAAACCACATAAGAGAATAATATTTATCAAACATGTTAAATTCATATGGAATTTAATTATTATACCAAATACACATAGTGTGTGACCCTCTAGGTCCCATTATCAGTGGAATTATGCTACACTGCCTAAAGTACAGGGTTAACATCTAACAAAATGATAAGGATCAAATAGAGAAAGAAGTTAATTTTTCAAATACATGTGACCACCTACCAAAATATATTTTGTAATATAATACCTTTATATCAATATCTCTAATAAAGTAGGTTTTATATTAGTGTCATCAACCCATATTATAAATGTCTATTTCAATGAATTTATGAAAATAAACTTTCCAACAGTGCCACCACGGGAATAGAATTAATGAGATAGTTCAATTCCCATAAAAAGGACTGATATATCAACTGACATTAAAGAATATAAGGGATAAATCCTTTATTTTATTTATTCATTAGTACAACATAACTCATGAGACATCCAACATATCTTAATTTTCCACAAGAACATGTCATAAAAATTTTCTTCAATAAATCAATGTATGTGACTCATAACACGTATTAAAAATAATATTAATTTCTAAGGATAATTATACACATCCTTATATTCGAATATCCAATGAAACATATAATTGTTGATTTCTTATCAGTGGGTCATGTTCCCAGAATCTTCTACACTAATGATTATGAAGGGTGTACACCATGAGAAAGTGTCTCAAAGTCCTATGAGCCTCCACCCATAATAGCCTATATCATTTGTGTCACGTTAAATGATATCATAAAACTATAGAACATATATTTAAGAATACAACTATTTCAATTCTAGGTTCTCATTATAGTGGTGAAATGATATAACGTTTTAGTGCAACAAGTACACTTAAGATTTTATCACAAATTATGTCACATAAAAGATCAATCATTATGTGGTAAGATATTTTATAAATATTTAAATACATTAATTGTCATGACCTTTCCCCTAGGGCTTATGACCTGACTACCCAAAGCCCACATTCCATAGGCCAGGGGCTAGCGACTAGCACCGAAAGGCGTATTCCCTAAAACAGGAAGGCATTGCCTTTAAACCTGTACAAACACACGGTCTAAGAACACAACAAGAAGCAACTGTGAAGTAAACTGCTATAGAAAAAGGAGTGCTGGAAGAAAAAGGGGGATGGAATACAAGACCAACTAAAAGTATGATTTCAATAGAAAAGTAGAAATACAACTGAAAGGAACAATACAATAGAAAAAGGGAAAACAACTACTAAGTCATCCTCCGAGGATCCTACCTGAAGGGTAGGTATAGATTGCCTCCTCAGCACTCCACTCCCACCTGTCTCCTCCGCTTACCGCCTAGTCCAATATCCCTCAAACCTTAACCCAACTACTCATCATCTTCACAAGACCCAACAATGAGTGGGAATAGCCCGTGCAAGGGGGAGTATAACGATACTCAGTAGGGACCTCGAGACACCCGAAGGCCTCTCATAATTCCACAAGGAAAACCACAAAGCATGATCCCAATCAAAAATCACAAAGTAATAGAAACAACTCAATTAGGGCCTAAAATAAAACCAGGTATACAACTATGACAAATAGGATTATGATGTTGACCCACAAAATAATCGCAATTAATGGTGATAGCCAGCCATGGATTTTCTTGGTCTAAGAACAAGTAACATTCCTAGTCACAACATCAAACACCTCAGGTGCTATAGAACTCATCCTCTAATGAGTAAAGTGGGCCTACCATGTCACACATAGGAACTTCTTACTATTCTTGGACTACTGAGGTACTCCTCCTGTTGAGTATCATGGGTCTTCCACGTCACACAGAGGCGCTACCCACCATGGGTCTGCCGCATCACACTGATGCGCTCCCCCTTGTGGCCTATTGAGGTACACCTCCTGTCGAGTACCATGGGTCTACAAATCACATAGAGGTGCTCCCCATCGTGGGTCTGCCCCGTCACACAGAGGCGCTCCCCACTAGGCCTCCAAGTCACTCCAAGTGGAAAGATCAGCAGTCGCTATGTCTCATCTAGTCATAGGGTTCTGCATGTAGCGCACCTGGGAGAACCACTCCCCAAGCCATTGGTCAAATTTCAACCATCACTAACTTTCAAAAAGAATTATCCTGATGATACATCATTACACAATGGTTCCAATTAAACAAATGGAACTTCAAATGGATGTCCAGTCTGTGTGTTATTGCCATTTTCAATGTCGAGGGCCTGGTTGTATTTAGGTGCGATCCAACCTGACCATACTCTATGTTTCTCCAAAACTCTCGTGGAGTAATTTAGAAGTACCATCTCTCTCAAAGGATCCCAAAACCGTAGACGGTTCATCAAACGGATGTCTGGTTCTCGAGATAAGGCATTTTTAGTGTTTATGGTCGGTATTGGGTCCAGGTCCGGTCCACCTCGGTCGGACAGGCCCAACCTGGTTTGGAATGGGCCGACCAGGATCAACCTGGGTCATCCTAGCCCAAATTGGGTCTGACCTAACCTGATTCAACAAGGTACACTATGCTCGGCCCAACCCGGCTGGGCCGCGGGTCCAGCCGCCGTGCCGTGGGTCGGCCCACTGTGCGGCAGGTCGGTCTGCTGGGCCGACCCAGCTGTGCCACCCACCAGATGGCATGGGCTACCAGGGATACCCAGATGCGGCACGTCTAGTTAGGGATGACATGGATGGAACCATGTCAGTGGTCAATTCATGGGGGTTGACCCAACACGGTGCCACGTGGAGAAGTGGGTCCTCCATTCCGCAGCCGACAGACCACGACTTTGCCTCCGGGTGCACTACTAGTGCATACCCTGTCCCCCGACCACCGGTCGATACAGTAACCCCTACTCCCTCCACGACTAACGTAGGCTACGACCATACTACCGCATGGTCACGATGCCAGGGGCGCACCCCACCCCTTCCATTTCCATCGCGGCAGGACGACGTGCCAACCAACCTCTCCAGCGGTGCACGACGGCGTGACGCACCATCACTCACGGCTGGCTGGTGTGTCGGTCACCTTCCTCCGGTCACCAAGGCTGACGAGCCGCGATGTCCTTTGTTCATCGGTGGTGTGCGACAGCACGCTGTGCCTCCTCCATGGCCGGCCGGTGCCGACCGCTCCGATAACCGCTGCAACATTGTGCCACGACCTCCGCTTGTGGTGTACATCGATGAGTTATCCCCAATGTTTCTGGTCGGTATCGCCTCCCCTTCGGTGTTGCATGGAGGTGCATAATTAGAAAAGTAGTATAGGGTTCATGCTAGGTTTCTTAGGCCTGCTCCCTTTGCAATATCTCAAAAACATGAGGGGGGGGGGTTAAGGGTTTAACAAACTATTGGAATTTAAATCCAGATAAACCCCACAAAGATACCCCGCAATAGTCTCTCGGAAAAACAAATAAATCTTGGGTCAAACTGTTAGTCAGTTGACCCATGTTATTCATACCATTAAAGAACTGGAAGAGTAAAATCATTTAAAATCCATTAATGAATAAACCCTAACCTCATAATCCCATGGGAGAGCACCCACGCTTGAAGGTGGATCATGTTATTTATTCTCGCAACTGGTTCCCCACGACACCACTCATACGCCGTCCTTCAGTTCATGGTTCGGTTTCGCCCATCACCTCCCACTAGGATCAGCTCTATCCTCTAAGGGTTTGCATCGCGACGCTCCTTCAACACTTTGTTTATTGGAGAAGTTGTGTTGATACCCCTCCCCAAGCTTTATATATATAGGAATGGGGGCGGGTAAGTAACGACATTGGAATTTAATGGGGTTCATCAATTATGAAACTTTCTAATTCCCCAACGACATCATTACTTAGGGTGGGTAGGTCAATCCATTCATTGGCTTGATATATCACCGACCCCACCCCTTTGTTTGTCCATTGGTGGATCTGAAATAAAATAATAAAAATATTTTATTTCATTTATTTTAAAAAATTTCAAAACATAACTTTTTCTCCAGACCTACAACAGTCAAATTAAAGCCTCCCTTAAGTGAATCCCAGTACTACGGATTCATTGTTTCCCTAATATTTTTAATCCGAGCAATGGTTCAAATGTTAGAAAATTCCACTTGCGCGTTTACATAATGTACCTGAAAAAATATCAATAAATTATTAACGTTCACCCTCAACCCGCACCGGTCAAGGTTAGGCTTAGCCTATCACTACTACAAAGACGGACTATACCAGTTCTCAAAATTGGATTTAACATCGCTAAAAAAGCGATGTAAAGCTTAGTTCTAATATAGGGGGTCCCTTTTATTAGTGCTCTGAAAAGCACCGATAAAGGTCACTTTTATCAGCGCTAAAAAAAGAGCTGATAAAAGAACCCTTTATCGTGCTTTTTTAGCACTGATAAAATGGGCCTTTATCAGTGCTTTTTAAAAAGCACTGATAAAAGTCAAAAAAAAATTAAAAAAATAAAAAAATTTAAAAATGCACTGGGAGAGATTTTATCAGCACTTGGCCACCCCTTTATTATCGTTAGGATGTCTCCCACACACTGCCCTTCCCGTGCATCCTCACACGCGCACACCACCTTTGCCTCCACCCAAACTTGAACCTGAAACCTCCCCCTTTCGCAGTTGTACCTTTACCACTAAGATATTTAATTTTTTATTCATTTAATGATATATCTCTTTATGTATATATATAGGTATATTTATTCATATATTGATATAGATTCATATTAATATAAATATATTTATTCATATACTATTATATATATATTAACTCGTATTTTAATATATATTTATATTTATTCATTTATATATATATATATTTAGTTATAATTTTTTTATCCGTATATTTATTTGATTATTAATATATACTTATAAGATTAGTTTTAAATATAGTTATGGAATATGTTTTTTATGTGTGTTTATAATTAAATAAATACATACATACATAAATATATACAACACACACTCACACACATAGACACACACACACACACATATATATTTATGAATAAATAAATATATATGTGTATTTAAAAAGTCCATGGAATGTTAAAATGATCATAACATATATTCCAGAAGCCCGTTTCAACTCCACAACTAGTCAAATTGATGAAAATGAAACAATATTCGATATTATATGTGGTACTGGGATAACAGACATCCGGATCAGAAGTTATACGTGTTTGAATGTTAACAAATTGGGGTATCCCGACTAAAAACCCAGTTTTGGAGGCCTTCTGGGATTTTTTGGGCACACAAAATGTGACTTAAGTTTTGTTTCGGTCACTCACGCATAGAGCACATCGCAGGCTTCTATTTGACATGATGTAGAGCTCAAATGGACACCCTGATCAAAATTTATGTCCGTTTGAAGTTTGAGTTACATTTTCAACTTATTTTGGATCTTTTATTATTATTCTTGAATTTTTGTGTCTTCAAATTGTTATTAAATTATTTTAAATCGATAATAATTAGAAAATTATTAATTAATAATATTTTTTAAAATATTTTAAAGCCATTTTCACAAATGATCTTATATATTAAATGAAATTGTCTATTTATATGTACATAAAAAATATTTAAAATATATATATTATATTTATATATGAATAAATATACTTATATAACAATATTTTATTTTTCATGAATTTTTTTAAATATAAAAATTTTCAGCACTCATAAAGCTGACCTTTATCAGCGCTACTAAAAGAACCGATGATAAAGGGGTAGCGCTTCCCTTGCCCATTTTTTGTAGTAGTGTAAGGAGAACATGCCCCAACAAACCCAATGGTACTCTGAGATTTTCAATCCGAGTTACCATTTAAAAGTTATAGATTTCACAAATAAATTATTGTCACTTAAATATTTTATTTACGTCCAAAAACTAACCTTCATTGATGGCCCGCACCAGCCAATATCAGTGTCAGGAGAAGGAAAGAATACCCTCATGAGTTCAGTGGTGGACTCAGATTTTTAATTCGAGTTATCATTTATGAGATATATGTATTTTAATAAAAAAATAATTTTATTTAATAATTTTATTTATGATTATGCCATTTTTGGGTTTTCTCACAGGAGTCTCATGCCGACTAAATAGAAGTCGCGCCTAGGTTAAACCTACCATCCTGAATGCAAAAGTTCCCTCAACTTTCTGATCTGGGAAACCATTTAAGACTTACTCCACTTTTTTAGAAAAACTACTTACGCGTGCTAATTAATGCTTAACAAAACTTCGATGGGTCATTTCGGGCACTCTAGGCCTCGCAATCACACGCTGTCAGATTTATCAGTGTCAAAATAATTATATATAAATAAAAAAAATTATACGGAAATTCTAGGACATTACATTCTCCCCACATTTGAATTGTACGTCCTCGAAAGCCAAAACAATGGCAAATCTAACAAATGAGGGTACTGAGCATGAATCTGAGCCTCCCACTCCCATGTGATCTCATTGAGGTGCCCGTGCTGCCAGTGAACGCACACCAGAGGTATCGATCAACCATGAAGGACTCACACTTATCGATCCTCAATCTCCACTAGAACCTCCATAAACGTCACCCCATCATCAAAGTTTTTATCTCGATGTTAATAACGTGCAACTGATCATGCACACATCTCCTCAACTACAACACCAAGAAAACATTATGCACCCAGTGCATCTTTGGGGAAAGAGATAGACAGTATCCACCCTTCCCACTATACTAGTAAATTAGAATGGTCTGATGAACCATAGAGATAATTTTCCATCCCGAAAAAATCTCCACAAACCTCCTTGAGGAGAGACCCGTAGGAAGACATGGTATACCTCCTCCTATCGGCATAAAACTTCTGCCAGCTCTGAGCAGTTTTAACTTGCTTATGGATGGTCTGAAATTTCTCAGTGGTGGTTCATACCAATTATGGACCCGTAAGTGCTGAATCCCCTTGGTCTATCCTGCATAGAGGTAATCTGCAAGGTTGACCATATAGGGCCACGAATGGTGCCATACTGATGGTGGAGTGATAACTGTTGTTGTATGAAAAATCCAACAAGGAAAAGTGATCCTTCCAAATACATCCAAAATCCCGGACGAATGCACTTAGAATTTCCTCTAGTGTTAGTATGTTCTGGTCTGTATGACCATCCATCTGAGGATGAATGGTAGTGCTCAAACGCAGCTGAGTCCCTAATGCCTCCTATAATACCTTCTACACCTGAGATGTAAAACATATATCATGGTCAGAGATGATTGTCTATGTCACCCCAAGAAGTCAAAAAATCTTCTGTACGTAGAGGCATCCCAAGCCCTCTATTGATCCCTCCCATAGGATAGGTAGGACGTGGGCTGAGTTGGTGAGTCGTTCAACGATCACCCAAAAGAAGTAATGTCCCATGGACGTACATGAAACCTCTTTCACAAAGTCCAGGGAGATCCCATCCCACATCCAATCTAGCACCTCTTGTGGCTGAGCTAATCTTGTTGGAACCTGATTCTTGGCCTTCACTTGTTGACAAGTGAGGAATTGTGAAACAAACTCTTCTAATTACTTCTTCATTCAATTCCACCAGTACTAATGCTAGAGGTCCTAGTACATCTTCACCGCACCATGATGTACCACCAGAGGGGATGTATGGAACTCCCTCAACACCTCCTGTAGCACCATTGGTTCCACGGTACATCCTTTGAAGAGCATTACATGCTCTACACCTTCAAGAAATCCATCAGCTACCTGTCCTGAGGATATCTGAGCACGTCGAGTCTCGCATTTAGTGTCCCCAAGCTTCACATCCCTGACTCGCTGAAGGAGTGGGGGATTTACTATCATAGACTGGAGTTATGCTACTCCATCTCTATCCATAAAGGATATATACAATGTGGATAGATGCTCTATCTTCCCACTCAACAACTGGAGACCAGACCTCCTTCTGAGTGTGTCTGTTACCATGATTCCCTTCCCAAAAATATAGAATATCTTAAAGTCATAGTCTTGGAGGAACATTATCAATCGTTGTTGTCTCATGTGAAGGTCCTCCTGAAATCTTTGATAACACTTCTCCATCCACAGGAAATCCTCCCCCTTTCTTGTGGAAGTTTACAAGGGTGACTCTACCCTGGATAAGTCTGATTCAAAACTCCGGTAGTACCCATCTGATGCAGAAGTCCTTCTCCATTTGATGAGGTAATCCTGGAAACATATTTTGAAAGAATTTCCCCACACTCTGCAACTCCTGTTGGGAACAAAAAACTCGAAACTCCTACTTCTATGAGGGTAATGCTACCGACTCAAGCATGATCGGCTGCACCCTCCTTTGCATGAGTTTATCCTGTGCTGCCCGGGTTTCATTTTTCACCGACCTAGGAACACCCCATTCCAACTTTTTAGATAAACCATAAACGTTTTTCCTAATATAGTCAATCTGAGTAAGAACTGTAGATGTATATTCCATACCCAAACTAAGGTCTTAAGGCCTCGACACATCCATAAAGAAGTTCCAACTGAAACTCTCACCTCAAGGGTCAAACACACTACTGACATAAGTGTGATTATCGAGTCTCCTAGCAAAGGTATCTCTAGACTTGTGGGTCAAGTCAACAGTTTTATGGAAAGTCAAGGTCTTGGAAAATATTTTTGGAAGGAAGGAATGATTAGTACTTATGTCTATTAATATTATATCTAGTATTAGACACAGACCATACCTCGAATCATTCCTAGAGCCCTTGAGTCACACTCCTTGACTGCATGAAGCTACTTTCTTCCCATATCCTCTAGCTCCCTGAGCCTGGAGGGGACCAAAAAGTGGGGGGGGGGGGGGGGTTGTAACATGTCGAAATGTACACCACCTCATGCTGCCCTCCTTATTCTGATTCCATGTTTGCAGCCCTGTAGATTTGTCTGTCCCTGTCGCATCCTCTTCTCGAAACTTTTTACACACCCATGTCTCTGATACTGGTGACTATTTCTTGCTTTCCCACTGCTAACATTCACTTGTTGTATCCGCTCATCCAAAGAAAATTCAACCACAAAGGTTCTCTCTAGCACCCTAATATATGTAGGAATGCATAGATGAATAGTTCTGGCTTGGATGTCCTTAAACACACCTCACTCGGAAGTCTGAGCCCTGAAGCACTAATAGTATCGTATTCATTGAGTACCAGGAATGGTCAATATGCCTCGATGAATACTCAACCACCGACATGTCATCCTACAAAATCTGTAGAAGCTCTAAAGAACTCTTAGCCACATCCTCAATCCAGCCCTTATCCACCTATGATTTAGTATTTCCTCGTAACCTAATGGTTATCTGATGCTGAAACACGTGTAATGCACTAAGACTACATGTTTCCTCTACGGGTACCTTTTGTTTTAAATGCTGACCAATGGACATCGATATAGCTGACACACTACCCTAAGGTACCATCTTAAGAAATGGTCCAAGTAACAAAGCCTCATTAACCTTCAGACCATCCACGTGGTCACATACTGGAAAAGACCAAAAAATTGGATCACTATCTACTAAATTGGTGTCCAAACTAGGCAGAAAATTCTATCCACAACCTCGAGCTAGTCCTCAACTGCTTGAGAATTTGTCTCACCTCAAAACCTCAGAAGCCTCTACTGCTGAAACTCATGAAACGTGCTAAGTTGGCATGCACTGTTTGCTAGTGAGGCTGGTGGTAACTACTGCCCAATGGGTGGTGGTGCTACTGGTACACCACCAGAAGGTGCCACCATAGTAAGAGGGCCCTACACCAGAGCCTCGTCGCTTAGTGGTCCATCATCGTGTACTCTCTCGGGAATCATATTCAGCTCCCTACACGGTAGTATCCTGATAAGGAACATATGTGCCACGATCATTAAGTTATGTCTGGTGATATAACTCCAAATAAATAAAAAAAACTATTCAAAAGCACATGAAATTAGTGTCTGCATGCACTGAGTCAGAAATCAGAATTCAGGGTCCTGGTGTATGGATATGTCATCCGTCGCACCAACACTGGACTCCCCAAACTGAAAACCACACTCATAACACCTAACACTATTTATACATTGAAAAGATCAGAGTCCTAGTTCTTCGGTAGAACTGAAACCCTTTGATACCGCATTGTCACAACCCGTCCCCTAGAGCCCATGACATGACTACCCCAATCCCACCTTCTATAGGATAGGGGGCTGGTGACTAGCATCGAAAGGAATATTCCCTAAAACGGGAAGGAATTCCCTTTAAACCTGTACAAAAAAAATGGTCCGAGAACACAATAAGAAGCAACTATGAACTAAAATTCTATAGAAAAATGAGTGATGGAAGAAAAGGGGGGCCGAAATAAAATCCCAACTAAAAGTATGAGTACAAAAAAAAAAGTAAAAATACAATTGAAAGGAAAAATAAAACTAAAAAAGGGAGAAAAACTACTAAGTCATTCTCCGAGGATCCTACCTAAAGGGTAGGTACAGATCGCCTCCTCAGAAGTCCATCCCCAACTATCTCTTTCATGTACTGCATAGTCCTGGCTCCCTCAAACATCAACCCAGCTACTCTTCGTCTGCACAAGACACAACAAGGTGCGAGCATAGCCTATGCAGGGGTGATTATAACGACACTGAGTAGGGACCCTGAGACCCCCGAAGGTCTCTCATAATTCCACAAGGAAAACCACAAAGCATTATCCCAATCACAAATCATAAACCAATAGACACAACTCAATTTGTGTCTCAGCTCAAACAAGGTATACAACTCAAAGAAACATGATTATGATGCTGACCCACATAGGATATCTATTAATGTTGAGAGCCAGCCACATATTCTCTATGCCTAGGAACAAGTTAAATTCCCAATCACAACGTCGAACACCTCGGCTGCTGGAGAACTCATCCTCTAAAGAGTAAAGAGGGATATACATGTCATACAAAGGTGCTTCCTAGTAACCTTGGACTGCTGAGGTACTCCTCCTGTCATGTACCATGGGTCTTCTACGTCACATAGAGGTGCTCCCCACCGTGGGTCTGTCGCGTCACACAGTGGTGCTCCCTCTCGTGGCCTATTGAGTTACTCCTCCTATCGAGTACCATGGGTCTGATGAATCACAAAGAGGTGCTCCCCACCATGGGTCTTCCGCGTCACAGAGAGGCACTCCCCATTATGTCGTCGAGTCACTATAAGTCGAAAGATCAGTAGTCTTCAAGTCTCGGCCAGTCATTGGGTTCTGCACGTAGCGTGCATGGGAGAATAGCTCCCCAATCCATCAAAAGTATTTCAAATAGCACGAAGTCTCACAAAGAAGTAACCCAATGATCTATCATTTCATAAGGGTTCCAACACAATAGACGGTGTGTCAACCGGACGCCCGGTCTGTGCGTTTAAGGCATTTCTATTCTAAGGTCCTGGTTGGATTCTGGTGTGATCCAACACAACCATACTCCAATTTTCTCTAGAACTCTATTAGAGTAAGTTAAAAGGACCATCTCACTCCAAGGATCCCAACACCATAGATGGTTCGTCAAATGTACATCCGGTTCTTGAGATACGGCCCTTTAAGTGTTACTGGTCAGTACTGGGACTGGGTCCAGTCCGCCTTAGTCGGACCAGCCCGACCCGGTTTGACATGGGCTAACCTGGACCAACCTAGGCCGACATAGCCCAACATGGGTCCGACCCGACCCGGGTCAACCTGGCCTGCTGGGCAGCGGGTCTGTCTACTGGGCTAACCCGATGGTGTCGCCCGCCTGGTGGCACAGGCTGCCAGGTATACCTGAACGTGCCACGTCTGGGTAGAGATGATGTGGCATGGAGCCATGTTAGTGGGTGAACCCACAGGGTTTGACCCAACACGACGCCACGTGGCGATGAAGGTCCTCCGTGCTGGGGCATACGGGCGTGCTGCTCGTGCACACCATGTCCCCCGGCCGTCGGTCGATCCAACAACCACTGCTCCCGCCATGGACAATGCAGGAAGCGGCCCTGCGTCCGCGTGGGCACACTACCAGGGGTGCATCCCACCCCTACCGATTCCTTCGCTGCTGGCCGGCATGCAGGTCGACCTCTCCAGCAGTTCACGAAAGCGTGCCGCACCGTCATCCACGGCCGACCGGTGTGCTGGCTGCCTTCATCCGGTCGTTGTGGCTGACGTGCCGTGACCTCCTTTTCTCCTCAGTGGCACACGATGCTGAGCCATTCCTCCTCCATGGCTACCTGGTTCTGGCCTTTCCAATGACTATTGCGGCTTTGTTCCACGACCTCCTCTTGTGGCGTGCGTCGACGCGCTATCCCCAACGTATCCAGTTAGTATCACCATGCTATTGGTGTTCCATGGATGTGAAAAATTAGAAAAGTAGTGGAGGTTTGGGGCTTGGTTCGTTAGGCCCATGTCCTCTGTACTTGATTGAAAACTGAGGGGGTTAAGGGTTTAAAAAACTCTTGGAATTTAAATCATGATAAACCCAATAAAGGTACCTTGTAATAACCTCCTGCAAAAATGAATGAATCGTGGGTCAACCTATTAGTCAGTTGACCAGTGTTATTTATATTATTCAAGAATGGGGAAGACGAAAATAATTTCAAATGCATATACGAATAAAACCCCTACCTCAAAAACCCATTGGAGAGCGTCCTCACATGATGGTGGATCGTGTTCTTCGTTCCCACAACTGGTTCACAATGATTCCACTCGTACGTCATCCTTTGGTTTGTGGTTCGGTGTTGCCCGTTACCTCCTACTAGGATCAGCTCCGTCCTCTAAGGGTACAATATTGAAACACTCCTTTAGCACTTTGTTTCTTGGAAAAGCTGTGCCGATACCCCTCCCCAAGCTCTATATATATAGGAGAGGGGGAGGGTAAGTAACAACGTTGGAGTTTAATGGGACTCATCAATTAAGAAGATTTCTAATTCCCCAAAGATGTCATTACTTAGGGTTGGAAGGTCAAGCCATTCGTTGTCTTGACGCATCATTGGCCCCACCCCTTTGATTTTCCATTATATGATATGAAATAAAATAATAAAATTTATTTATTTAATTTCTTTTAAAAAGTCACAAAACCCAAATTTTTCTCTGGACCTACTACAGTCAATGTAAAGCCTCCCTTAAGAGAATCCTGGTGCTGTGGATTCAACGGTGCCCTCGGATTTTTATTCCGAGCAACGGTTCAAAAGTTAAAATATTCCGCTCATGAATTTACTGAACGTACCCAAAAAAAAGATCAATAAATTATTAACGTTCACCCTCGACCCACATTGGTCAAGGTTAGGCTCTGCCTAAGGAGAACACACCCCAAAAACTCAACGGTACTCTCAGATTTTCAATCTGAGTTAATTTTTACATGTTATGGATTTTACAATAGAATAAATTCCCCTTAATTATTTTATTTATGGCCAAAAACTATCTTTCCCTGGTGGCCCACACCAACCAATGTTAGAATCAGCCTAAGAAAAGCATACCCTCATGAGTTCATTTGTGGTCTCGGATTTTCAATCCAAGTTACCATTCATGATTTATAATCATTTTAAAAATAAAATAAAATAATTTAATTATTTTATTTATGGTTATACCATTTTTGGGTTTTCTCATAGGAGGCTCGTGCCGACTAAACTCTAGTCGCACCTAAGGTAAACATGCCATACTTAACGCAACAGTGCCCTCATATTTCTAATCCGGAAACCCCTTTAAGATTTATCCCACTTTTTTAGTAAAAATGACTATGCATGCTAATTAATGCTTAACAAAACTTTGATGGGTCATTCTGGGCACTCCAGCCCTTTGAATCACACACTATCAGATTTCACAGTCTCAAAATAATTCGATATAATTAAAAAAAATTATACGAGAATTGCGGGACATTACATTAATATATGTAATCATAAATTATATAGATTTTGGTTATGGGGAACCAACTCCGACATGATATAGTTATTAATAATCTCAGAGCTAAAGACCATTACATAATTGTTTAGATAATAATATCCAATGACACATATTACATATGGAACTCCTATTATTATGAATATTTTCATAAACCCTTATATTGGTGGTTAACAAGTGTGATCCTTATGAGAATAAGTCTCAATGTATTATAATTCTCCAACACATTATGGTTAAATATCACCTGTGACCTATGAGATAGGCGTCTTCTAATCCTAGAAAATTTTTAAAAATATTATTATAGAAATTTGAGGTTCTCTTGAAAGCAAGGATCTTATATAACCTATTGATGTGACAAATACTCCAATGAAATTATTACATTATTGTTACATAGTTTATCACTCATAATCTAATAAGATATTTATTAATATTCATATCCTCGAATATATAAGTAATTATATATAAAATGTTAGTTGGTTTTAGGGAACCAACTCCAACATAATCCCATTTTCACTAGAAAAAATTTCAAACAACTTTACGTCTGCTATATATCATATGATATTCATGATTATGATAAGATAAAAATTTATACAATGGTACAACCATGTTTTCTTCTATGGGAACTCTTCTTTTTTGTGACCTCGAATTTTTGAGAAAAATCCCTCAAATGGTGAATCTTCTTCAATATGCGCTTAATCCATTGATGTGACCTTGGATCCTCGTCGAGGACCGCTATTTTAGTATTATCATACTACATTGTGATAGAATATTTACTTCTTGGAACCATAATAATCTCATTGAAAATTTGTGTACACAAACCACTTATTTAGTTGTATAATAATTTGATATATATTTAGAATATATTTTAGAATTGGAGGCCACTAAATATTTAGTGCACTTCTGGATAACAGATCCTACATTAAGGAAAAATATCCTAATTGTGATTTTGGATCATTCTGGTATGTATGAAAACTAGAATATGTATATCCCATGATAACTAGATCCTCATCTCCTCTATAAACTAGGAATATATCCTTAGTATGTTGTGGATACTTGAGGATAGTCTTAAAATCAATCCAATGTTGTTCTCCTGGGTTTTCTTGATACCTACATAAAATGACCAAGGTTTAGGAAATAAGACTCTTGGTGAATAGCATGGTATACATGAAAGATCAGATAATTGATATAGATATAAAATTAATCATCCTCTCTCTATCCTCTTTTGTTTGATGGAATTTTTTCCTAGAAAGATATATAACATGTAACATTGGGAATAATCCCCCATATACTATTTTATACTAAAATAATTCATTATCATGTCAATGTACATAGCCTAACTTAGTCTATGCATACTCCAACATATATCATGATGGATCTTAATACCAATTTGTACATCACCTAAGTCCTTTGTAGAGAAATATTTGTTGAACCACATCTTAAAATAATATATGGTTGGTAACTTATTTCACATAAATAATATATCACCAATTTAACAACCTTAAAAATGATACTAAAAAGTATAAGTGTTACTACCCATGTCAACAAGGTGCACCTTTCTATTTGGGATCCTACCTAATTAGAACTCCAAGTTAAGCGAGACTTGGACTAAAGTATTTTTAGGATGGGTGACGTCTTGAGATGCTTCCCATGGTGTGTGTGAGTAATGAAAATGCACACATAAAAAACATGTGCTAGCCTGTTGGAACTTTCATTATACTAATAATTGTCCCCAATGGGTAATAGCCTCTTCTGTGTCGGGAATACAACCAAGGCATTACAGGAGACCCATGGGGTTAGATGACCAAGTTAGTGTCTATAAGAGTTTGGGGCATGGAAAATTGTATTAGATCCAATACCCATCCAGAAGTGTAGAATCGTTGATTAGGTTTGATGTTTGTGGCCCACAATGAGGGAATTGTGATTTAAGGGTGGGGGGTGGGAGTGTAACACCCCTAGAAAAAATGATAATTAAAAGGCTAAATGTTACTACTCATTTTAATAAGGTGAAACTTTCTTTTTATGAGACTATTTGATTAGAACTCTATACTTATATGTGGCTTGGCATAAATTAGAACCAATATTGGTTACCACCTAGAAATTTTCCTAGGGAGTGTGTGAATGAGTAAAAAGTACATCGAAAGGACATATGTTACCCTATAGGGAAATCCATTAGTATGATTAGTGGCCTCAATGGGTAATATCCTCTATTATGTTGTGAGTATAACTAAGGTATTATAATAGACTCATGGGGATAAGAGAAAGGGTTATATCCTGATGAAGGTATTTTTGTGACTATAACATGCCAATATTTTATGATATATTTATATTAAAAAAAATCTCTGACATCTTGTGATACATGCAAACCCAGGTCTAAATGAACTGTAATATTACATACCATTATAAATCAACTGTTAAATTGGAGGAATGAATAGTAATTACTATATTTTTTTTAAAATATTAATAAAGGTTTTATGTAAAGAAAAAATATTGATAAATAGTTATCAGTTATTAGTACAGTCATTTAAGCTTTAAAAATTCATTTTTCCTCAAAAATGGTTTTGTTGTTAATTTGTTAAACTAATATAATAAATTTCTACCAATTATATAAAATTTATGTGAAAAAATTTTATTTATTTTTAAAATAATTATTTCATATTATTTTAGAGTGATTTTTTTCAGAATTTTCTAAAAATATTGCTTTTCTTTGAATAGTAAAATACTAGTTTTTATTAAAAACTTCATTATCATTACAAGTATTTAAATAGTTAATTTTTTTTTAAAATAGATTTAAAAGTAAAAATAGTTCATTTATATTATGAATAATATAATTATATCCATTATAATGAATTTTATTTTAAATTTTGGTATAAATAATTTTACACTTAAGAAAACATTTTTATGGAAAACTACTTTTCATCTTGTTTTGCGGGTTTAATTTGAAATTAAATTATTTCACTTATGTGAATTTAATTTTATAAATGTGTTCAATATTTTTAATTATCATTTTTTAACTAGTACACTTTCATTTTTGTTCATAATGAATAGAAAAATGAGTAAATCTTTGTCACCATGGTTGAAGTTAAAATGGGTTTATGATGGGTTGAACAAAGAGATATGGGTAAGTTTTGAAATTAAAAATATATAAATCCTACTATCTAGACATATTTATAACTCATACTAGACCCTATTTTAATATATATCAAATTTTAATCATTTTTATTGTGAATGAATTCATTTTATTTTAATCATTTATGAAATTTCAAGTGTTCCCTCTCCCACACTTATAAAAGGACACCCCTCTTCTCTCTTATTTACACCACTTGGATCCATCTAGCTCATCCAAAACCAACCCAATTATATTTTAAATTACCTATACATGAATTTGAGGTGTTTTTATTATTAAAACACCATTCCAAGGGTCCTTAAAAAGAGATATAAAGGAGGTATACTGAATAAGATGTAAAAATCCTACATGACCAATTTCAATTTATTTCTTCTTATACAACCTAAAACACCATGTTATTTATCATAAAATAATACCTTCAGAATCCATAATATAAATAAATGTTATTATTATTCTGTAACCATCATTATTAACCCTCTTTCCCATTAAATGTGATGTGAAATTATCACTCTTGCTTTCGTCCAGACTACCGCCTCTATAAAGTGATACTATTCATTTTCCATCACTATTTTTCATGGATGGTTATTATGATGGTTTTAAAGTTTATATATGATATTTATGGAATAATTATTCTTATGTAATTATAATATCACACCTACCTACTTACCTTCCCATCCATTGTAAAATGATAACATCGCTCGTGTGTATGTGTGGACTACCAACTCCACAAAGTGATGTGAATTGTTTTTCATTTATGTTCAACATGGATGGTTATATGGATATATTTAATGAATATATATTATATATATGATATAATAATGATCCAATAAATGTGATTTATTGTTTAAAATTCTTTCATTCCATCCGATGAAAAGTGAAAATAGTGTTCATGCATACACACAACCCACCATCTCCATGAATAGTGAAATTCATTTTTTGATCTATACATTTTATGGATGAATCAATGTATATGTATATATATAATGAATATATATTATATTTAAATCAATATTAAAATTCTGGTGATGAATATAACATGATCAAAGTACACAAATCAGAGCTGCTATACAAAAATTCTCATAAAAAATGAAACAATTTACACCAAGAAATAAAGATTTCAACTAGGAAGTTTTAATAAATGGGTGTTGAAATGATATAATTATATCATATATGATAGTATCATATTGTTAATAACTATAGTATAATATTTTCACCAAAATAAATTTATTATACAAACGTTTAGAGTGATTTCGAATGTAGTCAAACTTGATGTAAGGGATTTATATTACAATATCATTGTTTATTATCATTCTTTATGATTATGATTTAGATGATGAAAATTTATAAAATATATCTTAATAATACCATGAATTTTATTATCCTGTGTTTATTTATAGATATTATATTTTTTCATTTCATTTTCCTCTCATTAAGAACTCAAGAGACCAAAAGAATATTTTTAGGGAAACCCGACTTTATTTCTCACGTCGGTCAAAATTCATTTTTCTTCAATATCCATATTTTCAAAAAATGTGTTGAAGAATATTTTTATATTATTATAGGAATTTTTAATGTTGATTTTACTAACGATTTAATTTTTAAAAAATGTTTTCAAATTAATATTCTTATCATTTTATGAATGAGTTACTTTTTACTTTTTACCAAAAATGTGAAAGAAATATTTATTTTAAAATACAAGACGTGAATGAAATTTCATATCATCATGATCTCCTAATTATTTGAAGATTATTTTATATGTTTCTGAGGTTATTTTTAAATAAATTTTTTCCCTTAATATTCATGAAATTTTTTGATTTAAATTATGTTGTATTAATGTAAGAAGGGTATATTTCTTCATGGAATGTTCCAATGATCTTTTAAAGGAATTTTTCATTTATAATAACATCCTTTGATGTTATATATGCTTTACTGGGGATATGATCCTATGATATTTTCCAATTTCATTCTTCGTATGATGTATGATGATGATGATTTAAGGATGATTATATAAATCCCATTTCTTTCCCATGGGTTAAATAAGTTATGGTGAAACCTCTATGAAATAAATTTCTTTTACAATGACTATTCTATAAATAAATGATGAAATGTTTAGGAAACAAATTTTATTTCCATGTGTTATGCTATGATTAATGTTTTACGATCTTTTTGAACACAAATGTATGATTTTCATTATTTTATTAATGGGACCAATATTATATAATCCTATAATGCTTTGGGTAAATAAGGATATCTCATGGGATGACATGGAATGGAATGAAGAGTAAACCTTGTTCGGTAAGGGAATTTTTCCACTATGATTGTCTTGGGAGTTAAACTTAACTATGTATAAAATGAAATGGGCTGTGAAACCAAGCCACTATGATAGTATTGTAAGTGGTACTTGACTAAGGAAATAATTTTCTATGCTTATGTATATGCCACAAAATTAGGTCTTATGACAATTTTATACTCTCATGACTAATGTTATTTGATTCAATTGTGATTTATGACTTATGATTTTTCTAGATTTATTCCATGAATCCATATTCTGATGTATGATATTCTGGGCATGGTTTTAAAATGTTAGGATCATGTTATTTCACCCTTACTGTCATGTTATGTTTAAGAGATCTTTGATTTCTCCCTTATTTACACTTACTGAGTATCTGAGCTCACCCTTTCGAATGTTTCCTTTCCCCAGGTTATGGATAAATATTTTAAGTATGTTATGAATAGGAAGGGTACTATATGTGAAAATAGTTATTGTGAGATGATACATATTTTTATAATTTTTTTATGTATCCAAGTTTCCAAATTCACCAAACCTAAATGATTTCAGCATGGATTGTTATATTATGTATTGAATATTCATTTAATAAGATGAAATATTTATGTATTAAAAGTATGTGTCGTTATAATTAGTATCAAATAAAGGTTTAGTTACCTTTGAAATCTATTATTAGAAAATTTTAGTGAGAACCCTTAGTATAATCCTATTTAAAGGAAAACGTTCTATGTTATAGTAAAGAAATGGGCGTAATTTTCCTTATAAAATTTTTTTGGTTACTATAACTGGATTTGTTTATGGTACAAATGTATTTAGGGGTAATAACCCTAAAAAAGTTGGTAGAGTGTATCTTATCGATGATTCTAGTACATGGTGAGTAGTCCCTTACGGTACACCTGTTTTGACACTCTTGTGGGATATATTTGGGTTAATTCAAATTTTATTTATGAACCATTACGAAAGATTTGAATAGATGATTATTATTGATGATCTTGGTTAAACCTAAGGTGTCATATATTGAAAATAAGGTGTCATGATTTATACACACAATAAATGTTTTCTTCATGATTATATGATTTTTCAATATGATTATTATTTTCACAATATGATTTTTTTTCAATGTCTAGAACCCAGAGGAAACATGTTAATGATGAATGTGATGGGAAATAAAATGTTTTTCCTCTCGAGAAACAAAATATTATGGGATGTTGAATGAAAATACCATTCCCAGGATTACACATATTTCTCAATAAATGAAGCTTTATGAGATTCCAAATAAGAAAATGAGGGAAAAACATTCTTCTGAGTCCCTCATGAGGAAACATAGACATACTTTTAAAGGGTCTTATGGTCTAATATTTTTGAAAAAATGGATCAGTACAATTGAAAAATTATTTTTTGTTCTCTAATATTCAGAATATGAAAAAATTAATTTTTCTATTTATCATTTGGAAGTAGAAGAAGATATATAGTCGAATGTTATCAAGAACAGGATGAAAAAAAATAAGAAATCAACATCATGTAGTGAGATGCAATTAGGGGCTTATTTTTAATAAATTACTTTTAACATATTGTTCTTATAAAAATGGAGAAGTAATTCCTTGATCTAAATATGAAGGATGATAAATTTGTTAGTTTGTATGATACAAATTTTACAAGACTTGTTAGGTATAGTTTTGGTATTATCATCCAACCTGAATGTACGATTGGTTGATCCTATATCATCTTAAAACCAAGTCGATGAATACAGTTAACCATAAGTCACATTATTTTCTATGATGAAATCATTATGTGTGCTATTAAGGTGAAAATGAAGATTAGATTTTACCATTAATCTCAAAGTTTTGATATGAAAATAAAGATGTAATACAAAAGAAATTATAAAAGTCATGGAGAGAAGAATATTATATTTCATTTATGCTTGAATTGTAGAAGAAAACATGAACGAAATTATATTAAGGGGACTGGTAAATGTTTTAATTATGGAAACTAATTTCATCAGTAAATCTAATGTCAAAGTGATGGGAAGAATAAGTCAGCTAATGACACCATAGAATGCACCACCCACACTATAGTGTTTCAAATGTAAGTTGTATGGGAACTATAAAAACAAGTGATTAAATATGAAGGTTATGATGATGACAAAAAACAATAATATCTTAATCCTAATGACAAAGGGAAATATCACATGATCATTATTGTCAATTTGGGTTATGATAAAAAAGTGGTGAAAGTTACACTTATAATCAAATCTAAAACCACTAATTTATTTTTTCATTATAGACATACCCACTCTTTAATAGCTAAAGAATTTTTTAAGGGTATCTTCATACCACCCCAATAATTAAATATTTAATTAGTAGTGAAAACTTCTAATGCTACGGTGATCACATGTCAAGTATATGATTCTTCTTTGATTAATGTTTGTGGGAATTTATATCCAGTAAATCTTATTATTCCATCTCTAATGAAATTTGATGTTATTTTGGTCATGGATTGAATTTATTTAGATAACTATAATATCAATTGTTGAGGAAGGGAAGTCACATTTGATATTCCAAACCGACCTATGATTGTTTATCACTGTGATGATAAATATGATCTTCTAAAGAAAATTAAATACACTATATAGGTCAGAATTAATATTCAAAAGTTTTGTTTATATCAAATGATTGGTGGGAATCTCAACATCAATGATATTCCTATTATATGGGAGTATGTTGATGTTATTCTAGAATAACTTCCTTATCATCCAATTAATTGTAAACTTTAGTTTTCAGTTGAACTCATACATGGTGCTGCATCTAATTCAAATACTCCATATAGAATAGAGTCGATTATGTTATAGGAGTTGAAGAAGAAACTCTAGGAGAATCTTTACATGGGATTCATTTGGCCAAGTGAGTAACCTTGGGGTGAAACTGTTAATTTTATTAAGAATAATGATATATCAATGAGACTCTGCATTGATAATTGGGAACTTAACAAGACCTCAATCTAGATCAAGTATCCTTTGCCCTGTATTTATGACTTTTTGATCAATTATAAGGTGCCCAATATTTTTCCAAAATTGATATTTGATCTGGATACTATCAGTTGAGAGTTAAGAGCGAATAAATACCCAAAAAATCCTTTTGTATGAGGTATAAACACTATTAATTTATAGTGATGTTATTTGATCTTTCAAATTCCCCCACTATCTTCATGGATTTAATGAATAGTGTCTTTAGAGATTACCTTGGTCAGTTTGTGGTAATCATTATAGATTATATTCTTATATATTTTAAATGAAATCAAGAGCATGAATATCACTTGGGTATTGTAATGAAGTCCCTGATAAATGAGTGGTTGTATGAAAAAATTACCATGTGTGAATCTAAGATACAAAAAGTATCATTTTTGGGTTATATAATCTCAAGCGAGGGTATGTCAGTGGATTCATCAAATATGGAAGTTATTGAATGTTGGATCAGACCAACCAATTTGACTAAGATCCCTATTTTATTGGTTTGGCTGGTCATTTTTGATTTTTTGATAATTTATCATGGTTGCCTAATCTACTCACCATGTTTAATAAAAAAAGGATCCAAGTTCCTTTGGTATATGAATGCGAATAAAATTTCAAGGAACTCAAGAGAAGGTTAGTCAGTGCACTTGTTCTTACGAAACCCTATAGTGGTTAAGGGTTAGTAAATAATCATGTTTTCAGTGTCTTTTTCAACCTTTATTCAAGTTTTTAATACTAACTACATAATATAGAATCACCCAGGGGTATCTCCCAAGGATGTTTCATTAATTGAGTTTCTTTATCATGATATTTTTTATTTTTTTAACTTTTTAACTTTTTAAATTTTTTTAGGGGTTTTCAATGACTGAAATGAATATATTCAATTTTTTTAAACTATCATGATAGAAATACTAAATTCAAGGTAGTAGATTCAGTAAAAGTGAGAAGTAGTGACCTTTTCTAGTGATTATTTTGGTTCAGTCATTATTCAAAATTCTAAAAGGATTTCATGAATATATATCTATTAATGAATAGAATGAAATCTCTAATCATTAACCTCATTCAATATATTAAATGGCGGTCAACATCCAAGATATTATTAGTATATGTCCTTTCCTTAGGATTCGATCAATGAACCTAATCATTACTGAGTACAATGACCTGACTAAATCCCTCTATACTCATAGTCCTCGATCAAGATCTAAAATATTTAAATATATTGAATCAACTTTAAACTCCTAATGAGATAGAACAAATTTTCATCATTCAAATATTATCATACTCTAATTATTAATGTTTAATTCTCATATTTGAAGAAAAAAATTAATGAAATGATAGAATATTTAAACATCAATTGATGATATTATTTTAAATGTTCAAATATCTAGAGGGAATTACAATTGTGAAAAATAAAATAGATAAAAACTTTTAAAGTCCTCACCATTTGAATCCACTAGTTCGGCCAACTAAAATTTTTGATGAACATGATTGAAGTGTAAAAGAAATATCTGATCTACATTGTTATCAGCATGATCAGTTGTGTATACTCTTCAAGTTCTCTAGAATAAATCCTTGTTTTACTCTCCGTTTATCCACTATTAACATCTAAAGAAAAAATATCTTACTACTATTTTCTCCTATTCTAGAATATAATGTTTCTCTACTAAATATACAATACACTCAAAAATTGTTATGTCCCTTCATTTTTAGAGGAATCACCTAGTCACCAACTTAATTTTTTAGTTTCTAAAATTACACCATTTTTTCCATAATCATTAGAATCATGATATTTAATAATCGTTAGTATACCATCTTATCTAGAACTTGATAAACTCCCAGTATTTATATAATAGTGTATTACAATGCATGCGACCAATGAAAAGTTTCCTATGGACTCAACCCCACGACGCACACCCAAAACCCCACACACCCCAAACACCTTGAATTCCCATAGGGAGAATAACCTACCAGTATTATTTCAACTTCAATTCTAATAAATTTCACACCAAAAAATTATCACCATCTCTTCCTAGAACATCAACAGATATGATATGTTTCCAGTAAGATCCAACATAGAATATCAATATCCACACATAAAATCTTGTACTACAACTACCATGAAAAATACCCAATGGATCATATAATATGAAATAATAATTATTTCTAAAACTTCATAGAAGACCTATATCAAGAATTTTTTATGCATTTATATTTGTCAAAACAACCATAATATTGGACGAGACCCCAATTCCATGATCGAACCTGCACCTAATACCATTTTTTAGATTAAATCACATATTGTAATTAATTCAATCACCACATCCATGCTTCTATGTCGGAAGAAAATAATCAATTTTAGATTCAGGTATTCTCCATTTAGAAATCATGGATAAGACTTTATCTTCAAGATTCAACTGGAATCTTTGTGAGCTTCATTAATTATCTTTATCTGACTAGTTCATCTCTTTCGATATTGATGATGGTTTCATGGAGGCTTCTCTGATCTTGATTGGTTTTGGATCTTGAGCTTAAATGGGTTTAGTCTTCCTAACATTTTAGTTCAACCTCCTGAAAAAGATTTTGATTTAGGCACTCCATTTACAGAAGAAATGAGTATATGAAATTCACCTACACGAATAATTTGATACGTGATGTGTGCATTTATAAAATCCCCTATGTTGTTGCACTGCAATTTCATATGTGATAATGCATACTGAAAATTGGCTATGTAGGTAATTGAAAAAATGGATACATACTAATAGTGGAAATTTGGATGAGTAGGTCTACTAATGACTTGTGGATTTTGTTATGTGGGAATTCCTACATTTAAAAAAAAAATATTAATAACTAATCCAATTTAATACTCAAAATTGAAATTGACATAATTAATAATAAATTATTTTAGAAAAAAAAGAAATATTAAAACAAAATTAAAAGATATTAAATTCTTAACTAATATTTCATATAATTAATCATTAATGTCATTAGAATAAAAATTAATTTAATCATCAATTAACTAATTAATTATAAACAAAAAAAGAAATTGGAAAATCAAATTAACGGAACATAAAAATAAATAATGATGAAAACTTCAATATTTTAAAATAATATTTTGAAATAAATTGTAAATAAAGGTTCAAAAATATTTACCATTAAAACATAAATGACATTAACTAAACATAATATCATTATTTTAACAAATGATTATTTTAAAATTTTATATAAAAATTACCCAAACACTAATTAACCCAAAATTACTCATTCAACTATAAATTTTTTAGAAAATAAAATTATATAATAAAAAACGTATTTAAATATAGAAGTAATATGTTTTAATCATAATACCAAACTAGTAGAAAATATGAATTATTCAATAAAAACATAATTTTTGAAAATAAACCATAATTAAATTTTAGAAATATTATAGAAAATATTAAAATAAATGGACACATCAAATCCATTCACACTATTATTTTTATTTTACTAATGAAAACAATGAGTACATTTCAGTGGAATAAAAAAATGATTCTCCATCTTGAAATATTGGATGTCCACAAAAAACAAGTTATAAAAATGATTCCCCCCATATATTTTCATCAAGCAGTGAATGATTTTACACTCAATAAATTAAATATTTTGTAGTGAAAAATCTGATTCAAATTTTATAAAAATGATTGAACTTGAAAATTTGAAAATAGATTATACATCTTTCAATTTTCAATCTACCGGTAGAAAAAACTTCTCTTAAAATTTAGGATAACAGACTCACATAATAAGAAACCTTAATTAATTAGACAATCCTTTGGGATGATAAAACTTAATAATTTAAAAGGAAGAATGAATAACTTATCCAAAATATTAATGAATAAAAGAACATGTTCTTCCTGAATGAATATTTCCAATTTATAATTCTTATGAATGCATATTTTAGGAGTTTAAATCCAAAATCAAAAATTCAAGGGTAACGATATTTAAAAAATATTCATCAAATCATTACTAAATTTATCCACTTTTCATGAGGGTAAAAAAAATGATATAACTAACTAAATCTGAAAGGTTATTAGAGAACTAATGTCCTCAAAGTGGATACACAACATTTAAACATAATTTTTTAAAATCAAATGAAAACTTATACTTTAAACGTGAAAAAAAATCATTTTTTTATATTTTAGTGTTTCTGATATGATATGCATTGTGGTAAAATTTATCACATCAAAGGAATTTAGCCCACAAACTAAAACTAATCATTATTCACAGTGTCGAATTCATGATAGAAAAACATGCGAATTTGATTTTAAAATTAAAAAATTATTTAACAATTCTGTAGATAAAAATCATTTAAAAATGGTTATAAGGAATCTCAATGTTTTTTACCACACAAAACAAATCATCAATGATAAAAAACATGAACATAAGTTTACTACCATTCACCACATCATTCTTAGCACAAAAATAATCTTTTTAATCTAGTGCAAGCTCAATGAAGTGTGTAAAATGATTTCCAACAAAGCACTAAATATTCAATATGAAATGACACTAATACACAATAAAAAACAACCAATTAAATGGCATTTACTAGTATGTTTCGAAACCAATTATAACTTTTAAAACCCTTCTATTTTAAATATTATTTTAACTAATTAGAGTTTTAAATGGTAGAAACACCAAGAATAATTTATATGAAATAAAATGTGTAGAATCTAAACAAATTACTCACCTAAATTATTATGTCACAACCAGTCCCACGGGGCCCGTGCTGTGACAACACTAAGCCCAACTTCTATTGTCCAGGGGCAGGAGACTGGCCTCGGAAGGCGTATCCCTAAAACGGGAAGTCATTTCCTTTAAAACTGTACAAAATCATAGAGTAGAATGTAACAAGTGAAAACCACATAGACTACAATGCAACAAAAGAAACCGTGAAGTAAATTTCTATAGTAAAGTGTTCTGAAAAAAGGGGGTCGGAATACAAGACCAACTAGAAATGTAAAAGTACAACCGAAAAAGAATAAAACAACTGAAAAGTAAAAGGTATCACCAGATCTTACACCAACGATACTACCTGAAGGGTAGGCACAACTCACGATATGTAGTCCATGCGTCACGTCATGTCAAAAAAGGTCCAGCTCCAAAAACTGCCCAGTCCTAGCTCCCTCATCCTCGATCAACGTTGTACGTTGTTTGCACTAGACACTATAAGGTGCAGGGGAAAATTGTGTAGGGGTGATTATGATGATAATGATTAGGGACTTCGAGACCCACGTAGGTCTACTAGAGTTCTACAAAGGATAAAACACAAATTACGAAGAAAAAGTACACAACACAAGTCAACTCACACTAGGTATCACATTAGGTCAAGGATAAAAGGTTCATTGCATCATCGAACTCATCACCTTCTATAGAACTCATCATTGATCGAGTACAATGGGCTTGCCAGGTCACTCAGAGTTTCTTCCCACTAACCTTGAACTACTGTGGTACCCATCCCTAATGGGTACCGTGGGAATTTTGGGTCACACAGAGCCACTTCCCACCATGGTTAAACTGAGGTACTCCTCCTGTTGAGTACCGTGGGACTTCTGGGTCTCATAGAGATGCTCCCCACCATGGGCTTGTTGGGTGACACAGATCCGCTTCCCACTGGGCCAATTATTAAGCTGTCTTCAGGTCTCATCTAACCGTAGGGTTCTATACGCAGTATGCCTGGGAGAACCACTCCTCAATCCACTCACTTCTTCTTGATATCCATGGAAGTCACCACAATGTATGCCAAAAGATCCGTCTCCTCAAGAGAGTCCCAAATCTACAAACGACTAGTCAATCAGATGCACTGCTTTCGAGATATGTGTGTTTTAGTGACGAGGTCCCGATTGTATTCATATTCGATCCAACCCGGCTATGCCCCAACATTCTCGAAAACTATGATGGAGCCTCCTAAAAAGGACCGCCTCATCCTATGGATCCCGACTCCGTAGTTGATTCATCAAACATATGTCCATTTTAGAAGTTAGGGCATGTTTTGTGTAACAAGTTGGTACTGGATCCGGGTCCGGTCCACCTCAATCGAACTGGCTCGACCAAGTTCAACTCGACCTGACTCGGGTCTGACCCAACATAGGTCAATCCACCCCCCTGGGCCTGGCATGACCTGGCTGGGCCTCGGGTTGGCCCGCTGGGTGGCGGGTCAGTCCATTGGACCCACCTAGCGGTGCCACCCGCCTGGTAGCGTGGGCCTCTAGGGACACCTGGACGTAATGCATCTGGGTAGGGCTGACGTGGCACGGGGCCATGTCAGTGGGTCAAACCCTTGGGGGTTGAACCAACGCGGTTCCACGTGGTGCCACAGGTGCTCCACGCCGCAGCAGATGGGTCACGGTTTCCTCTGTTCCATGGATGACGAGCCGCGGGTTCCTCAACGTTGTGGCTAATGTGTCGTGGTTCCTCCGCACCATGTCCGACGGGCTGTCGGTCCTCCGCACTACGACCGACAGGCCAAGTGTCTTCTGTTGGATGTTCTACTGGCGCGCACCCCATCCACCGGCTGCCAGTTGTATCGACAACCCACTGTTCCTGCCATGGACATCGTGGGCCGTGACCCTGCTGTTGTGGGGGGACGCCCCTTTTCTTCCCTTTTGCCGCCCAGGGTGGCAGCCGGTCTTATGCTGGACACGCGGCCGGTGCCTCAGCATTCTGCTGCCGTACCGCTACGCGCCACCGGCGCTAGTGCAGTTGACATGGTTTTCATCGGGCCGTCAGTCGTACACTGGTGGCCAACTTTCCTACGCCATTAGCGTTTTTGGTTTCCTAGTATCACACTCTTCACTGGGGTAGGCCATGCTTTGGGTTCTTGACAACTTCAACAAAATGGCGATCGCAAATAACACATGAACGGTGGGGCTCGAGCCTTGTTCATGTCGAACCGCGCCCTCTGCTTTAGAGATAAACATGGGGGGAGTTTCAAGGAAAAGTTTAAATAAATTTTATGCTTCGATTTCAATTCTCGACCCCAACAATAAATCACACCCTCCCGTATATAAAAATTAAAAAAACCGCGGTTCAACTTGTTTTTTAGTTGATCCGTTCTTATCTTTTTAGGAAGGGAAGTGGGGAAAACCAAAATCAATGCAACCCCCTACCTTGAAATGTTTGAGAGCGCTCATGGTTGAGGGAGTCTCATTGTTCTTCGTCCCCGAAACAAGATTCCCTCACTTCCGCTTCAATATCAAACATCAGTTCGGGTTTTTGTGTCACACGTCACCTCTTTCTAGGGTTGGCCCAGTCTTATAAGGTCTTGGCAGTACGACACTCCAATAGAACATCGTTTCTTCACGAAACTTGTCTGATACCCCTCCCCCATGCTCTATATTTATAGGAGGGGGGGAGAGTTAGTAACGACACATGGAGTTATTGGGGCTCATTAATATGAATCTTCCTAATTTCACCCAACATTGTTGTTACTTAGATTGGAGGGTAACGCCGTTTATTGGCTTGACACGCCGTCGGTCCCACCTTACCACTTGTCAATTGGAGGAATAGAATAAAATAAAATAGTAAATTTATTTTATTTATTCTATTAAGAAGTTCCAAACTAAATTTTTCTCCAGACCTACTGTGGTCGAAGAGAAGCCTCCCTTAAGTGAATATCAGTGCTAAAGATTCAACGGTGCCCTCATATTTCTCATCCGAGCACCGATTCGAAATTTAGAAAATACCACTCAAGTGTTTACTGAACGTACCTAAAAAAAGTTCATAAATTAATTCCAGGAACACCAGGCCTCAGAATCATGCACCGTCAATTTTCGTAGACTTGTAAAATTATATATAATTAAAAAAATTACATGGAAAATCCGGGTCTTTACATTCTACCCACCATAGGGCTTTATGTCCTCGAAATCCACAAACATAGAATAAGAAAACAAATGGGGGAAATGAGCACGAATCTGAGCCTCCCACTCCCATGTGCTCTCCTAGAGGTTCCTATGTTGCCAGCGAACATGCACCAGAGGTATCGACCACCCAAAAAGGACCTGCTCCTGTCGATCCTCAATCTCCACTGAAACCTCCATAAACAACACCCCATCATCCTAGTCTAGATCTTCATGGTCGATGATGTGAGATGGGTCGTGCACGTATCCCCTCAGTTAGGATATGTGGAAGATGTCATGCACCCTTTCCAACTGTGGTGGGAGTTCCAAGCGGTACACCACCTCACAAATCATCTGAAGTATCGGAAAAGGTCCGATAAACCTTGGTGATAACTTTCTGCCTTGGCCGAGTCTCCATAGTCCCCATCGAGGGGAGAATCTCAAGAATACATGGTCCCCCTCCTGGAACTCCAAGGGTCTTCACCTCTCGTCAGTATAAGAATTCGGTCTACTCTGCATAGTCTTTATCCACTAATTGATGATTTTCACCTTCTAAATGGTAGCCTTTAACAACTCTGGACCCATAAGTGATGACTCCCCAGGGTCTGTTCAGCATAGATGTGACCTTCAAGGTCGACCGTACAAGGCCTCTAATGGTTCCATACTGATGGCGGAGTGGTAACTCTTGTTGTAATAAATCCCCAACAAGACCATATGATCCTCCCAACTACATCCAAAATCTAGGACGCACTCACGAAGCATGTCCTCCAGAATCTGTATGGTCTGCTCTGTCTGACCATCTATTTGAGGATGGAAGTCGTTTCTTAGACATAGTTCAGTCCCGAACACCTCATCCAAACCCTTCCATAATCGGGATGTGAAACATGCATCACGATCAGATACGATCATCGATGGATCCCCATGGAGTCACACAATAAAATGTACGTAGTGGCATACTAAGACCTATATTAAC
Source organism: Viscum album (assembly GCA_963277665.1). Classification (NCBI taxonomy): domain Eukaryota; kingdom Viridiplantae; phylum Streptophyta; class Magnoliopsida; order Santalales; family Viscaceae; genus Viscum; species Viscum album. The sequence goes on from OY728131.1 coordinate 565,658,223, forward strand.
CCCTAATCTATGATAGGTAGGAATTGGGCCAACTTGGTGAGTTGTTCAACAATCACAAAGATGGAATCGTGTCCCCTGGACGTTCGTGGATGCCCTGTGACAATGTATATGGAGATAAAACCCCACTTCCACTCCGACACCTCTAGTGGCTATGCTAAGCCTGTAGGTACCTAATGCTCGGCCTTCACTTGCTGACATGTGAGGCATCGTGAAACAAACTCTGCTAAAATCTTCTTCTTCCCTGGCCAACAGTGATGACATCAGAGATCCTGGTACATCTTCACCACACCAGGATTTACTCCCAGAGGGGTTATATGGAACTCCCTCAACACCTCCACCCATAGTTTCTCCAGTATAATGGTATATCCTAGGAAGAGAATGCCATGCTCCCCACCTTTAGAAAATCTATCAAGTGCCTTTCTTGAGGATTTCTGAGCATGTCGAGCCTCACCGTCAATGCCCCCAATCTATGCCTCCCTAAATCACTGAAGGAGTGTGGGAGTGACTATCAAAAACTGGAAGTAGGCTATTCCATCTCTATCCATGAAGGATATCTGAAACACGGCTAGCTGTTCTGGTGCCTCACTCAGAAACTATAGACCAAACCTTCTAATAAGTGAATCTACAACCACATTCCCCTCCCCAATAGTATAGACTATCTCAAAGTCATTTTACTGGATGAACGTTAGCCAACACCGCTGTCTGAGGTTCAGGTTCTTCTAAGAGAAGATATACATGAGACTCTTGTGATCAGAGAAGACTGTAAAATGTTCGACCATCAAGTAATGCTGCCATATCTTCTAGCCAAAGACCACTGCTTCTAACTCTAGGTTATGGGTGGAATAGTTCTGCTCATGTTGCCTCAACTGTCACGAGCCATAGGTGACCACTTCTCACTCTTGCATTAGGACACACCCATGTTCGGTCCCCAATGCATCATAATAGAATACACACCCAATACCCTCTTCGAGTAGCCTCAAGAAGGGAGCACTCATCAGTCTCTGTCTTAGCTTCAGAAAACTCCACTTGAATCTATCCATCCATATGAAGGGATTCCCCTTCTTCATAAATGATACAAAGGGTGCCAAAACTCCGGAAAAGTCAAGCATGAATCTACGGTAATATCCAGCCAACCCTAAGAAACATCGCACCAAAGTCACTCTCCTGGGTGGTTCCCAAGCAAGTACAACCTCTATCTTCACTAGATCCACTGAAACTCTAGCCACTGAGATAACATGTCCCATAAAGTTGACCTCTCGTATCCATAACTAGAACTTCGATAGCTTACCATAAAGCTGGTGCTCTCAGAATGTATCGAGAACAATCTATAGATGATAGGCATGATCTTCCCCTGTTGCTGAGTATATCAAGATGTAGTTGATGAAGACCACCACAAAGAGATCTAGGTATGGCTAAAAGATCCTGTTCATGAGTCCCATGAACACTGTAGGGGAATTGGTCAGGCCTAATGGCATAAAAAAGAACTCATAGTGGCTATATCGACATCTGAAGGCCTTCTTCTGAACATCCTCATCTCGTACCCTGAGTTGATGATATCCTGATCTGAGGTATATCTTTGAAAACCAATGATCTCCCTTCAGCTAATAAAAAAGGTCATCAATTATTGGAAGTGGATACTTATTTTTAACGGTCACCTGGTTCAGGAGTCGATAGTGCACACAGAGTCTCAAACTCCCATCTTCCTTCTTGGTGAACAAAATCGGGGCTGCCATGGAGAAACACTAGGTCATATGAACCAGTTTCTCTGCAAGTCCTCCAACTATAACCGTAACTCATGAAGCTCTGTGGGAGCCATCTGATAAGCTGGTGTAGATATCGGTGTAGTCCCTGGGTAAATGTCGATGCCAAAGTCTACCTCTTTGCATGAAGGTAGTCCTGGGACATCATCAGGGAAGACATCAGCATTCCGGTCCACCACTACAGGATAGCTCAGACTCTCGACATCAACTGCCCAGAGGGTAATGCTAGCCAATTGATGGGTGATCTTATACACACTCCACTAGGTATGTCTATCCTGTGCTACAAAGGTCCCCTTCTGGCTGGTGAAGGAAAACATTTCCCCATCCGTGCGGGCGCACCATACTTTGTGCCTAATACAGTCAATCTGGGCATGGAATGTGGATAACCAGTACATACCCAGGATCACGTCGTAAGGCCTCGACGCCGCTACTAGGAGATCCCAACCGAAGCTCTCGCCTCCTAGAGTAAGATCACACTACCAAAACTAGTGGGTAATCTTTGAATCATTTCCAGTAGGAGTTTCTAGCTGTAAGGATTAAGCCAACGATTTCGTCTGAATCTCTGAGCTCCGAATGAGGGTCGTGGCAATAAAAGTGTGACTGGAACCTATGTCTATAAGAACTGCAGCTAGGGTGGAGTAGACACAGATATTACCTCTAATAATCTTAGGAGCACCGTGATCATCAGCCTCAGCTACCTGGAGCAACGCTTGCCCATGTCCACCTACTCCTTGTGATTGGGGTGGACCTCCTAGAGGTGGTGGCGGTAGTACCTCGAATCACCACCCACTACCTGCTGCATGAACAGCTCTCTTACCACATCTGCCACCCTACGAACCTCCTCACTCAAACCTCTGCCTCTGCCTTGACAGTCCCTCAACCGTCTGTTGGTCATCTTTTTGGCGGGTCGGTTAGTCACAAGCCATGTGGATTTATCCGCCACATGTAAAGAACTATCTGGCTCCCTACTGACTCCCTCTGGACTAGAAACCTCGTACTGCTGACTTAGAGTCCTAGGGTCTCCCAGTGAAAGACCTGGACCTCTTAGGCCCATGTGCATGATGTCTACTGATTTTCAAAGACTCTACTAGTTGGGGTCTGTTGTCGTCTCTCACTGTTGGTGCCATCTCTGACTAGAATCTCTCTGCAAGAAGTGCCCAACCTAGTACTCCCACCAGGGTGGGGATGCTGATGGTCACCACTGAAGCCCTGATCTCCCTCCTAATCCCTTACTCAGAGGCTCAATCCGTAAATAAAGGGTCTCACACCATATTTGTATAGTAGCAGGAATGCTCTATGAACCTCGCCGAGTACTCAGCCACTATCATGCTACCCTGTTGAAGGTGAAGCATCTTCTTAATGCGCACAAAGACCAATGTCCTAGGAAAAAACTCCTCGCAGAAATGTCTACCGAAGTCAACCCAAGTGAGGGTTGACTCATCATGAACCTGGATGGTCAAAAATCACCATCTCCTAGCTAATACATGTAGAAGTATCACCTATAAGATCGTCGAATGGTTAGGTGGTGTCCTCAATAAGTGGAGGACCTACGTCACAACCTATAGCCAGTCCTCATTGACTCGAGGGTCTGTCTCCCCCATGAACCTGGGAGGTCTTTGTCTCTGAAACTCAGGTTGGAATATGAGCCTATGAACATCATCTACTAGAACTGTTGGTAGTAGGGGCTTACCATCAGGCGGTGGTAGCACTAGGGAACCACTCGGTGGGGCCATCTCAAACACTGGTCCCTGGAAAGATGCCTCATCGTTGAGAGGGCTGTCCTCATGCATCTGGATCATGGATGGTAATCCTCATGGAGGAATCCTGAGATAAATCAAGATGTTCCATAGTTAGAACATTATACATGGTGAGCTGACTCTTATTTGAAATAACAAAATGAAAACACAACCAGTATTTTTGTGCATTGAGCAGAAAAGCAGGACTCAAGGTTCCAATGTATGGATACGTTGGCCTCCGCACCAACCCTAGACATCCCAAACTTGAAAGAATGACTTTCAACACTAAACACTGTTTATTTAAAACAAACACATATACTCCTAGTCTTTGAGGTAAAACTGACCACCTCTGATACCACTTTTTCATGACACGTCCCCCGGGGCTCGTGCCGTGACTACCCCAAGCCCACCTTCCATAGTACGGGGGATGGCGACGAGAACCTAAAGGTGTATCCCTAAAATGGGAAGGCATTGACTTTAAACTTGTACAAACTCACAGAGTAGAACACAACAAGAGGCAACCACACAGAGTAGAATGAAAGAAAAGAAACTGTGAAGTAAACTGATGTAGTAAAGAGTGTTGAAAATAAAGGGGGCCAGAATACAAGCACAAATGGAAAAGTACAAGTACAACTGAAAAATTAAGAAACAACTAAAAAGCGAAAGCAAACTCTATATCATCTACCATAGATCCTACCTGATGGGTAGGCACAACTGACGATATGTAGTCCCCACGTCACATCACATAAAAAAGTTCCAGCTCTAAGCACCGCCCAGTCCTAAATCCCTTAGCCTTGATCAATGCTTTACATCGTCTGCATCAGACACAACATGGTATGGGAAAACCCTTGAAGGAGAGAGTATGAAGATACTCGTTAGGGAACCCAAGACCCTCGTAGGTCTCTTAGAGTTGTACAGAGGCTAAATCGCAAATCATGAAGAAAAAGTACACAACACAAGTTAGATCACACCAGGTATCGCTTAAGATCAAGGATAGAAGGTTCATCACATCATCAAACTCCTCGGTTGCTGGAGAACTCATCCTAGATCGAGTACAGTGGGACTACTGGGTCACATAGAGCCGCTTCCCACTAACCTTTAACTGATGTGGTACCCATCCCTGATGGGTACCATGGGCATGCTGGGCCACAGAGAGCCGCTTCCCACCATGGGCATAACAGGTCACACAGAGTTGCTTCCCACCTTGGACAAACTAAGTTACTCCTCCTGTTGAGTACCTTGGTTCTTCCAGGTCACACAGAGCCACTCCCCACCATGGTCTTACTGGGTCACACATAGCTGCATCTCACTGGGCCAATCGTCAACCAGTCTTCAAGTCTCAACTAACCGAAAGGTTCTATATATTGTCTTCTTGTGAGAACCACTCCTCAAGCCACTCACTACATCTTGATATCTATATAAGTCACCAAATATTATCCCAAAAGATCTGTCTACTCAAGAGAGTCCCAAATACACAAACATATCTTCAATCAGATGCACGGTTTGCGAGATACAAGAATTTTAGTGCCGAGGGCCTTGTTGGATTTGTATTCAATCCAACCCAGCCATGAACCAACTTTCTCCAAAACTAAGATGGAGCCTCCCAAAAAGGACTGCCTCATCATAAGGATACCGACTCCATATACGGTTTATTAAACAGACATCTGGTTATGAAGTTAGGGCCTGTTTTGTGTAACAAGTTGGTATTGGGTCCGGGTCCAGTCCGCCTTAGTCGGATCGGCTCGTCCCGGTTCGGCAAGGGCTGATCCGGTTCGACCAGGGTCGACCCGTCCTGACACGGTTCTGACTAGACTCAGGTCAAGCCAGCCCGATGGGCCCGGCCCGACCCGGTTGGGCCGCGGGTCGGCCCGTAGGTCTATGGGCGGCTCGCTGGGCAGTGGGTCGGTCCACTAGACCGACCCAGCGGTGCCACTCACCTGGCAGCATGGGTCGCCAGGGACACCCTGACGTGATGTGTCCTTGTAGGGATGACGTTGCATGGGGCCACAACAGCGGGTCATACCCTCAAGGGTTGACCCAACATGACGCCATGTGGCACCACGGGTCCTCCACGCCGTGGTTGACGGGCCGAGGTTTCCTCTGCACCGCAGCTGATGGGACACATGTTCATCCGCGCCGTGGTTTACATGCCACAATTCCTCAATGTTGTGACCGATGTTCCATTGGTCCTCCGCACCTTTGCTGACGAGGCACGGGTCCTCCGACGGGCGCGCCGCTGGCGCGTGCCCCGTCCACCGGCCGCCAGTGGTACCGATGGCTCTTTGCTTCTACCATGGACATTGTAGGCTGCAACCCTGCATCCTCAGAGGCGTTCCCCTCCTATTCCCTGCCGTCGCCCGGGGCGGAAGCCGTTCTTACACTGGACACACGGTTGGTGCCGCCGCGTTCCACTACCATGCGGCTCCACGCCGGTGCCGGTGGTAGGGTGTTCGTCGGGCTACCGATCACACACCAGTGGCCTACTTTCCTGCACCGTCAGTGTCTTCAGTTTCCTGGGATCACGTCTTCTATGGGGTAGGCCCTACTTCGGGTTGTCGCCAACTTCAAAAAAAGGCGATCATAAATAACACATGAACAGTGGGATCAGGCCTTGTTCATGTCGGCACATGCCCTTTATGTTAGATATAAACCTGGGAGTGTTTTGGGGAAAATTTAACTAAATTTCATACCTTGGTTTTAATTCCGGACCCCAATGATAATGCACACCCTCTCAAATATAAAAATAAAATTAAACAATGGTTCAACTTGTTTGTGAGTTGATCCAATCTTATCTTTTTTATAAAGAGAACTGGGGAAAACCAAAATCAACGCAACCCCCTACCTTGAAATTTTGGAGATCACTCACGGTTGATGTAGTCTTGTTGTTTGTTGTCCTTGTAATGAGCCTCCCTCACCACTGCGATAACGTCAAACACCAGTTCGGGTTTCGGAATCACACGTCACCTCTTGCTGGGGTTAGCCCCGTCCTCTAAGGGCTCGGCATTATGACACTCCAACAAAACTTCACTTCTTGGAGATGCTTGTCTGATACCGCTCCCCCAAGATATATATTTATAGGAGAGGGGGATAGTAAGTAACGATATGGGGAATTATTGGGGATCATTAATAGGAAGATTCCAAATTTCCCACAACATTTTCTATTACTTAGATTAGAGGGTCAAGCCATTTATTGGATTGACACATTGTCGGTCCCACCATACCGCTTGTCTGTTGGAGGAATAGAATAAAATAAAATAATAAATCTATTTTATTTATTCTATTAAAATGTTCCAAAAAAATAACTTTTTCTCCAGACCTACTTTGGTCAAAGCGAAGCCACCCTTAAGGGAATCCTGGCACTGCAGATTCAATGGTGCCCTCATATTTTTAATCCGAAAAACGGTTAAAAAGTTAGAAAACACTACTCATGCATTTACTGAACGTACCTGAAAAAAGTTCATGAATTCATTCCGGGCACACCGAGCCTCAGAATCATGCATCGTCAATTTTTGCGGACTCAAAAAATTCCATAATATTTAAAAACAAATTACATGGAAATTCTAGGTCTTTACATATTATATTTAATTTCCTTTACATAGAATCAAATGCACCACATTGTGTCTCTAAAGTAAGACCCTATGGTTGATGGGCTTCAAGATCCTAAAGATGAAACAATATAAACATTAAATTCAAGAAATTCCAATTGATGTGAAATATAACCATACTATATAATGTAATGAGGCTAATTCATTATTTTTCACCTTGGAGTTTCTCTTGATTATTAAAAAGTTAATGTATTTGTTCTATAATGTGAAGTGAACTCCTTAGAAGATTTATCATAGTGAACAATTGAAATTGCATAATTATACCGGGCTAAATTTATTCACTATAAAGAAACACAAAGAAACAAAAATAAAACCCTGAAATTGAAAAAAGATAGTACTTACCCAACACTTATTTCAAATAAAAGTAAAAATCAATATGTGAAACTAACTAGATTATTCAGTGATATCCTCAAACCTCTTTTTTTTTTAATTTTCTGAAAGCCACTTTATGGTAGTTGTAACCATACATCAGGATTAAAAAATTCAAATTTTCGGATTCAAAATCCAATATTTAAAACAAAAAAGATCGAGTAATTCAAAATAATGTGATCCTAAAATCGAAAAAATTCATCACCTTCAAGGACGCAGGATCCACTGTATGGACTGAGGACATGCCTGTAAAGTCACATCCACATAGTCACCACTATCAGCATATAACCTAATGCATCATCCCTTCACTATCAACCCCTCTCCATGCACCTTCTTGATGAACTCCGCTGACCATCGACCATAGGAACCGCTGGCCTGTATCAGTACCATGAGAACAAAAAACACCAGCAAATCAACGAAGGAATAAAACCCATATATTGTTTCCCCACCATCCTCAACACCAAATGTACTCAACATCATCATGTCACCAACGATGATTCCACCATCCCCACTATCTCATCTTCAAACCACCAATGATCAACACCATAGAATGAATCCACCACTGTAGATCACGAACCCCCATTGAGGAAGAAAACAAAAAGATAAACATAACTGGCGTAGTAGCCTTAAATGAAACTGAATCAACAGACTACTGGGAATGAAACCCGAACAAAGGAAAATAAATAAAGGACGACCTGGGGGACCCCATGACCACTGGACTTCATTGTCCAAAAACCCTATGTATTCATCACTCCAAATCCGACCTAGAGAGGAGCGGTGGGACTCTAGGTCAGAGCACGGTGAGACAACTGAGGAAAAATCCCATGGAAGAAACCCTATTAAGAAATCCCAAAAACAGAAGGACGAAACTGGGATGGAACCCAAGCTGGAAGTGCTAACTCCAGTAGTTCATGGGAATATGACGTCTACCAAATCTCTTTCCCAAAACCTTAGAGTATCCCTTGTTACAAATTCAGCCCATAGAAGAGCGAAGGAATGTGAGGTCAGAGCGCGGGAGAGGTGGCCTAGAAGAATCCAATGCGCCTCAGAGAGTAGGAAGGTGATACGAAGATGGGAAACCCATAGAAGAATGAGCAATAAAGAAGAAGAAATCAGGGGAAAACGTAGGCCAGAGTGAGCGAGGAAGAGAAAAGAGAACCTGAATGGAGCAAGGAGAAGGATTCATCATTTCCAGGGCGGAAAATACCTTAAAAGATGAAAGGAGAGCTGAGAGCTCGAGAACACCAGGAGAATGAGGTGCCATATGTGGTCTACATTCAGTAATATTAATCTTCTAACAAAATGAACCCCCAAAGGTTCTTATTACCATCCATAAATAACTTGATCCTATTTACATTAATATAGAATGGAACATCCTTCTTAGGGGATTTATTCTAGAAAACACCAAAATATAAAATATGAGTCATAATAAAAGATTCATCCCATTTAAAACAAAATTTTCCTAGAAAAAGAATCATCCTAGATATGAATAATAGGACATCATATTCAACTTGAAATTTTTATTCAAATTTAGTTTCTCACGAACAACTATTTTTTTCTCTTTAAAAATACTATAATTTTCATATGTATTGTTCCTTATTTCTTCTAACTCTTAAAAACACAACATCATATCCTTTACAACATAATATAAATTCATGTTTCAATATTTAATTTCCCTAAAATATTTATTCTCTAATTCCATAAATAGATGACGAAATATTCCAAAAACTATCCTATAAGGTGAAATCCCTATTGGAGTCTTATAGGTAGTCTTATATGGCCACAGAGCATCTATAATCCTTATGATCCAATCCTTCCACATTGGGATAAATATTTTCTAATAAATATGTTTGATCTTTCTATTCTACTCTTCACCCATCCTATTCATTTAAGGATGATAGGGGGTAGACAGTTTATGATTAAACCCATATATTTTTATCAAATCCAATAATGTTCAATTTAAAAAAACGTGTTACCTGATCTGTGAGAATAACTCTTGGCATCCCAAACCAACAAAACAAATTATTTTTGAAAAAATGGGACACGAATCAATCCATATAATTTTTAGTTGGTATATATTCAATCCAATTTTAAGAATACTCAACCACAAGAAGTTTATAAAAATATCCAATGGAATTAGGAAAAGGTCCCATAAAATCCATTCCCTAAACTTCAATGACATCACAAATCAATAGAGGTTGTTGTGGAATCTCATGTATTTGAGAAAATTTCATTATAATTGAAACATTTTACAAGTCCTAAAAAACTCATTATAATTCTTGCAAATTGTGGGCCAAAATTGTCCAAAATATATCACTTTTATAGTAGTGCTTTGTGGGAAAAGTGTCAACTATTGCTCAAATATTATATAATTTTATCACATAATAAATCATAGAATTCAAGATACATAACATAATAATTTGAACACTTCTATTATTACATAATTATGGATCATAATCTACATATTTATTTTATTAACTAATCAATTCAACAACCTTATTATTATAAAACCAGTGTGGAATGAGTTTAGAAGCTATATAACTAATAATGTTTGAAAACCATGGTATCTTGGTAATGGTAGAAGAATAATTATTCTACCAAGATAAAGACTCTATAATGGGTTCAATAAATGAATTTTCAAGATAATTCTTGGTTTATATCCTAATAAAATTATCAAATATAGTGTTATCAATCCATTTCCTATCTGGTATTTCTTTGTCAAATTCCTAGAACAATAACATCCATCTAACAAGCCTTGGTTTTTATTCTTTCTTCCTTAGGAGATATCAAATATTTGAATTTTTAGTTACAACCACTAATTTAGACCAAAAAAGATACCTCCTAAAATTATCAAGGGGAAAATAATGGCAAATATTTCATTATCAGTTGTGGGGTACTTGGACTGAGAAGAATCTAGAGACCTAGAAGCATAGGTAATGAAATGTTTCTTCTTCTCCACTCTTATAACAAGAAAATACCTATATATAATTTTTAAGCATGATTCATAATCTCAAAAGGCATGTCTAAATTAGGAAGTTGAACCATTTTTGGGGACACAAGTTTTAGTTTTATTTCATTAAAATATTCTTTAAACATTCCATCAAGGATGAAAGTGATATCATTCTGAATACGTCTTTTCAAAGGAAATTTAATTAAACTAAGGTCCTTCACAAACCTTATAAAAAATATATCATGTAAAATAAATTATCTAATATCATTCAAAATCGTTGGGAAAAACAATTAATAGATAATTCCAACCTCGAACTTATACACTTAAATTACATTTCTAGAAACCTCATGACCAAGAAAAATTCCACTCTCATTGATAATATAGAATTTCTCAATGTTTAAAAATGTGTATTGAAATTTAGAAAAAAAAATGCTAAGTATACATCTTTGGAAGGTGGAACGGGAATTATATAGTCCAAAATGTATTATACGGTAAGTAAAGGTACTAAAATGGCATGTAAAAGTTTTTTTATCCAACCTTTATAGACCTATTTAAATATAGATGTATCCAAAAAAACATATAGAATGTAATAATGGAAATGGTGAACCATGATTTCAAGGAGTTTATCAATAAAAGTCAAGTAAATGTGGTCCTAATAAGTCACTATGTTCATGCTCTTATAATCAATATATAACCTCCACTTATTGAGATTCCTAGGTGGCAATAAATCTCCAAAATTCATTCTTAACAACAGTGAATCCACCATTTTTGTGAACAATATAAATTTGACTTACCCATTGACTATTTGAAATGAAGTAAATTATTCCCACAACTTATAAGGTAGTCACTTATTTTTTTTAACAAATTCTATAAGGGTTGTATTAAATTTCCTCTAAAATTGTTTAAAATATTTGGAATTGTCCTCTAAGAGTATCCTATGCATACACATTGGTGGAATAATTATGTGTAAATCATCTAAATAACAATGTATAGCCTTAATTTTCTTTATAAATAAAACTTGAAGTTGGTTTTCATGCTCACTGTATATCCCACATGAAATTTAAATATGGAATAATTTTTTTTCTTCTAAGTAAAAATATTTCATATTTTTAGGAAAAGTTTTACGTTCTATTGTCAGTGGGAAGTCCCCTTTGGAAAAACTAGTTTTATGGGTCCTTAGAGTTCATTTTTGGCCACTAAATCATCTCTATAAATAGAAAATTTACACTCCTAGGATATAAGTGAAATACATTTCTTTTCGTTTATATGTTTCATCCCCAAAATAAATTTTAGATTTATGTTGAAAAACATGCGGTGATTTTTCAAAAACATTTTGAGTAGAATTTAAGTATAAGTCAATGGATTCTAGTTTAATTTCACACAGAAATTAGGAATATTCCTCATAATTACATGTTCCAAGAAGCTTAGAAAAATCATCATCAATTTCAGAATTGCATTTAGCAATGTTCATAAATTAAAAAATAGTATGTAATTTACTCAAAAATAGACTTGGTTTCAACATATTTACAGATTATTTCAGATTTTCTAATTTTAGAAAACTCATATTTAGATGAAAGTATATTTCCCAATGAATTTAGAGGTTGGTTATCTTGAATAAAATTATAAAAAGATTATATGGAAAACCAATCAACTATATTAACTTGGGTGGAAGAATGGTCTTCGACAGGGTGTTTCATTGATTCGAAGATACAAAAATTTATCATATTACGTTAAAAATCTAAATAAATGTCCCCTTTATGGCCATTGATTATTTCTTTATAAGTTTTCAATAATGGTCTTCCTAATATTAAGTGTTCATGTGAACTAAATTTACTATCATCAATCTCTAACACAAATATATATATAGCAAAATCAAGATCCTTTACTATAACCAAATCATCTTTAATGACCCCAATTGGATTATCTAAGCTCTTATTAGCTATTAGGATAAAAAGATCATATTGTTTGAGATATACAACCATTTTAGATGAATATACAGAATAAATTATAAAATTTTGGGAATCCTGTAAATCTAACATTTCATCCTCAAATTGATGATTTCTAATGACCCCAGAAATAGAAAATGTACTAAGATATTTACATTTAATAGGGAGGGAATGTTAGATCATGGAAGAAAAATTCTTCCCCGAATTCACATTCTCACCTCCCATGAAATTTATTTTGTGGGTGTAAATATCCTTAAAAAATTTAACATAATAAGGGATCTATTTCACAAAATATAAAAAGGGATATTAACCTAAACTTCACTATAAGTTTCAAGAACTTATTTATCCATTTTTGTTTCAATATTGTTCTTGACAAGAGGGATTCTCAATGGATAAAGCGATGAATATTTTTATATTAGCAAGTAATCTTTTACTTTTTATCCCCTTTATAGTTTCCCATCATGTTTCTAAAATACTTATAGGTTCTTTTAACTATGATTTATTATTCTCTATTTGTTTTTTTCTTGTTCCACTAGTTTTTGGACAACAAGTTCCCAAACTGGTTCAGTTGGTTCTAAAATAGGTTTATCAGGTGGTTTTTCATTACATTATATAATTTCCTATTAGTTTCAGAAGTAGAATTTTCTTTTATTAGGTTCGTGTTCATTGTTTTCATATTGGGAGTTTTGAATTTGAGTTCCACTTCTAATAATTACAGCATTAACATTCAATTTTCCTCTCGAGTTCACTTCATATTGTGATAGGAAATTACCACATCATCGATTTTTCAAAAGAATGATTTAAATTTCAATATGAACCATTTGAGTTAACATGTTTTTTAGTAGCACTTATACTATTGATAAATTCATTTTTTATTTTATCAACCACTTCAAGGTGTGATTCATTACTTTTATTACCTTGTTTTTTTGTTTTCTTGATTTTTAAAAATTGTGCAATTACCACTAGCTTGGTTTCTATATTGATTTTGACCATACCTAGGCCACTAATTGAAATTTTGGGGCTATAAATTCCTATTCCACTGCTCATTTTTTCTAGGCCTATTTTTTTGTTATTATAACCTTATTTGAAATTATGATTTGATTGGTATGGCCTAGATTTGATGTTTTAGTTCAGGGATGGACTGTTTGGGTTTTTTTGGAAGATTTTATAGGAAATATTTCATTTCAAGATTTAGTCCATTCTACAATTTGAGGAAATTGGTCATTGAGATGATTAATAGTAAAAAATTCCACATTGAATCTGTATGGGATAAACTGATTCTGGTTGAATTTTTGGCATGACAAAGTTAATCAATATCTTTTCATCATGTCTACTTGTTCATTGACATGGATCTAAATTTAGCCACTACATGAATTGGAAGTAGATGATTTCATGAAGGATTTAATATGTATCAGGATCATAGTATTTAATTATTGTGAATTTTGGTTCATGTTGGAAATAATATTCCCAAAATCTATGTGAGTCTTATTCGCTAACAGACCTTCATCTACATCATCTGTCATGATTCTATCCATCAAGACTAAAACTTCATTGAAGTATTGGATTGGGAGATGGTCTGATATCTAGTGGTGAGGATAGCTAGAAAAACTGTTTGTATACCACTCCCAATACTCAAGTAAAGTATCCCCTTGTATACACCAAATGAAACGAATGTATTTTCTTTGTGGGGTAATCTTAGTGGATGAGAAAATTTTTTCTATGAAAATATTCTTGAGTTTATGCCAACTTCATAACAAGGTGGACTGGGGGTAGTAAAACCACTCTTTAGCCACCCAATATAATGAAAAAAGAGATTCCATCATCATGATTAGATCCACAATCACTTATTAAGGTTTTATAGTGACAAAAAACATGTGAAATTATTATTAATGCTTTTGAGGATCCTCACTTGACATTCCGTGGAATTTAGGAAGATGATGTATCAATATCAATATACATTTAAAACCTGGGGCTATGTCTATAAATCCTAATTAATTTTTTTAATTCCAAAATTCAGGGTAGTGAGATCATTAAAAAATCATCATGCAACCATGTTTTTAATGGTTTGGAAGTTTTTTTAATAGTTTTAGTTTTAAGGGGTTTTTGAGATGTTTTAATTTTTTTGAATTTTTTGTTTTTTTTCAACTATTCAATCTCTCAAATTTTATAATATTTATAATTCTAGATATTCAAATTTATTATTTGAAATTAAATAAAATTTTAATTTCATGACAACAGTTTTTTAATGTTTTTTAAACAGATTACATTTTTTACTTTTTAATGCTCCTTAGAAGACTCCCCAACTACTAATCCATTTAAAGACTTAGTTTTAAATGTTTTTTAACAATTATTTATGTTTTTAATCCTAAGTACTATAGTATTTCATAACACAAGGTCATATACCAATGAGGTTTCATTTAAGGAGTTTAATTGTCATGACCTTTTTTATATTTTTATGTGTTTATTATTTTTAAGGGATTTATATGACTATAAAGAAACTATTATTTTTTCTAAAAATTTTCAATTTAGAAACTATAAAAAATAGGTAGATGAATTTATAAAAATTGGTAATAATGAAATTTTCTAGTGATTCTTATAGTTTATTATTTCTTCATCATTCTAAATGTTTTTTACAAATATAACTTTAGGAATTCATAGAATGAAATATATAACTATGCACTTTATTTAGTTTATTAAATTTATGTCAATAGATATGATGTTGGAATTAGACTTCCCTTCTTTGGGTTGAATCAATGCACTTAATTATCACCAAGTAAAATGAAATGACAAAATACTTCTATACTTACAATCCTTGATCATGGTATGATAAATTTAAATAGAGAGATCAACTTCAAAATACAACATCAGTTGAACTAAAAGTCTGAATTCAAATACCATCACACTCTAATTAGTAATATGAAATTATAGGAATTGAATAAAATGAATTTAAGAAATTATAGAATATTTATAATTTAATTGAAAATCATAATTTCATTGTTCAAATATCCAAATATAATTAAAATTGTGAAAAAAATAAATAGAAACTAAAAAATACATGAATATTTTAATCTACCTGTTTCATCCAATACAAATTTCACTAAACATGATCAATTTGTGGGACAAAGCTCTGATCTTTATATTCTTCAACTTGATCTACTATGGATCCTCTTTGAGCTCTCTAGAAGATCTCATTGTTTTTCTCTCCATTTATCTTCTCCCAACATCTGGAAAAAAATATTTGGTTCTTGTGTGATACCATTATAAAATATAATGTATCTCCAATGAATATCCAAGACCCTAAAATATTACAACATCCCTTTCCTTTAAAAAGTCTCACCCAGTCATCGATTTATATTTTTATTTTACAAAAATAACTTTTTTTCTATAATAATTTTATTCTTGATAATTAATGACCATTATTTTTTTATTAACACATTTACAACTTAACATGAAACAAAAAACCCCTAGTATTATTTCAAATGTTCTTCCAACAACTTCAATCTCTTTGAATTATTATCATCTATCCTTTGAACATGGACTGACTAGATACCATTATAGTAAGATCACACCCTAATATTAAAGGTTCTCATGTATGATCTCATACTAAAAATACCATGAGAAATCCATAATTGAGAACATATCAGGAATTCCTCATCTAGTACAATAATTCATTGAAGTTTTTTATAAAGTATGTATTGTTCTTGTATCTCTGTCATGGCATCCATAGAAAAAGATGATACCCATCTAATGAGGTCGAACCTACACAAGAAAACATTCATCGGCCTATGAATCATATTAGAATTATTTCAATCATCGTATCACTACTTGAGTCCTAGAATATAAATCATTTGTGCTAGATTTAGGAGTTCTCAATTTAGTGAGCTCGAATCAGTATTCATCTTCATGTTTTAACTAGAAAATTTTTGATATTCACACTCTATATTTATCTATGTCTTTGATGATTAAGATTATTTGACAAAAAACCATTTTAGCTTCAATATTTCAATTAAATCAGCCTCACGTGTTCAAAATTGGTGGCCTCGGGTTCCACCAATGGGGAGCTTCAATCTGTGTTCATCAGTTCACACTGGAACATGAGACCTAGGTGAGCTCATTAATAAATTAAAATAAATTATCATTATAGTTTGAGTTCAATATCAATTTTCCATCAAGATTGAATGATATTTTTTGTAAGAAACATAATATTCTTGAAGATCGGGATTGATTTAGGCCACTTTGAACATTCTCATAAAGTGTCACATCAGAATTTCAATCGTCTTCATCCTCTAGATCACATGGATCTCTAGTGTCAATTTTTTTTCAAAATCAACATTACCTCAAGATCATATCATATCTATTTGAAAAAGGTAGAATAGTTTTTTAATAAAATTTCTCAAAATTGAATCATTGGTGGTAGAACCAGGTGTTCTTCAGTCATGTTGGTGTCAGATCTAGGAGCAGCAGCATTGAATGGACTTGTTTTCCTCCTTTAAGATAGATTAAGAGTTTATGGTGGAAGCTCCAATCTTGATAATGTTTTCTCTCATCATCATAATTTGGTTTCAGCTTTTTAACATTTGAGTTAATGACTCCTTAGGAATCTTTAGTTTCTAGATCTCCATTTACAGAACAAACAAGTACTTGACCTGCTCATATCTGAATAATTGGATATGCGAAGGGCTCCTTTAATAAATGTTACACATTTTTTCACTTCAATTTCCTATGTGAAATTGCAAATTGAAAATAGGCCATGTGAGTCCTTGAAAAAAAGGATACATAGCAGCTGTAGTGAAAATCATCTTATGTGACAAGCATTGAAAATTTTGATACATAGATCCAATAAGGATTTTGTTACATGGTAATTCCTGCAAAAAATTAACAATCTTAATAATCATTCCAATTAAAAACTATAAATTGAAATTCTAATAATTAATTAATTAATATATTTAAAAAAAATACTAAAATAAAATAAAAAAGTATTAAATTGTTAATAAATGTTTCGATAATTAAATTATTAAATATATTACATTAAAAATTAAATTAAATTTTAATTGACAAATTAATTAAAATCAACACAAGTAAATAGAAAATTAAAATAAAAAAATGTAAAAAAATGATCCAGAAATATATATTTTAAAAGAATATTTTTAATTAAATATTAAAATAATGACGAATAAAAAATATAATTAAAACATAAAAGAAACCAATTAAAAAAACATTAATTTAACAACTCATTATTCTAATAATTTACATAAAAATTACCTAGAAACCAAATTATCCAAAAATTACTCAATTAACTATAAATTAACTAGAAATCTAAAATTAACTAATTAATAACATATTTAGATATATAATTAAGAGTTTTATTATTTTAACATAACACTAATAGAAAATGTGAATTATTCAATAAAAAATAATTTTGGAAAGTAAAATATAAATAAATTAAATAAATTTTGTGAAAAAATTATAGAATAAAATACCCCAAGATTTTTTGATATATAGTGACACATCAAAGAAGGGACTAGGATGTGTTTTCATCTGGAATTAAATAGTGATATCTTATGTCTCACGACAATATAAGGTTCATGACATGGAGTTTTCTGTTGTTTTTTTACATTAAAGATAAGGGGATTATATTTATAGATAAAGGTGTTACATATATACAGATCGTAGAATTTCAAAGTATATATATTCATTCAAAAATTTGTGAATATGGGTTATAGAAGATGGTTGTCGTTGATTAATGATTACGACTAATCATTACATTAGCATAATGGGAAAGAAAACAAGGTGGAAAATTCTATGAATCGTAAGGATCATGCATGATTATCAATGATGATTATCACAAAAGATCTAATATTACTAGATTTGTAAAGGATGAACTGAAAATCATGACAGAAGGGGATAAATATTATCTTTCTAAAATAAGTGTTGAACCACACATCCATCTGAAGATTAAATATGTTTAGAAGGAAGATATAGATCCATGAAAGTAGGTGGGAAACATTCTTGAGTTTAATCTTGATTTTGATTGAATGATAAGGTTTAAAAACCATATATGTTTCCTGCTAATATTGGATTTGAAGATGTATTTTTTGGATGAAGCTTGTAGTTCATCATTATCTATTACTTTTAGAAGTAAGAAAATGTATAAAGATATAAAATAATATTTTTGGTGGTACAACACGAAAAGAGATATTGTAGAGTTTTTATCTCAATGCATTATATTTCAGAAATTTAAGACTGAGATACACAAGTCTAAGTGGATGTTAAAACCATTATCTATACCATAATTGAAATGGTAAAACATAACCTTGTATTTTGTCATCAGGCTCTCAAAAACCTCAAAAGGATATAATGCTATTTGGGTTATAGTATATCACCTTATGATGTAAGAACAATTCATTATTATAAGATAAAATTTATCTCCTAATCATCTTTCTATAATATATTTCAATGAAGTGTTAAGGAAGCATGGAGTACCACATTATATTTTATCTGACAAGGATCCGAGGTTTATCTTGAAGTTTTGGAGAAGTCTTTAACAAGATCTGGATTTAGATTTATGTTTTAGTGACTCTTATCATCCTCAGGTATCTGATCAATTTGAGAGAATCATTCCACCCATCAAATAAATATTGAGATATTATTTTATGGATTACAAAGGTTTTTTGGATCATCACTTTTCTCTAGTCAAGTTTTCATAAAATAATAACTTTCACTCATGAATTTATATAGATCTGTATGAATTACAATATAAAAATAAGTGTAGAATTACAACATGTTGGGATGAAGTTAGAGAAATAATGTTATTGGGACCTGAGATAGATCATAAAGTCAGAGAAATTCAGTAGAAAATCTAGGCAGTTCAAAGTTGACATCAATGTTATGCTGAAATGTTTTAGTGAAACTTAGAATTTGAATTTGGTGGGAAGGTATTCCTAAATATTTAACCATGGAATAAGTTTATGAGATTCAAAAAGAAGGAAAATTTGGTCCTTATTTATATTGGACCTTTTGAGATTCCTGATCGAGTAGGGATAATAATTTCTCTCTTGGTGCTTCCACCCAACCATTCTCAAGTTCACAATGTGTTCCATGTTTTTATCGTAAGGAATTACATCCCTAATCCCTTAAATGTATTGAAATCAGAGGTTGTATCACATGATAATAATATTTCCTATTAATAATAACTGATAGAAATCTTGGATATTAGTGATAAAGTGCTACATAACAATAATACTAACCTAGTTCAAGATCTATGGTTGAATCAGAAATTCGAAGATATGTGGTAACCTAAGGATGTGATAGAACTAAGATACCCTGATTTTTTTATACCAGAGTGATATAATTTCAAGGGAAAAATTCATTTTAATGGGTTTATAATGTAACAAGCCTATATTTTATGATATATTTATCTCACAAATAAATTAATTTCTTTGATAGCCTATGATATAGACAAACCTAAGTCTAAATAACCCATTATATAGTGTAATATCATATCCATATATTTAAATTATAATAATGAAAAGGAATGAACATTTTTTTTAATATGAATAAATGATTTAGATAAATAAAATATATTGATAAACCAGTATTCAATTTTTAGTAAAGTCATTATATTCTTTAAAAATACATTTTTCATAAAAAAAATAGTTTTATTGATTTTTGTGAGAAAATAATTATATTAATTATTTCATTTTAAAAAATTTATTTGAAAAAATACATTAATTTTTGAAATAATTTTTTCAAAATTATATTTGACTGAATTTTTTAGATTTTTTTGTAATGATTGTTTTTCGATGAGTAGTGAAAATATTGTTTTTTATTGAAAACTGTATTTTTGTTTAAATTATTTAAAAATTACCAATTTATTTTAAAATGTATTAAAATGTAAAATTTAGTTAATTTATAATATTAACAATCCAATTAGGTTTATTAGAATTAATTTTCTGTGGGATTTTTGTATAAAAACGTTTTATACTTAAGAATTTTTTTTAGGAAAACTGCTTTTCCTCATGTTTTGTGGGTTTAATGTTAAATTAAATTCTGTATCTTTTGTGATAGGAATTTGATAGAATTTATTATATATTTGGAATAAATTTTTTTAAATTTTTTAATAAGGCCACTTTCATTTTTTTATAATGAATTGTAAAAAAAGTAAAAAAGTGTCATCATGTTTAAGGTTAAAACGAATTTACCAAGGCGTTAAACCTAGAGTCATGGGTATGTTTTTGAATTAAACATGTATTAATTATATTTTATCTATACATTTATACCTCATTGTTTCCAAAATTTGAATATATATACATATGGAATCATTTTTCTGGAGAATAACTTTATTATATTTTAATCATTGAATAAATTCCATGTGTGTCCTTTCCCCCACTTATAAAAGACACCCCTCATTTCTCTTAAATACACAAATTTGATCCATATAGCTCAAAACAACCCAACCCAATTCTATTATAAACTTACCTATATATTAATTATAGGTGTTTTCTTCTTGAAAGACCATTCCAAGGGTCTTTAATAAGGGATATAGTGGAGGTCTACCAAATAAGAGTTAATCATCTCACCCAACATCTTACAATTTATTAATTCTTAAAAATCCTAAAAATCTATGGTATATATCTTAAAATAATAAAATAATTATCCTAAATATACTAAAATTCTATAATTCTTTTTTAAACACAATTATTCAACCCATTTCCATCATGTGGTAAGTGAAAGTATCACTTGTTCATACGTGTGGACAACCGCCTCCCTGTAGTGATACAATTCATTTTCAATCCCCATATTTTATGGATAATTATTATAATGGGTTTAAAGTTTAAAAATAATATTTATGACATAATTATTCCTCTGTAATTATAATATAACTTCTACCTTCTTACCTTCCCATCCATTGGAACATGAAAACATCACTTGGGCCTACGTGTGGACTACCACCTCCACGAAGCGATGTGATTCATTTTTCATTTCCAATTTACATGGATAGTAATGAGAATAAAATAAATGAAAATGTATGATAAATATGATATTATAATTATTACATAATGGTGAATTATTACTTACCTTTATTTTATTCCATCATTAAGAATTGAAAACAACATTCATGCATATGTACGAGTAATCGTCTTCATGAATGGTGCAATTCATTTTTTAATATACTCCTTTTATGGATTACTATATATATATAATGAATATATATGATATAATATCATTATTATCCTCATGTATATGATGGAACCATGATCAATGTAGAAGGTATGGAACTACCAAAGTAAAATTTTCTTGAAAAATGATACAGTTAACACCCAAGAACGATGATTTTAATAAGGAATTATTAATAAATGGGTATTGAAATGTTTTAAATAGCTCATTTATGATATTATTAATAGTTAAATAATTCTAGTATATAATTATATTGAATTTAAATTTATTTTTCATATTATTATAACTCTTTCGAAACAAGTCAAACTTGATGGTAGAGATTTATGTTACAATCTCATTGTTTATCATGATTGTATATGATTCAATTTCTAATGATGAAATTTTATGAGATATCTCTCAATAATCACTTGAATTTTATTCTCAAATATATATATTTATTTGGATAACATGTTTTACATGAAAGTTTCACTCTTTAATAACTCATGATATTAAAATAATATTTTTGTGGAAAACTGACTTTATTTCTCTCTTAGACAGAAAATCATTTTTATCACACATCCATATTTTATAAAACTATTTTAATGAGTGTTTCTATATTATCATATGATTTATTAAATTAATTTAACCCACGAATCAATTTCTGAAAAATGGATTAAAAATATACTTCTTATCAATTTCTGAATGAGGTACTTTTGAATTTTTACTAAACACGTGTAATAAATCATTATTTTAACATACAAGTCATGAACTGAATTTCCCATCTCCATGACTAATCAATGATTTGAATATTACCTTATAATTTTCCATGTTTATTTTCAAATAAAAATAGTTCCTTAATATTTGGAATTTTTTTGTATTAAATTATGTAATTTCAAATTGAAAAATGTATTTTTCTCAAGAAATGATCCAATGATATTTTAAAGGAATTTCTCATTTATGATAACATCTGTTGATGTTACGTATACTTTATTGGGGATATGACCCAATGAA
Source organism: Viscum album (assembly GCA_963277665.1). Classification (NCBI taxonomy): domain Eukaryota; kingdom Viridiplantae; phylum Streptophyta; class Magnoliopsida; order Santalales; family Viscaceae; genus Viscum; species Viscum album. The sequence continues at coordinate 565,680,756 of OY728131.1, forward strand.
AGAATACACTTTGATTCTTTGGATGGATTCTTATTATGATTATTTAATTTTAATTCTATGAATCACGTTTCTTTACCATATGTTATTATGTTAAGATGAAACATATATGAAACCCATTTATTTTCAATGTGTTATTATTTGATTAAATAATGAAATGTTTGTGGAAACCATTTCCTTTCTATAGGTTATTCTTTGATCAATGTTTTATGATGTTTTGGTACACATATTTATGATTTTCATTATCTGATGAGTGGTCCCATAATTATATATCCTCTTAATGAATTGGGAAAATATGGATATCTCATGAGATAACATGGACTAGAATTGAGTGTGAACCCATTTTAGTAAGGGACTTTTTTCTACAGTGATAGTCTTTGGAGTGAACATTAACTGTGGATAATATTAAATTTGGAGTGGACCCAATCCATTATGATAGTCTTAGAAATGATGTTGGAATAAGAAAATTATTTTCTATTCTTATGTGCATGCCACAAAATTATGTATTATTCCAACGTTATGCTCTCATGGATTATTTTTCTTATTTTTATATGATTAATGTCATATGATATTATATACCTTATTCCTTGAATAAATATTATGATATATGATATGATGAGTATGATATTCAAATGTTAATATCATATTCTCATACTATTATGCTTATGTTATTTTTAACATATCATTGATATCTCAATTATTTACCCTCACTAAGTATATGAGCTCTCTTTTTTTTATATTTATTTTCCCCAAGGTATGGAGAGATATTTTAAGAATTATATTTCTTAAAAGGGTACTATATGTGAATAACATAGAGAGAGATGATATATATTTTTATGAACAAGTTAATTATTTATTTGAGTTTCCAAAGTCATGAAACCTATATAATTATGGCATGGATTATTATGTTATGTATTTAATATTAATCTAGTAAGATATAATACTTATCTATAAAAATTACGTGTTTATATAGTGAGAACCAACATACATAATAAAAAAACAATTATACCACCATTGAACCTTTTGTAGACACATGGATCACATTCATTTATTATGAACAAAAATTATCTCATGGATTTATCAAAGGGAATACTCTATTAAATAGATTATTTCATTAAAACATAAATGGATATATGTAATATTAATTTTTTATTCCCATACTTTTGATTCAAAAACCTTTTTCTGTGTTATAAAAACATCTTCCATAAGGTTCACATTATAGAAAGCTTTTTGAAAATTACTTTTATAAATTTTATAATCATGGTAAAATTCTATTGAAAGTATAATTCTAATGGATTTTTTCAATGAAGCTGGAGAAAATGTTTTTTCATTGTTTATGCCTTTATAATTATTTAAACCCCTTTTCAAATAGTTATTCCTTTTATATACTAAGTTCACTATCCATCTAAATTTTTACCTTGAAAATCCTTTTTTAACCAATATAATTTTCATCCATTGGTGGATCTACCAAAATATATACTTGGTTTTGGTATATAGAATCCATATCATAATTGATATATTTTTTCCACTTTACAATATATATGTTTCTTATTTCTTCCTTGTAGGATATAATATTATCATTGTCATTAAATAAAGAGTCATCATCCTTTGAGAATAAGAAACCATATCTATCTGGTTATACAATCTCTCTGCTACTCATACATAGTACTAATGTTTGTAAAATAACCACTTCCATTGGGTTTGTGTAATTTTTTTCTATTCTAACTCATGTGTTTCTTGCACCTATACTTCATCAAAGTCTATCTTTCTCCCCCTATATATTTTAGATGTGTTCCCTCTCTCATGGATTTTATCTTTTCTGGCCACTATTAATTTTTATTAGGGTTTTTATAGATAATATCCCTTTTTTAATAGAATAGCCTATAAAGATAAAATTTATGACCTAGGATGAGTGTTGTTTTGCTATAACCTTAAAAATTATAATTTTCTCCCTGCACGCATATGTGACAAATCATGTTTATTTTTTTACGCCGAAAATGAAAAAGATTTCTATTTTACACATCAGTTAGAACTTAGTTTATTTTGTATGTAATATTTTTTGAAACATATCCACTAAAGGATAACATAAGACTCATATGAAACCTCATCTATCTCACCATGTCCAATAAGGTGTGATTTCTCCTTTCATTGACACCATTATACTATGGTTTATAACAATGAGTGAGTATAGGTAGTATCCTAAAATCACTTATGTAATCAATAAAATATTTTTTAAGATATTATCCATGATTTTATAAGTAGAGTTTCTTTATCTTATCACCCAAATGATTCTATAATTAATTATTGAACTCCACAAATTTCCCAATAAATTTATAATTATACCTCAATATGTAGAAAAATCCACATATTCTGAAGTCATCAGTAAAAGATACGAAGTAGAAGTATCCATATCTATCATAAACTAGAAAAGGTCCACACAAATATGTATGAACTAATTTAATAAGATCTATGGCCCTTTCATCCATTCATATAAATACAGATTTGGTCATTTGTATTTGAAAAAAATAGTGATATATATCAATTATTTTTATTTTAAGAGAATATATATACAATTCCTTATATATATTTATCATTTCTTTTTTGTTTACATGAGAAATTTAGTGTTTCTTCACCCATGTGTGATATTATCCATGTGAACATGATTTATTATCTATTGGGAAGACTTGGTTTTTATTTTCCAATACATAAAGTCTATTATTTAGATGTGTCGTACCATAACATATGTTATCCTTCTAAATGTAGAAACACATATTTCTAAACTTGAAAATAAATCCATCCACACATTAAATGGATAAAGATATATTGTTTTTATAACACTAAGAACATAATAAAAATTATTTAAAACTAGACTTAAACCCATCAGAAAAATTAGTTGGTAATCCTTAACATCTAGTGTATCAAATATTTCTCCATTAGAAGCCGAAAGATTTACCTCACCTCTAGAAACCATTATGAATCTATTTAGTTCATAAATGTTTCCCTTATTTCTTCACCAAGGTGCAATTATTTTTTAAGCCGCCATTATTCCCACATGAAAAAATCATTATATATTATTCTTTAATACACTCCATGATCCTCATCCTCTTTGTTGGGAGTTGCGAAGGCGACTTAATCTTGGTGCTAGTTTTGATGCCATTCACATTTCCTTTCCTATTTTTTAGCATAAATATTGAAATTGTTTCTTGGTTCATGTCCTTATCTACTTATATAATCAAAGTAATAAGATACACGAGTATTTTATTAATATTTATTACATTAAAATTCATAATAAAACTAGATAATCTTTAAGGTAGTGATGAAATCATGAGGTTAGTACACAATTATTTGGGAATCTTAAAACCATGAATCTCTGAACAGCCAATATAGTAAATCATTTTGACTACATGAGGTGAAAGTGGTGTATTTTATCCAAGATTTCCTGTGAAATTTTACTTAGAGATGTCAATCATATCCTGTCTAGGATTCTCTAAGAAAATATCTTGGAGGTGGGAGAACATATTGTATGCATCCATATTATTGTGAAGATTTTTCATATCACTAAAAAATATCATAACATGTGGAATGGAAATAAAATAGATGATATATATGTTTAAATAATATAGTATGATCCTTTTTAATATCCTTCTTATAGTAATATTTATCTGAAATTAGGGACCCTATCACATAAATCATCTGTTTCTAGTATAATACGATGCACAAGCACCTGTTCCACTAATGGTAGTTCATAGAACTTCTTGGATTGTATTTCTAAAATTTTGATCATATAATAAATTTTTAATAAATAATAATTTCCATTTTTAAAAAAAAATAAAATTAGATTTTAGTACATTATCATGATTACCAGAAGTGTGGTGAAGAAAAAATTCATTTTATTAGTTACCCATTATTTTTTTAAAATCCTAATATCCATCGCCATTTAATTTAGTATTTATTGTTGTATAGAAATTCTTGTAGAAAATATTCGTATTTCCTTTTTCATAACAAATATTTAGGTCTATCAAATTATTTTAGGGTATATATGTAGGTGGTCTAGCCAACTACAAAGTTGGTAGTTCCTTGATCTGTTAAGGGTACTCCCTAATATGGGAATCCCAACCAGGATTTACTCAGCACATGCTTCTAAGTTACACCAATTATTACATGTGAAACAAAACCTTTATTCTAACTTGGTTTAGTGAATGAAAATAATTAGTCACAATTCCTTGATAATTGAAAGATAACTATCTTAGTCCAGGAAAGTACTTTGAGGTATGGTTACATCTTTCACTAGTGTGATGGAAGGATTTTATGACATAATATTTCTATGAAAAACATTATTTATATTATTAATAAATATTCTTTATTTTTTCCCTTTACATGATTATTAATATTATGTGGATTTTACATAATTAATTAATAATGTATTGATAATAGAATTTACATATAATCCATTTATTTGATTCAATTTTTCATAAAATTTAATTAATTTACATTACAAGATAACGTTTAAACATTATATTAAAATGGATCACATATATAAATAGTTAACCAGACATTGGAAAGAATTAAATAAACATGTGGCATGATCACGAGCCTTTATCTATAAGTCAATCTATCATGTATATGGTAAACTGACCCTTGACCCTAAGGGAATAACTCATTGATCTAGCTTAGTCTTCAGTTCTAGTATTCTATATTTATAGCTATGTATCTCTTTGATAGGTGTCACCTCAAATCAGTATAAGACTTTTTCCATTCATCTGAAAGATCCTTACAATACAATTTCTTACTCACTCAAGGTTGAGGGGTTCCTGGGGTTTCAGGTTACATAAAAGAAATCATGGACATACATGCCCATATATAATAAGGAGGAAGGGATAATACACATATAATCATATTTATTTTTATAATAAATTATCAAAAAAACAATGAAATTATAATTATATAAAATAGAAACTCAACATATATATATGACGATCATGTTAATGATCATCATCACATGTAATGACTTTGCATTTAAAACTAGTCATCAGAATTTTCAATCTGTTATTTTTTCAGATAAAATTATAAAATAATAATTAGTCATATTATTAATTAATAAATTTATTTATCATAATTAATGATCCTAAAAGTATTTGACATTCTAAGTCTCTATGATTTTAATTAAATTAAATAAATTAATTTTAATTTTAATCAATTATGTACATAACATGTACTAGATGTTTCAACACAATATTTTTAAATGATATTTGTTTCATAAATAAATTCGTGTTATATATTTTATAATATTATCCATGTATAATATATATATGAACCAAGAAAACCTTATATCATTAATACATATCATTACATTAGTTAGTTGTGAAAATAATTAAAATACTAAACATTACAACAGGAAAAAAAATATAATATAGAATAGCTAGAATGGAAAAATATTGATCGCCCCAATCTGTTAGAATCATATCCCCCATTGAAAACACCAAAAAAATGAAAAAAATAGTAAACCAATAGAAAATATCAGAAAATAAAAATACAAAACCTTGGGAGGAATTTTATTAAATATGGAGTGAAATAATGAAATGGTATTTATTAGGTATAAAGGGAAATATGACTATTGGGATTTAACAATTATATGACCATTGGTAAAATATAAACAATATTCAATATAATCATTATTCAATATGATAATTTGGAACTATACCCATTGGTAATAGTTTTCCCATAATAAGTAGTGTTTATAAGTAGTAATGATAATGGATAATTGATGTTGAAAAGAGAAATGATGGCCTCAACTAGCAGGTCATTCCATTTGATGCTCATTTTTCTGAATATGAGAGGGAGGTAGCATCACTGAGTTTTTCCCATGAGAAATCCCAACCAGATCTTCAGAAAGTGAATCTTTAATGAAATAACCAACAAGATAAATTTATGTTAGTAGAGAATACAACCTGGTCAATGATAGTCGATCCACCCCATGAAACTACGCCCATCACATACCTCACTCTTTGGGCACACGTGGGAGTAATAAGAGGTTATGTGTCCAGGACATAGTTAATTCAAGTTTAATTTACTTTGTATAAATAAAATGGGTATTCCATAAATTCCATTTTTTAGTATATATTTTTTTAATAAAATATTTTTTTAAGTGAGATGAGTTTATTAAATTAGTTATTGGATGCAAATAAAACATAAATGATTTTATTAGAATATATATAATATTTTTTAATAAAATTTGTATTTTAAATAATATTTGAAATAGTCTTTTAAAATACTCTTATTTAAATAGAAATGAAAAAATAGTTTTATAATGATGTAGGAAATTTCTATAAGTGTTAGAAATTTTACCATGTCTTATAAACATCTATTTTTCAATAAATAATGATATTTATATTTAAAAGTAAAAAAAATGTCAAATTTAAAAAATTTATTTGATAAATTAAATATTATATTTTAAATCATAATGTCAAAATTAGTCTAGGGTTAATTTTTTAAAATTTTCTAAAATAATTTACTTTTCAATGAATAGTAAAAATAATGTTTTGGGATATCAATATGTTTTATGACTTCATATATATGTAATAATGAAGTAATAATTAATTAATCACAATACATGAAATAAAATATGTTATTATATTAATATTAATTATTTTAATATATTTTAATCAATTTAATAAAATAAGTGACTTTATAAATCCTAAAATGGAAAATGTGATCTTAAAAATCATTTCTTTATAGAAAATATACCTTTATATGTCCACCGAATTATTAAAAAATGGTGTTAAATTATATTGGATTAAAATATAATAGAAATTTATCCCAATGTATCAGAATATAATAAGAATCCATGGGTAAGCCTATGGTTTTTCATTTTCCACAACCTAGAATTCTAAGACATATATTTTGAAATTATTAAACAATTCATCCACTTTTTCTATAAATACTGGCATATTTTACACTTAAAATTCATTATAAATCCATTCAGAAAGAATATATGTTTATTTTGATTCCTATGAGTCTCCCATAAGGAATCCTTAATACCCCAAATGTTCATACACATGTTCTAAGAGAAACTCTTCAAGGTAAAAGAAATATCCACTTCTCATTTTCATTTATGTTTCCTTTTGGGTTATGTATTCTAATTGATAAACTAATTTCTTTTTTCCCAATTTATAGTATCTCATTACTATAATAATAATCTTTTATCAATGATATACCCTTATGCTCTCTCATTTTCCCTTTCCTTAATCCTCATTTTATACCCGTCATAATGCCAAATTTATTCCTCAAATATATCTCTTTTACAAGAGAAATTATTATTTCTGTTAATTTGAATACCCAATCCTATCATTTTTCAATTTCTATTCAACTATATATAAAAATTATTTTCTTATTCAAGGATTTATATATATGAATCCAAAATTTCTTTTCATGGGTTAAGAATGATGTAATTATCACATCTTTAAGCATTTTTTTATACCATGATAAGAAACCCATTCTTTTTTCTCCACACATTATTATTGAAATGATTTATTATGATCTATGTGTCTCACATGAAATTAGTAAATTTGAAAGGTGATAAATGATACTACTCCAATGCACAGGGTAATGAATATAATCACTATAAATTACATGTTTTAAGATAATATGGAGAACAACCTTGGTAATTTTATTTTATGAAACTTTTGTGATAAACCATGGTGATATTCTTATGAATATCTATTTTTTATGTTTTAGCCACATTTCCATTTTATGATTCATGTTTTTTATTAAGATATGCCTCATGATCCCCTGATTATACTATTTTGTTATGACTCATGTACTTATTGGTATCCCTCATGATCACATGCAATATATATCCCTTAATTATTCGTTTACTAGGATTCATGCTCATCCTTTTATATGATGTATGTACCCAGGATACAAGATTCTATAAATGTAACACATGTTGAACCCATGAATACTTATTTCAAGTGGATTTAGAATTTTTTTATCGTTTTATGTATTATTTTCCTATTTTCCAAGGAACTAAACAATAAAAGTTCCTATATTTTGTTCCATGTAATGAAAAGTTTATGTAAGAAAAAGTTAGGATACCATAGTTGTTATTCGAGCATGTTCTAGTTATTTGTAGAAATTAGGAATTTAAAAATTTGTAATAACCTTATGGACAAGTATAAATATAGGAAAAAATCTCGGTATTTATGTGTGTATTAAGTAAGTTGTTTCTAAATAAATATACGTATCTAAATATAAAAATTGGATGTGGATATGAAATAGATGTACCTAGGGGTAACACCTGAAAACCACACATTGAGCTAAAATCAAGCAGGAACTAGTGTATGTAAAAGAGCCTTGCAGCTGACAAGGTTTGACACCCTCAAGGGGATATGTTTGGCTGATCACAATATTTTTATAACCGATTATGAAAGATATATTAAAAAATTAGTTTCTATTTGTGGATATTATTGAATAACATATTTAATAATTATATTTTAAGACATAAACTCCCTTATGAGTTATAAGGTTCCTAAAAGTAACATGTTTCTCACTAAGGTTATATTCTTTTAGGAAAATGGTGGATAATATGAGGAGCCTCATAATTGATGTGTGAAGCAGAAAATCCACTTTCAGCCTTCCTAACATGATGGAATCTAGAATGGAAAACTTTATGAAGATTATGAATATACTATCTCGAGTTATGAATAACAATATGAATCAAGTTGACTGACTAGATTTACCTTGATGGGAATAACTTGTCATTTAGTACTTCTTGATTCAATGATTAATTTTATGTAATGGATCTACTAATACATTTATTATTGAAAAATCGATTACCGCCTTAGAAAATTTCGTTTATGTAGTCCACTATTCATATCTAGATAAATTTACCCTAGCAGTATACCACTTAAAAGGAAAAGATTTTCAGTGGTATTTACTATTTAATAACACATATCCTATAGTGGAGAGTGATGATATGGAATGTTAAGAGTTTGGGGGGAATATTTTTCTATAAATATTTTCCCTATTGAATGGAAAAAATAGATAAGTAATTATTAAATTTGAAGAAAATGGAAAATAAATCGATGGGAAGCTATTAAATGAAATTTACAAGACTTTCTTAATACACTTCAGGATTTTATATGGATCCTAAGGGAATGATTTAAAGATTATTTTGCGGGATGTGATTCTATTTTTTTAGTAATTTATAAAATCAATACCTTGAAAGCTATGAAGAAATAATGTATATTGATATTATGGTTGAATAATAATTTGGAGAGATTCAGTGGTCACATAGGTTGAATGAGAATATAAATCAATGGATCCAAACTCAGGGAATAATTTTGACCACTAGAGAGAATGAAATAAAGTGAAACTTCCCATGAGAAACAAAATTTGGGAAGAAACATTTGGGGAACTTCTTTCTTGGGAATGGAATATTTTACTAGTGTAGAAGAGATGTCTATATAGCTCGAAACTATCATGGTGAGGTGATGCATAAACATATAAAATCTAAAGACAAAGGGAAGATGGTACTAGACCAGCCTGATGTTCAATTCTTCAAGGTTGGACAACTTATTATATTTTCCAATCAATTACAAATCAAAAGATAATGGAGGGAAACCACCATCAACCTCTGACTATGACAATTGATCAAGGTCGTGAATTTTCAAACATGATGGCTGAAGTAGATTCTATAAATGATGTGGTGAAAGGTACAATCATTATGCTATCAAATCTATCTAGTAATTTTTTTGATTATAGTTCCACACATTATTTTTCTTCATCCATGTTTTAAAATAATATAAAATTAATCGCTAAACTTCTATATGTAGAGTCATCATTAAATCCTTATGAAAGGATTATCTTAGCATCAAAAGTGTATAAAAACTCTCGTTTTAAATTTGGAGCATACAATCTCAGCAAAAATCTAGTAGTCATTCCCATGGTGGAATTAAACACTATACTAGGGATGAGATGGATCTCAATGTATAATGCTACGATCATCTACAAGAGAAAGGAAATTTAGTGAGTCTTAAATGGAAATACTACAGTTATTTTCAAAGGAGAGATATATCGGCCTTAGCTTTGTCTAGATTGACCTCACATAGAATTATTTATAGAGATTATTTGTGAAGATAGAGAAGGAAATGAAAGTATAAGGATAGAAAATGTCCCCATATTTCTGGAATACATCGACGTATTTCTAGAAGATTTACATTGACCTCTCCTAGAAAGACAGGTAAAGTTATCTATTAAACTCATACTTCACTTCAAGTAAATATCAAATACACCATATAGAATATAATATTTGGAGTTAGAGGAATTAGGGAAACATGTTCAAGATATTTTGGAGATGGGATTTATCAAACAATGTATGTCTCCTTGGAGATCGCCTGTTCTATTTTTAAAGAATAAGTATGAATAAATGCATCTTTGAATTGACTATAAAGAACATAACAAGATCATAGTGAAGAAAAAGTACCCTCTCCCAAGGATTGATGAATTATTTGACCAGTTTCATGGGGAAAAATTATTCTCCAAGATCTACCTCCGCTTTGGGTATCATCAATTTAGGGTGATGAAAGATGATATTCCAAAGGCAAACAACTGAATAAGATATGGACATTATGTGTTCGTTGTTATTCCCCACAGATTGAGTAATGATCCACCAATATTTATGGATTTCATGAATAGAGTCTATATGGACTACAAGGATAAATTATTGGTAGTTTTTATTGATGATATACTAATATATTCCAAATGGATCAAGGAGAATAAAGATCATTTAAGGGTTATACTTAATGATTGATGGAAGGTGAAGCTATTTGGAAAATTTATAAAATGTGAATTTTGGTTACAATAAGTTTCCTTAGTAGGGCACATTATAACCAATAAAGGATTTATATTGACACTACCAAGACAAAGGCTGTAGAGGAGTGGCATCATCCTATAGTTGTAACTAAGATTCATAGTTTCCTTGGTTTTGAAATATATTATAGAATGTGTGTGATTTTTTTTTATGAATGTTTAATCCACTAACCATGTTAACTTGAAAAAGTGATAAGTTTATCTGAAAAAAGGAGTGTGAAAAAGTTTTCCAAGAGCTGAAGAAGTGATTGGTTACTACACGTGTTTTTACTCAAACTTTTGTTAGAGATATATTTTTTAATTGTAGTGATGCATCTCTAAAAGGGATTTGGTTCATCCTCATAAAAAATGACAAGGTTATCACTTATGCATATTTATTGTTAAAATCCTCATGAGTAGAATTATTATTCACTTGACCGAGATTTATCTATAATAATTTTTTATTTGAATATATATTGGTAATCTATTTATGGGGAAAAAATTTTAAATATACAAAGACTACAAGATCTTGAATAATATATTCATGTAAAAGGAATTGAACATTAGTCAAAATAGATAGTTAGAGACTCTTAAATACTATGACTATTCAATTAATTATCACCTCAGAAGAGAAAATGAAGTTTCTGATGAATAAAGTAGAAAATACCATGATTTGTATGTAATGATGGATATTTAAGGAGATTCATTGAGTAAGGACTTAATAATGTTAGAAATGTGAATCATAAGAGATAATAAATAACCCATCCAATACTAAATGATTACACAACTGTAATTATAAGAGAATATTAATAGAGCTCATAGAGAATATCCTTTGATACCAAATACGATAGAGACTATGAAGAATGGGATGTTTCCGGAGTTCAATATTGATCAAGAAGGTGTACTAAAATTTCATACAAGGCTATGTGACCCATATATCCTAGAGATAAATAAGGAGAAGATGGTAAAAGAACATAAATCTACATTCTATATACATATTAGAAACACAAAAATGTATAGGGACATTCATGATAATTATTGGTGGGATAATATAAAATGTGAGATTTCTAACTAAACTACAAGGTCCTTGGTTTTTCAATAAGTGAAGGAAGAGCAATAGTTACCTAAAGGCGTATTACAACCACTACCTATACCCAAACAGAAGTGGGATAATTTCACTATGGACTTTATCATCGCTATCCCAATGAAATCCAAAGGAAATAATGCAATATCGGTTATAGTGGATTAAATCACCAAGAATGACTATTTCATCTCTATTTATAAGGACTTCTCTCATGACTAACTTTCCAATATATATGCAAAGAAACTGGTGAGCCTATACGGGGAACCACTTTCAATGGTTTATTTTTGTGATCCAATGTTTAAATCTAAATTCAAGAAACTCTTCAACATAATTTGAATAATTAGTTGATTTTTAGTATGACATATCACCCCCAAACTGATAAACAATATTAAAGGACTACTCAAACACCCAAGGACATGCTGATAACATGATCAATGGTATTTAAAGGTTGATGGGATCAAAAACATCCATTATATGTGTTCTCATAAGAGAAAAACAACCACATTGAGTATTAAAATGGATCCTTTTTAAGATCTATATGGAAAGTGATGTAGAACACTTACTTGCTGGGATGAATTTGGTGAGAGAGTACTACTTGGAATCGATCTTGTATAAGCAATGACAAAAAAATGTTCATTCCATCTAACAACATTTAAAGATAATTAGATGCGGTAGAAGAGATATGATGACAACCGTTGATGTTGGAGATTTTTTTTCTTTGGATATCACCATAGAAGAGAGGCATATGATTTGGAAAGAAAAGGAATCTTATGACTAAGTACATTGGCCCCTTTGAAATCATTTATTGCATAAGAGAAGGTCATATCAGCTATAACTTCCATAACATTTGTCTCACGTTCATTATGTTTTTGATGTATTTGTCTTGGGGAAGTAAATACCTAATCCATCACATGTAATGAATCTAGAGGTGGTACATCTAGAACATTAACTCTTTTATTCAGATAAGACAATGGGGATCTTGGATTTTAGAGACAAAGTTATATGAAATAAAGGATCCCAACTTGTCTAAGTGTTGGGGAGGAACCTGAAGTATAAAGTTACAAGATGGAAACTAGTGGAAATAATGAAACATAAGTATCATCACCTATTCTCAAACAAGGATATGAGTTGAAATTTTGGGGATGAAATTTCTATGGCGGGGGGGGGGGGGAGGGGGATAATGTAACAACCCATTACATTTAGTTAATTTTTGTTTCTTGAATAAATGTGTTCTATATATTATATAATATTATACATGTAAAAAATATAGTAGAACCAGCAAAACCTTATCAAATTAAAAATTGTAAATACATTAGTAAAATATGAAACCAAGGAAAATACCAAACATTAAAACTAAAAAAAATATAAAATAGGAAAGCTAAAATGGGAAAATATGGATCACTCCAATATTCTATAATCATTTAACCCATGACCAACACTATAGAAATAAGAAAAATATAATTAAACCAATGAACATATTGGAAAATGAAAATATATAACCTTTGGTGTAATTTTAGTTAACATTGAGAGAAATAATGAAGAGTAAAATGTATGGTTTAAAGAAAAATGAAACCTTTATGATTAGAAAATTATATGACCATTTTTCAATATAACCAGTTTTCAATTTGATTATTTGGAACTATACCAACTATTAATAATTTTAATAGTATAATTAGTGTTTATTAGTAGTAATGACAATGGATAATTGATGCATAATTGAGTAATGATGACCTCAACTAGAATAGTAATTCCATTTGAATCCCATTTGTAAGAATATGGGAGGGAAGTATAATCAGTGGGTTTGTCCCATGGCCAAGCCCAAACTGAACATCAACAGATGAAGCTTGAAAAAATTTCCTATAAGAGAAGTTCAAGTTAGTAGAGATTACCAATCAGTCAATGTTAGCCAAGCCACCCAATAAACTTCCACCATTATACATCTAACCATTAGGGCGCACATGGAGTGTAATAAGGTGTTACATGTCCTTCGATTATTTAATGAATGTGTAATTTCTTTTTTATAACTAAAATGGTTATTCCATCAATTTGATTTTTAAGAATAGATTTGTGTTAGGTGGACTAGGTTAGATACCCTGAGAGGGGGGATGAATCAGGGTATGAAAGATTAAAAAAACCACCCCTATTGATCTTGTCTCATTGTTAAGAAAGACTCTCTTCTCTCTCTTTCCTACAACAAAGTATAAACAGAAAATAAAGCATGCACAAGACACGTCGATTTTTACTTGGTTCAACCTCAAAGGGCTACATCGAAGGAGCAAACACCGACGAGGTGCCGATGTACTAAATCCACAAAAAGCGCACTGCTGCTTACAAAGTTTGGGATAGATTACTTCTATTCCCAGACTAACTGCCTTTACAATGTTTAGGATCAGCCCACTAATTTCCCAAGGGCCACTCCCTATCTCTCTCTCTGGCTCACTGCCGGTGGAGAGGATCACCTTCTTCCGCTTCCTTTGCTCACTTCTCTAGAAAGGATCCACTCATAGTTTATAGACCTGTAGGTCTCTTCATTTTTCACTAATGAATACATCCTCTGTTGTATGTAGATGCTCTGTTAAAGTTCATCTTTCACCCGTAGATGAATCACTCTTTTCACCAAAGGTATCGGGAAATCTTCTAGATTTCACACAGCCCTGAATCACTGACGTGAATCAACCTTACCTGGTGCCCTTCTCTAAGACGACATGCAAGTATCGATATACAAGTTATAACTGGTGCGCAAGTCCACCTCATCCACTTGCGCGAAACAAGGTTCTGCTACTCCAAACATGTGATACTTACACCCTTTTACGCCCAAACCAAATTTGGCCTGCAACCCAAAAAATTCACGCTTCTTCAAACCCTGGCGCGCAAGTTCACCTCAACCACTTTCGCGACACCCCCTTCTTCAATTTAAAACTTGGTTGACATCTTTTTTCCTCACCCAAACCACCTTAGGCACACAACTATCACTTGGCACGGAACAACTACTTGTGCGACCACACACCACTTACACGGCCACCACACCTGCGCGACATGAACTCTTATTTTTCTAGGTGTTGAACTCTTAACCGAATGAGGAGGGGTCGAACACTATTTATAGGCATTTGGACACCCTGCGTGATGGCGCACAAGTCTCCCCTCTGCGCGCAAGCCTTAGCATGAAAGTCTCTACCGCGCAAATCACTTGCGCGACCAACCCTAAAACATGGCTGCTCCTTTTCCCTTTTCCATATTTTGGTGTTATGATCTTGAAAAACATATGGCGCACAAGTTTCTTCTCATTCAAGTCAACAGTGCACAAGTCCCTTTCCCAAAACCTCCTTTATTAATTTTTCAATTTTCAGGCCCAAAAATTTGGCAAACACTGGAAAACAGTTCCACCTTGTATATGCTCTTTTTGTACCGCCTCTAGATCATCCATTCCTTTATCGACATTCTTGAATCAAACTAGGATTGTTAACCACAACCCTTGAACTCAAAATGCCACCATGAAATCCCCTTTTTCAACAAATTTGCATGTCAGGATTTTCGTTGTCAACAATCAAAACACAGATGTCCACTTTTTCAACAACCACAATCACCTCAAAAATTCGTCAATTATATCTTGAGGGATTTTTTCCCAACAATCTCCCCCTTTCGGTTTGTTGACAAATCTTCCATAAAAAGATACATCATTAATTCTTCAGCCACTATTCGCCTATTGCGATTCCGATAGCGATCAATGATTTACTCAACAAATACTCTAAGACCACATAAGCAATGCTCGACATGAGAAACAAGTGTAAATGAAACGTTCATCAATGAATCACTTCAACTCTGACCCCCACTATTGACATCAAACTAATACCAATTTTTTGAAATATTCTTACCACATTCCAACACCACTCTTCTGATTTTATCACGATCCTCAGCTGTCGTGATATCTATTCATTGATCGATCACTTCTAGCACCATCAGATTTGATATTCTCCCCCAATCTCATTGCACTCCCCTTATCTCACTACTCCACCTATCAGCTTCTCCCCACATCACTCATGATGTACCAAATTTCCACACTATCTCCCCCTTGAACAATCACTATTTTCTCCCCCTTTGTCAACAAACCCAAAGGTCACTCCTTTGCAGTATGTAATAGAGTAGAGAACACATATCATCACATAAGGGAAAAACACAAATCATACCTCGGGGAGAGGGGGGTTTCCACACCCACACTCTTTCAAGTGCATGGAGTCAACTGAAATCCTAAATCTAGTTGATTCCTTTCAAACGCTTCCTTGGGTATGGCCTTTGTCAAAATATATGCAATATGTAGCTTTGTAGGCACATATTCCAACTTCATAAGCCCTTTCTCCACTTTCTCCTTGATAAAATGATACTATATCTCAATGTGATTTGTCCTTGAGTGATGGAATGGATTTTTTCTGAGATTTATAGAACTTGATTTATCGCACTAGATTCTGATCGGAGACTTCACTTCATCTCCCATATCTTCAAGTCGCTACTTCATCCAAAATAGTTGTGTGTATGCTTGAGTGTCCACAATATACTCATCCTCTGTAGTGCTCAGAGAAATGAAAATTTGCTTCGTGTTTAGCAAAGAAATGCACAATCCACCAAGATAGAAAGCACCACCTGATGTTGATTTCCTATCATCTGCTGAACTGGTCCAGTTTGCATCAGTATATCCCCATAACTCTATCAGATATTTGTCATTATATGTCAAGCCGAAGTCCACCATGCCCTTGATATACCGAAGTATTCCTTTCACTCCAATCATGTGGATTTCCTTAGGATTAATCTGATATCTGACTGCTTGGCATGTGGCGAAGACAATATCAGGCCTTATTGCAGTCAAGTACAACAAACTTCTAATAATTTTCCTATATTCTGTGATATTAACTACCTTTCCATCCTCATCTTTGGATAGTTTGTTTTAGGTAGCAACTAGAGTCTTCATATCCTTATAATTTTCCATTACAAACCTTTTTAAAGCCTCCTTGGCATATTTGGATTGAGAATTGAATGTTCTATTACTTCCTTGTGTCACCTGTAGACCAAGGAAAAATGATAGCTCCCCAATCATTGACATTTCATAATCACTTTTCATGAATTTGGAAAATTATCTTCACTGAGCTTCATCTGATCCTACAAATATTATGTCATTGACATTAACCAACACCATCATACTATTATTACTATCGTTGCTGAAATAGAGATTGTAATCAACTCCCCCATGTTTGAAACCAAGCGTCTTCAAGTACTGATCAGGCCTTGAGTACCATGCCCTTGGTGCTTATTTCAGCCCATACAAAGCTTTCTTCAGTCTGCAAACTATTTTCTCATCCTCATGAATGAGAAAACCATCTGGCTACTCAATATAGACTTCCTCCTTCAAAACAGCATTCAAGAATGCATATTTGACATCCATCTGGAACACTTTGAACTTCTATTGCACTATAATGGCTAGGAATAATCTATTTGTCTCTAGCCTTGCAATCAGTCAAAATGTCTCATTAACATCTATTCCGTCTATCGGGGAGTATCCATTGCACACTAGTCATGCTTTTTTTTTCGAACCACTACACAATCTTCATTCATCTTGTTGCGATAGACCCATTTAGTCCAGATGAAATTCTTATCGGCTGGTCTCGAAACAGTCACCCTCGTCTTGTTTTTCTCAATCTGATCAAGCTCTTCATTCATAGCTTGAACCCACTTTCCATCTTCAGCTGCACCGTCAAAGCATTTCGATTCTACCTAAGATAGGAAAGATGTCTTCCGTAGTGACTTCATTCTTCTTATATGAACTAGATCTTCCTGATCACCAATGATATTCTACCAATCAATTTCAGCTCAGCTCTTTGGCTTCCTTGCAAACACAGACTTGACACTTTGCTGTTCATCATCAGTGTCTTCTTCTGAGTCAACATCTTCCACTTCTGCTCCTCCGGTGTTACTTTACTCTTCATCACTTACATTAAGAAACTGTTCATTGTGCTATTGAATATTCTCTTCATTTTCCAAAATAGTGATATCATTACTGTCAACTACTTTTCCCAGCCTCTTGTTAATGAATTTGTATGCCTTGTTTTTGCCTGAGTAGTCTATAAATATTCCCTCATATCCATGTGATTTAAACATCCTATGTTTTTCTTTGTTGATAATGAAGCACTTACTTCCAAATATTCGAAAGTAATTCACTGTTGGCTTCTTTATGTACCACATTTCATACAGAGTCTTTCCTTCCTTTAGGAACAAAAGATACCTATTAGAAATTTAGAATAATGTCAATACTGCTTCCTTTCAAAACTTCTCTGGAAAGTCTTTTTCTATAAGCATTGTTCTGGTCATGTTGTTGATTATCCGATTTCTCCTTTCAACCACTCCATTCTGTTAGAGAATTCTTACTGAAGAAACTTGATCCCCTATCCCATGTTTCTCAAGATACTCTTCCACCTGACTATTTATGAATTCTGTACCATTGTCTATACGAAATGTCAAAATTTTCTGTCCAATCATCCTTTCAGATTCCCTTCGGCACTGTTTTAGATAGCTGAACACATCGGGCTTGTGGGAAATAAAAAATACCAATGCAATTCTGCTATATTTATCAATGAAAAGAATGTAATACCTCTTCCCATCAACGGATCATGGTGAAATAGGTCAAAAAACAACAATATGCACTAGTTCAAGAACTCTTGTCGACTTCTTTTCCTTCTCTTTGTACATATTTTTGATGATCTTCCCTTGTTTACAGACGTCACACATATGTGTATGATCACATGATAGCTTAGGGAGGCCTCTTGCTGCTTCACAGTGTACCATATCTTCTAGGGATGGTCGGAAAATATGAACAAGTCGTTTATGCTATAACTTATTTTCATCCTCTCTGGACAGAAAACACATATCTTCTTCTCCACTTACCAGGTAGAAATTTTCATTTGTTCTTTTCCCTGTAGAACCACTGTCCCATCTCTTACTTTGACAAAAACACCTTCTTGGTAAACCTTATAGACTGTCTTGTGTCACATAGTTGACTGATTCTAAGAAGATTGTGTCTGAGGCATTCTACTACTAAGAAATCTGCACATCTCATCTCTTTTCCCCCAAACCTGGCCTTTCCTGATCCAACAATCTTCAGGCGTTCATCGTTTCCAAATTTTACAACTCCTTATTTGTAAAATTTTATGCATGTAACAAGATCCTTAGTACATGTCTTGTGAGAAGTGCAACCACTATCAAGGATCCACACACCAGAGCAATATGATGCCTTAAGAGAAATTTATGCCACCAAAGCATTCTCATTCTTCTTCTTCTGGGTCCATATTTCTGTCTTCACACTCGGCATGGATTGATACTTCTATTCTTTCTCAGAGTATAATGGAACAGCTTCATCCTGCAAAGCTGCAAATCTATTATGAATTTTAACTCACCTATTGGTTTATTGATCTGCTGATTTCAAACGTTTTGATATGCTTTGGCACATTCCTTTGTATGGTCGAAGTGTAGTACATAGCCATTTTCCCAAATCTTCCGCACAAAAAATAGTGTCCTTCGAAATATGTTCTGGAAAACCATTCTATGTTTGGATACCACCTCTGTTCTTGTTCCCTTCGATATCACTTGGATATGGAACACACATACTGTGAATTTACCATCTTTCCACAATAATAACACCTAATATAAGGTGCATTCCTTCATGTTACTTCCTCTCTAGGAGTTTCCCCTTGGGATCTCTGAATATTCTGATTCTCTTTTCTGTCCAAATCAACCTTCAATCTCAGAGTGGGTGCTTGTGGTTTGATATCAATATTTACAGCATTTTGTTTTTGATTAAGCCCGGATCCAGCCTTAAAATCTGAGCTCGATTGCTGCTTCTTTCCTGCTCAACTACTAGCCTCCTCATTCATCCATTATGTCTTCTGAATGACCTGATTTTCTGATATCACATTGGTGGTCATGATTTTCTCTTGATCCTTCATTTTTCATCATAGACTGACCCATTCTTCTTGAAGTTATTCGATAAAATTGACTTGATCCTTAGATTTTCTATTCAAT
Source organism: Viscum album (assembly GCA_963277665.1). Taxonomy (NCBI): domain Eukaryota; kingdom Viridiplantae; phylum Streptophyta; class Magnoliopsida; order Santalales; family Viscaceae; genus Viscum; species Viscum album. Next base: position 565,700,746 of record OY728131.1, read on the forward strand.
CCATCGATCTCACTTTATTGTTCTTCAATTTTGAGATTATACTCACTAACTGATTCTAAGTTCTCTGGTGCAGATAAATTGAGTTTCTCAATTTCTTCCATTAACTCAATCTTCTCTTCTTTCTGCTGCTGCATATAGAGTTTGACATCGCACACAACTTTGTTATCTTTTATTGTTTTGGCTCTCCAAACATCTATCTCCTCAAGAGAATCCTCCAACTCGTCTTCCATATCTATTCTTCCTTTAACTTCTTCTTCATCATCATCACCTTCGATTTTGTTCTTCACCTGAGAACTTCCAACAACTGCCACCATATAATTTTATCCTTGATCTTTGAAGTTCTCTATATCCTCATCCTCTACAGCTTCAGACTCATTTGAACTATATATTTCTTGTGAAATAAGATTCTTGTTCTTGAAGAAATTTCTCTTGAACTACTTCTTCCCTTTCACATAGGCTAAAGATTTCTTCTTGGGAATTTCAAATTCATCTTCATCATTTTCTTCTTGAAAATTTTTGGGGAACCTTGAGTCAAGATGATCAACTTGTACACATCTAAAGAAAGCAAGTGGTAGTTTCCCTTTGAAATTTTCTTTTTCCTCTATGATGATTTGGGGAGAGGAATGAAATTACATCATCTGTCTCTTCTTCTTCCTAAGAATATTGAATGGTGAGATTTTTCATGGCCTCAAATTACACCTCTTAGGATTTACCCATTTCCACAGCCCTATTATCATCGTTCATAATTTTATAAGCGACCAGGGTACTGTGAAAATTGTCCACTGTTAGCTCTTTTGGATCATTATCTTCTAGTACAGAATCTTTCAGATTGAACCGAGGTGGAATTTCCTCAAGATGCGCTTTATGATCTTTATATATTCAATGACTTCTCCAAGACCTCATATATCTTCCACAATAATATTTAAACTGTCAAAGAATGTATCCAAAGACTCATTAGGGTTCATTTTCAGATCTTCATACTTATTCCATAGTACTTGTAGATTTTCCTCTCTGACTTTTGTATCTGCTTCATATATATTAAAAACGTTTTCCCACATGGAATGTGATGTTTTTCATGACATCACCTTCGTGTAGATAACATTGTATAGGGCTCCCCCTAAAGCATTTATGCCCGTGGCGTCAGAATACAATTCGCTTGGCTTGACTTACGATAATGCCCCAATGATGATGTGAGCAGTTATACCATGCATTGATGCTGTGAACAAATTCATTCTCAAAGATCATAAGTAATGTTGCATCTGATTCTTCCATAGCTGAAAATTGTTCCCATTTAAGATAGGAATACCTTTATGATTAGTGACCTCCATTTGAGAGAGAATTACAGATATAAACCATTCCCTTTGATACCAATTGTTAGGCCCAATAGGTTAGATACCCTGAGGGGGGGGGGGGGGGGGTGAATCAGGGTATGGCAGATTAAAACAAATGCCCCTATTGATCTTGTCTCACTATTAAGAAAGACTCTCTTCTCTCTCTTTCCTTCAGCAAAGTATAAAAAGAAACTAAATCATGCACATGACACAAAGATTTTTACTTGGTTCACCCTCACTGAGATACGTCCAAAGAGAATACACCGACGATGTGCCGATGTACCAAATCCACTAAAATCACATTGCTTCTTACAAAGTTCGAGATAGATCACTTCTATTCCCAGGCTCACTACCTTTACAATGTTTAGGGTTAGCTTACTGTTTTCCGAAGGGTAACTCCCTATCTCTCTATCTCTGGCTCACTTATAGTGGATAGGATCACCTTCTTCCTCTTCCTTTGCTCACATATTTGGAATGAATCCACTCACAGTTTATAGACCTGTAGGTATCTTCATTATCACTAATGAATACATCTTCTGTTGTATGTAGATGCTCGGTTAATGTTCAACCTTCACCCATAGATGAATCTCTTTTTTCACCGAAGGTATCTGGATGTCTTCCAGCTTTCAAGCAGCCTTGAATCACTAACATGAATAATCCTTACCCGGAGCCCTTCTCTAAGCCTCCGTGCAAGTATCGACATTCAAGTTAAAACTAGAGTGCAAGTCTACCTCAACCACTTGCACGACACAGGCTTCTGCTACTCCAAACTTGCGTGACTTACACCCTTTTACGACCAAACCAATTTTGGCGCGCAACCAACAACTTTCGATTTTCTTCAAAACTGGCTCACAAGTTCACCCCAACCACTTTATTGATACCCCCGTATTCAATTTAAAACTTGGGCGACTCACTTCCTTCCTCACCCAAACCACCATAGGTTCACAACTATCACCTAGCGCACAACTTCTACTTGTGCGACCACACACCACATGTGCGACCACCACACCTGTGCGACGGGAGCTCTGATTTTTATAAGTGTTGAACTCTTCACCAAATGGGGAGGGGTTGACCACTATTTTTAAGAATTTGTACACCCTACGTGACTGCGCACAATTCCTCCCTCGATGCGCAAGTTTCTACTGCACAAATCACATGCGTGACATGCCCTAAAACTTGGGTGCCCATTTTCCCTTTGCCATATTTTGATGTTCTGATCCTGAAAAACATATGGCGCACACGTTTCTTCTCCTTCAATTCAATGGTGCTTAAGTACATTTTCCAAAACCACTTTTATTAATTTGTAAATTTTCAGGCCCAAAAAATTGGTAAACACAGGAAAACGGTGCCACCTTGTATCTTCTCTTTTTGTACAACCTCTAGATCATCCATTCCTTTTTCGACGTTCTTGAATCAAACATGGATCATTAACCAAATCTCTTGAACTCGACATTCCATCATGAAATCCCATTTGTCAACAAATTTGTCTGTCATGGTTTGTTTTGTCAACAATCACAACACAGATGTCCACTTTATCAACAAACACAATCACCTCAAAAATGCTTTAATGATACCTTGAGGGATTTTTCCCAACATTTTGTATAATAAAATATATGTTTTTTTGAGATGAATTTGATAAATTGATTATTTGAAAAAAATAAAACATAATTATATATTTTCCAAAAAATATATACACTTTTTTAATAATCTTAGGTACTATGAATAACATTTTATGTAGCCTTTTAAATATATCTTTTTTAAATAAATATAATAAAATTATTTTATAATGTCATATGAAATTTTTATAAGTGTCAAAAATTTTATTGTGCCTTTAAAAATAATATTCCTCAATAAATATGGATATTTATATTTAAAAGTTAAAATTATAATATTTAATTCATTATATTCAAAATATAAATATTATATTTGAAATCAGGATGTCAAAATTAGGTTGGGGTGAATTTTTGAGAATTTTCTGAAATAATTTATTTTTTATGGAATAATAAATTTTTTTGACTTCATATTACTAATGGTCAGGGAATGGTAACTGAAAGGTGAAAAAGAAACATGAAAACACAAACATGGAAAAATATTAGGATACTCATACCTGAGACCACCCGTATACCTTACAAACCCCTTTGACACTTGGCTAGGCCTTGGGTATTTTAAGACTTCATATTTATGTCATAATGATAAAATAATTAATTAACCACAATTAACAAGAAAAAATATGTTATTTTATTAATATTATGTTTTTAATATATTTTAATCATTTTCAAATCTATAAGTGACGTCCCAAAGATGAAAATGGAAAATATAATTTCAAAAAACTTTAAATTGTGGAAAATATATCATTCCATGTACAAATAAGTATTTAATAAATGGTTTTAAGTTATAATGTATTAAAATATCATAAAATGTGACCCAAATTTATAAAAGCATTACCAAAAACAATGGTTAATCCAATGGTTTTTTATTTTCCACAAACTAGAATTCCAAGACACATATTTATAAATTATTAAACAATTCTATAACTTTTTTTATAAATACAAACTCATATCACACTTCCCCTTCACTAAAAAACCATCCTCCATGAAGTTCTTGTGAATTCTCTTTTTATGGAGTCCCCAAAAGGTGTACTTAATCCCCTAAGGTTTTGTATTCATTTTTAAGAACAAATCATCAAGGTAAGGGAAATCTTCACTTCTCTTTTCCATTCAAGTTCACTTTTTTTGTGGTATGTCTTCTAATTGGTAAACTAATTTCTTTTTTTCTACTTTATATTAACACATTACTATAAAAATAGTCTTTTTTAATGGTAGAGCCTCTTTACCTATCATTTTTATCATTTTTTAATCTGTTTTTTATTCCCATCATGCATCCGAATTTATTCCTCAAATTTCACACGTTTACATGAGAAATTATCTTCTCTTTTAATTTGAATAACCAAAACTCTACTTTTTCAATAGTTATTCAAATATATGTAATAATAAATTAATTATTTATGTATTTTCATATATGAAACCAACATTCCCCTTTTTATGGGTTAAGAATGATGTATTGATCATGACATTAAGAACTTTTGTGAACCATGATAAGAAACTAGTTATTTATTATCCATGAGATATTAATGTAATGATTTATTATGATCTATATGGATCACATGAAATTACAACATACAAAGGGTGCACTCTGATAGTGATCTAATGCATGGGTAACAAATTAATCTCTAGAGATGATATGTTTTATGATAACTTAGTTAATAACCTTGGTAATTTTCATTTATAAAACTTTGGTGATAAACCATGGTATCATGCTTACTAATGTATATTTCTTCATTGTATCCACATTTAAATGTAATGATTCATGTTATTTAGATTATGATATGTCTCATTTTCTCTTGATCATACAATATTATTATGCCTCTTTTTCGATTTGGTATACCTAATGATTATATGGTATATCCCCCCTTACTTATTCCATTACTAGGCTTCATGCTCACCAATTTACATTGATGTATGTCCCTAGGATATGAGACATAGTAAATGTAACCTAAATTGAACCCATGAAGATGTATTTCATGAAGATTTAGAATAATGTTTTTAATTTTTCATGTATTATGTTCCCAGTTTCCCTGAATCGAGACTTTTAATGATTCTAAATTTTGTTTCATATAATGAAAAGATTGTGTAATAATAATGAATGGTTTTATAGTTGGTATTAGAACATGGTTTATCTGTTTTTTGAAATTATGACATGAAAAATATACTATGAACCATAGGGACGAGTTTAAATATCTGGAACCATCATGGTAATTTGGTGTGTAATAAGTTAGTGGTTTCAAAGAAAATAAATAACTATCTGGATACTAGAAGTGAATGTGGATATGGAATAGATGTACCCAGGAGTAACACCTATAAACAACACATTTAGCTACACATGATAAAAACTAGTGAATGAAAACATGCCTTGTTGTACACTTGGTTCGGCACTCTTGAGGGATATGTTTGGCTACTCATAATATTTTTATGAACCATTATGAATGATATATATAAAATATAATTTCTATTACAGGATATTATTGAATAACATATTTAAGCATGTTGTTTTAATACATAATCTTCCTTCAGAATTATAAGGTTCTTAAATTAAACATGTTTCTCACTAAGTATTTATTCTTTTAGGAAAATGGTGGCAAATAGGAGGAACCACTAAAATTATGAGTGCAACATATGATGCACTGAAGGACTTCCTAACACGATGGAAGATTGAACAGAAAAATTTATGAGGATGATTAATAATGTATCTTAATTTATGAATAATAACATGAATCAAGTTGAGATACTAGATTCACCTTGAAGGGAATAAAATTCCATTGTGTCCTTCATGTATCATTGACCACCTTCATTTAATTGATATACTAGTCGATTAATTTTTGAACAATGGATTAACTATATTGAAAACATATTTTCTATATTATACTATTTAAATATAGATAAAGCCATCTTGGTAGTATGCCTCTTTGAAGGAGAATATGACTTGATATGGAAACTAGATAAAAACACGAATACAAAAAGGGATATTGATGATATATAATGGGAAGTGTTTTGGTGAATCCTTTTAAATAGAAGTTTTCCAGTTGATGTGAAAAAATAGAGAAGGAACTCATAGATTTGATGAAAAAGGAAAATGAATTAGTGGGAAGGTATAGAATAAACATTGAATGACTTTCTCAATACACCTTTAGATTTTTTATGGATCCTAAGAGAAAGTTTTCATATATTATTTAGTGGATTTAGACCTCATTTATGAAGGTATTTAAAAAATTGAGACTATTAAAGCTTTGAGGAGATAGTGCATAGTGCTATGAATATTGAATTGGAGTTTGGAGAGATGAAGTGGTCACATATGTTGAATAAAATGAAGATAGTAATGGAGAAAAAATCAAGGAAGTATTTTGATCATGGGAGAGGAGGAACGAAAGTGAAACATCCCATGCTAAAAAAATATTGGAAGAAGAATTTGGGGGAAGTAATTTCTTGGTAGTGAATTGTTCTACAAGTGTAGAAGAGATGGCCATATAGCTCAAAAATTTCTTCGTGAGGCTAATCCATAGATTCTCAACACTAATGAAAAGGTAATATGGTGTTGACCCAGCCTAAACATCAATGCATCACGTGTGTATAACTTTGGCACTTTTCCAACCAATTTTTAAATTAGAAGATAATGGAGGGAAACAACCATCAACCTCAAAATAGGTTAGGGGAGAAAGGTCAGACATTTTCAATCACGAAAGATAAACTAGAGCCTTAAAATGATATGGTGGTAGGTACTCTCATTATTCTATTAATTCCAACAAGTAATTTTTTAGATTTTTGTTTTACACATTCCTTTGTTTCAACTATGTTTTCAAAGAATATAGAATCAATCCCTAAAATTATAGAAGTAGAGTTATCAGTAAAAATTATTTATGGATTATCTTATTATAAATAGTGTATATAAAATACAATATTAAATTTGGATAGTGTAATCTCATAAAAAATCTAATAGTCATTCCCATGGTGGAATTTGTATATATACTAGGTATGGACTAGATCTGAAAGTATAATGCTAAGATCAAGAATAGGGTTAAGTAAATTTCAGTAGTCTTGAATGGAAAATGTACAGCTATTAAACAGAGAGAGAAATCCCAACCTATTATCTGTTTAGAAGAACACCCATTGCCTTTTTTATTGATATTATTGATAATGATGGGGAAGGAAATTAAATTTAATGATAAAAAATGTCCTCATAATTCAGGAATACATTGACATATTTCACGAAGAGTGACCTAGACATCCCCTAGAAAGACAAGTAGAGTTCTATATTAAACTTATACATAGATCTGAGACGATAACAAAGACCTCCTAAAGAATGGAAAATGTGGAGTTAGAAAAATTAAATAAAAAACACCAAGATATTTTGGAAAATGTCTATATTTGACCACATGTGTCTCCTTGGGGATAACCTTATCTATTTTTAATGAAGATGGATGGATCAATAAATTTATGAATTGATTATAGAGAACTAAATAAAATCAGAGTGAAGAACAAGTTCCCTCTCCTAAGGATTGATTATTTATTTTTCTAGCTTCACAGGGCACAGTTATTCTCTAAGATTCACATCAAATATATGTATCATTAACTGAGTTTGAAGAAATATGATATTACAAATACTTATATCTTAAAAAGATATGGGAATTATTAGTTTGTTGTTATTCCCTTTTAATTGACTAATGTTCCTTCTATATTTATATATTTGACGAATAAATCCTTTAAATACAACCTTGACAAATTCACGGTAGTTCTTATTGATGATATAATGATATATTCCAAAATCCATGTGGGGAATAATGACCATCTAAAGGTTATATTTAATACTATGATAAAGGATAATCTATTTAGAAAATTCATAAAATTTGAATTTTGATTATAAAAAGTTTCATTCTTGGAGCACATTGTATCCAATGAAAGAATATCAGTTGAACTTTCCAAGAAAAAGGCTATATAAAAGTGGCTTCATCTAATAAATTTAACAGTTAATTTATGTTTCCTTGGTTTATTAGGATATTATAGGTGGATTGTGAAAATATTATAATGGATTTAAAATCCACTAACCATGTTAACTCGAAAAGGAGTTATGTTTATATGGAAAGAGGAGTATGAAGAATGTCTGCAAGAACTGAAGAAAAGAATAGTTACTACATTTATATTTACTCTACCATATGTCAGAGTCAAATTGTTTATTTATTGTGATGAATATTTTATAGGGTTTTCATAAATTCTCATGAAAAATGACAAGGTGATATATTATGCATCTTGAAAGTTAAATCCTCATGACCAGAATTATCCAACACCTATAATGGAGTTAGTTGCATCCATTTTTTCTCAGAAGATATTGACACACTATATTTTTGTGGAGAAATGTGATATATACATAGAACAATATATTCTGAAGTATATATTCATGAAAAATGAATTTATCAAGAGACAATGGAGGTGGTCAGAGATTCTTAAATACTTTGACTATCCAATTCATTATAAAAGTTGAAGAGAAAAAAAATTCGGTGATTTATTATGTATTAAATACCCTATTGTGCTAGAAATAAAAAGGTTTCAAGGAGATAAATTTAAAAAGGGCCTAGTATGGTAAAAAATTGGAGTCATAAGGTAATTGACATCACCAATACTATCCCAAATGATTTCATAACTATCATTACTAGAAATTATTATGAGAGCTCAAAGATAAGATCCTTTGATATAAAATTAGATAAATTATTTGAAAAAGGAAATGTTTCCCAAGTTAAATATTGATCAATAAGGTGCAATGAAATTTCATACATGGATATGTGTCCCATATATCCCTTAGAAAAATAATGAGATGATAGAGAAATCACATAAGTCAACATTCTCAATATATATTGGAACCACAAAAATGTAAAGGGATGTTCATGATCATTATTCATGGGATAATATGAAAAGGGATAATGATGAATACACTGCAAGAAGCTTGGTGTTTCATCAATTTAATGAAGAGAAACAAATTACTAAAGGGTTAAAAAAACCACTACCCATATCAACATGGAAGTTATACAATATCACTATGGGCTTTGTCACTGGTCTCCGAAGGGCATTCAATAGAAAAAATATGATATATTTTATAGTCAATCAACTCACCAGGACTTCCCCTTTCATCCCTATTAAGAAGGATTTAACTCACTAACAACATTCCAAGATATATGTAATGGAAGTGGTTAGGATGCATGGGTAATTCCTATAAATCATTTTTTATTGTGATCCATGGTTCACATCTAAATTCTATATAAGTCTTCAACATACTCTGAATAAAGAATTGAATTTCACTATGACCTATCATCCCCAAACTGATGGTTAAACTAAAAGTTCAATTCTTACACTTGAGGAAATCATGATAGAATGATCAATAGAATTTAATGGTTTATAGGATCAACACATATGATTAATTGATTTCTTATATAAAAATAGATTCTACTCGAGTATTCAGATGTCACTATCTGAAGATCTCTATTGAAAGTGATATAGAACGCCAAATTGTTGTGATGAAGTTGGTGAGAGAAAGATACTTTGGCCCTATCTTGTACAAGAGATGAAAAAAGGTTCATGCCATGATAAAACAAATAATGCATGCTTAGAGTTAGAATAAGTGTTATGCTAAAAACATTAAAAGTGACTCTCAATTTGATGTTTGAGACAAATATTTCCTTTCGATATCACCACGGAAGAGATTCATGCGATTTGGAAAGAAAGGGACCCATAGCCTTATGCACATTATAAACTTTGATGTATTTGATCGCATAATAGAAGTGGACGATCAAATAGAACATTCACCAAATTATAGATCATGTTTATGGAATTTTCTACATATCTCTATTTATGAAGTACATACCTGATCTCTGACATGTACTGAATCTAGAGGTGATACAACTGGAACATGAACTCTCTTATGAGGGGTAGCCAAATGAGATCTTCGATAATAGAGATAATGTTTTATGTAACAAGACAACTCACCTTGTTATTGTTATATAGAGGAACCATTAGTATGAATACCTAAACTAGGGACCAGAGGAAATAATGAAATAGAAGTTCCATCACCTATTATCAACTGATGATATGAGTTGAAATGTCAGGGGTGAAATTTATAAAGGTGGGGAAATTTAATGGCCTAGGATTTTTAAATGATATTTGATTCAGTAATAAACATTTATTAAATATTATATAATATTATATGTGTAAAAAAATATATAAGAACCGGAAAACATTATTTTATTAATAAATATCATAACAGTAGTCAGTAATGAAACCAATGAAAATGAAGAAAATTATAACTGAAAAAAATATAAAATAGAATTGCTAGAATGAGAAAATATGGATTTCCCAAATCATATAGAATCATCACCGCTATTATTGAAACTATATAATTGAAATTAAATATTAGAAAACTGATCAAAATCATAGAAAATGAAAATATATATCATTAGTAGGACTTGTATTGAATATGGAATGAAATAATGAATTGGTATTTATATGGTATGAAGGGAAATACAACTATTGGGATTCGAACATTATATGAGCATTAGTAAAAATGGCCATTTTGCAATTTGGCCATTGGAGTCTATACCCATTAGTAATAATTTTAGTGTTATAATTTGTGTTTATATGTGTAAATTTCAAAGGAAAATTGATGCAGATAGGGGAAATTGTAACGCCTCGACCCCAGTTACCCAGAGTCGGTGCATTATTTTAATCCATTGGCATGATTACAAGGAATCAAGTCCTGAAGGACCGATCAGTTTAGCAGTATTGGAAAATTGATTACATACATGAATGATACATTACACTTCATAACATACAAAACAACATAAATAATCCGTTATGAATGCCATTATTTTCTTGTCTTAACCCTGCATATCAATCACAATACACTTCTTGGAATGCTGGGAAAAATAAAACATAGAAAGGGATGAGCTCAGATGCTCAGTAAGGATAATAATAAAACGGAAACATTCATAAATAAGCACAAACATTTAAGGAAATGCATAACTAAAAAAAAGACTTTTAAACATCAACTTCATCAAAATATGGACGAAAAAGATGAAATAATGTCATTTAATTATTCACATGGACATTATACTAGTCGAATAATCACATGAAATATCACTAACCACTTTCATAATGATGGAATGCATAATTCTGAACTATAATTTCTTTGTCAAGGCCTCGTGCCAAGACCTAGGGGCTAACTATAACTGGAACCCAACCTAGAGTGCCTATAATAACCGGACACCAACCCAGTGTGCCTCTAATAACCTGACACCAACCCGGAGTGCCTCTAATAACCAGAAACCAACCCGGAGTGCCTCTAATAACCGGACACCAACCCAGAGTTCCTATGATATCCAGACACAAACCCGGAAATCCTTTAATAACCGGAACCCAACCTGGAGGGTCTACTGTAACCGGAACCCATCCCGGAAAATACTAGTCCAACACATTCATCTTAAGAAGAGGATGAAATTTTACTTAAACATTCGTATTAAAACTAGCATATGAAATGCCAAAACATTAATCATAAACCATTAATGGAATATAAATAACTCATCTATAGTCAAACATATCACAAAACCTTAAATAAAATATGGATGATTTGTATGATAATAAAAAAACTTCAAACAAGTGTAAAATTTACCAAAGGATGTTTACATAGATGAATTCAAAACTATTTGAGAGAAATTTCTCTTTTTTGAAATCATTTAAAAGTCACATAATTATAAAATAAAAAATTTAATTTGAAAATATTCTTATAAGATTGTAAGGGAATCTTTCAAAGATTTTATAATGGTGGAAAATAGCTGCACCCGCCGTATAAGTTAAAAAATACATTCTTACCTTAATTCTGTCGAAAAGGTTAAAAAGGACCGTGTTTGGAAAACGACGGAAAGATTCCTTTATAAACCTCTTATAAAGAGTCAAATAAGGGTATAAATGACTTTAACCCATATTCTGTAAAATAGAAAGATTATTTTGAAATACATTTTTAATAAACATGGATGTGGATGATAAAGAGGTCCCAGTAAATAATTAGGTATAAAAAACCTCAGATAATGAAGAAATTGTGAAATAACCCTTACCAATTTGGTAACTTACGAAACATACACCCCATGAAAGAGGTATCATAAAATGAATATGTAAATACACATAAATTAAAATATTTTACACAAAGAATAAAATTATGGGAAGTACATACACCACACAATAGTTAATAGTGGCAATATGGCTTGAATCTCATGGAAATAATGAGTGAGATGAAAACCCCTTACCTTTTTTCCGACTTCACCCGTTCGTTCTTTAATATCCTTTAATTTGTGGAACGTCCTTTGGTTTGAACCAAAAGGAATACATGAAGTTCCTTATGCGTAAGGTAAGGCTTCTAGGAGGAGGAGAGGGATGTAGGGAGCTTAATTTGGCAGAGTTTGGATGAGCCTAAAGGCTTTAGATATGTGAGTAATTGGTTATAAGTGCTCTCTTTTTATAAGGGGGAGGAGGGGATCTTTAGGAATGTGTGAAAATATTATTTTATTATATAATTATATTCGGTTTCTAAAGTTCTAAAAATCATTAGAGTCAAAGATAAGATGACTCATGGTTGAAATAAAATCATCCAATAAGAATTGGAAATGTTTTGGATATTATTTTAATATTTATAATCTAATTTATTTAAATAATTTATTAATGAGGTAAATACTGCATCATTATATTGTCCTTAATAATTTAATTTATTCGATGTCTAAAAAATAAAAAAAAATACCATGATGTAGGAAATATTTTTAGTTTTTCAATGAATTTTTATAGTAAAAAATATTACTTATATAAAAGCATATAAAAATTAATTACTAAAAGGATTTTGTTTCTGTCAATTTTGCCTTTACATTAAATTAATTAATATAAAGTTTCATTATCATTCATAAGTGGCTCCATGGGGTCCCAAAATCGACCCAAAGATGCACATGATCGGCAATTACTCATCCAATAAGGTTAGTACATGTGTTAAGATAATTTTGAATTATAACAATATTATTTTTACCTTGAATTACCCTATTTACCTTTAACCGCGGTAAATAAAAGTAAAAAGTTACTATTCACAAAAAATTATTTATATCTTATTGAACCACATTTTACTCCTTGATATTAACTATGTCTCTCGGATTTTCAAAATTCAACTCACAGAAGCGGTAAAATCAAGATTTATGTGAATTTTCAAATTCTCCTAGGAGGTGGGTAAAAGAAAGTGAAAAGTTCAATAAAATTTTTATATATCTAAAATTATTATAAACTGACTCCAATGAATTTAAATGAACTTATATTAGTATTATGTATTTATTTTGACATAAATTAATTTAAATAAAATAAATAATTATATAAATAAAAATATCGTTTTTAACCAATAACTCAGTGTTTTTCACTATTCAAGAAAAATTGATGTTTCTTAGAAAAATACCAAAAATTAGGCATAAGATATATTTGATATTATGAATTAAAAAATTTTGTCTATTTTACCAAATTAAAAACATATAAGTTATATTAATTAATTTAAAAATTAATTCCCGTTGTCAAAACAAATAGCGTGTTTTTAAGAAATAATAACTATCAAAAGATTGACACTTGTTTATCTCTGGTTTAAATGTGAAATTATGTCCAATGAAAAACATTGTATTAAATGGTAAAAATATATTCTAAATATACCTTAAAACCACTCATATTAATAATTTATCACTATTAATTATTCCGATTAAAAAATTTGTTTTTAATTAAAATTTTGTAATTTTCACTATTCATCAAGATATTAAAGTTATCTGAAAAGAACCAAAATTTTACCCTAATCTAATTTCGATATTCCAAATCCAAAAATTATGTCCATTTTGAAAGATGAAATTTTTAAAATTTCAAAAAGTGGTTATTACTATTCATAACGGCTAGTTTGATTGGTTGTGGTGTGTTATAACTCGAAGTTGCGTACAACACACGCTACTGTATTATTCAAAGTGAAGCGTACCATGGAATCTTGGGGTGTTACATTCTCCTATCCTTCAATAAATTGTTTCCTCACAATTTGAAATTTTTATTTGAAGAAAAAAGGTTGAAAATAGAAAATATCTTTGTGGGAAAACCCACATCGGAAATTGGGTTAATAAAATTTATTCTTAATAAGAGGAAAAGAGAAATGAAAGGGTCACCAACAGATTATGATCTCGATTAGGAGAACATTGGTGAAAATTATAGACATGTAATTTGAGGGAAAACATAAATATTTATAGGGAGTGATTGAGGTCATCAATCAGAAAAAATTGTAGAATTTTGGGCCTCAAAGACACCAATCTATGATGATTTAAAATACCATCGGTTCAACAAAATGTATGGTATTAGGATAATAAATTTTGGTTTTAAGATACCTTCCCTAAAGTATAATAATTAATTTATCCATAAAATAAGAGGAAACAAATATATATATATATATGTATATATATACTTGACACGTAGAGTTTCATCCTTCAACTAATTCCTACTATAAACTCATCTTTCACTATAAAAGATTTAAAATATATATATATATATATATATTCTATTTATCCTAATCATATAGGGTTCCAAAAATAATGAATTTATAATTCACATATCATACCCTTTAGAAAACAACATTATTCAATCCAGGACATCACGTGGGCTAGTGGTAGGGGATATACCTTTGTCACCCTTCGGTTGTGGGTTCAAGTCTTCTGGAATTGCCAGATGCTACAGGTTGCTGCTTGGCCTCCGGGTTGTCCTTTTTATGGAAATCCAAAAATAATATCAAACTAGACTTATTCAAAATACTTCTTCCCAAACTCAGAGTCCAAAATTTATAAGGTAGGTAAACACAATGAAGAACCTTTTTTCCACATAATAGCATGTGAACACCTTCATCATGTATTCTTTTAAAAATATGGTAACACCCTGAATTAACATAAAGTGTTATTGATTATATTCATGCTCCCTTATTCCTTATAAAATATTATATATATTCCTTATATCTAAATTTTTTAAATATTCCAACAATGATGAAATCAACAAACCATTAATCAGTTCCAAGGTAGTCAAGAATATCCAATATAATTTATCCAAATCAACAATCTCTTATTCAAAAATTACTACCTTAGTATCAAGACCATATTAAGGATTACCTTTCCTTCATCCATGTGTTTTCAAAAAAAATCAACTTGTTTTTGAGTCACTTTTCATAGTACCATATAATATCAACTCCTCAATGAAATAGTACTGCAGTACAATCCTTATTTATCTCCATAATTCATATAACCTATACATCATTGATACAACACTCAAATGAAATAATACATTAATAACAACATAAGAACACTAGTCATTCCTCTTCATCTGTGGTAGTATCATAACTTAATTATTATCCAATATCATCATTTGGTGCGTACTCTGATGATTTGGACACTGGTTGGCGTAGTGTCCCAACTCCTTGTAGATGAAGCATTGTACATTTGAAAACATTTTCTTACCCTTTCAATCACGTACCTGGTGTCCTTTTTCTTGACACTTATAAAAAACTCCCATTCCTTTCAAGAATTTACCAAGGGGATTAATTCCACATTTATCACATATTGGAAAATCCTTCTTTCCCTTATTCCCTTTATCCATATTTCTTTCTACTATCCTTTTCTTCTCTGGCTTCCCTTCAAAGCCATTGGATTCATAGGGTTATTTACTGATCTTTTGGTACTATTTATTCATATGATGATAATATGTGGGGGACTATTTCCTTTCTAAATGTTGTCTTAATACCATGAATGATATGACCCTTCTTACTCTTTGGATCATACGTATTGCTGGAGTTCACATTCCTTCTACTGGGCGTGATTTCTAAACAATGGCATACACTAAGTCAGTTTATGAATCAAAATTCATAATTCCAAACATGTAAAATACCTAACATAAATTGAATAGTTTATGGATAAATTACATAATCACAAAAATGTTTTCTTTGAGGAGGTATATACTCATAAACCCTTCACAACGGTTTGAAAAGAAAATGAGAATTATCCTAAGAATATCCCCTGAGAGTGTCATAACCAAGAGTACAACAAGGCCCGTTGTCGTGAAACAGTCCCCGTTTGAGTCTAGATCAAAGCGGTGTTTTCAGGTTTTACCCCTAGGTACATATGTTCCAGATCCGCCTCTACCTGCTCGTATCTAGGCAGCGATGTATTTCTCAGAAAACTCAAAAAATCTCTACAATACCAAAATTCTAGGAAGTTCTTCTATAATAATCCTCAAAGTCTATCTTAGGGTAATGTGTTCTAATCAAACTTTATCTAAATCTATTTTCCAAGGTTATTGCTAAAATTTCTCTGATACCAACTTTAACGCTTTGTGCAACACCCCAAGCTTCTACGATACACTTCTCTTTCAATAATGCGATTGCGTGTGTTATACGCAACATCGAGTTCTAACACACCACAACCAATCAAATTAGCCATTTTGAATAGTAATAACTAATTTTTGAAATTTTATAAATTTTCTCTCTTAAA
Organism: Viscum album; assembly: GCA_963277665.1. Taxonomy (NCBI): domain Eukaryota; kingdom Viridiplantae; phylum Streptophyta; class Magnoliopsida; order Santalales; family Viscaceae; genus Viscum; species Viscum album. The sequence continues at coordinate 565,717,243 of OY728131.1, forward strand.
ATTGACTTCATTTTTTGTATTCGGAATATCAAATTTATCCTAGGGTGAAATTTTGGAACTTTTCGGATAACATTTATATTTTGATGAATAGTGAAAATTACTAAATTTTAATTAAAAACAAATTTTTTAATCGAAATAATTTATATTGATAAATTATGAATTTTAGTGGTTTTAAAGTATATTTAGAATATACTTTTACCATTTAATACAATGTTGGTAATTGTAAATAATATTACAATTAAACCAGACATAAACAGGTGTCAATCATTTGATAATTATTATCTCTTAAAAACACGATTTTTTCTTTTATCAACGGGAATTACTTTTAAATTAATTTCTGCCACTTCTATTTTTTTAATTTGAAAATGGATTCTATATTTGGAATTAGGATTTTCAAATTTTGTAAATAGGTAACTTTTTTTTAGAAATTTTGAATAATTACATCGATAAATATTTTATTTACCATGGTTAAAGGGTAAATTCGGTAAATAAGGGTTAAAAAATAATATTATAATAATAACAAATTACCCTAAAATGTATCCTAACGTTATTGGATGATACATGTCCAACCATGGGAATATTCGGGTCGGGTTTTGGACCCCATGGAGCCACTTGTAAGTGATAATGACACTTTATATTAATTAAGTTGCAATAAATACAAAAATGACAAAAGCATATATCTTTTAGAAAAACTTTTTTTACATAAGGTAATATATGTTGGAGTTTCAATTATAAATATTAATTAGAAATATAAAAATATTTCCAACATAATGATACTTTATTTATAATTTTTAGAAAATAAATAATTTAATTTATTTATGAAACAATGATGATGCAGTAATTACGATAATAGTTAAAATTAAAATAATTGATATTATAAATACCCAAATAAATATAATTTGAGACTTTTTATGAATTAAACATATTTTATAGGTTAATATGACATGTTAGGAATTATTCAATTAATTTTGTTCGAAGTAATCATTCTGTTATGATTTTCACAGAAATTAATTTTCCAAATAGTGTCAAAATTGACAAAAAAGAGATTATAAAACAAATATTATTTATTAATTGATATTCAAATCCTAAAAATCTAAGGTTCGGCCAAAATACTTATATCATGATAGGTGTATCATTAATGGACCACTTGGGGGTCTTTTGGATGTATATAGTAAGTTTATTAACCATATAATATTAAAATACAAAGAGACATTGTAAAAGTGAAACTAATTAACTAAGAGTTAATACTTAAATATAAGGTTAATATAATGACCCAAACCTGTGTAAATTATATTGGTTGAGTGGTTTTCAACCGATACCCACCTTAAACTTTAAATAATCTACTTTTTAGCCATTATAAATAGAATATGAATTTATTATAAAATAATATTTCTAGATTTTCCAAAGGTTCCCCTCACCCCTCTTATAAAAGGGCACTCACCCTTCTCACTAATTCACACATTAAAAGACTTTTAGGTCGCCCAAACTCTTCCCAAATACTCTCTCAACTTCAATAACTTCATCATAGAGGTCTTCCTTTAGTCATAAATCTAACTTAAGGACCCCTTTTGATCAAATCAAAAGGAAGAACCCAGAGAAGAGGTAATGATTTCACCACCCTTTTTCAAGTTCCTTTCTTCTTCCACTTCTTCTTTCTTTGTTATTACCATTATAAATTAATAAATACAATATATTATATATAAATTTATGTTATTATAAACATGGTACAACCATATTTTAGTATTCTATCCATCCTTTTAATGACATGTCACCATACGTGTGTACGTACGACATACCATCTCCACGTCGTGGTGAAATTTTTATTCAAAACATTATTATATAAATGGGTATAAAAATGATGTGTAATTCATGTAGATAATAAATATAACATGATAATAAATATTTATATATGATATAAAATCCAATTAAATATTATTTTAATATTAAAAAAATGATATTGTTTCTCGTGCGTACGTACGAACTACGGTCTCCACGAACGCGATGAGATTCATTCTCAATCGTATCCATTCAAGTATAATTATCATTTGATGATTAATAATAGTATCTAAGGACTTGATATCATTCAGGATATGATTAAGATACAACCAATCCAGGAAAAACATGACTTATGTAACAAAACATATAAAATAAAACGAGTAAGATAACACCCGAAACAACGATAATACTAAGATATCGTTAACAAATCAATGTTAAAAGATAATATATGATATCATATTAATATATATGATTATTTTATAATTTAATAAAAATTATTTCACAATTATACAGGAGGATAACCTACCCCAACCACAGAAAATTACAAGGTAAGGGTTATTTCACAATCTCTTCATTATCCGAGTTTGTTTATAGGTAATTATCTACTGGGAACCCTTTATCATCCACATCCATGTTTCTTAAAATGTATTTCAAAACATTCATGCTATTTTACAAAATATGGGTTAAAGTCATTTATACCCTTGTTTGACTTTTTATAAGAGGTTTATAAAGGAATCTTTCTGTCGTTTTCCAAACAAGGTCCTTTTTAACCTTTTCGACAGAGTTAAGGTAAGATTTTTTTTAACTTATATGGTGGGTGCGACTATTTTCCACCGTTATAAAATCTTCGAAGATTCCCTTACAATATTATAAGAAAATTTTCAAAGTAAATATTTTATTTTATAATTATGTGACTTTTAAATGAATTAAAAAAAGGATATTTCTCTCAAATAGTGTTGATTTCATCTATGTCAACATCATTTGATGGATTTAAAGCTTATTTGAAGTTGATTTATTATGATACAAAACTTCCATATTGTATTGAAGGTTTTGTGATTTGTTTGACTATGGATGTGTTATTTCTGTACCATTTATGGTTTATGGAGAAAGTGTTGACATTTCATATGCTAGTTTTATTAAGAATGTTTATGTTATGATTAAACCTGTTCATATGAGGAATGAATTGGACTTAATATGTGACGGGTGGAGCCCGCTATAACTCCTAGATGCATTGGTAGGTCTCATGATACAAACTAGTGTCTTCGAACAAGGCCTTGACAAAATATTATTTGTAGTCTTGGCATGAGGCCTTGGATATGTGGTTATGATAGTCTAGCATTATGCATTCCATCATTATGAAAGTGGTTATTGATATTGCATGTGATTATTCGATTAGTAGAATATCAATGTGAATGAGTAAATGAAATTATTTCATTTTATTTTTTCCATACTATGTTCAAGTTTAAGTTTAAAAGTCTTTTGTTTTAGTTATACATTGACTTAAATGTTTGTTCTTATTTAAGAATGTTTTTGCTATATTGTTATCCTTACTGGGCATTTGAGCTCACCCCTTTTCTATGTTTTATTTTTCCCAGGATGTGAAGAATTAATTTATGAATGACCCGCAGGGATTGTATGAGGGGATAAGAGTGTGGACTATGGAGACTATGTTGTTGTAGTTTTCATTTTTTTGATGTATTCTAAAACGTTATGAACATATTTAGTGTTTCCGAGGCTACTAAACTAATCGGTTTTTCAAGAATTGATCTTTCTTGTGATCATGCCAATGTTATAAAATAATGCTTCGACTCTGGGTAACTGGGGTTGGGGTATTACATTTGGTATCAGAGGATGTTTAGTACAAACCATGGAAGCTAGATTTAAATAAACTTTGATTAGAGCACATAGATTTAAGATGGACTTTGAGAATTATTATAGAAGAACTTCCTATAATTTTGGTATTGTAGAGATTTTGTGTGTTTTTGAAGCAATACATCCTTGTCTAGATACGAGCAGGTAGAGGCGGCTCTGACACATATGTACCTAGGGGTAAAACTTGAAAACACTGCTTTGAGCTTGACTCGAATGGGAACTGGTGCACGAAAACAGGCCTTGCTTCACTCTTGGTTACGACACTCCTGGGGGATATGCTTAGGATAACTCTCATTTTCTTTACAAATCATTATGAAGGGTTTATGAGTATATACTTCCTCAAAGAAAAGATTTTTTATGATTATGGATTATATCCATAAATAGTTCAATTTATGTTAAGTGTTTTATAAGTATGGAATTATGTATTTTGATTCATAAACTGATCTAGTTTATTCCATTGTTGAGAAATGGCACCTATTGGAAGAAATGGAAACTGTATCAATGCACGCAATCCATGTAGGGATTTCCCTCCTTCTCAAGATAATTATAGTGGAGCGGGTGATACAACTGGTGCTAATCAACTTATCAACATACTAGGACAACTCACTCAGGTTATGAATAATAACCTTACCTGTATGGAGCACCCTGATCCGCAGCGTGGAGGATCAATGTCAGATCGCTTCATGAGGCAAAAAAATAACAACGTTCAATGAGAGTACAAATCCCTTAGTAGTTGAGAAATGGATAAGTTCCCTAGAGAAAATATTTCAGGCTTTGGGAAGTAGTGAAAGAGAAAAATTTATCATGGAAGTTCACCGCCTCACTAGAGATGCTGATCAATGGTTGTCATTGATTCAAAACACATTGGAAGATGATGAAGTATCAAATATGGAATTTAGGGAGTTCAAAGATCTGTTTTTAGAAAAATTCTTTCCTCGTGACCATCGAGCAGATATGGAAAGGCAATTTCTGAGTCTGAGACAAAAGGAGTATGAGAATGTCGCAAAGTATGAGGCTAACTTTACAAGGTTAGAAAGGTATGATGGAGATTATATATGTAACCCAAGAAGTAAGATTTATTTGATGGGTTAAAATGATTTCTCCGTTGGGCATTAGTCTCACAATCCTTCTCGTCGTACGAAGACATTGTCTTATGTGCTATCCAGACAGAGAAGGAATTCTCAAAGTCATATGAATTTAATGAAAAGAAAGAGAAGAAGAGATCTACTGATCAATCTGGGAATGGAAATAAGGGGAAGAAGGGAAAGGTTGAATATCCATCATGCAGTAAATGTGGGAAGAAACAGCCTGGTACTTGCTTAAAATGAACGGGAGACTGTTACATGTGTGGTGAAAAAGGCCACCAACCTCGTGATTGCAAGGGGAAGAAGGAAGCTACCAATGTCCAATACTACAATTTCAGGGATATAGGACATTATGCAAATGAATGTCCTAAGTGTCAGGGGAACTTACCTCAGAAAAATCCAATGGATCAAGGCCAATCTTATGCTATCACTACTTCTGAGATAGAAGCTCTGAAAGACGTGGTGGCAGGTAATTTAATGGTTTCCTCAAGTTTAGAAAATTCATTATTTGATTCTGGATCATCACATTGTTTCATATCTTCCCAGTTTTCTAAGAAAACTAGATATTCCCAATTTGATTTAACAAGGGAGTTTTCAGTTAAAACTCCTAAGGGAAGTATCATTGCAACAACGTTTTGTGAATCAGTCCCCATTAGAGCACATAAATGTTCTTTATCCGCTGATCTCATCGGCATACCTATGATTGAGTTTGATATAATCCTCGGTATTGATTATCTCTCGGACCATGATGCGAAGATTTATTATAAGAAGAAGGAGGTTATGATTTTTGATGATGATGATAAGGAACACCTTATCTTTAGAGCAGAATAGTCACCACCTAATTCTTTTCTAGATCCACCCCCAGTAGCTCAACTAAATTCGATTATTGGGGAGGAAGAGAATGAAATGACTGTGGGTGAGGAACGAAACGTTCAAATAGAGGATGTACCTGTTGTGAAAGAATATGTAGATGTGTTTCCGGAAGATTTACCTGGACATCCTCCAGAACGAGAAGTTGAGTTTTCCATTGATTTAATTCCTGGATCAAGGCCTATATCGAAGAACCCTTATAGAATGGCCACTGTAGAATTAGTTGAACTAAAGAAATAACTAGAGGAATTGAGTAATAAGGGATTTATTCACCCTAGTGCTTCTCCATGGTGATCCCCTGTTCTTTTTGTTAAAAAGAAAGATGGATCTATGAGGTTTTGTATCGACTACAGGGAGATCAATGCTATAACATTAATGAACAAGTATCCCCTACCTCGCATTGATAATTTATTTGACCAACTACATGGAGCTCAATACTTTTCCAAGATTGACCTTCGATCTGGATACCATCAGTTGTGTGTGAAGAAGGATGATATTCTGAATACAGCATTTCGAACTAGGTACATGCATTACGAGTTTACAGTAACGCCTTTTGGATTGACTAATGCACCCTATGTATTCATGGATCTGATGAATAGAGTTTTCAAGGAATATCTCGATGAATTTGTGGTGGTATTTATTGATGATATCTTTGTATACTCTAAAATCTATGAAGATCATGAAAATCACTTGCGCATTATCCTGAAGACTCTGAGAAGACATGAATTATATGGGATTTTTAGCAAGTGTGAATTCTGGCTTCAAGAGATTTCTTTTCTTGGCCATATTGTCTCTAACGATGGAATCTCTATTGATCCTTCTAAGACCAAGGAAATCCAGGAATGGCCAGCACCGACGAGTATAACTGAGGTACATAGTTTTATTGGTTTGGCAGGTTATTATTGACGTTTCATCCAGAATTTTTCTCGGTTGACTAACCCATTAACAAAGATCACACGTAAATGGGATAAATTTGTTTGGACAAAAGAGTGTGAAGAATGTTTCGAATAACTGAAGAGAAGATTAGTCAATGCTCCTATATTTACTCTACCATTAGGGAATGATGGGTTCGTTATTTATATTCATGCATTGAAGAAAGGACTTGGTTGTGTCCTTATGAAGAATGATAGGGTTATTGCCTATGCATCACGACAATTGAAAAATAATGAACAAAACTATCCTACTCATGATCTCGAGTTAGCAACTGTGATCTTTGCTTTGATGATATGGAGGCACTACCTCTATGGTCAAAAATGTTATATTTATACTGATCATAAGAGTTTGAAGTATATTTTCTCACAAAAAGAACTCAACGTTAGGCAAAAGAGATGGCTTGAATTACTCATGGATTATGATTGTACGATATAATACCACCCGGGGAAGGCAAATAAGGTGGCCGATTCATTGAGCAGAAAATATCATGGAGTTTTGAACATGATGAGAATTGAATGGGATCCAATATTCAGGGATCTAGTGAATATGGACATGGGAATAACTAGGGAAGGTGAAACATGAATTCTTTTTCAAATGGTTTCCAAATCATCTTTACTAGAAATTATTAAGAGTTCTTATACCGATGATGAAGAATTTCAAAAGAAGATTAAATATGTGAATGATGGGAGATTGAGAGACTTTGTGTATGAATATGGAATTATGAAATTAGGGAAGAGACTTTGTGTTCTCGATATAGCTGATCTAAAAAGGGAATTGATGGATGATGCTCATAGTTCCAATTTTTTTATACACCCTGGGAGCACCAAAATGTATAGAGACTTGAAGGAACATTTTTGGTGGGACAACATGAAGAGGGAGATTATTGATTTTGTGTCAAGATGTATGGTTTTTCAACCAGTGAAAGCTGGAAGGCAATAGCCTGGAGGAGTCATGCAACCTCTTCCCATACCGGAGTGAAAATGTGACAATATTATGATGGACTTTTTCATGGGACTACCAGAGACTCCTAGAAAGAAAGATGCAATATAGGTTATTGTTGATCGTCTTACCATGTCAGAACATTTTATTGCTATAAGAGAAGATCTACCATTGGAACATCTAGAAAGACTATATATTGATGAAGTTGTGAGACTTCATGGAGTACCCCTATCGACTGTTTCTGATTGTGATCCCCATTTTACTTCAAGATTCTGAAAAAGTCTTCATAAATCCTTAGATACTGAACTTCATTTGAGCACTGCCTACCACCCTCAAACATATGTACAATCAGAACGAACTATTCAAACCTTAGAAGACATGTTGAGATCCTGCTCACATGACTTTCAGGGTATGTGGGATCAATATTTACCTCTGGTATAATATTCCTATAACAATAGCTTACATTCGAGTATTCTGATGGCACCATATGAAGCGTTATATAGAAAGAGATGTCTCACACCAACCTATTGGGATGATGTTGGTGAAAGAAAACTTGTAGGCCCAGAACTGGTGGAGGAAACGATGGAAAAGGTGAAGGTAATCCAAAACCATATCGAAGCAGCTCAAAGTAGGCAGAAGAGCTATGCTGATAATCGAAGGAAGGATTTTGAATTTCAAGTCGGTGATCATGTTTTCCTGAAGGTATATCCATGGAAGGGAGTCATAAGTTTTGGTATGAATGGTAAATTGACTCCCAGTTACATCGTACCTTTAGAAATTATAGAATGAATTGGGGTTGTAGCTTACCGATTGGCAATGCCGCCAAGTCACTCCAAAGTTCACGATGTGTTCAACGTATCTCTGTTGAGAAAATACATGCCTGAACCAACGCATGTACTCACCTATGAGGAATTAGAACTGGAAACTGATATGTCTTATTGCGAAGATCCTTCCAAGATTCTTGAATTGAGAGAACAAGTACTGAGAAACCGGATGACTCGTCTGGTAAAAATCTTGTGGAGAAACCATAAGATGGAAGAGGCAATGTGAGGAACCCGAGGAACTTACGATGAAAAACCACCCAAGTCTTTTCATGTAGTAGTATTCTAGAAATTTCTAGGACAAAATTATTTGACAGAGGTGAGAATGTAACACCCCAATCTTCTACGGTACACTTCTCTTGGAATAATGCGATAGCGTGTGTTGTACGCAACATCGAGTTCTAACACACCACAACCAATCAAACTAGCTGTTATGAATAGTAATACCTATGTTTTAAAATTTTATAAATTTTATTTGTCAAAATGGAATTCAATTTTGGATTCGGAATATTGAATTTAGCCTTGGGTGAAATTTTGGAACTTTTCGGATAACATTTACTTTTTGATGAATAGTGAAAATTACTAAATTTTAATTTAAAACAACTTTTTAATCGAAATAATTTATATTGATAAATTATGAATTTGAGTGGTTTTAAAGTATATTTAGAATATATTTTTACAATTTAATACAATTTTGGTCATTGTACATAATTTTACAATTAAACAAGACATAAAGAGATATCAATCTTTTGATAGTTATTATCTCTCTTAAAAACCCGCTTTTTGTTTTAACAACGGGAATTAATTTTAAATTAATTTCATCCAATTATGAGTTTTGAATTTGGAAAAATGGATTCCATATTTGGAATTAGGATTTTCAAATTTTGTAAATAGGTAACTTTTATTTTTAGACATTTTGAATAATTACTTCGGTAAATATTTTATTTACCATGGTTAAAGGGTAAATCCGGAAAATAAGGGTTAAAAAAATAATATTATAATAATAAGCAATTACCCTAAAATATGTCTTAATCTTATTAGATGATACATATTCGACCATAGGCATATTTGGGTCGATTTTTGGACCCCATGGAGCCACTTGTTAGTGATAATGACACTTTATATTAATTAAGTTAAAATAAATACAAAAATGCAAAAGCATATATCTTTAAGAAAAACATTTTTTACATAAGGTTATATATGTTGTATTTTAGATTATAAATATTAATTAGAAATATAAAAGGATTTCCTACATAATTATATTTTATTGATAATATTTAGACAATAAATAATTTAATTTATTTATGACACAATGATGATGCAGTAATTACCATAATAGTGAAAAATTAAAATAATTGATATTATAAATACCCAAATAAATATAATTTGAGACTTTTTATGAATTACACTAATTTTCTAGGTTAATATGACATGTTAGTAATGATTTAATTAACTTTATTCGAAGTAATCATTCTGTTATGATTTTCACAAAAATCAATTTTCCAAATAGTGTCAAAATTGACATAAAAGAGTTTTTAAAAAAAATATTATATTATTAATTGATATTCAATTCCTAAAAATCTAGGGTTCGACCAATAGACTTATATCATGATAGGTGTATCATTAATAGACCACATGGTGTTCTCTCAGATTTATATAGTAGTTTTATTAACCATATAATATAAAAATTCAAAGAGTCATTGTAAAAGTGAAACTAATTAACTATGAGTTAATACTTAAAGATAAGGTTAATATAATGACCCAAACCTCTCTAAATTCTATTGTATGAAGGGTTTTCGACCCATCCCTACCTTAACCTTTAAATAATACACTTTGGAGCCATTAGAAACCTAATATGTATTTATTATAAAATAATATTTCTAGCTTTTCCAAAGGTGCCCCTCACCCCTCTTATAAAAGGGAACCCCCCTTCTCACTAATTCACACATTAAAAGCCTTTTGGTTCGGCCAAACTCTGCCCAAATACTGTATCAACTTCTCTAACTTCATCCTAGAGGCCTTCCTTGAGTCATAAAGCCAACCTAACGAGCCCTTTTGATCAAATCAAAAGGAAGAACCCGAAGAAGAGGTAATGATTTCACAACCCTTTTTCAAGTTCCTTTCTTCGTCCACTTATTCTTTCCTTGTTGTTACCATTAAAAAATAATAACTCCAGTATATAATATATATTTTGATGTTATTATAAACATGGTACAACCATATTTCTGTATTCTATCCATCCTTTGAATGACATGTCACCATATGTGCGTACGTACGACATACCGTCTCCACGTCGTGGTGTAATTGTTATTCAAAACATTATTATTTGAATGCGTATAATAATGATGTGTAATTAATTTAGATAATAAATATTACATGATAATGAATCTTTATATATGATATACCATCCAATTAAATATTATTTTAATATCAAAATAATGATATTGTCGCTCCTGCGTACGTACGGACGACCATCTCCACGAACGCGATGAGATTCATTCTCCATCGTATCCATTCAAGTCTAATTCTCATTTGATGATTTATAACAGTATCTAAGGACTTGATATCATTATTTATATGATTAAGATACAACCTATCCATGACAAACATGTCTTACATAACAACACATATAAAAGAAAATGAGTAAGTTAACACCCGAAACAACGATAATAATAAGATATTATTAACAAATCAATGTTAAAAGATCATATATGATATCATATTAATATATATGATTCTTGTATAATTTAATAAATATTATTTCACCATTATAAAGGAGGTTAACCTACCCTAACCAACTAAAATTACAAGGTAAGGGTTATTTCACAATCACTTCATTATCCGAGGTTGTTTATACGTAATTATCTACTAGGACCCCTATATCATCCACATACATGTTTCTTAAAAATGTATTTCAAAACATTCTTTATAGTTTACAGAGTATGGGTTAATGTCATTTATACCCTTGTTTTACTTTTTATAAGATGTTTTTAAAGGAATCTTTGAGTTGTTTTCCAAACAAGGTCCTTTTTAACCTTTTTGACAGAGTTAAAGTAAGAATGTTTTTTAACTTATACGGCGGGTGCAGCTATTTTTCGCCATTATAAAATCTTCAAAGCTTACCTTACAAGATTATAACAAAATTTTCAAAGTAAACGTTCTGTTTCATAATTATTTGACTTTTAAACGAATTCAAAAAATGGATATTTCTCTAAAATAGTTTTGATTTCATCTATGTCAACATCCTTTGATGTATTTAAAGCTTATTTGAAGTTGATTTATTATGATACAAAACTTCCATATTGTATTTAAGGTTTTGTGATTTTTTTTATTGTGGATGTGTTATTTATATACCATTCATGGTTTATGGAGAAAGTATTGATATTTCATATGCTAATTTTAATACGAATGTTTATGTTATGTTTAAACCTGTTCATATGAGGAATGCATTGGACTTAATATGTGACGGGTGGAGCCCGCTATAGCTCCTAGATGCATCGGTAGGTCGCATGAGACAAACTAGTGTCTTGGAACAAGGCCTTGAAAAAATCTTATTTTTAGTCTTGGCACGAGGCCTTGGCTATGTCGTTATGATAGTATGGAATTATGCATTCCATCATTATGAAAGTGGTTATTGATATTGCATGTGATTATTCGATTAGTAGAATATCAATGTGAATAAATAAATGGCATTATTTAATTTTATTTTTTCCATACTATGTTGAAGTTAATGTTTAAAATGATTTTTTAGTTATACATTTCTTTAAATGTTTGTTCTTATTTATGAATGTTTCCGCTATATTGTTATCCTTACTGGGCATTTGAGCTCACCCCTTTTCTATGTTTTATTTTTCCCAGGATGTGAAGAAGTAATTTATGAATGACCTTCAAGGATTGTATGAGGGGATAAGAGTGTGAACTATGGAGACTATGTTGTTGTAGTTTTCATTTTAACGATGGAATGTAAAAAATTATGAACGTATCTAGTGTTTCTAAGGATACTAATCTAATCAGTCTTTCGAGACTTGATTTTTTGTGTGATCATGAAAATGTTATGAAATAATGCACCGACTCTGGGTAGCTGGGGTCGGGGTGTTACACCCTGACCCAAGTTACCCAGAGTCGGTGCATTATTTTAATCCACTGGCATGATTACAAGGAATCAAGTCTCGAAGGACCGGTCACGTTAGCAGTCTTGGAAAATATATTACATACATGAATGTTACATTACACTTCATAACATACAAAACAACAAAATAATCCTTTATGAACACCATTATTCCCTTGTCTTAACCCTACATATCAATAAAAATACACTTCTTGTAATCCCGGGAAAAATAAAACATAGAAAGGGGTGAGCTCAGATGCTCAGTAAGGATAATAATACAGAGGAAAGTTTCATAAATAAGCATAAACATATAAGGCAATGTATAACTAAAACAAAAGCCTTTTAAACTTGAACTTCAGCATAATATGGCAGAAATAAGATGAAATAATTCTATTTACTTATTCACATGGACATTCTACTAGTCTAATAATCACATGCAATATCACTAACCACTTTCATAATGATAGAAAACATAATGCTGAACTTTAATTTCATTGTCAAGGCCTTGTGCCAAGACCTAGGGGCTAACTATATCCAGAACCCAACCAGGAGTGCCTCTAATAACTGGACACAAACCCGGAGTGCCTCTAATAACGGGACACCAACCCGGAGTGCCTCTAATAACCGGACACCAACCCGGAGTGCCTCTAATAACCGGACACCAACCCAGAGTGCCTCTAATAACGGGACACCAACCCGGATTGCCTCTAATAACCAGACACCAACCCGGAGGGTCTCCTGTAACTGAACCGCAACCCGGAACATACTAGTCTGACACATTCATCTTAATAATAATATGAAATATAACGTAAACATTCGTATTAAAACTAGCATATGAAATTCCAAAACATTAATCATAAACCATTAATGGAATAAAAATTACTCATCCATAGTCAAACATATCACAAAACCTTAAATACAATATCGATGATTTGTATCATAATAAATCAACTTCAAACAAGTGTAAAATTTATCAAAGTATGTTTACATAGATGATATAAAAACTATTTGAGAGAAATATCTCTTTTTTTCAAATCATATAAAAGTCACATAATTATAAAAGAAAACATTTACATTGAAAATATTCCTATAAGCTTGTAAGGTAAGCTTTCAAAGATTTTATAATGGTAGAAAATACCCGCACCCTCCGTATAAGTTAAAAAAATACAATCTTACATTAATTCTGTTGAAAAGGTAAAAAATGTCCTTGTTTGGAAAACAACAGAAATATTCCTTTATAAACCTCTTATAAAAAGTCAAAAAAGGGTATAAATAACTTTGAGACATATTCAGTAAAATAACAAGAATTTTTTGAAATACATTTTTAAGAAACATGGATGCAGATGATAAAGAGGTCCCAGTAGATAATTACGTATAAACAACCTTGGATAATGAAGAGATTGTGAAATTACCCTTACCAATTTGGTAACTTACGAAACATACACCCCATGAAAGAGGTATTATAAAATGAATATGTAAATACACATAAATTAAAATGTATTACACAAAGAATACAATTATGGGATGTACATACACCACACCTAAGGTAATAGGGGAAACATGGCATAAATCTCACGAAAATAAGGAGTGAGATGAAAACTTCTTACCTTGTGCCCGACTTGACCCGTTCGTTCTTTAACATACTTTAATTTGGGTAACATCCTTTGGTTTGAACCAAAAGGACTCCATAAAGTGCCTTTTGCCTAAGGTAAGTCTTCTAGGAGGATGAGAGGGATGTAGGGAGCTTAATTTGGTAGAGTTTGGACGATCCTAATGGCTTGAGATGTGTGAGGAATTGGTTAGATGTGGTCTTTTTTTATAAGGGGGGGGAGGGGCTCTTTAGGAAAGTGTGGAAATTTTATTTTATTATATAATGACATTAGGTTTCTAAAGGTCCAAAAATCATTAAAGTCGAAGATATGATGACTCATGGTCTAAATAAATTCATAAAATAAGAATTGGACATGTTTTGGATATTATTTTAATAATTATAATCTAATTTATTTAAATTATTTATTAATGATGAAAATACTACATAATTATATTGTCCTTAATAATTTAATTTATTCTTTGTCTAAAATTTTAAAAAAAATACCATGATATAGGAAATCTATTAATCTTTCCAATGAATATTTATAGTCAAAAATATTACTTATATAACACCATATAAAAATTAATTACTAAAAGGATTTTGTTTATGACAATTTTGCCTTTACATTAAATTAATGAATCTAAATTGTCATTATCATTCATAAGTGGCTCCATGGGGTACAACAATCAACCCAAAGATGCACATGGTCGACCATTACTCATTAAATAAGGTTAGGACATGTGTTAAGGTAATTTTTAATAATTACAATATTCTTTTTACCTTGAATTACCCTATTTACCTTTAATCGCGGTAAATAAAAGTAAAAAGTTACTATTCACTAAATATTATTTTTTTCTTGTTGAACCAAATTTTACTCCTTGATATTAACAGTGTCTCTCAGATTTTCAAAATTCAACTCAAATAAGCGGTAAAATTAAGTTTTATGAAAATTTTTAAATTCTCTTAGGAGGTGGGTAAAAGACATTGAAAAGTTCAATAAAATTTTTGTATATCTAAAATTATTATAAACAGACTCCAATGAATTAAAATGAAATTATATAAGTATTTTGTACCTATTTTGACATAAATTAATTTAAATTAAATAAATAATTATTTAAATATAAAAATCGGGTTTTACCAATAACTCAGTGTTTTTCACAATTCGTGAAAAATTGATGTTTCTCAGAAAAATACCAAAAATTCGGCATAAGCTATATTTGATATTATGAATTCAAAAATGATGTCTATTTTAAAAAATTTAAAACAAATTAGTTGCATTAATTAATTTAAAAATTACTTCCTGTTGTCAAAACAAATAGCTTGTTTTTAAGAAATAATAACTATCAAAAGGTTGACACTTGTTTATGTCTGGTTAAAATGTGAAATTACGTCCAATGAACAAAATTGTATTAAATGGTAAAAATATATTCTAAATATACCTTAAAACCACTCATATTCATAATTTATCACTATTAATTATTTTGATTAAAAAAATTGTTTTTAATTAAAATTTAGAAATTTTCACTATTCATCAAAATAAAAAATTTACCCGAAAAACACCAAAATTTCACTCTAAGCTAATTTAAATATTACGAATCCATAAATGAAGTCCATTTTGAATGATAAAATTTATAAAATTTCAAATAGTGGGTATTATTATTCATAACGGTTAGTTTGATTGGTTGTGGTGTGTTATAACTCGAAGTTGTGTACAACACACGCTAATGTATTATTCAAAGTGAAGCGTACCATGGAAGCTTGAGGTGTTATAGAAATTATGGCCTATACCAGTCGAGTCATGCCATTTGAAGCCCAATTTTTAGAATTTAGGAGGGAGGTAGCATAATTGGGTTTCACCATTAAACAACCCCAAGCCTAGTTTTAAAATTTTAATCTCGAACAAAATCTCTTATAGGTGATGTTCAAGTTAGTATAGATTACCATTCGGTAAATGTTATCTGAGCCACCCCATGAAACTACTACTGTCACAGACCTTACAATTAGGTCACCCACATGTGTAATAATGGGTTACATGTCAAATCCTTAGTTACTTAAAGTGTAATTCGATTAATATAAATATTTTTTTAATTCTTTAAATTCAATTTTAAAGAATAATTTTTCTCAATAAAATACATGTTTAAGTAAGATGAATCTGATAAATAGATTATTGGATGTAAATAAAATATAATTGTAATTTTTTAGAAATTATAAATAGTTTTTTTAATAAAATCCTCTATTATGGAAAATATTTTAAATAGTATTTTAAAACAATCTTATATCAATAGGAATTATCAAATAATTTCATATTGGCCTAGAAATTCTTTATAAGTGTGAAAATTTGAATATGTCTTAAAACTTGTTATTTTTCAATAAATAAGTATATTTATATTGAAAAGTTATTTTTTTTATTTTAAAAAAAAAATTAATAAAATAAATATTATATTTAAACTCAGAACATCTAAATTAAGTTAAGTTATTTTTTGAGAATTTTATAAAATACATTATTTTTTTAACTGCAATATTTGGAAAATTTTAAACCATTCATCTACTTTTATGATAAATACCAACCCATTTGATCTTCACACTTCACTCAAAATCCATACTCCATGATTTTATAGTGATATTTCCACCCAATGAGTACCCTGAGGTGTTTTTATGTCCCCAAGGTTCCTTATTTATGTTTTAGGAACAACTCTTCATGGTAAGGGAAATCTACACTTATCTTCTCCATTCAGGTTCCCTTTTTTGTGGTATGTCTTACTATTGATAAACAATTATTTTTTTGTATAATTTTTGATATCCCATTATTATTATAATATTCATTTATCTATGGGATAAACTCATTACCTCTCATTTTTTACTTTCCTTAATGCATGTTTTATAACCATCATTTCGTAGAATTTATTCCTCAAATATCTCTTTTTACATGAGAAATTCTCTTTTATTTTTAATTTTAATACCCAAAACTCTCATTTTTAATGTGTATTTAAATATATATATATATATAAATTATTTATTGGTTTTTTTATTTACATATATAAAAACCACTTTCTATTTTCATGGGATAAGAATGATGTAATGATAATTCCTTTAAGAACTTTTGTACACCATGATAATAAACCCTTTATTTATTCTACACAGATTATTAATGGAATGAATTATTATGAAATATAGGGATCACAATAAATTAATATATATTAAAGATGTTCCCTGATAGCACTCCAATGTATTGGGTAATTAATCTAATATCTAGAGATGACAAATTTTATAACACCATGGTGAATAACCTTGGTAAATCTCATTTTTTTATATGATTATGAATGTATAATTTTTATGTTGTATCCACATTTCCATGATAAGATTCATATTAATTTTATTATTATACACCTCATTTTCTCTTGATTATACAATATTGTTATTACCCATGTTCTTTTTGCTATGCCTCATGATCACATGAAACATATATCCCATTATTATTCCTTTACTGGGATTCATGATCACTCCATTAATTTTATGTATGTCCCTGGGATATGAGATATTGTAAAAGTAACATAGGATGAACCAATGAAGACATATTTTAAGTGCATTTAGAATAATTGTTTTATGTTTTCTTTTATTATGTTCCTTGTTTAGAAGAAACTGAACATTAAAATACATTGCATTTTTTTCCATATAATGAAAAAGTTATGTAATAAAAAGTGGGATTCTATACTAGAGGTGGCATGACATGTTATTTTCTTTATTTCTTCAAAATCACATTACTATATTTCAACTATTAAATTAAATGTTTCATTAGAAAACATGACATGTGAATAATACTATGAATAGTCCTTTTTGTGTACAACCTCCTTAAATGACATATATACATGCATGGCATGTCATGTCATACATAATTTGTTGTTTCATGATTTAATCCATGTAGTTAGTGAAACATTTATGACTATATGGAACACCTTGTTTATAAATGGTATATACCTTTGGTGATGCCTATGAAGCACATGATATGTATGAAAAACATACATTTTGTGTATCTTTATAATTACATGACAATAATTAATTAAAAAATTTAATATTACACATGACTCACCAAAATACTCAGTGTGTAATACTTATGGTAAAATCTATCACATAGTTTATATATATGGCTATATTTCACGTAGTTTTGTTTCTTTAATTATTTTTATCCATGTTTTTACTTGCATTACATGCTAAAATACATAGTGTGTATTTTTCACATGGGTCATTACATGTTATATGATGTGTACATTCCACTACATGTCATGTATTTTTCATATTGTTGTGGTTATTGGATGATAGTAATTATGTGACATGTAATTATTACAATTCATGTACATTTACCACACAATATTTATGATTCCCATAGGTATAAATGATATGGGGCTACACAACATGAACACTATCTACAAGTCATGTACCCATCTCAGACAACATTCCAACAAGAAATCAATACATGACATGTAATGACACATCATGCTAAAACCCCACATGACA
This sequence comes from Viscum album, assembly GCA_963277665.1. Classification (NCBI taxonomy): domain Eukaryota; kingdom Viridiplantae; phylum Streptophyta; class Magnoliopsida; order Santalales; family Viscaceae; genus Viscum; species Viscum album. The sequence goes on from OY728131.1 coordinate 565,735,750, forward strand.
TATCTTGGTTTACATGGATCTGACTTGTGTTCTTGATCACGTGTACATCAAATATACATTTCTTTTACATATTATGTATCCATGTCATGTTTCTTGAATATTTAACACATTTGGGAGCAATATTTGATAATTAGTTTTCTATTCTTGGCCTATTCTTGGTCTTATTAAATCTAATGATCATGATATCTAGAATTTTAGATTAATGAATAAAAATATCAAATGAAAAAACTAAAATAATAAATTTATAATTAAAAGATAATTAATAAATTATTATAAATTATTAAGCTAATGCTTTGATACCACTTGAATGCTTCATGGTTCAAGGAAAGAGGTTGAGACCATCCCTAATAACGATTTTCTTCATTTTTATTGGATTAGTCCTCAAAACTAGATGATAGAAACCCTAGAATATTTAAAAATAGGATCTTAACACATATAATTCATGATTAATTTATGAATAGGTATTACCTCATATTGGTATTTCTTTATTAATTAATGAATTTGATTGAAATTCTTGTCATAAAGTCGTTGCAATGAAGTATCAAAAGAATAATCCCTCTAGTGGTACCCACACATGATCTATGAATCTCAAAACACCACTAATGGATCTCTGGGTCCTAGCACAAAGTTATCAATCATCTTTCATCATTCACCATTACTCGCAACATGAATCCAATTGTTCATGAAGGATTCTTATTTATTCTCTCAATCATGAGATATAGGTGGAGGGTGGATGTCTATAATTATTGAGATTTTTCTTCATAGAATTCACTTTGGTATTGATAGAAACTACTATAAAGAAATGTCTTTCCCAAGAGTTATTTTTTCATATAAATGATGTAAGATGGATTACATATTTCTATTTAGAGAATTAGTTATTAAACATAGTCTCTTAAATAATATATCATTTATATATAACCCATTTCCAAATAATAATAACAATAATATTTTTATGGAATGTGATAACTTGTGCATTATTTAAATATAATTTTTCTTAAATAAATAAATTAATATTTATTTCAGTTAAATTAAATAAACTCTATCTTTCTCATCTAGGCCCTTAACTTGATCCCTTAATCCACTTGGAATTTATCAAATATTGAATAAAAAATATTTATATAAAGAAATAAATATTAATCTATTATTCAATTAAGAAATAAATTAATAATATATTCACAATCTGGTGAATAAATATTTATTTAATACTCATCATAAATATATTTTTAACTGAAATAAATGATGATTGAATTTATACAATTGATATAACATGAATAATTATTATTCCTTGGTCTGGAGAATAAAATGTATTCTTTGTTAAATTCAAAGATAATTTAAAAAATAAATTGGATACACTTAGTTTGTGGAACTCTTGGCCACATTCTTAGTGGTATTAGTTTTCCTAGACTGAATTCCAATAATAATGTCTAATAATACTTCAAGGAAACCAAAGAGAAATATGTTAATATTATAATGAAAACAACCTCATATGAATACTTAATGTGTAATATAATTTTTTTCTCCCAATATCTCATGAAGAAGGTTTCATACTTATATAATAAACGTATACGTTTCAATATATTTCTTTTGATCTCTAAAATGGACTTATAAATAAACATTTTTAGTAATGGACTTAATTAAATAGTTTTATTTATATCAAAGGGTCTAAGATATCATCTTCCACATGGGATGGGATAAATACTTTCACAAATTATTCAATCAATGTCATATAGATTAAGATTCACCCAGTGTATCCTATTTCTCGATCATAAAGAATTTTTGATAATGCATCAATATACATGGTTTAGGATATACAATAATTATTATATCATTTATAAGGACCGATACACTTGTTTTCATATATGAATATCTAATGACACATAAAACATGTAAAATTAATATTAGAAGGTCTATTCTCACAACATACTATATTGAAGATTACCAAGTAAAAAATTCATAAGAAGAAGTCTCAATGATTATGAGTCTCTGAAATTTTATGGTCAAACATAATTTGTGCCCTTTTAGATAAATGTCATCCAAACAAAGAACATATTTTATAATTTTATTATAACAATTTACAGTTCTTATTATTGTACGTATCTTCTATAACCTATCGACATGAGAAATATCATAAGGTAATTATTACACTAATGTTTGAAAAAAGATCAATCATCATATAATATAATATTTATTAATATTTATATATTTATGGTAATCAAAAGTATAAGTTTATCTTTTTATAGAGCACCCATTATAATATAAAGGACATGGAAAATAAAAACTTACCCATATATTATGCATGTACATTCTTACTTGTACTCCGTAAGGATGGATTAGAGATTTGGGCCGGCTGAAAGGTTATTAGAGTTCTGGTGAAAAGATGCATCTTATGCTACACCTATGATAGTATTCCTATTCTATAATTGATCTAAACCCCCTTAATGTTGTTGACCTAATATCATAACCTAGTATTCATAAGAATACTAACTCTAAATACCGTTTATAGGAAAAACCCAATATGATACCACTATGACATGACCCAACCAATTAAGGCCTCTTGTGGGAGAGTAGTAAGCAGAGTGTGCCACCCTAAGCCCATCTCCAATAGTCCATGGGTTAGTAAGTAGAACTCAATATATATATCACACAACATGGGAGTATTAAATCTATATCTACCTATAAAAAATCTATTTTTAATTCATAAGATAACTAGAATAATAAGACTGATAAGTTAAATTTTTGTTAGATAATACAAAAGGAACAAAAATCATGGTGGACTGAAGTGATGGAGACCTAGGTAATATACCTTGAAAATAAGATTAAAATCCATATGGAGACATCTCTTACTAAAATATAAATCAATCAGCTCACCGAGAACCCCTTTTCTTGATAATGCATCTGCCAAAAAGTTTCATTCTCTATAAGTATGAAGATCCATCAAACCATGATCTAGAAGTCTCCTCCCCTTCCTTATTAAATAGGTCAAATTCTGAGGTGTATGGTTATTGCATTGAAGCAACCTTATATAAAATTTAGAGTCTTTTTACACTTCCTTGAACATGATGTTGTATATCTCGTGTATTTGTATCCCACTAATAAAATCTATTAATTTATTTCCAAGAGAGTTACCTGCACCATAATAATCACTAAAACCCAAAATGACAAATCCTCTATCATCCCTAACCATCCCATCACCTTTCATGGATCCAGTGAAACAAGAACCATCCATATTCAAATTCATCCCAATAAATGGAGGATTCCAGCATACCCACACACCCCTGCTGATCATTTTATACCTTACTACCAATAAGACCACCCATAGAATGAGATTCACGATAGATGGGGAGACATGAATGTGGGATCAAAGGCTACCCAACTCTGCCACCATTGTTTAGATCGAAATTTTTATGATAGCTTGTGAATATGGGAAACCATATATATCTTTGTTAAATTCTTCTTAGATAAACCAACAAGCAGTATATAATAAAATGCTCCACACCTTTGCCTCGTCACAATGGAAATCCAATCCTTGATACCAAGACTCAGAAAAATAGACCATATATTCCCCATATCATGTCACTCCAATGAAACTTACAATGTAATACAAAACTCTACATACCATATCACCATGGAAGAATAAGTTCCAAATAGATTCACTACATTATGATGCACAACACCATCACTGGGAGGCTAGTGAAACACCATTCTTAAAAATATTCTCCCCCATTGGAAGTGCCATGTTCCGCAGCCTCCACATGAGAAAATTCATTTTCAACAGAACCCACTTGCACCATAGGATAGTCATCCAATCATCTTTACCACTCCTTAAATTTAGGAACTCCCAAAGATCCCTTCCTATAAATCACATAGAAGATGAAGAAGTATGAACACATCTATCCAATTCGTTATATAGATAAACATTATAAAAAACAACCCTTAACAGGAGGTCTAGCGTCACTTGGATAATGGTCATAAATCCAATGGCCACTCTGACCGTAATATCTAGAACTAGAAAGATTAGAAAGAATAAATTATTGTCACTCTAATTATATTTATAGAAGCTGATATCACCCTACCCCACCACCCATCTAACCTTATCCTCCAAAACCTCCAGACAGTCTACCATGGTTCTAACAAGCTTTAATAAATTCCTCGTGCCGAAGGACCAATCCTTCCAGCTTCCACCATACCTGTTTCTCATAAACCTCACCCAAAGAGACATATATTTGAATATTTTCAATGCCAATTTAGCTTTAATTTCTTTCATGACCTCAAAGATATCATGAATATTGATTCCCCTCTTATCCACTAGCCTTCCCATCCTCTTTAAGATATCTCAATGACACTTTCTAGTATCATATTCATCCCATATAAAACTGGACAATATTTTCTTAAAATGATCAATGGTGCCCCTTAAAACCATGATTATTGATATCACATGCATCTACATTGTTGAAATCACACTATTAATCAATGAAATATGACCCCTGAAAGAAAGAAACACATTTTTCTAGTTGCAAATGTGATTAGTAATTTTGTTTATGATCTCTTCAAACAAGATATTTTTAATTTTACCATTGGTTATGTGAGCACCTAAATAAATTAAAGGTAGCATCATCTCCATCTGGTGAAACTTATTTTGAATGTCCTTATCTTGGTGGGATGGACACTTATTTGAAATATAAACATGGATTTTCCTTATTCTCATTATTTTCCCACCGAGTCTGTCATAAACCTTTATCATTATCCTCCACCCACTTATGGATCTCTTCCATTCATTAATGAAAAAAAGAATATCATCTGTAAACATATAATGGGATTTCCTTCTATCCCCTTCTTATTCCTATATAGGCTAATGGACCCCTCCACAAATATAATTTCATATACCTCGATAATGAACCATGAGGCATGATGAATAGATTAAGAGAAAGGGAGTCATACTACCTAAAATCATGGACCGTTCTGAAGAAACCAAAGTTCCTCCCAATAAAAGATATAAATAACAATGTGGAGGAAAAGCATCTGAAAAACAAATACAGACCATATCTCAAAACCCAAACTTATCATCACTTTAATGATAAATCCTCACTCAGTCTTATCACATGCTTTATCCATATCAACTTTAATAATAATGTTCGATCCGAAGGTATTCTTAACAATATCCTATACCATGTCTTGAGAAATACCAACCTCCTCCTAAATTATCCACCCTTTAATGAAACAATATTTCTCCTATGATACAATTCCTAGCACAAAATATTGATGCCTTCTATTCATGATGATAAATATAATTTTATAAGAAAAGTCACATAATAATATTTGTAATATTTGTAAAATGCCTTAAATAATCTTAACTTTGGCAGTAAGAACCAATCTAGATGCACAAGATACCTTCGAAAGAGCTCCCCTTTAAAAAATTCCGAAATTTACTTCCTAACCTTTCCTCTAATAATATCTCATGTGTCTATGAAGGACCCCAAAAAATCATTTAGACATAGTGCACTGTCTTCATTCGTACTAAACAGATCCTTATTTATATCCTCCCCATAAAACAAATACTCCATCTCATTATTATCATTACCTTCTATGAAGTTGGGGATGCACTTCCAAAACCTATATTCAGTGGAATTAACACTTAAACTAGAATTGAAAGAATCACTGGACTCAGACAACAAGTTCCTAGAATATCCCAGAGCTAAAATCCTTGACACCCTGATATCATTAATGAATAACCCATCAAAGAGTTTTATATTTATTTTCTTTGATTCCCACCTCTCCTTAATGAAAGCATGAAAATATTCTGAATTTCTCTCTCGCTCCTTAAGCTTGGTAGCCCTTGATTTTACTATGAAAACCCTTTCTATTTCAAGAAACATTTTAGAAAAAAAAAAATTTCTTATCACTCAACACTACAAAAGTATCATCACCCTCTGCTATAATCTCTAATCTAATAAATCAGTCTCTTCTTGAATTTTTTACAGTTAATTATTACCATCAATCATACTCCAATTACACTCATGAAGATCAAGCCTCAACCGCTTAAGTCTCTAGGATAATCTAAACGAGGGGATCCCATCAGTTTTCTGGAACCAGGAATCACAAAACAACTAATTTAAACCTTATATTATTTACCATATATGAGAATAAACAAATATTTATTGACCCCATAGCTCACTCTTAACATTAACCACTAGCGGTGAGTGTTCTGATAGAGCTCTAGGTAGATGTATCACCAATGATTGAGGAAAGAAAACCATATATTGGATGTTACATAGATTATGGTCAATACTTACCCATATGTGTCTACTTCCATTATGATTGTTACACTAGGAAATGCGACTTCTCATGAATCCCATATCCAAGAGACCATTTTAGGCCATGAAGGAAATGAAGTCCTTTATGACACTATTGGGATACTCAATTCCACCTTTATTCTCCTTTATGTATGCAATTGTTTTGAATTCACCTGTAAAAAACCATTCAAAATTCCCTACACTGAATCTTCTCATAGACTGCCCTAATACCTTCCTAACAGACTAGTCAAAACTTGTATACACAAAGGAAGAAAAGAACTCCAACCTCCCAACATAAATTTTAGTTGTAATGTGTTGAGGTGAAGCCTGAATCTGGTCCACCTGAAGCCTTTTCTTCTAAAGAACACAAATATTTTATTTAGAAGGGTTTTCAAACAAAGAATCAGAAAACCCAATTCAACTTGATAAATAATTAATACGATGAATAAATTTCTTAATCTCAATAATAACAACAAAAGAAACCCTCAAACGAGGTGATTAATTTAGTATTAAGGCACTTTCCCCCTAAAAACTAATCTTCTAAAGTTAAAAACCATAAAGGATGTCATTTATGTAATGATGTAATGGATTTATATCCAAAATAAGAAGACACATACCTCTCTATGTTGATATAACACACTTCTTTAGCATAAGAACATGTTAATGGAACACTTACCACTAGAGTTGACCATGCCATTTTTCTGAATTCATCTATAGACTGTAGGGAGCCCATGAAATCCTCATAAGAATATATCATCTCTAGAACCACAATCCGTTTGGATGAGTATAAATGGTTCACTGGATGCTCCTGATATAACCCCTTTGAATCCTCACCATCATCTGAAACGGGCGATAAACTCCAACTTCCATCGCTTCCTCCAAATAAACCACCGAAAGACCAAAAGTAGGGTCACTAGATGCCACCAAATACATCATTTTCATCAAAAAATGTTTCATAGAAAAATACCACTCCTAGGATGATCGAACTGCTGAAGGATGATCCCATATGAGCAAAACCTCTGACAACCCCTCAGGTGAAAAATGAAACCCTAAAAATGCCAGAAACATACATGCAGCTCAAAAGCTGTGAGGCCTGTACAAAGCTTGAACCATCAATGACACTTAAGAAAAAAAATTAAATGTAATGGTTGTTTGTGGCGCGTCATTAAAATTTAAAATAATCAAACTATTTATTAACCCGGACTAACAAACTAGATCTTGCTCCTCCGGTGCCGACGCACCCAACACTAAAAATTCCTACCACTTGTTCGATATGGAGCTAAAAAACCTAACCCAATTGAAACATACTTCAAGGGAGACCCCTTCATAGAATATTTAATAGCCCCCTATGAAAAACCCTGTGTCAATTCGACCACTGTAACTCCATTTCTACCAAACTATCTCTTCTACATACAAAAATAATCTGAATGGACCTTACACCAACCCTTAGAAAAACAACTTGGAGGAGCCTAATAAATCACCCTTTTCCACCAAGAAGAACCTTCAATACCCCTAATAAGAACTCGGGATGATAGCTTCACTAACAGGTCCAGTTCAACCCAAATCCTAGGAGTAGACGTCGCCGGAAAACAATTGGTATCCTCATCGAGGCATAGAAAAATACCCATCACATTTCCCACCTATTGAAGCATCACCAAATTCTAAAGAAGAAGAGGAAATCATAGAAATATGACCCAAAAAGCGACAATATTGGACTCCATCCTATGATGTGTGTCCTTGGACCAATGAGATAGAGATAAATTCCAAAAATAGTAATGCCTCCCCTCTCTACTCTAAACCTTTATGAAATCCTCTAAGGAGAAAATATGAACACTGAACTCATACCTAGATAGAACGAAGACTGCAAAAAGCTAAGATAAGCCCCAAGAAGTAATTTTTTTAAATAAATATGTATGAGTTTTATCACTATTGAAATTATCCACCATGGTCCATTTATGATGCTCCGTTGCATCACACATTTCGTACCCAAAAAATTCAATAGCAAGAAATCCATCCACACGATCCGCACACCGAGGTGCCATTGAGATTCTAGGTATCGGTAATGAATTTTCTTAATAATACATTATGATTTATTATGATTTTGATGCTCACAAATAACCTTGTATATTTTACTAATTATTTTACTTTGAGTGCATTTTAGGGAATTAATATTTCTTTATATTTATTCAAAAATTATTTTCAAGATTTTAATTTGAATAGAATATTTACTAAAGTGTTTAGGATGCATTCTCAAACATTCTGAAAAAAATATTCATACCCTAAATGGATAAGAGTAATGTAAGGAATAAACTATATGTTTTTTAGAGAGTGTATGGATTATGATGCCTACATTTGTATTAAACCTTACATTGAAAGAGGTAAGTATGGTATATCAACCCTAAATTCAAAATAGTACGTTTGGTTAATCAGAACCACAATATCAAAAATCTATTGGTTAAAAAAAATTATGTTTGGAATGAACCATATGTTTTTCAAGAGGATAAAGTATGGTTAAAGAAACATACATTTTTAATGAACCTTATGTTTGAGAGAGAAACATATGGATCATAAACCTTACTCTTAAGATCAAACTTATATTTTCAACCTTATGTTCAGAAGATGAACGCTATGTAGTTGAATCCTATGTTTGGAATTTTTTCTATTTGTGAAGGAACCCTATGTTTTCATTTTCAATGTTTTGTATATTTTCGTGATATTTTCACAATTTTGGAAACTGTCTGGATGAAGTTACATGTTGTTTTAAAGATCATATTCGACTGATTTAAAGATTGATATATTTGAATCAAAGAACCATATTCAATGTAGATATTAACTCCCATTATTAATTAATGTTATTATTCACATGGTTTTATTTAAATTTGAATATCTAAGTTTCATTGGGATTCTTTTATGGATCTGGAATTCTGAAGAAATAATTTTTTCTTTATATATTTCATCGGTATATCGTTTTTGTTACAAGATCTTTGCAAGGGACCTATATTTTTATTCCATATACACTATCTTACTCTGGTAAAAATCTATATAGTTCTGTAACAATTTAACATCTCAAAAGTGATTACACTTTAGAGATATAAACGTTCTATCTTGTTCTTCTATAAGTTTGCGACTACTCTATTTTGTTGCTGTTCTTAAATTGACGATCTTATATGAAACTGATATCACTTAAAACATATTATTTCTTCAAGAATATCTTTTTATGAAGAAGAATATCCATCTACTATAAATTATTTCTTCTATAATTATGATGTTCAACCAGTTTCAACAAATCAATCTTTTTTTATTTATTTGATTTTCGACTACTCGTACTTAGTTGTGGTGGCGTATCAGCTTCTCAATCAAATTTGTGGATTACTGGTTCTCTTTTATAGAACCAGAAGACTTTGTTATTAGTATTCTTTGTAAAGGTGTCAAATTCCTGTACTCAATTATGGATTTTGGTCTTGTGATATGAGGACCATTCGTGTGAAATTTACAAATCTCACAAAGATAGTATTTGGTGGAGTTGACTAGGGGATATTTGTTCCCTGATCCACTATAGAAAAATATTTTGTTTATTTATATTTATAGAATATATTTTTTCATATAGAATAACAATTCTGCATATCCACTAAAAATACCAAGGGTTTTGGAAGACATATTTTTGGAAGTTTTTGAAAATATATAATTCACCCCCTCTTGTGTGTTACTTGGTATATTTTGACTTAAAAATTGGTATCAAAGGAGATATTTTGGATAAATATATAGAATGATTAAAGTAAAAGGTCCATAAAAAGATGTAAGTGGATGATCCAAGAGAAGGGATGTCCGTGGTTTAAGCTACTTACTTCAATTGTGAAAATTAATGTTGCTTGAAATCAAGGATGGTTATATATCTAAAAAACTTGGATTAAAATTCTATTCTAAAACCACTTCTCCCTATAAAATTCTTGAGAAACCAAAAACATGGGATGCTGCAATTGAAGCCGAATATCATCTGAATTCAGAAGCTATGAATGTAATTATCAGTGGTCTTGGGCTAGATGAGTTCAATCGAGTTTCACAATGTCCTACTTCTTATAAACTGTGGAAAACTATTGCAGTTGCCTATGAAGGGATAAATAATGTGAGAAATATAAGGTATGATATAACTAAGATGAAATTTGACACATTTAGGATATTTTATGGAGAAAGAAGCACACATATGAATATAAGTCTTAGAAAAATTATCAATAATATTATAGCCCTAAGTGAACATATCAGACAATCTGATAAAGTGTTGAATGTACAAAGAGTACTATCTTTTAAATGGAATGTAATATCTATTTATATTCAACAATCATCACCTATCAAAGAACAGACAATGAAATAAATAACTGGGACATTGATGATGGATGAATATGAAATGAAATCCAATGATGATGATCATATAATAATTGTCAAAAAGGAGAACACTAATCTAAATGTAACATCTCAGAATCCATGTAGAAAAATTAAACAAGAAGACAAAAAGGGGAAGAATTATGATTCAAATGATTCTTAAATAGAAGTAGCTAAGTTAGATAGAAATTTTAGTATGTTTTATAAGAAGAAATAAGGTTTTAGAAAATCCTTCATGAAGGATACAAATGAGTCAAAGGAAGTCAGATGATATCGAGGTAATAATTTAGGTCATATTAGACCTGATTTCCCTCAGCTAAAAGAAGTAAATATAAATCTAAATAAGAGATATCAGAAAAATACAGATTATGAAGATAAAGGTAGAAGAGTAATGAAAGTAATATGGACTATTTCTAGAGACACTAGTAGTTTATCTATATAAAAATCAAAAAATGAAAATTTTAATTTGAAATCCAATATGCATTTCATAGATGAAGAAGAAATGGTATAAACATATTACTCATCCAATTCTGATTCAGATTCTACTAGTTTCTCAAATAGTAAACTAGTTTCCTGCTATTCAAATTTAGAAGATAAATATTATTATTTATTAAAAAAGTACAAATCTTTAAAGAAGATTCATAATTCTATTTTAGGTAAAAGAAATACCTTTTTGAAACAAAATCTAGAGTTAATTTAAAATTTTAACTCATCAAAATCAAACTATATAGATCATGAAAACAAGATCAAAGCTTTAAAAGATAAAGAAGAACTATATATGAGTGTTGATATTGTCTTTACTAGAGGGAAAAAAAATTTAGGTGAAATCTTGGAAAGAATGTTATTAAAATGAAATGATTTGGTATAGGAAGTACGGGTGAGAGATCTAAACTGTACAAGAATTATTTTGTCCCTAATTCAAAAAATGAAACTTGTTATTTTTATGGATTAAAATGTAATGTGACAAATAACTATTATTTGAGAAATAATAAAATTAGTGGTATTAAAAGTGCCTTTATTTAAAAGAGTTTATCTGAATATAATGATATAAGATGTGAAAAAAATCATATCTGTATTCCCGTATCTCTACTAGCTAACACTACTAGACTCATGAAAGTGTGGGTACCAAAAGAAAAAAAATTAAATAATTTTTCAAGTAATTGGTTACAAGAACAAAAATTAGATATAGTATATGGACAGTTACTATTCACGGTATATGAATGGAGATCCATCAAATTTTCACACACTGACTCAAATAGATGGAGGTCTTGTAACTTTTGGTGATAATTCTAAAGGTAAAATTGTTGTAGTTGGAATTTTTTGAGATTTGAAGGACAAATCTATGAACAGAATACTTTATGTGCAAGGGATGAAGCACAATATTATAAGTATCTCTCAAATTTGAGATGATGGTCTTTAAGCTATTTTTTCTAACAATTCCCACTATGTGTTTAAAAATAAATTTCTTAAGTTTAGAGAACCAAGACGTGAAAATTTCTATATGATGGACTTAAATTCCTTGTGTAAACAAAAAGATAAATGTGTAACTTTAAATACAAATGAGTCAGGGATCTAGAATATGAGAATTGTTAATTGTAATATTTATTATTTACATAAGTTTTCTGAGAAACAATTAGTTTCTGATTTTCTTAGTATTAAGTTTGATAATGGCATATCTATGATGTATGCCAAATTGGCAACCAGAATAAATCATCTTTCAAATATATTAATATAATTGCAACATATAAAAATTTAGAACTTATCCATATAGATTTTTGGGACCATAAAGGATAGAATGTTTGGTTAGAAAATTATATGTTTATGTTTTGTTTGATTATTATTTTAGATTTACTTGGGTTTATATTTTAAAACATAGGAGTGAAGTTTTTTCTATTTTTGAAGGTTTTTTTAAAATTGTTCCAAATGAAAAAGGTTTTAAAATAATTTTATTAAGAAGTGATCACAGTGGAGAATTTGAGTAGTAATAATTTTTTTTGAAATTTGCCTAGTAAAAACAACTTCTTTATACCAAGAACACCTCAACATAATGGAATTGTTGAATGGAAAAAACCGAACTATTCCTGAAATGGAAAGGACTGTGATAAATGAATACAGTCTTTCCACCTATTTTTGTGAAGAAACACTAAAAAAAACATGCTATATCTTGAATAGATTATTAATTTGGATTTTTTTCAAAAAAAACCTTATTAACATTGGAATAACAAAAATCCTAAAGTAATGTAGTTTAATGTTTTTGGATACAAGGTATATATCATGAAGACTAAGGATAATCTTGGAAAGATCAATCCAAAATCTGAGGAAGGAATATTTTTAGGATATTATGCTACCTCTAAATATAATTGAGTGTTTAATAAAAATTAAAGGATTGTTAAAGAATCTATTCCTGTGAATTTTAATGAAACTGAACCTTTTATTAAGAAATCTGATCAAACTGATGAAGTTACTAACTCTATCAACTACATGTGGCTGATAATCCCTAAAACTGATTTTGAAAATTATATTAACAACATTCAGTCTAATTCATAAGAACATGAAATTTAAGAATAATATTATGTTCTTCCTAGATAGTCAATAACCTTAAATAATCATCCTTTAGAAACAGTTACAGGAGATTTAAAAATAAGAATTAAAATTAAAAGAAGTGTAGGTAACCTAGCTGAATTTTATGCCTTTCCATATCAGTTAGAACCTATGACTATTGAAGAATCCTTAGATGATGAAATTTGGATATTAGAAATTAAAGAAGTGTTAAACCAATTTAAAATAATTAAATTTTAGGAAGTAGTAGAAAGACCAACTAACTATCTAGTTATAGGAACTAACTGGTTCTTTAGAAACAAATAGGATGATCATGGGATCATTAAATGGAATAAAACTAGATTAGTAGCCAATGGTTTTACTCGAGGACAATGTATATATTATGATGAGTCATTTTCTCTGGTACCTAGATTAGAAGTAATTAGAATCCTTTTATCTTATGTATCTCATATAAATTTAAAATTATATCATATGGATGTTAAGTTTTTCTTTTTAAATTCTTATTTAATAGATGAAGTTTATGTTAAACAACCCATTGGTTTTGAAAATACTCAAAAACACAATTTTGTTTTTAAGCTTATAAAATATCCCTATGGACTTAAATAAGAACCTAGAACTTAATATGAACGATTAAGTTCTTTTCTTTTAAAAAATGGTTTTACTGTTAGTTTGGAAGATCTAACATGTTTTAAGAAAATATTTTTTCTAATATTTTATTTGTTCAAATTTATGTTTACGATGTTATTTTTGGGTCAACTAATAAAAATATTTTTCATGATTTTACAAAATTAATTGAAACAGAATTTGAAATGAGTATGATGGGAGAAATATATTTTTTATTATGATTTTAGATTTATCAAAAATATTTTGGAAATATTTTTAGTCAAAGTAAATATATTCTTGATTTATTGAAAAATCTTGGACTTGAAAACAAAAAGAAATATAAAACCCATATCTACCAATATAAAAAATGATTTGGATAATGCTAGAAAACTAGTAGACAACAAGTTATATATAGGTATGATGGGTTTTTTGTTATATCTTACTGCTAGAAGACTATACATTATGTTTTCTATATATCATTGTGATATATTTCAATCAAATCCAAAAGAATCACAAATTAATAATGTTAAAAGAATTTTAAGATATTTAAAAGGTATTATTTTTCAATATCTTCTTTACCCAAAACTTGTTATTTTAATTTATTTTTACATTTAGGTATTGGATTTGGAGGTTGTAGATTAAATAAAAAAAGTACCTTAGGAACCTATCACTTTTTAGGAAAATATTTAGTTTCATGGTCTTGTATAAAACCACACTCTATATCCCTATTAATCACTATGAATGAATATATGTCTGCTAGTAGTTGTTGTGCACAAGTACTATTAATAAAATACAACCTACTGGACTTTGGATTTAATTTTAATAGTATTCATATTTTTTGTGATAATACCAGTGAAATAAATATTTAAAAAAAAAGTTATTCCATTACTATGGACATTGATATAAAGCATTATTATCTTGTAGATCATGTTTTTAAAAAGAATATATCTTTATAATTCTTTAATACTGAATATCAATTAGCTGATATTTTCTCTAAACCACTTCCCACTTCCACTTTTCATTTTATTAAGGTGGATTTTGGTTTATTTAATTTTAAATAAACAATTGTAATGTAATTTATTTTTTAAAGAATATTTTTTTGTTAGAATTTGTTTATTTTACTCTCGAGGTTTATTTGTTTAAATATATTAATTTTTTGTTATTAATTCGCATGTTTTCAAAAATGATAATTATTACCCTACATAATCGGCACAGGAAACAAAGTTATGTCATTATCTATCAGAAACCTTTGGACTTACCTTACCCTTTTTCTTTTTTTGTCAAACCGTTTCATAGAGCCAAACCATCATCTACCTTCAAAACACTAGAATCCAAAAACCTCAGAACTTTCATTTCTGAGAAATTGAAAAGAACAAGTGAAATGATGAGGAAAAACCTAGTTACCCAAAGCGTCAATGAGTTTGATCAATAAATATTCTTTAAGAGAAGTTCATTGATTTTTAGTGGATGTATGAGATGAATATTTTGCTTTAGAAAGCACTGATATTTCAAGGTTTGGAATTTTTATTCAACGTGGTGATTAATTTTTTATGATGTAGAACCGAAAAATTTCATTAGTAGTATACAATTTAGTTAGGCTGAAATAGAAGGTACTATATCTTCCAAAATATAAGATAAAGAATTTTCAATTTCTTCTATAGAAATATCTTATACTTTGAAATTTCCTCACAAAGGTGTATTTTATTTTGACCTTCGATCTATTGGAAATAATGATCATAATTATATGGATATTATGTTGTTTCTATTTGGACCAACAAATATAAGGTAGATGTTTATTAAGGATCTAGAGGTTGATTATAAAGTGTTGGTTATGTTTATTCTAACTGCAATTTCCCCAAGATTAGCTGAAATGGAGAAAATATATTATCCAATCATGAATATTATATTCTTGTTCAAAACTGAAATCATGTTCAATTTTACATGATGCATGTTGATATATTTGAATTATTATTTTCATGAAGAGGGTTAGATGTCTTTTTATCCCTATGGAAGAATACATTCCTTAATTATGTTCAGAAAAATATGGTTTTCTTATTTAACTCAAGAGTTGAGTGTCATCATTGTACTGTTCTGAATGCTGGTAATATCAGGTAGATTTATTTTTACTGGATTACTGTGAAAGGAAATATTCTACCAGTTGGTTTAGATCCTCAATAGAAGTGAGGATCATTTTATCAGGGGAGAAAAGTTATTATGAAATGAAGGAGTTGTAGAATCTAGGAGAGAAGGTGTTTCAAAATATGCTAAGAGAAATTTGAGATTTAATGTTGTAGAAGATGAAGAAGAAAAAGAAGAAGACATTATAGAGGTGCTGGTTATGAAACTAAGTAATAGAGAAGAACCACTAGGTGATGAACCAGTGATAGGGTTAGGTGAAGATACCCATTTAATTCATTTGGAAGAACCAATTCAAGAAGAAGATCAAGATGATGAAAATTAGATTCTAGATCTTCAGGTTGTTCCTCAGGATCATGATGAGGCTATTCGAACTGAATATTTTCAGGAAGGGGATTCCCAAGAAGAACCTCAAGGGAAATGATCAGAAACCGAGGTTATAGATCTTGTAGAGAATCAGGCTATCTCAATATTTGTCAAGTTGGTAGAAAGACCAGGATCTGTTTCTGGAGATAAGACCGAGGTTCTTGGTAATTTATCTTGATCTAGTGAGAAATTAGTTGAACAGTCAATAGTGAAGTATGCCTCTAATATTTTAGCTATTGTGGATTCTTTCCATTAAAAGAATCTAGATGAAGGGACATCTGATTCTTTGACTAACCAAATTGAATATCTTTTGGTTAAGTTTAATTAGATTTATTTAATGAATTCCATTCTTAGTCAAGAGGTGGAGGCCTATAGGAAATATTTTTATGATTTTCAGAATTCATCATCTCAAAGGATGATGTTTGAGTCTCTTTATATGCAACTTTAGGAAATTAAATAAAATTATGTATCTAAAAGGGATTTTGATGCTTTTAAGAGGGATATGGTTTATCTGATTGGAAAAAATAAGTCTAAATATATTTTCCAAATAGATATTGAAGATCTGAAGTGGTATTTGGGAAGGCAGTTTGATTCCATCAAGGGGAGTGTAACTCAATTTAGTACTTCTACCAATACCCATTCAACCGCACCAGATTTAATAAGAATATTTCATTAAATCACCATTGTTATGACTGATACGCATGACATATTGCAGAAACTGTAGTGTAATAGTGCCCCCTTTTTCAGTCTTGTTGGACAATCAGAGATATATTATTAAGAAATTGAGTGCCAAAGAACAAGAAATTCGACTCCTGCTCAATCGTTTAAGTGATAAGATTGTTTAGTTTATGTAGTAGGAGGAAAGTTTGCATGAATTTTTGAAAGTCAATTTTGTTGAAAGTCTATATGTGAACCAGGATTCCAAAGTTTTGATGATGAAGTTGGGGGATAATCTTTCTGAAAAATTAGAGGTATAGATGGAAAAATTGAAAGAATTGTTTCAAGATACTTAGGTCCCTTAAGAACCAAAACTAGATCCAAACCCTGACAAAACCCTACTAGTTGACTAACTTGTTTCTTATGATGAAAGTTTCTATTGTATCTCTATAAATTTTATTAATAATTTTTTTATTTATATTTTATGTTCTTTATTTTTTATTCTTTTATGATTATATAAACATCCAAAACTCCAATGTTATTTATTTGAACATTATTTGATAACATTTACTTACTATTCTGTGTAAAATTAAACGTGTTTAAATATCCTTTTACAATAATTTATCTTTGATATCACAAAAATGGGAAGAAAAATAGATTAGCACAACATTTCATTTTTTTAAATTAATACTATAAAATCAAAATTCTATTATAAATATTTTCCGTAATTATGTTTACAAAATTATATATTGTGTTAATAATTTTATTGGTTTTGTGATCACCAAAATGGGAAGATTTTTGGGAATTTATTGTCTCATAAATATTCTAGAATTTATAATTATATTTATGCTCACAAATACCATTTTCTATTTTACTATTTATTTTAATTTGAGTGTATTTTAGGGAATTAATATTTATTTGTATTTATTCTATAATTATTTCAATGATTTTAATTCAGAAGGAATATTTACTATTGTTTTTGGGACTAATTTTAAACCATTATAAAAAAAATGATCATACCTTATGTGGATAAGAGTAACGTAGTAAATAAACTCTACATTTCATATAGAGCATATGGATCACGATCTCTACATTTTAATTCAACCTTATACTAAAAGAATAAAGTATGGTATCTCAACCCTACAATAAAAACAGTATGTATGGTTAATCAACCCTACGTTATAAGAGAAGTATGGTTAAAGAACCTTATGATTGAAAGGAACCTTACATTTTTCAAGAGGAGAAAGTATAGTTAAAGAACCATACATAAGTAATTGACCTTACATTTGAGAGAGAAATATATATATCATCAACCTTAATTTTGTGATGAACATTACATTTTAATCCTTATGTTCAGAAGAAGAATTCTAAGTAGTTGAACCCTACTTTTTTTATTTTTTCACTTTGTGAAGGAACCTTATGTTTGACTTATCAACATGTTGGATATTTTTGTTTTATTTCCATGATTTTCAAAACTGTCTTGAAAGTGTTATATTATTTTTTAAAGATCATTTTTGACTAATTTAAATCTCAATATATTTGATTCAAGGAACCGTATTTAACATATATTTTCATTCCTATTCTTTAGGGATGTTACTACACCCCTAGTTTTATTGGAATATTAATATCTATGTTTCATCAGGTGTCTTTTTTGGATATGGAATTCAGAAGAATGATTTTTTTCATTATATATTTCATCGGTATATCATTTTTGATAATGGATCTTTTAAAGTGGCCTATGTTTTTCTTTGATAAAATAAATCATAATATGGTAAAAATCTATAGATTGAAACAATGATTTAACATCTCATAAGAGACTACACTTTAGAGATATAAATGTTATATCTTGTTCTACTATAAGTTTGAAACTTCTCTATTTTATTACTATTCTTAAACCGAAGATCTTTTATGAAACCAGGATCACTTCAGATTGATTATTTATTTAAGACTACCTTTTTTTGAAGAACAAGATTAATCTACTATCAATTACTACTGCTACAATTGAAAAATTCACCCAATTTCATCAAAATCAGTCTCTTTTTATTTATTTGAGTTTTGAATGCTCATACTCAGTTGTAGAGAATCAGCCTCTCGAACTAAGCTGTGGATAACCAATTAGATTTTATAGAACTAGAAAGCTTTTTAATTATTCTTGTTTGTAAAGGTGTCAAGTGCCTGCACTTAGTTGTGGATTTTGGTCTTATGATAAGAGCATCATTCTTGTGAAAATCTTCAAGATCACAGAGAGAGTATTTGGTGGAGTGGAGTAGGAGAGCTTTGTGCCCTAAACCACTATGAAAATTGGTGTTCTTTATTTATTTTTATCTGCTACATTGTTTCATATAAAATAACAATGATGCATATCCGCCTAAAATTAAGAGGGGTTTAAAATCCATAATTGTGGATGTTTTTTAAAAGACAAAATTCAACCACTCATGTGTGTTACTATGTATATTCTGAACTAACAGAAGGAACTCTGGGGAGGGACAATGGATCAGGATGATCCCCAGCAAAAAAATACGTGGAAGCCCGAGAAACCTTTGCATCCACCCCACCAAAATCATTGACCACCACTAAACAGGGATATGACAACCCACCCATGCCATGAGAAGAAGAATCCGAGGATGGAACCTCCCTCAGAGGATCCTATAAAGAGTCAAACGGGTGGGGGGATAGAGATCCAAGCACCAGAGGTAAGAGAACCGAGGAATCCATCAACAATCAATCAATAAACCATCCGGGATATATTAATATAATAAAATAAACTGAATTAAATATAATTCGTGAATGACGCATTGGAATGTACATCACAAGGAATGAAAATTTGAAAATTTATTAACCTACCAACTACTATACAAGAGTAAAGTTGGGTCAAACGTCAAATATAATTTTATTGGAAGGTAGGAATATTCTCTAGAAAGAATGTTTTGGCGAATAAAATGTTAATGTGATTAATAAATAAAAATTTTAAAAACTAAACCAATAATTAAAAAAATATTTAAATTAACTAAAACTATGTAATACAACTAAATTAATCTATGGAGGAAAACAACTAAGATAGATGTGTTATATATTTGATGTCTATTCAGGATCATGGAATGAAAATTAATTAATTTCCACATCTAAAAATTTATATATTCAATTGTCATTGATTCTATGATTAATTAAAATAGTACAATTCCTATTTATATGAAGTTATACAACATTATAATTTTCCCATAAATCGTCCACCATTTCATTATCTTATTTGATGAATAATTTTCACATTATATTATCATTGAATCACTTAGAGAAATGAAACAACCCATTTCTCACAAAGTAGAAGTATAAATCTATTCTAGGTTTTCCCATATGATATCACTTATTAGGTATCACCCAAGAATTTTTTAAGGCAAATGCTTAAAAAATAATAATTTTCAATTTATTTATTTATTAATTTGAAATTCACTCATGGGGGATTTATGATTCTCTTACACCCATGATTACCTTATGGAAAAATAATTTCTCTAATAATCTCTATCCCATGATCACCTATTCGTTATGACACAAAAAGGAAACCAAGCTTCTATTTAGAATCTAAAAAAATATAATCAAACAAAAATACTATTAAAAAAATTCTATTCCAAATAATAAAAAATTATTGGATATAATAATTTTAAAAAAACAATGGCATGAAATTACCATCAAGTGCATAAATACTCAAAGACTATGAAAATTATCCCCACGTCACTACCCAAAAAATACACAAAGAAATATAATGATAAAGCATGAAAATAATAGCCATAATACCAAAATATTATTAGATCTATGTTCACTCTTATTGAGAATTGTTGATCTCTATAATCAATATGAATCCACCACACATGTCAACCTCATGTACAACACAAAATTGACCAACAAAACTATCCCACCTAGAATGAATCCTTTATGTATGGTGAAACAATGGTGAAAGAGGTGGTTGACACACACCTGGTGGAGAGGTTATGAGGGAGGAGGGTTGGTGAGTGGCCATGGTGGATGTGCCTGGCAAGAGACCCCTACTCATACAGAGGATCCTAGAGGCCCCCTTGTTTTCTTCCTAAGAAGAAGAAGGGGGTGCCCATATATCCTTCCTGAAAAAATAAAAATTCAGAAGCACTCCATTTTAAAATTTCAAAAATATAAATTATATAATTTTTTAATATAAAATAAAGATAAAGATAATAATAATTATAGAAACAGATGTAAATATTAGTTATAATTATAAATATATTTATATATACACATATATGTATATATGATAAGATATATTAATATAATACATAAAATATAATCAGTAGTTAGAAAAACATAATATAATACTATAAATAAAAATTCGATTATTAAATTTTAATCTCATTTTATAATAATAAAAATGAATAAAAATAATTATATTATTATTAATACTAATAATATTTTTAACGATATACAAAAAAATATAATACTAATATGAAAAATAAATATAATTACTAATAAAGATTAATAAAATAATAATAACATGAATGTTATTTAAACATGTAAAAAATTATTATATTTTAAATGTTAATAATGTATAAAATCAATATAAACTACTAATAATTATAAATAACTAAAATAGTTAAAGAGATATAATTACACACAAACACATATATAATTAAATATACTAGGATTACATGTTAAATAAAATTAATAATTATAAACATAATAAAAAATTTAATAAAATATGAAATTAAAATAAACTAAAAAAATACTAAATTACTAATAATAATATATAAATAACTAAATATTATTAAATAATAAAAACACTAAAAAACTATGAAATTGTGAAAACATAAACAAAAATACTAAAAAAATGTTAAACTTTTAAATGAAATGATTTTAGAAAAATATAATAATATTAATGAAATATATTAACATTTTATCCCTCATTCTTAAACATTTTCACTCATAGGAAAGAAAATCAGAAATAATAATAAAATAGATCCATAAACAAATCAGAACATCAATGTTAAATGTTCAAATATTTTTAATCCATTTTACCTGAAAAATATAATGCTTTATTTCATATCTTATTTTTCAAAAATAGTTTCCCATCTACTCTTAATCACTCTAAAACAAGTATCGATACTCATGATTTATGTGACCTACCTCGCCATCGCTCTCATCACTCAACAAATTCATCAAAAAAAAATTGATCAATTATCATACAAATGAATTCCTACTATAGGCTTGACATTAATTCCACATATCCCTTAGTGGAAATAAATATAATACATCAATATCAAGGAATTCACATAAGGTTGAAATTTCCATGAGGTTGTGGGACATGGGTAATATTTTTTTTGAAAATTTTTCAAAATGAAGGTGGAATCTTGAAATAAATGCAGGATAAGTATCAATACAAATGTATCACAAAAAATATTTCTCTCCCACACATAAAAAATTTCTTATCCCCAAAAATATGATAATTCAAATGGGTCCCTACTTTTTATATTTTTATGTTTATTAAGGGAGAAGACTCATTGAAATATAATGGATAAGTAAGCAGGTGAGTGATAGATCATGTACCCCATGAAATAGAAATACGATAGTATTATAAGAAAAGGTACAAAATTAGGTCATAAATTGTAAAATATCATTTATTATAGGTAATATTGAGAACTCTATATCTCCTAGAGTAATGAGCCCTCACTTTTATGGGTATCCCTAAAGGTAAGGGTTATGGGATCAAAAAATAATCTATATTCCCATATTAAAATACATGTAATGCATGTTACTACTATTAAATATAACACTTATAATCAAGTGAGTAATAGATCATGTACCCCATGAAATATAAATAGGATAGTATCCTAAGAAAAGGTACAAAATTATGTCATACATAGTACCATAATGGATAAGTAAACAGGTGAGTAATAGATCATGTACCCCATAAAATATAAATATGACAGTATCCCAAGAAAAGGTACACAATTAGGTCATATATAGTACAATATCATTGATTATTGGTAATATAGAGAACTGTCTATGTCCTAGAGTAATGATTAATCACTTTTACAGGTATCCCTAAAGGTAAGGGTCACGGGATCAAAAAATAATCTACATTCCCATATTAAAATACATGTAATGCATGTTACTACTATGAAATATAACACATATAATCATAATAGGACAATTCAAATCCCTATGGATTAAAGTCCATACTGTCCCTCAAATGACCATATCCATGAATAAATCTCTCTCCCCACACTTAGATAGAAAATCAACATGAAGACATTCAAGAAATGGGTATGGAAGGGTATCATATTTGGGCCCATCTAGAAAGGATTATCTATGGATTATAAGGGTTACATGATGGAGAAAATTTATGGGGGATTTATTGGGTCAAAGGGGATAAAAAATGAAATATATTCCTTTTTCATTATAGTGAAACATTCAAAGTACCTATCACTTTGGAAAAAAGCATGTAATGTTATTGAAGACATAACATGGTTGTGATTCCATCATGAAAAAGATAAATTAGAGATGATTTAAAAATGGGATATAATTCTCATCGGTATTAAAATAAAATATTGGATGGTAGAAATGAGGATGATTGAAATTAGGTTTCTGAAAAGTATACATGTTTCCATTTTTTCAAAGCATGGAATAATATTAGAAATCATATAAATTGTGTAATCAAGAGTCAAAGCATGTCAAATAGAAATCATGTGCTCAAAATGACTAGGGATACAAGTGTTATCCATCATATTATGTTACGAAAAAAATACAACAACTTTTTTATGGGTTCAATAATTAAATTATTATTATTTTATTTTCAGTTAGTTATTTTATATTTTGTTTTTAATGCATAAAATTTAACATAAAATAAATAACTTCCCTATGTAAGTGTAGAGAGACATATAATGGATTCTTATATCCAATATAGATGTAAGATGATTTTACTATAAAACCAAAATATGGACATAATATACCAACACCATATCAAAGAGATTAAAAAAAAAATAAAATTAACATGTGGATGGTAAAAATATGTATGATGAATTGAGATCCACTGTAGTTACATGAGAAAATAGATTTAGGAAAATGAATGAAATATTATTATCTAAAAACTAAATGAAATGAAACTAAATGTAGTGGAAGGAAAATAAAAAAATGATGCCTTACATCCCATTGAGAACTATGTTTGCTTTGTCTTCAACCAGATGTTGATAAAAATACACTAGGATTTAATAGAAATGTATACTAAATATTTTTTTTTATCAGTGGGAGTGTGGAATCAATTCATTGATACGAAAATTATCCTAAAAAATGCACCATATATCAATATAAAAATCATAGTCAAATGGATCTATAGAATTAAATAAAAAAAGAACAAATCATATGGGAATTAATATACATCATATGAAGAAAAATGTACAACAATTATCGAAGTTTGTGAAATGGGAATCAAACTGATGATCAAGAACATTACTTTTTTGAATCTACACATGAGAAGAAATGAAATTACCGTAATTTTTCATTGGTAGACTTATATCCATCATATCCTTGAATACAATATCTAGGTTAATGATGTATTCCAATTTTTTTCACCTCCAATTACATGAACATGTAAATCAACTGGTTTCCAATTCAATTCATGCTCAATAATTTCATTGATTATATAATGGTCAAGAGTGTTACTAGCTTCTGTCGGTATTTATAGTGAGTAATTTTTAACCTCGATGTATGGAGGAGGTGGGTTAGACTAAATTGGATTAGAGGAATCCATTTTGTAATTATTGACATATTTTTCAAAATTTTCTTCTATACCGCCCTCATAATACTTGTCCATTAGCACATGCAGAACCATGAACACATGACACTCCTTACAATCCAATTATTCCGTCATTATTAGAAGATTTTTCGTGTTCTCATCCACCATCACTAACATATTTTCAGACACCTAGAATCATTTAGATATCCTTATTTTGGAAATAATTTCACACTTGAAAATATTTTCAAAAATAGGTAATTCAATGTCATTTGAAGTGATGTTCTCCTATGAGAGAAAATTCATGTTTTCCTAGATCAGTTATGACTCTACAATAGTAAATAAGGGTCCTAGTTCAACATCCTATTCATTCTAAGAAATGTGTAATTTGATATACATAAAAGTAATATATTATCACTTTGGGATGGAAGTGTTGTGAACTCATAAAATAAGGACATGCATTCATATTTTTTGAGGGACCATTATAACCAACAAAGTAGAAGACTAAGCTTTATTATTTTTGAAATATGATTAGATTGGAGGAATTAAATTGTGATGGATAAGATAAACCAATGGTTTAATAAAAATGAGGATCAAATTTGTCTGATTATCAAAATCATGAAATAGATGTTGTTCAAATTGAACCTCTACTGCACTTTCCTAAAAATAATTATTCTGAATTGGATCATCAAGTTGTAGTGAGGTGGCTAGTTGGACCAGATACAACAACTAACTTCTTAATTTCCTTATTTTATTTTCTAAATCTTTTTTTGAAGAAATAAAATTTTAATTATATTAATATTGAAGTTCAAACATTCTATTTTTCTTAGTGATAGAATAAAACAACATGTTCCCAATCATTAAATCATTTTTTCACATGAATTTTTGACTTATAAACATTCAATATTGCTTTGAATTTGTAAGTGATTAATACATGTATAAGGAATTGTATTAAAACATGGTGGATCATTATCATATGGATCATAACATAAAATTTAATAAAAACATTATAATAAAAATAATTACTTAGATAACTAATTACCATCGAATAATTATACTTCATACAGTGAGCTATGAACATGTAGGGAGGGAGTTAATTGTAGTTTTATGGTGATGAACGTTCCGTTCAAAACATCTGTGATTGTTTAATTTTTATACAATGATAATAATTTACCCATTGTATATGTAAACGTTTTTTAAATTTAAAACCAATATCACACATTTTAAGGATCTCATAATTCTTCTATTCTCCATGGAAATCATGCCATAAATTTGAAAAGTGCATCACAACAGGTGTATATTTGAAAATTTATTAACCTACTAAATACTATTGAAGTATAAAGTATGGATGAATGTTAGATATAATGTGTGTAGACCCTAGGAATATCTTCTAGAATGAATATTCAGGTAGATTTTATTTTAATGTGAATAGTAATTAAAAATTAGAAAACCTGAATAACTATTTAAAAATGATTAGTTTAATTAATCAAAACTTTTTAAGTGAAATAATTTAATGTATGGAGGAAACTGGTAGGTATTGAAGAGGAAGAGTTTTGACATCCATTTAGGTTAATGAAATTACAATTATTTAATTTCAATTTTTCTAAAAAAAATTATTCAATTATCAGTAATTCAAGATTTAATTAAAATACTAGCAGGACTTATTCTATGATGGTGTAAAATATTATAATTTTTACACAAATCATCCACCATTTTGTTCTCTAATTTGATAAATAATTTATGCATCATTTTAAGATCATGTCAATTGGTGAAATAGATTTACCGTTTTATCAAAAATTCTAATTATCTATCTATACTGATTTCATCCATATTAGATAAATTATTAGGTATACATTAAGAATGTTTGAAAGGGAATAAATAGAACATATTAATTTTTCAATTAATATATTTATTTATTCAAAATTACCTCTTGGGTGATTTACGATTCTCTCATGCATATGATCTACTTACAAATAAATACATTGTATAATGATTTCCCTCTCATGATAAATAATTCGTTATTTTACAAATGGGAAACATATCTGTGTTAATAATCCATAAGAATTAATTAAAACAAAATATAATTAAATAAGTATAGATCCATATAATATGAAATTATTGGAAATCAAAAATGAAATAAAAATAAATGCATGAAATTATTGTCAAGTGTATCACAACTCCAACATCATGAAAATTATCCGTACATCACTACCCAAAACATACATGTGAAACTAAATGAGAAATCATGAAAATCAAAACCACACAACCAAAATATTGATCGGATCCATGTTCTCTTTGGGTGTGCATTTTTGATCTCCAAAATCAAAGTGAATCCACCGTGCATAATCATGTCTTGTGGAACACTCAAATCAACAACCACTGCACACCCACCTAGACCAAATCCTCTACTTTTGGAAAAACATTAGGGATAGTGTTGACCAATGTATGCTTGGTGGTGAGGTAATTAAGGAGGAGGGTTGGTGGGTGGCCTTGGTGGATGCATCTAGTAGGAGGCCCCTTCTCAACCAATGGATTGACGAGGCTGTCCAGTTTGGAACATAAGAGGATGAAGGAGGAGCCTTGAAATCTTGTTTGAAAACTGAAAATTCAGAAGTAATCCTGTTTAAAATTTTAAAACATAAATACTCTAAATGTTAAATGTATAAAAATAATAATAATAATTTAAATTATTTAATTATTAGTTATAATTTAAAAAATATATATATATATATACATATATTTACATATAATTAGATATACTAATATCATGCATAAAACATAATTAGTAGTTAGATAAAAATTATAATAATACTAAGAATAATAATACAACTATTAAATGTTAATCTAATATAATAATAATAACTTATAATATTAATACAGCTAATATTTACAATGATGTACAAAAATATATAACAAAAATATAAATAATTAATATAATTACTAATAAATATTAATAAAATAATAGTAACACTAATATTAATTAAACTACTAAAAATAATGTATTAGATATTAAATGTTAATATTTTATAAAATAATGATAAAATAATAATAATAGTAAATTACAAATGTAGTCAAAGATATATAATTACACATTTTTTGTAACTAAATATACTAGGGCTATATGTTAAATTAAATTATTAATTATACACATAATAAAAATAAAATAAAATATAACATTGAAATAAAGTTAAAAAATAATAAATTACCAATATTAGTATATAAATAAATAAAAACTACAAAAATAGTAAAAACACTAAAATAATATGAAATTTCGAAAAATTAAACAAAACTACCAAAACATTAAACTATTAAATGGAATAATTTTAGAAAATAAAAAAATATTAATCAAATCCAAATATATTATACATCAAGAACAAATATGTATCCACATCAGGAAATACTAAGGGTAACATACATATTACAAGTGGTTGTATCATGTGGACAGATAAAACAATTTATCAAATCTTGAAACATAAGTTTGAAATAATTGAGCCTAAGTTATATCTTATTCTAATAAGAAACTAATTTTAGACCTTTTTCTTTAATTAAATACTCATTTGATAAAATTCAGTTTTGGCATGGATTTAAAGTCAAATTACTATCTTTTTTTAATCATAAACCATTAAATATCTTGGGAATCAATACTATTCATAATCATTATCATAAATTTATATTTATTCATAAGAAAAATATTTTTCTAAAAAACACTTTTTATGTATTATACATTTATTAATTTAAAAATTAAAATTTATCAACATTATAAAATGAATTTAATAAAATGGAATTTATTTTTATAATTATAATTTTCAAATTACATAAAAATATATACTTCATTTATGGTCATAAAAATATGTTTTATAAGTAGAAGATAATTATTACAATAAAGGATAAAATTAGGTAAATGGATTATATTAAGGGATAACATCATGAAATAAAAAAAATGATTTTATTTATATGGATGGGTGAGAGTAATCATGACATAAACTCATTTTATATTCTTTAATTTTTAATTTTGTATGAACTTGACATGTATATTAAAGTCGTTATATATTTTTAAATAAATATGTTGTAAAATGCCACCCCTCTCACTTATATAATAAACCCTCCAATAACCCTTACAAGTATCACATAATTTTATAATTCATCTCTAAAATATTCTATATTAACATCCCTATTAGGCCATAAAATTCATGAACTTTTTGTCTCAACATAATGATTTAATTCCTTCAAAACCATGAAGGTTTCCATGAGAAGATACAATTTCTTCTTTGTACGGAATAACTTATTTTCATTCTTTTCAATTCATGTTGTTCATGTATATTTTATAAATTCTAATTTATAAATTTAATGATATATATATAATATTATTACACATTTATAATTATGATATTATAATAAAATCACTTCATAACCATACTCATCCATTGATTATATCATGTTTTAGTTTGGTTTTGTTTAACCACCAACATGAACAATGCTATAGATTTTTATCATGGATGGTTATTAAAGAAAATTATTGGTAAGATATGATATAAAAAAGTTTTGTTTTTTGGTTATTTAATGTTAAAATTAATATCCAACTCATTATTAATATGTCACCTTTTATTCCTTAATAAGTACCGCAACATGTATCTTATGAATTTATCTGGGAGAATCATACTAGAGACCCCTAGGGGATGAAAATAGAAATACATAACGTAGTATATAAAATCTCTTCTAGTAAATTTATTATTATATAGAAGATAAAATCATTAACATATAATGATTACTTAAATCATTATACAAAAACAGACATGTGATGGTTAAAACTAATAAAAATCAAAGATCAATATTAAATTATAATAAGTAATGAATGTGTAATTAATAAATATAAAATATTAGTATAAAATTAAATAAACATGATATGATTTTAATATAATTTAGTAATTATTATCTATTTACTATACAGGTGTTTATATCACTTTATAAAATACATGTAATCAAGGTAAAGGTTTATCGTATGAAATTTCCATTTTTGAGACATTTTTCATGATGTATGCCTTCTTTTATATAGTGTACATAATAAAATTTTGAAATATTTTATATTTATTTTATTCTTTTTATATTATTTTAATGTCCATTCAATTTCTTTTCTAAATTTTCTTTTAAATAAAATGTTACCAAATCTATAGGAGTTGATTTTGCAATCTCAATTTGAAATAGAGGTTAGTTGTTTTAAACTCTCACGAGGATAAATTTTTTACTTTTTATCCACATAACCACATATATCTTATTATCCTCCAGTCATTTTTGGGATACATATTGCTTTATACAATCTCACTTTCCCTTTGATTCATAATTCAACCAATAGTTTCTCTGTAAGTGGAACATACCGTATCTTTTTTTTAATCAATAATATTTCTCTTCCATGTCCATATTCATTATATTATTTCAAGAATTATCATATATATACTTTAATTATTGGTTAATTGTAATTTACACTATTTTATAATTTCTTAAAAAAAATTTAAATGGTAATCATTATAATTCTTTCCGTGAGAGTCATTTTTGACATTTTTCTACAGAAGTGTGAACAGAATCTCATTTATAACATTTTCCACTTGAATGAATTTTCCAGATTTTATAAATATTTTTCATAATGATGCTTTCTTAGTTTTTCAAGGTTTTAAAATTTAATTCCTAATCCCATATTTTTTTTGAAATTTTTGGTTTAAAAAATAAATATTATCCAAAGATAAATATATTTCCCCTTATTTTTAAAAGAAACATTATAATGTTCTTATAAAGGTAGTTTTCAACTATATTAACATCCTTAAATGTTTCTTATGTTTCAAAAGGGATATTATCTATTGGCTCTATCAACTTTATTTCTTTTAATACACCATGTTCATGTTTTTTAGGAATCTTAATGAAACCCTCTTATTTTTAGTAGAGTAATTTATCTTTGATGTGATTAAAAATGATTTCAAGTTTATATTCATTCAACTCACATATATATTATATTTCATTTCCACCAATAATATATATATATTTAATTAACCATTTATCTGTTACTATATACCCTATCAATTTGAAGGGTTTTAAATAACAATGTTATTAAATTTATTTTTTGGGGTAATATTGATATTTTTTATACTTTTCATTTCAATTCATAATTTTATTAATTAATAAGGAATATTATTTTATTCTTTTTTTATGACGAATACATTAGTCTTTTTTAGTAATGATTGGGACCAGTACTAATATACCCCTTGATAAATTGGTATGTATCATAATATTAATTAGTTGGTTTGTTTGGTTTATGCCTACCCATATATTTATAATATCCTAGTTGAGACCTTGATTATAGTTTTATGATGCTTTTGTGAGGGTTTGGGCCTAAAATTACATATCCCCTTTATGGATCGTTAGTTCTGATGAGCGAAACTAGCTTGTATATTTGGATTGTGCCTTACTTATTTATGAATGATGTATTTCTATAAGGCCTTGATTATTAGATTAATATGTCTCATATTATGAATTCCATTTGTATGAAATTAGTGTTTTATGATCATATGATTATATAAACTATTATGATAACCATGTATATATATTTAGTTCTCAAATTATTAGTTATATATGATTATTTGATTATTATATATTTCTTCTATATTATCAATTATTTGATAATTTAGTGATAGATTTTTCTATACAATACCCCTTTACTAAGTGTTTGATATCACCCTTTCTTATGTTTCGATTTCATTGGTAAAATAGAGGATTATTATGTATGATGTTTCTTAAGGGATATAATCTCTGGATAATTTTGTAGGAGATCATGAATATATATTATAATTTATAAAATCATTGGGTTGATGGTAAAATATCCATTTAATCGTAAAATATGCGTTATATTAGTTAAAAGATTTTAATAATACTCTAAACACCAAACTGGAACATTCTTGTCTATCATAGTGATGAAAATTCAATATAAATCTTATAATTATTGGTTTTTAGTTTGGGTCACTTAAATATTTCTCAATCTATTTAGTAGGGAATATTTTTATTCACCGGATCTTGGACTACGAGATTAGGTTGTTATAGTTGGCATAAAATAATGTTTTATAAATCATTATTGGTTAAAATGTTATTAATAAAGGAAAATTTAGTAATTTTAGATATAATTAAGGGATAATAAATCTAATAGTGGTTATATGTATCCTTTTAAGTCTTATATGACTGTAATTTTAGTTTATTAATGATGTTTTGTGATACATTTATATGGTTGTAAGAGAAATAAATGATTGATCAATATTTAACCCTTATATTTAATATTTTCTTTAGTGAAATGGGTTTTAGGAATAATGTTACTATATATTTTAGGGAATATTAGATAAAGCTTAAAGTTTTATATATCCCTCGGGATTGGAATGTGATTTTATTTCAAGGTAATTATGAATATTAGGAAAATAAGTTACATATTATAGATAACTTTGGTGATTGAATTTTTATTGGTGATAAGGATATTGAATTAATCTTATAGGAATATTTCTATATTTTTGTAAATATCAGATTATAATAGATTATATATAATGTTTTTTGGTAATTGTGATGTTAAAAATTGACAAATGGTGAATGAATAATTTTTCCATAAGGTTTTATGAATAATGATTCTAGTTATTTTGGTAGAGGATTAGTATATTATAGTAGAATATATGATTATTGAATAATTATATTTGGTAAATGACATTATGGATGAACAATTTCGTTTATAGATAAAACATATGTTAATTTTTCAATAAATCATGATAATGTATTTTATTTTAATTTTTTGAGTTTGAATTTGGTCGATCGTATTTTGAACATTTTTAGGGTTTAGTTATTTATGGAATGATTTAAGTTTAACATGGGGTATTAATACTTATATTGAGTTATATATATATATATATTAAATTATTAAATTTTCATATGATTTTTTATTCATAGGTTGTCCGTTTTTTATAATTATTCCATTTTTTAGAAATTAGATAGAACAAAAGGTGTTACCATCTCTTAAAATCAATCATGAAGAAAAGAACACTATTTTTTTTTAATTCTTAATCTATCAAGAGTTAATATGAGATGAAGTATAAGTGGGAAATGACCAGAACACACAACCCATGATCACACTATAATTATTGAATAAAAAGAACTCAAGTATTTATATTTTATCATATTCTCTATCAAGATTGTAAAATAATTCCTAAAACTCAAGTAAAATAAAGATATATCTATCTAGTCTTATGTGGAAAATTCAATCAACTATCAAGTATTTCCATTGAATACACATTCACAAGTATGCATATTATAAGAGAACATACATAGTTTAAGAAATATTTTAAAAGAAATGATATGTTTTCTAGTATTAACATTGAAATTAATGTTATTAGTAAATTTAAATAATATTTTTTCCCATATCAGGATACAATTATTGTAATGATTAATGATGTTCAGTAGATTTTTGAAAAAATCTAACGTTGATCTTTTGGATAACATGTGATAAACGGTTCTAAATATATCTATGGTATCCTTTCAAGGTCTCCATTATTTTCATGTATTATTAATTTATTTCATATTATATCTTCTAAAAGATATTTAAATATAAATGATACTTTACATAAATTTTTGATGAATTCATATTCTCTTTTCCACCCTTATAGATTTATAGTTCTCACACTATATTTTTCATAATGTTTTTTTTGCTTAATTTAATTTCATTGAATCATGCTAACTATTAATTTAGTATTTTCATATAAGATTGATTTAACACCCCTAAGAAAATATTATATTCCATTTTCATTTTCTGGGGATTTGGATTTCATTTTATAATTAATAAGATTTTTCTCGACTCAATCTCCTTCCATGAGTTATATCATCTATTATTTGAACATTATCTTCTAGGATTGAGGTATTCTTCAATTATCTTACTTAAATTGTATTTTCTAATTTTCTCTTGGTAAATTAATATTTTTTATCATGCTCTTTATTACTAAAAATGTTTTCTCTTCTTATTTTGGAAAATATATTTGTACACACTTATAAAAAATTCATATGTCACATTATTTATATTAAATAAAAAAATTTATATTTATTTCATCAATTTGGGTTTCTATAAAACCATTTAAATATAATAAACAGATTTTTTAACAACTTATATATATTTATTTTAAATTTCACCATATACCTTTACGATGATGATTATTTTTTTCAAGGTTCCATTATCAAAGATTATTTTAAAAATAATAATTTTTAAAGACCAATTTTAGAACTTGAAATGATTTTTTAACATTTTTAAAGAATTAATTTTCTTTATGAACCCATTGAAATTAAAAATCAAGAAAAATTGTAGCGGCATAATTTTAATAGGGGGAGAATGCGACAACCCAATAATAATTAATTATATATCACAATTAAGGTTTATTAATACTCATGATTATAAATTTTTATATCTTACTCTTCAATAAAATTTTATATCATATTTCAAAGGATTTAATATAGTCAATTAGAAAAAAATTATAAATTTAATATTATAATGTTATGTTTGAGACAAAAAAGGTGTCTTATTTAAAGGATAAATATAATTTCATAAAATAATTTCATATTATGATATTTTTTAAAAATTATTAAATTATTATAAATATTATAAAAACAAATTCATGTTGAACTTTTTTACCATTATAGTCTTTTAAATAATTTTTTAAATATATATAATGGTGTTTTATTTCAAAATGATTTTTTTAAAATAAATCATTTCACTATAAACTATATGGTTTTATGTAAAAGTTAAATTTATTTATTTTTGTAAGTGAATATGATTAAATATAATTTATTATGGTTATATTTTCTTATAAAACTTCTTAAGTCAAATTTATTGTATTTTTCTAAAAATGACGATTTTTAAGAGAATATTAAAAAATAGAGTATTTAAAAATACCATAAATTTTGTCTAACCATCATGAAAAAGTCATGAATTTAAAATATATGAAAAAATTTTCTAGATTAAATATATATATTTAAGAAGTAAATTAATTAATTTAATAATAATATTTTTGAATTTAGAAACAAATTTTTGATAGTTTGAAACTTAAGCTATATTTTATTTTTATAAAAAAACTATTTTTGGTCTTCTTTTTTAATTAAGTAATAAAAATATTATATTTGGTTTTGGATTGGTTTTAATGTCATATAATTATGATTTGCTTAATATTAAACCAAAACGTATCATGGTAATAAATATTATTCCTAATTTTTGGCCTAAATTCACATTATTTCTAAAAAAATATTTTTCTACAGAACCGCTTTTACGCGTTATAAAATTATTATATTATAATTAATTTACTCAAATTTTATAAATTCATTATAATAATATGGATTTTTCATTTGTAATTATAATTTACTAATTATGTAAAAAAACCATTTCATTTTGGGTCGTTAAAATAATTTACCTAGGTAATGTTAGTCATTACGGTAAAGACTAAAATAAAGGAAAAAATATTTAATTAAAGGTTAATGTCTGGAAATATAATATAAACTTATATTTTAATGGTTGTAGATATTATTCAGGGATATTAATCATTTTATCTTACTTAATTTTCAATTTTGGATCCACTTTACTTTAATATGAAGTTCTTTTTATATTAATAAATAATTATTAATCAAATGCTACCCACTAACTAAAAAATGGATCCCTCCACCACTCTTTACAAGAAAAAAATTAAAACTAGAATTATTATGTATAATATACTATGTTTAAAACCCAAATAATTTTCCCATCGATTCATGAACTTCTAGTCTAAGGAGAATTTTGTAATTCTTTCAAAAGGAGGAAGTCTTCTAATAGATGATGTGATATCCTCTTGGTAATTAATTCCATATTTTGAGTATTTTTCATTTTAACATTTCAGATATCTCTTATCAATTATGAATAATCTATTTAATAACATCCAAATAATATTATTATACTTTTTTTAGTGATAACATCATAATAAAATAACTTCATAATCAAACTCATATATTCATTATATCATGTTTTTTGTTTGGGTATGTTTAACTACTGGCATGAACTATGATATAAATTTTTATCATGGATTGTTTTGAAAAATTAATTAATAGTAAGATATGATATAAAAAATTAAATAATATTTTGGGTTCAGCAATGTTAATATAAAAATAAAACCCATTATTAATATACGACCTTTTATTCATTAAAAATTATTGAGACTAATACTTTATGAATTTCATTTTAGAGAATTGCACCTAAAATTCCCATGTAATGATCTTGGAACTTCATAACTCATAATGGAATTTCTATTATATTACCTTGAGTGTTCTCAAGATTATGAACTCATGAACACATAATAATGACTGAAATTATTATACGAAAATAGATATGGGATGATTGATACCACTAACAACTCATGATCATTATTAAGTGAAAACAAGTGATATATATGTAGTAAATAAATATAATATATAAATTAAATTTTTAATAAATTAATTTAAGGTTATAAAAAATTATTATTGATATTTATTTTATTAAATAGATGGTTATAACATGTTTGACTATGCGGTAAAACAAGGTAGGGGTTTCTGTTATCAAATGTCCTTCTTTGAGACATATTTTCTATTATGCACCTATTTTATTTTATGTGGTGTATATAATTAATTTTATATATATTATATAATGATTATATTTTTACTCAGGGAATTTTATGTTCCATATATTTTATATTCTGAAATGGATTCTGAAATAAAAGTTACCAATGCCATAAAGGTTGATATTCTAATCCTACCTTGAAATCGAGGTTGTTTATTTAAAATTTTCATTGTGAGAAATTTGTTATTCTTTATCACCAAAAACCCACATATCATTTTATCCACTACTTATTTATGGTGAAAAAATTGCTTTCTACCATTTCACTTTCCATTTAATTCAGAATTCAAGAAAAAAGTCTCCAAAAAAGTGAAATCAACCTTATTTCATATTTTCAATCTAGAATCTTTCTCTTCCATTTCTATTTTTTATATTATTTAATAAATGATTTTCTATAAACATTAATTGTTTATTCAAGTAATTTTTAACTTTCATTTAAATTATTTACTATTTTTAAGAGATTATTTTCAACATTTATTTCATTGGTTATTTTTTATCTTCTTTTCAAAAGTTTGAAAATAGTCGCATTTTTTACATTTTCTAGATTAATGAATTTCATTGATTTTATAAAAATTTTACTTAATAAGGATTATAATTCAATTTTTTTTTCAAATTAATCTCTATTCCCATTATTTCTTAAATTTTTTATTTGTAAAAGGAAAATTTGTTAAAAAAAGCACCTCTTGCCTCATTTTCACTATAGCTTTCCAATGATCTTTTAATGGTTTCTCTATCTATATAAATATCCTTTAATGTTTCTTTCATTTAACTGTGTATATTTTATAATTATATAATCTAATTTATTTCTCTAGATGGAATATGATCATGTTTTTTGGAAATATTCATTAAACCTATTTATTTTTCACCGGGTAATTGAGCTATGATGGGATTAGGAATATTTTCATGTCCACATTCTTT
Organism: Viscum album; assembly: GCA_963277665.1. Lineage (NCBI taxonomy): Eukaryota > Viridiplantae > Streptophyta > Magnoliopsida > Santalales > Viscaceae > Viscum > Viscum album. Next base: position 565,773,077 of record OY728131.1, read on the forward strand.
AGACTCATGGATATATTTCATATCATTTGTATTAATTTTATATAGATACTATATTACTCATATAACCATCCCTATATACAATGTTAGTTTTATTTTTGGTTATAAAGAATGTTATTATGTTTATTTAGTAGGGAAATATCAACATTATGTATACCTATTTTTTTCAAAATGGATGTTTATTGATTTTTGAAGTATGTAGACTTATTCCATTCAAATGATGGATTATAACTATTTAGTGATGGGTGGTACCTAATATTATATATATATCCTCTATATGAATTAGAAGGGCTCATGATCAAATTATTTTGGGTATTTGGTTTATACCTAAACATATACTTATAATGTATTAAATGAGGGGTTTTATGTATGTTTATGATAATTTAGTTATAGGTGGAGCCCAACATTATATTTTTCCTCAATGCATCGGTAGTTCCGATGAGAAAAACTATCTTGTGTATTTGTTATATTCCTTACCCATATATTTATTATGTCATGACATGAGGCATTGACGATAGGTAGAAAATTTCTGATATTATTCCCTCTATCACTATAAAATCAAATATTGATTTACTTGTGACTGTACACGTTGTTATGTAAACCACATATATATTTTTTACACATGATATTTGTTATATGGAATCATTTGTTTATTAATTAGTATTTTTATATTATCAGTTTCTTTCTATTGAATAATGAATTATATTGTAAACTACCCATTACTAAGAAATTTGGACCACCCTTTCTTTTGATTATATTAACTAGGTAAAGAAAAAGGAGTATTATGTTTGATGTTTCTTTAAGGGTATCTTGTGTGAAAACTATTATGCTATATGTTGAATAATTATTTTAAAATTAAGAATCCTTACTTTATTGGGAATTTTTTTTCATTTTATGAGAAATATAAGGGTTTTGTTAGTAACAGGTTTGCTTAATTCAATAAAACTCTCCGAACCAATAAGCATTGGTTATATAAAGGAATAAATATATATTACAGATCTTATAATTATGGATTCTTATGTTTTGGGAACATTAATTATTATCATTCCATTTTCAAATAATATTTTATTATTATCGTATTTGAGATTATGATTTTGAGTTGTTACAGTCATAAATCATCAACCCTAAACAAGCTACACTAGATTTATGTCGACCAAGACCACCTAAAAACTATTTTTTATAGAAACATAATGTGTGGTAATAAGTTACATATAGAGTTGAGTATAAACATATCCATTTGGATTTCCCAAAACCACTATGGGTATGAAAACCCATCAAGTCACCCTAAATCCCCTGATATGAGTATGAGTAACTGAGATGAAAATTAAAGATCCAAATATTCTATACTTCAAGATTTCATAGGAATATATATATTTCCCAATAATCTTAGATCCAGCCCTCAAAAGTCATATCACACAATAAACTATAGTGTATTGTAATCACAGATTCCAGAAATTATAAAGTCGACAGTTTGGTTACATGCCACATATCAAAGGAAACCTAATAGTGTTTGGGGAGTAAAAATTCTCAAATAATCCCACACGACATAACATTTCCAATAACACACCACCACCTAGATTAATAAAGGGAAGTCTGCTCATCACCAAAGCTTGATCATCCATAAAGGGATTACCTCACCCTCTGGTCCATCAATATCATTCCCCTGATCAAGAAAATGAACTACCTATGGAAAAACCTAGAATACCCTCACAAGAATTACAATCGATGACCCTCACCACACCAAAGGCTATGTATATGTTAAAATGGGGTAACCAACTCCACATATAGAGGATCTTGTTCTCTATGTATGTGGTGGTGTTACCAACCTTAACTATTATAGAGTGGATGATCTCATACCTCAACTATTCTCATTAATGGAGGGGGGGGGGGTACTAAATCTACAAATAGATAATCTCATGTCCCAAGTATATGGGGATATAAAATCTATATGACACAAAGGTAAAGGTTGTATCCCCCAAACATGTCGGGGGGGGGGGGGGGGTTGTGATACCAACACTCCTAAGGATCGTGAAAGACTTACTCCATTGTATAAAAAGACTACCAATGGATTTCATCCTCAAAAACACTCTAAAAATCGTGCCTGAACCTATCCTCTTCACTACAAATATAGTGGGGTTAAACTACAAACATCACCTCATTTCAAATCTATGATGTTGAGGGGAACTACAACACCATGTACTATATAAAAAACACCTAGGATGTAAAATTAACTTTTCCAAATATGATTCTCGAGCTAGGAGATATAAGAATCCCTTATGGTATGAAACATCTATGATATTCTCTATAGGGATACCTAGTGAGTAACTCATCAGCAAATTCATGCCTTATATTTCCTCCCATAATATCATGAAGAGACAAACCACACAACATGTTATAGGACATGTATAGAAGTGATACATGAATTGTATTATCATATTAAGAACAGAACATGTAACACCTCCATACTATGTCATCTAGTCCATGATTACATGAAATGTTTCTGTAGACACATTAAGTATGGTCCTTGATGAAACTCACTGCATGTACTACTACCCGAGCCATGTCTTGTACCACCATGGGTGCATGACATGTGGTCATATCCCACATGGAGTTTCATGTATAATTGATCACCTGAGTGTGTATTCCATATTCACACCTTGATAGTACTCTATGGGTATAAGAAATATAGGTGAGGTCAAAAACCATGTGATATTTATTTATAACTAAATCCCTAGCTACCAAATCCATAGTGGTACCCAACATGTGCTCTTAAAAAATACATGCTGAGTAGTTGGGTTGTTGCCTTTGATTTCTAGTAATTCAAAAATTTCACACAACCACCTCAACGATAACTTCAATTGATCTGAAAAATTTACCAAATAACCAAAAAAATATATAGGCCCCCATTTGTTCACTTATAGGAATCCAATATCACAAAACGGGTTTAAAACCACCTTCTATGAAGATCTGCTACTCAATTTCATTGTTTCAAAACATTAAACCACATAATAATTCCTCCATAAATCTACCTTCAATATTTATATACCTAAACTTTTTATTATATCCCTCGACCTCTACTGTCAATAACTTACCAATAAATCATGCTCTTAGAAATTGTTAACACCTGTAACCTAACCAAGAATATTGAATCACCACAAATATCTCAAACCATTGATAAGATTTGAAATATTGAAGGGATAAAACCAAAAAACCTCAATGGTGAAGATCAATGATGGTTGTTTCATAACCCATCCATCATTCATGGTGTGTCAAATCCAAATAACAGAGTGGCTATGTAAAATCAATAATTTTTTGGAAAAATTTACAGAATAGTGGTAAATTCGAGGGGACATGATTTGAGAGAATATCCAAGAATAAATTTAATATTATTAAATCATTGATAATGGAGAAATATAGAAATAAGAAAGCCCTACCTTTATGGATAATCAATTTCTCTTCGATCCATTTCAGATTCAAGGGTTTTGTTCGTCGTAAACACATGATTCGATCATCATTCACATGATCTATTGTCGATTCAACCAATTTTAGACATCTTATATATTTATACATATCTCTAGGGTTATGTATATGAAAATGGTGGCCAACCCAAGATAGAATCCATACATATGTATTTAAAGGGGAATTTAGTGTTAGCACAACCCAAAACTCACAACATAATAAAAAGAAAAAAAAAATAACTAAGATGACCTATCTCCGAAACCATGAGTGTGAAAAAATTATTCCACCCCTATGATAAACTCCCCATTTTAGACATAACCATGGAATTGATTTTTCCAGCATACTTTTTATTTAAGGTATATAAGACCTTCATTACAAATGCATGGGAACATACTTAAAATACTATCTTAATTTTAATATTTTACTATCGAGACCCTGTAATGCTCACAACACTATGTTAACTCATTAACTCATCCAAAAATAACATTTAAAATTTTTCAATGTTTTATGTTTGCAAAAAAGGGTCACTATATTACTCTCCATGATTGAGGGATAAGTATTTATTTAAAAAATAGATATTAAATATCCTTTAAAACTAAAACTACTAAAAAATTCACTAAAACTCATCTGATGGGTAAAACAAAATTTGTGTCACCCAAAACATAATTTTTAGGTTGTTTATTGGGGTAAAATTCCCATTTTACCCTTTAAGTGTTAATTGGACTCCAAAACTTAAAAATTGAGGTATGCCTCATCCAATAAAATCTTGGTTACTAAAAATTCACTCCCTTTTTTCTCCTTTTATATATATATAGGATCCTAAAGTGGTATAATAACTTTGGATCTAGTGAATATATTCTTTGTTAATAACTATATCCTAGACTTGACCATCTAATGAAAATGGCCCCTTTTATGTGGTTTTCCAGGTTTTTAATGATTGATGGATACCCTTAATACCAACATACTTTGATGGAATGACTATTGTCTTTAGAAATCATTGATGGGGGATTATTTTATGTAACATATCATAGAGCATTAGACTTAAATGGTAAAATATTATCAATTACAAAAAATAACCCTGAATCACTTTTATGAAGTGATGCCTCTAAATATGTTTTAAATTATATGTTTATTATTATTATTTATTATGATACTAGTAATAATGTTTTTAGACATGTATATTCATGTATAAATGCTTATTTCGTTTAGATAATACTGCAAGTTAATCACTATGGATTTAAAATGTTGAAGAGGACTAATATTTTTATTCTAGTGTATGAATATCAATATTTCAAGATAGGATATACTTAATCTATTAATCAATATTTCATTAGTTCACTAATATTGTGAATGTGATGAATTATCTTGGAGAAGAATTTGATAATAAAACAATAGATTAAATTGTTTTAAGATCGATTCCCAAAAAATGACATAGTAAGAACATTTCTATTGATGAGAGAAAGAAATTAGATAATACACTTTGAATGATCTCATTGGTTTATTACTTCAATATGTTCATGGGTTGAAAAACATTGTGGATGAAGATGATGATAAGAATAAAAGTATAACTTTTAAATTTGTTATTACCTTATCTATAAGTTTTGATGAATCATGTTCTTTTAGTTATGAAAAAAAGAGGATAGTCAAAGTAATGAAATTAGTTTAAAAGGATATTATGGTAAATAATCATTTTGTAAGAGAATTAAATAATTATAAGAAGGATGAAAAAAATTTAGTATTAATTCCAATTCAAAAAATTTAGATCTTCTGTTTTGTGAGTATAAGAAAAAAGAACACTTAAAACTATATTTGTTGATGTTGAAAAATAAAATGAAGTTCAATAAGAAATAAAATAAAGATACATAAGCATGATCTTATTCAAAAACTTCAGATCTGAGTACTAAATATGAAAGTGTGAAGGAGAATGGTAATCTTTGTCTTATGAAAAAATATAATAATATTGAATATTCATATTCATACTCATCTTTTTCAAATGAATTTATTGAATTTATAATAAGAGAAAGAAATATTTTTTTGATTGGAAATTTGGATGTGGTCAAATATTATTCCTCTAATTCTAATTTTAACATAATTTTTCAAAGTAAAATACTCGTTGTTAAAGAGATTTAAAAGATATTAAATAAATTGAAGGAAAATTTTTTAACTATTGAAATTTATTATATAAAATTAAAGGAGGATAAAAAAAATTTGTTTAAAATAAATGAAATATTGATTCTAAAATTTAAAATCTTAATAAAGAAAATGAAAATTTGAAGGAAAAATGTGAAATGATAAAGAATAGTACATCTAGTTTAAATGGAAATGTTTTTTATGATTTTAAGGATATTCAAAAGGAGAATGATAAGATAGAAACCGATGTTGAAATTTAGAAGTATAATTTAACTTCATTTATATAATAAAGATACATATTTAATAAGACCATGTCTATAAAAATAATGTAAAAGAAGAATAATGAACCTGATTATGATCCTCTTTTACAGTAAATTTTTAAAAACATTTTTATGAAATTTAAAACCATAAATATTTCATTAATTAATTGTTTTAAATTTCATTATTTTAGTCATTATGATTCTAATTTTTCATTAAATGTTGTCCCCACTTTCTTTCATAAGAAATATTTTATTCAAAATATGATTTTTAAAGATAAAATATCTAACAGTTCTATAACATGGGTGCCTAAATGTTCAAATTCTAATACTATTCGACATAAATTGGTCTGGATATTGGGAAGAAGAATTTTTTTATTCCCAAAATTCTTGAAATTTATTTTTTTATTATATAGTATATTGCTATGCAAAAATATTATAGTTCAGTATATTGTAAAGTGAATATGCTTTAACTATTTTATTATATATATTAGAGGAATTTGCTAAAAATTTGTTTTTTAAATTCTTTAAATATTTGTTTTAATTTTTAAAATATTTATTAATTTTTTTCTCATGGATCCTTATTATAATTTTTTTAATACATGGGAGGTGTTCACTGGAGATGCATTCATTATTGTAAATATTCCAGAAGAGGAGAATCCAAAATTAAATTGATGATTTCCAAACTTTATAATTTATATCATTTACATTTTAAAATTTGTCCATGAATTTAGTGTGATATTTTATTTATTTGATATTTTGACACTATTAATATGTTGTTATTATCATTTTTATTATACATGTTTTAAGGGGTGACCATATATGATATTTATTACTGTGATAATTTCAAAATTCATTTTTCATTATTATTTATTGATTAATACATAGAATTTTTTTCTTTAGTTTATTTTTTCATGTTTTACTACTTTTTTTTATATTTACCAAAGGGGGAAGAATGTTCAAGTTTTAGATTCCTGGTTTTGTAATTATCAAAGTGGAGACATTATTAGAGTGGGTCGCCCCCTTATTTTTTTAATAATTATAAAATTTTCCTTTTGTATTTATATTTTAGAGTAATGATGACTTTGATGGATTTTTATTATTTAGTTTTTCAAGTTCTGTGTTGTTTAAATTTAATATATTACGTATCATTCTTGATTATTGATTATCTTACATATGAGTTTTTAAAATTTTACGTTATGTTTTAAAAATATTACATATTTTGTGTTTCATGTAATTTTATATGTTTAATATATTATGTATGAAATTCTTTCTTAAGTACTGATTATAATTTTCTGACATATCACTGTTTTTTTATCAAAGGACATGAACTTATAAAATGATGTTTTTAGTTTTTTCAAAAAATTTATTGAATCTTAGGTTTTCTACATTTCTAATAATTTTCTTTTTTTGTTAATATTATAAAATTTACTCTTATGAAATTAACTTTTAAAAATGTTTCTCTTAAGAAATTTAAGCTTAAAAAATTTAATCTTATGAAATTTTCATGATTCTTACATTTTGAGAGCTATAGATTTGGATAAGTATGTTACACTTATATTATAAATTCTATAAGTGCTATGAGTTTTTTATTTTATTTTTCATCACTTTGTATTTTTATCAATATAATTTAGTATCGGTGATGAGAAACCCGTATGGAGAAGAATGTTGAGAGGCCATCCATGTGTTTACTTGTTTAAATTGAGTATAAATTAATATGACCAAATGAAATAAATTAGGTCAGGAGAATGCATTGTTCGATCATGATACACGTAGTGTAGTGAACATATGAGAGGGTAACAAGAATATTCCACATAAAACATCTTATACTATCATCTTTCTAGGGTTCTATATGTAAAATATCCATCCCACCACGTGAAAAAATTTAAATGGCCGCATGATTTGAGTCCAATCTATCACATGAACCAAAATAAGTAACCACATAAAGTGGAAATCCATGGTCAATATATAAAATGGGTGAATAATATGTACCTACTACAAGATTCTTGGTCTCACAGTCACTCAATTTATTTTATGAAGCATCTATAAGAATAATATCTGAATCTTCCACATGAAAAATATCTACCTACCATGAGTTATGAAAGGTACTTCATGAGTCGAGGAACCTTACGTGATTATGTCTGACCTACCACACAATAATACAAAAATATACCAAGAGAAACATCAAAAAAGTACTTTTAATACATGATGAAAATTGAATGTAAGATATCATATGTTTAACATATAACTTTACATATTATAATCCCTCATCGTAAGACTTTGAATTCTACAGAATATTGATTAAGGCATGATCATATTATTTCATTCATTGTATAATTAATGATTTTAAGACATAACCATAAGTGTTTGACACCATTATATGACTTAAAATGAATGTATGAATTTGATATTATGAATAAAAATGAAAATAAAAAGAACACAAGACCTCCTAGTATGACTCCAAGGCTGATTGTATGAATTCATACTGAGAGTAAGTCTTTAGTGTATGATTTTAAATTTCTAACCATAATACTTTGGCCTGATGTAGAAAATTCAAACAGATATTAAGAATAATAATTATACCTAAGATTAATATCCTTTATTTTAATACCTATATAATTTAGGGTTTTAAATTCCATTGTGTAGGACTTCGACACTTAAGAAAATTTCAAACTTATGTAGGATGAAAAGTTGAGATTTAGGACTTTGAATCTGCTAAAGATGAACTTATTTTAGATTATTCTTTAACTCTTACTCATGAATGTAAAAATAATAAATACCCAAGATGTGTTTTTATTCAGCCATTAAATATTAAATAATCCAATATTCATGAAATAAGTGCGCAGATCAATCTTTATAAAAATCAGTTTCAAGAAATATTCAAATTCTAATGAAAATAAAAGAATATGGCACTGATTATAATCCTTCTTGTTCAGAATGTAATAAAACTATTAGTACATATGATTTAATATTTATATGAAATGAGAAGTCAATATGACCTAATATTTGAATTTTCTGATCATTTTTTTGTCTTCACCTGTATTCAATGATTCTGCAAATATAAAATAAGGTAGAACATGCTCTAAATGTAGTAATATATAATCACTATATGGATGGGGAGATTGAAGTGTAGTTAGTGTGGGAATATTATTTAATAAATTTACTGAGATGATCCTTCTATAGATGAATCCAAAATATCAGATGATCTGTGAAATGTTGTTTGGCACTACAGGTTGAAGAAGAGATAAAGATTGGTTCATTAGGAATAAAAATAATTAATTTCTAAGAAAAAATATTATATGTTAGTAGTTATAAGTACTAAAAAAATCCAAATCCTTTTTTGTATAATTTTTCTATAGTATTTATTAATGATTGATGTTTTGTATTTTAATTAGTGTTTGAGAAGAAGATAAGGAAGACTCATGGAAAATAAGACGGATCTGAAAGACTCTAGAATAATGCTTCTCTTTTATAAAAAAAATGAGAATTAAATGACAGATAAAAAAATTTGGGGGAATATTTTAATTACTTTAGAGATAAAATTTGAGAAACAAAATTAATATTGGGATTGTTAGAGCTTACCAAGAATTGAAAATGTGGGAACATAATAGAGAATAATGGTCACCAAAGTAGTAGGGAATATTTAATATTCTAATTGGGGTTGACGGAATTTTAGGTTTCCTATTTATATATATAATATTATGGGGTGAAAAAAATAGAGACTTGAATATTTTATCCTGTGTTGATGCTTCATATATTTTGGGTATCAAAGCCAAAGTAAGAAGAAGAGGTTCTTATGAAAACCAATATCACAGAAGCTAAATATAAATAAAAATAGAGAAAGGATAAAATACTATGTATGGTTTCAATTTTGGTGTTAAAACACATTAATATATATGATAATATAATGGGTTTGAAGAACATAGAAGTTTAGTGAGTGAGGTAGCTAGTGAATTTGATTTTCAATCAGTGATCGAGTTACTGCAGTTTCTCAAAGATATTATAGAATTCAAGGAAGTTGTTATTGAGTTGAAGGTGATATATTATCTTGGTAAAATAACATTCTATATATTTTTTTTCATCTAAATAAAAGTGGGATCCTCATAGAAGAACTTTAATATATATTTTTTGAATCCATAGAACATTGAAACTCAAGGTGTGCAGGGATATCAAAGTGTGACTCCTTGACTTAGTGTGAAGTTGTTAGAGGAAAATCTATGAGAAGTAAGAAAATGGATGGTGTGACTCTTCCTGAGAAAATATCATTGATAATCCAATATAATCCACTTTTAATTGATGAAATTGATTATAGTAGAAATTTTTTGACTGGTGGAAACAACCAATCAAGGAAAGGAATATTCATTTCTTCCAAACCTTGTCAAAAAATGTGTTCCTATCAATTAATTTTCTCAAATTTCCAAACATTGATGTTTTATAAGATAAAAATTAAGTAGATTAAAATAAATATACTTGTAATACGGGTCAAAATCTAAATTGGTTTTAGGATAGTTTTTAATTTGGTAAAATAGGAAACACTTGATTCCCCCACCATGATAGGTGTCTTCGAAAATCCAATTGGGAAATTTAATTGGTATCAGATGGAAATATGGATATGATTGGATATATTTTTAAGACCCAAAAAATTTTATTTACATTCTTTTGTTTATATTTCTAAATTTTTTTGAAGTTGAGCTGCCTTAGATGGATAAGTCAGGTTCCACTCTTATAAACACAATAAAAAAGTCTCTTCCCTAATTAAAAAAAAAATGGTTGAAAAGAGAGGCAAGTAAGGTTAGAAAAATATCAAACAAGGAAGAGGAAATACCATTAACTAAACGTAATTATAATTTTAAGGATCTAATTGTTTAATCTGTTGATTTATATTCCTTTTATGACAGCAGTACAAGTTGTGAAGAGTAATAAGAGATAAATAATTTGAATGTATTTTACCCTTAGATCAAAGTCTATTTATATAAAGTTATTAAAGAAGTTCGTACATATATACCTGGATTCATCATGAAACAATGTCATGAAAAATCATATCTATCGAGAGATGCTAATTTTATAGATAATTCATTGGAAAAATAGGTTTGAATATGAAACATCCTCACAAAACTAGTAAGAGAAAATGATTTAACTGTATAAATTTTTAATGATAGATATTCTCAATCAATTAAATATTTAAAAAAATAGTTTTTTTTAAGATGAGTTTGAGGCTTATGTTATCTAATGAGTCTAATAATTAGAGAAGACCTATAAAATTACACGGAATTTGAAATATTCATAGATCAATATAATGTTAAAAAATAACATTATAGTTCACTAAAACTAACTACCAATATGTTTGAGAATTTTAATCATAAATGCGAATGTTACTGCGAAATAAGGATTAAATCTTTTGATTTTGATAAGTACACACTCAATATTAATTTTCTTGAGTTAGAAGTCATGTTAAAAAGATTGAAAGAGGTAAAATCAAAGCTTCTTGATTAGTTGATAAATGACATGATACCACTCATACATTGAAAATGTTTACATTAATGGAGGCTCGTAATGGTGTTACAAATAGCTTGAGATCATGTGGATAAGGTTCCAACTCTAGATCTTAGAAAATGAAACCCAATATGAAGATAAATTATTTTACAGTAAATCTATAATTTCTAAATGTTTTGGGAAAAATAGTTTTTTTATAAAAAAATGTTTGAAAATAAATATTTTAAAACCCACAAATGTTTCAAGAACTAATGTGTGTATTTCCTAGAGAAACTATTCCCCAAAAGGATCCTGAAATATTAGTATTCCATCCCAAAAACAAGAAGTTCTAAACATTGATATATTGTTCCTACTAGTATGATAAGAATATTTATGGGCTACTCGTGATGCTAATGTAGGTTTTAGAATGTGGATATATACTATTGGAATAACATGTCAACATATTAATGTCAGATAAGGCTAATAGATAAGGGGAGAAAAGTTAAAAGTGAAAAAAACCTATTGTAGAAAAGAAGAATAATTCACATAATAGAATGAATATAATAATAAATAATATATTTTAATGTCTTAATTACTTCTATGAGTATTGATTATTTTCTATATATATGATTAATTATATTATGTCCCCACCAGGCACAAAACTCATGTTGATGAAACAAATAGACACAATATCATATAAAAATGAAAAATGGAACGAATAAAATCCTACCTTGGGAAAGAATATAGCTCAAAAGATGTCATATAACGATGAATGGATTCTCAATCATTTAGGAGAAAGGAAAACAAGAAAAAAATATTGAGAAGAAGGATTACCATGATGTTACACCAAACAAAAGTATATTCTTGTATTTTGTTAAGAGACGGTCCACGATGGATTATCGAAAACACGCCATGGAAGCTAAAATTCAAAATGAAAGAAATATAAAAGTATGCAAGAATAAAATCACAAAGATATACAACAATATTGGCATGGTGGTGGAAATACCTATTGATGAGATTGAGAATCTACCCAAAAAGGGTAAGTAAAAGGTTAATGAAGGTGTGTGTGGAAGGTACAATAGGGTAGACCATACACACCAATACTATGATTTTACTTATTTGTCCAAATGAGATCAAGAATTTTAAATGAAAATAACCTTTGTTTTTTATTGGAAAATATATTACTATATATAGACAATATACACCAAAGAAAAGGAGGTGCGTGAACCAAATGATATTTTGATCATATGTCCCAATCAATTGGATGAATTGAGGATATTAGAGAAATAATAAAAGAGTTAAAATAATTTTTTTCCCATTATAGAATATTATTCCATCTAAGGGTAAAATTTAAAAGGTGAAGAAAACCATGCTACTCAATAGTTAAAAGACTTGGAAGTCAAATGCTTATGGAAAGAAGATACCTGGAGGGGAATGTCATGGGTTGGTATATATATCTCAACCCTCGTACTGAATTTGAGGTTCTATTATACATTCCATTTTGGTCACTAATCAATAAGAATGTTCTTTAATTTTATGGGAATAAAGGTTATGTTGTATAAGAATCATCCTTTGATGATGATCTTTTGAAACAATAAATTCATCAAGAGACATCTCCATTTTTGTGAAATTTATAATGATAGAAATATTTTATGAAAACTAAAGTCGGAGGTATGATTTGCACTCTCCAAAATTTTAAATCATTTATATTTGTTGTTTTACTGACGGGGGAGTTATTATCTAAAATAATTAGGAGAAAACCATACTTTCACTTGTAATATATTTTATTTGTTTATTTGAAGTACATGTTTCTTAATCATTTTGAAAATCTATTTTTAAATCCCCAAATAAATAAATGTTTGAGTTAGTATCCCACAGTGAGTAGTTATGTATTAATTTTTTGTCAAAATTAATTATTGATGTTTTCTGCACTTGGTTTTCCCATATGGGATTTGAGTTTCTTAGTTTATGGTACACTTCTAATGAATATCTTATTCTATACATATTATGATGAAGGTTATACTGATATTTTTTTTTGATAATCACTTTCAACAGGTGATCTATGAAACAAGATGAATTTATTTTCCCATAGAATTTTTGGAGATGATATAAAACTAAGGAAGTGAATACCATGTTATTTCAGGTCTGTTTTGTACACATATGGTATGAGGTTTCAAATAAAAAATTTCAATTTGAATCTGAACAATATGATAACCCTGCTTTTTTTTACAACTTAAACATGGTTTATTACATAAAACTTCACTTGATACAACAAAGATGATCAAGCTTTTTAGTGTCTTTGGGGCTTAGTATCATTACATAAAAACATGAAACATGAAATAAAACATCTTTATTGAATACTTCCTTTACATGACCACTAAATTCCATCGTACTTAGCATTGCAAGGGATAACCTGAGGACATGCATAAGAAAAGGGTGGGCAATAAAGCCCAGTAAGGGAATACACATGGAATAACATGAGGATTAAAATAAATGATAGACATTAGGCATATCAATAGATCACAAGAGAAACATGAACATAAAGTCATGATAAAGCATGATAATCATATCATGGAAACATGACAACAACACTTAACGTGGAATTAGCATGAGCCAAGGCTCATTGCACATGGAGCATGAGTAAATCCTTATTGCACATGAAGCACGAGTAAATCCTAATTGCACTTAAATTAGATTGAGTCAACACTAATTTCACATGACATATCATGATACTATAATTTACCTAATGCATTGGATCACTATAAGGGCGCACCCTTCTTAAACATTTCATTTCATGCATAAGTGTGCCACATGGATCATAAAACATGGATTCATAAAACATAATAATTTATTCCATGATAAATGAATGTGGAATTCATACATGAAACATTATAATCAATAAGTAAATGGGAATAAAAGTGAATACCCTTGATGGAGAAATTGGCATGGTATTCACTACACAATGACATTAGCTTAGAAAATCGGTGCGATTTCAGCTACGAAACAACGTGAATAAGAATTATTAAAAATGGTTGATGAGAGAGAAAGGGGTTACTCATAATATTTACATGTAATGGATAGTAATGAGGTCATATAGATACATTTCCCAACAATTGTAATGGAATTTAGATTCATGATACAAAAGTATTTCTTGAATGTAAAAGAGGAGGGAGAAGTTCCTTTCTGACTTTCGGCATAGTAATGGGTGTACATGGGAGGCATTTAATGAAAGAGAAAGGGGTCTCTCATCATTCAAACATAAAGAGTTCAGTATTATGGAGGTGAAAACCCATACCTCAACATTCATAATTGAAATTAAAAGTGCAAAACAACTTAAATAAAATTAGACAAAAATGATAAAGAAAAAACACTTACATGGAAGTATGCTTACAGAGGATAGAGAGTAGCTTGTGAGAGGCTTATTGGGAGCTTGGGGAACTTTGGGAGGATTCTAGAGATAGTATGAAAAAGGTTGGAGGAACTAATAAGGCTTTGAGTGAGGAGGAAGTGGGAGCTTGGGTGGGTTTATATAGGAAAGGTGATGGGATTCTTAATTATTTAGGTTTGGGACCCCTTATATTAAATTAATCCAAACCACAAACCATCACATGGTTTTTGCCCATGGTTTTTGGAAAAGGGAATAGGAAAAAAAATATTTTATAAGGCCAATGTCCGAACTTCTTAAAATAAGAGGGTTGCTTATGTGGAGGTGAGTCACACTCCCATGGAAAATAATTTAAAAAGACAATATGTTTAATAAGTCTTGAGGGGTCCATTAATGCTTTGAAAAGTAGGTAAAATAAACCAAAAATCACATTATTTTAATGGTAAAACATATATTGGCCAAACATAATGATTATATTATTTTATTACATCACTATTGGGTCATTATGATGTCATAAAACACATTATATATTTAAACGGTATTTAATTTTTACCCAAAACTTTGACCGTCTCAGAAAATTATGAAAAATTCACCGTTGGATAATTTCATCATCATGATTCCAGAAATAATATTTATTTTATCTAAATAATTTTCTAAATATGTTTATTTTCAAATTTTAAATTAAAACAATCATTTATCGAAAATTCACGGGTTTTGACAGAAATGGATTTCCAACCTTAATAAAAATTATAATTGCATTTATAAAATTATAAGATCATTTATATTTAATAAAAATTAATTTAATAATAATAATAATATTTTATTAAAATATTATTTAATTCAAAAATCCCTTAATTTAAAAAAATATAATTCTTAATTAAATAATAACTAAAAACACTATTTGTACATTAAAAACTATTTACAATGTATCAAAAAAATTACAAGGAGGTATATTAATTATTATATACAAAAATAATATACATGAACATATTACTAGATATTTCATACATAACCTCTTAAAAAAGTCGCATAAGACCCAAGGGTAAGGTGTGCGATGGTGACATACTCTTGGGGTGGCTCGGATAACATCGCTCGAGTGGTAATCTCTATAAACTTCCACTTTTCCCATAGAAGGTACCGTTCGAGATTGACATGATGAAGCTCAGCTTGGTCTTGGTCAAGAGAGAAGCCCAAGGATTCCACCTCTTTTCCAAGCTCCAACAAATGGGCTTCGTATGGAGTAATTCTATTGGATGAGGCCATCACTTCTTTTGTCTGAGTAAATTGGATTTGTTAAAGCCCTATATTAATACTAATCATGAGATCACTCTACATCGACTATATAACAATGGTCAAAATTCTTAACATAAAACCAAAGAAGTTGACATTTTTTATAATCATAAAGAGACATTTAATCAGATCAAGAGGGATTATCATTAATGAAACTTTGGGTCATTACAATATTCCCCCCTTAAGAAATTTTTTCCTCGAAATTTTACTTTTACCACACTAAAATAGATGTTGGTAACTCAGCTTCATTATTTCATCTGATTCCCAAGTCGCTTCTTCAATCTTGTGGTTTCTCCACAACACCATGATGAGGGGAATTGTCTTATTTCGTAGTACTTTTTCTCTACGATCTAATATCTTCACTGGTTGCTCCTCATAAGAAAGATCATCTTCGAATTGTAACACCTCAGAAGAGAGTACATGTGAAGGGTCTGGTATGTACTACCTTAAGAGGGATACAAGAAATACATCATGTACTTTGGCCATGGTAGGTGGAAGTTCTAGTCGATAGGCCACAACCACGACATGATCAAGATTCTCGAAGGGGCCGATATACCTTGGAGTTAGCTTCTATTTCTTTCTAAACCTCATGAACTTATTCCATTGAGATATGCGTAGAAACACCATTTCTCCAACATTAAACTCAAGGTCTTGTCGATGGTTATCTGCATCACTCTTCTGTCAACTCTGGGTTTCCTTAATATGTTGTTGAATTGTTTTCACCTTCTCCACTATTTCTTCAACCATTTCAGGTACAAGCATCTTACGTTCACCAACCTCATCGAAACATGCCGGTGTTCTGCACCTTTTCCCATAAAGGGCTTCATATGGTGCCATTTGGATGCTTGAGTGGAAACCGTTATTATAAGAGAACTCAACCAGAGGAAGATGTTGATCCCATGCTCTTTTAAAGTCCGTTGAGAATGCTCTTAACATGTCCTCATGTTTTTGGATAGTCTGCTCAGATTGGAAATCAGTTTGAGGATGATAGGCCATACTGATGTTCAGATCAGTATTCAGAGCATGTTTAAGACTCTTACAAAACATAGGGGTGAATCTTGGATCTCAGTCAGACACAATAGATAGTGGTACTCCATGCAACCTTACCACTTCCCTGATATATATCTGTGCCAGTTGATTCAAAGAGAAATCCTCCCGAATAGCAATGAACTGTGCAGTCTTTGTAAGATGATCCACAACAACCCAGATTGCACTGTTTCCATTGGATGTCCTTGGATGTCCAGTGACAATGTCCATGGTGATGATCTCATATTTCCATTCTGGTATGGTCAATGGTTTCATCATCCCCTTAGACTTCTGCCTCTATGCCTTCACTTGCTGACACACCAGGCACTTTGATGTATATTCAGCGATCTCCTTTTTCATATTATCCCAGAAAAAGTTTTCTCGCTGATCTTGATACATCTTTGTGCTCCCTGAGTGAATAGAGAAATTTGATCTATGTGCATCATCCAAAAATTCATTCTTCAGCTTCGTACATAATGGAACACATATCCTTTTCCCAAATCACACAATTCCTTCTTCATTAACATTAAACTCCGAGGATTTCCCTTTTTTGATAGCTTCCACTTTTTCATGAATTCCCACATCATCATTTTTAGCATCCTTTAGCCTTTCCAAAAGAGACGGTTGAGAAATGATTTGTGAAAGGATATATGATTTTCCCTTATTTATGATTCCCACGTCCATCTTCATCAAGTCTAAGAATATTGAATCCTTCTCAATTCTCATCATTGATAGAAAGGATGGGTCCATTCTACTTAGGGAATCTTCCACCTTGTTCACTTTCCCAGGGTGGTAATGTATTGAACAGTCATAATCCTTGATGAGAACTATCCATCTTCTCTAGTTCATATTAAGATCTTTATGTGTGAATAAATATTTAAGACTCTTGTGGTCAGTATATATCTCACATTTCTCCCCATAGAGATAATGCCGCCAGATTTTCAACACAAAGATCACCGCTGACAACTCCAGATCATGCGTTGGATAGTTTCGCTCATGGATTTTCAACTGCCTTGAGGCATAGAATATCACTTTATCATTCTGGATCAGCACACAACCTAATCCCTTCTTTGAAGAATCACTGAATATAACAAAAAGTTCCCCACTTGTGGGTAATGTGAGCACGAGCACAGTGATAAGCCTCATTTTCATCTCCTTGAAGATTTCTTCCCATTCATCACTCCAAGTAAACTTTACTCCATTACGAGTTATCTTGGTAATAGGGTTGGAAAATTATGAGAAACTCCTCACAAATTATCGATAATATCCAACTAACCCCACGAAGCTATGGGTATCCATTAGCGATGTTGGCCTCGACCATCCCTTAATTGCATCTGTTTTGGAGGCTTCCACATATATATCGTTGCTTGTGATGATATGGCCCAAGAATGATACCTCCATTAATAAGAACTCATAGTTTTTGTACTTTTCATAGTAATTCTCCTTGCGCAATGTCTCTAGTACAGTTCTTAGATTCTCCTCATGATCCTCCTTGGTTTTGGAGTATATTAGAATATCATCTATAAATACTACCACAAATTTGTCAAGGTAATCTCTAAAGACTCTATTCATTAATTCCATGAATATTAATGGAGCATTAGTGAGTCCGAAAGGCATTACTATGATTTCATAGTGCCCGTATCTTGTGCGAAAAACAGTCATGGGGATATCTTCCTTCTTCACCCTTACTTGATAATATCCTGACCGCAAGTCCACCTTGGAGAGGTATTGTGCTCCAAGTCACTGATCAAACAAGTAATCAATTCGTGGGATATGATACTGGTTCTTTATCGTGATTTTGTTAAGTTCACGATAATCGGTGCAAAGCCGCATTGACCCATCCTTCTTCTTGAAGAAGAGGACTGGTGCACCCCATGGTGAAGCACATGGTCGTATAAACCCTTTATCCAGATTCTCCTGTAGTTGTTTCTTAATCTCTTCATGATCTACAACAGTCATTATATTTGGAGTCATTGATATTGGTAATGCCCTAGGTATAAAATCAATTGGGAATTCAATATCTCTTCTAGGAGGAAGACCGGGCAGTTCCTCGAGAAACACTTCAACAAATTCCCTCACAATAGGTATTTCTTCAAGGATGGTTTCTTCCTTGGACTCAATCATCTGAGCCGCATACGCGTTCTCATAGGGTAGTAATATCCATGCTTGAGATGATAGAGATAAAATATATTCATCTTCTACCTTACACTTGTAAAGAATCGGGGGTCGGTTCTCCATATGGAGTGTGATTTCCCTCTCCTGAAAATTTTTGTTGGCTCTATATAAGGAAAGACAATCCATGCCAAGAATTGCATCAAATGCCACCAGAGGGAGTATGACGAGGTTCACCAGGAAATTAAATCCACATATTATAACAGGGGAGGACTTATGTTCATAGGATGCAATGATTGCCCCATTTTCCGTAGTCACCGACATCTTCACTTCCATGGTTTTTGGTGGTGCTGGGATTGTTCTACTAAACTTCAGATATATAAAAGAATGCATAGAACCTATATCAAAAAGTACATTCTCTATTCCTGAATAAATAACTTGCGTACCTTTCACCACTTCATTTTCGGGGTCACTTCGGCAAAAGTGATGGAAAAAGCTCTTCCTTGCTGCTTTTGAGGTTGCTGGTTACCTCTCAAAACCCTTGGATTGGGGCACGAATTTTAAAAATGACCCGATTCTTTGAATTTATAGCATTTAACAATGCGTTGAGGTTCAAACGGAGCGTTCCTATCCTATGTCTCAGCTGCGGGTCTTTCTTGTCAACAGTTAACAGCTAGGTGCCCTTCTCTTCCACACCTAAAGCATTTCCTCGTCCCCTTAAGACAATTTCCAGGGTGTTTCTTACCGCACTTTTGGCAAGTGGGGTGATGGATCTTCATAGCACTGTTGGATTTATCCATCGGACCACCAGCATTGAATTCCACCTTACACTTATTTTCCCCATGATACCCATGTGATTCTCCGATCTCCATTTCGACCTTGATGGCACATCAAAAAATTTCTTCATAGCTGTCGAAGTCATAGATCGCCAATGCTTTCCACATGCTAGGCTTCATCCCACCAATGAAGCGGACAACATTGCATTCTGTGGTAATGACAAAGCAGGAGGTATATCGTCCATGCCTTGTGAATTTTTCCTCGTACGCTTCAACAGATTCTTCGTCTTTTTTATTAAGGGAAAATAAGTCCCTTTCCATCTTAAGCTGGAGGGTGTGCGGAAAATATTTATCGAAAAACATCTTCTGGAAATCCTTCCATTCCAATGCCTAGATCTCCTCCTCAGGCTTCGTATGTTTTATCAATGTCCACCATTGATCAGCTTCACCCTCCATATGATAATCCTATAGGAGAACCTTATCTTTTTCAGAACATTGAAGGATGAAGAAGATCTTTTCAATGGAGTTGATCCATTGTTCAGCGATCGTGGGATCGGATGATCCACTAAAAGTAGGAGGCCTTTGTCTCATGAAGCTCTTGATAGCAACTTGTTCTTTCTTAGGGGGGTTGAAAGTTCCTATTGACCTAGGATTCTATTTGAAACTTAATTTAGCTGAGAGAGATTCATGATAATGTGCGCGATTCCCACTCCCATTGGATTGGACATCTCATTAGTACAATCATCACACTAATCTTCAAATCGGTTGATATCCCTAGTCCTCCTATTACTGGCCATTGGATGGAATAAAAGGAATGTTAGGGGTAACACATAAAGGGTAATCCAAAGACAAAAGTTGATGACTTATAAATAAAATTTTATTTCCTTAACTCATGAGTCTATAGTCTTGGATTTTCATGATCTACTTTATGACATATATTCTTAGGGGGGGTTTATTCCCTTAATAAGGGTTCATACTAAGCATGTGAATTTACCAAAGCATATCCCCCGGGAGTTTAGTAACCAAGAGTGTAGAAAGCCCTGTTGTCATTCACCAGTTCCCGTTCGAGTCTAGCTCCAAGCGGTGTTTTTCGGTTTTACCCCTAGGATACATATGTGCCAAAGCCGCCTCTACCTGTCGTATCCAGACAGGGATATATTTTCTTGATAAACCACTTACTCAATACTCACCAAAACATAGGGATGTCTTTACTGTACATAGTCTTGTATATACGGCTTTACTAGGGTTTTATAATCCTAATCCCAAAAATAACTAAACCTATCCTCTGATACCAACTATGAGAACCCTACTTTTTATTACAACTTAAACATGATGTATTACATAAAACTCCACTTGATACAACAAAGAAGATCAAGAGGTTTAGTGTATTTGGGGCTTAGGATCATTACATAAAAACTTGAAACATGAAATAAAATATATTTATTGAAAACATCCATTACATGACCACTACATTCCATCGTACTTTTCATTGCATGGGATAAACTGAGGACATCCATAAGAAAATGGTGAGCTATAAAGCCCAGTAAAGGAATACACATGGAATAACATGAGGAGTACAATACATTTTAGACATTTGGCATATCAATATATTACAAGAGAAAAACGAACATAAAGGCATGAGAAAGCACGATAATCATAACATTGAAATGTGGCAACAACACTTAACATGGAATTAGCATGAGCCAAGGCTCATTGCACATAGAGCATGAGTAAATCCTTATTGCACATGAAGCACGAGTAAACCCTCATTGCACGTGAATTTTAATGAGTCAACACTCATTTCACATGACATATCATGATACTATACTTTACCTAATTCATCGAAGCGCTACAAGGGCGCACCCTTCTTAAACATTTCATTTCATGCATAAGTGTGCCACATGGATCATAAAACATGGATTCATAAAACATAATCATTTATTCCACAATAAAAGAATGTGGAATTAATACATGAAACAATATAATAAATAAGTAAATGTTCATAAAGGTGAATACCCTTGATTGAGAAATGGGCATGGTATTCACTACACAATGACATTGGCTTAGAAAATCGGTGCAATTTCTGTAGTGTAACATCGTGACATAAGAATTCCTAAAAATGGTTGATGAGATAGAAAGGGGTTCCTCATCATATTTACATGTATTGGAAAGTAATAAGGTTATATAGATACATGTACCAACAATTGTAATGGAATTTAGATTCACGATACAAAAGTATTGCTTGAATGTAAAAGAGGAGAGAGAAGTTCCTTTCGGAATTTCGGCATAGTAACAGGTGTACATGGGAGGCATTTAATGAGAGAGAAAGGGGTCTCTCACAATTCAAACATAAATAGGGCAGTATGAGGGAGGTGAAAAACCATACCCCAACATTCATAATTGAAATTAAAAGTGCAAAACAACTTAAAGAAAACTGGACAAAAATGAGAATGGAAGAAAAAATCCTTACATGGAAGTGTGCTTCCAAAGGCTAGAGAGAGGTTGGTGAGAGGCTTATTGGGAGCTCATGGAACATTGGGAGGATTCTAGAAAGAGTAGGCTAGAGTTTGGACAGACTCCAAAGGCTTTGAGTGAGGAGTAAGTGGGATCTTGGGTGGGTTTATATAGGAAAGGTGAGAGAATTCTTTATTATTTAGGTTTGGGACCCCTTATATTAAATTAATCCAAACCCCAAACCAACCCACAGTTTTTTCCCATGGTTTTCAGAAAAGGGAAGAGGAAAAAAATATTTTATATGGCCAAAGTCATAACTTCTTAAAATAATAGGGTTTCTTATGTGGAGGTGAGTCACACTCCCAGGGAAAACTAATTAAAAAGACAATATGGTTAATAAGTCTTGAGAGGTACATTAATGCTTTGAAAAGTATGTCAAACAAACCCAAAATCACATTATTTTAATGTTAAAACATTTAATGGCTGAAAATAAAAATTATAGTATTTTATTACATCACTATAGGTTCATTATGATGTCATAAAACACATTATATATTTAAACGATATTTAATTTTTACCCAAAAATTTGACTATCTCAGAAAATTATGAAAAATTCACCGCTGGAAAATATTAAAATCCTGATTCCAGAAATAAAATTTATTTTATCTAAATAATTTTCTAAAAATGTTAATTTTCACTTTTAAAATAAAAACCGACATTTTTCAAAAATTCACGGGTATTGACAGAAATGGCTGTGAAACTGTAATAAAAATTATAATTGCATTCATAAAATTATAAAATCATTTATATATAATAAAATAAAATTTAATAATAATAATAAAATTTTATTAAAATATTATTTAATTCAAAAATACGTTAATTTTAAAAATAATTTTAATTAAATAATAACTAAAAACACTATTCGTACATTAAAAACTATTTACAATGTATCAAAAAATTGACAAGGAGGTTTATTCATTATTATATAAAAAAATAATATACGTGAACATAGTACTAGTGATTTGTTACATAACCCCTTAAAACAACCGCATAAGACCTAAGGGTAAGGTGTGCGATGGTGACATACTCTTGGGGTGGCTCGGATAACATCGTTGGAGTGGTAATCTCTATCAACTTCCACTTTTAACGTAGATAGTCCTGTTCGAGCTTGACATGATGAATCTCAGGTTGGGATTGGTCAAGAGTGAAGCCCAAGGATGCCACCTCTTTTGCGAGCTCCAACAAATGGGCTTCGTATGGAGAAATTCAACTGGATGAGGCCATCACTCATTTTGACTATGTAAATTGGATTTGTTAAAGCCCTATATTTATACTAATCATGTGATCACTCTTCAACGGTTATATTAGCAACGGTAAAAATTATTAACATAAATCCAAATAAGTGGACATTTTATATAAATATAAAGAGACATTTAATTATATCAAGAGGGATTTCAATTAATGAAACTTTGGGTTGTTACAAAAAACCCACCTTTTGTCATGTGGAACATTTTAGGGGTCATAAAGAGAGAAGATGAAGTATTTAAATTGGATATGAGAGAACCCTTATATTAAGTGGGAGATATATTTTACCTCTAATAACATTAATTAATAATTAGGGGGAGAAGGATGATGTGGATTGTTGGAGTAAATTTTGAGTTTAAAAAAAATCCAATGGGGGAGATTGATGTTCCCATGGATTGATGATTAAATTTACCACCAATTTATCTTCTTGTCATTATTAATGTAATTCAATAAATACTATGAACTACCCATATGGATAATAATGTTGAGAAAACATTTATGTTTTTATTTTAATAAATGGATAAAAAGTACACATGGTCTGAGGAATTAAATTAGGTAATATAAATTCACAGTTCAAGCATGGTGCTTGTGGGGAAGCACACATTAGTGAGTTTATTGAGAAGATTACAAATACACATTCCTATACCATCTATCTTCAATAGTTTTTCATATAAATTTTCCAACCTAATTCATAAAAATTGAAGTGACTACATGAGAAAATTCCAACCTACCATATGAAAAGATGAAGTGGCCACATGAGTAGAGCCCAATCTATCGTATGAACAAAATGGAGGGACAACATCAGTAGAGTCCGACAAAAAGCATGAATAAAATGAAGTGACCGCATGATCTGTAATTCCATGGTCAATGTATCTCCCACATAACTAATAAGTACCAAACATATGAATGGTTGTCACATAGTCACTCAAGTGACTATATTAAGTATCTCAAAACATGCTATGTGAAGCTACCATGTAAACAATATCTACCTATAGTTAGTTATTAAAGCTACCACATGAGTAACTAGATCTATTGTGAGTGTGTTAGACCTACCGAACATTCAAACTGAGAGTTACCATGAGGAACCTAATTATAGTTGATTTGAATGCATGGGGAAAAGTAAAGATAAGACTTTAGGTGATGAATATAATTCCTCACAAATCATATGGTTGCATCATAAGACATTGAAGTCTGCTAAAAATTTATTAAGTTGTGATTGATAGAATTCATCCACAATATAATTCAAAATTATTAGACTTCACCATATATATTTGATATCACTGTGTGAATTTTATTGAATGTATGATAATGAGAAGATGTGTGAAAATAAGAATGGTAAGAGTGTATTAATTCATCATATGAATTCTTTCCGACCATAATCCTTCAATGTAAGACTATAACGATCTGGCCATAATATTTTAGGTTGATATAGAAAATAAAAAAAAGGAATAAATAATGAAAACTATACCATATAGTAATAGTCTTCACCATAAGGATCGGTGAATAGAAGGCTTTGAAGTAACTATTATAAGACCTTGACACATAGGAAAATTTCAATGTTCTGATGGATAAAAAATAAAGATTCCATATTTTGTATCTATTGTAGATAAACATATCTGGGATGACTCCATAACTATTCCTCATAAATTTAATATTCATAAACATATAAAATGGATTTTTATTCAACCATAAAAGATCTAGGAAGTTGATCTTCATGAAATGAGTGGAAAAATCAATGTCTAATGAAAATGTTGAGTTTCTATAATTATTAATATTTCAAGGAAATAAAATATAATGATGATGACATTAATCATTTAAGTTCAAAATATCTTGAATCTATTATCATCCAGGATTCATTATTGAGATGAAATGAGTAGTTATGTCCATATACTCTTTAAATGTACATATCATTTTGACGACTACCTTGGTAATAATTGAAACTCTAAATCTTGAGGATGATGAACCATGATACATATATAATTTTTTATAATAATTATATGGATAATGTTTTTGAATTTCAGTTAGTGTGCACATAATATTGGTTGGTTTTATTTAACTGAGCCTTCTGTAGAAAAATCCAAAATATCAATGGAGATGTGAAATGATGATTAACTCTATAAGATAGATTAGATATTGAGGTTGTTTTAATAATAATTAAAATAGTTAGTTTCTATGGAGAAATTATATGTTTTACTATAAGTAAATTTTATTAAAATCCATGTCTGTATTCGTTGTACAATTTATCTGTTGCAATGATAATTTTTTGGAGCTACGTATTTAATTATGTGTTTTAGAAGAAGATAAGGATGTGTCGAGGAAAACTAGATGAACTTAGAAGAATTTAGAATATTTATTTTTGATTAGAGATAAATGTGATGAAAATGAGGAATCCAAAAGTGAGTTTAGTCCTATCATTATATAGAAGATCGTATTTGAGAAAAAAATAGAATTTTGAGATCATGGGGGCATCCCATGTATGAAAAAGTTTAGAAATTATTTTATGATCATGGGAATGACATTTTTTGGGAATATTTTATATGCAACAAGGTCTTGAACTAATTCCTATATACCTATATATATATATAATATGACAGAGATAAAAAATAATAGAGAGATTTGAAGATCTGTTCTTGTGACCAAGATTAAGATATTATGTGTATCAAAACGAAAGGAAGAAGAAGAGGGTCCAATGAAATACATTGTTATAGAATATTGAGAAGAATAAAAATAGATAAAATCCAACTTATTGTGTATGGTTTTAATTTTGGTGTCAATGTTATTAAAGATATATGATGATCTGTTAGGTTTAAAGAAAATATATTTTTATTGAGTAATTAAGCAAGTGAAGATGAGTTTCAAACAATGACTGAGTTATATAGGTTTCCCAATGATAATATGACATTAAAAGATACATTTTTTTAGTTGGGGGAGATATATTATCAGAGTATAGTATCATCCTATATAGATCTTTTGATCCACATACAAGGAGTATTGTTAAAGAAAGACATGAATATATATAGTGTGAAGCCATGGAACATGTGTGAATTTGGGTGTGAAAAGTAACACAGTGTGACTCTAGGATTATTGTATAAAGGTGTTCATGAAATTTCTTTGAGAAGCAGAAAAGTTGTTTGTGTGACTTGGGCCAAGGTAAGATAAACTAGTCTCTAATATGCTCCACTGGTAAATAATTACATTGATTAAAGTGGTGAATTAAGATTATTACGAAAAAAATTCATGAAAAGAGTAGGTAGTTATACCCTAAAGTATACAAATAATGTGTCCCTTTTTATTTTTTTACTTTAATTTCATATTGTTAATGATTTATATGTAAAATATTAATATTCATATATAGTAATTGCAAATCGGGGTCAAATTCTAAAGAATTTTTCTGACAATTTAAAATTTTTTTAAAAATAATAAAACAACTGATTTACTCCCGCTCTCAAGTGACTACACCTATCCTGTTGGGGATTTCAAGATTACCTATTAGAATTTATTAATTAACTCTTAAGAAATAGAACAAAAATATTATATTTTATCTTTTTTTTCTTAGATGATGAGATAATGATAATTATTTTTTCATAAATTATTATTTTTCCGATATATTTATTATTACACTTCATGGATATTTTATTTCAGTATAGTTGCATGTAATAACACACATCAAAAGTAGAATATGATATGAATGAGATAAAATATAATTTTGGATAATATAGAATAAATAATATTATATAATTTTTGAACCCAACTCATGCATTTTTATAAAAATATTTTATTTGGAATATTTCAAGTGTAGAAATGAAGGATATAATTTGGAATGGTTTTTATTAAAATGAAATTATGGGATTTTGGATGGTAATAATCAATTTTTATTTGAATTATTTCAAATTAAATTACTATAAGTGGACCTAATGATATTTTAAAAGACAATTATTATAGATAAGGGTTGAATTATCGTAGTTATATTTCATAATTATGTAAGATGATATTACTACTAGAAACATAGTAACTATTTTTTATTTATATTTTAATTAGTCTAATGGTTTTATTTTATAGGATATTGAGATTATTTAGGAAACTATATGATAAGTTGTCACTGATAATTTATATGTTTCATGAAAAAATCCATTTCAGTTCATCTAAAAATTAATGATGAAGCTAAAGGCAATGAACTGACTTTGACATTTACAATTTTGTTTCAATAAAATAAAGCATTAAAAAGTTTATTAACCAAGTTTTTACATAAAGTGACTAGAAATTTATTTTTATAATTCTCAAACCTCACAAATATATATCTTTAATGGGGAAAATATAACTCATTTGTTCACTAGAAACACCATATATAACTTTCATTGGTTTTATTAGTTAATTTAATCCTTATGTTAAGATACATTTGTTAGAAAACATTTATCAAACTGTATTCACTCAAATAATACATGGTTATACCACTATAAAAGATATTTATTGTATATATTATCTTGATAAAAAATTATACCATACGTTTTTAAATTTCCTTGGATTAAGATGGTGTTATATTTTATGTTTCTAGGTTGTAAAGGGAGGGCTTATTTTTTTGGATGGGCATAGGGTCCTGTGAATGAAAGATTTTAAAGAGTTATCAATCTTCTTAAAAGTAGAGGTCTATTATATTTTATTCTATTTATCCTACTAAATATAGATAAGTGAATAATAGACATATGATCCATTTTTTCATTAAAAAAACAAATAAATTCTTAGGTTCTCTCATCTTTACTTTAGGTTTCTTTCACTCTTCACTTACTGTACTTACTGTTTATGCATCAATTTATTTTTATTTTATCCATAAAATTCCAAATTATTATTTAGTTTAAATTTATTATTTTAAAACATACATTTCAATCTACCATTATTGTAGCATTCCATTTATATCTGGTACCTTACAGTTTATTCACTGAATTTAATAGTTTTAGTGGTTGAGGAGGAAGAGTAGAATTGGTACTCTATTGGTAGTAACAGGGAGAATTATATTATAAATTCATGATGTTTTACCTCTATATATATCATAAATTTCATGGAAACACATCATCTATGTTATGAGACATTTATAATCATATTAGTTCACTAATAAATCCTAATTTCCAAATATTTGGATGAAACTTGTGTACTTTTCAAAAATGGATTGTACAATTCTATATCAAGGGAATAATCATCCATTTTTATTAGATAACATAGAAATTAATCATATTTATTTTGATAATTCAAATTAGGTAATTAAATTTAATTATTTAAATTCATCAATTTTAGTTCTGAAGAGTTACAATTTTTTAATTATTTTGATCTTAATAAATTTTGAAGGGTTTTTAGATATATATATATATATATATATATATATATATATATATATTCACTGAGTCAACCCCCTTCTTAATAAATAATTGTGGTACCTCACTTTCTTTCTACAAATTGAGATACCAAACACTTATAAAAAAATCTTATATCTCTCCATCTATATGTGAGATGATATTATTATAGAAAATATCCATATATAGGAAGGTATATTATTATCACATTATTTATTTGGTCATTGTACCACTTGGTGAAAAAAAATTTACTCCCCTTTTTTTCATTAGAGTATTCCATTGAATGAATTCATTTTATTCATTTTGAACAGTCACTTCCCTTATCATCAAGCCTCTTATACCAAAATACTACTCTTTATGAAGTAAATATCAAGGATTAGAGTTTAATATTTATTCCCATAACATGGGATTTAGTAATTCCTCCCATTTATAAATAAACCCATTGGGTACTATCATTTTCAATACTATAAAACCATGAAACCATGTACACAAATAAAACAATATATAGAGAGGGTATTTTTCAAAAAACCTTAAGTTGATGGGAATGATCAAATATTTATATTTAATCAATTATTCTCAATAATTGGTGAAAAAGTTGGTTAAAAAAAATAATTTTCACGGTTTAATTTATTTCAATATGTTCTACTTTTACAACATTTTGTTAAACCTATTATCTGATAAACTTAAACTGTATTTCAATATAAAAATAATGATAATTATTTTTTTCACTAATATTTTCAAAGGTAATTTTCAGTCACCCTAACCTATATAAAATTATATCTTCTTAATATGTGAATCGAATTGATCATATTGATCTTCTGGAACTTTCTTAAACCAATATAATTCAATTTTAGATACATTTTTTTCATCATTTCCATGTTTAAAACCCATTTATATTTTTAATGTTTTTCCCCTTTGAGAACTCCATTTAAATTTTATTATTCACCTAAATTTTTGATACCTTCAATCCAAATTTTCTTTCAATTAATTAAAATTATTGGAACAATTCAAAACTTTCAACTAATATAATTCTTTCCTTAAAATAAATTCCATTAATTTGAGCATAGTTGGTACCGACTAAGCTCAATTTATAAGAATTACATCCCTATATCCATCAAGATTATTATTGAAAATCCACTCAATTATAAGAATTTTATAATCATTTGATCGATTCAAAATCTCTAAATCCTTACTTACTTCTTGTTGATCAATTTTGACATTCTTGGATTTAATCAATGAATAATTATTCATCACTTGTTAAAATATATTGGATTCATTATTGATATCAAAAAAATTTATTAATATTAATCATATTTAATGGATTATATTTTATTAATCCTCTACCTTTTATTTTTTTTATCTTAATGATTTTAGAAGTAAACATTCAGGTGAAATGAAGAATAGTAGATATATTTTAGTTTCATAAGATACCACACCATGTTTTAGTGTTGCAATACTACAAAATTATTCTAGGTGTTGGTTTTTGGTTTTCATCTTGGTTGAGATTTCATAGATCTATAGAAGGATTTCATTGTCTACATGTTTTCCATTTTAAGGATGAAATTTTTTAATGGGGTTTCTACTATGTCATGGTTAGTTTGAAAATGAATTATTTCCTATTGGTTGTTTTGAGGTATGTTTAATAGAGCCTTTGGGCACTAGGGAAAGTATAACCACACCACAATTGAGTTCGTGGTTTAGCAATTGACATAATTTATAGAGAAATCCAACAAGGTAATTTTAAATGTTCAATTTAAAACCTAGATAAATACATCATAATTTTATGACCATGTCATGGTTATGGTTAAGGTCATGTTTTTTGGAAAGGAAATGGATAGAGATATTTAAGGGGAATCATGTTCAAAGTAAACATAGTTTTTTATATTATATTTAATTAACCCAAAACATTAATTTTTTTATGTTAATATGACATTGTTTGTCCCACCTAAATATTTGATATAAGTTTTATTTCCTATACCATGTAATTTTTTTCGTCCATATTTTTGAAACCTCATACGACAATAATCAAGTTTTGGTTCCTTTTTCAGTGTATTTAGTCAATCTTTGAAATATTATCATTATGATATAAATACATTATTATACATGATAAATTGGATAATATTTATTATAATATTGAATTTCTATCAATTTATTTTTTTCTAAGTGGAATAATGGATTATGCTTCGATTGAGGTAGGATATTTGGAAAATTATCTTTTTTATGAGAATTTTTAGTAAGAAATTGATGTTATTTAGTTTACTTGGGAATGAGTTTTGGAATTTGAATAATTTAATATGATAAATAATAATTTATAATGGTTATAAAATATTTTTATAAGATATATATGAATTTTATACTTTCCATTTTTATATAATGAAAACATTATATATTGTTCTAGTAGATACAAGTGACCTTTAATTAGTGGAAATACAATGAATAATTGGAAAAGTAATCAGAATTATATCAATTTGTGTGGTTGTGTTATGATTTATAATGACATAAGGAAGTCTATTTTATATAAATATGGAAATTAAATAAAGTTCAATATAGTTTTTTTGATCTGGTGATATAACAATGGTGGAATTGATAGTGAGTGTAGTTCACTATTACATTGAAACCTAATGAAACAAAATATAGAATTAAATAAGAGGAATGGGGATGAAATTATTAATTTCATGGTTAAATTTTGTTTTGAATTAATTGAAAAAATCGGTGAATATTATTATACATGGTAAATGTAATTGTTGAAAGATAATTAATAAGATTGATAGATTATATAGGAAGAGAATAGTGAATTATAATAAATGTTCAAGAGTAATGATTATTATTTAATGTGGTTAAATGTTGTTAAATAATGTGGTTATAAATAAATAATGTAGAGTTGGAAATAAATTAACCAATTTAGTGAAGGTTAAGTTATGTTTTTATTGTTTCTCGGCTATTGTGTTGGCTTGTCTCGTGGTTAATGATGTCAGTTCTTATAGTGCAATAATGACGACAATGTTAATGGGATAA
The DNA here is from genome assembly GCA_963277665.1 of Viscum album. Taxonomy (NCBI): domain Eukaryota; kingdom Viridiplantae; phylum Streptophyta; class Magnoliopsida; order Santalales; family Viscaceae; genus Viscum; species Viscum album. The sequence continues at coordinate 565,805,097 of OY728131.1, forward strand.
GGTTATAGAGTATATTTGATTGTAATTTCACTGTAGTTTTATATTTTTTTTATATTTCATTATATGTTTTTTTATTTCTTACACATCACCTTCGAATTTGGGTTTCATGATTGACATAGATATGTGGTTTTAGGTATAGGGTATACCCCTAACATATAAGATATGGGAGAAAAATATGGTTTATTACTCTCCCTTTATGTTTTTACTTGGATTCATTTTGTGTTTACTTGGTAGTGGTAGTGGTTTTAGAATTTGGTTAATTTAGTAATGGCATGAGGTTGTGGTATGTTGTAGTGGTATGTAGATTTAGGAAGGGATGGGAGTGGTGAGTCATATTTTATTAGGGTATAAGTGAGACCAGATAAATAGAGAATCAATTATGGGGTAACCCTTTTATTATATTTCCATAACTTACTATATATATAATATATATTGATTTATAGAGTCACCCTATTATGAGATAGGTTTTTAGTTGAACTGGGTGAAGACATGAGTCTGTTTCTCTATTTATTCTGTATTGTTTTATTATGAATCTTTAACATTGAATTTTAAATATTTATTGTGGTAAATATTTATTATACTTGTATACTCACACCTTATTCTATAAATAATTTTTATATATCAAAAATATAGTGTCAGAGAATGGGATATACCTTAATAGCGTGTGATATACTATCTGGCTTGCATTGTATATGTTTTCTTCATCCATCTAAGAAACTTTATTCCTTGAAACTAAATTGGAGATATATGTTTTCTTATTTATATTAAAATTAGATGCATTATTATGAATATTTATGGGATTTTAGGTTTTTCTTATGCATGTATTTTATATTGACTTATGTATTTTTTTATTTTTCTATATTTTAAGAGGGTAATTACTCCCATATTAAGTGTTATATACCTTTGCCTCTAGTCTACAATATGTGGCCTTTTAATGATAGGATAAAGGACTCACACTAAGCTTATCTATTATACTAAGTGGTAAATTATTTTATATCTGTCATGGATGAGTGGTATTATAGTATTTTTTTCCCTTGTGATACAATTTCAAGTAAGAATTAACGAGGATTTCATTAGTGTGGTTATTAAATATTCAACATGATCTGAGCATATGATGCCGGATCGGAAGTCTGGATAGGTCATAAAGGGCCCCTATGACCTAATCTATGACCACAATAATGCATTGAAAATGATTACGTGTGTACTAATTATGATATAGATACCAATATATTTTATATGCACAATTTATAGTTTCAAAAATGTTTGAATATAAGGGATTTATAGATAGAAATTCATAATAATTTTAATTAGGATACATTAAATGATATCTATATTCTACTCTTATGAAATTTGTTTTTCATTTATGAAAACTGATGGTGGATTTAAATATCTTATAGTTCATGTTGGTAAGGTGTATCAGGATACACCGACATATTGTAAATGAGTTAATTTAATAGAGTATCAATTTTAAATGATGAATTTTCATATACTTTAGTATCCCTTTATTCCAAAGTTTAAAGGTAAATTTTTTGTATAAGTTAGTGTAGATGTGTCTAATGAAGATTAATATTTCTTTCATGTTAATTCATGAATGGAAATAGAATTGTATTTCTATAACATTTATTTTATTGAAATATTTATCTCAATAATGGGGGGATAAATATCTTAGTGATTGTGTTGATTTGGAGGTTCAATGGGAGAAATTAAAAATCAAATTCTATAATTAGTTATTATTTTTAAGGTAGATAACAATGTGATTGTATGAGTTCCTTACCATATATAATTTTATAACAAGAATGGTGTAATTCAATGTGAGTTACATAAACCTTATACATTATTATAAAAATATTTTACAAGATGATCAGAAAAAGGTGTGGCCTTTCAATGAGGAATTACATGAAGAGACCCCTCATTTGGTTAAACCTCTCATATTTTCATCTTATACAAAGGTGTCTATGAAGGTTGAGGGTATTGAGAAGTAATCAACAAAAATAGATTTTCTTTGTGAAGTAATTAATCATAAATTAATGAATATTAGAGATATGTATATGGGATCTTGTTATATAGTGTAGTCATGTTTTTGGTATATGATATATTTTCCTAAATGATTCTTTTCTCATTTATCTATAGATTATAATCCTTATAATTATAAAATGAAATATAGTGTTATTTTATATTTCCATGGTGTATTAAGAGACCAAATACTCATATTTCCAAAATTTATCACTAGTCAGTGAGGATCCGATAGTGTTTTCTTAACTATTCCTTGGCATTTTTTAGATACAACCTGTATATTTGTTTCCCCATAAACATAATTAGTAGCAGTCAATACCTATGGAAGTTGGATGTATGAGGCATGATAAAGATGGTATAAAAGAATCTAGATATATCCTCTATCCGACGAAATCTTGGTAGAGAATGTAAATAGTGTTGAATAATATCAAGGATATTAAAGAAACATTTTATGATGAAAATAATTTTATATGATTGAGTTTCCAGTAATAGAAGGACCAAATATAATTTGAAATACCATTAATCTATATTTTGGCCTACTTTATAATTTTATTAACATAAATCCATTTTATTCAATAACTTATCAAATCTATGTTCAATAATGGGGACATATGTTTGATAGTCATCTTATCCCTTGGTGTTATCCATTCTAGTTGATGTTTAACCTCATTTGATAGTGTCATGTTATGAATGATGGATGATAAAGGGGTGAAATAATTCTATTAAAGAGTTCATCTTATTATGGTTATAATTTAAGATAATGAAGGAAATATTGAAGAATGAATTTTTTTCTTTGCTGTTAATTTATCAGAGAGTAGATATATGAGAAAGACGTAGATGAGGAGTTGATAATGATTTTGCATTGGATTTCATTCTTCATAAAAATTCATATAAGTCCATTAGATGATTTAGGTACTTCCATGATCTTTGGGAATGTAATTGTGATGATTTTTAACTGGTAATAAAGCTCAAAGGCATGTGTCAACAGTGTTGAAGTACTGACAAATTATTTGAAAAAATGAAGAAGGAATATGAAAACCATCAGAATAATTTTTTATAATTATCGGTTGAGAATATTTTTTTAAATAATTCCATGAAAAATATTTTTATATTTTTCTAGAATAATACTTGAAGGTGAATTATGAGTTTGAAATTTATTTTATGTACCATTTTTAGTGGGAATTATTTTAAAAAATATAAAAAATTTGTGAAACCACACAAGTCGCAATGGATAACTCAATTGATCTTACAATAGAAGCTAGCTCAACCATAAGGGATAGCCATCTAGAGAAACTCACATGGTGTTATGGGTGAGTTCTTGTATGGGTAGATAGGTGTCATATAGTGGAACATGAGAAAAGAGTGGTTGCACCACCATGGTGGGAAGAATGACGATGGATACATAGGTAGGTTCTTGGGGGTGTCGGGAGTAGAACTCTTTTCACTCATTGTGCTGATAAAAGAAGTGGTTTGATTATATAGAGAATGGAATACAATAATAAAAATAATGTTGGATAATGAGAACATCAGTACTATTCACCTACCCTTAAAATGTCATATAAATAAGTATGGCCATCATATCAATCTCATCTGCATCATCCGATTGAAACTAAAAATTTATTCAACCTGATGATGCTCTAAGGGTTTATTTATACCATTTTTTATATCAAAATTTATATATTCGAGTGAAGAATGAATGGTATATATTTTTTGGTAATGGGGATACAAACTTGCCTACATGAAATCTATGTCTTTAATGTATCAATCAGTTTGAATAATGTTTCACTAAACGAGGATGATATGAAGTTCCAATAAGGCATTCAAATTTTAGAATGCATGTAAGTTGATTCCTATGATTCCATTTTACAAGCATGTGAGAATTCATAATTAAATAAAAATCCAATCATGAAGAAACTAGACTCTATCTTTTTCATTTCCTCATGATGCTAAACAAAAAACAAGAAACTTAAACATTAAAAGTTAAATTCGATGATCATTAGAGTTTTATAAAAACCATGTCTCAATATAATAATCAGATATATTAAATATACTTTATATATCTTATTTATCAGAGGTGAAGGTGGTGCAATCTAGTATTGAATTTCAAATAAACACTGAGTATCCATCCCTATATTGGATGGAAACCATTTGAATAAATGTCTTATTTTTTAAAGAAACATGACACCACAAAACACTTTGTTTTTCAAGGAGGATATATACACATAACACATTCGCATGAAAAATCTAGGATCCTAGATACCTCCAATCCTATATGAAGTATATTTATAGATCCATGTATATATTCTATGTGAAGAATAGAATCACTACTTCTGTGTATCCATAAAATCATTTAATGATAAGAAGTATCTAAGATTAGATGATAACTCTATTGGGTGAAAGGAAGAAGAAGGTCCGCACAATCACTTGTGTAATGAAACATATAGTGTAAAGTGAGAAAGATAACACATGATCATTACATGCATGAATGATAATAGGAAATATACTTTTGTGATATACTTATAAGAACTTTGGTGAGGAAGATAATTCATACATTCTATACAATGTAGGCGAATTCATAATGATGGTATAGCAATTTTCATGAGTTATGAAGATTGAAAAATATAATAAAGGTGAGGAAGAAGAAATAATATCATTCAAACTACAAAATAAAGATTGAATAGAGATATTAAATTGAATTAAAAAATATCACATACAATAATAAGAATAATATTTTATATATTCTAGGGTTTACAAAACTGATATGATTTACATCATACATGTATAAAGTCCATTTGAATAATTTGTATTAATAATTTTTTGTTCTTTTGATGATAATTTATGAACATGTTATACTGAAATTGTGAATTACCATTCTTGGATAAATTAATATTAGAGAAATTTTGTGGATCACTTGAACACATTTTGATTGAGTCCATGAACATCATCATCAAAAGGAAAATATATCTTCCTGAGCATTTCATAATTAAGGAGAGAATGAAACAAGAATACACTTATAGGATAAGTCTTTATATGTATAATTATTCATTAACCTGATAATATGCATATCATTATAAATATGGTGTGAATGAAATTAAAGACCAATAATATTATTTAAATAATATTTTGAGGATCCTGAAGGTGTATGTAAGAAATTTTGAACTTATAGGGTTGTGTAGGAATATTTCACTAAATATGGAAGAGGACATTCTACAACTAGATCAACAACACTAAGAAGAAGAAAAAACATATGACTGGGGCGTCTAACAAGTTTCAGAATAAGATTGAGATTAGGGTGTATAACCATTTGAATATATGACAGTGGAACTTAGTTGGGGTGTATAACCATCGAGGAAGAAGAGTTGGTTAATGGGGTGTATAAATAGGATCATCTAGAGGATTAACTACCATAACTCATAAGTAGTTTCTTCTTAAGCCATTACAATAATTGATATGATTATAGTATAGATTTTATTCTATGGAACATAACTAACATGGAATTAATTATATCTATATATTGAACTTTGTAAATACTTGTGGTGTGCTCTTTGATATTAATCATGCAGATGAGGTTATGTTGTGAGATATTATTTATAGGATTAATAACCTTAACAAGTATGATAGGTTTAATTTAAATAAAATATTTTATAAAATTAAACCTTTAATTCACCTACCATCTCAGTTGTCAATATAGTATAGGAATATACAATAGGTGTTAGAGAAAATATTACCTCTAAATATTAGATAAATGTTTTGGAAGTGTAGATTTTTTTAAATTAGTGAGGAAAATCATATTGAGAAAAATAATGTTACTTATAAGGATAAGAATCTGGATATTTTTGCAAAGACTCAGAAGTACCAGAATAAAATATAGGAAATGAATCCAAAGAAGAATATTATTATAATTAGAGAGACACCCTCATCAAAAAATAATCCAAATTTTATAACATGTAATAATTCATTTTATTATATATATTTTTATTATGCATACTCAAGCTATGTTGATGATGTATCACTTAGTGATCAATATTCTGAACTAAATGGACATTTCAATAAATTTCTCAAATATGTTTTAAATTTAATTATTGAAGGTATCAAGGGTATTCAAGATGAAAAATTAAATTTGTAATAAGAGGCTAATGATATGGAATAATAATTGGCTATAATGGTTTGTGTATACAACACTCTCACAAAACCAGTCAGATTATAGGATGAAATAATCAATCTTTGTGATGAATGATATACTGATGTTACTAAATAATTTTAAAGTAATGTTTGTGTGAAATATTTATTTTAGATAGTTTTTATAAAATATTTCAATGTACTTGAACAATTTAACAAAGTTTCTATGGTTTTTAATGTTTCTCTATTATAGGATAAAGAAAATAGGGTAAATGAGTTTGAATTTTTTTTAAAATAATCAAGAAAATTGAATAAAGAATAAATAATGAAGCTAAAGTGAGATTAGAAAGATAAGATAAGATAAATTGAGTATGATAAGATCTACCCCAACATGAAGTGTTTAGATTTGGAAGTTAGATTAGAGATTTAGGGATCACCGTAGGCTGGAACTTCCCATATTGCTAGAAAAATAGATACTACAACACATCTTTTCATTGAGAGTCACGACTATAAAAAGAGCATGAGATCATCCTCTAATAAAATGGAAATACCCTCTAAGACAAAGGTATACCATTACTTGGAAACAATATTATGACATAATAATTTTTCAATTAGCATTACTGGTTTTAAGAAATTGTTTTTTGAAATTATGGATGATTTTTTTTGAAAATACCATAAAATCTACAGTGGATGAGAAAATATGTAGGATATTTTTTCTCCATGAAGTTTCCAAAAGAGTGTGGTTCTACTAAAAACAGAATATTTCATAATCTGTGTAATTTTTATAGACTACAGCAGAAATGAAGTTATAGGGATTCATGGGCTCTTGTTAGTGTTAATAGATGTTTCGGAACAAGGAATTAGAATGTTGGAATAACATAACAATTCATGAAATAATATAAGTATTGCATTTAGGTTTATAAATGTTGTAGATAATTGAATACCTAAATTAGAGAAAAAATTTCATATATAATGAATTAGTCTATAAAGAACATATTTTAATACTTTAATTTTTTTTGACTATTGTAATATATATGTTTAATGTTATGATGAGTGTTGGTATATACCAATCATGAACAAATTATTTGATAATCTAAAAAGAAGATCACAAAAAATGGATTCATGTAATAAAATAAGGTGAATATTCAACCTTGATATGTTTACAATGGAATAAGTCTATTAAACAAACTATTATCAAGAAAATAAGTGAGACATCATCTCTTACATAAAAGTTAGAAACAAATATGTCAGTAAACTAACTTTGCCCTTCGAAAAAGATGTCTCATTTTGAAGAATTATAACAGAAACTAGTTTCTGGATAGAATACATATCAAGTTGAAAGATCAAAGTTCATAGGGGTTTTCTGGTGTTGTGAAATGTATGAATATAAAGCTTACTCTTTTTAGAACAACATGTAATTTCCAGGAAATGGGTTTGAACCAAGGGGGATTCATTGGGAACAAATTAGAAATAAAAATCCATCCAAACAACAAATTAAAAAACTGAATGAATTATTTGGATAATTTTATAAAATATTTGGATTATATTGTCATAGAGTTTTGGTATAAATGGCCAAATTACTAGGATAGGTTCTCTATAATATTTAAGGGAAGAAATAATACAATAAAAATAGAGGAAGTCTTATACATCTGACAGGAATGGTGGAAAACCAGAAAAGGGTAAACATAAAAAGAAGAAATGTTTTATAAGTTTTCTATATCAATTGAAAAAGGATTGAAAAATAGAGGAATCTAAAAATAATTGATGAAGCTAATGGAACGAGGTTTCTTCATAATGTCAAGTGAAATTTGATTAGATGTTTTCTACACTTTGAAATTTGAATATTTATAAGACTAACGTGGAAAAAGGTATTCCAAACAATAAAGAAGTTCAAGGGGTGAAATAAGATAATCAAATAGATAAGACTCAAAAAATAAATAATAGTATATGAAATTGTTGGTTAGAGTGGATACTCAAGAGGGGAGTGAATTGAGTTACAATTAAAAATATCTGTTAAAAATATTTCTATTAAACATTCCCTTTTTAAATACAAGTTAAACTATAGTGAATTTATACACATTGAGAGTTCAATTACTTTCTAAAAGATTTATTAGGTCTCAGTTACTTTAATCAGAAGATTAAATTAACTTTTGAAACTAACTTACTGGCTCACAATAAGTATAAACACTTGATAATTTAACTATCAAAGTAACTATAAAAAATTGTATTTAAAATTAATTAGCAGTGGAATAAGAATATATATATATATAATATACTTTAGATTTAAACTATGATGAACAATAGATATAAACAAGAGGTTCAGTCTCAACTCGAGACTTAGTCCTCTCAAACAATTTATATAAATTTGATCCACACCATGGATCAGGGTAAAGAACAGTGCAAGGACTATCCAGGTACTAAGAACTCTACCACAGTTATACGTGGGAACAAAAAAAATAGCATTCATGCTATCCAAGTCACACTTGACCTCTTCCACTACCCACAGTGGGATACAAGAGAGTTATAGAATGTTTGAGTAAGGATTTATAAATCCTCTAGCTTAGCTCAGGAGTCAGTGTGTAAGTACACTGCTCAAAAAGTAAATGAGTAAAACACAATAGTGCTAAATAGGTAGAGATGAGTTTAGAGTCCTCTATGTGTTGTGAGTGAAGCAATAGACTCCCTGGATTGATGTAAATGAAGATCTGATTCATTCTCTAGTTTTTGTCTGAAAAATAGAGGGTCGTTTTCTTAAAGTTCAATTTGATCAGCTTGAGTGCATGAAGAGCTCGCTGTAATTCTTTACTCAAGATGTAGCTTGTGTTCTCATCTATAATGAATGGCTTGGTGTATGTCGAGTGATCTTCCAGTATGAATGTAGATTTTTCTTTTTGTGTGAATGCACTACGTTTCAATGATGTTCAAACTTGCCTCTTACACCCTTCACATGCCTTCTTAACTCTTGATTCTCGTTATTCTTCCCGGTCTTTATCCTTCCTTTTATAGCTTTCAGCTCTGGAAAAAAGAATAATTACCTTTTTCATAGGTAATAGGTATAGTTCCCTAACATGCCAACAACTATCATTAAATAACATTAATTTCATTAAAATAATAAAATGTAACCATTTCTTTAATAAATAAATAGTATTGAGAGTATATAGTTTGACTGGTCAAGCTTTTGTCAATATCCTTTTGTTGGTAGCAGTTGACATTATATAGCAGTGACCTTCTATCGGTAGCTCTTTGATCATGTACCGGTAGCTCCTTGTATCGGTAGCTATTTGATCTTGTATCAGTATCTCTTTGATCATGAATCAGTATCTCCTAGTATCAGTAGCTATTACTCTGTGTATCGGTAGCTCTATATACTGGTGACTTCATCTATCGGTAGACTTTTCTTCTATCGGTAGCTCGTTTTGTATCACTAGCTTCATAGCGGTAGACTTGTTCATATCGACAGACTTACACTATTAGTAACTCTAGTGTAACAGAAGCTTGTATCAGTAGCTTGATGTATCGGTGATTATCTGTATAGGTAGCTTCACTTCTATACCAGTGATATAAGTATCGGTAAACTTATTCATACCGGTAGACCTGTTCTATCGGTAGCTTTTAGTATCAGTGGACTTGATCTATCAGAGATATGTGCTTACCGGTGGACTTATACATATCGGTAGCTCTGCGTATCGGTCACCTTAGCTTATAGGTGACTATTACTATCGGTAGACTAAGTACCGGTAGATCTGTATCATCAGATATAAGAAAATTAGTGACTTAATACTTATCTATTTTATGAATAACATATCCAAATGTATTAGAATTAATTCAATACTCATACAAACATAGATAAAAATTGATTAACATATTTCAAGGACTATTTTATTATTATTATCATCTTGATAATAGACTATCATAGATTGAAAGAATTAATATATAGATAACCATTAGTTGGGATTATCAAAGCATGTGAAAGCATAATTGGGATTATCAAAACAAGTGAGGTCCACAATCTCCTCCTTTTTCATAATCACAAATTATGATATTATAGTCTCAAAATAATGAGTAATTGAAGCAGAGGATATATCATTAAATTCAATTGTATCAGAGAAAATAATATAAGATGTGAAATTTTCAATGTACCAGGGGTATAATGAAATGCAATGGTATCAAATGTACAAATCATAGTAGCTCTCCCTTAGATAATATTTCTCCCCATTTCGTATAAATGTTAGTAAGCCCAGATATGGTTCCCCTTATAATATTTTACTCTTATAAAATTTATCCCCCTTTATGATAATCAAAAAGTTGAAAAGAATTAAAAGAGAAGGAACAAAAATGGGAAAGAATAGAAAGCCATTTGTTTTTCATGTTGCAAAAAGGTACAAGGAAATAAATCAAAATACAATGGATTCCTATAAAGTATCTTAGCCACCTATTCAATCCACATCCTCAATGTGAAATTTTAGCTTGGGATCAGAAGAGGATTTAGGCTGTGTGGATGCATGAGTAGGATTAGGAACACCAGAAATGATCACAGGAGGCTGAGCGACTAAAATTGTTCCTGGCCTGTACTGAGTAGCCCTCTGAGTGATCATTGGAGTAAGGATTCTGATAGCTTGGACTGGAGTCATCTAAACGGACAAGTAGTAGAGGCAGAGGCAGGTAAAACTGGAGGTATAATCACTGGTCTAGCATCGACATGCAGGAAAGGCAACAAAAGATTTCTGAAATCCATAATTATTCCTCCTCCTCTCTCCATAGAAGATATGAAATCATCCTTGTTCTCCATGAATTTGACTAAGGCTGGAGTCGGTCCTCTTAGCTTGCTGAATTTATCTATGAAGGATTGATTAACAAGAGGTAACATCAGGTTTTCTAATAGAAGTATAAAGTGATTTTTGAGTTGATGTTTGGTATAAATCCTTTGAAAATAGTAGTCCACCTTTTCTTTAACATCTTTCTGAGATGCAGAAGCTTCTCTCAAATAGTCCTAAATAATCTTCATTATCTCTCTAGCTGTATCTCTAGAATAAGTCACCACTTTGGTCAGATCTGATGAGTCCACAAAGCCACTAGTTGATGCTGAACCAGGCCCCTCCTTCATCAAACTCGAATTTTGTTTAGTTCTATAGAAGGTCTGGAGGCAATAGAACCAACAGAGAAAGTTACTCTTTCCATGAAGTTATTTGTCAACCAACTGATAATATTTTTCACTTGGGAATACTGGGTGCTGAAATGATCTTTCATGGAGGTTTTAAAACGTTCAAAGACTGATACCATCTGGCTCACAACACCTTTGACATAAGAGAAATATTTATCTGCTTGGGATTTAGAACTCATATAAGATTCTAAAGAGATAACATATTTCTTTAGAGCTTCAACATCCTCTTCCAGTCTAGAAAACTGATTCTGGAAAGCTATTACTTCCTACACTATTTCTTCCACAAAGGTAGAGATATTACAACTGAGAGAGAGTTCAAAAGACATTTCCAAATTGCTCATCACCTCAACTAAGCAGTGCTTTAACTCGGAAACAGAGGCACTAAAAGACTCTTTCAACTCATTCTTTAAGGATTCAAGATCAGCCCTGGTGACCATATCAGCATGAGAAATCACAATAGGTGCTCTTCCATATAATATGCCGGTAAATGAGTCATTCATAATTGATTGAATTGATGAAACCAGTGATGCTTCCATTTTCCTTATTTCTTCCACAAAAATGATTTTGAGATCAGACTGGAGCTTGTCCAGATTATGCATCATGACCACATCTTTAGTTAAAACCTCAGTTTGAATATCATAATTGATTTTTGGTCTATTGAGGTATGCCACATTATTAGAATTGGGATAGTCCAATCCACAAACCACAAAGCCAGGGTCTTATTCCCAATCCCCAATTTCAACAACTACTGACACACTGCCAAACCTCGTTTGATTATCCCCCTCAACTCGTGAATTTTCTTGTACAGCTACTACATTCTCAGCATGTCTTTCTTCCTCAAAGGAATCTTATACAATCAAATCCATCTCTGCAACAGCAATAGGCACCTCTGGATTAGGCAATGTTTCTTCTCTCTTTCCCACTACATCTTTAACAAGAACATCTGAGCTTCCAATCAATAGAATCAGACTTAAGAAAATAGAATCATAGGCTCAGATTCATTATCTCTTTCTCCTTCATTCTCAGGGGATAGCTGGTCTTCCTCATCAGTAGTTTTATCTTCTTCTAATAAAATTCTCTTTCTGAAAGATACAATTTCAGCAGTAGGACTTGCAGGCAAGTCCGGATCCCTTCCATCAGCCATAGAAGTCTCTTCTTTATCAGACTCATCACTGTACTCAGGTTCTTCTTTATCAGGTCCTAGACCTAGATCCCTAACATCCTTAAGCCTTGAAGGATGATCCACATGATTGAACTTATCATAAACCTTCATGTCATCATTAACCCACTCTCATCTCCATGGATTCCAGTTTATCTTCAATCATTTTCAAACAATGTTTGTGATACAAGAAATATTCCTTACTACCATTGTCTCATCTTGAGACTCAACTACTCCTTTAACTTTGATCATTACTAAGATCAACTTGGGAAATAATAGGGCATTGGTTTTTGATTTAGGCTTGGTCATGTCCTCCATTTGAAATATTAGCAATCTACACTTATTCACTTTCACACAATGTCTCAAGAGATGTAAGAGATAGATATCATGATATCTTAAATTAGAAAAGACCTCTCTCCTTAGTATTAAGACATGCTGAACAAATTTGAACAACAAAATGGGGACTCCATCCATTTCAGCAGCCACCACCTGTCTTTTCTTGCCACTTCCCATGAGCTCCTCTAAGGTAGTCTCGTAGTCAAATATATCACTTGTAGGTGGTATTGTCTTCGATGTGTTACCACAAACTCCTTCATGTGGTACTCTCTGATACTCAACCCACTCAATAGCTGAAAAAGACATTTCCTTTCCATTAACAAAAGAAATCACTCGGTTCTCATCTTCTGATTTCTCAAAACTCACAAACTCGTAAAACTATTTTATTAGCTTCGGATAGTAGGGGCCATTATTATTTGGGAAGCATTCTACCCACTTTTAATCTTCCAGCACCTTGAGAACTAGCGAGATACTAGAAATCAGCCATTCTGCGCACAACTCTTTCTCAATTACAATAGCTCTCTTTTCTATATGTGTGTTTACTAGTCACCTCCCTCATCTTGTTCTTCCAATTCTACCACTTGTTTCTGTCTCTGACTTCTACTTCTTCACATTCAGCTCATCAATGTCATCTCTAACAGTACGGGGTTTGTTTTTTGCCATCTCTGGTTTGAGGAACTTAGGGTTTTCGAGAGGTTCGGGAGCTAAGGCCTGAGGGTAAAGGGTTTGAGGCTCTGTAGATTGAGAAGTAAGTAGAACATTGTTTTATCATATAGAAATCAATAAATAAATAAAATAAAATGATGTAAAAATGTAACAACCGAGATTTTTATGAGAAATATTTTGTTTTTATGTTATATGCATCATAAAAGGAATCTTTCACTACACACAACACTAGCTTGGCTTTCTTTACATGCAATCATGACCGTCCTCGATATCTTGCATTGTACGCAATACCGAGTTTCACAAAACAACGATATGCTATTAAAATATTATTAAAACTAGCCATTATGAATAGTAATACCCACTTTTTTAAATTTTATGAATTTTATCTTTCAAAATGGACTTCATTTTTGGATTCCGAATATTGAAATTAGCCTAGGGTGAATTTTTGGTATTTTTATGAAAAATTTCAATTTTTAATGAATAGTGAAAACACTGGGTTACTATTTAAAAACTGAATTTTTATTTAAATAATTATTTATTTAATTTATATTTATTTTTGGAAAAATTGATACTTAATACCTATATAAGTTCAATTTAAATCATTGGAGTTATTTTATAATAATTTTAGATATATAAAAATTTTATTGAACTTTTCACCGTCTTTTACCCACCTCCTAGGAGAATTTGAAAATTTACATTAAACTTATTTTTACAGATTCTATGAGTGGAATTATAAAAATCCGAGAGACACAGTTAATATCAAGAAGTAAAATTTGGTTTAATAAAATAAAAATAATATTTGTTGAATAGTAACTTTTTACTTCTTTTACCACAGTTAAGTGTAAATAGGGTAATTAAGGGTAAAAATAATATAATTATTACCCTCAAACATGTCCTAATTCTATTGTATAAGTTTAATTAAACCATAAAAAACCTTAGGAATAAAATATGACCATTTAGGTCCACTTGTTTCAGATTAGGATATTTAATATTATTTTTTTTAAAGAAGAGTTAAAATAGCTAAAACCAAAGTTTAATAACTAAAACATTTTTAATATAGGGTTATAAATTAGATAAATTCGACAATAAATATTAATTATAAAGATAAAAATATTTCCAACAAAATGTTATTTAATTTATAATTTTTTAGATATTAAATAATATAATTTATTTATGACATGAGGATGATGCACTAATTACCTTATTAATGAAATATTAACATAATTGATATTATAAATACCCAAATAAATGACATTTGAGACTTTTTATGAATTAAACTAATTTTATAGTTTAATATGACATGTTATTATTTATTTAATTAACTTTTTTCGAACTAATCAATCTTTTATGATTTTCACAAAAATCAAATACCATATAGTGTAAAAATTGACATAAAATACTTTTTTAAAATATATTATATAATTAATTGTTATTTTATTCCTAAAAAATCTAATGTTCGGAAAAATGACTTATATAAGGATATGTATATTAATAATTAACAACTTGGCATTCGTTTGGCTTTTTATAGTATGTTTATTAACAATATAGTGTAAGAAAACAAGAAGACATGGAAAAAAGTTGAATTATTTAACTTAATGTTAAATCTAAATGATACGGTTAAAATAGAAACCTAAACTTGTCTAAAACCTATTGGTTGAGAAACTTTAGACCCATACCCACCTTAGCTTATAAATAAATCATTTTGGAGCTATTAATAACCGAATATGACTTTATAATAAAATAATATGTTAAGTTTTTTCTAAGGTGCCCCTCTCCTCCCTTATAAAAGGGAACATCCTCCCTCTCCTACTCACACAACATTGAGCCATCATGCTCATACAAACCCTACCAATTTCTCTTCTCCACTTCCCTAGTAATATTCTAGAGGTCTTGGTCTTCTTCAAACACCAACATTAGTTCCCTAATAGGAGGTTTGAAAGAGGCTTGTCGAAGAAGAGGTAATATCCATTACCGATTCTTCCAAATTAATTTCTTCTTCTACTTCCTCTTATTTAGTTGTTTCATTATAAAGTAATAACATCAGTATCACTCATATACGAATATATTATTATAAATATGAAACAACCCTATTTCACCTTCTATCCATCCTACGAAAAACAAAATCATCGCGCGTGCGTACGTACGGAATACCGTCTCCACGCTGTGGTGTAATCTGTTTTCCACCATCAACTTACATGGATGGGTATAATGGTGTAA
Source organism: Viscum album (assembly GCA_963277665.1). NCBI lineage: Eukaryota > Viridiplantae > Streptophyta > Magnoliopsida > Santalales > Viscaceae > Viscum > Viscum album. The sequence goes on from OY728131.1 coordinate 565,820,768, forward strand.
AGAATAAATATATATATGATTATTGTAAAGTGATTTTTATTCAGAAATATTATACATACACTTCAATACAATTCAATGATCATGGGAACAATATCATCACTCGTGTGTACGTACGTCCTACCGTCTCCACGATGTGATGTGACTCGTTCTACATGATCTTCAATGCATAAGGACTATATAAATGAATTGAATGAATAAATATGATATATTTTACACTAATAACATTCTGGAAATGTGGTATCTATAACTTAAAAGTAATAATAAGAATTTATTCGACAAAACACACATAAGAACAAAAAGCAACAAACACCCGAATAACAAGTAGGAATGAAATATTAATAATACGAAGCTAAGAATATGACCATTTATGATATCATAACAATGAGTAAGATTATTGAATAATTTAATAACATTATTTAAATACTTATACAGGAGGTTCGGACACGTACTAAGCAAATCAGACCAAAGGTAAGTAAAAATATCACAATCTCATTTTTATCTGAGATTGTTTATACTTTAGTATTTACTAGGGTGTATTTAGGATCCACATCCAAGTTTCCTAAATATGTAATATTATTTATATCCTCCTTAAATTTTTTAAATTCTATATTACTCATTGGTGAGTTTTTAGTAAATGATATGATAGGAACCTTTTGTCATTTTTAGTACGCAATACTTTTTGACTTTTTCGGACAAAGTATGAGAAGAATGTTTTTTTAATTTTATGGCCTGAATAGATTTTTAGAACATTATTTCCATGAAGCCTCCTTTTCACGATTTCATGTTTATTTTAAATCAACTTTTGTAGTTTAAAATTTTATGACATTTTATGAAAGATAAAATGTTTTTGAAGTAGAAAGGACATTTTTCTCAAGAATGGAGTTCAAGTGTTTTATAAAAATTATTTTCCATATAAGATAATATATGGTTCGGTTTCAATCCCTATTTTTACATTGATTTGATTATGTTTGGATGGAATTATTTTTTTGAAGTCCTTTTATATTATATTGATTATGTTATGATTTCATGATGTCTAAGAATCCCATTTTTATTACATGGGTTATGCTATGATGTATGATTTATGATTTTGTGGAACACATAAGAATGGTTTCATTATGATATGGGTGGGACCTATATCTCCCTCCAATGCATTGGGTAAAGATTTATATCTTATGAGATAGACATGGCTGGAATGGCATGTTAGTTCGGTTCAGTGATACATGACTAAAATGAGGAGTGAACTCGGTTTAGAAATGGACTTTGTCTACTAATATAGTCTTGGAAATGAGTATTTACTACTAAGAAATGATTCTCTATGATTATGTGTGTATGACACAAAGTTTGAAGTTATGATTATTGGGATTACATTTCACTGTTATGACTTATCCAATGTTATGAAATTATGATCTCTTTTGCAGGTTAATATTTCCAAAATGTTATGTTCTTATGAATATGATGTGATTGATATTTCTTTTGTTTACCTTTACTGAGTATTTGATATCACCCTTTTCTATGTTTTCTTATCCCCAGGTCAGGAATAAGGTTATTAAGTAAGATATGCCAAAAGGGACTCTAAATATAATAAAATAAAAAGGAGAAAGTGTAGATGATTTATGAACCAATTGTTTATGTTTCCCAGTTTCTAATGACACTATACCTATATGGCCCTTTCATGGTTTTGTTATATGTTGTAATAAGTGTGCTTCAATTTTGAGGTATTAAAAATATATGTAAAGTATGGTTCTTAAGAGTTGGAATTAGAGGAAGGGTGTTGTAAACCTTTGGAAACTAGGATGTGAAAGCCTTACTAAGAACCCAAAGGATATATCTAAACATAGAACACAATCATAGTGTATTAGAAATGGCCATGAATAACCTATGATAATACCTAAAGTGTGAAATTATATTCTTGATTATGTGGTTTTCCTATTATAATTAGTGTTTCTCACAATATTATTATTGGTTTTAGTTAATGGCTGGAACACAAAGGAACTGCGTTAATGTGGAATACGAAGAGAAATTCAATGATTGTCCCCCTGAGTAACCAAATGTCATTGGAGCTAGAATGAAAACTCTTGTAGCCATGCTCACACAACTTTCTCAAGCTATGAATCATGCAGGATATCCAAACGAGCAATGGAAGGAGAAAATTCTTCATGAGGTAGCGTCCACCCTCATTCAGCGGGTCTACTGATCCATTAGTTGCTGAAAAATGGATCAGTACTACTGAAAATATATTTTCAGTTCTTCATTGTTCTGAACATGATAAAGTCATCTTATTAGTATTTATTTTGGAAGGTGAAGCTGATCAATAGTGGAATTTTATTAAGAATACGAGGCAAAGGGATGAAAATTGAGTCCATGAAATGGGATGAGTTCAAGAATTGATTTTTCAATAAGTACATCCCTCTTATTCTTCGAACAAAGATGGAGAAGTATTTTCTTGAACTAAAGAAAAAGTATGATGAATCGGTTGGTACCTATGAAGAAAATTTTACAAGACATTCATGGTATGCTTCTGGGATTATTATCCAACCTGATTGTGAGATATATCGATTCATTAGTGTCTTAAAACCAAGTATTCGAAGGGCGTTATCCATAAGGGACTTCAACAAGTGTGAGGAAATTGTTCGATGTGCTCTCAAGGTTGAGATAGAGATTAAAGTAACCCATCAGTCATATGAATTTGATAAGAGGAGGAAATGGAATTCAAAGGAAAATCTAAGGAGCACACTGAAAAGAAGATGAGTTTTCCCTTATGCTCAATGTGTGGAAAGAAACATGGAGGTTGTTGTCTTAAAGGGACAAGTAAATGTTTCAAATGTGGAAAGGAATTTCATCAGGCATTTGAATGCCGTAATGATGGGAACAAGATGTCTATTGATGCGAACAAATATAAGGCTACATAGAATGCACATCCTACACTTCAATGTTACATGTGCAAGGAAATGGGGCATTACAACAATCAATGCCCTAATGCAAGAGTTTTGGACGATGATCAACGTCAACAAAATCTTAAGGCCAAAGACAAAGGAAAGTCACATGCAATTTCTATCATTGATGTGGAGTACGATAACGAATTGGTGAAAGGTACACTTACCATCCACTCTAAAGTAGAAAATGATGTATTTGATTCTGGATCCACACACTCTTTTATTTATGAAGAATCTTCTAAGGGTATCACCATATTACCTCAACAATTAGATGTTGAGTTAGGTGTGACAACCCCTAATGGCACATCAGTCACATCAAAAGTTTACAATTCTTCTACGATTGAAGTTTGTGTGATGGTGCTTCCTGAAAATCTTGTGATCCTTCCTATAGTGGAATTTTATGTGATTCTCGGCATGGATTGACATTCTTTATATGGAGCTCATATCAATTTCCAATGAAGGGAAGTCATATTTCATATTCCAGATCAATCTATGATCATCTATCGATGCAAGGATGATCATAACCTTCCAGTGGAAATTTCTTCCATCTTATGGGTCTTGATTCCACTAAATGAAAGTTATTTATCTCAAATGGTTGGTGAGAAACTCACCATTAAGAATTTTCCCATTGTACGGGAGTTTGATGATGTCTTTCTAGAGGAATTTCCTGGTCTTCCACCAAATTGTGAAGTTGTGTTTTCAATAGAACTCATACCGTGTGATATACCTATTTCAAAGACACCTTATAGAATGGCCCCAATTGAGTTGCAGGAATTGAAGAAGCAACTCCAAGAAAATCGTGATAAGGGATTCATACGCCCTAGTGCATCACCTAGGGGAGCACCTGTTCGGTTTGTTGAGAAGAAAGATGGATCAATGAGACTCTGCATTGATAATCGAGAACTTAACAAGATCACTATCAAGAACAAATTTCCTCTCCCACGCATTGATGAATTATTTTACCAACTATGCGGAGGTCAATACTTTTCCAAGATTGGTCTTCATTCAGGGTATCATCAATTAAGGGTCAAAAGGGAGGATATACCAAAGACGTCTTTTTGTACAAGGTATGGACACTATGAATATATAGTGATGCTATTTTGTCTTACTAATGCCCCTGCTATCTTCATGGATCTAATGAATAGAGTCTTTAGAGACTCTCTTGATCCGTTTTTGGTAGTCTTTATAGATGATATTCTTGTATATTCAAAGAGCATTGAAGAACATGAATATCACTTGAGAATTGTATTGAAGACCCTGATAAAGGATAATCTTTATACCAAATTTACCAAGTGTTAATTTTGGCTTCAAGAAGTTGCATTTTTGGGTCACATAATCTCAAAGGAGGGGATATCTGTGGATCCAGCAAAAACAGAGGTTGTTGAAAGATGGTCGAGACCAACAACAATAACTGAGATCCGAAGTTTTCTTGGTTTGGATGAATATTATCTACGTTTTGTGAAGGATTTTTCATGATTATCTAACCCACTCACCAAATTGACTCAGAAAGGAGTTAAGTTTGTTTGGACTGAAGAATGTAAAGAGAAATTCAAGGATTTAAAAAGAAGATTATCCAGTGCCGCTCTGCTCATACTAACTTGTAGTGTAGAAAGGATTGTGATCTATAGTGATGCATCCAAGAAGATACTGGGGTGTGTTCTCATGAAAAACGATATGGTGATAGCTTATTCCTCACAAAAGTTGAAAATCCATGAGAAAAATTACCCAAATCATGATTTGTAATTAACTGCGGTAATCATTGCATTAAAGATTTGGAGGCATTATCTTTAGGGTGAAAGGTGTGATATTTATACTGATCATAAAAGTTTAAAGTATATTTTCACACAAAAGGTGCTGAATATGCGCCAAAGAAGATGATTGGAGCTGATTAAGGATTATGACTACTCAATTCATTATCACCATGTGAAAGAAAAAATGGTGGCATATGCATTAAGTCAACAAGACCATGCTAGCTTGTCCATGATGAGGATCACAAAAGATCCAATATTTATGGATTTACAAAGGATGGATCTTTGAATTATAATCGAATGGAAAAAATCTTATCTTTCTCAAATGAATGTTCAACCATCTATGCATGTGAAGATTAAAGGGGCACAGAAAGAACAGGTAGAGTTACTAAAGATGGTGAGAAATGTTCCTGAATTCAACCTTGATTGTGATGGGATAATAAGGTTCAAAAATCGGGTTTGTGTTCCTCCCATACCGGAATTAAAGAAGGAACTACTGGATGAGGCTCATAGTTCTTCATTCTCTATTCATCCTAGAAGCACGAAGATGTATAGGGACCGGAAAGAGTACTTCTGGTTAGATGGCATAAAAGGGGATATTGCTGAATATGTCTCTCAATGCTTGGATTTTTATCAAGTTAAAGCTGAGAGACAGAAGTCTAAGGGGATGTTACAACCATTACCCATACCCGAATAGAAATGGGAAAACATCACTATGGACTTTTTCACCGGATTTACTAAAACATAAAAAGGAAATAATGCTATCTGGGTCATAGTTGATCGTCTTACAAAGTCGACACACTTCATTTCTATTAGAGAGGATTTCTTTATTGATCAGCTTGCCAGGATATATGTAAAGTAAGTGATAAGATTGCATGGAGTACCACTCTCCATTATATCTGATCGAGATCCAAGGTTTACCTCAACGTTTTGGCGAAGTCATCAGCATACTCTGGATACAAAGATGAGTTTCAACACTGCTTTTCATCCTCAGATAGATGGCCAGTCTGAGAGGATAATTCAAACTCTAGAATATATGTTATGAGCTTTCTCTATGGATTTCAAAGGTGGTTGGTGTCAACACCTACCTTTGGTGGAGTTTTCTTATAATAATAGCTTTCACTCTAGTATTCAGATGGATCCTTATGAAGCTCTCTATGGAAAGAAATGAAGAACTCCAACTTTCAGGGATGAAGTTGGGGAAAGAAAGCTATTAGGACCTGATCTTGTTGATGAGATGGAAAAAAAGGTCAGATATATTAAACAACACATAATAGTAGCTCAGAGTCGACAGAAAATGTTATGATGATAACCGAAGAAAATACCTAGAGTTCGAAGTGGGTGATAAAGTGTTCTTATGAATATCTCCTTGGAAGAGAGTAATGATATTTGGAATAAAGGGAAAGATGAGCCCTAGGTATATCGGTCATTTTGAAATACTGGATTGTGTTGGGAAGGTAGCTTAAAGATTGGCGCTTCCACAAAATCTCTCTCAAGTTCACGATGTTTTCCATGTATATCTCCTAATAAAGTGCATACCTGACCCTTCACATGTACTCAGCTCAGAAGTTGTACCGCTGGAGCGAGATCTTTCTTATGAAGAACAACCGATAGAGATTCCGGATAGAAGCAATACAGTCGTACGGAACAAGACCACTCGCTTGGTGAAGGTTTTGTGGAGGAACAACCAATTATAAGAAGCTACATGGGAACTTGAAGATATGATGAGGGAGAGGTATCCTCATCTGTTTGTTACAAAGTGACGAATTTCAAGGGAAAAATTCATTTTAAGGGGGGTAGAATGTAACACCCGATATTTTTATGAGAAATATTTTGTTTTTATGTTATATATATCATCAAAAGATTATTTCACTACACACAACACTATCTTGGCTTTCTTTACACCCAATCGTTACCTTCCTTGATAGCTTGCATTGTACGCAATACCGAGTTTCACAAAACAACGATATGGTATTAAAATATTATTAAAACTTACCGTTATGAATAGTAATACCCCCTTTTTGAAATTTTATAAATTTTATCTTTCAAAATGGACTTCATTTTTAGATTCAGAATATCGAAATTATCCTAGGGTGAATTTTTAGTATTTTTCATAAAACATTCAATTTTTAATGAATAGTGAAAACACTAGGTTACAATTAAAAAGCCGACTTTTTATTTAAATAGTTATTTATTTTATTTAAATTTATTTAAGGTCATAATTTATACTTAATATCTATATAAGTTCAATGTAATTCATTGGAGTCAATTTATAATAATTTTAGATGTAAAAAAATTTATTGAACTTTTCACCATCTTTTACCCACCTCCTAGGAGAAATCGGAAATTAAATAAAACATAATTTTACCACTTCTGTGAGTGGAATTTCGAAAATTTGAGAGACACGGTTAATATCAAGCAGTAAAATGTGGTTTAATAAGATAAAAATAATACTTGGTGAATAGTAACTTTTTACTTTTTTTCCACGGTTAGAAGTAAATAGAGTAATTAAGGGTAAAAATTATACAATTATTACCCTAACACATGTCATAATTCTATTGGATAAGTTTAATTCGACCATAAACAACCTTAGGAATAAAATTTGTCCATTTAGGTCCACTTTTATTAGATTAGGACATTTACTATTATTTTATTTAGAGAAGAGTTAAAATAGTTAAAATCAATGTTTAATAACTAAAACATTTTTAATATTGGGTTATAGATAAGATAAATTAGACTATAAATATACAGTAGAAATCTAAAAATATTTCCTACATAATGGTATTTTATTTATAATTTTTAGACATTAAATAATTTATTTTATTTATGACACAATGATGATGCGGTAATTACATTATTAATGAAATATTTACATAATTGATATTATAAATACCCAAATAAATGTAATTTTTGAATTTTTTTGAATTTAACTAATTTTATAGGTTAATATGACATCTTATTATTTATTTTAATTAACATTATTCGAAATAATCATTCTTTTATTATTTTCACAAAAATAAAATACAAAATAGTGTCAAAAGTCACATAAAATATTTTTTAAAACAAATATTATAATATTAATTGTTATTTTATTCCTAAAAATAAAAAGGGTCGTCCAAATGACTTATATAAGGTTATATATATTAATAATGAAACACTTGAGGTTATTTTGGCTTGTTATAGTAAGTTTATTAACCATATAGTGTTAGAAAACAACAAGACACGGTAAAAGTTGAATTATCTAACTTAAAGTTATATCTAAATGATAAGGTTAAAATAGTAACCTAAAATGGTATAAAATCTGTTGGTTGAGAGTATATAGACCCATAAACACCTTATCTTAGAAATAAATCAATTTTTAGCTATTAAAATTCTAGTATGACTTTATAATAAAATAATATTTTATGTTTTTCTTTAGGTGACCCTCTCCTCCCTTATAAAAGGGCACATCATCCCTCTCCTCCTCACACCAATTTGAGCCTTCAACCTCATCCAAAACATACCAATTTCTCTTCTCAACTTCTCTAGTAATATTCTAGAGGTCCTTTTCTTCTTCAAAGACCAACATTAGTTCCCTAAGAGGAGGTTTCAAAGAGGCTTGTCGAAGAAGAGGTAATATTCGTTACCGATTCTTTCAAATTTATTTCTTCGTCTACTTCCTATTCTTTGGTTGTTTCATTATAAAGTAATAACATCAGTGTCAATAATATACTAATATATTATTATAAATATGAAACAACCCTATTTCACCTTCTATCCATCCTACGGAAAATGAAATCACCGTGCATGCATACGTACGGAATACCGTCTCCACGCCGCGGTGTAATCTGTTTTCCACCACCACCTTACATGGATGGGTATAATGGTGTAAAGAATAACTATATATATGATAATTTTAAAGTTATTTTGATTCAAAAATAGTATACATACACTTCAATAAAATTCCACGATCATGGGAACGATATCATCGCTCGTGCGTACGTACGGCCTACCGTCTCCACGATGTGATGCGACTCGTTCTACATGATATTCATTGAATAAGGACTATATAAATGAATTTAATGAATAAATATGATATATATTACACTAATACCATTCTGTAAATGAGGTATCTATAACCTAAAAAGAATAATAAGAATTTATTCGACAAAACACGCATAAGAACAAAAAGCAATAAACACCTGAATAACAAGTAGCAATGAAATATTACTAATACGAAGTTAAGAATATGACCATATATGATATCATAACAATGAGTACGATTCTGGAATAAGTAAATAACATTATTTAAAGCATTATACAGGAGGTTTGGAAACGTATGATGCAAATCAGACCTAAGGTAAGGGAAAATCTCACAATCTCATTTTTCTCCGAGATTGTTTATACTTAGGTATTTACTGAGGTTTATTAATCATCCAAATCCATGTTTCCTCAATATGTAATATTATTTCTATCCTACTATAATTGTTTAAATCCAATATTACTCATTGGTGAGTTTTTAGTAAAAGATATGAAAGGAATATTTTGTCGTTTTTAGTACAAGGTACTTTTTGACTTTTTCGGCCAAAGTACGAGAAGAATGTTTTTTTAACTTATTTTGCATGAATGGATTTTTAGAACATTATTTCCATGAATCCTCCTTTACATTTTTTCATGTTTTTTAATCAACTTCTTTTAGGTTAAAATTTTATGACATTTTAAGAAAGTAAAAAAATTTTTGAGGTAAAAAAGATATTTTCCTCATGAATGGAGTTCAAGTGTTTTATCAAAATTATTTTCCATATAAGATAATATAGGGTTCTGTTTCTATCCTTACTTTTAAATTGATTTGATTATGTTATGATGGAATTATTTTTATGAAGTCCTTTTATCTTATATGGATTATTTTATGATGGCATGATGTTTAAGAATCCCATTTTTATTACATGGGTTATGCAATGATGTATGATTTATGATTTTGTGGCACACATAAGAATGGTTTCATTATGAGATGGGTGGGACCTATATATCCCTCCAATGCATTGGGTAAAGATTTATATATCATGAGATAGACATGGATGGAATGGTAGGTTAATCCGGTTCAGTGATACATGACTGAAACAAGGAGTGAACTCAGTTCAGAAATGGACTTTGTCCGCTAAGATAGTCTTGGAAATGGGTCTTGACTAATAAGAAATGATTCTCTATGATTATGTGTTTATTCAAAAAAGTTTCAAGTTATGATTATTGGGATTACATTTCACTACTATGAATTATCCCATGTTATGAAATTATGATCTCTTTTGCAGGTTAAGATTTCCAAAATGTTATGTTCTTATGAATATTATGTGATTGATATTTCTTTTGTTTACCCTTACTGAGAATTTGAGCTCACCCTTTGTTATGTTTTCTTTTTCCCAGGTTATGAAGAAGGGTATTAAGTAAGATATGCCAAAAGGGACTCTAAATATGATTAAATAAAAGGGAGACAATATAGATGATTTATGAACCAGTTGTTTATGTTTCCCAGTTTCTAAAGACACTATACCTATACAATCATTTCATGGTTTTGTTATATGATGTAATAAGTGTTCTTAAATTTTGAATTATTAACAATATATGTAATTTATGGGTCGTTAAAAAAATGATACAAATTCTGGTGGCAGACAGAAGTTTAAAACAGTACGTACACATCGGAACGGTTTATTGGTGAGAATTCTTATCAGTGAGGTCCATCGGTGAGGTTTTACATCAGTGAGGTTTTCACATCGGTGAGGTACATTGGTGAGGTTTTCACATCGGTGAGGTTTCACATCAGTGATGTTTTCACATCGGTGAGGTTTTCACATCGGTGAGGTACATCAGTGATGTTTTCACATCAGTGAGGTACATAAGTGAGGTTTTCACATCGGTAAGGTATCTACCGATGAAGGTTAATCATTCCTAACTCATGTATAGTGTAACTTAACCTATCCGAACAAAATGTTTTGATGAAAATGTCAGCTAATTGATGTTCAATACCTATAAATTCAAGAGTAATATCACCTTTTTGGTAATGATCTCTCAAAAAGAGGTGCCTTATATCAATGTTTTTTGTCCTAATTAAGATATATGGTTCTTTGAAATGTTTATTGCACTAGTGTTATCATAGTTAATTGAAACATGCATAAAATCATATCCATAGTCCAAAAGAGTGTGCTTCATCCACAGAATTTGTGCACAGCAATTACCAGCAACTATATACTCTGCTTTAGTAGTAGAAAAAGCTACAGAATTCTTCGTTTTACTACACCAAGATACTAAGGACTTAACTAAAAAATGACATGTTTCATATGTGCTTTTTCTATCCAACTTGAAACCAGCAAAGTCAGCATCTGAATTACTCATTAATTCAAAATATTGTCCTTTTGGGTAAAAGAAACCTAAATTTATAGTGTGTTTAAGATACTTAAAAATTATTTTAACTGAAAGTAAATAATATTATTTTGGATTATCTTGAAATCTTCCACACATACACACACTAAACATAATATCTGGTCGACTAGAAGTAAGGTAAAGTAAGCTTCCAATCATACCTCTGTAATTGGTTTGATCCACTGGTTTCCCAGTTTTATCTGCATCCAATTTACAGACAGTACTCGTAAGAGTATCACTTTCTTTAATACTATCCAAACCAAAACATTTTATAGGATCATTTTTATATTTACTTTGATTCAAAATAATACCATTTTCATTTTGAAAAACTTGAAATCAAAGAAAATATTTTATTTCTACCATTAAACTCATTTTAAATTCATTTTGCATACTCTTTGAAAAATCAGTACATAAAGAATGTTTAGATGATCCAAAAATAATGTCATCAACATATATTTGTACTATTAAAACATCTTTAAAAATTATTTTAATAAAAAGAGTTGGATTAGCAATCCCATTAGTAAATCTTTTTGAAATAATAAAATTCTTAAGTTTATCATACCAAGCTCTTGGAGCTTGATAGAAACCATATAAATCTTTGGATAGCTTGAAAACATGATTTCAAAAATGAGGATTAGTAAATCCAGGTGGTTTTTCAACAAAAACATCTTCAATTATAAAACCATTTAGAAAATCACTTTTGAAATCCATTTGATATAACTTGAAATTCAGATGAGAATCATAGTCATGTAGTATCATAATGGCTTCTAATCTAGCTACAGGTGCAAAGGTTTCCTCATAATCTATACCTTCCTCTTGACCATATCCTTGTGCAACTAACCTAGCTTGGTTTCTAATTATATTTCAGAGTCATCAACTTTGTTTCTAAAAATCCATTTAATACCTATAGTCATGGTTTCCTTCGGTCTTTCAACTAAATCACAGACTTTTTTCCTTTCATATTGATTTAACTCTTCTTGCATAGCCATTACCCAAAATTCACCACTGATTACATCATTGACATTTTTAGGTCCTAGCTATGAAAGAATGGCTTTATTTTCATCCTGGTTTCTTATAAAAGCTCTAGTTTGTGTCCCTCTATCAAGATTACCAACAACAGCATCCAAAGGATAATTATATAGAATTCTAGTTGATCAAGTAAAGGTAGGACTATGAATTTCAGGATCTTCTCTAAGTTCGGGTTCTATAGAAGCAGATTCTAGAATATGTCCAAAACTGGATGTTTTTACTCCAGTTTCATTAGTTTTATCAATAAGGTCCCTAATAGTCAAATCTTCTTCATGATTTTTAAGAGAAGGATTATGTTCATGTGGATCAGTTTCATCAAACTAGATGTGAATAGTTTCTTCCATGCATTTGGTTCTTTTGTAAAATACTCAATAGGATTTTCTAGTTAAATAATAACCAAGAAATATTCCTTCATCACTTTTGGAAGAAAACTTGTCAATATTATCTTTGGTATTGAGGATAACGACTTTGTAGCCAAAGACTCTGAAGTAACTAACATTGAGTTTTCTAGTTTTCCACAGTTCATAAGGGGTCTTCTTAAGAAAAGGTCTAATTAAGACTCAATTTATAATATAACAAGTTATATTCATAACTTCAACCCAAAAATAAATTGGTATGTCATACTCATTAAGCATAGTTCTTGCAATTTCTTGCAGGGTTCAATTTCTTCTTTCTACTAAAAAATTTTATTGAGGTGTTCTAGGGGCAAAACAATTGTGACTATAGCCATTGTGTGAGAAATAAGACTCAAACTCACGATTTTCAAACTCACGACCATGATCTCCTCTTAGGGTCTTTATCATAAGTCCACTAAGGTTCTCTATAGACATGTAGTATTTGACAAAATAAGAACAAGCTTCACTTTTGTGAGCTAAGAAGTATACCCAAGTATATCTAGAATAGTCATCTACTAGAACATAGACATAGTGCTTCCCATTTAAACTAGAAACTCTAGAAGGTCCAAACAAATCCATGTGAACCAACTCAAGAGGTTGAGAAGTTGAAACTTCTTTCTTTGATTTATATGAAACTTTATGGTTCTTTCCCTTTTGAAAGGGATTACAAACTTTGTCTGATGGGAATTCGTCTTTGGGTAGGTCTTTAACTAAGTTCTTCCTAGTCAATTTTTCTATGTGAATGAATGTTGTAGTGTCCTAGTCTTCTGTGCCAAATCCAGGATTCTTTATGAAAATCATTTAAACAAGTAACATTTTTCTTGGATAATGAATTCAAATCAATAACATAAACATTTTCATTTCTCAATCCAAAAATACTAAAGCATTTTTAGAGTTAAAAACTTTACAAGAATTATTTTCAAACATAAAATTGAAATCATCATCAAATAACTGATAAATACCTAATATATTATATTTAAGTCCATAAACAAATAAAACATTAGAAATTAAAACAGAATTAATGTTACCAATCTTGCCTAGGACGATGATTTTTCCTTTAGAATTATCACCAAAGGTGACATAGTATCCATAAACCTTTATTAAGATTTTAAAGCATGAATAGTCTCCAGACATGTGCCTTGAACATCCACTATCCATGTACCATATCTTCTTGTGAGAACACTTCAAGAAGGTCTCCTACAAAACGGGTTTAGATGGAAAATGATTTTGGTACCCAGATCTTCTTGGGTCTAGACATGTTAGCAAGTAATGTTTTAGGTACCCAAATTTTTCTTATGGGTCTCATATAATTTATAGAATAAATTGGTTTTGAAATATAAACATTGTTTGATAAATAAAAATGTGAATAACTAGTTGAGGCATATGAATTTCCAGAACCGGAACTTGTAGAATTTTGTCAATATTTAGGAATAAATCTATTTTTGGTAAACTATCTTTGTCCAGGTTGGTATCCCAAACCAGTAGTGTACTTTGGTGACACATGTTTATCTAGAATTTGTGTAAGTGTATCAGTTCCGTTGGTGAATTTTCTTAAGTCCTTCGTTAATTTCTCATTAGATAATTTTAGTTTAGTATTTTCCTTAAGCAATTGAGCATTCTTTTCTTTTTCTACATCAAGTGCAGATTTAACATTTGTAGTGAGAGCATGTTGTTTCTTCAATGACTTATATTTATCCTTAAGTTCATTACAGGTTTCTTTTAGCATATTACAGTATTCAAATAGTTCTTCACTAGACATATTTTTAGATTTAGAATCAGATTCAACTCCAGAGTAATATTATAGTGACCCATACTTTACATACATGGTTAATAATTCAAAATTGAAGAATACTTATTACAACATATAACAAAACCATGAAAGGACTGTATAGGTATAGTGCCTTTAGAAACTGGGAAACATAAACAGCTGGTTCATAAAGCATCTACATTGTCACCCATTTATTTCATCATATCTATAGTCCCTTTTTGGCATATCTTACTTAATTCTCTTATTCCTGACCTGGGGAAAGAAAACATACAAAAGGGTGAGCTCAAATTCTCAGTAAGGGTAAACAAAAGAAATATCAATCACATCAAATTCTTAAAAACATAACATTTTGGAAATCTTACCCTACAAAAGAGACCATAATTTCATAACATGGGATAAATCATGGTAGTGAAATGTAATCCCAATAATCATAACATAAAAAATGAAACTTTTTGGCATACACACATAATTATAGAGAATCATTTCTTATTAGTCAAGACTCATTTCCAAGACTATCTTAGTGGAAAAATTCCATTTCTGAATCGAGTTCACTCCTCATTTCAGTTCTGTTTCACTAAACCGGTTTAACCTGCCGTTCCAGCCATGTCTATCTCATGAGATATAAAATCTTTACCCAATGAATTGGAGGGAGATATAGGTCCCACCCATCTCATAATTATACCATTCTTATGTGTTACACAAAATCATAAACCATACATCATAGCATAACCCATGTAATAAAAATGGGAATCTTAAACATCGTGACATCATAAAACAATTCATATAAGATAAAGGAATTCATAAAAATATTTCCATCACTAGATAATCAAATCAATGTAATAATAGGGATAGAAACATAACCTTATATTATCTTAGATGGAAAATAATTTTGATAAACACTTGAACTTCATTCTTGAGGAAAATATCCTTTATACTTCAAATTTTTTTTCCTTTCTTAACATGTCATACGATTTTAAACTAAATAAAGATGATTAAAAATAAACTTGAAAACTTGTAAAGGAATATTCTTGGAAATAATGTTTTCAAAATCCATTCCTGCCATATAAGTTAAAAAAACATTCTTCTCGTACTTTTGTCAGAAAAGTCAAAAAGTAAATCGTAAGAAAAATGATATAAGATTTCTTTCATATCATTTACTAAAAACTCACCGAAGGGTAAAATTTGATTTAAACCATTGCAGGAGGATATAAATAATATTACATATTGCGGAAACATGGATTTGGATGATAAATATTCCCTAGTAAATTCTGAAGTATAAACAATCCCGGATAAAAATTGAGATTGTGAGATTGTCCCTTACCTTAGGTCTGATTTGCTTCGTAAGTGTCTGAACCTCCTGTATAATGATATAAATAATGTTATTGACTTATTGTAGAATCATAATTATTGTTATTATATCATATATGGTCATATTCTTAGCTTCTTATTAGTATTATTTCATTACTACTTGTTATTCGGGTGATTATTACTTTTTGTTCTTATGCGTGGTTTGTCGAATAAATTCTTATTCTTCTCTTTAGGTTATAGATACCTCATTTCCAGAATGGTATTAGTGTAATATATATCATATTTATTCATTAAATTCATTTATATAATCATTATGCAATGAAGATCATGTAGAACGAATCACATCACATCGTGGAGACGGTATTTCGTACGTACGCACGAGCGATGATATCGTTCCCATGATCATGGAATTGTATTGGAGTGTATGTATACTATTTCAGAATCAATACCACTTTACAATAATCATATATAGTTATTTATTTTCACCATTATACCCATCCATGTAAGGTGGTGATGGAAAATAGATTACACCACGACGTGGGGATGGTATTTCGTACGTACACACGCGCGGTGATTTCTTTTTCCGTAGGATGGATCGATGGTGAAATAGGGTTGTTTCATACTTATAATAACATATCAGTTTATGATTGATAGTTATGTTATTAATTTATAATGAAACAACTAAAGAAGAATAAGTGTAAGAAGAAATAAAGTTGAATGAATCGGTAACGGACATTACCTCTTCTTTGAAGTGCCTCTTTGAGACCTCCTCTTAGGGCACTAAAATTGGTCTTTGAAGAATACCAGGACCTATAGGATGTTTCTAGGGAAGTGGGAAAGTGAAATGGGTAGGGATTGGCCGATCTTGAATGCTCAAATTGTTGTGAGGAGGAGTGGGAGGAGCTTCCCTTGTATAAGGGAGGAGAGGGGCACCATTGGAAATATAAGAAATATTAGTTCATATTAAATCCCAACCCCACATAAAAACTTCCAAAATGACTCATATCCAAATATTAGATGCGATAGGGTTGTAATATCATCAACCAATAAAATTTAGACATTCTAGGAATTTATTTTCAACATTATCAACTTGATTTATCCTTATTTATCAATTTAATTTTATTTGTGGTAATAATATTATAAATTTAAAATTATTATAAATAATTACATATGTGTTGTGAATTTTCCATAATTTGACACTTTATGACATTATAGACCATATAAATTTTAATTTATAATTTATAAATATTTTTTGTGATTTTTAAACAATTTTATAATATGTTATTTTTATAAAATAACAATAGTGTCAATTTTGACACTATTCAGTTATTTGAATTTAAATAAAATATATACAAAAGAAATGTTTGAAATAAAATCTTTAATAGATTTATAAAAGGAATATGTAACTAGAAAATTAGTGGAGCACATTAAATAGTTCATATAATAATTATTTTAATATTTTTAAAACCATTTATTTGATATTTTAATTAATAAAATAATTTCAACATCACTATTTTGTCATAATTAATGATAATTATTTAATCCATAAAAATTCTAAATAAATTTTTATGATGTATATAATTGTATTAGATTTCTGGAAACTATTCATGTTCGAAGTTTCATTACGTTTATCACTAAATTAAAATTATTATACTTATAAGATTTAAGAAAGTGACATGTTGTCACATTCTTTGGTTTTAATAATAAAAAATTATTTTCAGGGAAAAAATACATTAAATGAATCTAATCCGACCCTTAGGTGATATGGGTCGACTTTTAGTCATCCAATTGGATTTTGGAAGGTGTTAGGATAATTTTATAATCTTATATTTAGCCTTAATTACCTGATTTACCTTTAACTATGGTAAATAAAATTCACCGTAGTTACTATTCATAATGCCCAAAAATAAAAAGTATCCTATTAACATAATTTAGACCCACTTATTCTTAATATGGAATCCATTTTTCAAAATTCAAATCATATAAGTTGAAGTAATTAATTTAAAATAAATCCCGTTGTTAAGAAAATGGGTTTTAGAAGTTAAAACATTGCCAAAGATTGAAATGTTTTTACATATGAATTCAATGTGAAATTAATGCTAATGACATAAATTATATTTAATGGTAAAAATATATTATATTTATACTTTAAACACATTAAATATTATAATTTAACCATATAAATTATCTCAATGAAAAAATTTGTTTTTAATTAAAAATTAGCGTATTTTTACTATTCACCAAAATATGAAAGTTATCAGAAAAATATATAAAATTTATACAAAGTAAATTTTTATACCCTGATTCAAAAGAAGAATTTTATTTTGTCAAATTTAACTTATAAACATGTCAAAAACTAGATTTGATGTTGGTACACCATCAAAAGTCGGCAAAACTGCATTTTTTAAAAAAATACTTATTTTACTTGAAAATTTTATTTTTTTCTATTACCATGTTCTAGAAAATGTGTAAGATGAATAATAAAATTAAAAATGTAGTTAATACTATTCATAAAGGCTAGTTCATAGTAATATATCGTTGTTTAGTGAAACCCGGTATTGCGTACTACACACGCTATCGAGGAAGGTCGTGATTGCATGTAATGCAAGCCAAGTCCGTATTGTGTGCTGTGAATGATTTCTTGGGTGTTGCATATAACATAAGACATAAAAAGAATTTCTCATAAAATCTTAGGGTGTTACATTCTACCTCCCTTAAAATGAATTTCGTCCTCAAAATTCGTCACTTCATTACAAACATATGAGGATACCTCTCCTTCGTCATATCCTCAAGTTCCCATGTAGCTTCTTCTAATTGGTGGTTCCTCCATAAAACATTCACCATGTGAGTGGCCTTGTTCGGTAAGACTTTTTTGCTACGATCCAAAATCTCTATTGGTTGTTCTTCATAAGAAAGATCTTGCTTCAGCGGTACAACTTCTTAGCTGAGTACATGTGAAGGATCAGGTACGTACTTTCTCAGGAGAGATACACGGAACACATAGTGAACTTGAGAGAGATTCGGTGGAAGCGTCAATCGGTAAGCTACCTTCCCAACACGATCCAGAATTTCAAATGGACCGATATATCTAGGGATCATCTTTCCCTTCTTTCCAAATCTCATGAACCTCTTCCAGGGAGATATTCGTAAGAACACTTTATCACCCACTTCAAACTCTAGGTCTTTTCTTTGGTTTTTGGCATAACTTTTTTGTTGACACTTAGCTGCTCTTATGTGTTGTTGAATAGATCTGACCTTTTCTACCATTTCATCAACAAGATCAGGTCCTAATAGATTTCTTTCCCCAACGCCATCCCAGCAAGTTGGAGTCCTGCATTTCATTCCATAGAGAGCTTCATAAGGAGCCATCTGAATACTGGAGTGAAACCTATTATTATAAGAAAATTACACCAAAGGTAGGTGTTGTCCCCACCACATTTAAAATGTATAGAGAAAGCTCTCAACATATCTTCTAGTGTTTGAATTTTCCTCTTAGACTGACCATCTATCTGAAGATGATAAGCAGTGCTGAAACTCAACTATGTATCCAGAGTATGCTGAAGACTTCGCCAGAACATTGAGGTAAACCTCAGATCCCGATCAGATATAATAGAAAGTGGTACTCCATGGAATCTTACCACTTCCTTTACATATATCCTAACATGCTGATCTAGAGAGAAATCCTCTCTAATAGCAATGAAGTGTGCAGACTTTGTAAGACGATCAACTATGACCCATATAGCATTATTGCCTTTGGATGTTTTAGGAAGTCCAGTGACAAAGTCCATAGTTATGTTTTCCCATTTCCATTCGGGTATAGGTAATGGTTGTAACATCCCTTTAGGCTTATGTCTCTCAGCATTAACTTGCTGACAAACCAAGCATCGAGAGGCATATTCAGCAACATCTCTTTTCATGCCATCCCACCAGAAGTACTCTTAAAGGTCCCTATACATCTTTGTGCTTGTAGGATGAATAGAGAATGAAGAACTATGAGCCTCATCCAGTAGCTCCTTCTTTAATTCGGGGATGGGAGGAACACACACCCAATTCCTGAACCTTATTATCCCATCACAATCAAGATTTGTCACGAACCAGGCTGGGCCATCATTCGACCCAACGCCCGACCCAGTCCGCGACATGGCCCGAAGGGCATTCCCGATCCCCACGGGCTGGAAACTAGTGCTGGACATCAAAACAAACCAGTTGGGAACGGTTTGGCCCATGACAAAGATAAGAAAACATAAACTGAACAAGCAGATAAATAAAGTAAAACAAACTGAACGACGTGGCATCAGAAAAAGGAATAAACAAAAAAACGCGACATACCTCAGGTGACCCCATGGATCACCACGGTATGACAACCCCTCACTCCCAAAAGCGATCCAAGACTGATACCTGCAACTGAAAATTAAAGAAGGCGTGAGCACCGAGATGCTCAGTAGGAAAGCCAAAAACAACCACGTCCAATGCCTTCGCCTTTATTAAGAAATCCACTATGCCAGTTTTAAATATGATATATTAAAATAGTGTTTCTCCGTTTCAAATTCAAGTAATGAGTTTGCATTTTCAAGTAAAGCCTTTTACTCCCACTACATTTTCAAGATAAGTTTCAAGCATTCATTAACATTTTAAAATGAAAAGAAACCAGTTTGGGTTAAAATATGGTTTTCACAAACAAGACATAAAATATGAAATAACTGAAAAGAAAGTTACATCGTGAGCAACATGAAAAAAAATGAGCACCATGGGTAATACCTATAGGAAGCTAGAACAAGTGGGAACCGAAAGACCTCGTACCTCAGTGAAACGTGGCTTAGAAGACCAGACCCTCAGAAAACGTGGCTTAGAAGGCCACGACCCTCAGAAAACGTGGCTTAGAAGGCCACGACCCTTAAAAATTCCTATGTTTAGTTAGTGTTGTTGCGTCAATCCTGCTAGACAAACTGGGATAAACCCATGTCGTGTCATCTAGCGTACTAGTCCTGGTCACCCAACTAGATACCCAGGTTTTCCCATTGTGCTCTATTTCAAATGGTGGTGAGTTTTCTTTATCAAACAATCAAACAAATACATTACACTTTTTTTTATCTAAAACTCATTCAACCTTTCACCACCGCACTCCCTACTTAAGTGCATTCCCCCTCTTTACATCACACAATCACGCACAAGACTTTACACTAGGCACATATATCACAAACCGCTCATAAACACTTGCATCACATTTTATTTTCAAATTTAGGGGAATGACTAAAAAGGGGTTTTCTATTTTCGCAACTCAAATCTCAAAGTGCCAAAAGGTCCTCAATAGAGGTTTTTCTATTTCATAAAACATTATTAAGATGCCAAACATGCTTAACTACAAAAAGGGAACACCTTTTACAATCAACCGGACAAAAGGCCAAACATCGTTGGATATAACTTTTACCAATTCAAAACCAATTAAGAAATCCATTTCTCAAGAAAAGTCACTTAAGACCAATGGCTTTGAAATACATTTTAAATTTTCCAATACAAGGAATAATAGTTTCTAGCAACCGAAATTAGGTTCCATAGCATGTGTATATAGCATAGTGTAAAACATGTTTTTAAAACAATCAAGCAATTATGAATTTCAAATTAAAAGATTAGGCATAGGGGACCGACCTCAACATGTCGCTGCTTGAAGACAAACATTCAAACTGATCCTTGGCACAGACATGCACATGAATTTATACATATATATATACACCCCTTGGTGCATTGTACATATTCCCTGTGCCATGAAGGAATATGCACAATGACGGAATATCTATATATATGTTATAACGTATGCATGTACATGCAGCGATATTCGATACCCGTGACCCAAAATCATCGCAGCGAGGTACAACACACTACACATATAATTTAATAAAACCATTAAACACTTAAACAATCCCTAAAGTGTTTCAAATTAACACATCAAGGGTTTTCACCAACGACGCGCCGCTTACATAACTCATAAAACTCATTGAAAATATTTAAAGAAAAGCACAAAAACAATTTAACCATTTCCAAAGGACATTTAAAATCATCACATAAACCAGAGTCAATTTCCAAAACATGCGTTCCATTGTTTAAACCATTTCAAAAACATGTTTTTCACCATCCAACAACTTAAATAAACAATAATGCAATTTATAAAACAACCCAAGGAAACACCTCACTGCCTCACACCGAGAAAATACCCACAATCCCCTCTTTAGAAACAAACGCACATTAAAAAACCTTACACAATTTAATTAAAACAATTTCGTATCCTTAAAAATTATTTAAGGTATCGTTATAAATTTTCATAAACCACTTTTTTTAAAGAGTATAACACATCTTTGCACACAAAACCAACTTCAACCTTCTTTCATTACCATATGCACACAACGCCACATTAAGAACACAATATTTACCATTTATACAAAATAATAAACTAACTACACAACTTAAAAACACTATCAATTGACCAGATACAAAGTTCTCAACAGAAACACACTCATACCATAATAACACACTGCCAAACAAAACAAACGCAAACTAAATTATTTTTAAAAACTAGTTTCGCACCAAACAGATAAAACACGGAACACCAAATTTATTTAAGAAAGTTAACATAATTCACCACATAAACACAATTCTCACTCAATAAGTTAATTAAAGAATATCTTAAATTAATTAAACAAGCAAAACATTGCAGACACAGGAAGACGTAAACCAGAAACTGACTCTGGACCAGATAAAGACCTCAAGGGTCTGCAGACTCAATTTCATATTTTTAACATGGCGTAAATATATTTGAAAACGCATAAATATATTCTTACCCAGAAATCGGCGAGCAGACCGAAATGATCCGACTCGCTTTGCCTTCGGCAGTAGTGGATGGGATGCAGTCTGGCATGACCCGGGAAACCATTCGCAAACCCAATGAGGGAATTCTTGGGCACACCGGAGCAACGTGGAGGCACCGAAAAATGGCACATTCGCCGGAATAGCGCCGGAAAGGGGCCTGGACTCGCCGGAATCGCGCCTGAAAGGGGGTCAGGTTCGGACAGCGGGTGCTTGGCGGGTGTAGGGCAGCGGGACGGTGCCGGAACAGGGGAGATCCGACTATGGAGGGGGTTTTGAGTGGCGGAGAGCAGCCGGGGAAGGAGGAGCACGGGCAGAGCTGGCCGGGAGGTGCGGCCGACGGCGGCCGGGTGTTGGCCTGGAGAAGGGGGAGTCAGAAGGGGTGCCGGCGGGGAGTGGCGAGCGGAGGGGCGTCGGCGGGGCTGCTACGCTGAACGGGGGGGTTAGGGTTCAGCGCTGGGGGGGGAGAGCAGCGCGCCAAGGGAATAGGGGAGAGGAAGAGAGAGGGAAAGAAAAAAAAAGTAAAGAAAAAAAAAAGAAAAAAAAGGAATTAAAATGAAATAAAAATAATTAAATAAAAAGAAATAAAAATAGATAAATAAAATGAAATAAAAATAAATAAATAAAATGAAATAAAAATAAATAAATAAAAATGAATAAAATGAAATAAAATAATTAAATGAAATTTGAAAGAATAAACAAATTCCTAATTAAAAATAACAAAATAATAATATATTATTTGTTAATGTTAGACACCACACATGGTCACGTATGCGGTCGCACGTCCAGTCGCGTGCACGATCACACGCCCGGTCACTAGAGCAGTGCGCGCTCGGTTGCGTGCACGGTCGCACGCCTAGTTACGCGGCCATGTAAAAATAAATTTAATAAGATAGAACAGTCTCTTATTAAGAATGGGAAACGACCACAGTCGCTGGCAAGGTCGCGCACCCCAATAATGACACATTTAATAATAAAAAATTATTTAAATGTGATTGGGCGCTACAGACGGTCGCGCGTACGGGCGCACACCAATATAAGATCCCAAATACATTTTAAAATAGAACCGATTCAAACCGCAAATCAATATAAAGACCCAAAATAATTAAGTTAAAATAATGCATTGGTCGGAGTGTGACAATTCTCCCCACCACAAAAACTTTCTGCCCCCAGAAAGTCACCAAGCCAAACGAGGAAACAAAATCGAGTTTGAAACTAAATGTGGCCAACAAAATCACAACTCAGCAATAATTTTCACTCCATCAGTCACACCCGACCATCTTTGAGGGGAACTGAAAAGAAAAAGAATCATCAGGAAACGAGGAGGGTTCTCCCCACCACAAGAACCCGACTAGCACAACCGACATTGAGACACTTAGCATGAGCTAAATCTGGAACTGTCAACTTGATCCAAGAGGAAACTTCCACATAGACCAAACCTTGAAGAAGGCACTTCAAGATTCATGGTGGGTCTTCCAACCATTTAAGGACTGAACAGTTTCATCCAGTGATCACAGAACAGTACGAGAAACCCAGCACAAACCGACCCATGAACTCTCCGCATAAATTAGACCCCCACCACATGAGGTCATCGATGAAAGACCCCAAAATGAGTAACAGACCAACCCCTATTCATTATTTCCCAAGACACAAGTGTCTCCAAAATGAGAACATCCTAAAACAAGAACGGTTCACCAAAGGAGCTAGCCACATGGGAGAGATAATCATCTTGAGACTCACAGCCATAAAGAGGTAACTCCAAAGCTCATATTTGAGGAGGCGCAACTACTAAAATTACATGAAAATGATACCACCACCCCTCCTTACTGGCAAAGTGGGGTATTCAAGGAAAAAGACCACAACGAGGCAATGAGTCCTCTACGCCACTTACAGCAGGATAGAACCTCAATGAAGGGAGAGCGACAACAAGGAAATTCATACCGTCCCCATTTCAGCATTGGAGAGAAAAATTAAACCAAGGTTCCCCACACCCAATGATTCCTGACTGCGTGATAGGCTTCGCTCCGAGACCTGTGGATGGAGCTCTGATGTCTTGATGCATCTACTTCCCCGCAGTCAGGAGCTGACATTCTCCAGTCGAGACTCCTCCTGACGACGCCGCTAGAGGAACTCCTCTATGTTTCCCAAATGGCCACATTGATGGAAGGTATCCAAACTGAGCACACTAGAAGAAAACAAGGGGGTGGTCCAACTAATAGGAGATGGAATTGACAAGAAGACTTGTCTGAGACAGGTTCCTCCGATTAGCTCTCACAGAATGGGGAACCATCCCAAACACCAAAGGGAACTGGTCCTTAAACAATAGACGAAGACCCAACACAAGAGAAACATTAACTGATTCTGAGACATTATCTTTGGAGAAAAGGGAACCAACTTCTTGAGATGCCCAACGTAGGCCTTCACTATTCGTTGGCATTGCTGGACACTCACGAGCCTTGTTGCTTCCAACTCCTTCGCTTCCACAAATATAAATCATCTAATGAGAGTGGTCCTAAACACCTTCCAAGTCATATCATCATGCAACGACACTAGGGTTATCTCCTCCACCAATCCAAAGTTGCACCTTCAAACGAACCCAAACCAACACGGACTCTCATAGTTTTGGGAGTTTCCAATAACCTGGAAACACCAACAATTTCACCATGCCAGTCCGCTACCTTCGATAGATCACTATCACTACAGATGCAAGACAATAACCGAAAAGAATTCAATTCTACCACTCCTCTATGAGTCTGGGTAGAACCAACAACTAGAAGCGACTCACTAGAACTCTTGGGAATTTTCTAGGCAGAATACTCAAAACAAGAGGCACGAATTCAAATCAAAAGTTATCATAAATCAAAATTCCACACCACAATCACAAAAAAAGCTCAAACTCAAATCACTATTCCAACCACAATTCAGTACGTCAAAACCAAGAACTCACGAAAAGGAATACCCAACACGAAAAGAGAACGCTAAACAATTCCTCGCTCACTTTTCTAAACATTTGAAAACCCCCTTTTGAAAACCATTTTTCAGAAAACAAAACAACTTAGATATCCACCATTGATATCCCATGAAGTCTCACGCATAACTATCCATGTGCTAGCTCAAGCACCCATCCACTCACATCACCAATTTCCCCACTTTCTACATGTGCACCTCAATGTATGTGATCACTCATAGGAATACCAAGGGTCAATTCAAGACACTTCTCATTTCCAAAACAGATCATTCATCATAAAGCACAAATTCCCAACCAATTTAAAAATGTAACTTATCACCAAAGCAATACATTTCCAATTTCCAAAACATTTTCCAATTCACATTCCAAAAAGTGTTTCTGAGATTCCAAAACAACTTCCAAAACACCTCCCATTTTCCCTTTTGAAACCACACATTTGTTAAAAGAATACAATTTCCATTTCAAAACCACTTTTCCACTCTAACACCACAGTCCCATTTGAAACCACCTTCACAAAAATCCATTTTCATTTTTAAGATCTACTCACACCAACCAAAATGAAGGTCAAACATAACTCACATCAAAATTTCCAAAAATAAGGGACTAGTGGTGATGCCCAGCCGGTAACATGGCTTAGTAGACCATGCTCCGAGTGGGTATCCACCGCAGGAAGTATCTCGAACCGTGCACTCGGGCTGTACATGGGTCGCTACTCCATGCAAGTCTGTCGCGCAACACTGGCTCACTTCCTTGGTCATCCCTCATCCACACAAACCAATCCAAAGTAGAAAATTCAAATCATGGACTACCCCTAGAAACTCAAGTCTCGGGATGGGCAAGGGTTCATGACGTCCTCCCCACACCTACCTCTCGAGTCCCGATACACCTAATCACCAATCTACTTGACACCCCAAATAACAAGGGAACCTCTGATACCATTTTGTCACAAACCAGGCCAAGTCGTCATCCGACCCAACGCCCGACCCGGTCCGCGACATGGCCCGAAGGGCGTTCCCGATCCCCACGGCCTGGAAACTAGTGTCGGGCATCAAAACAAACCAGTTGGGAATGGTTTGGCCCATGAAAAAGATAAGAAAACATAAACTGAACAAGCAGATAAATAAATGAAAACAAACTGAACGATGTGGAAGAAAAAAAGGAATAAACAAAAAAACGTGACATACCTTAGGTGACCCCATGGATCACCACAGTATGACAACCACTCACTCCCAAAAGCGATCCAAGACTAAAACCTGCAACTAAATAGTAAAGTAGGCATGAGCACCGAGATGCTCAGTAGGAAAGCCAAAAACAACCACGTCCTATGCCTCCGCCTTTATTAAGAAATCCACTATGCCAGTTTGGAAATAAGATATAATAAAATAGTTTTTCTCCTTTTCAAATTCAAGTAACGATTTTGCATTTTCAGGTAAAGCCTTTTACACCCACTACATTTTCAAGATAAGTTTCAAGCATGCGATAACATTTTAAAATGAAAAGAAACCAGTTTGGGTTAAAATATGGTTTTCACAAACAAGTCATCAAGTATGAAATTGCTGAAAAGAATGTTACATCGTGAGCAGCATGACAAAAATGATCACCATGGGTAATCCCTATAGGCAGCTAGAACAAGTGGGAACCTAAAGACCTCGTACCTCAGGGAAAAGTGGCTTAGAAGACCACGACCCTCAGAAAACGTGGCTTAGAGGGCCACGACACTCAGAAAACGTGGCTTAGAAGGCCACGACCCTCAGAAATTCATATGTTTAGGTAGTGTTGTTGCGTCAATCCTGCTAGACAAACTGGGACGAACCCCTGCCGTGTCATCTCGCATACTAGTCCTGGTCACCCGCCTAGATACCCGGGTTTTCCCATTCTGCTCTATTTCAAATGGTGGTGAGTTTTATTTATCAAATAATAAAACAAGTACATTACACTTTCTTTATCTAAAACACATTCAACCTTTCACCACCGCACTCCCTACTTAAGTGCATTACCCCTCTTTACATCACACAATCACGCACAAGCCTTTACACTAGGCACATATTGTAACAGCCCGAGATTTTATGAAAAAAATTATTTTTAATTTTATTAATGTCTTGTGTTGTACGCTACACCAAAAGGAGCTTGCACAACACGCATCCTTGACTTGCCTTGCATTACACGCAATCGCAACCTTCCTCGTTAGCGTGTGTAGTACGCAATACTGAGTTTCACGAAACAACGATATGCTATTCAAATATTATTAAAACTAGCCGTTATGAATGGTAATAACCACTTTTTAAATTTTAGATAATTTAGCGCTCAAAATGGACTTCATTTTTGGATTCGGAGTATCGAATTTAGACTAAGGTGAAATTTTGGTACTTTTCGGATAACTTTCATATTCTGATGAATAGTAAAAATTACTAAATTATAATGAAAAACAACTTTTCTAATCGAAATAATTAATAGCGATAAATTATTAATTTTAGTGGTTTTAAGGTATATTTAGAATATATTTTTACAATTTAATACAATGTTGGTCATTGGTTGTAATTTCACATTTAAACCAGACATAATCAAGTGTCAATCTTTTGATAGATATTGTTTCTTAAAAACACGCTATTTGTTTTAACAACGGGATTTAATTATAAAATTAATTAATGCAACTTCTATGTTATGAATTTGGTAAAATAGACTTCATTTATGAATTTGGAATATGAAACATAGCTTAGGATGAAATTTTGGCATTGTTCTGAAAAACATCAATTTTTGATGAATAGTGAAACTACTAAGTTGTAGTTAAAAAAACTGAATTTTTCATACAACTAAATTTTACCGCTTCTGTGAATGAAATTTCAAAAATCCGAGAGACACGGTTGATGTCAGTAAGTAAAATGTGGTTCAATGAGATGAAAATAATTTTTGGCGAATAGTAACTTTTTACTTTTATTTACCACGGTTAAAAGTAAATAGGGTAATTAAGGGTAAGAATGATATTAATATTACCCTAACACATGTCCTAATTCTATTGGACAAGTGTATCTCGACCAAAAACAACCTTAAGTGTAAAATATTGTCATTTAGGCCTACTTGGATTAGATTAGGACATTTATTATTATTTAACTCAAAGAAGAGTTAAAAGAGTTAAAATCAAAGTTTATTTACTAAAACATTTTTAATATTGGGTTTTACATAAGATAAATTCGATTATAAATATTCATTATAAATATAAAAATATTTCCTACATAATTGTATTTTATTTGTAATTTTTAGACATCAAATAATTTAATTTATTTATGACACAAAGATGATGCGGTAATTATCTTATTTATGAAATATTGACATAATTGATGTTATAAACACCAAAATAAATGTAATTTGAGACTTTTTATGAATTCCCCTAATTTTCTAGGTTACTATGATATATTAGTGTTGATTTAATCAACTTGGTTCGAACATATATTTCTGTTATGACTTTCACAAAAATCATATATCAAATAGTGTCAAAATTGACAGAAAATAGTTTTTAAATCAAATATTATATTATTAATTGTTATTTTATTCCTAAAAATCTAAGGTTCGGCCAAATGACTTAGATACGGATATATATATTAATAATAAATAATTTGGGGTTCTTTTGGCATGGTATAGTAAGTGTATTAACCATATAGTGAAAGAAAACAAAAAGACACGGTAAAAGTTAAATTATTTAACTTAGAGTTAAATCTAAATGATAAGGTTAAAATAATACCCTAAACTTCTCTAAATCCTATTGGTTGATAGGATTTCGACCCATACCAACTTTATCTTCGAAATAAGACCCTTTAGAACCATTATAAACCGATTTTGACTTTAATATAAAATAATATTTTGAGATATTCCTAAGGTGCCCCTCTCCTCCCTTTTAAAAGGGCACCTCCTCCCCCTCCTCCTCACACCAATTTGAGAACTCAAGCTCGGCCAACCCCTACCATTTTCTCCTCTACACTTCCCTAGAATAATCCTAGAGGTCCTGGTCTTCTTCAAATACCAATATTAGTTCCCTAAGTGGAGGATTCAAAGAGGTGTTCCAAAGAAGAGGTAATATCCATTACCGATCTTTTCAATTTCTTTCTTCTTCAACTTCTTCTTCATTAGTTGTTTCATGATAAAGTAATAACATAAGTATTACTTACATTCTGATATGTTATTATAAATATGAAACAACCCTAATTCACCTTCTATCCATCCTACGGAAAAATGAAATCACCGCACGTGCGTACGTACGGAATACCGTCTCCACGCCGTGGTGTAATCTATTTTCCACCACCACCTTACAAGGATGGGTATAATGGTGTAATGAGTAACTATTTCTGATTATTATAAAGTAATATTGAAACTGAAATAATATATATATACTCCAATACAATTCCACGATCATAGGAACGATATCATCACTCGTGCGTACGTACGGAATACCATCTCAACGATGTGATGCGACTCGTTCTACATGATCATCATTACATAGTAATTATATAAATGAATTGAGTGAATAAATATGATATATGTTACAATAATAACATTAGGGATATAGGGTATCTGTAACCTTAAAATAAGAATAAGAATTTATTCGGCAAAACACGCATAAGAACAAAAGGCAATAAAGACCCGAGTAACAAGTAACAATGAAATATTACTAACAAGAAGCTAAAAATATGACCATATATGATATCATATCAATATGTATGATTCTGTAATCAGTCAATAACATTATTTAAACCATTATACAGGAGATTTGGACACGTACAAAGCAAATCGGACCTAAGGTAAGGGAAATATCACAATCTCATTTTTATCCGAGATTGTTTATACTTTAGTATTTACTGGGGTGTATTTTATCATCCACATCCATATTTCCTCAATATGTAATATTATTTCCATCCACCTACAATGGTTTAAATCCAATTTTACCCTTCGGTGAGTTTTTAGTAAAAGATATGAAAGTTATCTTTTGTCATTTTTCGTACGAGGTACTTTTTTGACTTTTCCGACAAAAGTACGAGAAGAATGTTTTTTTAACTTATATAGCATGAATGGTTTTTTAAAACATTATTTCCAAGAAGCTTCCTTTACAAGTTTTCAAGTTTATTTTTAATCAACTTCTTTTAGTTTTAAATTTTAAGACATGTTAAGAAAGGAAAATGTTTTTGAAGTAGAAAGGATATTTTCCTCAAGAATGGATTTCAAGTGTTTTATCAAAATTATTTTCCATCTAAGATAATAAAGGGTTATGTTTCTATCCCTATTATTACATGGATTTGATTATGTTGTGATGGAAATATTTTTATGAATTCCTATATCTTATATGAATTGTTTTATGATGTCATGTTGTTTAAGAATCCAATTTTTATTACATGGGTTATGCAATGATGTATGATTTATGATTTTGTGGCACACATAAGAATGGTATCATTATGAGATGGGTGGGACCTATATATACCTCCAATGCATTGGGTAAAGATTTTATATCTCATGAGATAGACATGGCTGGAATGGTAGGTTATACCGGTTCAGTGAAACAGGACTGAAACGAGGGTCACTCCATTCAGAAATGGACTTTGTCCAATAAGATATTCTTGGCAATGAGTCTTGACTAACAAGAAATTATTCTCTATGATTATGTGTGTATGACACAATGTTTAATGTTGGAAGTTATGATTATTGTGAATACAGTTCACTGCCATGAGTTATCCCAGGTTATGAAATTATGATCTCTTTTGCAGGTTAAGATTTCCAAAAGTTATGTTCTTATGTATATGATGTGATTTATATTTCTTTTGTTTACCCATACTGAGAATTTGAGCTCACCCTTTTATGTTTTATTTTCCCCAGGATATAAAAAAGGTTTTAGGTAAAAAAAGGGAAGATCTTTATAGGAGATATTGAAGATCTTTCACCAGGATTAGAAGATTATATTCCGAGTTTCCAAAGACACTAAACTATTACGGTCCTTGTGTGTGTGTTTTTGTAATGTACTAAGTATTCCGCAAATGTAATGTAATGTGCATGTACATCAAGCTTCGGGTCGTTACAGTTGGTATCAGAGGAAAGGTTTAGTCAACCTTTGGATACTAGGATGTGAGAACATTAGTGAGATCACTAGAGATATTTCTAAGGTATGTCTAGGGATGTCCCTAAGGATAAATATACATATAGGATATAGTCCTAGAACTACGGTAACGATCATAGAATTTAACCTAAGATGTTAGATATTGAGGGTACTCCCCCTTTACTATGTTGTTTCTCTAGCATGATTTTTGCCTCTCAACGAATTCTTTTTTTGTTTTAGTTAATGGAGGGAACCAGACGGAATTCAGTTACCATTGAATCCAATGAACAAATTGGTGACTATAAGCAACAAAATTATGTAATGCCTAGAGAGAAAGATATTGTGATTATGCCGAATCAGTCATCGCGATATATGATTAACAAGGTGAAATTTAGTGGTATACCTAATTCATCAAAGAAGAGGAAGATAGACTATTATGCATGTTCGCATGTTGAGCAGCATAAAGAAAGGAAGATTGAGATTTCTAAAGAAGGGAAGAAGAACCTTGAAGAATACCTCAAATGGAGGGACCGATGATATATGTGTGGAGATAAGGGTCATAGAGTGACAGACTGTTATGGAGTTCAATGTACTATTTGTGGAGAACATGGGCATTACCCAACTCAATGCCCTGACCTAAAAAGTTACTTCTAAATCAGGGAAGGACTTATTCCCGGACAATAATTGAAGAGGATGGAATGAAGTGTTTATGTATTGGTATTCAAGAATAATGTTGTTGAGGTATTTTTATTGTTTATTATAATATTTTTGTATTATTGTGGTTTTCAATAATTTTAAGGTACCGGTAACCATGAAAAGTGATTCAAATATTTTGGAAAGCAGATGATATGCGCATAATGAAGGGATAAGGAGAAAATGAAATGTTTGACATTATTAATGAGCTCATGATTGATATAAGGACTAAGTGATATCATGGTTTGAGTATATAGATTTTTGAGGATTTTGGTATGTGGAAAGTGTTAAATTTTAACTGCATTCATGTTTTCACTAAGGTATTCCAGAGAATACATGATTAAGGACTTTGAATGTTTGGAATGTGACCAACAAAACATATCTTATGATATATGGGGATCGAAGATGGTGTTAAATCTCTGGTAATCGTTTTCACTATGTTATGAGAGTAGACTGCAGTATTATGGATAAGCCTAAATATTGGAATGGATTATGTTGGACATAAGTTAGTACTGTTTAAGGATAGAAGTTTTCTCGATATTATTGATGGGATGTTATAGTAATATAGTTTTAGAAAAAGGACAACCTGCAGGACGGACGACAACCCATCACGTCGGACAAGGATGTGGGAATCGAACCCACAACCGAAGTGCGACTGGCCTTTATCGCCTACCACTGGCCTACAGGAAGTCCCTGTTTATTAGAAACTAGTATTATTATATTAATAAGTATGATATATGAAGTATAAAGTCCATTTTATGAACCATATATGATTAATCTCACTATAGATCGACTTATGTATATAATTTTTGCTAACCTTTTGTTTGAGACAGATGGAATGACCTGTCATTCTATCACATGATCTGCTAACACTTCACGAATAACAAATTCAACTTCATTTATTTAAGAGATGAAGTGGAAATTGTTAAAGGCACGAACAACAGTAAGATTGTACCAAAATAAAGTAAGTATTTATTCTAATTCAAATTCTTTAACTTTAGGGAAACGATCTTGAAAACCAAAAATGTTGTCCTAGTGATCTTATATCTGATGAATCAGATGGTACCTTAGATCGTCAAAAATTTATGGCTTTGTGATTGTTGTCTTTTCCATAGCCATGTTCTCTACCACTCTCCATCAGAACATGATGGTTAGATTTCTCTTCCATATCCATATTTTCACCTATGTGGAAACCCAGTGATTAGTTTATTTGGGTAACCATTACATTTCATACTTTTGTTTTTAAAGATTGGTTTTGATATTCCTTTTTTACGATGTGGGTTTCTATTAAAGAAACGTTCGAATAGTAAACCATTTATAACCCTGACGAATTTCGAGGGCGAAATTCATTTTAAGGGGAGTAGAATGTAACAGCCCGAGATTTTATGAAAAATATTCCTTTTAATTTTATTAATGTCTTGTGTTGTACACTACACCAAAAGGAGCCTGCACAACACGCATCCTTGACTTGCCTTTCATTACACGCAATCGCAACCTTCCTCGATAGCGTGTGTAGTACACAATACTGAGTTTCACGAAACAACGATATGCTATTAAAATATTATTAAAACTAGTCGTTATGAATGGTAATAACCACTTTTTAAATTTTAGAAAATTTATCTCTCAAAATGGACTTCATTTTTGGATTCGGAGTATCGAATTTAGCCTAAGGTGAAATTTTGGTACTTTTCGGATAACTTTCATATTCTGATGAATAGTGAAAATTACTAAATTATAATTAAAAACAACTTTTTTAATCGAAATAATTAATAATGATAAATTATTAATTTGAGTGGTTTTAATGTATATTTAGAATATATTTTTACAATTTAATACAATTTTGGTCATTGGTTGTAATTTCACATTTAAACCAGACATAATCAAGTGTCAATCGTTTGATAGATATTGTTTCTTAAAAACACGCTATTTGTTTTAACAGCGGGATTTAATTATAAAATTAATTAATTCAACTTATATGTTATGAATTTGGTAAAATAGACTTCATTTTTGAATTAGGAATATGAAATATAGCTTAGGATGAAATTTTGGCATTGTTCTGAAAAACATCAATTTTTGATGAATAGTGAAACTACTAAGTGGTAGTTAAAAAAACTGAATTTTTCATAAAACATAATTTTACCGCTTCTGTGAATGGAATTTCAAAAATCCGAGAGACACGGTTGATGTCAGTAAGTAAAATGTGGTTCAATGAGATGAAAATAAGTTTTGGTGAATAGTAACTTTTTACTTTTATTTACCACGGTTAAAAGTAAATAGGGTAATTAAGGGTAAAAATGATATTAATATTACCCTAACACATTCCCTAATTCTATTGGACAAGTGTATCTCGACCAAAAACAACCTTAAGTGTAAAATATTATCATTTAGGCCCACATGGATTAGATTAGGACATTTATTATTATTTAATTCAAAGAAGAGTTAAAAGAGTTAAAATCAAAGTTTATTTACTATATCATTTTTAATATAGGGTTGTACATAAGATAAATTCTATTGAAAATATTCATTAAAAAGCTAAAAGATTTACTACATAATGATATTTTATTTGTAATTTTTAGACATCAAATAATGTAATTTATTTATGACACAATGATGATGCAGTAATTATCTTATTTATGAAATATTGACATAATTGATGTTATAAACACAAAAATAAAAGTAATTTGAGACTTTTTATGAATTCCACTTAATTTATAGGTTACTATGATATATTATTGTTGATTTAATCAACTTGGTTCGAACATATATTTCTGTTATGACTTTCACAAAAATCATATATCAAATAGTGTCAAAATTGACACAAAATAGTTTTTAAATCAAATATTATATTATTAATTGTTATCTTATTCCTAAAAATCTAAGGTTTGGAAAAATGACTTAGATAAGGATATATATATTAATAATAAACAATTTGCGGTTCGTTTGGCATGTTATAGTAAGTGTATTAACCATATAGTGAAATAAAACAAAAAGACACGGTAAAAGTTAAATTATTTAACTTAGAGTTAAATCTAATTGATAAGGTTAAAATAATACCCTAAACTTGTCTAAATCCTATTGGTTGATAGGATTTCGACCCATCCCCACTTTATCTTAGAAATAAGACACTTTGGAACCATTATAAATGGATTTTGACTTTAAAATAAAATAATAGTTTGAGATATTCCTAAGGTGCCCCTCTCCTCCCTTATAAAAGGGCACCTCCTCCCCCTCCTCCTCACACCAATATGAGCACTCAAGCTCGGCCAACCCCTGCCATTTTCTCCTCTCCACTTCCCTATAATAATCCTAGAGGTCCTGGTCTTCTTTAAAGACCAATCTTATTTCCCTAAGTGGAGGATTCAAAGAGGCGTTCCAAAGAAGAGGTAATATCCATTACCGATCTTTTCAATTTCTTTCTTCTTCAACTTCTTATTCTTTAGTTGTTTCATGATAAAGTAATAACATCAGTATTACTTAAATACTGATATGTTATTATAAATATGAAACAACCCTAATTCACCTTCTATCCATCCTACGGAAAAATGAAATCACCGTGCGTGCGTACATACGGAATACCGTCTCCACGCCGTGGTGTAATCTATTTTCCACCACCACCTTACAAGGATGGGTATAATGGTGTAATGAGTAACTATTTATGATTATTATAAATTAATATTGATACTGAAATAATATATATATACTCCAATACAATTCCACGATCATAGGAATGATATCATCACTCGTGCGTACGTACGGAATACCGTCTCCACGATGTGATGCGACTCGTTCTACATGATCATCATTACATAGTAATTATATAAATGAATTGAATGAATAAATATGATATATGTTACACTAATAACATTCTGGATATAAGGTATCTATAACCATAAAAGAAGAATAAGAATTTATTCAGCAAAACACGCATAAGAACAAAAGGAAATAAAGACCCGAGTAACAAGTAACAATGAAATATTACTAACAAGAAGCTAAGAATATGACCATATATGATATCATATCAATATGTATGATTCTGGAATAAGTCAATAACATTATTTAAACCATTATACAGGAGCTTCTGACACGTACAAAGAAAATCGGACCTAAGGTAAAGGAAATATCACAATCTAATTTTTATCCGATATTGTTTATACTTTAGTATTTATTGGGGTGTATTTTATCATCCACATCCATATTTCCTCAATATGTAATATTATTTCCATCCTCCTACAATTGTTTAAATCCAATTTTACCCTTCGGTGAGTTTTTAGTAAAAGATATGAAAGGAATCTTTTGTCGTTTTTCATACGAGGTACTTTTTTGACTTTTCCGACAAAAGTACGAGAAGAATGTTTTTTTTAACTTATACGGCATGAATGGATTTTAAAAAAATTATTTCCAAGAAGCTTCCTTTACAAGTTTTCAATTTTATTTTTAATCAACTTCTTTTAGTTTTAAATTTTAAGACATGTTAAGAAAGGAAAATGTTTTTGAAGTAGAATGGATATTTTCCTCAAGAATGGATTTCAAGTGTTTTATCAAAATTATTTTCCATCTAAGATAATAAAGGGTTCTGTTTCTATCCCTATTATTACATGGATTTGATTATGTTGTGATGGAAATATTTTTATGAATTCCTTTATCTTATTTGAATTGTTTTATGATGTCATGTTGTTTAAGAATTCCATTTTTATTACATGGGTTATGCAATGATGTATGATTTATGATTTTGTGGCACACATAAGAATGGTATAATTATGAGATGGGTGGGACCTATATCTCCCTCCAATGCATTGGGTAAAGATTTTATATCTCATGAGATAGACATGGCTGGAATGGTAGGTTATACCGGTTCAGTGAAACAGGACTGAAACGAGGGTCACTCGATTCAGAAATGGACTTTGTCCACTAAGATAGTCTTGGAAATAAGTCTTGACTAACAAGAAATGATTCTATATGATTATGTGTGTATGCCACAAAGTTTAATGTTTTAAGTTATGATTATTGTGAATACATTTCACTGCCATGAGTTATCCCAGGTTATGAAATTATGATCTCTTTTGCAGGTTAAGATTTCCAAAAGTTATGTTCTTATGTATATGATGTGATTTATATTTCTTTTGTTTACCCTTACTGAGCATTTGAGCTCACCCTTTTATGTTTTCTTTTCCCCAGGATATAAAGAATGGTTTTAGGTAAAAAATGGGAAGATCTTTATGGGAGATATTGGAGATCTTTCACCAGGATTAGAAGATTATATTCCGAGTTTCCAAAGACACTAAACTATTACGGTCCTTGTGTGTGTGTTTTTGTAATGTACTAAGTATTCCGCAAATGTAATGTAATTTCCATGTACGTCAAGCTTCGGGTCGTTACACATATATCACAAACCGCTCATAAAAACTTGCATCACATTTTATTTTCAAATTTAGGGGAATGACTAAAAAGGGGTTTTCTATTTTCGAAACTCAAATCTCAAAGTGCCAAACGGGACTCAATATAGGTTTTTCTATTTCATAAATCATTATTAAGATGCCAAACATGCTTAACTACAAAAAGGGAACACCTTTTACAATCAACCGTCCAAAAGGACAAACACCTTTGGAAATACTTCTTACCAATTCAAAACCACTTAAGAAATCCATTTCTCAAAAAAAGTCACTTAAGACCAACGGCTTTGAAATACATTTTAAATTTTCCAATACAAGGCATAATAGTTTCTAGCAACCGAAATTAGGTTCCATAGCATGTGTATATAGCATAGTGTAAAACATGCTTTTAAAATAATCAAGCAATTATGAATTTCAAATTAAAAGCTTAGGCATAGGGGACCGACCTCAACATGTCGCTGCTTGAAGACAAACATTCAAACTAATCCTTGGCACACACACTCACATGCATTTATACATATATATATACACCCCTAGGTGCATTGCACATATTCCCTGCGCCGTGAGGGAATATGCACAATGAGGGAATATCTATATATATGTCTTACCGTATGCATGTACATACGGCGATCCTCGATACCCGCGACCCAAAATCATCGCAGCGAGGAACAACACACTACACATATAATTTAATAAAACCATTAAACACTTAAACAGTCCCTAAAGAGTTTCAAATTAACACATCAAGGGTTTGCACCAACGAACCGCCGCTTACATAACTCATAAAACTCATTGACAATATTAAAAGAAAAGCACAAAAACAATTTAACCAATTCCAAAGGCCATTTCAAATCGTCACATAAACCGGAGTCAATTTCCAAAACATGCGTTCCATTGTTTAAACCATTTCCAAAACAAGTTTTTTACCATCCAACAACTTAAATAAACCATTATGCAATTTATAAAACAACCCAAGGAAACACCTCACTGCATCACACCGAGAAAATACCCACAATCCCGTCTTTAGAAACAAACGCACATTAAAAACCTTTACACAATTTAATTAAAACAATTTTGTATCATTAAAAATTATTTAAGGTATCATTTTAAATTTTCATAAACCAATTTTTTTAAGTTTATAACACAGCTTTGCACACAAAGCCAACTTCAACCTTCTTTCATTACCAGATGCACACAAGGCCACATTAAGAACATAATATTTACCATTTATACAAAATAATATACTAACTACACAACTTAAAAAACACTATCAATTGACCAGATACAAAGTTCTCAACAGAAACACACTCATACCATAATAACACACTACCAAACAAAACAAACGCAAACTAAATTATTTTTAAAAACTAGTTTCGCACTAAACAGATAAAACATGGAACACAAAAATTATTTACGAAAGTAAACATAATTCACCACATAAACACAATTCGCACTCAATAAGTTAATTAAAGAACATCTTAAATTAATTAAAAAAGCAGAACATTGCAGACGCAAGAAGACGTAAACCAGAAACCAACTCTGGACCAGATAAAGACCTTAAGGGTCCGCGAACTCAATTTCATATTTTTAACGTGGCGCAAATATATATGAAAATGCATAAATATATTCTTACCCAAAAATCGGTGAGCAGACCGAAATGATCCGACTCGCTTTGCCTTCGGCGGTAGTGGATAGGATGCAGTCCGACATGACCCAAGAAACCCTTCGCAATCCCAACGAGGGAATTCTTGGGCACACCGGAGCAACGCGGAGGCACCAGAAAATGTCGTGTTCGCTGGAAACGTGCCAGAAAGGGGGTTGGACTCGCCAGAAACGCAGCGGAAAGGGGGCTGGACTCGCCCGAATCGTGCCGGAAAGGGGGTCGGGTTTGGACAGCGGGTGCTAGGAGGGTGTAGGGAAGTGGGACGGTTCCGAAACAGGGGAGATCTGGATATGGAGGGGGTTTCGGGCGGCGGCGAGAAGCCGAGGAAGGAGGAGCATGGGCAGAGCTGGCTGGGAGGTGAGGCCGACGGCGGCCGGGTGCTGGCCTGGAGGTGGGGGAGTCGGAAGGGAGGCTAGCGGTGCGGAGGGGTGCCGGTGGGGAGCGGTGAGCGGATGGGCGTCGGTGGGGCTGCTGCACCGAACGGGGGGGTTAGGGATCGGCGATGGGGGGGGGGGGAGAGCAGCGCGATGAGGGAATAGGGGAGAGGAATAGAGAGGGAAAGAAAAAAAAGAAGAAGAAAAGAAAAAAAAGAAAAGAAAAAAAAGAATTAAAATGAAATAAAAAATATATAAATAAAATGAAATAAAAATATATAAATAAAATGAAATAAAAATAAATAAATATAATGAAATAAAAATAAATAAATAAAAATGAATAAAATGAAATAAAATAAATAAATTAAATTTGAAAGAATATACAAATTCCTAATTAATAATAACAAAATAATAATATATTATTTGATAATGTTAGACACCACACATGGTCACGCACGCGGTCGCACGTACGGCCACATGAACGATCACATGCCTGGTCACTAGAGCAGTGCGCAATCAGTTGTGTGTGTGGTCGCACACCTAGTTATGCGGCCATGTAAAAATAAATTTAATAAGATAGAACAGTCTCTTATTAAGAATGGGAACCGACCACAGTCGCGGGTAAGGTCCCACACCCCAATAATGACACATTTAATAATAAAAAATTGTCTAAATGTGATTGGGCGCTACAGACGGTCGCGCGTACGGGCGCACACCCATATAAGATCCCAAATCCATTTTAAAATAGAACCGATTCAAACTGCAACTCAAAATAAAGACCCAAAATAATTAAGTTAAAACAATGCACTGGTCGGGGTGTGACAAGGTTGAATTCAGGAACATTTCCCACCTTCTTTTGTAACTCGACATCTTCTTTCTGTGCCTCTTGAATATTCACATGTATAGATGGTTCAAAATTTATTTGAGAAAGATAAGATTTCTCCCCTTCCATTAAAATTCCAAGATCCATCCTTTGTAAATCCATAAATATTGGATATTTTGTGGTCCTCATCATGGATAAGCTAGCATGGTCTTATCGACTTAATGCGTCTGCTACCTTGTTTGCCTTCCCAGGGTGGTAATGAATTGAGAAGTAGTGATCCTTAATCAACTCCAACCATCTTATTTGACACATATGCATATTCATTTGTGTAAAAATATACTTTAAACTTTTATGATCAGTATAAATATCACACCTTTCACCATAAAGGTAATGCCTCCAAATATTTAATGCAAAGATTACCGCAGCTAACTCCAAATCATGAGTTGGGTAATTTTTCTCATGGATTTTCAACTGTCGTGAGGCATAAGCTATCACCATATCATTTTGCATGAGAGCACACCCCAATCCCTTCTTGGATGCATCATTGTAGATCAGAAACCTTTCTCCACTGCAAGGTAGTGTGAGCACAGGTGCACTGGCTAACCTTCTTTTTAGCTCTTTGAAATTTTCTTCATATTCCTCCATCCAAACAAACATAACTCCTTGTCGCGTCAACATGGTGAGTGGGTTAGATAACCTTGAAAAATATTTCACAAAATGTCGGTAATATCCAGCCAAACCAAGAAAACTTCAGATCTCAGTTACTATTGTTGGCCTCGACCATCTTTCGATAACCTCTGTTTTTGCTGGATCCACATATATCCCCTCTTTTGAGATTATGTGACCAATAAATGCAACTTTTTGAAGCCAAAATTCACACTTGGTAAATTTTAAATAAAGCTTCTCCTTTCATATGGTCTTTAATACAATTCTCATGTGATCTTCATTTTCTTCCTTTCTCTTTGAATAGACAAGAATATTATCTATAAAGACTATCATAAACTGATCAAGATAGTCTCTAAAGACTCTATTCATCAGATCCATGAAGATAGCAGGGGCATTAGTAAGACCAAATGGCATCACTATAAATTCATAGTGTCCATACCTTGTACGGAAAGTCTTCTTTGGTATATCCTCCCTTTTGACCATTAATTGATTATACCCTGAACAAAGATCAATCTTCGAAAAGTATTGAGCTCCGCGTAATTGGTCAAATAGGTCATCAATGCGTGGGATAGGATATTGTTTCTTGATAGTGATCTTGTTAAGTTCTCAATAATCAATTCAGAGTCTCATTGACCCAAATTTATTCTTAAAAAATATAACAGGTGCTCCCCAAGGTGATGCACTAGGGCGTATGAATCCTTTATCAAGATTATCTT
This sequence comes from Viscum album, assembly GCA_963277665.1. Classification (NCBI taxonomy): domain Eukaryota; kingdom Viridiplantae; phylum Streptophyta; class Magnoliopsida; order Santalales; family Viscaceae; genus Viscum; species Viscum album. The sequence goes on from OY728131.1 coordinate 565,862,566, forward strand.
GGAGTAGCTTCTTCAATTCCTGTAACTCAATTGGGGCCATTTTATAAGGTGTATTTGAAATAGGCAAATCACCTGGTATGAGTTCTATTGAAAACTCAACTTCACAATTTGGGGAAGACCTGGAAATTCTTCCGGAAAGACATCATCAATTTCACGTACAATGGGAATATTATTAATCATGAGTTTCTCTCCAACCATTTGAAACAAATAAAATTTATTTAGTGGAATCAAGACCCATAATATAGAATAAATTTCCACTGGAAGGTTATGTTCAACCTTGCATCGATAGACGATCATAGGTTGATCTGGAATATGAAATGCGACTTCCCTTCTTTGGAAATTGGTATGAGCTCCATATAAAGAAATCAAATCCATGCCAAGAATCACATAAAATTCTACTATAGGAAGGATCACAAGATTTGCTGGAAGCACTTTCCCACTATAATCAATCAGAAAAGAATTGTAAACTATTGATGCGACTGTTGTGCCATTAGGAGTTGTCACTGCCAACTCAATATCTAATTGTTGAGGTAATATGATGATACCCTTAGAAAATTCTTCAGAAATAAAAGAGTGGGTGGATCCAAAATCAAATAAAACATTTTCTACTTTAGAGTGGATGGTAAGCGTACCTCCCACCACTTCGTTGTCATACTCCACACCGCCGATAGTAATCGAATGTGACTTTCCTTTGTCTTTGGACTTAAGAGTTTGTTCACGTCGATCACCATCATCAACCCTTGGATTTGGGCATTGATTGGAACAATGCCCCATCTCCTTGCACTTGAAACATTGAAGTGTAGTAGGTTCATTCTATGTATCCCTTCATTTGTTTTCATCATTATACATATTCTTCCCATTATTTTGACATTCAATTTCCCGATGACCTTCTTTTCCACACTTATAACATTTTCTTGTCCCCTTAAGACAGTTTCTTCCATGTTTCTTTCCACACTTTGAGCATAAGGGAAAACTCATCTTCTTTTTAGTGTGGTCTTTAGATTTTCCTTTGAATTACATTTTCCTCTTCATATCAAACCCATGTGACTGATGGGTTACACCAATATCCATCTCAACCTTGAGAGCACATCAAACAATTTCCTCGTAGCTATTGAAATCCTTTATGGTTAATGCCCTTCGAAGACTTGGTTTTAAGCCACTAAAGAATCGATCGATCTTACTCTCAGGTTGGATAATAATTTCGGAAGCGTACCTTGCAAGTCTTGCAAAATTTACTTCGTAGATACTAACGGATTCATCAACCTTTTTCTTCAGTTCAATAAACTCCTTCTCCATCTTTTTTCGAAGAATACAAGGGAAATACTTATCGAAAAATAATTTCTTGATCTCGTCCCATTCCACAGACTCAATTTTATCCCTTTTCCTCGTATTCTTAATAAGATTCTACCATTGATCAAAATCACCTTCCAAACGATACACTACTAATATGAAATTATCATGTTCAGACCATTGAAGAACTGAAAATATCTTTTTTGTGGTACTTATCCATTGTTCAGCCACTAATGGATCTGGAGACCCGCTGAATGAAGGTGGATGCAACCTCATGAAGGATTCGACAGAATTTTTCTCCTTACTTTGCTCATTTGGAAGTCCTGGATGATTCATATCTTGAGAAGGTTGTGTGATCATGGCTAAAATATTTTTCATTCCATCTCCCATAATGTTTGGCTGCTCAGGGGGAGAATCATTTCATTGTTCGTCGCATTCCGCATTAACACGGTTTCTTCGGGTTCCAGCCATTGACTAAAACCAAGAAGAATAGTGTGAGAAACACTAATTGTAATAGGAAAACTATATAATCAAGAATAAATTTTCACACTTAAGGTATTATCATAGGTTTTTCATGGCCATTTCTAAAACACTAATATTGTGTTATATGCATTGACATATCCTTAGGTTTCTTACTAAGGTTTTCACATCCTAGTTTCCAGAGGTTTACTATACCTTTCCTCTGATACCAACTATAGCGACCCATAATTTACATACATGGTTAATACTTCATAATCGAAGCATACTTATTACAACATATTACAAAACCATGAAAGGACCGTATAGGTATAGTGTCTTTAGAAACCGAGAAACATAAACAGCTGGTTCTTAAAGCATCTACAATGTCCCCCATTTATTTCATCATATCTATCGTTCCTTTTTGGAATATCTTACTTAATACCCTTTTTCCTGACCTGGGGAAAGAGAACATACAAAAGGGTGAGCTCAAATGCTTAGTAAGGGTAAACAAAAGAAATATCAATCACATCAAATTAATAAGAACATAACATTTTGGAAATCTTACCCTGCAAAAGAGATCATAATTTCATAACATGGGATAAATCATGGTAGTGAAATTTAATCCCAATAATCATAACTTAAAACATGAAAATTTGTGGCATACACACATAATTATAGATAATCATTTCTTATTAGTCAATACTCATTTCCAAGACTATCTTAGTGGACAAAGTCCATTTCTGAACCGAGTTCACTCCTCGTTTCAGTCCTGTTTCACTGAACCGATTTAACCTGCCGTTCCAGCCATGTCTATCTCATGAGATATAAAATCTTTACTCAATGCAATGGAGGGAGATATAGGTCCCACCCATCTCATAATGATACCATTCTTATGTTTTCCACAAAATCATAAACCATACATCATAGCATAACCCATGTAATAAAAATGGGAATCTTAAACATCGTGACATCATAAAACAATTCATATAACACAAAGGAATTCATAAAAATATTTCCATCACAATATAATCATATAAATGTAATAATAGGTGTAGAAATAGAACCCTATATTATCTTAGATGGAAAATAATTTTGATAAAATACTTGAACTCCATTCTTAAGGAAAATATCCTTTCTACGTCAAAAACATTTTTCCTTTCTTAACATGTCATACGATTTTAAACTAAAATAAGTTGATTAAAAATAAACATGAAAACATTTAAAGGATGATTCTTGGAAATAATGTTTTAAAAATCCATTCATGCCGTATAAGATACAAAAACATTCATCTCAAACTTTTGTCGGAAAATTAAAAAAGTACTTCGTACGAAAAACGATAAAAGATTCCTTTCATATATTTTACTAAAAACTCACCGAAGAATAAAATTGGATTTAAAAAATTGAAGGAGGATATAAATAATATTACATATTGAGGAAACATGGATATGGATGATAAATATACCCCAGTAAATTCTGAAGTATAAACAATCTCGGATAAAAATTGAGATTGTGTGATTGTCCCTTACCTTAGTTCTGATTTGCTTCGTAAGTGTCTGAACCTCTTGTATAATGATTTAAATAATGTTATTGACTTATTCCAGATTCATAATTATTGTTATGATATCATATATGGTTATATTCTTAGCTTCTTATTAGTAATATTTCAGTACTACTTGTTATTCGCGTGTTTATTACTTCTTGTTCTTATGCGTGTTTTGTCGGATAAATTCTTATTATTCTTTTTAGGTTATAGATACCTCTTTCCAGAATGGTATTAGTGTACTATATATCATATTTATTCATTCAATTCATTTATATAATCATTATGCAATGAAGATCATGTAGAACGAATCACATCACATCGTGGAGACGGTATTCCGTACGTATGCACGGGCGATGATATCGTTCCCAGGATTGTGGAATTGTATTGGAGTGTATGTATACTATTTCAGAATAAATACCCCTTTAAAATAATCATATATATTTATTTATTTTCACCATTATACCCATCCAATTAAGGTGGTGATGGAAAAAAGATTACACCACGGTGTGGAGACGGTATTCTGTACGTACACACACGTGGTGATTTCGTATTCCGTAGGATGGATAGATGGTGAAATATGGTTATTTAATACTTATAATAACATATCAGTATATTAGTGATACTGATTTTATTAATTCATAATGAAAAAACTATAGAAGAAGAGGTGGAAGAAGAAATAAAGTTGAAAGAATCAGTAACGGACATTACCTCTTCTTTGAAGCGCCTCTTTGAGACCTCCTCTTAGGGAAATAAAATTGGTCTTTGAAGAAGACCCAGACCTCTAGGATGTTTCTAGGGAAGTGGAGAAGTGAAATTGGTAGGTATTGGTCGAGCTTGAAGGCTCAAATTGGTGTTAGGTGGAGAGGGAGGAGGTGCCCTTTTATAATGCAAGAGAGGGGCACCTTTGGAAATATAAGAAATATTAGTTTATATTAAATCCCAACCCCACATAAAAACTTCCAAAATGACTAATATAAAAATATTATATGAGATAGGGTTGTAATAGAATCAACCAATAAAATTTAGACATGTTTGGAATTTATTTTAAACATTATCAACTTGATTTATCCTTACTTATCAATTTAATTTTATTTGTAGTAATAATATTCTAAATTTTATATTATTATAAATAATTACATATGTGTTGTGAATTTTCCATAATATGACACTTTATGACATTGTAGACCATATAAATTTTAATTTATAATTTTTAAATATTTTTGTGATTTTTAAACAATTTTATAATATGTTATTTTTATAAAATAACAATAGTTTCAATTTTGACACTATTAATTTATTTGAATTTTAATAAAATATATACAGAAGATATGTTCGAAATAAAAGATTTAATATATTTATCAAATGTCATATGTATCTATAAAATTAGTGGATAACATTAAATAGTTCATATAATATTTATTTTAATATTTTTAAAACCATTATTTTTGATATTTTAATTAATTAAATAATTTCAACATCAATATTATGTAATAATTATTGATAATTATTTAATCCCTAAAAATTATAAAAAAATTCCTATGATGTATATAATTGTATTAGATTTATGGATACTATTCATGTTCTATGTTTCATCATGTTTATCACTAAATTAATATTATTATACTTATAAGATTTAAGAAAGTGACATGTTGTCACATTATTTGGTTTTAATAATAATTAAATTATTTTCATGGAAAAAAGTCCATTAAATGAATCTAATCCGACCCTTAGGTGATCTGTGTCGACTTTTAGTCATCCAATAAAATTTTGGCAGGTGTTAAGGTAATTTTATAATCTTATATTTACCTTTAATTACCTGATTTACCTTTAACTACAGTAAATAAAATTTACCGTAGTTAATATTCATAATGCCCAAAAATAAAAAGTAGCCTATTAAAATAATTTGGACCCACTAATTCCTAATATGGAATCCATTTTTCAACATTGAAACCATATAAGTTACGGTAATTAATTTAAAATAAATCCCGTTGTTAAGATAACGAGTTTTAGAAGTTAAAACATTGCCAAAGATTGAAATGTTTTTACCTATGAATTCAATGTGAAATTAATGCTAATGACATACATTATATTAAATGGTAGAACTATATTCTATTTATACTTTAAAACCATTCAATATTATAATTTAACCATATAAATTATCTCAATGAAAAAAGTTGTTTTTAATTAAAAATTAGCATATTTTTACTATTCATCAAAATATGAATGTTATCAGAAAAATATCAAAAATTTATCCGAAGTAAATTTTTATACCCTGATTCAAAAGAAGAATTTTATTTTGTCAAATTGAACTTATAGACATGTCAAAAAATAGATTTAATGTGGGTGCGCCATCAAAAGGCGGCAAAACTGTATTTTTTGAAAAATACTTATTTTACCCAAACAATTTATTTTGTTCTCTTACCATGTTCTAGAAAATGTGTAAGATGAATAATAAAATTCAAAATGTAGTTAATACTCTTCATAACGGCTAGTTCATAATAATATATCGTTGTTTAGTGAAACCCAGTATTGCGTACTACACACGCTATCGAGGAAGGTCGTGATTGCGTGTAATGCAAACCAAGTCCGTATTGTGTGCTGTGAATGATTCCTTGGGTGTTGCGTATAACATAAGACATAAAAAAAAATTCTCATAAAATCTCAGGGTGTTACAAATATGAATTTAAAGCATGAGTATCCAGTGTAACCTCAGATGTGTTTGTCATAAAACATATGTTAGATTTATGAGAATCTGCATCCTTAGTAGAAGCAAAATCACATGAAGTATCTTCTGAAGAACTCCAAGTTGCTTTCATTGCATTCTTGAACTTTCTATTCTTGTATTCATGTTTCTTCTTGAACTTTAATTTTGGATTGTCATCTTTTATGTGTCCTTTCCTTTTGCACTCATAGCAGATAATCTCATTACCTTTATCAGGATTCTTCCAGTCCATTTTCCAATGAACATTGTTTTCATATTTAACTTTGCATTTTTATTTTTTTGAAGAATTTATTCTTCCTATAGAATTTATTAAATCTTCTGGCTATCTGAGCCATCTCAGCATCACTGTCAGATTCTGAACTTTCACTTTTTGAGCTTTCAGTTTGTATGTGAACTTTCTCTTTATCCTTGCTCTTTGAGGTAGTAGACTTAAATTTAATTGACTTCCTTTTAGGTTCATCACCTTCTTCATTATTCACCTTGAGTTCTTCCACATAAATCATAAGCTTACCAATTAATTCTTTGATAAGAAGAGCACAAATGTCACATGAATCCGAAATTGAAACTGATGTGCGTCTCCATCTTTCTGGTAGACATCTTAATATCCTCATAATTTGTTCCTTTGCTGGAACGGCCTTTCCAAGGGAGCTCATGGTGTTGAAAATCTAATTGAACCTGAGATACATGTCAGAAATAGGTTCATCGGGCTTCATTTTAAAGTTATCATATTTAATAGTAGAGGTATTCAGCCTCATTTCTCTTACATTGGTTATTCCCTCATGGAAAATAGCCAAAGTTTCCAAAATTTCATAAGAAGATTTACAAGCATATATGATGATAAAATGTTCATCTCCTAGGGCACAATACAAGGAATTCATTGCTTTACAATTATTATTTTAAGATATTTTAGTAGGTTCATCCTAAGTAGTTATATCAGTTTCTGAATTTTTATATTGAGTCTCTATTGCAGTCCATATATTAAATCACATACCTTCTAAATGAATTTTCATCTTAATTTTCCACTGAGCATAGTTTGTACCATTAAAGAAAGGTGGCCGGTTGGTAGTAGCACCTTCTAATATATTATCGATAGATAGAGTTTAGAAAAAATATTTAAAGATATAAAATTTAAAACTAATAGAAAATTAATATCTTTAAACATGCAACTAAAATCATAGTTGAAAAACATATTGTTTAGAAATATTGTATTAATAAAACAATCCTTTGATACCGAATGTTGGTCTGAGTGGATACTCAAGAGGGGGGTGAATTGAGTTCTAATTAAAAATTTATGTTAAAAATATTTCTATTAAAAATCCCCCTATTTAAAAACAAGATAAACTGTAGTGAATTTATACAGATTGTAAGAGTTCAATTAGTTTCTCAAAGATTGATTAAGTCTCAGTTAATTTTATCATAATATTAAATTAACTTTTGAAAGTATCTTACTAGTTCACAATAAGTATAAACAGTTGCTAATTTAACTATCAAAGTAACATTAAAAACAAATTTTTTTTCAAAGTAATTAGCAGAAGAATATGAAAATATATATATAATATAATTTAGATTTAAACTAGGTTTCACATCAGATACAACCAAGAGGTTTAGTCTCAAACCGAGACATAATCCTCTCAAACAGTTTATATAAATTTGATCCACACCCTAGATCGGGGTAATCAATAGTACAAAGAATGTCCAGGTACTAAGAATTATACCATAGTTATACATGGGAACAAAAACAATAGCAAATAGGCTATCCAGGTCACACTTGAACTCTTCCACTATCCACAGTGGGATATAAGAGAGTAATAGAAATTTTGAGTAATGATTTATAAATACTCCATCTTAGCTCAGGAGTTAGTGTGTAAGTACATTGCTCAAAAAGTAAATGAGTAAAACACAATAGAGCTAAATTGATAGAGTTGAGTTTAGAGTTCTCTTTGTGTTGTGAGTGAAGCTCTTGACTCCTTGGACTGATGTAAATGAAGCTCTGAGTCCTATAGTTTTTGTTTGAAAAATAGAGGGTCATTTTCTTCAAGTTCAGTTTGATCAGCTTGAGTGCATGAAGAGCTCATTGTAATTCATCAATCAAGATGCAGCTTGTTTTCTTCTCTAGAATGAATGGATTGGTGTATATCGAGTGCTCTTCCAGTATGAATGTAGAGTTTTCTTTTTTTGTGAATGCACCACGTTTCAATGTTGTTCAGCCCGACCTTTTACACCCTTCACGTGCCTTCTTAATTCATGATTCTCATTATTCTTCCCGGTCTTTGTCCTTCCTTTTATAGCATTCAGCTCTGGAAAAAAGAATAATTATCTTTTTCATGGGTACTAGTTACGGTTCCCTGATATTCCAAAAACTATCATTAAACAACATTAATTGCATTAAAATCATAAAATGTAACTATTGCTTTAATAAATAAATAGTATTGAGAGTATAGAGTTTGACTGATCAAGGTTTTGTCAGTAGCCTTCTGTTGGTAGCAGTTGACTTTTTGTAGCAGTGACCTTGTATCGACAGCTCTTAGATCATGTACCAGTAGCTCCTTGTATTGGTAGCTCTTTGATCATGTATCGGTTGCTCCTGGTATCAGTAGATGTCACTCTGTGTATCAGTAGCTCTATACACCAGTGACTTCATCTATCAGTAGATTTTCCTTCTATCGGTAGCTGGTTTTGTATTGGTAGCTTCATAGAAGTAGACTTGTTCATATCGGTAGACTTACTCTATTAGTAATTGTAGTGTAACAATAGCTTGTATCAGTAGCATGATGTATCAATGACTATCTGTCTCGGTAGCTTCGCATATGTACCAGTGATATAAGTATCAGTAGACTTATTCATACTGGTAGACTTATTCAATCAGTAGCTTTATGTGTCAGTGGAATTGATCTATCTAAGATATGTGTTTTCTGGTGGACTTATACATATCGGTATCTCTATGTATCGGTGACCTTAGCTTATCGGTGACTAAGTCTGTCAGTAGACTATATTCCGGTTGATCTGTATCTGTAGCTATAAGCATATTAGTGACTTAATACTTATCTATTTTATGGAAAACATATAAGATTGAGTTAGAATTAATTCAAAACTCATATAAACATAGATAATCATTGATTGACATATTTCTAGGACTATTTTAATATTATTATCATCTTGATAATAGACTGTCATAGATTTAAAGAATTAATATATTGATAAACATTATTTCGGATTATCAATGTATGTGAAAGCCTAATTGGGATTATCAAAATAGTGGAGGTCCACAAAAATCATCCCATGTTGATATTTATAGAAAAAATGGATAAGTTTGAGAGGAAACACTTATTGTAAAAGATACTCCTAAAGAACTAAAAGGTCCCCCCTTATTCAATTATATATATATATATATATATATGTTTTTTTATTAACATGTTTGAAATTTAAAGTGACGGATTCATCCCTTTTGGTAGATAATTAATGAGTTAATGATTTTAAATATTCAATACATAGTGAATATGGAACTTCTAAATAAAATTTTAACATCAGAAGAAAAAGATACAACATATTCTATGAATTGATTATTTAAGAAATCCTGAAATATGAAGTAGTGAGTTATCTGAGTTTGGTATCACATGCTATAAAATTTATGGACAACATTAATAACCATGGTTATATAGTCTTTTTTTTCTAGAAATGTTTTTTCCACATAGACATAAATATGTTTAGCTAATGGATACTTTCTAAGAAAAACATGTGATTTCATCATTCTCTCACAAGTGGGTAAGGCTGAGGCCCAAAATTATGATTGATAAGGGGAGAATTTTGGGGATATAAGAAAACCATTAATGAAAATTTTCATTTATTTTCAATAAATGGGAGAAGAATACAGGCTTTATTAAGTAAAGGAGTTTTCATAAAAAAATAAAAAGAAGGATATTAAAGAGGAAAAGTCAAGGATTAAAGAAAAAATTCTATCTTTGTTGTCAGTATATCAAGAATAAAATATACAACGATGACATAGATGAGGATACGATGATGCTTAGTCATTGACTTTCATTTCTTATAAAGAATCCATGTATGTCTATAGACTTATTTTGGTACTTCTATGATCTATGTGAGAGGAATTTTGATGATTGTCGAACCTATCTTAAAGTTCAAAGACATATCCAATGGGATTTATCAAATGATACATTGTTTGAAATGAAAAATATAGAATATGAAGATAATGAAAAATAATTTGATGATTGGTTGAGAAGAAGTTTTTAAAGATCGCCCGGGAAAAATATTTATATCATTATTGAAGAATATTTAACGAATAATTTTGAATTTAAAATTACTTTATGTATTATTTTTGAGTGGGAATTATATAGAAACATAATAAAGTATGTAAAAATACACATTAAAAAAGGGCCAACTAGATCAACCAAACAATGGGAGATATATCAACTACATGGTAGTTCCAACTCGAGCAACTCACATGGTGTCAAGGGAATGTGCCATTATTTTCAGATAAGGTTGCACATAGAGGTGCGTTGGAATAGATTGGTTATGCCATTGTGTGGGGTTTCATGATGGAAGAGGGTGTCGGCATAAGTTGGTGCTGACAAGTGTTGACAATGGACCTCATTACTTGCATTACGGTGCTGACAAGTGTTGACAATGGACCTCATTACTTGCATTACGGTGCTGAATAACACACATTGATTATATAGAGGACATAAACCACTTATAATATAGAAGTGGGATAGAGAGAACACTTGTATTCTTAACACATCAATAAAATTTTATCAAAGAAGAATGTTTTTTTGATCAATATCATCAATTTCCTAGGATTAAAATTTGTCATTGTCTTCAACCTCCCAATGATCAAATGGTTTCTATACACTAGATTCTTTATGGCGTAACTAATATCTTTTATCTAATCTCAAATGGATGCTATTTTGAGGTGATAAGGGTATGCACCTCCTTTTATGTGACATATTTCATATATGAATGAATTAGTTTGATGAATGTACTTATAACCATGGATTATATAAATTTACAGTTAGGCATATCATATCTGAATGTATGTAAGATAATTCATCTGATTCCATAACACATGCACATGATACTCCATCATGAGATAAGACAACAATCACGTGAATTTGTGACTCTAAATTTTTTATCTGCCCATGATTCTAAACAAAAATAAGCAAACCTGTGTTTGAAAATTTAAATTATGAGACCATTGTGGTTTAAAAGAAATTGACTCAAAAAATAAGAAGAGATATTAAATATCATTGACAATAATTATTTATCAAACGATAGGGTGGTGGCAGGTAGTTGTGCATTTCAAATAAATACATAGTATCCAACCCGAGACAAATAATTAAATGATTTCTTTTTCAAAGAGGATATATTTACTTAACACATTCATGTAAAGAATCTATGTTCCCATATACCTTCAATCATTTGAAAAGAATATTTTTGGGTCAATATATATTTTTTATATAATGAATATAAGAAAATATTCTATGTATAAAAATATTACATAAAGATAATAAGTGATGGAGTTTTAAGAATAACTCTCTTTCAAGTGTGCATGAATGTGTTTTGTGAACTCACTTGTACAAATGCACATGTAGGGTAAATAGAGAAGGAAAACATAAATTCATTACTTATATGAAGAAGATTCTGAGATGTAATTTTTTGATATAATTGAATGAAACTGTGTTAAAAACACAATTCTTTCATTCTATTAAATTTTGGTGTATGAATAATGATGGTTTTACTATTTTCATGAGTTGTGATGATTGAAAAATAGAAGTAATGTGAGATAGAAGAAATAATACCATTGAACCCATCAAAGGAAGCTTGAATTGAGATATTTAATTGAATTGGAAAATTTGACATATAATTACAATAATAGTATTTTAAATTTGATCAAGTTTACAAAAACCTCAATGGTTTTCATCATACATGTATAAAGTTTATTTGAATATTTTTGATTTATAATTTTATGTTCTTGTGTTGAAAATTCACAAAACGTTGTCATGAGATAGTACAAGTACATTATTGAAAAAAATAATGTTAAATAAATAGAGTGAATCACTTACACAAATTTTTATAGAGGCTTTGAACTTCATCATCATATAGAAAACATATATTCTCTAACACTTGATAACCGAATAGATATTTAATCATCAATAATCTTTGAAGAGAAGAGTTTATATGTATGAGTATACATTAATATGAGAAGAAATACATCATTCTAGATTTAGTGTATGGTATTTTTAAGACTGAAAACATTATTTCTAGTAGTTTTTGAAGATATTGAAGGTTTACCAAGGAAATTTTTATCTTATAAGATCATAGATGAAGATCAGACTGAAGAAGTAAGATGGATTTTTACTACTGGATCATCAACACTAAGAAGATGAAGGATCTTTTGACTGGGGTGTCGAATTAGTTTCTAAATATTCTTGATATTGGGGTGTATAACCATTAAATTAGAAGATAAGAGTAGAAGATTTGTGTGTTTAACCAACCTAGGTAGATGATTTGGTTGTTGGGGTGTAGAACCAAGATATAATGGTGGATTGACTACGGTGGTGGATAACCATTTTCTTCCCATGCCATTGTAATTGGTGAGAATATTATAGTGGAGAATCCAATTTTGTCCACCAAATCAACATTGGAAGGAGTATGTCTTATTACTGAATTTTTTAATTACCATTTTCCGTTTCCCTATACTATTATTTCTTCATACATGGTGCGACTATGAGATATTATCTACCAGATCAAGAACCTTAACAAGTACGAATGGTTAAATTAAAAGAATAGAATTCGTAAATGTAAACTATTGATTCACCCCCTCTAAGTGATGAATATAGATTGGGTCTCTACAATAACAATAAATTTCATCATTTGTACAAATTGGGTTATATTCTATGTTGGTTATCATTTATTGTTATCAAATATGATTGAGCTTCTCAAATTCATAAAAACAGAACATGATAATTGGTAATGGGAAGGATCAACAGATGGATTTAAAATTCCATGAGCTCATTTCATCACTATTTTTGGGGTTAATATTGACTTCGGTAGTGATATAGGTGAAGGATATTCATTTTATTATGGTAGAATTTATAGATATATTTCTTGAAGAGATGTATCACTTACCCTAGACGTGGAATTAAGTTTTGGATATAGTTACAACCTATATTAAATTTAATTTCTATGTATAATTATAAGATGGATCCTTTAAATATATAAGAGATATGAATTAAAATTCATCATATATTATATAAGAGTATCTCATTGGGTAGGTATAATGTTGTTTTTAAAGAATAAAGATGGTATTTTTGGTGGTATTATGATAATTATTAGTTAAACTAGATGATATTTTAGAATAAATATCTAATCTCGAGGATTGATTAGTATTTCAATTATCTGATGTGATTTAGTTTTTTTATATAGTGTCCTATGATTGAGATATTTCTTGACAAGGGTGATGGAAGAAGATGTTCAGTAAACTGTCTTCAGATTTCATTTTGTATATTTTTTTCGTTAATGCATTTTGAATTAAAAATTTCCTAATAGTCATAATGGGACTGATAAACTTAGTGTTTGATGAGTTGATGATCTAGTTTGTGATGGGTTTCATTGATGATATCTAGGTATATTAAAGTTAAAATGATGATCATTTTAATCATTTCATGGAAATATTAGAGATTCTAAGATGACATTATATTTACAGAAAAGTTATGAATGTGAAATTTCTACACATGTAAGGTGAATTTTCCAAGACATTTCATTCATTAGTAATGTCTGTATATTAATAATTCAAATATATATGTGGATGTTTATTAGGAAGAACCCTAAAACAACATGGTGGAATACAATTTAATTCACCTTGAAGGTTATTTCCTCAAGTTTCTACCTGTTTTCCCTTATATTATAATATCATTGACAACATTGATCAAGAAGGATCATTATTTTCTGTGGATAAAAAATTGTTAGGTAGTATTTGAGTATCTATAAGAGAAGATGATAATTGGTCATATCCTTTATTTTCCTAAAGAATACGTTATTTCTATAACTTATTTCAATTCTTCTCATCTTTTTATGTGTTGTGTATTGATTCCTAATAAATTGGTGATCACTTATTAGTCTAGAAATTTATTCCCTCATGGATTAAATTAGGAAACCCATAACGATAAAGTTACAATGTTTTTTTCCTTGAAGTTATGATGAAATTATCTTACAAGGGAGAAAAAAATTTTCTTCCAAGATCATAAGAGCATGCAGTATATTATTTATAAAAAAAATTAATTTTCATTAGTGTCTATGAGTGTAGTTTTTGAAACATTTTTATTTTGATAATTATTATACATTGGGTGAAGTTAATTTGGAAGCTTATTCATTGATAAATAATATATACAATGAAATTTATCATGGGTTGGAGATGAGTGGATTTTAGTGGAGGATCTTTGGACTTTTAATTTGGATATGGAAGGTGTTAGTGGTGGAATTTGGTTGTTCTAAATGACATTGCACTCTCCCCTATTTTAGAAGGTGGAAGACTCTCATTTGGGAGATCCAGATGTATTGATGTGGTGAGAACATATCATCCAATGAGATTAATTTGAGAAATATATAAATGACAAAAAGAATCATATTTTATTATGTGACAAAATTGTTGTTCTTAAGGTGATGAGAGAGGTTGTCCTATGAGATTTTAATCACTAACCCATATCCTATTATTATGGTGTATCCATGATTTATCATTCATTGAAGGATTAGTTTTGGTAGGACGGTTTGGTGAAGTAACTATCAGAGTCCTTTTCATGAGATTGTTTTTGTTCGTAGATTAAATCCATGAATGAAATTATAGTTCATCTTTTTAAACCTTTTAATATAATTAGGAGGGTATATTGATCTATTTTGAAATAACTTTTCTTTGAAAAATGGGAGGATTTGTTTGCATCTATATTTTTATGGAATAGTAGGTGATGTGGGTTTATTTATTGATGATTAAGGGGTCAAGTGAAGTGGTTTTGTTTGTGAGGCTCTTTGTGGAATAGGTGTTGAGATTTTACGTTATTCTAATGTTTATCATATCTAATAAAGATCCCTTCTTT
Organism: Viscum album; assembly: GCA_963277665.1. Classification (NCBI taxonomy): domain Eukaryota; kingdom Viridiplantae; phylum Streptophyta; class Magnoliopsida; order Santalales; family Viscaceae; genus Viscum; species Viscum album. Next base: position 565,877,684 of record OY728131.1, read on the forward strand.
ATCACATGGTTTTAGAAGTTTTTACAATGTTTCTTTGGGTCTTATTTATTCCAATATAATATATATTATCCTCTAATAGATGATTTTATAGATCGGATGATCCTATAAGTGGATGACATGTTACAATAAAGTGTTCTTAATTTTGAATGTTCGTGGTTGAAGAGTTTGAATGTGGTTTAATTTTCCTAAAATAATAATAATTATCACTATAGTATTGGAATTTTCCCAACCAAAACGAACGGTGCTAGAGAAACAATAACCCAAATCCCATATCCAATAGTAAAGGGGTTGATATCTAGTACCATGAAGTAATATCACATAATGGGAGCACTTATCTGTTGTACACTTGTTCACACACAAACAAAAATCTTCATGAAATAATGTAGAGATTGTAAAATTGAAAATAAATGCATGCATAAATCTATACCCAACATGAGGAAATTTTTTTTACTGAGATCATAAATAGAGAAAAATACATGCCCTCAAAAAAATTTAAAATCATCCAACCTTCATGGAAGGAGGGGATCACTGTAAAATGTAACTTCTAGAAAGCATCTTATCGAAGCTCTAGTAAACACCTCAGTCAGTCTAGATCACTAATCTCTTCCTATTATAGGTCTTTGAGGGAATTTGTTAAAAGTCTTATGGTCTAAAAAATACACAACATCTGTGGGAGAATCTCATGAACGTGTGAGTATTATAGTACATTATAGGTTCCCCAAAACCTAAAACAAAAAGTAAAAATGAAACTAAATTGTACACTTGACCCAGCTAGAGGGAACCTAAATGAGATGGAAACTCCATCTTGAACCCATCCTCTATTATAAATGAGTAGTCATCTCAGTCCACATTGGGTGTCAAATAATACTTATGACAAGATTGTAAGGACTCATAGGGTCATCCCATATATACTCGTCTCAGACTCCATGTGTCATGTGGTGCCGACCTCATAACCACCTACAATATTCTACTATAGGCTCGAAGGTGACACATGCCTCGGAGATCACACTCCACAATCATAGTCATCCAAGATGGAACTCATTTGAGAGATACATTCCATTGGTATAAACTCTTCCATCCCTGATGGTACATCTAAGAGAACAAACTCCATCGAGAAAAAATCTCTATGCCCAACCCTAGTGCCCAACACCATAGGTCCTATCACCACTATCTTTCACCATGTGAGATCTCATAGGAACTCAAATAGAAAGTCCTACTACTCACAATTGTTTACAGTTGAGGTAGCACAGCTCCAAAAAATGCACCATGTGTATCCTCTCTCGAGAGATAGTGGAGGGACCTATACATCATTTCTACCCTAAAAATGAGTGACTGCTCTCTACTAACCATCATGTTCTACATGGAAAATTGATATGGAAAGGATACTCACAGGTCTGAATATAAATCTATAAGGAGATATGCTCGGAGAAATTCTAAAAGGGATGTACATTGCGCGTACGGGGGTCCACATGGCATGTGACCCCACATGAACACATGGACATTTCCTATGATGCATGTATTTTCTAGATAGGTGTGCTTACATGGCATGTAAATGTGGTACACGATGTCTCTCCCCTAAGCCAGGCCTCCACCCATGTTCTTCGCCACACGTCTTGGCCAACCGTGTCTCCCACATGGATTTTATCACTTGGTATATGGTGTTTCCCAGCTAACCAGCTTCTTGGATGGGTCATATTTCCTTGACCATGTCTCATCACATTTTTTTGTACCTTGGCCTTGCAATTACACACATCCATGTACCATCATAGGGTTATCCTGGCATTGTCCCTTGGCAAGATGACTTATGGTTACTACACGATGTGAAACCATAGAATAAATTGTGTATTACCCAAAATTCATCATCCCTGAATGGGAAGAACACAAGGAATATGACCCTTAAATATATGTCGTGTGACCAGTACTTACAAATGGGAGTTCCCTATCAGCAGCATGAATCACCCTAATTTCTTTCTAAACATAAAGATCAGATTCAAGGGATCATTATAGGTATTACTATGGTTGTAAAACCTTATTAAAATTCATGAAAAGGGAACTGAGACTTGAAATTCAAATCCATATACCATGTGGTTAAACACAATATCATTTGGTGTACATTCTTTCTACGAATCCACTACACCAAAATCGGGGAGTGATCTCCATCAAGATCAGAGATTAACAATGTCTCCTCTCCTTGGACCCTCCATGACTAGTCTGTTGCTCCCAAATTGGAAGGGGTTTTCCCTCTCTTATTTCATGTGAGAATCCAAGGGGTGGGAGTGGTATTTATTTAATTTTTATTAAATGAATATTCATTTTTAAAACCCCGCCGAAACACCTCTGAGATGGCACCCAATATTGACAGATTTTTTGTTTCACCTAGGGGAAACACCAAGTTATGAACATAACCTTGGCCTTATATTTATGATCTGGGTATTCACATAGGAGTTTTTCCACATTAAAAATAAATTTCATTTGAGTAATATAATACATTTAATATTTTTAATGTCATGGTACTAAGGAGCTCTAGGCCCTAGATTCCTGTACCAAATCAGTACTTGCCTTAAAAAATATTCATAAAAATATTCCAAAGCCTTATAGGTAAATCCTTGAGTCACTAGATCATCCCCACCTTAATGATTTTCTATCTAGAAAAGAAAAATTTGTACCATAAAGAGAATAAGTGATCTCTCCACAAAAAAATTGTTTCTAGATTGAACACTAAGGGGTTGCCATGATGCCTACAAATGCACTCATTGGAGCCACAATGTCCAAACCACACCCAATGTCTAGCTTAATCAAGGACAAAATCATGAAATTGAGTGGGAACATGTCACCTAAGCTCTAATAGGTGGGAAAAATTGATCACCACATACCATATGTTATCATAGGGTCTAGTGGAACACCACCCCTCTCACTTGATGAAAATCCCGATGTAACCCAGCTTGCCTCATTCAGCCCAAGAGAAAATACACTATGTACTCCTCAAGGTTTTCGCCTATAAATCTGAAACTGAGTATGAGAGGGTAACAATAAAAAAACACAGGGTTTCCCATGTTCAAACCCCAAGTCTTACCAAGCTATCCTTATGCGAGCCCCAACTACCACACCTACAAGTGGAAAACAGACTAATAATGGACGGTGGGAATCCAAACCATAAGGATTAAACACTATAAGGCCTAAATCTATCACTAAAGAATAGTTTTATGTTAGGATATCCCTCCACCAAGGCTTTCAAGCATATGATTTGCGAAAAAGGACCCACTAGTAATGGGAGGGCCTACTCCAACACTCCAGCACACCACTAAACCCCAAGCACACAAGTCAAAGGAAATTATCCAACACACATTGAAACTATCTATTTTGAGTGGAACTGATTCATCATCATGGTTTTATTTATTTTTCATAAATGTGTATTGTTGGGGGAAGCATCCCTCTTTCTTGTGAGTTTGTAGCTACATCAAACAATGCCAACACAGGGTTCTACCATTGTTCTTAATCAACCTATACACTCCTTGAGGAATAATTGGTAAGAAAATAGTACCTCACTATATTTTTTTATCATCACTAATGCAGAAAGAATAAAGGACACAAAGAATACCAATATTCATCTTTGGAGAATCTGGGTTAAGTATCTCTATGGCATGTAGTTGTCTGCTCCCCAGTCCTCTAACTCCCTGAGCCTCATGCAGACCACCTGTGGGTGGTGGTGGAAACATATTCACCTCCATTCCATCTTCTAATACTCTACCAACTCCTTTTCCATGTACTATAAAATGAGAAAATCCATGATCCACATGTTGCCTCTGCGTTGGTGGTCCATTGAATTTCTCCCTCTCAGAAGCCTGAAGGGTTTTAATTTCTCATGAAAGATGTTTGAGACTATGAAAACTGTAACACTATCTCTCTTGTAGATGACTATGTCCTAGAAAAAACACATGCACTACAGAAACATGTCATTGAGTCTAGGAATGGGTAGGCTTCCACACTTAGATTTTGTAGAATATTGTCTTCCAATTGTTATAGATGACTGAGCCCCATGATCACCACTGCAGACCACATCCAGAAAAACCTCTTACTAGAAGATCTCGACCACCAGAGCTCACACTAGTACCACTATATGTGAGGGAAGGAAAAAGAAGACAACTCATGCATAAATGTCTCCAGGGGACCTGCTCAAAGGTCCTTTCTTTAAAAAAAATATATTGAACCATATCTGCGGGGTGTGAGGAAATGTTTTCAAACCTAGTCAAGTACTAATCCATGGAAATGATACCCTACAAGAAAATATAAAAGATCCTAGATACATACCCATAAAAATGTGTCTGGATAAAAAGATTCTGTGAAGAGCCACTCAAACTCTACCAAAGTGACTGTCACATCATCATGGGTCTATGTCACCAAACTCCACCATCTCCCAGCAGATTTCTACAAACGGCTCACTGCTAGGACCACCATCTGATTGATATGTGTACACATATGGTGGAGAATGCGATATAATTACTCAATCCAGTCATCACCTACCATGTCTATGCACCAACTTGATACCATAGAGGTCATTTCATCTAGAACTCATTCAACACAGTTAGCTTCTGTGCTTATTTTAGCTAAACTGTCGGCACAAACTACTACTCAACATGTGTTAGATCAGCTGGAGAACCACCCATAGGTACTATCTCAGAGATACTTCCCTACAACGAAGCCTCATATAGATGATTATTGTCATCATATTCGCACTGTGGAACCCTATTTGACTTTTGATGCAGTGGAATCATAAAATATAATCAAGGCACACCAGGTTCAATGATTATATCTAGGGAGATGGATCAAAAAGGACATGAAACCCACAACATAGTCTTATATGATGGATATAACTATATTTCCCTTTGACTAGTTTCTCTAATGCATTGAGTTAAAAATTAGGTCATCAGAGACCTGGTGAATGCATATGTTATCCACTACTGTAATATTGGAGTCTCTAGCATGAATGATGAACTCAAAACACTTTAACATTATTTCTATTCAACCCAAACCAAGGTCATGACATGATGGACCCAAACTGGAATATAATATGATACCACTCTTTCATGACCCTACCAACTAGGAACATGCGAAGACTACCATCCTGTCTCTAATAGGCTAGTAGATGGTGACTAGTGTCGAGTAGGAATAACAAAAATATGGGATTCCTTAGCCTATGGTACCTTTTTGCATGAACCCAAAAACATATACATGAAATAATTTATAGATAGTAAAAAAAGAATACATAAAACTATCCCACAACCATAGTATACAACCTTCGTGAAAATTGTAAAAACAAAAAATAAACACCCACATGAAACTGTAAAATCATAATACCTACATAGAAGGATGAGATCACAATAAAATTAAAATTCAATAGAGATACTCAAAAAAGAACTGTAAAACACCTTATTTGATCTGGATCACTAATCTCCACCTTCATCAGGTCCTCCATGGACTATTTCAAAAGGCATGTGGTCTGAATAAGAAGAATCTTGTGTGGGAAAAGACCATGCATTGGTGTGTATTACACTACTCAATAGGTGGCCTAATACCCATAAGAAATAGGATAAACTGAAAGGAAACATACTGCTCGACCTATCCTGAGAAAACCCAAATGAGAGAGAAAAACCATCTTGAACCAATCCTCGACTACACATGACTAGTTTTCTCAATTCACATGTGGTGTCATCCAAGGCTTTTGAGAACACCACATGGGCTCCCAGAATCAACCAAGATATACTCACCTCATAATAAAAGTCTCATGAGGTACTGAATGCATAACTAGCTACAATATTCTACTCAAGGCTCGAAGGTAACACAAACCCTAGAAAATACACTCCATGAGCTCATCCATCCTAAATGTAACTCGTATACGAGATTTATTCCATCTATAACAACTATACCACCCCTAAGGGTATGTCGAAGAAAACACACTCCATCAATAATATGTCTCTAGGTCCTTTCCTATTTACCAACACTAGAGGCCCAATCACCCCTTCATTGCACCATGAATAAGCTCATAGGAACCCAAGTAGAGTGGCTCTCCCTTCACCATTTCATATAGTGGAGGGAGAACTGCTCTAAGCCATGTACCACTTGAATCTTTTATAGAGAGGGAGTGAAGCTACCCACATGTTACTACTAAACCACATCTGAGGGATTAATGTCTCACAACCATCATGTAAAACCACTAATGTACCTGTATGGAGAGGCCCACACCTCACCATGTTGAAGGAGAATTAACTCATTACCTGGAATTTCCCACAACAAGTAGAGGGGACCATTCCTCGTAACTACACTGCACAACAATGTGGGCTCCGAGTCTAGTTGAGGACCCGCTCCCTACCACTACTTGAATATGGAGGAGTATAACTCTGTAGATAGAGGACCCTTAGCCTATAATGAAATGAAAGTAAAAATACAACCATGCTAGTATAATAGCTATGGGGGACCCACACCCAATCTTAATAGGGTAGTACTGACCCCAAGCTAGAGGACCCACACCTTGGTGCAATATGGGAGTATCGAATATTCCTAAACATTTTGTATAGAGTATCCATAAAATATAAAAAGAAGGGAGTCTCGAATCCAACTATAAAAAAACCACACCCTAATATTATAGGGGAGTTGCCACTCTATCTCTACTATACATATAGAGGACCTGCTCCCTTGTGCGATAGGGGATTACTAACTCCATGGATATAAGACCCACTCCCTGGAATAAGAAGGGAGTACCTACTCAATCTATCAAACAAGTATAGAGGGTCCACACCATGATATTATAGGGTTTATCTCTCTTCATATATTTGAAAGACATGAAAATTCGTGCCTTGGCCTAATAAGGGTGTACCAACCCTAGAAAAACTACAATGTAGTTAGAGAAGCCATTCCTAGAATTTAGGGAGGTCCATCTTTATAAATCCATGAGGTATAAGAAACTGACACCATGTGACTAAAAGGGAGTACTAGTCCCAACATCTCCCTAAAATATCCACAATCATTTCCATCATTAGTCAAGCACTTATGAAATGAGCATCATTCATGTCACACCTCATATCCCTAGAATGTCACGAGTGAGGGACCCTTCCCATGATAGAATAGGGGCATTCCACTCTACCAGCCTAAAGAATATATTGGACCCACATCATGAGATGATATGAATGGGTACCGAACCCAACTTATACCCGTGAACTATCTTGATCACTACCCATGGTTTATCACCACCACTAGAACTTCTTTCTTGAACCAGGCCTTATCATATCTCATAGGAAACCACAAAGGCCACCATCATGTCTTTCATGGAAAACAACCCATGATAGGATACTCACAAGCTTGGATACAAGTCTCAAAAAAGAAGATACACTAGGAGGAAATCTCCAAGAAGTGTACACAATGTGTACAAGGATCCACATGGAATGTGACCACAACAGAACACCTGGTTGTGTCCTCTGATACATGGCTTGGCTGGCCATGGAATTTTACAGAACATGTACATGTGGTACATGATATTTCTAGCCTATCTCGGGCCTCTGGACATGTTATTCTTGACACGATTCGACTGGACATATATCCCACATAACATGTACCTTCTGGTACACAATGTGTCCCAGCTAACCAGACTCTTGGACATTTCATATTCCCATGACCATATTCAGCACCATGTGTCCCTGTTCCCCGGCTATATACTGCCACACATCCATGTACTATCACACGACTACCTTATCCATGTCCTTTGGACTCACGACCTTGGGTCACTACAAGGTGTGTAACCCTGGTAGACAGTGTGTAGTCCCCAAAATTCCTCTTACCCAAATGGTGTGGACACATTACATGTAAACCTATACTATACACTATGTGATTGGAAATTATGAATGATAATTCTCTATGAGTAGACCGGTTTTACCCTTTTCCACCTAAAACCTACAGATTGACCCTCAACGTATCTCTAGCAGTCATAATAGGCGTCTAAAACCTTAAATACATGAAGAAAATGTTTGATCTCGAATTAAAACTCAAATAAACCTAACTCATGGCATAAAACTAAATATTTGGGTGTATATCCATGTTTGAAGTTTTTGTACCATGATCTAGGGGCGATCATCGTCATTATTGGAGATCAACAACACATCTTCTACTTGAATCTAACTCGGTGTGTCTATCACCTTAACAGGAGAGGGTTTTTCACCTCTCTTCTTCTATGCACACACCCAAGGGGGTGGATTGGTTTTTATAAATTTTTAATTAAATGAATATCCTTATTTTAACACCCCACCAACACACCTCCAACCAAAAAACTAGCTATGATAGATTTTATTTCACACATAGGGAAACCACCCCATTATTAACTAAAACATGACTTCAGATTTATGAAACAAGTCTTCTTATAGGAGTTATTCCACATTTCCAAATAAAATTGATGCACATGATATAATACATTTAATTTGTTTAATATCTCCACAGTGAGCCTCACTGTCCCCAGAATCCCGTGTAGACTCACTGCCAAGCTTCATAAATATTCATAGAAATATTATAATGTATTACAGGTCAAAACCAAAGTCACTAAAGTAATGAAATTTTTTTGAGTGATTTTTTTGTTATTATTTAGATTAGTTTTATAGTAGGAAGAGGATAGAGTAGCATTAATCATTGGACAAAATTTGATGTAATGTATGAATGAGAAATTTTAGGTTTCATTAGAGTGTTGGGTCTCTATATAAGACTTTCGATATTATTATTTGTATTAGATGAAGTTTCCTTCAAAGAATAAGGTTTGTGATCATGAATTCCTAAAGTTTTATCCTCATCTTATAAAAAAATAGGTTTGGTAGTTGTATAAATATTTATCCACAACTTGTTGGACAGTTCAAGTTATTAGGAAGTGTTGATGAGGTAGCATACTACGTGGCACTTCCACCCAATACAGATTGGATTTATAGTCTTCCACAATTTAATACGTATGAGGCATATCATGAAAAATTCCATTTCATTGATTGGTAATAGTTGGATATTTTGTATAATATGACTTTTTTGGAATGTCCTTTTTAGATTTTAGACCTTCCAAAAAATCATCTGTTAGAACATGAAATTTCCTTAGTGCAAGTAATTTGAAGGGATAGTTGTTTAAAAAAAAGGATGCAGGGGAGAGAGTTATAAATATGACTATAATAAACATAGATATTTTGAACTTTGATTTTTGTAGAGATGATTTTATTTGATTATAAAATGAAGCCGTTATTATTCTCCTTTATTTCATATGATATTTCTTTACCTTTTTATGTGGATTTTTGCATTTTAGAGGTATCTCGTAAAAATGGGATATATTAATGGTTTATCTTTTTTGTTTTTTCCTATTCTTATGGATGAAATTTTTTAGAGGTATCTAAATAGAGTCCTATTTTTTCATGGTCCTATACTTTGTATTTTTTAGTATAGGTGATGTGCGTGAGTGTTTGGAGGAGAAATAAGCAATAAAAGTTAGATTTTATTTTTAGAAGAAAACACATCATTAATTTCATATTGGTTATATTTTTAATTCTAAAAACTTTTTAGAGATTAGGGAAAAAAATAATTATTATAGTTTAGGTTTGTCATTTCTAGGAATATACTGTGTCATTGTCTGCCTACTATTTAAAATATTTTTTCATAGATTTTCTTTGGATATGTGTTTGGTACTTCCATTGGAAACTAGGGGTAGTTAAACCAAATAATTTTTGGGACAATGTTTTAGAAAAAAATATGGATCATGGGGAAATCCACTATGTCTATTTTAAACTATTTAAGTGGATTCTAAGGAAAAATGACACATTTAATCAGTCATGGAATGGTTCAAGTTAAGGACTTATTTTTTAAGGGAAAAAGATTGGGATAATTATGTGAAACCATGTTTCAACGCATCACGATTATTTTATTATTATTGAATTATCCCATCCTTGACATGGGTTAGGACACCACACCATGTTTTGTATCAATTTAATCATAAATATTAATTTAAGTTCCTACCTCCTCTTATTGAGTTAATCCTTTATTTCGGAAAACCAAGATGTTATAAAACCTTATTTATGTGAAGTTTTAGTACCATTGGAGAGTCTATGATTTTATATCATAATTATATTAATACCTTTAGACCGATAATTTATTGGAGGATATTTTCAATAAGGTAAATGTTTTATCATTGGAATTATTTTCTTCTCAGTTTTATCATTATTCATGTTTTGATTATGGTAGGTGACATAGAAAACTCTCTTTGTTATTACTGTTAATACTGTGGAATTTGGTTGAATTATATTCCTTGGGGAATTGGTAGTGGTTATACTAAATAAATATTATAAATCAAATTTTATGAGGGCTATGGAATTTTCTTGATATAAGTTATATATGTGTTTTTTGTCCTACTGTTAAAGAATATGTTTCTTTAATAGAGGGACAACGACATAGGCAAGAAGTAATCTTATTAATAAGTGATAAAGTGAGTAGAATAATATTGATTGATGTTATCATTCTATTTTGGGGTTTAATAATATGAGGAAGTATATTAATTTATATGAATGCGGTAATAGAATTGAATCTGGTGTAGTTTACTTGATATGATGATATAAAATAGTTGTTGGAGATAACTTTCATTATTTACCATGGTTATAAAAATATAATGAAACTAATGAGGTAATTTAATAAGAGAAATTAGTGAGGGATAATGTTGTTAGTGGTACAATTAAATACGGTGATGAATTAAATGATTAAATTGGGGAATATTATTATTAGTGGTATTTGAAATTGTAAGAGATTATTTAATAAGATTCAAAGTTTATATGGGAAGTTAATAGTGTATTATATGAAATGATATAATTTTAGAGGTAATTTTTATTATGGTTTAATGAATATAAAAAATTACGGTTTGTAATGAATAAAATGGAATTGAAAGAAAATTAGGAAATGGAAAGAAGGATGTGATATGTAATAGACTGTTGTGTGGTTATTATGATAGTTTGTTGTGTTGTTAGGGGTGTTAATGAATATATTGTGATGATGTTGATGTGGGAGATGGGATATGGTTATAGATGTGGATGGATATGAATTATACTCTTATATTTGAGTGTGTGTTTAAATATATTATTTTATGTTTTATTATTTCCTACACACCACCACCAGATTCTTGTGACCTAATTGACACCAATATGAGTTTTTTGGGTATTAGGTCAACTATGAACAACTAAAATGTTGGTGATATGAATGGATGAATAATCCCACTATTATATTATTCATTTAAATCATATTTTGGTGATTTATAAGTGATATTGGTTTGGGATTATGCTGGATTTTACTATAGTATTAGGTTTTTGTATGTGGATATGGGAAGGGATGGGGTGTTAGAATGTTTTCCATTGGGGTGTGAGGGAAATTAAATTAGTGAGGAATTTGGCTTTAGATACATATTTTATTATATTTACATGATCACATTTATATATAATGTATATATGGGTAATGGGTAGATAGTGAGATGGGTTGTTAGATGATTAGTGTTGGGATAAGATATAGTTTCAATGTTTATTTACTAAATCTCAATAATGTATTTTCAACATTATCATGAGATTTTTTTGTATAGGAATATATTGAGTATAATTTTATGTTAACCCCTAATTTTATTTACTCTTTATACAGATTTGAAGGATGGTGTTAAAGAATTAGAAATACCATATCTCTTGAAGTGTTAATTTATTGGTGTTGGAGGAGTATATTTCTCTTCAAAGGAGGTGATAGGTTCCATATTGCTCCTAATATTACATGTATTTTTATTTATTGATTATGTATTTTCTGATTTATTTAATCGAAGGAGTTGATGCTGACTATGGTATTTTCTTATCTTCTTATGATTAAAGAGATTAATTTCTCCAATGTTTTGTGTAATATTACTTCAATTATACTCTCTAAAATGTTGACTATTGGAGAAAGTTATTGAGAGTCACAATTAGCTTCATTACTAACTAGGTGGAGTTATATGGACACAAGTCATGATATCATTCTATAGGTTTATATTTAAGTATTTTTCTCACTAATTATTTTATATTCATTTATTTCAACTCTAATTATTTTCCTTTGAGTTGGAAGTCACTATATTCAACTCCTTATTCCACTTTTAATTCAATATATAAGTATTCCTCATTTTATATACCGTTTGGTTCATAGAAGAATGACTAATGGTCAACTTATTCCCCATATAACCCCTCTAGATTTCAGAATTTATATTTATTTCTAGATCTTTCTTTAATAAGTTTAAAATCATTTATCTTAAAAATATTATTAGATGTCATGTTAAATCACATAAATGATTTACTCCTGGTTGAATATCTAATAATTATTCCCTCAACCATTGTAAACAAATATTTTTATTTGTTGAGATCTTTTTTATTGATATAGCATGATATTTATATTTCATGAGTTCATTTTTTAGGGTAATATTTTTTTTATATCATAAATTTATTTCATGAATAACCCAGTCTTTATTGATTAATGGTTGGGAATTTCATATATTAATTTCTAAGAAATTTTATATTTAATGAAATTATAAATGAGAAATAATATATTTTTGATAAATTAGAAAAAAATTTACTATATCCTTACCAATGAAGAGGAAAGAGACATATGAAATGCTAGAAAGAATAGATATTGCACTGGTTGGTTCTAGTCAGAAGATAATGGATCCAAACATGGGGCACACCAAGAATAAAACCGTTGTTGGTTTCTAGTGCACTAAATATTATAAATAGGATACTGGATAAGTGGAATGTTTGAGGAAGGTTAGAAATAAATGTTAGATGTGAATTAAAAATATAGTGTACTCGATATGGGAAGAACAATAATATTTTACAGATTATTATCCCAGAATGAGTTAGGGTTTGAGGGAACTGTTTCTAAAACACGTGAACCATTCCACAAATATATTATTTGTGTTGTGAAATTCCATGGACACTATAAGATATATAATGATGACAGAAGATAAGATGATGTACAAATGTAGTAATGGTATTTAATACATATGTGATTTTCATGTTGTTCCAGATAGACACATGCTGTGAGAAAATGTTTCTTAAAGTTATCCAACCTGGTACTACGTATATGTAAGAATTTGAATTTTGAAAGGATTAATGTTTAATAGTTATCCCTTTTTATAATTTTTTAGGACTATGCTTGCAATGAAATCAAATTGGTTGTGCTGCAATGTTGCCTACATTGTAATCATGAAGTGTGTATAAATCTATTATCACTACGATGATCATTTCAATCTATAATGGTGAAGAATGGATGAAAAAACATTAAAAGGAATATTAATGGGATATTTTTCATTTCATAGTTATAAAGAGTTTTATAATATAGATAGATGATTATGTCATGAAAGGAAATGGTATGATGTGTATAAAAGTTATATATTTTTTTTAGTAGATGACGATAATTACATAACATATATGAATGGTGATAAATTGTGACCTTAAACCATGGTTATAAATATTTAGTCATTCCATGAGATGACATATAGAGATACAACCATGTAAGAGTAGTGGAGGGAGTTTATATAAAGTTTTAGTATATTACACGGTGATAACTTCTCTACCCTAAATTCTATATCTGGAGGGTAGAGTAGTTTAAAAAGAAGTTTAATAAATGTTGTTACCATCATAGTCATTCCATGTTATAGTGACCCATACCATTCATACATAAATATTATATATTATTATATGAATAATGATCACACAAAATTATGATACACACATTAACCATAAAGGTTTGGTGTCTTTAGAATATTAGATACATAAAAAACAGGAACAAAAAATGATCTATATAATCTGCCACTTAGTACTTGATAACTAAAACCCTCCTTAGAAACATCATACATATAAATTTTCATCATATCATAAGTAAAATAAAACATAATAAAGGGTGAGATCAGATTATTTTTAAGGGTAAACAAGGGAGATATCAATCATCACTTATATATAGCATGAGAATATAGTGTATGATAAAAAAATATTAACTATTTAAAATCATAACCATAAATACATAGATTGTAAATATAACTCATGACATAAATATTCGTAGTTTATAAGACACAAATAAAAAAGTAATCAAAGAACAGTAACTATGAGAATATAACATTGGTATATGAAAATGTCATAAAAGAGTGTAATAAGGTGCTGAATAATTATAATGATAGGAATATTATTTCAAGGGTACCAATAATACATTCATATCATTTTATTCTTGGTTTATGCACCCATGTACCAACTTCAGTCATGGGACAACCACCTGTGTACCTTATTTTGTGCATGGGATAACATCACCTTTTACCCTCTTTGTTAGCCTTGGGATAATCTCCCATCTACCATTTGGTATCATAACATAATAATCATTAACTAATTTATTTGAGGGATATATAATTCTAACCCCACCCATCAAATAATTATAATCCGTTCATATGTATTCCACATGTTAATGAAAATAATTCATCATAATGTAATGCATGGAAAATGGGTTTCATAGATATTTAATCATTATAACCATAAATAATACAGATAAATAATATTGTTGATATTGTAGAATCATGTCCCCAAGAAATTATATGTAACATCAAAGGATGTTAAAATAGAAGAAAATTCCCTTTAAAATATTATTGGAACATTTCATTAGTAAAATACACTTTTTTTCAAATCACTTATTTAAAAGTATAAAAATTCATAAAATATTAAGGAAATTTTTTTCTTGTAAATAACGTTAGAAAATTGTGAAGTATGATTTAAATCATTTAACCTTCATGAAAATGATATATTCTATTCATTCCCTATACTTTAAAATAAGGATTCCTTTCATGTTTTTGATAAGAAGTAAAAAATTCCTCATTAAAAAATGACAATAAAATTAATTTTATTTTTTATAGAAAGTAAAACATGGGTAAAAATGATTTCAAATAATAACAGGATAATGGTAAAGAAAATTATTAAAAACATTTTAGAAAACATGGATATAGAATAAACATGAATTTTTACCCAAAAAACGAATTAATGTTAGTTCTCCTTAAAAAAATTATTTTTGTCTATTTATTATTTAAAGTGAGGGAAATGAAAAGAAAACATGTATTTTATAAAAATAATTAGATAGAAATTCAATTAAATAGTTTTATTATAAAATGATAATATAACTTATTTTAATGTAAATTTAAGCATAAATAATCTAGATATAAATGTGATTGAAACATAAATCCCTCCCCTCATTTTTGAATTTTTTAAAAGGTAATACAACCTAATATATAATTAATTTGTGTTTATTATAGTTCTCTAAAGTAATACTGAAAATACTTATAATATCATATATTATCCCCTTATAACATTTCATCACCCATTTAGTAATAACTCCTTAATAAAATCATCGTTTCTAGGTGAAAACTGTTTCTTTTTTCATAGAAGTTTTGGTTCTGCACTTTTGGTTCTTATACATTGATCCTGGTTCCATCATCTCTAGTATTTTATTTATGATAGAAATATTATGTATTTTAATTATATATATATATATATATTTATTTATTTATAATCATGCATAAAATGTAGATACAAAGAATTGTATTTCACTATTCATGGAGATGGTAGGCTATACGTATGCATGAACGCTATGTTCATTTTTAATGGTTAGAATAAAAGAAAGGTAAATAATAATTCCCATTTAAAAAATATTTATTATATAATATAACTAATATATATTTATTAAATCTATCTTTATTTACAACCTTTTAATATTTAAATGAACATCGAATCACATCGTTTCTTGCAGATGGAAGTCCATAAGAATGATTAAGTGATGTTGTTATCTTACAATGAATGATAAGGTAAAAAGATATATATATGATATTGTAATTAAATAATTATAATTATTTCATAAATATAATATATCAAATTTAAACCAATAACAATAACCTTCCATGAAGGATGGTGATATAAAATTAATTGTATTGACACTTAGAGGCAATAGTGCACACATACGCATGATTGATACATTCATTTAAGTTTTTTTTCAAATTAGGTTGGATAATGGAGGTTCCATAATCATAATAAAATTTTAATTTATTGAGCATAAATTTTTTTTATGAATACATTAGATTTAGAGGTGGTAGAAGAAGAATTAATCCATAAGGGGTTGGATAGGATGATTACCTCTCCTTTGGTTGACCACCTTTAGTTCCATTATTAAGTAACTTTAAAATGATATTTTAATAATATTGGAAAATCTAATTCATGTAGCATAAATTTATATGATAATTGGGCCATGTTTAGTCAATCTACATAGCTCAAATAGGTGCAAAGAGAGAGGGGGTTCTCCTTTATAAAGGAAGGAAACATCAAAATTTGAATGACATAAATGATCTAAATATAATTAATGTATTTTACATATATAATTCTTAAAAATAACCATGAATCTAGTTAAAAAGATGATATAATATAAATATAATCATTAAATGAAATTTAGTTAGGTTTTTGTGTTATTTTAAACCTTATCTTATGGTTTAACCCCTTTATTGACCAATCTAACCTTAAATTTGGTAAAACAATCAATCTTAAAGGGTTTTAGTTTTAATTATAATTCAAAAATTTGCTCATTAATTGAAAATGGATAAATTTTTAGACCGGTTTTAATCCGACTTGTCCTTTTTTAATATTTTATTTGTTTTTTATAATTAAATAAGATAATATTTTTCATAAAATATCATTAATGTCATTTTTGACACTATTTATTTAATTTAAATTAAAATACATCAAGACAATGAGTTAATTTGAATGTAAACTGTTTAAAATAAAGTTATACATTTTTCTTTCAAATAAATATTTTTTCATTCCATAAGTCATCCAAAAAATATTACTTGTCTTGTTTTTAAAATCATTTACTTTGATTTTTTACCACATTCACAATCACCGTATCAGCGTTGTGTAATAATTTAAAGTACATAAAAAATTACTCAAAATTAAAATTAAATTAATATCAAAAAACAAATTATTAATGTTAAAAATAATCTTTTACATTCTTTTATAAAATATTCTTATATTTATTTGACCATATTAATAAAATTAAAATTCATAGAAAGACATTTTGGAATTTTATTAACATAAAACAATATAAATTTAATTACCAAGGGAAAATGTGAAAAAATAAAATATATTACAATTTTATATTTATATTTCCGAAATAAACCCATAAAATGGAATGAATTTCGTGTTTTGGTTTGATTTTTTGACCTTATCTCATTATTCTTATGTAGTTTTATCCATTTACCATTATCGACATGACAAATATTTACCATGATTAGTATTCATAATAAGCAAAAATAAAAGGGTCCAATTAAAAAAAATTAACCAATTAATTACCAATATTGAATCTATTTTTCAATATTAAATATTAATCAGTGGAAAAAATAAAATTTAGTATAAATTAGTAAAATGAAATGAAAAGTAATTTTTAGAAAAATTAATTTTTAGCTTAAAATCTAAATTATGTCAAAATCTCGAATGTTACTAATTTAAATGAATTAATTAGATTATTATTAATAAAATAAGTAACATTTAACTTTAAGGACAAATCCATTATAAAATGGGACATTTAAATTACTTGATTTAATGAATATATATGACAGTATTTGAAAAATAAGTATTTATCACTATTTATTGAGAAATCAATCATTTCAAAAAAACCCAAAAATTCTCCCTATGTTAATTTTGATATTATTGTTTAAAAAATAAAGGGTTTTTTCAAATTAATTTTCTAGTGGAATAAATTAATTGAATTATTTTCTTATAAAGGTAATAAAACCAATTTTTGGGAGAAAAAGTATTTTTAAAGAATATGAGGACTTTACTAAGAAGTGATAACTTATTTATAAATACATTTACTTTGTCTAAAACCTTTATACATTTTGTATAATTTTTTTTATTACTATTCACTATATCAATTTAATGACTAGGTTGTAATGGTACACTATATTGTAGTTGATTTACACTACGGGATGCATGTATCACAAGTTATAGAAGAAATTTAATTTATCGAAAAGGAAATATATCATAAAATATAAGGGTGTTACATTTCACCACTATTAAAATGAATTTCACCCTCCAAATTGCATAACTTTAATATAAGAAATGATAATATATCTATTTTATCACATCCTTATGTTCCCATGTAGCTTCTTTGAATTTCCCATTCCTCCAAATATCTTTTACTAAGTGAGTATTACTACTATGTAGCACCTTTTTCTATATGATCCAAGATTTTAATAAGTTGTTATCCATTGTAAAGATCATGATTCAGTGGTACAACCAATGATCTCATTACATGTGGTAGATCAGGTATCTACTTCTTCTAGAGAGATACAAGGAATACATTGTGAACATGATAGTGGCTCTATGGAAGCATGAAGTGATAAGATACTGTCATTACACAATACAAAATTATTATGTATCCAGTTTACATAGGGATCATATTTACCTTCCATTAAAATATCAAAACCTCTTTGACATGTAAAAATTCATAGGATTGCTTTCTCTATAACATCAAATTCTAGATTTCACTAATGATCGGAATAATACCTTTTCAATTGAATCTGAGCTACCCTATGTGATGTTGAATGGATTTAACTTCATATACCTTATCCTCGACTGCATCTAGTCCAAATAGATTTATTTCTGAAACAAGATCCTAGAACATTAGCGTTCTACACTTATTTTTATATAATTCATTATAAAAAGTCATATAAATTCTTGAGTGAAGGATATTCTTGTAAGAAAACATGGCTAAAAAAGGTGTTAAACCCAAACATCTTTGAAATCCATTTAAAAAGTCCAAAAGATATCCTATAGGGTTTTATTGGATCTATCAAACTAGAAATTTGTATAAGGAAGCAAATTCATACTGAAACACAACATTGTATCTAGAGGTTATTGATGAATTCTCTAAAACATATAAGAAAAACTTAAATCCTAATTAAATACAATCGAATGCATTAATATAGGAAACCATACCACTAAATTATTTTATATTCTTGAAAGCTAGTGAAGAGAGACGTTGTCTTTGATAGTAATTAATTTTTATGAATTTCTTAAGAACACCGACTATAGTCCAAATTACATCATTGAATTTAGATGATTTGGGGAGTCCAATATCAATATTTGTGGTGATGTTTTCCCATTTCCATTATGGTATTGGTAATTATTAAAAAACCCACTTAGGATTCTCTATCTCAAACTTAACATCCTAAAATACCAAGCATTAAGATACATACTATAGAATATTTATTTTCAAGTAATCCGACCAGAAATAATTTTTCAGATATCTATATATCTTTATACTTTTGAGATGAATTTAGAATGATTAACTATGTGATTATTCAAATAATTCCTTCTTTATGTCTGGTATATATGGGGAACATAGTCTATTCCTAAACCTTATCATTCCTTTAAAATCAAGGTTAAACATGGGAACATTTATCACCTTATTTTGTAGATCTACATATTCCTTCTATTCCTATTTAATTATCACTTAGATAGATGGTTGTACACTCATTTGAGAAAGGAATGTTTTATCCTTATCTTTTTAAAAAGGCAATTCTTAAGTGTGGTCTTTTCGAACCCTCCACACATGAAATCCACATCCCCCATGAAGAGGTCTGTACCCTGAGGTAGTTCCCAAGATAGCGAAGGGGATGATTCCAGCTGAGGTGGAAGAGCATTTTTGAGGGTAACATCCCAATCAAATATGTTTTGCCTAATCAATCTAGGGGAGAGGCTCACCCTGAAAGCAGCCTCACAGGATTCAAGCCCTAAAACTCCCAAATAATGGGTTTTTGTTAACACTCAACTTTATCATCTCACCACAATTGATGTAGCAATTATATTTATCGACCTCATTTAATATTTTGAAATATATCCATTTTAAATCCAAAAATATTATATCTTTTGTGATCCTTATTATAGATAAGATAGAATGATCGTTTTGAGTCAGATAATCTACCACCTTTTTTTCTTTCTAAGAATGGAAATGTATTGACCCGTCACAATCCTTAATCAACTACAACTAACTTTTTCTCAGATATTAATATATCTATGAGTAAATATATACTTTAAAATTTTATGATGAGTTTATATGTCATAAATTTATCAATCAAGAAAATTCCTTCATATATTTTATTCATGAATTACCTCACCTAACTCCAAATCTTGAATTGGGTAATTTTACTCATGAACATTCAATTTTCATGAGACATAAGCTATAATAATTTCATTCTTACAGAGGATATATCCTACTCCCTTATTTGATTTTTCATTATTAATCATAAATCCATCTCTACTATAAGGTAATATAAGAACATGTGTGTTGAATAACATTTTATTTATTTCCTTGAAATTTTTCTCACAATAATCTATGAAAATGAACTTGGATACCATTTAAGTTAACTTGGTTAGTGGATTAGATAGACATGTGAAATTATCTACCAAGAGTTGACAATATCATGCCAATACAATAAAACTATGGATCCTTGTTACATTGGAAAGTCCAGGACAAAGTTTAATAACTTCTTTCATTGATGGATATACAAATATATTCTCCCTTGAGATTATAGGACCCACAATGATACTTTTTGTTGATAAAATTTAAACATGTTAAATTTTTCATACACTTTATCCTTCCTTTGAGTCTTTAGTAAAATCCTAAAATGATCTTCATGCTCTTCCTTAATATTGGAATATATAAGATTTTCATCTATAAATTGTACCATACACTAATCAAGGTAATCTCTAAAGACTATTCATTAAATCCAGGAAGATATTAGGGGAATTAGTAAGGCCAAATGTTTTCACTATAAATACATAGTGTTAATACATTGTATGGAAATATTTCTTGGGTATGAATTCAATTCCTCTCCTCAACTAATAGTATCTAGATCAATGATCAATCTTGGAAATATATTGGGATCATAGTATTTTATGAAAAAAGATTCAATACATGTAATGTGGAACTTATTCTATAATGTGAACTTGTTAAGTTACTGATAATCAATGCAAATTCACATTGATTCATCTTTATTTATAATAAAAAGAATAGGTGCACAAAAAATGGATTCACTTAGCTGAATAAATCCCTTTTCAAGATTCTCCAAGATTTTATTATTTGATTCCTATAACTCAGTAAGAGATATTCTATATAATGTCATTGATATTGGTGTAACACTACGTATGCGTTACATTGAAAATAAACCTCATTATTTAGAGGAAGTAAATTTGTTTTTTGGAAAAACATCAACAAACACTCGTATAATAGAAATATCTTTGATATTAATATTCTCAATCAAGTTCTATTTTTACCCCCTTTTAATAGGAATTAATATCCATACAATGGATTCAATTTCCATTAAAAGTTAATATTTATTGTCTCAATTATATACAATCATATGTTTTTTAAAAATATCAAAAGTGACTTCGCTTCCATAGTAATTGATGTGGGATTAATGTAAATAAAGATAATACATGATTAAAATATCATCAAATTAAAATAGAGTATAAAATTATAATTAGGAACAAAATTCACATAAACTTCAATCATATAATATTCTTATAATTTATATGAAACTCTCATACCATTAGGGGGATTCAATGCTAATTAAAAATATAATAATTGAGTTGGTATTTTGATCCCCTTAACAGTTAATCATATATAATGTCTTTTGTAAATATAGAATAAAATCAGCCATTAGAAATTATATATTGGATGGTAATTATTCCTATAAAAAATTTCTTTTATACCCCACATCGGTAATTGTGGTCACATGAGATTTCCATTTATCTGTAGGATTAAGAAGTTTCTTACATCCATCATTATCATTAACCTTTACATTTGAGAATTATTTAGCATAATACCCATACTCCGTTTAATTGGGAGACTAATGTGTGGGTGGTGAATTCAAATGTTAGTTCTCTCCATCAGTATCTAACTTCTTCCCATAACATTGACATTTGATTCCATGATGAACATACTTTCTAGACATAAAATTATTTACTAGACTCTTTAAAAAATTTACTATATGTGTCTTTCCACACATAACACTAAATAGAATGCTCATTTTCTTACCTCTATGGTTCTTATTATTAGAATATCCCTTGAATTCCATATTTATTTTCTTATCAAAACAATAACATTGTTGGGTAATTAAAATATCAAATTCTACATTGGCATCATATTGAAAATTTTCTTTATAACTATTGAAGTATATTTTTGATAGTTCCCTTTAGATATATGGTTTTAATGGATTGAATAATTGATTAAAGTTACATTATGGTTCAATTATTATACCAAAAGTATACCACACATGTCTTATAAAATTTTCCTTATAGATACTAATAGATTCATTATCCTTTTACCATAGATAAAGGAACTATTTATTCATTATTTATGAATAATTCAACGAAAATACTTGTTAATTTTTTTTTCTAAACTCATTATACTCCATAGAGTCTATTTATTCATGTTTACTCATGTTCTTGATGAAAATAAACCATCGATCTATTACTTCGTAAAATGATAAATAGCCAAAAAGGTTTTTTTCATGATCTCATACCAGTGACTGGAAAATTTCTTTTCAATGGTAAAAATGCATTACTTAGTATCCGATGGATCAATAGAACCACTAAGAGATGTTGGATGTTACCTCATGAAGGAATCAAAAAAATATTTTCCCTCCATTTTTAGTTTGATAGATCATTATGATTCATGGAATGATAATGTTGTGTAATCATAAATAATGGTATTTTTGCTTCTAGTTCCCTTAATATATGGTTGTTCTCGAGGAAAATCATTATATTTTCTAAATAATTCATCATTAACATTATTCCTTCAGGTTCCATCCATTGACTAAAACCAAAAATCATATTGAGAGAAATAATAATCCTATTGGGAAACTATATAATCTTGGAAAAACATTTATAATATTTCTTAATAATGGCACATTATTTTCATTATTTAAAACCATTGGTTAAATATAGGTCATCCGTGATCATAATATATTCAAACCCTTCATAACATTTTATAATGAAAATTTTATTTAACCTAAGAATATCCCCTAGGAGGGTCAAAACAGGTTTCTAGTAAGGGAACACTCAAAATTAACTATATTAAATGATGATAAATACCTAACCAACTCTTTTTGGGTTTATTACACCCAGATTAATCTATTTAAAAACCACATACGCATGTAGTGACTTGATAGAGATGTTTTACTAAGAAAGACACACTTCTCTATTTAACATAACATATGAAAGTATTATATAAATTGGATTATCCTAAGGTTTCTCATTTGTGTTTTATCATCCTATTTTCAAAATGTAACTAAACCATTATATAATACTATCTTTAGAAACCCATACTTTCCATACGTAAATGTTACATCTTATTAGATGAATATTCATTACATAATGTTACCATCCCTTCCAAAACCATGTAGTTTTAGTGTATTTGAAAATTTTAAAACAAAAAGAACTCATACATAAATGGTCTAAATTTTATACCACTTATTACTTCAAAAATATCACCCTTGTTAGAGACATATTACTAATAATGTTTCTTTATATATTGGGGAATATAAACCATAATAATGGGTGAGATGAGATGCTCAGTAAGGGTAAGAAAGGAATATATCAATGAATATTTAAACATAAACTGAGCATAAAGGGTATGAGAGAATGATATTAATCTTTTAGAATAATCCCCAACAATTATTAGATCATCAATATGAGTCATGGAATAAATTTTTCAATTTCATATAGAATAAATCATAAAATAATCAAAGAACATGAGCCATGAGACTATTATATTGGTATAAGACCATGTTATAAAATAGTGGAATATAGTATGGAATAATCAAAATAATATAAATATTTGGTCACTACTTCCCACTATGGTATTTATAACATACTATGATTGGGATAGTTTATATTTTACTTACTTCAGGTATGGGATAACCACCCTGGTAGCCTCTTTCGGGCATGGGATAACGATTAGTGTACCCTATTTTTTCAATATTGGTGTAACATCACATGAACCCTTTAATCTCATAGCATAATAATTTTATACCAATTCATTAGAGGGATATATATTCTATGAACACCCATCACACAATCATAATTCATTCATTTGTATTCCAATAGATCATAAAAACATTCCTCATAACTTAACCCATGGAAAAGAAAATGGGAATCATTGATATTTTGTCATAATATAAAAAATATAGGGAAAGAATAAAGATGTTATCATATAATCACATTCCATTTAAATCATAAGTAATATCAAAATATTTAATTATATCATAAAAATACATTTAAATTTTCACTATAATATTTATTGAGAAAAATACCTTTTTCTTTTTTCGAAGTCACATATTTAAATGTATAAAAATTTCTAAAATATTAAGGAAAACATTTACTTTGAAAGTTAACATGGAAAATGTTAAAGTAAGATTCAAATAATTGAGTGGCCAGGGCCTCAGGAAATTCCATTCATGTCCTAATGTTAAAATAAACATTATTTTAACAATTTCGTTTCTAAGATAAAAGTACCTCATTCAGAAAATAATAAGAATATCACATTGAAACATTTTTATAGAATATAAAATATGGGTAAAACAATTTTATAAAAAATAATTTTATAATTATAAAAATATTCTTGGAAATATTTTTGAATTCATGGATATGGAAAAAATAAATTTCTAACTGAAGATATAATTAAAGTTGGTTTTCCTTTAAAACATTATTTCAGCCTCTTATGTACTTAATGTGAGAAAAATTAAAGGAAAATACATATTCCAAATAAATATAAATAGTATAAATAAATGAAATGGGTTTATTATAAAAGGATCATATATTTTTCATTAATGGAAATTCATGAACAAAAAATCTCGATTTAATGTGATTGAAACAGAAATTAATTTCCTCAAGTTCAATTTGGTTCAATGGAACTCTATGAACATATATAATAAATATAAATTTATTTTAATTATATATAATATAATTTAAAATGCTTATAATATCTTATATTATCCACTTATAACATTTCATCACCCATTTATTAATAATTCCTTATTGAAATCATTAATTTTGAGTGTTAACTATTTTGTTTTTCATTGAAATTTTAGTTTTACAGTTTCAATCCTTATACATTGATCTTGTTTTCATTATATCTATAATTTATTTATGATATAATTATAACATAAATTCCTTATATACATATTTATAATAATCCATAAAAGGTATACATTGAGAGACAAATTTCACCGTTCATAGATATTGTAGGATATACGTATGCATGGACGCTATTTTCACTTTATGATTGATGGGTCAAAATTGATAAGTTATAATTACCCTTTTAAGAATAATTATTTTAAAATAAATGTCATATATATTTTCTAAATCTATCATTTTTACCTTCCATGTAAATTGGAAATTAAAATTTAATAATATCACTTTATGGATGTGGTAGTCACACGTATTCAAGAGCGATGATAACATCCTCAAAAAATAGAGAAGGTAAGATAATAGATAATATATTATAATTATATATATATAATTATAAAAAAAATCATATATAATCTTTAAACCCATCACAATAACCATCCATGAATGATGGTAATATAAAATTAATTGTATCGGTATGTGGAGGCGGTAGCACAAACGTATTAACAATGACACAAAATTTTTTGTTATAAAATAGTGTCGATAATGTTGGTTAAATAATCATAATAAATTAAATTATATTAATTAATCCAATTTTATCATTTTACGATTAATATCACAGAATTAGAGGAGGTATATGAAGAAATAAGATAAAAGAGATCAGTTAGGAAGATTACCTCTCCTTCAGCTGGTGTACTTTAGATCATTTCTTTAGAACGTTTTAAGTGGTATTTAGAAAACCAAATAACCCATGCTTAATGTTTATGGAAGTTTATAATATATTTGGTCATGGTGTTTTGAGATATATGGGTCTATATGGTGTAAATAAATGATTGAATGTGTGTCTTTTTATAAGGCATGGATATCAAAAACATGAAATTATTTAAAATATTTAAATATAATTAATATATATTTCAAATATAACTCTTTAAAATATATATTAATTCAAATAAAACGAGTTTTTGATATATCAATTTTAATCCAATAAAATTTTTATAGGTTTTAGTGTCCTTTTAAAGCTTATATTTTGGTTTAACCCCTTAATTAATCAATTTTAACAATAACTATAATAATAATATTTCCAATCATAAAGCTTATAATTTAACTTGTAATGTAAAAAATGGTTAATAAATGGAAAATTTGTTACATTTTAGACAATTTTCATCCAAATTTTCCTCATTAAATTTTATAATTAGTTTTAAATAAATATATAATAGATTATTTTTAATAAACTATCATTAATGTCATTTTTGACACTATTAATTTAATTTGAATTAAAAGGAATAAAGATAATAATGGAATTTCAATATAAACTATATGAAAATAACATATATATTATTATTTAACATTTAATTTATTTGACACCATAAGTCATCCAAAGAATATTACATGTGAGTTTTTTAAAACCATTTTTAGCACTCTTCCAGCTGTGTGAAAGAATTAAAGGTACTTATACAACAACTAGAAATTTAAAATAAATTAAAATCATAAAAATAAGTTGATAACTTTAAAAATATAATTTTACATTCATTTATAACATATTATTATTCCCTTGTGAAGATAAAAAAGATATTAAATGGAATAGAGTGTCCTTTTAAAATTTTATTTACATAAAATAATTTAAATTTTATTATCAATAAAAAGGCACCAAAATGAAATATATTTGAATTTGGGATGAATATGACAAAATTAATACCAAAAAATTAAATAAATTCATGTTTTTTGTTGATTATTAGTCGTTATAAAATTTTTTTAACCATGTTTTACCCAGTTTCCCTTACTAAGGTAACAAATGTTTACTACGGTTACTATTCATATTGACAAAAATTAATGGGACCTATTTATTGAATTTGAACATCCTGATTCCAAATTCAGTATAAATTTTTCATGATTCAATATATGTAAGTAAAAAAAATAAATATCGATATAATTGCGTAAATCTAAATGAACAACAATGTTTTACAAAAAATTGTTTTTAGCAAAACAATTGACATTTATCAAAATCATGAATATTATTTATTAAAATTGAATTAATTAGATTATTCTAAATCCAATTATTCACATTTAACATTAATTACAAATCCAATATATAATGATAATTTTAAATCAATATATTTAAAATGAGATATGATTATATTTGAAAAATCAATATTTTTAAGTATTCAGTAAAAAATAAATCATTTCAAAAAAATCCCAAACTTTCAACATATATTAATTTTTATATATTTATTTAAAAAATATTGTTCATTTGTAAAAAAATTATTTCTTCAAAGGGGAGGATATTAATTATATTATTTTCTCATAAAATGCAATAAAACCATTTATGAGGGAAAAAGAATATTTAAAGTATATAATAACTTTACTAAAAACAAAGTACTTATTTATAAACATATTTTCATTATCTAAAACAATTATATTTTTTTAGATTATGTTAATTTCTATTCACTCCTCCAATTTAACAGCTATTTTATAATGATATACTTTATTATGTTTCATTGAGACATAGGGCTATGTGTATAACAAGTTATCATAGGATTTAAATTTATTTAAAGAGAATTATATCATGGAATATTTGTGTGTTACATGTGTGTGGTGTATCTATAAAAAAACCTAGTTCAAGAATAATTCAATTGTGAGTATTTGAAGATATCTTTTTTCCAAGAGATATGGTAATATTGCATGTGTTTTATCACTAATTTATATAGAGTTTAAGTTGGAGTCAAAGTTCAATTTATACATCTAAATATATATAGGGACATAGTGTGGGGTTTTTTTCCAATATATAGAAGTTTTTACTTTATTTTTTAGGAGTCAATCATGTGATTAAGAGATCATAGCCTAGATCATCTATACCTTTGGTCGGAGTTTGTTCCTACAACTATGATTTTTTCATTTTATTCATGCACAATCTCATGGAAAGTTTAACAAACCATACTTTACATACATTTTTATTAATTCTGAATTGAAGCATACTTATTACAACATATAATAAAACCATGAAAGGATAGTATAGGTATAGTGTCTTTAGAAACTGGGAAACATAAACAACCAGTTCATAAATCATCTACATTGTCTCCCATTTATTTCATCATATCTAGAGTCCCTTTTGGCATATTTTACTTAATACCCTTCTTATAGTCCTAGGGAAAAGAAAACATACAAAATGTTGAGCCCAAATGCTCAGTAAGGGTAAAAAAAAGAAATATCAATCATATCATATTCTTAAGAACATAACATTTCGAAAATCTTGTCCTGGAAAAGAGATCATAATATCATGACATGGGATCAATCATAATAGTGAAATTTTATCCAAATAATCATAACATAAAACATGAAACTTTGTGGAATAGACACATAATCATAGAGAATCATTTCTTATTAGTCTAGACTCATTGCCAAGACTATCTTAGCGGACAAAGTCCATTTCTGAACCGAGTTCACTCCTCATTTCAGTCTTGTTTCACTAAACCAGATTAACCAGCCATTCCATCCATGTCTATCTCATGAGATATAAATATTTACCCAATGCATTGTAGGGAGATATAGGTCCCACCCATCTCATAATGAAACCATTCTTATGTGTGCCACAAAATCATAAATCATACATCATAGCATAACCCATGTAATAAAAATGGGATTCTTAATCATCATGCCATCATAACACAATCCATATAAGATAAAAGGATATCATAAAAAATAATTCCATCATAACATAATCAAAATAATGTAAAAATAGGGATATAAACAGAACCATATATTATCTTAGATGGAAAATAATTTTCATAAAACACTTGAACTCCATTCTTGAGGAAAATATCCTTTCTACATCAAAAAACAATTTCCCTTCTTAACATGTCATAAAATTTTAAACTAAAAGAAGTTGATTAAAAATAAACTTGAAAACTTTTAAAGGAATCTTCATGTAAATAATGTTCTAAAAATCCATTCATGCCATATTAGCTAAAAAAACATTCTTCTCGTACTTTGGCCAAAAAAGTCAAAAATTACCTCATATGAAAAATGACAAAAGATTCATTTCATATCTTTTTACTAAAAACTCACAGAAGGGTAAATTGGATTTAAACAATTTTAGGAGGATGGAAATAATATTACATATTGACAAGACAAGGATATGGATGATAAATATTCCCCAGTAAATTCTGAAGTAAAAACAATCTCGGATAAAAATTGAGATTGCAAAATTTTCCCTCACCTTAGGTCCGATTTTCTTCGTAAATGTCTGAACCTCCTGTATAATGATTTAAATAATGTCATTGACTTATTCCAGAATCATACATATTGTTATGATATCATATATGGTCATATTCTTATCTTCTTGTTAGTAATATTTCATTGCTACTTGTTGTTCGGGTGTTTATTACTTTTTGTTCTTATGCGTGTTTGGTCGAATAAATTATTATTCTTCATTTTAGGTTATAGATGCGTCATTTAAAGAATGGTATTAGAGTAATATATATCATATTTACTTATTAAATTCATTTATATTATCATTATTCAATGAAGATCATGTAGAGCGAGTCACATCACATTGTGGAGACGGTATTCCGTACGTACGTACGAGCGATGATATCATTCCCATGATCTTTGAATTGTATTGGAGTCTATGTATAATATTTCAGATTAAATATAACTTTACAATAATCATATATAGTTGTTATCTACACCATTATACCCATCCAAGTAAGGTGGTAGTGGAAAATATATTACAGCACGGCGTGGAGACTGTATTCCGTACGTACGCACGCGCGGTGATATCATTTTCCGTAGGTTGAATAGAAGGTGAAATATGGTTGTTTAATATTTATAATAACATATCAGTGTATGAGTGATACTTATGTTATTACATCATAATGAAATAACTAACGAAGAAGAAGAAGAAGAAGAAATAAAGTAGAAAGAATCGGTAAGAGACATTACCACTTCTTTGAAGCGCCTCTTATTAACCTCCCTTTTGGGCACTCAAGATTGTCTTTGAAGATGACCATAAAATCTAGGACGTTTCTAGGGAAGTGGAGAGCAGAACATGGTAGGGTATTTCCGAGCTTTAAGGCTCAAAGTTGTGTGAGGAAGAGAGGGAGGAGGTTCCCTTTTATAAGGGAGGAGAGAGGCACCTTAGGAAAACTTAAAATATTATTTTATTATAAAGTCATATTCGGTTTTTAATAGCTACAAATTGATTTATTTCGAAGCTAAGGTGGGGATGGGTCGAAATCCTCTCATCCAATATATTTTAGACAGTTTTAGGTTTCTATTTTAACCTTATCATTTAGATTTAACTTTAAGTTAGATAATTTAACTTTTACCATGTCTTCTTGTTTTCTTACACTATAAGGTTAATAAACATACTCTAACAAGCCAAAAGAACCCCAAGTTTTTTATTATTAATATATATAACATTATATAAGTAATTTTTCCAAACCTTAGATTTTTAGGAATAAAATATCAATTAATAAAATAATATTTGTTTTAAAAACTATTTTATGTCAATTTTTTACACTATTTGCTAATTGATTTTTGTGAAAATCATAACAGAATGATAAGTTCGAAAAATGTTAATTAAATCGATACTAACATGTCATATTAACCTATAAAATAAGTGTAATTCATAAATAGTCTCAAATTACATTTATTTTAGTATTTATAAAATCAATTATGTTAATATTTCATTAATAAGATAATTACAGCATCATCATTGTGTCATAAATAAATAAAATTATTTAATGTCTAAAAATTATAAATAAAATAAAATTATTTAGGAAATCCTTTTATATTTCTAAATAATATTTATAGTCTAATTTATCTTATGTATAACCCAATATTAAAAATGTTTTAGTTATTAAACGTTGATTTTAACTATTTTAACTATTCTTTAAATAAAATATTATTAAATGTCCTAATCTAATCCAAGTGGACCTAAATGGGCATATTTTATTCCTAATGTTTTTTTGGTCGAATTAAACTTATCCAATAGAAGTAGGACATGTGTTAGGGTAATAATAATATCATTTTTACCCTTAATTACCCTATTTGCTTTTAACCGTGGTAAAAAAGTAAAAAGTTATTATTCACCAAAAATTATTTTCATCTCATTGAACCACATTTTAGTCCATGATATTAACTGTGTCTCTCGGATTATCGAAGTTCCACCCACATATGCGGTAAAATTATGTTTTATGTGAATTTACAAATTTTCCTAGGAGGTGGGTAAAAGACGGAGAAATGTTCAATAAAATTTTTATATATCTAAAATTATTATAAAATTACTCAAATGAATTACTTTGAACTTATATAGGGATTATGAATCAATTTTGACATAAAATATATTTAAATAAAATAAATAATTATTTAAATAAAAAGTCGGTTTTTAAATAGTAACCCAGTGTTTTCACTATTCATCAAAAATTGAAAGTTTTCAGAAAAATACCAAAATTTCACCCTAGGATAATTTCGATATTTAGAATCCAAAAATGAAGTCCATTTTAAAAGATGAAATTTACAAAATTTCAAAAAGTGGTTATTACTAATCATAACGGCTAGTTTTAATAATATTTTAATAGCATATCGTTGTTTAGTGAAACTCGGTATTGCGTACGACACAAGCTATCAAGAAAGGTCACGATTGCGTGTAAAGAAATCCAAGCTTGTGTTGTGTGTAGTGAAAGATTCCTTTGAAGATGTATATAACATAAAAACAAAACATTTTTCATAAAAATCTCGGTTGTTACATTCTACACCCCTTAAAATGAATTTCCCCCATGAAATTTGTCACTTTGTAACAAACAGATGAGGATACCTCTCCCTCATCATATCCTCGAGGTCCCATGTAGCTTCTTTTAATTGGGGGTTCCTCCATAAAACATTCACCAAGCGAGTGGTCTTGTTTCGTAGGACCGTTTTTCTATGATCCAAAATCTCTATCGGTTGTTCTTCATAAGAAAGATCTTGCTCTAGCGGTACAACTTCGGAGCTGAGTACATGAGAAGGATCGGGTATGTAACTTCTCAGGAGTGATACATGGAACACATCATGAACATTAGAGAGATTCGGGGGAAGCTCCAATCTGTAAGCTACCTTTCCAACACGTTCCATTATTTCTAAAGGACCGATATACCAAGGGCTCAGCTTTCCCTTCTTTCCATATCTCATTACTCTCTTTCAATGAGATATTCGTAAGAACACTTTATCACCCACTTAAAACTCCAGGTCTTTTCTTCGGTTGTCGGAATAACTTTTTTGTCAACTCTGAGCTGATATTATGGGTTGTTGAATAGATCTAACCTTTTTTCCATCTCATCAACAAGATCAGGTCCTAATAACTTTCTTTCCCCAACTTCATCCCAGTAAGTTAGAGTCCTTCATTTCTTTCCATAGAGAGCTTCGTATGGATCCATCTGAATACTGGAGTGAAAGAGATTATTACAAGAAAATTCCACCAAAGGTAGGTGTCGATCCCAACCACCTTTTAAATCCATAGAGAAAGCTCTCAACATATCTTATAGAGTTTGAATTGTCCTCTTAGACTTACCATCTGTCTGAGGATGATAAACAGTGCTAAAACTCAACTCTGTATCCAGAGTATGCAGAAGAATTTTCCAAAACATTTAGGTAAACCTTAGATCCCGATCAGATATAATGGAAAGTGGTATTCCATACAATCTCACCAATTTTTTCACATATATCCTGGAAAGCAGATCCAGAGATAAATCATCTCTAATAGCAATGAAGTGTTCAGACATTGTAAGACGATCAACTATGACCCAGCAAGAATTATTTCCTTTGGATTCTTTAGGAAGTACAGTGACAATGTCCATAGTGATGGTTTCCCATTTCCATTCAGGTATGGGTAATGGTTGTGACATCTCCTTAGAATTCTGTCTCTCAGCTTTAACTTGCTGACAAATGAAGCATCTAGAGGCATATTCAGCAACATATCTTTTCATTCCATCCCACCAGAAGTACTCTTTTAGATCGTTATACATCTTCGTGCTTCCAGGATGAATAGAGAATGAAGAACTATGAGACTTATCCTGCATCTCCTTCTTTAATTCTGGGATGGGAGGAACACAAACCTGATTTCTTAACTTTATTATCCCATCACAATCAAGGTTGAATTTAGGAACATTTCTCACCTTCTATTACAACTCTAAATCTTCTTTCTATGCCTCTTTAATATTCACATGTATAGATGGTTGAACATTCATTTGAGAAAGATAATATTTTCCCCTTCCATTATAATTCCAAGATCCATCCTTTGTAAATCCATAAATATTGGATATTTTGTGATCCTCATCATGGACAAGCTAGTATAGTCTTGTCGACTTAATGCATCTGCCACCTTGTTTGCTTTCCCAAGGTGATAATGAATTGAGCAGTCGTAATACTTAATCAACTCCATCCATATTCTTTGTTGCATATTCAGCTCCTTTTGTGTGAAAATATACATTAAAATTTTTTGATCAGAATAAATATCACAGCTTTCACCATAAAGATAATGCCTCCAAATATTTAATTCAATGATTACCGCATCTAACTCCAAATCATGAGTTGGTTAATTTTGCTCATGTATTTTCAACTGTCGTGAGGAATAAGCTATCACCATATCATTTTTCACAAGAACACACCCCAGCCCCTTCTCGGATGCATCACTGTAGATCACAAACCTTTATCTACTACATGGAAGTGTGAGTACAGGTGCACTGGATAACCTTGTTTTCAACTCCTTGAAATTCTATTCACATTCCTCCGTTCACATGAACATAACTCCTTTTTGAGTCAACCTAGTGAGTGGATTAGATAATCATGAAAAATATTTCACAAAACGTCGATAATATTTATCCAAACCAAGAAAACATCGGATGTCAGTTACTGTTTTTGGTCTCGACCATCTTTCGATAACCTCTGTCTTTACTGGATCCACAGATATCCCCTCTTTTGAGATTATGTGACCCAAAAATTCAACTTTTTGAAGCCAAAATTCACACTTGGTAAATTTGGAATAAATCTTCTCCTTTCTCAGGGTCTTCAATACAATTCTCAAGCGATCTTCATTTTCTTCGTTGATCTTTGAATAGACAAGAATATCATCTATAAATACTACCACAAACAGATCAATATAGTCTCTAAAGATGCTATTCAGTAGATCCAAGAATATAGCATGGGCATTGGTAAGACCAAATGGCATCACTATAAATTCATAGTGTCCATACCTTGTACGGAAAGTCGTCTTTGGTATATCCTCCCTTTTGACACTTAATTGATGATACCCTGAACGAAGATCAATATTGGAAAAGTATTGATCTCTACATAGTTGGTCAAATAAGTCATCAATGTGTGGGAGAGGATATTTTTTCTTAATAGTGATCTTGTTAAGTTCTCGATAATCAATGAAGATTCTCATTGATCCATTTTTCTTCTTAACAAACAGAACATGTGCTCCCCAAGGTGATGCACTAGGGCATATGAATCCCTTATCTTGATTCTCTTGGAGTTTCTTCTTCAATTCCTGTAACTCAATTGGGTCCATTCTATAAGGTGTCTTTGAAATAGGTAAAGCACCTGGTACGATTTCTATTGAAAACTCAACTTCAGAATTCTGTGGAAGACTTGGAAATTCCTCCGGAAAGACATCATCAAACCATTTCAAATGGGTATATTCTTAATCGTGAGTTTCTCACCAACCAATTACGATAAATAACCTTCATCTAGTGGAATCAAGAACCATAAGATGGAAGAAATTTCCACTAGGAGGTTATGTTCATCTTTGCATCGATAGACGATCATAGATTGATCTGGAATATGAAATGTGACTTCACTTATTTGGAAATTGATATGAGATCCATATAAAGAAATCCAATCCATGCCATGAATCAAATCAAATTACACTATAGGAAGGATCACAAGATTTTCAGGAAGCACTTTCCAACAAACTTCAATCAGAGAAGAATTATAAACTTTTGATGCGACTGTTGTGCCATTAGGGGTTGTAACAGCAAACTCAACATCTAATTGTTGAGGTAATATGGAAATACCCTTTGAAAATTATTCAGAAATAAAAGAGTGGGTGGTCCCAGAATCAAATAAAACATTTTCTACTTTAGAGTGAATGGTAAATGTACCTTTAACCAATTTGTTCTCATACTCCACATCACTGATAGAAATTTCATGTGACATTCCCTTGTCTTTAGCCTTAAGAGTTTGATGACATCGATCATCATCAACAACCCTTGGATTAGGGAATTGATTGGCTTAATGCCCCATTTCCTTGCACTTGTATCATTGAATTATAGGAGGTTCACTCTATGTATCCTTTTCTTTGTTCTCATCACTAGACATCTTCTTCCCATCATTGTGCCATTCAAATGCCTGATGAACTTCCTTTCCACATTTGAAACATTTATGTGTCCTATTAAGACAACTCCATCCATGTTTCTTTCCACACATTGAGCATAAGGTAAAACTCATCTTATTTTCAGTGTGCTCTTTAGATTTTCCTTTGAATTCCATTTTCCTCTTCTTATCAAACGCATATGACTAATGGGTTTCTCCAATCTCTATCTCAACATTGAGAGCACATTGAAAGATTTCCTCCTATCTATTGAAGTCCCTTATGGATAATTCCCTTCGAAGACTTGGTTTTAAGCCACTAAAGAATCGATCGATCTTACTCTCCGGTTGGATAATAATCCCAGAAGTGTACCTAGCAAGTCTTGTAAAATTTTCTTCATAGGTACCAACAGATTCATCATCCTTTTTCTTTAGTTCAACAAACTCCTTATCCATCTTTGTTCGAAGAATACGGGGGAAGTAATTATCAAATAATAAGTTCTTGAACTCGTCCCATTCCATGGACTCAATTTCATCTCTTTTAATCATATTCTTGATAATCTTCCACCATTTATTAGCATCACCTTCCAAACGATACACTTCTAAGATGAATTTATCATGTTCATAACATTGAATAACAGAAAATATCTTTTCATTAGTAATGATACATTGTTCAGCAACTAATGGATCAGTAGACCCGCCGAATGAGGGTGGGCACAACCTCATGAAGGATTCAACAGAATGTTGCTCCCTCCTTTGCTCGTTTGGAATTACTGCATGATTCATAGCTTGAGAAAGTTGTGTGAGAATGGCTACAAGATTTTTTATTCCAGATCCCATAATGTTTGGTTGCTTAGGGGGACAATCATTGCATTTCCCATCACATTCTTCATTAACACAGTTCCTTCATGTTCCATCCATTGACTAAAACCAAGAAGAATAGTGTGAGAAACACTAATTATAATAGGAAAACAACATAATCAAGAATAAAATTTCACGCTTTAGGTCTTATCATAGGTTATTCATGGCCATTTCAAAAACACTAAGATTGTGTTCTATGCTTAGACTTATCCTTAGGGTTCTTACTAAGGCGTTCACATCCTAGTTTCCAAAGGTTGACTATAACTTCCCTTTGATACCAAATTTAACGACCCATACTTTACATACATTGTTATTACTTCAGAATTGAAGCATACTTATTACAACATATAACAAAACCATGAAAGGACCGTATAGGTATAGTGTCTTTAGAAACTGGGAAACATAAACAACTGGTTCATAAATCATCTACATTGTCTCCCATTTATTTCTTCATATCTAGAGTCCCTTTTGGAATATTATACTTAATACCCTTCTTTCAGACCTGGGGAAAAGAAAACATACAAAAGGGTGAGCTCAAATGCTCAGTAAGGGTAAATAAAAGAAATATCAATTATATCATACTCTTAAGAACATAACATTTCAAAAATCTTGTCCTACCAAAGAGATCATAATATCATGACATGGGATCAATCATAACAGTGAAATGTAATCCAAATAATCATAACATAAAACATGAAACTTTGCGGCATACACACATAATCATTGATAATAATATCTTATTAGTCTATACTCATTTCCAAGACTATCTTAGAAGATAAAGTCCATTTCTAAACCGATTTCACTCCTCGTTTCAGTCCTGTTTCACTAAACCAGATTAACCTGCCATTCTAGCCATCTCTATCTCATGAGATATAAATCTTGACTCAATGAATTGGAGGGAGATATAGGTCCCACCCATATCATAAAGAAACCATTCTTATGTGTGCCAAAAAATCATAAATCATAAATCATAGCATAACCCATGTAATAAAAATGGGATTCTTAATGATCATGCCATCATAACACAATCCATATAAGATAAAAGGACATCATAAAAATAATTCCATCATAACATAATAAAAGCAATGTAGAAATAGGGATAGAAACAGAACCTTATATTATCTTATATGGAAAATAATTTTGATAATACTTGAACTCCATTCTTGAGGAAAATATCCTTTCTACTTCAAAAACATTTTTCCGTTATTAACATGTCATATAATTTTAAAATAAAATAAGTTGATTAAAAGTAATCTTGAAAACTTTTAAAGGAATCTACATGGAAATAATGTTCTAAAAATCCATTCATGCCATATAAGCTAAAAAACAGTCTTCCCGCCCGAAAAGTCAAAAAGTACCTCGTATGAAAAACGACAGAAGATTCCTTTCATATCTTTTACTAAAAACTAACCGAAGGGTAAAATTGGATATAAAACATTGTAGGAGGAAAGGAATAATATTACATATTGACAAAACATGTATATAGATGATAAATATTTCCTAGTAAATTCTGATGTAAAAACAATTTCGGATAAAAATTTAGATTGCGAGATTTTCACTTACCTTAGGTCTGATTTTCTTCGTAAGTGCCCGAACCTCCTGTATAATGATTTAAATAATGTCATTGACTTATTAAAGAATCATAAATATTGTTATTATATCATATATGGTAATATTATTAGCTTCTTATTAGTAACATTTCATTGCTACTTGTTGTTCGAGTGTTTATTACTTTTTGTTCATATGCATGTTTTGTCGAATAACTTCTTATTCTTATTTTTAGGTTATAGATACCTCATTTACAGAATGGTAATATTGTAATATATATCATATTTACTCGTTCAATTCATTTATATAATCATTATTCAATGAAGATCATGTAGAACGAGTCACATCACATCGTGGAGACGGTATTCCGTACGTACGCACGAGCGATGATATCGTTCCCATGATCGTGGAATTGTATTGGAGTGTATGTATACTATTTCAGAATCAATATCAATTTAAAATAATCATATATGGTTATTATTTACACCATTATACCCATAAAAGTAAGGTGGTGGTGGAAAACAGATTACACCACGGTGTGGAGACGGTATTCCGTACGTACGCACGCTCGGTGATTTCATTTTTTGTAGGATGGATAGAAGGTGAAATAAGGTTGTATTATATTTATAATAACATATCAGTATATGAGTAATACTGATGTTATTACTTCATAATGAAATAACTAAAGAAGAAGAATTATAAGAAGAAATAATGTTGCAATAATCGGTAACGGACATTACCTCTTCTTTGAAGCGCCTCTTCTTAACCTCCTCTTTGGGCACTAAAGATGGTCTTTGAAGAAGACCAGAACCTCTAAAATTTCTCTAGGGAAGTCGATAGGATAAAGTTTCAGGGGTTGTCCAAGCTTGAAGGCTCAAAGTTGTGTGAGGAAGAGAGGGAGGAGGTGCCCCTTTATAAGGGAGGAGAGAGGCACCTTATGAAAACTTAAAGTATTATTTTATTATAAAATCATATTCGGTTTTAATAGCTCCAAATTGATTTATTTTGAGGCTATGGTGGGGATGTGTTGAAATTATATCATATAATAGAATTTAGAAAAGTTTAGTTTTCTATTTTAACATTATAATTTAGATGTAACTTTAAGTTAGATA
Organism: Viscum album; assembly: GCA_963277665.1. NCBI lineage: Eukaryota > Viridiplantae > Streptophyta > Magnoliopsida > Santalales > Viscaceae > Viscum > Viscum album. Next base: position 565,916,808 of record OY728131.1, read on the forward strand.
ATTTAACTTTTACAGTGTCTTCTTGTATTCTTACACTATAAGGTTAATAAACTTACAATAACAAGCCAAAAGAACCCCACGTTGTTTATTATTAATATATATAACCTTATATAAGTCATTTGGAAGAAACTTAGATTTTTAGGAATAAAATAACATTTAATAATATAATATTTGTTTTAGAAACTATTTTATGTAAATGTTGACACTATTTGGTAATTGATTTTTTTGAAAATCATAAAAGAATTATTAGTTCCAAAAAAGTAAATTAAGTCAATACTAACATGTCATATTAACCAATATAAATTTCGGAATTCATAAAAAGTCTCATATTAAATTTATTTGAGTATTTATAACATCAATTATGTTAATATCTCATTAATAAGATAATTACTGCATCATCATTGTGTCATAAATAAAATAACTTATTTAATGTCTAAAAATTATAAATAAAATACCATTATTTAGTAAATATTTTTATCTTTCTAATGAATATATTTAGTTGAATTTATCTTATGAATAACCCTATATTAAAAAGGTTTTAGTTATTAAACTTTGATTTTAACTATTTTAACTCTTCTTTAAATAAAATAATATTAAATGTCCTAATCTAATCAAAGGGGGCGTAAATGGTCATATTTTATTCCTAAGGTTGTTTTTGGTCGAATTACACTTATCTAATAGAATTATTACATGTTTTAGGGTAATAATAATATCATTTTTACCCTTAATTACCATATTTACTTTTAACCGTGGTAAAAAAAAGTAAAAAGTTACTTTTCACCAAAAATTATTTTCATCTCATTGAACCAAATTTTAGTCCTTGATATTAACTATGCCTCTGGTATTTTCTAAATTCCCCTCACAGACATGGTATAATTATGTTTTATGTGAATTTTCAAATTCTCCTAGGAGGTGGGTAAAAGACGGTGAAAAGTTCAATAAAATTTTTATATATCTAACATTATAATAAAATGACTCCAATGAATTACTTTGAACTTATATAGGTATTATGTATCAATTATTACATAAAATAAATTTAAATAAAATAAATAATTATTTAAATAAAAAGTCTGGTTTTAAATAGTAACCTAGTGTTTCACTTTTCATCAAAAATTGAATGCTTTTAAAAAAATATCAAAATTTCACCCTAGGCTAATTTCAATATTACGAATCCAAAAATGAAGTCCATTTTGAAATATGATATTTAAAAAATTTCAAAAGTGGCTATTAATATTTTTAACGGATAGTTTTAATAATATTTTAATAGAATATCGTTGTTTAGATAAACTCGGTATTGCGTATGACACAAGCTATCGAGGAATGTCACGATTGCATGTAAAGCAAGCCAAGCTAGTGTTGTGTGTAGTAAAATATTCCTTTGATGATGTATATAACATAAAAACAAAACATTTCTCATAAAAATCTTGGGTGTTACAGAAATCATGAGACAATGAGTCTTTTTTATGAAAATAAATTTAATAAAGGGGGATTAAACTAGTGATGTGTATTATTCATCTTATTATTTTAATTTGGGTTCTTTAATTTATTTATTTATTTCAAATATTTTCTTAATTCCATATGTATACGAACTAATTTTTGTTGAGGGGGAGATTTTGAAAGTAATTATGTGTGTTTATCCCTCTCTATTACCATTGAGTGGGTTAGGTTATATTTTCAAATGTAGTTATCTATTAATTTTTATTAAATCAAATAAATTACTTTAGCATAAGAAAACCGGAATTTTTTAGATTGATATTGAATATGAAAACCAATGGATTTTTATAAACCCAATTATGATAGTAGCTTGATTATTTGTTATTATTTTTACTTGACTAGTGAATAATCCTTTTTTACTACTCGGTATTATTTCATTTGTCAATGTTTCTCAATTTTATTTAATCATTCCATTTCATTTAGGTTATGCATAGAATTATACTATGTGGGTTAAAACTTGGAATTTTAATTTATAAAATATTTATTTATAAGTTAATACATGTTTTTTTATAAATTTATGATCTTGATAGAACATATGAATTATAAATATACCACTATATATCAATTTTTTCAACACCATTCCTAGGGACTCATATTTATTAAATTTTGGATAATTATGTCTCTGTTTCTCTGATTTACATTTTTTATTTTCCTTGTTATGTTTTGTTTTCTCATACAATGTTTTACAAGACATTTTTTTGACATATGAATAATAAAATATATAAAAAGAAAATAGAATCTATAATAAAATCTCATGTTTTAATGGAGCTTAAGATATTAAAAAGTACGTAAACATATATAGAGTTGAAAGTGATCAAGGATAATAATAAGTGGTGCAGGGTTAAGAGCTAAGGCAAAAGACATTATTAGAGTATGACCAAGCTTCGCGTGTGGGGGTGTAACTGAGAATCATGGTACATATGGTATATTTGAACAATATAATCATCAAAATATATATATTTCATATTTCTTAGAATTAATTTCATTTTATTGGGCTATAATTTGAAGATTGAAACACACACTAAGATATTTTACTTGATCCCCAATACACTTTCAACTATAAAAATGTTTTCAATTATCTGATAATTTTGAGGTTACATTGATTTCCATAATATAATAACACATCAACGGATCCAAATAAGGGAGCTGTATTTCATAATTGTAAGGGATTAGTTTGTATGGAATTTTATAATGTGTTTATTTCTACAATTCTTATCCTTGAGAATTCACATCAATAGTTAAAAATTTTAATGTGTTTGATGGTGAATAAATATAAATAGAGTGGGAGTGATTAAAGGATATATTATGAAAATATATTCATAATGGTATAGATATTTAGATTATAATACAAAAATTTTGTAAGGTTTTATCCTAAGGAAGTAGTTTAACTGTATATGTCATTATTAGAGGACCATTGAAGAAGATGTTACCTTGATAAAGATATGTCTTATTAGATGGGATATTAAGAAATATATTCTCATAGAAAATTGAAGGAGTGAAAAAAGTAAGAGTTTAACAACATTAAATACATTGGGTAAAAAATGGGGGGATTGAAAAATAAGATAGATATGAGGATTTACTTTCACTATACCCAATTTATGTGCACTAGGGATACCAATTATATTGATTATAATCATTAAAATAATTTTCAAGGATGTTGGACACAACAACATAACCAAGGGTACCAACAAAGATCACCAGGGTTCTAATAATAATAATGTAACATCCCATGATTTTAGAATATATTTTATTTTAATAATATATTTGATAGATTTTTGTATATACAAAAATGATATTAAAGGAACCATGATATATGATAGAATTATTATAACTTAAATATGAACATTATAACCAAGATGTTGGATTGTAGTGTATGAATATGAATAACTGTATTATGAGATATATGTAGAATGTTTTTCCATAATAAAATGAATAAAAAATCATACATTGATTGTTAATTAGTTTAAAATTTAGATAAAACATTTTTAAGGTAAAAGAGATGTTTTATATAAAACAATTTTTTTGGGAATAATGTTTTATTATCTTATCAAATTATATTTATCCCTATTGATAAATGATTCTAATCAAACAATTAGACTATATATGAAAACCATTATCTTCATTACACATTAATTCATGATTTGTCACATAGGAATACACATAATAAAACCAAGAAGAACTACAATTCTTGTGTTTTTGTGTAATTTGGTCAATCACATAACAAATCAAAATAGGCACTATATCGACATTATTAAAAGCTTGCTTAAAAATATCATAATATTCCATCATTGTTAAAACCATATAGGATAACCTAGGGACATTTATATGATCAGGGAGATCTATAAATCCTTGTAAGTGAATAAAATAATAATAACATGAACAAATTATAATATGTAAGAGAATATGAATTTAAATGGGAATAAAAGCTGTGAGACTCATAAAAATGAACAAAGAGGCATTATATAGCATGATTTCATAAGGAAACATGGGAATATGGGGATAACATTAAAAATAACAGTATAAGAATAAGTTAAAGATACCTTCCTAGACATCATATCATAATTTCATTTGGATAAAACCCACACACTATTAATGGAATATCATAAGACTAAAATGTTACCCAATTCATTGGAGGGTTATCTCGGCACACACATCATAATCATATCATGTGCATGCAGAAGTGTGCCATATAGATCACATAACATAAGAAAATAGTTCATCACATGTAAAAAAATTATTAAGTAATGTGGGTTATATACAAGGAATCCCCAAATAAATTATGTATTGGTACAACTATATGAATACCCTTGAGTTGAAATGGGTATGGTTATACACCTCACAAATGTTTGTCATGGGAAACTTCAGTGTCATAACAACATCATAACAACAATAAATAAAGATTCATACAATGGTTCAATGAGAGAGAAATGGGTGTCTAATCACTTGGATGTAAAAAAAGGAAAATATTAGTTATATTTATGAACATAATAAATTTTGAAATTTTTTGAATTAATAGGCATAAGCCAAGGATAGTTCTTGAAAAAAAACATGGGATGAAAAAATTACAGAATAATTTCGAAAGTGTAATTTTCACACATAACAAAAAATCAGGGGTATTAATGGGAGTTAAATGGGTCAATAATAACATGTAAATAGTGATTGAAGTATGAGGGATTCTTAATAGTATATCCTATCAATATTAATTTGAAATCAATATGCATTAAAAAAATAATGTCCTTGAATAAAGAGGTGAAAGAGGGGATAACTCTCTAAATTTCTTCATAGTAATTGCTTAGGTAAATGTTATAATGATAGGGGATAAATGATATGTAATTATTATGGTATAAATAATACATTATATGGGTTTTTATAAAATCATTTAAACATAAAAAGTTAATATTGTAACGTATATGTACAAATAAATTCCATACCCTGAGAGGGTGATACCATAAGATTTAGAGGAGATTATTGAGAGATTGGGGGAACCTTTGGAGGAATATAGATATTGGATATAAGAGTAAATAAGTTCTTGAAGATTTTTTTAGTAATTAGGAATGAGATATTTGGAGGGTTTGTATAAGAAAAGAGCGGGATGTTCTTTATTATTTCCCAGACATAGGTTTTGGAATCATTATAATAACGTAATTAATATATAAAACCTTACCATGGTGTATTCCTAATATAAGTTCAGATATTTATTTTATAATTCCAAGGTTTGAATTAAATAAAATATTACCCTTGGTGATGTGGAAGTGGGTCATGTAAATAAGGGATTGATATTAAAAACATAAAATATAATATAGGTTTTTGAGGATTCATAAAGACATTATAAAATTAATAAAATAACATAAAAACAAATTATTCTAAATGGAAAAAATTTATTTGGTCTTGTATACCCTTTATATCATTTATTATGTCACTTTTGGTTCATTATGATGACATTATAAACACCATATATTTATATCGTATTTAATTTTTACCCCAAAATCTGACTATCTCTGAAAATTATAAAAAATTCCCTATTAGATAATTTTAACATGATGATTCAAAAAAATATTATTTTATCTAAATTATTATATATTTTTTTCAACTTTTTATAAAATAATTGTTTCCTATTGAGAAATGTTTTTTTCCACAATTACATTTCTCTAACCCTTATAACAATTACATTTGACTTCATAATAACTATGTTATTATTTTTATATTTTTTTAATATTATTTAATTATATTAGTCTATTAATATATCTTTTATTTTTAAAATTCTAGAATTCATTAAAAATTAATTTCATAATTTAAATTGTGTACTATAAAAAAATACAATTTGTGTTTTATCATATTAAAAAAATCATTTTAAATGTAATGACATAAAGCAAGAAAATATATTAATTATTTTATACAATATATTTATATTCATATTTTTAGGGTCATGATAAATTTCCCTTTATCACACCAACAAATATCATGAGGGTAAGGTGTGTGATAGTGATATTTTCATGGGGCCGTTTACTATACAATGTTTGGGTCGTGATCTAGACGAACATAAACATCTCCGATAAATTGTTTATTTAATTATTTAGTTATTGGATCTCATCTTGATCCTAGTCAAGGGAAAATCCCAATTATTCTATCTCCCTCAAAATCTTTGAAAAAGGGGATTCATAGGGTAAGATCTTATTGGATAAGGCCATTTTTTCTTTTGTCTATGTCAATTAGATTTATCATAACCCTATATTTATACAAATCACATGATCACTATTCAACAACTATTTTATCAATTTTAATGATGTATATTTTTATTATAAATTAAATATGATATAATATAACTAAATAAAAATAAGTTCATAAGTTTTCTATAACCATTATACATACTAGGGCATTTAATTCTACCACAAAGGGAATTTTTTTATCTAAAATATCAGTTCATTGCTATCATTCACCCTCAAAATATTAATTTCACACACTAAAATAGATGTGGTTAATTTTTTTCATCACATCATTTTGTTCCTAAATCAATTTCTCAAACATGTGGTTTCACCATAGCACTTTGACAGGTGCATTGTATTATTTAATAGAATATTGTGTCTACGATCTAAGATCTTCATCATATTCTCTTCATATGAATGATAATTCTCCAATGGTACCACCTATGGATTTAACACCTATAAGGGGTATGGGTTCTACTTATTAAATAAGGACACATGTAAAACATCATTTAATGAAGATAGGTTAGGTGGGAGTGCTAGTCAATAGGCCACCACAATGATTTGATCAAGGATCTCATATGTACTAATGTATCTTAGTCTAGGATTTAACTTATTCCCAAATATCATGAATTTATCACATAGAGATACGTAGAGTAATACCTTATCACCAACCTAAAACTCCAAGTCTCTCCAATGATTGTCTATACATCACTTCTATGTACTTTTAGTAGCCTTGATGTGCTGCTGAATAGTCTTGAACATCTCCCCCATTTCCTAGACAATTTCAATACCAACATTCTTCATTCACTCACATCATCCTAGAATGAAGGTGTTCTACTCCAATTCCCATATAGTGATTTATAGAAGGAATTTGGATGCTCTAATGGAAGTAATTATTAAATGATAACTTTACCAAAGGAAGATATTCATCAAGTCCTTCATTGAAGTCCATCGAGTATAGTATCAACATGGCTTTGAGTGTCTAGATAGTCTGTATAGATCCGTCATCAATTTGAGGGTGAAAATTATTGCTGAAGTTCAAATCAATATTTTCATCATATTGGAGACTCTTCTAGAACACGGAGGTCTATCATTGATCTTGATAAAATACAATAGATATTGGTGTTCCATGTATCCTCACCACTTATCTAATATATATCTTTGGAAGTTGATTGAGATTTAATTCTTCTCGAATTTAAATGATGTTAGAATTCACTGTAAGATGACCCACCATAAACCATTTATCATTATTTACTCCCTATGTATTAAGAAGACCATTTAAAAATCCTATGGTCATGTTTTTAGATTTCTATGTAGGTATAGGAAATGGTTTCATCATCCCCTTGGATTATTTCCTTTTGGTCTTCACATTCTATCATACAGGACTCCTTGATGTACATTCCATGACATCCTTCTGCATATTGACCCAAAAATAGTTCTATTGGAGATATCGGTATAGCTTCATGCTCCCTAGATGGATGGAAAGGGTCATGCTATCTGTATTATCTAATAGTTACTTCTTTATATAATTATTTTATCGTAAACATAGTCATGACCCAAATCTTATAACTCCATCGGTAATTTTTTACCCTAGTTATTTATATTTTCTTATATCTTCCACCATATTAAAAATTTCCACATCATCTCTTTGAGAATCCTTTTTCTTCCACAGAAGGGATTATCGAACAATTATTTTATAAAAGATTGATGTTATCCAATACTTTATGATTCCCATGACCATTATTTTTTAATTATTAGAAGATCATATCATTCTTAATTATAATAAATGATAAAATTTTCATATCCTTTATAATTATAGCATATAACACTGTGTTTAAATTCCTAGGATAGTAGTGGGTTTGGAAATCATAGTCCTTAATAAGAACCAACCATTCTCGCTAGTGGACATTCTTATCTTTCTTTGTGAATATATACTTAAGGTTGTTATGATCCAGTTAAATTTCACAATTCTCCTCAAAAAGACATTGTCTCTGAATTTTCAACATAAAAATTAATGTATCCAACTCTAGATCATGTGTTCGGTAGTTTTATTCATGAACATTAAATTTTGATGAGGCATAGTCTATCACTTTTTAATTCTACATTAGTACATAGGATGATCCCTTCTTCGAAGCATCACTGAATACATTGAAATGTTCCTCGCTTGTGGGTAAAATAAGTATACTTGAAGTGATAATATTCTTTTTAAACATCCATAATATTTCTTCACAATAATTATTCAAAAAAATAAACCTCCTTTCTAGTCATCTTGGTTAGAGGGTCTGTAAATCATGAGAAATTTCTCACAAATTTACAATAACACCAAGATAATCAATGGAAACTATATATTTACATTGTAGTAGTTGGTATTCACCATCCATTAATTGTTTATTTTTTAGGTGTCCATGTATATCCCTTTTCTGGTGATATCATACACTAATAATGAGACTTCCTTCAACAATAACACACATTTTTTATACTTTTCATAAAACTTATCCTTTCATAAGGTTATTAACATAATTCCTAGATTCTTCTCATGATAATACTTTCATTTAGTTAATATAGGAATATCCCCAATGAAGACAATGAGAAATTTGTCAAGGTAATCTCTAATGACTCTATTCATCAAGTCTATGAAGACTATTAGAGCATCAGTTAGTCTGAATTGCATTACTTTGTACTAATAGTGCATGTACCTTGTATGAAAAGTAGTCTTGGGGATATCATACATCTTCACACTTACATGATAATAACCTAACTGAAAATTCACCTTGGAGAAGTATTGAGATCCACATGGCTGATTGAACAAGTCATCAATCTATGGTTGTGGATACGTTTTCTTTATCCTGGTATTGTTCAGCTCACAATAATCAATGGAAATTCAAATCAACCCATTATTATTCTTGAATTAGGGGGATGGTGAACACCACTGTAAATTACCTGATCAAATGGTCCCTTTATCAAGATTCTCCTATAGATTTTTCTTCATCTCATCAAGTACCACAACATCCATCTTTCTGGATTTTTGTATATTGGTAAAGCTATAGGGAATAATATTGATTTTTAATTCAACCTCCCTACTAGGAGGAAGACCATACAATTATTTGGGAAAGACATTATCCTATTCCGTCATAATGGTATTGTCTTCATGGATGACCTTTTCCATAGAATTTATCATTTGAGATAGATATTCATTCTTATATGTAAATAATATCCATTTTTAAGATGATGTTACTAAAGAATATTTATCCTCATCCTTTCACTTTTACATAATGAGAGGGTGATTCATGATACAGATAGTGATTTCCTTCACATAGGAATTTATTTTGGATCTCTATAAATAATGATAATCTATACCTAGAATTTCTTCAAATTAAACTAAAGGGAGTATCACAATTTTCACTTACAGGTTCAACCCACAACTTTTGAAAGGTTAGGGGTTATATGCTTGGGATGAAATAATTTCCCAATTTTTTTCTTTCACTGACAAGTATACTTCCATTATTTGTGGTGGTGTCACAATAGTTATACTAAACATTTTTATATGAAATAATTTATAGAACCCGAATAAAAAATCAATTTCACTATTTTTGAATGAATAACTAGCATACCTATCACCGCATCATTGGCGGGATCCACCTTATTAGTTGTGGTAGAAACTTCTCACTCAATCTACCTTCAAGGCTATTAGAACTTATTTTCTCTAACAACCTATAGATTAGTGTAATGATTCACATTGTTTCCTTGTTCATTTTTGTTAAAACATTAGACAATAGCTTGAGGTTTTTATAGAGGATTCCCCTCATCAATTACATTGGTAGGATTCTCCCATCAGAAATATCTATCTTGGAGAACTTCCTTTCTGCATCTATATCATTTCCTCATCCCTTCATGCAATTTCCAGGGTTCTTCTTTCCACACAAGTGGGATTGTGAAATTTCTTACCACCGTTATATTTCTCCATCGTACAGCCCAAATTAAACTCCCCCTTTAGCTTATTATCCCCCTGAGATGGTTGAGATTTATTAATATTAATTTCATCTTTTAGGGAAAATCAACGAATTTACAAAATGTTTACAAAGGCCAAATTTCTATGGCTTTTAAAAAACATAGTTTTAGCCTACTAAAGAAGTAGTCAGTATTGAATTCCAGGGTAATGACTATGCTAGGGGAATATAGTGTAGCTATTGTGACTTTTTCCTCATACACCCAGATGGAATCATCATATTTTTTCTTATGGTAAAGAAAATACCTTTCCATTTTATGTTGTAGAGTGAGAGGAAAATATTTCATAAAAAAACATTTTCTAGAATTCCTTCCATGGTTTTGCTTAGATATCTTCCTTAAGATTAATATTCGTGATCAATCTCCACCACTGATCAGATTCTCCCTCCATATGATAGACATCAAGTATGAAATTATCTTTCTTAGAACACTTAATGATGGAGAAGATATTTTAAAAGGATTTTATCCATTATTTTGTGATTAATGGATCGAATGTTTCATTGAAATTTGGAGTCCTTTTGTTACATAAAATCCTTAATTACATTTTGTTCTTTCTTAAGTGGATTTGGTTATTCATCCTAATTTATGTTTCCATTCAGAACATGATTCAAATGATAGAATATCATCAAAAAGATTTTGATTTTGGCTCTCATCATTATTGGAAACTAATTTTGACAGTCATCACATTTTTCTTCACATTAGTTGTTTACCTGCTTCATCTTATTTAAAACAATTGTATGGAATAAAGGGAAAATTAGGGAACAATACTATTTCTGACACATTCATTAGGGTGCACACATCCTCTTATAGAGGATGCGCAAATGTTTCCCTGTATTCCTGCTTTCTAAAGGCGGGCGACATCCGTCGCTTATTTAGGTACGTTTTCTCCTTGATCAAAATGATATGATGGGATGTCGGTTCTTCCTTTAGTGGATTCCTTCTCAGAACTCATCACCTAGTTCAGATCTCCCTTATAGACTACGATTTTGTTCTTGAAAATCTTCCATGTGCTATGTCTTCATGGATGCTGATTAATTTTCACTACTTTTTTCAGGAAATTACAAGGGGTCCGATCAGGGAAGCACCATTCGGTCGAAGGAGTTGTCACGTTGGAAATCACTGGCATGTCTGGATGATGGAACACTAGCACATATGGGTTTCTTCCCCTTAATATAGGGCTTTTCAAGGGCATGAATACCCAAGGAATCCAATGTTGAATGTGGGTAATTATTTTCCCTAGGCATGTATATGAGGTTTTCCTCAGCTTCCCACGTTTTACATAGGGTATGACATGAGTTTATCTTCTAGTAGAGACAGATCAGACTAATCATAACACTAACAAGAGTGGATCAGATGGGTGAAACCGCTAGAGGAAACACTATTGTTGGGGATAACATGTGTTTAGTTAACCAGTTACTGCTAGAGGAAGTGATAAGATGAATTGCCATGATGTCACCAGGATGTGGTGGATCGAGTAAGAATCAGGATGGACAATGGATGGTTAAGTGAAGTGGATGGAGAATCGGATGGAGTCTACTTGAGAGATATGGTGATGTTGGCCTTGAGCCTTGAAGATACCTCCTACATATCCCTGTGGTAGGGAATCAAAATCCACGTAGTTCAGAATGGGGGTATAGAATTGGGGTGTGTGTAGAGGACAACGACCCGATGATAAACTGGGGCTTACGCGTGGTTAGCAGCCCAAGGATGGTCTTACAAAACTATGACAGACTAGTGATATGGTTCCCAAAAGAAGTTAAGAGAGCGGCTTAATGATAGGTTTGGGTTGACAATGACTTACCTCTAAATAGGGTTCACAACGTCTTACCATTGGATGAGGGTTTAATGGCTTACCGCTAGATGGGGGCACATTGGCTTACCACTGGATGAGGAAGAAATGGGTTACCGCTGGATGGAGCCATAACACCATACTGTTGGATGGGAGGACAACAACTTACCGCTGGATGGGGTCACAATGGCTTACTGCTAGATGGGGTCACAACAGCTTACCGCCAGTTGGGGTCACAACAGCTTACCGTCGATTGGGGTTGAACCTTAGGGAGGCTCCCTATGTACATTTCTGTGTCAAGGATCAAAGCCCACATGGTCTAGAAGGAGTGGGAACCAACTTGAAGATGGCTGTGACCAATGAGTGTTGGGAATGAACCTCGGGGAGGCTTCTGATGAACCTTTCCGTAGCAAGGATCAAAGACCACATAGTTCGGGAGGAGTGGGGACTGACGTGAACATGGTCGGGACCAATGGGTGTTGGGATTGAACAACATTGAGGATTCCTATGTACCTTTCCTTGGCTAGGATCAAATTCCACGTAGTTCGGGGGGAGTGGGAATTGACATGAAGATGGTCGGGACTAATGGGTGTTGGGATTGAACCTTAGGGAGGCTTCCTACGTACCTAACCTTGGAAAGGATCAAAGTCCACATAGATCTAGTTGGTTTGGTGCACCGATGTAAAGGGAGTCGGGACTAAGGGATAATGGTCTTGAACATTAGGGAGGCTTCCTATGTAACATGCCTTGGCATGATCAAAGTCCATGTTGTTTGGGAGGAGTGGGAATCGACGTGAAGATTGTCGGGACCAATTGGTGTTGGGATTGAACATGAAAGAGGCTTCCTGCATACCGTACCATGGAAAGGATCAAAATCCACGTAGTTCTGGAAGAGTGGGAATAGAGGTGAAGTTGGTTGAGACCAATGGGTGTTGGTCTTGAACCTCAGGGGGGCTTCCTACATACCTTTCTTTGGCAAGGATCAAAGTCCACATAGTTAAGGAGGAGTGGGAACCGACATGAAGATGGTCGGGACCGATGGGTGTTGGTCTTGAACCTCAGAGAGGCTTCCTACGTACCTTGACTTGGTAAGGATCAAAGTCCATGTAGTTCGGGAGGATTCGGAACTGATGTGATGATGGTTAGGACCAATGGGTGTTGGGATTGAACCTCAGGGAGGCTTCTTACGTACCTTGCCTTGGCATGGATCAATGTTCATGTAGTTCAGGAGGAGTGAGAATAGACGTGAAGATAGTCGAGACCAATGGGTGTTGGGCGGGAACCTCGGGAAGGATTCCTACATACCACGCCTTGGAAAGGATCAAAGTCCAAGTAGTTCGGGATGGTTTGGTGCACCGATGTGAAGGTAGTCAGGACCAATGGATGGAGGGATTGAACCTCAGGGAGGCTTCCTACGTACCTTGCCAGGGCATGGGTCAAAGTCCCTGTAGTTCAGAATGAGTGTGGGGATTACACTCTAGGTGTCCTAGGGAGGATTTCTTGGTCGATGATTACTCTAAGACCACATGAGTCATGCTCAGTATGAGAAACAAGGGGAAAAAGGACCCAAAGATCACATCGCAAAGGGTGCATATGTGGGAAGTGGAATGGGGTTGACAAGTAATATGAGACCCAAAATAGAAATAGGGGATCACATGTGGTTAATAGCCCAGGGGAATGGATAATGAGACTTACTCTAAGGTGGAAGCCCTGTGCCGACAAATCCCAATGGGAGATGGATTTGGTAACAATGAAAGAAGGGATATAATGCCAATCCCCCCCTCTCTGGTCCTTGGGACCGAATAAGAAAGGAGGAGCAGGAATTATACCTCCCACAAGAAAGGATAGGGGCTTACACTAAGGTGGCTTCCCTTCCCCCATGGACAAATGATGCTCCAATAAAGAGTATTTCATTCCATGCGAGATGTGATTTCACTTCCGTGGAGCCCAGTGGATGTGTAGAATGTCTAGGATGGGGCACCCCACGAACAACGCACGGGCGAGGTCCTAGTTTAATGTCGTGTGATGAGGACGTGGTGCTTGGCAGTTTAACGTCTGGCATCTTGGACGATGTGGGTGCACTCCGTGCCCCTAGGAATTACATAACTGATACCTCATGCCCATTGGGGAAGGGAAGGCATCAGAAATTCCATGGTGAATGGGTGTTATGGGGTGATCCATTGAGGAGTCCACGTTAGTGTGGCTATGTGAAGAAGCAATAGACGTTATCATGCTTATGCGAAGAGGTATTAGGCGAAGCAACACAACTGGAAGCACCGCCCAAGGGACCATGAAATTTCATCATGCAAACCTGAAGGGCCACATGAGAAAAGGAGTTGCAGAGCAAAGGGGTTCATAGGTAGATGCCTTGTGAAGCTTTGGTTCTCCATGAAGTGGAGGGGATTTGTGTATGGGTGTAGTTTTCTAAGTGAATTGGCCTATCCTAGGAATAGGCCATAAGTGCATATGGAAGGTGCTTCATGAAGTGGAAATGCATTCATGGAGCAATGCCTAGAAAATCAAGGGTGCCCTGCGAAGCATAATATTGCAAAGCAATGTGCTTCACGGAGAACAGTGACCCTACCTTAGCATGCGGGTCACATGGGTGTGAAGGGTACTTCGCGAAGCACAAGTGCTCTATGAAGACCTGGGTCCATTTGGGGATCTCTTTCCTTCATGGAGGCATGTGGGCTCCTCGAAGGGAAACTGTCTTCCAAGAGGGGAAGAAATCATTCAAAGGGGAAGGCACATCACAATGAAAAAGTTCCTTTAAGAGTTTCACCGAGCAAAAATTGCTTCGTGATTTGGGATCTAAAAAAGAAAAAGGATAGAGGATCCATCCTTTGGGCTCGAGGGGAGCCCGATATTTATAAGAAATATGCACTGCAAAGCAGAGTTCACTCAGCAAGAAGATGAAGCATGCATTGTTGTAGGCTCTGAAATATCAATGGGGTTCACGGAGCATCCGGACTCCTTGCTCCGCGGTGGGCTCCCAAACTTCAAAGGGGTTCACAGAGCATCTTGCCTCCTTGCTCTGTGGAGGGCTTATGAATGTAAAAGGGGTTCACGGTGAATCCCACCTCCTTGCTCTACAGTGGACTCACGGATGTCAAAGGGGTGCGTGGAGTAGCCCTCCTCCTTGCACCATGGTGGGCTCGCGAAGGGGTGTGCTCTGTGTCGGCGGCGGGGCCCTGAGGGCTTCGAGAATGTTCATTGTGAGGAAGGCCCTTACAATTTTTGTTCGTTATTGTTCTTCACC
Source organism: Viscum album (assembly GCA_963277665.1). NCBI lineage: Eukaryota > Viridiplantae > Streptophyta > Magnoliopsida > Santalales > Viscaceae > Viscum > Viscum album. The sequence goes on from OY728131.1 coordinate 565,932,058, forward strand.
AATTTTAGTTTTAACAAATGTGCCCCCCCCTTAGACTGGGAGTTGATAAGAAAGGGAGATTCCAAGTCTGAGGGTCCATCACCAAAATACCTTGGTCAATCAAGAAGAAGCCTCATGAAGGAGGCTTGAAAAGTGGAGGGCGATGTGGGGGCTGAGCATGCCGCTGCTAGACGCACCACAAAGTACCCAATGTTCAAGCCTATAAATAGGGGGCTGACCTCTCTTTTTTCCTTTCTCTTCTCCGTGTTTTTAGACCTTAATGCTCTCGATTCGAAAATCCCCACGTACTCTGTGATTTCTCTTTGAAAATTGAGCATTATTCTTTTTAGTTCACAGCGAGTCTTTGACTTTGCAAGAGTGAACTCTGTTGCTTTCATCCGAGGGTTGGTGTAAGGCTTCGCGATTCCATTGCTCGGATCGAGATCTGCGAACGGTCTCTGCGAACGAGCTCTACGAAAGGGCATCATGAACTATAATGAAAAGTGTCCAAATCATAAAAATGGAAAGGCTCACTAAGTTGCTTCCAGGGGGTCCTTGTAGACATTTCGAAAAGGGAGGAGATGGTGAATATCATGGGTCTATGGGAGTTGGTAAAGAGCCACACTGAATATGATTTGTTGGTGAAGCTACTATCGGAAAGACAGAAGAATTATATGCTCTATAAGAGGCTTCCTCTATATGTATTTGGGCTGAGGGATGGCGTCTTCATCCTTAAAGAAAGAAGGGATGAACTAGCTTACTAGTTCAGGAGCACATCGTTCTAGCGCCAGTGGTTCAGGGCGGCTGACGGCCATGCCAGGAGGACTTCACTCATGTTATTGTTTATTTCCAATACAATCACTTGAACCACATTCATGGGAATTAGATGCAGACAGAGACACACCCCCTCTTCTATACCAAACTATCTTGAATGTAGATCTAAGGAACCCAGGAATGGTGTGGTCCGATGAGTGCGATTTTTTCAAGGGCGGAAAATTCATAGATGACTGGGCCATGGCCTACTGGGTAGGTGCCTCGTGTGAAGAGTTCTGGGCAGAGCTAAAGAGAGTGGGCCTGTATGAGGCAGCTTGGGCCTCCCAATTTCATATCTACCAACCAGAGCAGTAAATTCCAGAGTTTTTGAGCAGGTAGTCATTGAGTACCAATACCTCCCACTTGCACCAAAAAGAGGTTGACATCATTTTATGGGACGTGCATCAGATCTTGGGGGTCCCAATACTGGGGGGAAATCTATGATGAATTCCTCCTTGTTATGGGTGAGTGGGAGGATCTAGAGAAAATTCTGCTGCTAGAGATGGTGTTAAGGAATATGGTGCCGAGAGAGGATAAGGAAGTAGTGAGAGACGTCCACTTTAGACAATGGTTCAAGAAATTTCTGAACATCCTGGAAAATATATTGTTTTCGGGGAGGCCTCAGACTTTCCCGAAGGGGGATCGATGGGGCACAGAGCACTCATATTGGTGGATCCTGGAGGACAGCCAGTGGAAAACCTGGGGGTTCAGTGTTAGCACTGAGAAAAAACTGGTAGTTAGACTGCCGGTATTAATCACTTCTCTCATATGTGGTCGGATCAATCTGGTGAGGGATACGAACATGGGCATGCGACATAGAACATTTACCGTGGTATCCATGTTTGCGATAGGAGGGAGAGTGAACCACAGAATTTTTATGCTCACCATGTTGTACAAGATACTGTGGCATATTAATGAGGGGAAGAGGAAATAGAGGATATGCAGACCATTCCACCTTCTGTATGGGTGGATAGAGATTCATGTCAGGGGGGTCTATTAATATCGAAACCCTATCTTTCCTCTGAGATCGAACTTCCGCCCATCCATCTTGAACGTTGTAGGGATATTTCTGGCCAAACTGACTGTGCCGTTAGTAATTAACCGGATTTGGATGGTAGAGGAGTTCAACTTTCATTTGTTACCACTGCCAATGGCTGCTTTTATTGATGATGGACAAGGAACATAAGAGCACCAGTCCTATCTCGTAGTCTTTTAAGGCAGAGTCCTGGTGGCAAGAGTGGACTGTGAGCCTGCCTTTAAGTCATACACCCCACACCGATTCTCCAGGAAATTTCGGTGTATGCAGCGACTGATCCTACAGGTCTATTTAAGGGTGCGCCACGATGAACATTCACGTGTGATGAGGCAGATGTGGATCATGTTCATACGAGAGGATGAGAAGATTCGGAACAAGCTACCTCCGACCACAACCATCATCGGGTTGGTGAAGGAGTATGCCAAAAGAAGGAAGGCGGCCTACCGAGGTGAGATACTGAAGCATCCAACCACTCAGGATAGTGTTGGTGTGCCTCCCCAACCTCGAGGTTAGGGTAATAAGTTGGAAAGGACGTCCTATGGTGGCGGGGCTACCATGGTGGTGAGACCTGTACTGGTTGAGGTGGAGGCAGTGGTAGCAGATCCAACAATGGAATTAGACCTTGCGGTCCCAAAATAATATAGTTATCCATAGGGGAGGCCACCAAGAGGATTCTATAGAATATTCACTCAGGATCTAGGGATGCAGATGCGCCACATAGACATGCTGGAGAATGTTGTCTTCCCAAAGGCCAGGGACATCTGGGACGTCAACAGGCAATTCCTCGGCCCGTATGAGATGTGGAAACACCTAAATTGTCTCGGGATGGATTTTTCAGGGATAATCCCTATCAGGGATGGAATTGTGGTGTCCCGGGGGAAGGTAGGGAAATACCTGACAGAGCTGGGGAACTTTTTACACTCCCGACGTGCCCCACATCCAACAAAGGGATGGGTAAAGGTGTTGTCAGATCGAACAGTTCCTCCGTAGTTGTCAGCCACTTAACATATAGAGATCTTCCTTCTACTGGAAGAATCAGACGAGTCCTCTTGGGGTGAGAAGGCCAATAGAGGGAGCCCATTGGAGGAAAGAGAAGTTGGTGATTTGAACCTAGAGTTTGAAGATTTCATAGAGGCTCTTGGGGTAAAATCCTGAATTCATTAACTGGGATCTCACTACAAGCTACCTTGGACCCTTTACTAACATTTGAACTATGTGGGAGGACCTCGTACACAGAACCTGTTCTCATCCCTCAGTGGATGTAGATGGTGTACTGTTAGGATCCACGCCCGCTGCTATAGAGATTAACAGGTACAGCTAGACCATGACATCCAAGATGGCTACCATGGTGTTTTTAGACTTCCCAATAATATATGGAGGGCCACGTCTCGAGGTCCCCACAACAACAAAATAAGAACAAGACTGAGAGTTTTATCTCTATAAGTATCTTTCTCACAATTCATGACTTCCACTCATTGACTAGGCTAACGACATATGTGCCCTTTTGATATGTGAAGTCCTTCAATTGGAATGGGATTCCTTGGTGAGGTTTATTGGAACTCCTGGTGGTTCCTTTTCTAGGGGAATGCTTGTGGTTGTGGAGGCGAATATCCAGACCGACCTAGCAGTGAAGCTCCCGATCACTGGTGGGACTATTAGCAGGTCCGAGCCTAAGATTATTATGGTGGGATTCATCGATAAAGATCTATCGAATACCCCGGGTCACACCATACCGGATCAAACATCGGATGCTGACCCGGATGATGAGTTATTAGGGGAATTCCCCATATATGAACCTGCCAACCTTGAAAATTGGGACAAGACATCTTCTGACGAAGAGGATAGCAAGATAGTCCATCACCAATAATGGAATATGACCAAGAACTTCATTGACGACCCCCCTAGGCACAATGGATGGATCAGATGAAAAAACATAGTTCATGATTGCGCGAACTATGCACTAGGTGAGTTGAAGCCCAGCGTCCCCAAATGCTCGTCCAAGATCTCATGGTAGAGAAGATGCAGGAGTACGATCGTGGCCTTGTTGTGGGATGGATGTGGAGAAAAGCAGAAAGCATTAAGTGGTTCCAGGAGGATGAAAATGGGGTTTATCGGCTACAAGTCTGGGCGGATGAGCACTCAACGTCCCACAACGTGAAATCAGAGAAAATATTGCGATTGAAGGCCCAGCTGGAAGAGGCCGAGGAGCGTATGAAGCAAGCCTCTGAATAAATGACCATCATCCAGATCGACGGGGAGTGGGTCCAGATTGTGGCTAATGAACTATGCCCCATCGCTGCCATGGAGGAGCGGGATCTAAATAGGCGGCATCAAATCCTAGATGCCACAAGCCATAGGGTGGCAGAGTTGCAACTTTCTTTTGATGGGGTCAACCTGTCCATGGGAAGGATCGATCCTCTATTGTCGTAATACTTGAAAACCTTCAAACATAGATTAATGCTTTAATCATATTTTGCTGGATGCATGCATGAGTTCTGTTATTTTTATTGGTTTATTGCATTCATGTCATATTCATGGATCATCCAGCTGTCAATCCATAAGCTCATGTGGGTTGGGACCGATGTGAAAAACAAGGGGTGAAAACCTTATTATTCCACCCAAATGTTAGAGTGAACACCAAGACTCTGTCATAAGGGGGGTTTGAACAACCAATCTCGATTTTTGGGAAGAAAGGGAGAGGCATAGCTGGAGAATTAGGACCTCAGAACAGTCCAATCATCGCTTTCTCAGTGTGCACTAGTGCACGAGTTGGCTAATGCTAGGGGTGTTGGAATTAATCCGAACATAGGGGAGTAAAATGTGTGAATCACGATACCAAAAATTAAGAACACTGTAAGATGTTGTGACAACGAATAATAACTTTTGACAGTGTTTGAAACATTGTATCCTTATTTTGTTAGCCGAAAATGGTGAAAACAAATGAGGTATGACTGTTGACCATGTTCGAAACATGGGTCTTGACTCGAAATGTCATCCATTTGTCTTCTATAATGTTGGCCATGGATAGTAGGTGAGAAATATGATGCGAATCCATATTATTAGGTGGGTTCATTTGGACATGAAATAGGATGAGGTTCCTAATAAAGGGCACGCCAAGAATGGAGTTTGGAGTGATGAGTTATTCGAATGGAGTCCGACACTCTGAAAATTATGCCACCGTGGTGAAGAAACATTAGGTGGGCACATCAATATGATCACAGACCATACCTACTTCTATATAGGACATATTTGGCGAGGACCTGGAATGACATGTAGTTTTACATCATACCAACGAAGATGATAGACACATAGTTTAACGTCGTACGAAGAGGATGGTGCACATAGTTTTGAGGTCATACTACCTAGACCAAGGTTAATAGTTTAAAGTCATGGTACATGGACTGTAGGTTCATGTTTTAAGGTCATAGAGACTGGACCATGAACGGGGACGAGGGGCAAGGATGGTTAATGACCCATGGGCTGGGCCTGAGGCGGAATGCCTGGGCATTGCTACGTATCCCATAAGGATGAGAATCAAGACAAACGTAGTTCTTGAAGCATGTCATGGTCAAAGACCAACACTGATTGTGGAAATCCTCAAAAAAATGTGATATGGTGTATCCAATGACTAATCTAGGGAATCCTAAACTTGTTCAGGTTAGAACCGTTATTTAGTGTCATGTGTCAAGGACATGTGGGATCATGCAATTTAACCTCATATGATTGGATGAAGAGTGATTGGGAAGATCCCAGGAGGGGAGTATGTGGTGTGGTAGCTGTAAAACCGATGTGAATGAGTACACAAGGAGTCCACACCACACCACGTATCCCCAGATGAAGTTCATTAGGTTAAGAGAATAAAAGTTAAAGTTAGGGTGGGCATGAAGAAAAGCGGACAAGCGTTCCTACATATCCCATGGGGATGAAAATCAAGCCGCACGTAGTTATAGAGTGCGGTTCAACATCACACAGGATGATGAACGGAATGTGTGGCATAGTTTTTCCAGTAAATGTCAAACAAAAACTACTAAGCCTATGTGAGTCATGCTCGCTGTGGGAAACAAGGAGAAGTGATGGGGCTTTCGTAGCATAGGAAGGCACATGTTAGTGGCGATGGGATTCTAAGTGAATGACGTCCCATAAATGTTGATCCACCTATATAACATACCTAGATTCACGAATGGGTAAAGCTATGTATGTTGGAATTCCACTTGACCATATGGAAGTGGGAATATGTGAACCGTGATGCTAGATATTTGGACCAAAACAATGGTGGCATGAAGATAGGGGATAACTATTGACTATGTTCGAAACAAAGTATCCATTTCACGTTAGCCTAGAATGGGGATGGAGAAATGAGGGTTGACCACTGACCATGTTTGAAACACGGGACCAATCGCAATTTTTTTTGAGGTTCTCAAGGATGTTGGTCCAAAACGGTTGGTAAGACAATGTGGCATGAGACAAATCCATAAAGAGGGTCCCTTCAGACGTGGAAGAGGATGAAGATCCAAATAACAGGCTCACGATGCATGGACATGAAACGAGGGAATGACCCTTTGAAAATTAGATACATCAAGAACTTCCAAAACACATCTGAGTATGACAACAAGACGTATCAGATAGAGGGAGTTGAGTCCCCCTCCAAGGAAAAGGATTCCGGGGTTTCACACTTCCCAAATTAACGGGCATAGGATGGGCCATTAAGGGGAGATTGATTTAATGGATAGGGAACATGGAGGTGTAGTAGCCAAACCCAACGTGTAGTTCCCATATGGAGATCTTATTTTAGGGTCATAGAACTCAGACCATGGTGTGAAAAGACATGGGGGCGCAAGGTATGACTATTACAAAACGTTACATGAGTGAGAACCCATGAGGTACTCACCACACAACATGTTCCAAATAGAGGCCAGGACAAGGGGTTGAATGAGAGAGGGTTGGATTTAATATTCTTCATGCTGGACCCTAGGAAAATATGTGTGTGCATTTCTAAGTATCCCATAAGGATTAGAATCAAGCCATACATAGTTCTGGAACATGTCATGTAGTTTAACATCTTGCGGTAAGGACGAGAAGTGATCTTAGTTTATGGTCATAGAACTCATACCAGAGAAAGTATTTAATGTGGGAGACACATGGTGCGGTAATTATTAAACTCGGCATGAATGCGGATATGATGTCCATATCACTATGTGTTCCTTGGGGAGGTTTTAGGTCGAGGGACCGAAAACGAAAGTTAGGTTGGGCCCGAGGAAAAGTGAACATGCATTCCTATATATCCCCTAAGGATGGGAATCAATACACATGATGTTATTGGGATGGAATGGTAGGATACTATTGATAGAGATAATAAGGTTGTGCGGGTCTGGACCTTGCACCAAAAGAAGTGTTATTTGATATATCTTGTTTGTCATTTTGGATGAATGGGTGTTGTTTTTTTGAAGAGATGGACCTAGGATAGAAAGTCCAAGAATCTCAATAAGAATCAAGCCATATGAAGGTGTTGAAAAATGATATGGTGTGTGAACGATACCAAACATGATGTCCCCTTGAGTGACAAAACCACGATGTAGTTCTGTTTTTCGTCGTGTGGCCAGGACGATAATATCACAATTTAGGATCATGTGATGGGACCAGCTATGCATTTTAACATCGTTCAATATATAAATAAAAGTTTAAAGTCATGTTGGACTAGGAAGTAATGTTTAAAGTCATATGGATAAGAAATATATAAGAGTGGGGAGGTTAAAGAGGGAATCTGCTCAGTGTGATATAGCATACTCGACGTGAATGAGGACATAATACCACATCACACCATGTGAAATTCCAAGAAGGAAATCTCGAGATGAGGGGGCCAGAAATGGTTAGAGAATATGGGGCAGAAGATACTAGCTCTCAGTTATGCTGGACCTAAAGACAAGATGTTTGAGTATTCCTACGTATCCCATGTGAATGGGAATCAAGCCATACATATCTCTAAAAGAGATCTTAGTTTATGGTCTTAGATCTCGGACCCTGGAGAAGATTAATCCTTCCTTGTAAATGTGGACATCAATCTGTTCCCTAAGCCCACATGAGTCATACTCGGTGTGGGAAACAAGGGCAGAAGTGGTTTTTCCAATACCTGGAATTCACACCAAAGGGAAGTCGGTGCCGAGCCCCGAATGATGCCTTACCACGACTTTGTCCTCCAAATGAGAAAATGTGCACTGAGGGATAGTACTGGGAGGGTTGAAATTACACATGGACACAGTGGGGTGGAAAATGATTTGAAGAGTGTAACCAACATTGAAGGCTTGAAGGGGTTGGTGTGACGATGGAAGATAACTATTGACCGTGTTCAAAACACGGTATCAATATTGTGTGACCAGAAATGGGAACAACAAATGAGCCTTGGCCACTGACCACATTCGAAACATCGGACTTGTATCAATTTATTGTCTAAAACCCTCATGGAAGTTGAACCATAATGGCAGAAGTGGTTTTAGACCTAGTATCCATTCCATTTTGGGGTCCCTTCAGTTGTGAAGTATAATGTAAGCCCAAATGAAGGAGAACACAAAGACTGGTAAATGAGTGAAAGCATTTATAAGAAGAATCTGACACTCCGAGATCTAGACCAGAGTACTCATGGTCCCATTAGCGAATCACCAAAGAGGGTTGAGGGACCCGACTTAAGGGAAGCCAACTCGAAGAGATGAGTGTAAGGGAAGAGAGAAAAGGGCACTTAGGAGAAAGGGGTATGTGACCTGATTTTTATAAACCTAGAGAGAATGAGAAAATAATCCCATACCACACTGTATGACACTCTCCTAGAAGAATGCAGCCCAAGGTGCCAATATGATAGATAACTTTCTAAGAAATGGTGCTAGACCTGGAGACTAGGCATTTAGGCGGTATTACGGATCCCATGAGGATTGGAATCAAGCGATACCTAGTTCTGATTAGATTGTTGTGTTGTTTATCGTCACGCAACAAGGACACAGATAGTGGAAAGGTATATTAGTGAGGGATGTGTATAGAATGATGGAAAATCAGACATGAGTGAGGAAATAATCCCCTACCACACTGTACAATCCTATGTTAGGGCTTGGGCTCGGGGATAGAAAATGCCAAGGGACCTGATGCCAGGCCACATACAGAGTGTAACAGTTGGCTTGTAGTTTAACGTCTTGTAGCGAGGATTATGGTGATCTCAGTTTAAGGTCATAGAGCTTAGACATTAGATTCCTGGATTAATGTCATATGCATGGGACAACTGATTGTAAAGGGAAAATCATCACTTCTTTGGAAGACCAAAAAGAAACAACGATGGTCAGGGACAACTGTTGACCATGTTCGCAATATTGTATCCTCCCTTGTGTGACTGGACTTCAGGGGAAATTAATTGATCGTTGACCATTGACCTCATTCGCAACTAGGGACTTGAAACATTTTTTTTTCTTGAAATCCTCATGGAAATTGTCCTGAACTGATATGAGAGTGTTTAGGCTAAGTTCTGTATCGTATGGGGGCCCTCTCAGATGTGAATGATAATGGAAACCCAAAATGGAAGGGGTGGATAGAGCATTAATATGCCTATGAGAGGCGAGACTCAAGGGGAGATCTCGATGTTTGGGGCTGGGCCTATGGAAAAAATGTCCAGGTAGTCTTACGAATCCCATGAAGAGGGGAATCAATCCGTATGTAGTTTTAAAAGAGCAATGCATTTTAACGTCATGTTGTAAGGACGTGGGAGGGGAGAAGAATGAGGGAGGGAACATGGTGAAATCATCATAACCCTATCATGAGTGGGCCAAGGAAGCCTATATGACTCCATGTGGGATCCTCCAAAAGAACTATAACTAGGAGGGGATAGTCAAAGAGGAAACTGGGGATATACTCAAGACAAACCATCTAAGTGTTCCTACATATCCCATGAGGATGGGAATCAAGCCATACGTAGTTCTTGAGAAGCAGTTTAACATCTTGCAGGACGACACACAGTTTAAAGTCATTTAGTACTGGACAGTTTCAGTTCATGGAGGACCCTATATATAAGGAAAAATTTTTTTTTTATGAATTTGGCATTGGTGGGAGGAGTTATACTCTCACCATCAATGGTATCTAGGGATTATGCTTCATTAGAGTAAACCTTGTGAACAATGTAAGGTTATTCCCATTTGGGATCCAACTTGAGTGGTTTCCAACCAGGTAGCATCGGTGTCTTTAGGGCCAATACCATGTCACCTTGTAAGAAGGAATGAAGGAAACCTTTTTTTTGAAAGCTATATCTATCTTGTTCTGATTCCATTACGTGTTGTGCAGGGCATGAAGCCCATTCTCGTCGAGCACTTATAACTCAGCCAGACGGATTTCAGCTACATTATCTGGCGCATTCTGATCATAGACAACTATGAGCAATGAGTGTAATTGAATCTCCATGCGTAGGATGGCCTCCATCCCATATATCATGGAATATGGGGTCACTTGGGTTGAATTATGAGTCATCGTTAGATAATCCCAGAGGGCATAGGGGAGCTTGTACAACCAACTCTTTTTATTCTGTCCAACCATTTTCTGCATAATGTTAGATATGGTTTTGTTGAATTCCTTGATCAATCCATTTTCCTATGCTATCAGGAGGTATAGTTAGAAATGATGTTGTACATAGCATACAATTTCTTCAGCTCAGCTGCTCGGAAGTTCGTGCCGTTATCGGTGAGGATGGTGTGAGGGACTCCAAATCGGTAGATGATGTTGGAGTTCACAAAGTTAATGATGGAATGTGATTTGAACTCATTGGTTCGAACAAACTCTTCCCACTTGGAGAAGAAATCTATAGTAGTTATGATGAATCTGCACTGGAAAATTTTCATAGGTGGATATGGTCCCACGACATCATGTCCACATACAGAAAATTCCCAAGAGTACTTATTAGTGAGGAAAGGCTCTGGCGGCCGATGCATAATGTTGGAATCGATCTAGCATGAATGGAACCTTTTGGATAACTCGATATAATCATGGATCATGGATGGCCAAAAATACACCAGTCTCTGGATCTGGTGAGATAGTTTTGGCCCAGTCTGGTGAGCCCCATAGGAACCAGAATGAACCTCTTGCATGACTTGGGAATTATTGACTCCTTGAATTCAATGGGAGAGAAACCCATCAAATCCATGCTTGAAGAGGATCTACTCATGACTAGGAACGTCCTGGAGGGTAAACTGTAACGCGCGACCTCAAATTCGCTCGCGCTCGTCCCGATCTACTTGGAGATTACTGCTTTGGGGATACTTAACAAAGGGGGCTCTACAGTCAAGATTCACATCAATCAATACTTCCAGAGGACATGGGGGTCCTAACCTGGAGATGGAAGTTGGAAGGTTTCCCACTTCCAACCCATCGTCGTCATCTAGGATGATAAGAGAAATGACTCTCTGGTGTGCCACGTGGATAATCAGATCAACTTGTACAGGATCTACAAGTGATGGAGCTAGGATGGCTAGGGCTTCATCCGGACCATTCTGAGATTGAGGGACATGATTAAATTCTAGCCGTGATGGGAATTGGAACATTATATGGAGAGTGCACTCTAAAAATTGTACAAGCTCTGGTTTTATGATGAAATAGTCACCATGGATCTGCTTGATGACTAGTTCAAAATTCCCCTTTCACATGAAAATAGGGCACATCAATCTCAAAGGCCATCTTGAGGCCAGTGATGGGAGCCTGATAATCATCCTAATTATTGTTGTATCCTTCTGACAATAGGAATGATTATGGTAGAATGGATTGTTCCAGGGTAATGAAGACGTTACCCAGGCCTATAATGTTGAGTCTGGGGTCATTGATCCTCCTTCCGGTGGGGCTCCAGGAAGCGCCATCGAAGTGAATTTTCTAGCATGTCATGCCTTGGTCCACCGAGAAAATCACTTCATCGAGGAAATCATGGTCTAGGGAATAGTCTGTGAGAGTTGGATGGGCGGAAAGGAAGTCTTCCGACGCCTGGCCTTTGATTTCCTTTTGATGGAAGAACCTGATGTCGAACTGCTGGAGGATTACTGCCCACCGAGGTGGTAGACCAGTATACATGGGGATGTTCGAGATGTACTTCATGGGATCTACCCATTACACCACCTGTAACTCATGATATAGGAGGTAGTTCCTCAATTTCTATACTGCGAATACCAGTTCCACACAACTCTTCTTGATAAGGGAGTATCTAGTCTCCGTATCGAGAAGCATGCGGCTGAGGTAGTAGACGTTGTTCTCTGTCCCCTTGTAGTTCTTCTGGGTAAGAAGGGCGCTAAGAGATCATTCCAGGGTGGTAATATGAAGTACTAGTGTATTTCTAGATATGGGTGGCATTAATACCGAAGGATGGGGCAGATACAACTTGATTTTATCAAAATAAGTCTGGCACTCTTCATCCATCTCATAGATGGTGTCTTTCTTCATAATCCGAGAAAAGGTCTTACACATTCTAGAAAAACATGCGATGAACTGTTGTATGTTGGTTATGTGGCCTTGGAAGCCTCGAAGCTTCCGAATGTTGCTCAGGGGAGAAATCTAACTAATGACCTTAATATTCACTGGCTTGATCTCGATGCCCCTGTATCTGACAACAAAGCTGAGAAACATTCAAGAGGTGACCCCAATGACACACTTCAACGGGTTCATCTTCATGTGACAAGAATGACGGAATCCAAAAACTTCATCAATTTCTTCAATATGGTCTTGATGCTGGTGAGATTTGACCATCAGGTCATCCACATAATATTCCACCAACATTCTGAGGTTCAGCTTAAATATGGGATGCATAACCCGCCGATATGTGGTACTTTAATTATTTAAACCGAAGGGCATGAATCAATAGAATAAAGTAATTTGTGGTGCCCTAAAAGATGTATACTCCTCATGCTCAGGGGATATTCAGATCTTGTTATACCTAGAGTACCCTTCCATGATGGTGAGGTCTTAGAACCTAGTTGGAGCGTCGATCAACAATTCCGTCATAAGAAGGTGAAAATCATCCTTCGGACAGTGACAATTGAGATCCCAGAAGTCGATGCAGACTCTGATCTATCTGTTCTTCTTCTTGACTGGTACAATGTTGGCCATCCATTTGTGGTACTGTACCTCCTTAAAGAAATTTTCTCTGATGCGATTGTAAACTTCGGCCTCGATCATGGCACCCAGGGAAGGGTTCATCTTCTTGGGAGGCTTCTTGAACCCTCTGTGATTTACCGGGAGACCGAGGAGGTGGACAACTACCTAAGGATATAGTCTGGTAATATCTTCATAACTCCATGAGAATACATTATAGTTTTTTCTAAGGAAGTATATGTATTGTTGTTTCTCCTTGAGGGGTATTACGACACTGATCAGTGTGTATTTTTTGTCTACCTTGCTATCGAGGTTCACCTGTACCATTTCATCCACCATGGTAGATATTCTATCTTCAATGGGGGGATGCACATCCTCTTAATCATCTTCTTAAATTATGGAGGGGGGATCCTCATTGTGGAGAGATTCCTCTGAGTCGGAAGCTCCTGATTGGAGGCTAGTACCAGCTTGACCGGTAGTGGACACTGCATCGGGGAACTCTTTTGCTGCCACAACCATTGAGATTAAGGTTGTCGATCCAATCCCATTTGGTCTTCATCACAAGGGGATATGATAAATGATATCAAATAAATAGTGGTGTGTTGTCATGAGCCAGTTAATTATGTCCTGGAGAAAAAATAGAGTATGGGATATTTCCATTTCAATGAGGTGGACATCCCAATACCTTATGGGAGTAGGAAGCTCTGGGATCAATTGATCCTGATTTGTAAAGGAGTATGAGGCGATCTTCCGGTGTCTCTTAGACTTAGGAATATGATCCCCCCTCATCCGAGAAATTACTAAGCATTGTCCCATGTCCAGGGTCATAGCCTCCAATCTGTGTATTGGAAATATGAAGGCGTTATCTTGATCTATCCATGGGTTGGTCGTAGTTTTGGCATACTCAACCTCGTTAGCCTGAATTAGCTTGTCTTTGATCTTGTTGTAGTCAACATCTAGATAGCGAGATTCACAAGAGGAAAATTTAGATGTGTCACCGTGAATCATTCCCAATCGACCATTAAGGGAGTACTTGAGGCACTCGTGATATGATGAGGGAACCGCCGCATGCAGGTGGAGGCATGGCCTACCCATCAATGCATTGTAGGCGGTGTCCTGGGATACAACCATAAACTCAGTGCTATAAATTATACCACTGAACTAGGTCTTCAAACAGTTATTACCGACCATTTTATGACCTTTAATATTATAACATTGTATTCTTAGGTCAAAGGGACTCAGATCATCCCAGTTTTCGCAGTGTCCATGTCAGGATTAAGTTGATTCTAGAGCCGGTGTCGATAAGACAGCAATGAACCTTCACACAATTGAACTGGCTGGTGATGAAAAGTGGGAGAATGATCCCCTATATGGGAGATCCTTCATCTTCTCTAAAGTATCATATGATAGCCTATCATTCAGCATTCTCGAATGCCTTAGCATGAAATGATACTGTGGTTGCTACCTTCGTCTCAAACTGGAGGGGGATTATTAAAGCCTCAACAAGTGCGTCACACAAATCTGACGATAGGAGAAGGTCATAAAGGTTATATATCCTTGATGTAATGATGGAAATATGCTTGAGAACATCTTATTTCCATGCCATGCATGAACTTCTGGTTACAGGAGGTCGCTCTATGGCAGGTGGTATGGTGGGCCCTGCTGACTGGACTAGCCCCTGACTGGTACTAGGAATATCCTGCTGCTTATTAGTAGAAGCCTGCAAAGTGGCTACTAGATGAGGGACATATGACTAAGACCAGCTTGCATCAGGGCGTGGCTGATCACAATGTGGTCAAGGTTGCTCTGCATGATCTAACAACACGAACGGCGATAAAGGCGGGCCTGGCATCACTAGATAAGAAGAATATGCATGCTGAGCTCTACATTGGTCCGGCTTCCTGGTTTTGGTAGAATTCAAATCCTGGTTGGATGTACTAACCAAGGAACTCTGAAAGACCATATAGCCTCAACTTTTTCGATGCTAACTGCAGCTAGGGATGTTGGGAGGATCCACCTGGCACTCCTCATCGCCAGGAATCATATTGGGGTTTACCAGTTATATGGTGTTAACTAAGGCATACCCTTGACCGTCACTAGAAAATTCGTCCACTACTGGAAGGATCCTGGGAGGTATCACCATATCTGGGGGAATTAAGTCACAGAGAGTATGGGATGATGATGGAATTAACAAGGGACTTTGACTTCCTTTATGATGTTGGTGATTACTCTTTTGAGAAGGGGACTACTGAGGTGACAGTGTAGAAGTAGTAATTGTGGATTCTGAAGGCTCAAGGAAATTTTGGAATGCACAGATAATTCCATGGGTAGGATTTACTACTTTTTGATCCATCCAATCTTCATACTTCTTGGACCCACGACTAGAAACCTAATGCCACTCACCATCGCAGTCGCTGCTGCTGTATGGCCTCACGAAGACGCATGCCACATGTGCCAGAACTGGGCCTAACCATACTATGTAATTATCCACCTGGTCATGAATCTAGTCGTTGAACACAAAGAACTACTAGAGTGTGTTCCCCAAGATTTGGTGGTAGGGGTAGTAATTAGGGAGATCAGTGAGGTTCGCCTCTTCTGGCATCCTAAACTCATGAAAGCATACAATCCCATGTACTTAGGAACATCAAGAATAACCAGGGAATTGTGCCTCTCTGAACGAGTAGGTCCAATTACTCATGTTTGGGAAGGGGTGCCTCATAGACTGACCCTGAAGAGGGTCTGGAGGAGCCGACTGAGGAGGTAGAGATTGGTTATCCCGCCTGGGTGGTGGCGGTGCATTGCGTGGGGGCATCTTTCGATTTTGAGGTGGGTGCTCTTGGGCCGGTGTCTACACCTGAGGTGGAGGGCCTCTACGAGGATATGGAGGCGGATCCTCTATTAACAACTCTAGTTTCCTAGGGGCCTCTATTTGAGACACTACAGCAGGCTTGGAACTGGCGACCCTTCTCACGGGGATTGCATGAGGCAATAGACGTTCCTACATAGCTTACTTAAAGGCTTCCTATAGGCACTGGGTCTTTTCTAAGATGTCTCAGAATCCCCCTGAGTAGTTCTAGGTGATTAGATAGGGGAACCGTTTCATCTTAACATTCTCTATGCACATCGTTACGAATATCTCTTGAGTTAGTGGCATGTCAAGGGAATACGTGAGACCTTTCCACCGGGCAACAAACTTGGAAACACGCTCATCATGCCTCTAATTGCACTTGAAGAGGACTGAGATACTCGTATTCCGAGTGGTGGAACTGAACTTGTAGAGTAATTGGCTATGGACGTCCACCCAGTCGTACACTGACCCAATGGGGAGCTGGTTGTACCAGACAAACGCTGACCCTTCCAATGTCTATACAAAACACTAGAGTTTGGCATCTTCCTGCTTCACTGGAGTTCCCAACATGGGGACACACCTTGAGATACAGTTGGATAGGGGTTGTAGAAGGTCTCAAGTCCCATTGAAGGGGGGAATGTGGGATTCCTGAAACCCGGGTGTGCTGGAATATCATCCACCCATGCCGGATATGGATTTCCATCAGGAGGGATTGCCACATGTCGAGTCTCTAAGGCTTCTAGGCGGGCGATGAGTGCCGCCATTGGATCATCTGGGCGGGGATTCCTATCTTGACGAGGATCCATGACCTGTAGTGAATTTCCAAGTTCTTCAACACGATAAATAGGCCCAATGACTCATGGAGCAGCTGGTGGCATGACATGTGGAGTAGTTGGGGGAATTCGGGCTAGGTCTCGAGGATTGTCATGCTGTTAAAGAGGATTTGGCGACATATACCACTCCCTCATGCCGTAAGTTCCAACCTCACCCCTATTTGTGTTGGCATGATGGTTAGGGTAACCTAGGGTCTGTTCACTAAGGTGATATTGTGCCTACCCCTACAAGCCTGACCGAGTATCACCGTAGTCTGGTCTTCGCTCCCCAGTGCATTCAGCCAGAAGGTCAATGACCATGTGTTTTTTCATTGCAAGCTATTAATGCAACTCAGCTTTTTCAGGGTCATCCTCCATGTTCTACACTAATCCAAACGATTCATAGGAATTGGCGGCTCCAAGGGGTTCCTTGGCCTTGTTGGGATTCCAGATGAGGACTAGTGCCTAGGTGGGCACGTGAAGACCCATTAGATTCCTATGCTGATGGGTAATATATCCTGATGGACCCAAGAAGTGTGAATCTCCCTTAGGGGGTAGGTCCTCTTAAAGAAGTTGTGGCTCATTCTCACCCTTCAATAGGTCAGCCATGTTAATTGCAACTCTTCCTAGAAGTATATCCTATATGTCGCATGAAAAATAGGGTTTTCTGTGAATAGGACTGAAGAGGAGGGAATCATACGATCCCAATCCACGGGTTTTTATGTTGGGAGAAGCCTCTTTTATAATTATGTGGTGCTGTTTGAAGCTCTGAACTCATCATTGTTGGAGGGTCTTATGGAGGCCTGGTGATTCAGGGCACAAGGCCATGGGTAGTTCGTCCAAATCAACCAAATGGAATTGTTGGCCAATATCTTCAATGTGTGCCTAACTCATGGGGTAGGTCACTCATCGATGCCGAAGGCGGAAATGAGTCCCCCAGAGGGTTTGGAAAAAGCATCCAACATCCTTCTAAGTGAGGGCTTCTAGTGCCCTAAAATTTGGCCCTGCAACTGGCCAGAACATCTCGTGGAAATGATCCACTGAATGGATATCCCACAGGCTCCTTGGTTCAGATTCAGGGTCTGGCCCTTCATTTCCCCAATCATCTAATTGAGGTGGCTGGGAAACCGGTAGTGGAACCGATACAGACTGCTGATATGGAAGACTGGATGATGAAGAATATGGTGAGCGAGCCGACAAGCCACCACGTCTTGGGCTATACTTCGAAGAGTGTAGGGACTTGGTCACCACAACATGGTAAGTTGGGCTGATGACTGTAGTTTTTGGAGTAGGGGATACAGCTACTAACGATGGGATACGATGCTGCTCATCCACCATTTATCCCTAGAATAGGTCTTTGTGATCTCTAGTCAAGGTAGAGATTGCTTCAGGAGATGATGGTGATGATCACACGACCGTAACCTATGGAGTTTCCAAATATTCATCCTCCTGGATATACCTATATAGGGAGGTAGTAATCTGATGGACATGTAATTCTAGACGTACGAGGCTAATGAGCCTTGTTCTTTCCCCGACCCTCGACATGGAGGATCTAGGTGAGGGGTCCATCACTGAGTCGTATTCTGCCATAGATTCAGTGAAGAAAACTGGTTTGATCTCAGTCAGCAACTTCTCAAAGTTATTTTTATGGAAGTGATGACCTGCCCACCTTCCCTAGGCCGGTTCTTCAGGATATGGTAGATTTGTGGAATGAGGAGTTCCTTTTCTTGTACTAGTTCTTGGGTGGGGTGGAATTCTGCCAGAGTAAGTTGGGGTGTGAGGATCACCTGGATTGATATCAAAGGGAATAAAAGGAAGACCTTCATGTACAACAAATGATGGGCGGAGGGGACCTATGAGTCAAATGTTGGAGTGGGTAGGACCTCCACTGGAGCTCATAGAATAACTGGTAGGACCTCCATGATTGCATCCCTTGGCAACATCTGTGTAAGGAGGGTCCTCATACTGGTCAGGCCGAACATAGGTAGGACCTCTGTGCTGGGTGCTGGTGAAGCGATGTTGACCATCACTCCTCTTATTTTTGAGGAGAGTAGGACCTTTTCCTGCTGTTATGAGGACATGGGGAGGCCCCCCATGCTAGAGATTTATAGGATGTGCGACGTCCCCACCCCGGGAGTCTGTTCCAGGAGGAATGGCTCCATTATTAATGTAATGATCACTAGAGAGGCTTCCATACTGAGTGTCACCATCGTGGGGAGGTCCCTCATTTGGAATGATGGTAGAATGAGGGATACCTCCACGCTGATCTTGGAATCAGGGAAGATCTGTGTTCTCTATGGTGGTTGTATGGGGAGGACCTCCCTAGGTTTCGCTACCGCGGGATGGTCCGTGGTGGGTTCTCCCTATGCCGGACGCCGAGAGAGTCAACCCAGCCTACCTGTCGGGAAATTAGGACCTTAATATGAACTGGGTATATAAGTTCCCCAGATCAGTGTGCACTGGATGCTGATGATACATGTCTTATGTGTCCCGGTCCACAGTAGTTGCTGAAGTCGACACCCTTTGGCAGGTTTCCTCTTCAGCCTGCGCCCGACACTGGAATTGGGTCAGCTGGACCAGGGCCGATGGTGCAGGTACATAGCTTACCTTAAATTTAACTCATGGGACTGGGTGGTGGAGGTGGCGCGGCCTAGTGGGGGGCCTCCTTGGGGGCCCCTATAATGGGATCCCGACCGGGCTGGCCTAGAAATCCCCTACCTCATCGCCGTAGGGGTGGGAGTCATTAAAACATTACAGGGAGAGGATCCTAAAACGATTGTACATTGTGGTGGATAGTAGTGGCTCCCAGCGTGGCCCATGGGGGTGGGGGTGGTGTTGAGGCACAAACCCCTCTAAATCCGGGTGGTCCATATCCTGATTCGGGATAATCTCCTCCTCCTCATATCAGCATACGAGCTCGCTTATCACCATTCGTTGTACGAATTCAGAAGGGGAGATTGGGCAGGGGCACCCAGTGGATGTGGGTGTGGAATCTGTCGCAGAAGCAGTTGAGCCACGCGGGATTGCCGTATTGGCGTTGTCCCTACCCCTGTGTCGGTGGGAAGATAGTGATTGGGTTCCTAGGGCAGTAGCTTGGATCTTGAAAATAAGGTAGATTAATCCATTAGTCTTGAAACAAAGAAATCGATGTCTAGTGACCCAACTCTATTCCATCTCCCATGGATGGTAAGAAAGATCCACACTGACAAAATCTGACTAGGATGTCTAATGTTTTGACTACCCCAACTTCTGGAGAGTTTCCTGCCAGGCCCGCTATTTTCTTAGTGGGACCCTGTGCTGGATAACTGGATCTGATGGCACATTAATCCACTTATGTCTTGAATGATATTAATCTCCACATTGAGGAGAATAATATTCATGTCAGGTTTACCATTTATATTTCCGACGCTTTCGTCGGGGTGCGAACATCTGCCTATAGAGGACACGCATCTATTTCCCCACATTCCCACTTTCCAAAGGAGGGCGACATCCATCACTTATTCAGGGACATTTTCTCCTTTATTGAAATGAGATGTCAGTTCTTCCTTCCATGGATTCCTCCTTAGAACTTTCCATCTAGTCTGGGTCTCCCTTATAGACTAAGACGTTGTTCGTGAAACTCTTCCTAGTGCCATGTCTTCATGGATGCTGATTAATTACACTACTTCGGTTGGGACATTCCAAGGGGTCCGGTAAGGGCAGCAACCCTCGGTCGGAGGAGTAGTCACGTTGGACATCACTGGTGTGTCTGGATGTTGGAACACTAGCGCTTATGGGGTTCTTCCCCATATTATAGGGCTTCTCATGGGTGTGGAAGCCCGAGGCATCCCACATCGAATGGGGGTAATTATATGCTATAGGAATGTATCTGAGGTTTTCCCCAACTTCATATGTTTAACACAGGGTATTCCATGAGTTTAACGTCTAATGGAGACATATCGGACTAATCAGAACACTGACTAGAGTGGATCAGATGGGAGAAACCCCTGGAGGAAACACTGATGTCGGTCATAACATGTTGTTAGTTTCCAAGTTACTGCTAGGAGTAGTGAAGAGATTAATTGGAATGATGTCATCGGGATGTGGCGGCCTAGGCAAGAATCAAGATGGATAATGGATGGTTAAGTAAAGTAGATGGAGAATGGAATGAATTACACCTGAGGGCGACCGTGATGTTGGGACTGATCCTCGAAGAGACCTCCAATATATCCTCGTGGATGGGAATTAAAATCTACATAGTTTAGAACGGTGGGTACAGAATCAGGGTGTGTCTAGAGGACATTGATTTGAAGATATTCTGGGGCTTACACATGGGTAGAAGCTCGAGGTTGGTCTTACTCCACTAGGACAGACCAACGATATGGGTCCCAACAGAAGGTATAACTATGGCTTAATGCTGGGTTTGGGTTGAAAATGGAATACTGCTGAATGGAGTTCACAATGGCATACCGTAGGATGAGGGTGCAATGGCTTACTGTTGGATGGAGGCACAAAATATTATTGCTAGATGAGGGTGAAATGGATTACCGCTGGATGGAAGAACAATGACTTACCACTAGATGGGGACACAACGGTTTACCGCTGGATGGGGTCACAATGGATTACCGTGGGATGGGGTCACAACGGATTACCGCCAGATAGAGTCACAACAGATTACTGCCGGATGGGGTTGAACCTCAGGGAGGCTCTCTACATACCTTGCCTTGTCAAGGATCAAATTGCACATAGTTCGGAAGGACTGGGATCCTACATGAAGATGGTCTGGACCAATTGGTGTTGGGCTTGAACCTCGGGGAGGCTTCCTACGTACCTTTCCTTGACAAGGATCAAGGTCAACGTAGTTCGGGAGGAGTGGGAACCGAAGTGAAGATGGTTGGGACCAATGGGTGTTGGTATTGATCCTCAGGGAGGCTTCCTATGTACTTTACCTTGGCAAGGATCAAAGTCCATATAGTTCAGGAAGAGTGGGAACCGATGTGAAGATCGTAGGGACTAATGGGTGTTGGGTTGGAACCTCAGGGAGGCTTCATATGTACCTTGCCTTGCCAAAGATCAATGTCCACATAGTTCAGGATGGTTTAGTGAAACAATGTTAAGGGAGTTAGGACAAATGGATAGTGGGATTGAACCTTAGGGAGTCTTCTTTTGTACCTTGCCTCGGCAAGGGTCAAAGTCAATGCAGTTCGGGAGGAGTGGGAACTGACATGAAGATAGTCAAGACTAATTGGAGTTGGGTTGAACCTTAGGGAGGCTTTCTACGTTCCCTTCCTTGGCAAGGATCAGAGTCCACGTAGTTCAGTAGGAGTGGGAACTGACGTGAAGATGGTTAGGACCAATGGGTGTTGGGCTTGATAATTAGGGAGGCTTTCTACGTACCATTCCTTGGCAAGGATCAAAGTCTATGTAGTTTAGGAGGAGTGGGAACCGATGTGAAGATGGTTGGGACCAATGAGTGTTGGGCTTGAACCTCAAGGAGGCTTCCTATGTTCCTTGCCTTGGAAAGGATCAAATTCAACTTAGTTCAAGAGGAGTGGGAACCGACGTGATGATGGCCATGACCAATGGGTGTTGGGCTTGAACCTCAGGGAGGATTTTTACGTACCTTGCCTTGGCAAGGATCAAAGTCCACGTAGTTCGGGATGAGTGAGAACTGGAGTGAAGATGGTAAGGACCAATGGGTGTTGGTCTTGATTCTTATGGAGGATTACTAGATACATTTTCTTGGCAAGGATCAATGTCCACGTAGTTCGGGATGGTTTGGTGAATTGACGTTGTAGAGACCCCAAACTTGACGTACATTGACATTACATTACTTTTTAAGAATACTTAATACATATCAAAAACTAACACACAAGGACCGTAATAGTTTAGTGTCTTTGGAAACTCTGAATGTAACGACACAATTTTTTTCAATGGAAAATTCCCTTCTTATATTTATGTCATAAAAAGACAAAATAATGAACTACTAAGTGATAAGTGACCTTTAAACATAAGTTTTTCACTTCTATGTTTGGAAATTTGAAAATTCGACATACACAGTTGTGGTCAAGATGTTTTTTGGAGTCCAATGAAACAAAAATAATTTTTGGTGAATAGTAACGTACCCTTAGGAATAGTAACATACCCTTATGAATAGTTATATGAACCTTATGAATAGTAAATTATCCAACATTAGAGTAACATTAGATATTAATAATAAAATAAAATTTAGACATCTTAGAATGTGACAATTTGACCTTAGTAAATGTTTTGGTATTTTGTAAGTCATAAATAATTAATTATAATTAGTTAATTAATTAATTTAAAGGATTATTTATTTCCCTAAAATTTATTAATAAATTATTTAATCAATATCTTATAGTTTATAGATAATTTTATAAGACCCTACGTAATTTTTGAAAGCACTATAAAATCAGTTTTAATCTTAAAACCGTTTTTTAATTAAATTATGATTTTAATTAAATATTAAATTAATAATATTTAGAAAATTATTTTTGAAAAATGGAATCCGTTTTTGGATTCTACACATCGACAAATGGTCGGGGTAAATTTTTGGGATTTTTCTGAGATACATGAATTTTTGATGAATAGTCGAATACAGTAATTTACAAAATAAGCTAAATAAGCTAATTATAGGGTCATGTGTGATGTTCTGCTGATGTAACCCCACTTGGTTTGGGATTAAATTATAAAATTACTATTATTGGTCATTCAAGACTCACTATTCCTTATCTTGTGGGGAAATAATACACTAATTAATTTTATATTAAGGAAACCCCTCTCCGCTCCACTATAAAAGCCACCCTTCACAGCCTCATTTACTCACACCTCTCAAGATCCAATACTTCTCTAAACTCTTCCACATCACCTTCCCTAGCCCCTCCCCCACTTCCAAGAGCTGATGGTCTCATCAAAAGACCAAGCTTAGGCCCTTAAGGAGGTTCTCAAGAGGTAATTTCCCTCCCTCTTCTCCATTAATTTCTTTTCATGTTCAAGTTCATTTCTTAATCTCTCCCCACCTATCTTCATCCAAATTGTATTGTAACTCTAGTATTATACATATAATGTAATTGTGTGATTCTAATGGGATATCATATCAACCAAACCCTTTCTCTCTTCCTTTTATTTTATTAAAGAGAATGTTGTTCGTGAGGTGTTAATTTATCACCTTCAATAACGACATGCTTTCTTCTTCCATTTCTACCTATAGATCTGGTCATGAAACCATTTTTATGGTTGAACCAGAATATGTTATATGTTGTATTTTCTATTTAAAGTTCAGGAAATAACCTATGTCCATATTACTAATAGATAAGTTAAAACAAGTTTGTTGTGATCCAAAAACCGCCCAAATTTACCCAAATAACCATCATTTCATTATTATTAAATGATTCATCCAGAGGGATCTAATAAAATTCATTATAAGATAATGAAAAATACATTAATATAGTTAATTACATGTAATATCATTTCTGTATGTTTACCCATGTTCTACCCAAACATCAATTTATGAATACAAGTGAACAACCCAAGAAAAACCATAAAAACAAACATCCCCAAAACAATGTTTTTAAACTCTATAAGTCATCCAAAGGAACATAAAATGACATAATGAAACCAGATTGAACCCTATTAATGTAAAATTGGTTCTGGATTTCCAATTAATGAATATAATTTCATTATACAGGACATTAAAGAGAAGGAAGCATTCCGGTACAAGGTAAGGGGAAATTCTTGAACCCAACTTTCATCCTTCAGGTTCTACATCTTTCACTCCATTTTTGATATGGTCACTACTTAAAGATCATTTTTTCATCATTGTATTTCCTTTTCTGGGATATACGTGTTTTCTAATGAAGTTTAGATCAATCCAAATGTTTTTTGAAAGAACTCTTCTCTTACAAACTCAACATTTACATCTCATTCTAGATTGACAGTTCTTGTATTAAGTTTGTTGTTCCCTCTTTCTTTTGGGAACCCAAAGCTTATGAATGTATTATTATCATATGGAACCCATTATTTTCCATGGGTTTGTTATGTTCATTTTTTATTTGAGTTCTGTGTTGAAATCATGATAATGATAATGTTATGATGTGACGGGTGCGCCTGGAATTATATAGTGCAATTATGAATGTTTCAATGTGACGGGTGCTCCCGAAATTATACAGCGCTCCAATGCATTGGGTAAAGTGATGAATCTCATGAGTAAATGTGAAATATGTGTGAACAAGATGCTAGCTTGGTTTAAAATTATGTGTGGTAGTTAGCCACTAAGATATGATGTTTCATTTTTATGCATTGCCACATTTCAAGTCTTTTATTTATGCTCCTCTCATGTTCATGATCTTTTGTCTATGTTATGATTATGCACACCACATGATATATTTTTCTTATCTTTCCTCTTACTGGGCTTCTAGCTCACCCCTTTTTATATACATCCTTAGGTGGCTACATTTACTAAGGAGAGGACAAGTGCCAATAAGAATCTAGAGAAGAAGAAATTAAATAAATATTCACGATTGTTGTGTATTTGTTATGTATGGTCCTAGTTTTACCAAGACACTAAACCATTGGATCCTCTATGTTTAATAATATTATGTTGTTAATAATTGAAATGATGTAATAGTAATGTATGAAAAGGCTAGGTCTCTATATGGAACATAATCTTCTAATCGTGGTGAAAGATCATCAATATCTCCCATAAAGATCTTCCCCTTTTGTTTTCTTACCTAAAAATTTTCATTATATCCTGGGGAAAATAAAACCCATAAAGGGTAAGCTCAAATGATCGGTAAGGGTAAGCATGGAGAAAATAAAAAAACCATATACATTTGAACATAACAACATGAACATGATTTTTAAACATCAAAATCATGAGTAATGACATACAACATGGCAGTACATAAGTAATAGACCATAATGGGACATCAATCATGATAAAATAGATTTTAAATTAAACATGTAATTGTGGAAAAACATTAAGCACATGATATGATTTTCATAGTAGCCAAGGCATTGTTGCCAAGACCATCTTAGTGGACAAAGTCCCTTACTGAACTGAGTTCACTCCTCGTTCCAGTCCTGTATCACTGAACCAGATTAACATACCATTCTAGCCATGTATATCTCATGAGATATAAATCTTTACCTAATTCATTGGAGGGAGATATAGGTCCCACCCATCTCATAATTAAATCATTCTGAATTGTGAGACAACATAAACATAAATCATTCATCATAAGCCAAAGAATAAAAATGGGTTTCATAATCATCATTCCATCATAACATAATCCATATAAAACAAATGGTTATTATTTCATCATAAGAAAACTAAAACCATGTTAATCATAGATATATTATACTTGAAACATACACATATGAAATAATGTCATCTTATATGGAAAATGGTTTTGATAAAACACTAGAAATGAATTCATGAGGAAAATATCCTTTCTTCTTCAAAATCATTTTCTTTTCAAAAAAATTCATGTAATATTAAAAGAAATGTATTTGTTCAAAATAGACATGAAATCTTGTAGAGTAAGCTTCATAAAAATAAGGCTTTATGAAAGCATAAAAATCTATTCATGCCAGATATTAAAACAATATCCTCGTACTTTTAATGGAAAAGACAAAAAGTACCACGTATGGTAAACAGAAAAAAGATTCCATCCATAACACGAAGTAAAAGTAAAATAAGGGTAAACATGACTTTAAACATACATGGAAGAATATTAAACAGTTTATGAAAAACATTTTATGGACATGGGTGAAAAATATAACCCCAGTAAATACTTACGTATAAGAAATCTCAGATAAAAATTAGATTTGAAAAATTATCCCTTACCTTATGTCCAATTTCTTCCATATGTATCCGAGACTCCTGTATAGTGGGTTTAAAAATATTATTAACTTGTAACAGAACCATAATAATATTTATGAAATCATATATGATTCACTAACGACTTTATATTATCCATTCATTTGTCAATTCCATGTTAAAGTAGTGTTTTGGGTAAAATCGTTTCATTTATCGTCCGTGTTTTGACTTGTAATCACTAATATGATTACATAGATCATGATTACTTAAATATAGAATATAAAACATGATTTATATATAATATATATTCAGAATATACATATATATAATAGATCGATAAAAGGAAAGAAATACACCGTTCATGTAGACGGTAGGCCATACGTACGCATGAACGTTGTTTTTCGTTTCCTTATTGAATTGAAGGGAATTAAGTAGATGAAATAAATATATATATACATAAATCCAGTAGAATCATTATGTCATATATTTCATGATTACTTATTATATATACTTTATAATCATTCTTGAATTGTTATCATGGAAAATGAATCTCAACGGTTCGTGGCGACGGTAATCCGTACGTACGTACGAGCGATGATATCGTTCTCATATTTATTGAATGGAATTGGAGTGGATGATATAATATCTTAGTATCAGGATGATGTTATAATAATCATATATAGTTTTTCTTTACACCATTATACCCATCCAAGTAAGGTGGCGGTGAAAAAACTGATTACACCACGACGTGGATACGGTATTCCATACGTACGCACATGCGATGATTTCATTTTCCATAGGATGGATAGAAAGTGAAATAGAGTTTTTTAATATTTATAATAACATATCAGTATATAAAAAATACTTATGTTATTACTTTATAATGAAACAACTGACGAATAAGAAGTATAAGAATAAAGAAACTTGAAAGAGTCGGTAGAAGATATTACCTCTTCCTCGACGCACCTCCTTTAAACTTCTTCTTAGGGCACTAGAGTTGGTCTTTTGAGAAGACCAGAACTTCTATGATATAACTAGAGAGGTTGATAAGATATATTTTCAGAGGTTTTCCGAGCTTCCAAGCTCAAAAGGGTGTGAAGAGAAGAGGGAAGGGGTGCCCTTATTATAAGGGAGGAGAGGGGAACCTTTGGAAAAACTTAAAATATTATTTTATAATAAAGTCATATTCGGTTTATAATAGTTTAAAATTTATTTATTTAGTAAAAAAGTGGGTATTGGTTGAAATAATCTCAACCAATAGGTTTTAGACATGTTTAGGTTACTATTTTAACCTTATCATTTAGATTTAACTCTAAGTTAAATAATTATACTTTTACCGTGTCTTCTTGTTTTCTTACACTATATGGTTAATAAACATAATATAAAAAGCCAAAAGAGCCCCAAGTGGTTCATTATTAATATATATAATCTTATCTAAGTCATTTTGAAGAACCTTATATTTTTAGGAATATAATAATAGTTAATAATATTATATCTGTTTTAAAAACTATTTTATGTCAATTTTGACACTATTAGGTAATTGATTTTTGTGAAAATCATAACAACATTATTAGTTAAAAAAAAGTTAATTGAATCAATACTAACATGTCATATTATCCTATAAATTTAGTGTAATTCATAAAAAGACCCAAATTACATTTATTTGGGTATTTATAACATAAATTATGTTAATATTTCATTAATAAGGTAATTATTGCATCATCATTGTGACATAAATAAAAGAACTTATATAATGTATGAAAATTATAAATAAAATACCATTATGTATGAAATAGTTTTAGATTTCTAATGAATATTTATAGTCGAATTTATCTTATTTATAACCCTATATTAAAAATGTTTTAGTTATTAAACATTGATTTTAACTATTTTAACACTTATTTAAATAAAACAATAATAAGTTTCCTAATATAATCCATGTGGACCTAAATGGTAATATTTTTTTCCTATAGTTGTTTATGGTCGAATTACACTTATCCAATAGAATTAGGACTTGTGTTAGGGTAATAATAATATCATTTTTACCCTTAATTACCCTATTTACTTTTAACTGTGGTAAATAAAAGTTAAAAGTTACTATTAAAAAAATTATTTTTATCTTATTGAACCACATTTTATTCCTTGATATTAACCGTGTCTCTCAGATTTTCACCCTATGCTAATTTCTATATTTTGAACCCAAAAATAATGTCCATTTTCAAAGATAAAATTTATAAAATTTCATAAAGTGGGTATTACTATTCATAACAGCTAGTTCATAAAAATATTATAATAATATCTTGTTTAGTGAAACTTAGTATTGCGTACTACACATGCTATCGAAGAAGTTCTTGATTGCGTGTAATGCAAGCCAATCAGGGCTGCGTGTAGTGAAATCTCTATTTGGTGTTGTGTATAACATAATGAAGACTTATTTCATTTATACATTAAACAAAATCTATACTTAATGCTGCATAAAATAATTTCCACAAAACGAACTTGAAAATGTGTGAAACACGAGCCAAGCATAGTGTTGCGTATAGTAAAATCTAATCTTGGTGTAGTGTATAATATAAGACATCAATGAAATTCAAAATAATATATATCATAAAATCTTGGGGTGTTACATTCTACCCCCCTTAAAATGAATTTCTCCCTCGAAATTCATCTGGGTTATAAATGGTTTACTACTTCAAATTTTCATTCATAGAAAATCACATCGTAAAAAGGAATTCTAGAACTTTATTTTAAAAAGGGATGTCAGAGTCATAATAGTCACCCAAAGTAACTCACCACTGGGTTTCCACAAAGGAAAACATAGGTAAAAATATAGATATGGAAGAGAAATATAACCATCAACTTCTAATGAAGAGTGGTAGAGGACATGTCTATGAAAAATTCGACAATCACAAAGCCATAAATTTGTGATGATATAAGGTACCATCTAATTCATCAGATATAAGGGCACTAGGGAACCATTTTTGGTTTTCAAGATCATTTCCCTAAAGTTGAAGAAATTGGAATTAGAAGAAATGCTTTCTTGATTTTGGTACAATCTCACCTTTGGTCGTTCCTTGGAAAATTTCCACCTCATCTCTTAAATAAATGAAGTTGAATTCTTCATTCATGAAGTGCTAGCAGATCATGTGATAGAATGATGGGTCATTTCATCTGTCTCCATCAAATTGTTTGAAAAAGTTGTCAAAAATACATAAGTCCGTCTATAGTGAGATTAACCATATATGGTTTCAATAATGGACTTATACTTCATATATTATTCTGCTTAATATAATAAAAATAGTTTCTACTAACTAGTGACTTCCTGTAGGCCAGTGGTAGGCGATAAAGGCCTATCACCCTTCGGTTGTTGGTTTTATTCCCACAACCCTGTCCGACGCGATGGGTTGTCGCCCGTCCTACAGGTTGTCCTTCTTCTAAAACTACATTATTATAACATCCCATCAATAATATCAAAAAATGTTCTATCCTTAAACAATACTAACTTATGTGCAACATAATCCATTCCAATCTTTAGGCTTATCTAAAATACTTTTGTCCAATCTTATAGTATAAAGAAAATGATTACTAGAAATGTCATGAAACAAGCATGTGAATACCATCATTTATCCCCCATGTATCATATGATATATCTTTTTGGTCACATTCCAAACATGTGAATACCTTAATCATGTATTATATTGAAAAATGAGTTCCCATTGAACCATAGTGAAAACATGAATGCTATCAAAAGTTAACTCTTTCCACATACCAAAATCCCAAAATTTCTATATACTCAAACCATGATATCAGTCATGAGCTCATTTCATTTTCTCTTTATCCCTTCATTATGCGCATATCATCTTCTTTCCAAAAATATTTCAATCACTATTCATGGTTACCGGTACCATATAATTATTGAAATCTAATACATAAATATTCCAAAATTCCATGATTCCATAAATGAGATTCCTTGATACTATTTTGAAATTCCATTACATAAACACTTAATCATTACAAAACATCATTTTCATACTCAACATCACATATAGTGATCTCATGTGAATTCCCTTTATCCTTTTCCTTAAGAGGTTCTTCACATTGATCATCACTAACTCTTGGATGAGGGAATTGATTAGAATAAGGCCCCATTTCCTTACACTTGAAGAATTGAAGTGTTGGTGGAGTGTTCTCTATAGTCTATTCCCTATTCACGTCATTAGAAACCTTTTTCCCATTACTTCGGCACTCAGCTGCTCGATGACCTTCTTTTCTACACTTGAAACATTTTCTAGTACCTTTTACACAATCTCCACCATGCTTCTTTCCACACTTT
Source organism: Viscum album (assembly GCA_963277665.1). Lineage (NCBI taxonomy): Eukaryota > Viridiplantae > Streptophyta > Magnoliopsida > Santalales > Viscaceae > Viscum > Viscum album. The sequence goes on from OY728131.1 coordinate 565,962,790, forward strand.
GAGAATAAAGAAACATTCATATTATTTTAACCATTGTTCTAATATTTCTCCTTGAACTCCATCTTTCGTTTCTTATCAAAACTATGAGATGTATATGTAACACCAACTTCCATTTCTACCTTGAGAGAACAACACACAATTTCTTCATAGCTACTAAAGTCTCTTATATATAATTCCCTTCGAAGACTTTGTTTTAAGATACTGATGAATCGATCAACTTCACTTTCTTGTTGGATGATAATGCCAGATGCATACCTTGCAAGCCTTGTAAAATTCGCTTTATATATACCAATAGATTCATCATATTTTTCCATAGACTCATGGAAATCTTTTTCCATCTTTTTTTGAAGAATACGAGGTAAGTACTTATTGAAAAATATGTTCTTGAACTCATCCCATTCCATGGATTCAATTTCACCTCGGGGCCTTGTATTCTTAATTAGAGTCCACCATTGATCTGCATCACCTTCTAAATGGTAAATATCCAGAATGAATTTTTCATGTTCTGAACAACGAAGTATGGAAAATATCTTTTCAGTGGTACTAATCCATTTTTCAACAACAAGGGGATCAGAAGACCAAATGAAAGAAGGTGGACGTTGCCTTATGAAGGACTCAAGAGAATATTGTTCCCTTCTCTGCTCATTTGGAAGTCCAGAATGATTTATAACTTGTGTAAGTGTAGAAATAAGATTTTTCACTCCATCTCCTATAACATTGGTTTGTTCAAGAGGAAAATCATTTCATTGTCCATTACATTGATCAACACAGTTCCTTTAGGTTCCAGCCATTATCTAAAACGTAAAAAGAATAGTGTGAGTGGAAAAAATCATGCAAGGGAAAACAACATAATAAAGGGGGAGTACCTTCATTATCTAACATCTTAGGTTTAATTGTAAGGTCCTTACTGTAATTCTAGGACTATAGCCTATACATATACTTAATCTTAGGGACATCCCTAGAAATACCTTAGAAATATCTCTAGGGATCTCACTAAAGTTTTCGCATCCTATTTTCCAAAGGTTAACTAAACCTTTTCTCTAATACCAACTGTAGCAGTCTGGAATTACTTCCAGTGTACTATAATTGATACCTATCAGGGCACTCCATGGTGGCTGCACCACATGGGTGGGACACACCACCATCCCCAGTGGCAGCCATTTCCTCATGAGTCCCTTGGGCGGAGAGAAATGCTTTGTCAAACACTCACATGTGAGAGTTCCCAAGGATCATATTCATTCCTACCTACTTTGCCTCTGATACCAAATATAGAGTCCCAAAAATTGACATAAATGGACATTACATTACTTTTTTATAATTCTTAATACATAAAAAAACAAACACACAAGGACTGTAATAGTTTAGTGTCTTTGGAAACTCAGAACATAATCCTCTAATCATGGTGCAATATCTTAAACATCACTCAAAAAGATATTCCCCTTTTGTTTTCTTACCTAAAACCATTCTTTATATCATGGGGAAAAGAAAACATATAAAGGGTGAGCTTAAATTCTCAATAAGGGTAGGTATGGAAAAAATAAAACAAACCATATACATTTTAACATAAAAACATGAACATAATGTTTAAACAACGAAATATTGAGAAATGACATAAAACATGGTAGTATATAAGGTATAAATCATAATGGAACATTAATTATGTTAAAATAGCTTGGAAATAAAACTTGAAATTGTGGAAAAACATTAAGCACAAGATATTATTTCCATAGTAGCCATGGAATTTCTACCAAGATCATCTTAATGGACAAAGTCCCTTACTGAACCGAGTTCACTCCTTGTTCCAGTCCTGTATAACTAAATCAGATTAACATGTCCTTCCAGCCATGTCTATCTCACGAGATATAAATATTTACCCAATGCATTGGAAGGAGATATAGGTCCCACCCACCTCATAATTAAATCATTCTTACTTGTGCCACAACATGAACATAAATCATTCATCATTACCCAATGTATAAAATTGTTTTTATAAACATCATCCCTTCATAACACAATCCATACAAAAAATGGATATCATTTCATCATAAGAATAGTGAAACCATGTAAATCATAGAGAAATCCCACTTGAAACATACACATATAAAATAATTCCATCTTATATGGAAAATGGTTTTGATAAAACACTTGAAATGAATTTTTGAGGAAAATATTATTTCTTCATTAAAATCATTTTCTTTTCACAAAATTCCATGTAGTTTTAAAAGAAAAGGATTTTGTTTAAAATAGTCATTAAATCTTATAGAGTAATATTATTGAAAATAATGTGTTATGAAACCATAAAAATATGTTCATTCCATATAAGTTAAAATAACGTTCTTCTCATACTTTTTCCGGAAATGTAAAGAAGTACATCGTATGGTAAACAAAAGAAGGATTCTTCCATACGATGTGGTAATAGTAAAAACAGGTAAAAATGACTTTAAACAAACATGAAAGAAAAGAAAACATTTTATGAATTTTTTTTGAGAAAATATGGACATGGATAATAAATATAACCCCATTAAATACTTATGAATAAACAATCTCGGATAAGAATGATATTGGAATAATTATCTCTTACTTATATCCAATTTCTTCCATATGTGTCCTAGACTCCTCTTCCTCGACACACCTCCTTTAAACTTCTTCTTAGGGAACTAGAGTTGGTCTTTTGAGATGACCAGAACCTCTATGACATAACTAGAAAGGTTGAGAAGAGGAATTGGTAGGGTTTGGCAGAGCTTCAAGGCTCAAAAGGGTGTGATGTGATGAGGGAAGGGGTGCCCTTTTTAAAAGGGAGGAGAGGGTCGCCTTTAGAAAAACATTAAATATTATTTTATAATAAAGTCATATTCGGTTTATAATAGCTCCAAATTGTTTTATTTCGAATATAAAGTGAGGATGGGTCTAAATACTCTCAACCAATAGGTTTTAGACATGTTTAGGTTACTATTTTAACCTTATCATTTAGAATTAACTCTAAGTTAAATAATTTAACTTTTACCGTGTCTTCCTGTTTTCTTACACTATATGGTTATTAAAACTATTATAACAAGCTAAAATAACCCCAAGTGGTGCATTATTAATATATATAACTTTATCTATGTCATTTGGCTGAACCATAGATTTTTAGGAATATAATAACAATTGATAATATAATATTTTTTTTTAAAACTATTTTATGTCAATTTTGACACTATTTCGTAATTGATTTTTTTAAAAATCATAACAATATGATTAGTTCAGAAAAGTTTAATTTAATCAATAATAAAATTTCATATTAACCTAAAAAATTTGTGGAATTCATAAAAAGTCTCAAATTACATTTATTTGAGTATTTATAACATCAATTATGTTAATATTTCATTAATAAGGTAATTAATGCATTATCATTGTGTCATAAATAAATTAACATATTTAATGTCAAAATTTTATAAATAAAATACCATTATGTAGGAAATATTTTGAGATTTATAATGAATATTTATAGTCGAATTTACCTTATTTATTACCCTATATTAAAAATGTTTTAGTTATTAAACTTTGATTTTAACTATATTAACTCTTCTTTAAATAAAATAATAATAAGTGTCCTAATCTAATTAAAGTGGACCTAAAGGGTAGTTTTTTATCACTAAGGTTGTTTTTGGTCGAATTACACTTATCCAATATAATTAGGACATGTTTTAGGGTAATAATAATATCATTTTTACCCTTAATTACCATATTTAATTTTAACCGTGGTAAATAAAAGAAAAAAGTTAATATTCATCAAAAATTATTTTCATCTTATTTAACCACATTTTACTCCTTGATATTAACTATTTCTCTTAGATTTTCGAAATTTCACTCACAGAAGAGGTAAAACTATGTTTTATGTAAAATTTTAAATTCTCCTAGGAGGTGGGTAAAAGACAGTGAAAAGCTCAATAAAATTTTTATATATCTAAAATTATTATAAAATGAATCAAATGAATTACAGTGAACATATATATGTATTATGTATCAATTTTGACCAAAAATAAATTTAAATAAAATAAATAATTATTTAACTAAAAAGTTGGTTTTTAAATAGTAACCTAGTGCTATTCATCAAAAATTGAATGTTTTCAGAAAAATACCAAAAATTAACCCTAGTCTAATTTCGATATCCTGAATCCAAAAATGAAGTCCATTTTAAAATATAAAATGTATAAAATTTCAAAAAGTGGGAATTACTATACATAACTTCTAGTTCATAATAATATTATAGTAATATATCGTTTAATGTAACTTGGTATTGCGTACTACACACGCTATCGAAGAATGTCTTGATTGTGTGTAATGAAAGCTAAGTCAGGGCTGCATGTAGTGAAGGATCCATTTGTTTTTGCGTATAACATAATAAAAACTTATTTAATTTATATATTAAACAAAATCTATACGTAATGTTGCGTAATATAATTTCAACAAAATGAACATGAAATTGTGTGTCACACGAGCCAAGAATAGTGTTGCGTATAGTACAATCTAATCTTGGTGTAGTATATAATAGAATACAACAAAGAAATTAAAAATAATATATCTCATAAAATCTCGGGGTTTTATATTCAAGGCTCAAAAGGGTGTGAAGAAAAGAGGGAAGGGGTGCCCTTTTTATAAGGCAAGAGAGGGGCACCTTTGGAAAAACTTAAAATATTATTTTATAATAAAGTCATATTCAGTTAATAATAGATCTGAATTAATTTATTTTGAATCTAAAGTGGGTATGGGTTTAAATCCTCTCAACCAATAGGTTTTAGACAGGTTTAGGTTTCTATTTTAACCTTATCATTTATATTTAACTCAAAGTTAAATAATTTAACTTTTACAGTGTCTTCTTGTTTTCTTACATTATATGGTTAATAAACATACTATAACAAGCCAAACGAACCTCAAGTGGTTCCTTATTAATATATATAACCTTATCTATGTAAATTGGCCAAACCTTATATTTTTATGAATATAATAACATTTAATAATATAATATTTGTTTTAAAAAGTATTTTTTGTAAATATTGACACTATTTGGTAATTGATTTTTGGGAAAATCATAATTACATGATTAGTTCGAAAAAAGTTAATTTAATCAATAATAACATGTCGCATTAACATAGAAAATTAGTGGAATTCATAAAAAGTCTCAAATTACTTTTATTTGGGTATTTATAACATTAATTATGTTAATATTTCATTAATAAGGTAATTACTACATCATCATTGTGTCATAAATAAATTAACTTATTTAATGTCTAAAAATTATAAATAAAACAGAATTATGTAGGAAATATTTGTATATTTTTAATTAATATTTATAGTCAAATTTATCTTATTAATAACTATATATTAAAAATGTTTTATTTATCAAACATTGATTTTAACTATTTTAACTTTTCTTTAAATATAATAATAATAAGTGTCCTAATCTAATCCAAGTGGACCTAAAGGGTAATATTTTATTCCTAAGGTTTTTTTTGTCGAATGAAACTTATCCAATAGAATTAGGACATGTGTTAGGGTATTAATAATATCATTTTACCCTTAATTACCCTATTTACTTTTAACCGTGGTAAATAAAAGTAAAAAGTTACTATTCCCCAAAAATTTATTTTATCTTATTGAACCAAATTTACTCTTTCATATTAACCGCATCTCTGGGATTTTTAAAATTCCACTCACATAAGCGGTAAATTTATGTTTTATGTAAAATTTCAAATTCTCCAAGGAGGTGGGTAAAAGACGGTGAAAAGTTCAATAAAATTTTTATATATCTAAAATTATTATAAAATGAATTAAATTAATTACATTGAACTTATATAGGTATAATGTATCAATTTTGACCTAAAATAAATTTGAATAAAATAAATAATTATTTAAATAAAAATTCGGTTTTTAAATAGTAACATAGTGTTTTCACTATTCATCAAAAAATAAAAGTTTTCAGAAAAATACCAAAAATACACCCTATGCTAATTTCGATATTCTGAATCCAAAAATGAAGTCCATTATGAAAGGTAAATTTTATAAAATTTTAAAAAGTGGGTATTACTATTCATAATGGCTAGTTCATAATAATATTATAGTAATATCTCGTTTAGTGAAACTTGGTATTGCGTTTTACCCACACAATCGAAGAAGGTCTTGATTGTGTGTAACACAATCCAAGTCAGGGATCCGTGTAGTGAAATCTCGATTTGATGTTGCGTGTAACATAATAAAAATTTATTTCATATATACATTAAACAAAATCTATAATGAATGTTGCGTAAAATAATTTCCATAAAACGATCTTGAAATTGTGTGTAACACGAGCCAAGAATAGTGTTGCATATAGTACAAGCTAATCTTGGTGTAGTGAGTAATAGAAGACATCAATGAAATTATAAATAATATATCTCATAAAATCTCAGGGTGTTACAGAAGTGAAGGGATTTGGGACCAATTGATGATGGTCTTGAACATCCGGGAGGCTTTTAACATACCTTTCATTGGCAAGGATCAAAGTCCCTATTGTTCGTAATTAGTGTGGGGCTTAATCTCTTGGCTTCCCAAGGAGGATTTCATGGTTTATGGTTACTATAAGCCCATGTGAGTCATGCTTAGTGTGAGAAATAGGAGGCAATAAAGACCCGATGATCACGTCGTGAAGGGTGCATCTGTGGGAAGAGGAATGGGGCAGGGACATAGTTAGTGACCCAAAATAAAAATAGGGTCTTATAAATGGTTAACAGCCTAGGGGAATGGAGAATTGGACTTACTCAAGGGTGGAATCCCTCTGGAAACAAAGCCCAACAGGAGAGAAATTTATCACCGAATAAAGGAGGGATTTTATGCCCATCCCCCCTCTCTGGTCCTTTGGACCGAATAATAAGGGAGGAGAATGAATAATACCTCCCACAAGAAAGTCTAGGGGCTTACACGAAGGTGGTTTTCCTTCCACCATGGAGAAAAACTACCCCAATAAAGAGGATCTCTTTCCATGTGAGGAGTGATTTCACTACCGTGGAGATCAGTGGGCGTGCAGAATGTCCAAGGATGGGGCCCCCTCATACGACGCACGGGGCGAGGTCACAGTTTAACACCGTGAACTGAGGATGATGGTTCTTGGTAGTTTAACATCTACAAAATAGATGAAGGGGGTTCACTCCGTACCCCTATGACTTACATAACCGATACCTCCTACCCCTTGGGGAAGGGAAGGCATTAACAATGCTGCGGTGAAGGGTGGTTATGGAGTGATCCATTTAGGGGTCCATGTTAGCATGGTTATGCAAAGAAGCAATAGCCGTTAGCATACCTATGCGACGAAGAATGAGGTGAAGCAACGCAATAGGAAGCACTTCCCAAGAGACATTGAAATTGCTTCATGAAAACCTAAAGGGACACACATGAAAAGGAGTTGTTGAACAAAGGGGTTTATAGGTAGAAGACTTGTGAAGCTCTGGTGCTCCATGAAGCAGAGGGGCTTCACGAAGGGGTGTGCATTGCGAAGTGAAGTGGCCAAGCCTATGCATAGGGAATATGTGCATATGGGAGGTGCTTTGTGAAGTGGAAACACATTCATGGAGCAATGCCTTGCAAAGAAATGTTTCCCCGTGAAGCGTAATATTGCGAAGCAATGTGCCTCGTGAAGTACAATGACCTTGCCTTAGCATGTGGGTCACATGTGCATGATGTGTAATTCAAAAATCACAAGTGCTCTATGAATACCTGAGTCCCTTTGGAGATCTACTTCCTTCATGGAGTCCTGTGGACTACACGAATTGTATCCCTCTCTAAAGAGAGGAAGAATTCCTGAAAAGGGGAAGGCACTTCGTGATGCAAAGGTACCTTGAAGAGCTCATGGTTCGTAGATCATAGATTTCTTCACAATTTGGGATCTTAGAAGGTGAAAGGTCAGAGGATCCATCCTTTGGGCTCGAGGGGAGCCCTATATTTATAGTTAATAGGCGCCATGAATTAGAGCTCACTCAGCGCGAAGACGAAGCTTGCTCGGTAGCGGGATCATGAGCGTCAAAGGGGATTGCGGAGCATCCCACCTCCTTGCTCCGCGGAGGGCTCACAAACGTCAATGGGGTTCATGGAGCATCCAGACTCCTTGCTCCGCGGTGGGCTCATGACCATAAAAGGGGTGTGCGAAGCATCCTATCTCCTTGCTCAGCAGCGGGATCATGAAGGGTTGTGCTCTATGCTAGCCGTAGGGCCCTGTGGGCTTCGTGAACGGTCTTCATGAGGTAGGCCCTTACGCTTTCCGTTCGTTCTTCTTCCTCCCCAATATTGGCATCAACAAGTACTTTTAAACTATTAAACCCACAAACTGGAATAAAATAAAATTAATGGGATAATTTATAAAAGACATGTATTTTATTAACTTACGAATTTCTAGGATTCAATCTATGTTATCCGTGATCTATTTCATAACATCCACTATTATGGGAATTTTTTTCTCTTAATAATGGTTTGAAATTATCTTCGGAATTTACCAAATCTTATATAATGGATGTTTCAAACTAGTTTTGTAATAATGTAAAATGTCATGCACCTGGGGATGATCGAATCCTTCTCAATGTGACATTTTTTTGGGATTATAACCCATATATACCTATATCCCAGATCCACATCCACTTACAGTATCAAGATAGGGATGTATTTTCTTAGAAACCACTTTCTCTCGACTTTATAAAATTTTGGAATGTTTAATTACATTTAGTATTATACCTATGTATTTAATTACTATTTTGAAATACTAATCCCAAAAATAATTTGGCATTCATTTGATACTAATAATGAAAATAATTGTCTTTATTAGACGTTAATTCATGATTTATTACATAAGAATACATGTAATAAAAACTAGAAGATTATGATGTCTTGAATATTTGGGTAATTATGAACATTTAATATCAATTTAAAACATGTTTTACATTAGCCTTATTTTAAAACATCCTTAACATTCTCATAATATTCTATCCTTCTTAAAACTACATGAGATAACCCGGTGACATACATTAGAAAGGGTTGAGATATAAAGGCCACTAAAAGAATAAACAAATCATGACATGAATAAATTATTACACATTATAAATTATGAATTTTAATGGGACATAAAATGGGTGATAATATTAAACATGAATAAAGATGCATGATATAGCTTAATAACATAACGGATACAATGGCATATAGAAATAACATTAAACATGATATCATAAGAATAATTCAAGGTTAAACACTATGAAATAATAACATAATGTTATTAGGATAACCTCCCACACACCATACATGGAATATTATATGACTAGAACATCAAAAAATGAATTAGAGAGCTATCTAATCACCACATCAATGTCATATCTTGTTCATTTATAAGTGTTCTGTATAGATCATAAATCATAAAAACATATTTCATCACAGTAAATCCTATGAATAAGGAATGTTGGTTATATACATGTAATTACAATATCAATTAAGTATTGGTAAAACAAGTTTAATACCCTTGAGTTGAAATGGGTACCATTATACATATCACAAATGTTCTCTAGGTAAAATCATAATGACATTTCCACAGTGTAACAAAAGTACATGAAGATTCATAAAATTGATCAATGAGATAGAAAGGGGTATCCAATCACATATAAGTAAATAGGATAGTATCATAGATATTTAATAACATAATATTTCATGATAATTTTTGAATTAATATGCAAAAGATAATGAGGGTGATTGAATAAAAACGTTCTATGGAAAATTTGCATGATAAATTGATAAGTGTAATAGGGGTACATAATGAATCATGGAACAGATTAATGAGAGTGAAAGGGGCCATTCATCACTTTTAAATAATAATGGAAGAAATATTTATTTTTGATAGAAATTACCATAAATGGGAATTTTAAGACAAAGTGCATTACATAAATAAGGTTCTTGAATAAAGATGAAAAATGGAGGGTTCCTTACAAAATTTTGACTTAGTGACAACTTAGATAAATGCTACAATGAGATTGGATAAATGATCTATAATTATTGGAACATAAATTATATAGTAAATATATATTTATAAATTCATTAAATCATTACCCATTGATATTCAAAAGGAAAAATACAAAGAATGTGATTTAATTGAAATTAAGAGAGAGAAATACCTTACCTTGAGAGGGTGATGCCAAAAGATTAGGAGGATCCTCTTGATAGCATAGGGGAATATTTGGAGGATTCTAGAGAAGGTATGAAAGGGTAAATATGTGGTCCATGGTTTTTTAGTGAAGCGGAAGGGGACATTGGGTGGGTTTACATTTGAAAAGAGTTGGGAGTTCTTTATTATTACTCAAACTTATGTTTTGGACTCTATATAATAAAGTAATCAAAACCACAAAACATACCATGGATTTTCCCATGGTTTCTACCATAAAGTAGTTATTTTATTTATTTTATATGTTCAAGTGGCTAATTAAATGACATATTACTCTTGGGGATGTGTAATTGATTGCTGTTGATAAAGAATTGATTTTAAAATCTTAAAACATAATATAGGTTTCGAGGATTAATAAATACTTTATTAAATTTATAAAATAAAATAAAAAATAATAAAATTATAAACATATATTTGGTCTTAGATACCCTTTATATCTTTTATCACATCACTTCTGGGTCATTATGATGTCTTAATACACATAGTATATTTATACTTTATTTAATTTTTTCCCAAAAATTAGATTGTCTTTTAAAATTATGAATTGTTAATTTTTAGAAAATTTTAATGTATTTAATCCAAATATAATATTTATTTTATCAATATAATTTCCTATATATGTGCAATTTTACTTTTATAACAAGAATCAACATTTATTGAGAAATTATAGTTTTTTTACCATAATCGTTTTAGAGCCATTTTAACAATTACATTTGACTTCATAAAAATTATATTATCCTTAATATATAATAAATATTATTTAATTGGATTATTTTATTAATATATCATTTATGTTTAAAATTCATGAAATCGTGAAAAGTAATATATTAATAGAAATTGTATATTACCAAAAAATATATTTTTTGTTTTATCGTATCAAAAATTAAATTCATTTATAATGTAAATATAATAAGAAGCTAATATATTAATTATTATATATTGTATAAATATTAAGATTATTAGTTTATTTACACATATACCTTTATTACACTAGAGAACAGAATTAGGGTATAGAGCACGATGTTGATATTTTCATTGGGCAATTCAACATATATAGTTTGGGTCGTGATCTTGATGAGAATTAACTTCTCCCATAAATGGTTTCAGTCATGATTTATTAATTGGATCTCACATATATATTGGTCATTGGTATATACCAGGGAGGTTATCTACCTCAGATTCTTTGAAAAATGGGATTCATAGGGTATGATCATACTGCTTGAGGCAATACCTTATTTTTTTGTGTTAGTTAGATTTATCAAAATACTATATTTAATCTAAAAATATGATTAATTTTAAATAGATATTTTATCATTGTATTTGATTATTAACAATATTTTAAATTAAATAGGATATAATATTCTCTAAGATAAAGAAGTTCATAAGTATTCTATAAATATAATACATAACAAGGCATTTAATTCAATCACATAGTGTTTTTTATTTATAAATTTTCTCATAATTACATTACCTATCAAATTTATTTAATTAAAATTAATTTAATTATTTTTATTTCGAACGTAATGAGAATAAATAAACTTTATGCTTTAAAATACACTTTCTTCAAAAATGTGGTTTATTTCATTTTTGTGTGTGAATATTGTGATTAATTTCTCCCACATTTTGAAATTTTATTTTCTAAAATGTATAAATTTTTTTAAAATAATCAGGTAAAATTAATATTAAATTAAATTTAGGTAAAAATTATTATAATTTTTTCAGGTCAAAAATATAAGCTACCACTTTAAAATATGAGTTATCACAGTTAATGTAAATTGAGGTGAAAATGAAATAAAGTTGAAAACCCCAAAAAATTTACATTAAAACTTATCAATTATTTTTTGGTATGAGTTTTATCTCAATTTATACTCATTCATTTACTATATTGGGTGTCTTACATCAAAATATTGGTTGGATTCCAATAGAGGGAAGTGTTATATTTAATAAAATTCCATTTTCATTCATTTTACATCTTCAATATTTCATCATGATTAGCATAACAGTGAATATATATTATGAGTGAATTATGATAACCATAATTATTTACAATAACTTAATATTAATTTTATTTTTTATACTTTTTAAATATAGTTTAATTACATAAAATTCTAATGGAATGTCAGTACAACGCTAGTTCATACACAGGGAAAATAAATAATTGGTCTTACAAATATTGAAAGTGATAATATTTAGATGATTTATAATATTACAAGAATTATTTAGATACTTATGAAGTATGTTTTATTATTTAATTTTTTTAATTTGAATTAAATTTTATGTTGATGGCTTTATGGTCAATTTTTTCCATTTTTCCTAAAGATGACCATAAATGGTATTTATTATGTGAAAACCATATTTAAATCACTATAAATACCTAAAAAGCTAAATAAACTCATGTATAATGTAAATTTTCAATATTATAATTCATTGTTAATTTATGTTAAACTTGGTATTTTTTAAATTACTTTCTTGACCAATAATAACTGAAACAATTTGTCACGTTGGTTAAAGATAAATTGGGTTAAAGAGGGGGTTAAATTAAAAGATATTGTTTAAAATGGAACAAAAAATTTTCTAAATAACATTGGATAATTATATGTCTAATTTAAACTACTTATTCTCTAATATATGTCACTTTGGAACCATTTTACCCGAGATAGACAAATATTATATTTTTATATTGTATGTACATCAAATATTTCCATCTAGAACACTTATAAAAGGTAATCGTATATCTTTAGTTAATTATATAAATTGATCTATTTAACAGAATAAATTATTACCCAATTACCTAAGAAAAAAACTTAAAATTTCTTAGAGGTAATTATTTCACCAAAATATTAACATATAACTCTTAAGGTCAAAGCCAAAGGAGGTTTCTCAACAGAGAGGTATAACTCTTAATTGAGATTTTCCATGATTATTTCTTATTCAATGTAAATTAAACATTATATAAACATGATAATATACATATGAAAGTATCTTAAATATACTAAAATATTATTATGTTAATGGAAAACCTCTTTTTTATTTCCTTTTCCATCCTATGGTAAATCAAAACATCATCTATGCCTACGTGTAGACTACAACCACCATGAAGGGATGTGTTTTGTTTTTCATCACCACCTAAAATGATAGTTATTAGGATTGATGTTATGAATATATATTAAAATCATGAAATAAATATTATTTAGGAAAAATAATATATTATAAACCTTCTTACCCTTTCATCCGTTTGAAAATGATAACAATGCTCGTGTGTATGTGCAGAATATCACATCTATAAAAAATGTGATTTGTTTTTCATGACCTCCATTACTAATTGGTTATAAAATTTTATATAATTTATGGAAACTATAATTATTTAAATACTAATTTTTTGAATATTATTTAAAAATTAAACGTATGAACATGGTAGACCTACTGATGTTTTTCGGGGATTATGAACTGATCATCCTAAAAAAGTCTAACATGAACTAAACAAATTTAGTAACTACATTAGAGTTAGATATAAATTAACTAAAATGGATAATTTTAAGATAATAAACCTGAAAAAATTTCTTAAGAAAATTTAAAATTAATATATTTTTATTATACATAATTTAATGTACGAAAATGGTGAGTTGGACTAAAGGAAATAAAATATCATTTCAAAATATTGTTTTAATGTTTTTCATTACAAAACATTTTCATCTATGTTGAGGATAATTTAAATGTTTCAAGAATGTTATTATTTTTATTAAAACTTCACTAATGGTAATTTTTTCTATTTTTTAATTACATTTTTTATATAGGAATTTTTCTAATGTTTTCCATACGATTCATTATAGAATTTCTTCACTAAAGTGTGAAATCAATCATTGTTTAAAACATTATAAAATGAATAGATTTTCCCACCATCATGACTATTGTTTTCTTTTAATATTAAAATAAAAGTCTACATTTTTATTCTTGAAGAAATATTTTTATCAATATTTTTGAATTTTTTAGTTTAAACAATTTAATCTAAGAAAACAATACTTTACTGTCATTTTTATGAATTAATTGAAAGTTTTACTGGTTATCGAATTGAATAAAAATTAAAATCAATTTAATGGTTAAAGTTAAATATAAATGTGTATTATTCATACTAATATTCTAAAAAAATTTATAATAATGAAGGGTGATATAGAAATAGCTTTGATGATGGATGAGACCGTTATAGTTTTCCCTTTAATTGGGAAAATTGATAGAGTTATCTGGTGGTTCGTTACTCAAATGTGATGTGGGAATTGTCCGGTTAGTTGATTCCATTATAATGGTTCATGAAATGGTGAATGTATATAAATTTTCCCAAGGTACCTTTATGAATATTAAATTATAGAAAATGTTTTCTCATGTATGGAATTTTATTTAATAAGGTAATCTAATAAGTTTATGTTTAAAGGAACATTTCCCCGCTCTAAGGATAAAAATAATATTTTTCAAGAAAATGATTTCATTAGTGATCGTGTTTATCAAGAAACCTTCTTATTTTTTTAATTTATGATTTCTTATTTAATGTTTTATGAAAACTTTGGATAAATGAATTTTTTTCAGGATAATGTAAATGGTTATATGAACATAAAGCTTACAACAAAAGGAAAATATTATTGTGGGTTTTCATGAATTTTCAAATAGACTAATGAGTTTCATTATTATTATGTCCATTAATAATTTTTCTATTATAATACCATGTTTTTAAATGTTTTTCATAGGACCTATGGATGAGAAGGAACTATATAATGGTTAATGATTCTTCTATGCATATTCATCCCAAAATAAGTGAACATGTTTTGAATGAAACATCAGCCTAAATTTATTGAACCTGTTTTTATGGGAAAAATGAATATTGAGTGGAAGTGTCCAAATTTTATTGTATGGATTTTATATATAAGTGTTTTTTTATAATTCTCTAAAACTATAAACTTAAAACATTAAGGGAATATAATAATATTATATCATTTCTTTTAAAATCATAATTATGGGTTTAATAGGATATAGTTTTTTATACATGGTATTGGGAAAGTGTTTCTAAAACTTTAGAGGTTATAAAGTTATCAAGTAAAGATATTTTGTGAGTTTTAGATATGATAATGGGTTAATAAGTCTATTTTTAATCATAAGTTTAAATGTGTAGATACCACTTTTGATGTTTTATATGATGGGAGTACATTGAGAGACATTTATTGAGTTTTAATATATGTTTTATGTATATGTAACCCTTATGTTTAACATGAATAGTAGTTAAAATGTTATTTGTGGAAGAATGGTTTTATTTGTTTTTGGGTATAAATAATGATTAGGGTTAATATGATCTTTGAGGTTACGGTAATTATCATTATTTGGGATAATGGTTTACTTTTTGTGAATATATGTTTTTTATACATAACCATGGGATTGAAAAGTTATTTGGTGAATAAGTAATTAAAAAATATGTTAACTAAATTGGGAACAATGCATGATTAAGGAAAAATTAAATAGTTCTGGATATGATTAGATTTTATTTAATGAATATTGGTTGAGTTATTTTTTGGAAGAATATACAATTTTTACTATAGAGTTATGGTGATTCTGGTTATTTATGGAAAATATTATTAAATTTTTAAGATTATATGATTAGGGAATATAAATTTTTGGTATTTGAATTTATTATTGATTAATGTTTTTTGGATATAAATGTTAAATTAATCAGAAAATAATATGTGGTGAAATCTTTCTGATTTTAGGTTTCAAATGTTCTGAGGAATATTTTGAATAGATTTATAGTTTGTTATTCAGGGAATGAATTATGTTGAATAATGGGAATTATAGTTGTGGCTTGGAAGCTTAATGTATAGATCATTATTATGAAGGTTTATTCATATAGGATATTATTTAACTTTTTCAAACCATTTGGATTTTTATTAGTGGATGGAAATAGAAGAAATAAATTTTCATCCATGTTTAGATCTTGTGATCTATTCGATGATAATTTTAGTGGTAAATTAATGGAAAATGAATCTTGAATATTCATATTTTGGTGTATAGGATGTGATATAAGTGTAAATGAATCATAAAAAATAGCATGAAATTCTACAAAAGAAGTAGAACGTCATCAAGTATGTATATCTATGTAAAATAACAATATTAATGGTAAAATAGTTTTTCAAATCTATAATGTTGAGGTATAAAGTAAAAATCAACTGTTAAAGTATGCATTTATAAAATCATCTGAGACTATGAGTCTTACAGTGGTAAATTATTTAATGGAATAATAAGTTTCATGGGTTGACATGGAAATTATAGTTCATTATAAAATATATATCTTATTTTCTTATATTATTATTAAAAATTCATTTTAGAGAATAAAATAAGAATTGAGAGGGTGATATTTTTTTAAGGGGGTTTAAGGTAACTCTTCTAGAATTTTGTATTTACTTTCTCTAAAGTATATATTTTACATCATATAGTATATGCAAACCCAAGCATAAACATACCATGATATACTATAGAAATATTATTTTTTATATATAACAGTTATGACCTAGCCGTTGGTTTTACAGGTACAAATATGAATAAAAATATTCTAAAATATATATTAATTTTTTACTTAATATTAATAATAAATCAATCATTCATTATCAATTAGCCAAAAATAATGAAAAAAATATGTTAAAGGTAAAATTAATGATGTTTATAAAATAGATTTTACCTATACAATGTATTTATATCTTAATATATTAAATTTATGCCTCTTTATAAATTGTTATAACGAAATAATTAGATAATATATCCAATTGAATGAATTAAAATAAGTTTAAATATTTTTATTAGGTAAGAAATGAAAATAAATTCACTTTATGGTTTAAAAATGTTTTTCTTCCAAAATGGTTTATATAATGCATTTTTTGTGTGAATATTATTATTAATTTATATCACTTATATAAATTTTATATGATAAAATTGATATTAGTTTTAAAATTATTATTTCAATTTAATTATAATATGGGTTTTTTTTAGATTTTCAAAAATTATTTATTTTTTGGGAATAGTGATAAAAGATAATTTTTTCCAATGTGTCATTTCATTTCATTATGTAAATTAATAAAAATATTACATTAAATTTTGGATTTGGTTTTAAAGTACAATAATATCCATTTAATTAATAATAATATAATTATTGACATATTAATCATTATTATATTTTATTTTAGTACAAGTTTATTTTTTTCCTAAAAACACATTTATCAAAAAACTCTTTTTCATTGTGTTTTGCGCTATTAAATTAAGAAATATTTCATAAAATTATAAAAATTAAATATTTTAAAAAGGATTTAAAATTTTACTAAAAATTCCAATTTTTTATTTGTTTAATTTTATTCATAGTCAAAAAAATTAGTCACCAAGTTAAAAATCAGTGATTACGGTAAAGGTAAATTAATGTAAAAATTGAAATTAAGTAGAAATGGAAATATTATATAAAAACCCAATAATTATTATTTAGGGGATTATATACCGATTTTACCTCCAATACAATTTTTGGCAGCTTTAATTGAATTCTTGGTTAGCCTCCAAGAGAAGGAATTGTTATATTTAATAGAACTCTATTTTCTCTAATTTTATATATTAAATATGATGGAATTTTTAGGGTAACAGTTGATATACACTATAAAAGAAAAAACATGATCAAAATTTTTTAAAATAATTTCATTTCTTGTTTATTATTTATTTTTTATTTTAAATATAGTTTAATTATTTAAAACACATACAGAGTGCCAATACAATGCTTATGCCAGAATTGGAAATATCGAATAAATAGTTTTAAAAATATTAAAAGTGATAATTTTTAAATTATTTATCTAATTACATGAATTATATATATATGTGTAGTTTAAGTAATTATTTAAGTATTTTAATTTCAAATATATCTCTATTTTAATGCCTTTAAATTCATATTTTGTACATAAACCCTATAATGACCTTAAATGATATATATTATTTAAATTTATTAATAAATTTATTATAAAATAACAAAAATCATTACAAAACTCAAGTGGATGTGAAATTTTCCAGAATTCCATTCATGGTTCATATATTTTACACTTGGATTTTTTTATTAATTTCTTTCATAACCCACAACGATTTATAAAGTTTTTACAATGGTTAAGGGTAAACATAGTTAATGAGGAGGTTAAACAAAAATATAAGGTTTAAAATGAACCTTAAACACATATAAATTTGATTTATTGATTATATTTTGACATTATGAACATTATATTTGAATAAATGGATCTTTAGATCCATTTTACATTATTTTGAAACATATTATATATTAATATTTCATGTATTTACAATATTACCACCTTGCTCACTTATGAATGGGAATATACTCTCCTTGATTATTCACATAAATTTAAAAATTTATCTCAATTACAAAATTATCAAATACCGTATAAAAAATTCATACCCATATCCTATAGGTTCTAGTCTCATCAAAATACCAACCTAGAAGTCTTACAGTGTAAGATAAAGGAGGTTTCTCAAAGATGAGGTATAACTATTAACCATGTATTTTCATTTTTACTTCTTATTTTACCTATATAAAATATTTTACAACCATCAGTATATAAAAACTGAGTATATTAAATGTACATAAATGTTATCATGTTGAGAGAAATAGTTTTTCATATCCTTTTCAATCTTATGAGAAATGAAAAGAGCGCTTCTGTGTAAGCGTGGACAACCACCTCCATGAAACAATGTGTTTCATTTTTCATCGCCATCTCAAAAGGCTGATTATTATGATGAATTTAAGGAATATATATGATACTCATGGCATAATTATTATTATTTAAATATAATATATTTCTTATCTTTTCACCATTATATTCGTTGGAAAATGATAACATTGCATATGTGAAAGTGTGGACAACCACCACAACAAAAAGATTTGATTAATTTTTAATGTATTACTTTCATGACTTTGTTTAAAAAAATTTAATGTATAAAAATTATAATTATATATTTATTTTTATTCTTTATATTGTTGAAAACCCACCCATTTGACCATGGTCAACCTATGTATATTTTTTGGGATTACGAACTGAACATCCTCCAAACATCTGACATGAACTTATCTGATTTAGTAACTATATTAGAATTAGTAACAAGAGAAATTAAAGGGATAATCATAAATTAATAAACCTGAAAAGTGTAAATAATAAATAATAAAATTAATAAAATTTTATTATATGTTATTTAAAGTATGCATGTTTCAAGTCAAGCTTGTGGTAAGATAAATTATCATTAAAATCTTATTTTAATGTTTTTCATCCCAAATGTTTTATTCCATTTAAATTTATATTTAAAAATTTAAATAATTTCCATATTTATGATTAAAATTTTACTTAGGGTAGTTTTTTATGAATTTTATTAAAAATGTTTAAAAATGAATCTTTTTATCATTTCATATAAGATCCAACTTTTTTACTTGATTTAACAAAGTGTAAAATTAATCTTTTTTAAGAGGTTATAGAATAAATTTATTTTCCCACAGTCATGACCATTATTTTCATTTCAAATTCCATTAAATGTTTCTATGGTTACATTCAAATAATACATTTTTCTCAATATTATGGAATTTTTTTTTAAAATTTTTCCAATGGAAAATAAGATTTATTGTCATTTTTATGAAACAATTGAAAGCGTTATTTCTTATGATATTTAATTCCTATTAAAATGAGTTTTATATTTAATGTGAAATGTTTATAAGTTTTATTCATGTTATAGTACTGTAAATTTTATAAGAACTATGGGTGATCGTAATATAACTCTGATAATTGGTGAGCCCATCACATCTCTCTATTGAATTGGGTAAAGTGACTAAGTTTTCCAATGATAGTTTACTCCAATGAGATGTATGAACTATCAAATTAATTAATTCTATTATAATTGTTAATAAAAGGGTGAATTTAATGTTAATGTCTCAAAGTACCTACATGACTATTATATAGTTCTAAATGAGCTTTCATGGATAAATTTTTATATCTTAAGGTAATATAATGTGGTTATGTTTAAAGGAATGTATATTCCCCTTTTAAGGATGAAATGTATATTTTTAAATGTATTGTTTTCACGAGATCTCATGTTTTGAAAGAAGACATCAATATCATGAATATTCCTTTATTATTTCCCTTATAATGTTTTATTAAAAAGTCGTTCAATGTTTCTAATTTATAGGGAAAGTAATTAAAAATTTCAACTCAATGTTTATTATGATTATGAACTTTTTTAGGGTCTTCCATGATGGACCAATGAGTTTGTTTATATACATTACTAATTTTTTTTCACATTATTTGTTTTTATATTTTTTTATAGGGCCCAATGACCAGTATAAACTATATCAATGTATATCTTTCTTCTATGAGGATTCATCTTAAAATAATCCAACATGTTTTGATTGAAACCTGAGTTTAAATTTAGGGATCCTATTTTTATAGATAAAATGGATATTGAGTTGATGTTTCTAGTTTTTACATTATGGATTTGATATATAATATCTTTTCTTAATTAAAAAAACTCTAATCCTAAAATATCATGGTAATTCAAGAAAATGTAATCCTTTCTATTAAAATTATTATTATAGGTTGATTAAGGTGCAAGTCATTACAACCATGGAACATGTCTTCAATTTGAAATAAATTATTTTGTGGATACCTTTTCATCAATCGTGATATAAATAAGGCACTTATATCAATTAGTTAAAATATTATTTAAATGATTTTAGAGATGCAATGAAAAATCATGATTTCTATGTCAGGAAAATTATAACACATATCCTAAGGAGAACATGATTAGCATTATTGGGGGATATAGATGTAAATCCATTCAAATGATTTAAGGTTATAAATTTGGGGTGTAGAAAAATAAAATAGGAAAGTGATGAAGAATTTAGATTATAGAAAGATAAATGAGAATAAATATAAAATAAAGAGGAAAAAAAGAAAGGAGGAGGAATGGAAGAAAAATAAGGGGAACTAGAGAGGAAACCCCACAACCTTAAAATAAACCACTACCATTTCAAGAGTGGTTAAAGGGATAATGGTAAAAATAGATGTATGTTTATAAAAATATTTTTGAAACATAAAATTTACATCTAGTTTTTTAAATATTTTTATAACATTCCCACATATGAAAAATTCATTAACGTACTGATTTTAAATATGTTTAAACATGAGGATATGGGAACAATAACACTCACATGAGAATTCATAGCCCTAGTATCAAGGAGTGTCATAAATAAATAATATTATATGGGATGTATTTCAATTTTTATTAATATTATATCTTATATGTTTTGAAAAACAATGTGTGATCATTGATTCAGTATGAACATCATGTCATAATCAACATTAAAGAGATTTTTTATTTGAGGGGATGAACCCCACAAGAGTTTCCCTTTAATATCACGAACATTAGGTGATGCGTAAAATTGTTTTAGTAAATATATTTTATTTAAAATTGATAACTTATATTTTCTAGTGGATTTCCTTATACTGGATACGTGTAAAGCGATGACACCCCTTATTCTGGTAAGTACATTTTCTATAAAGGGATGGGCCTTGATTGATGTGAGAAGTGGGGTGTTATAATGAAATGTAAGGAAAAATAATAATTATTTAAGTGAATACAACATGCTGAAATTGGATAATGTTACAACCATCAAGGAGTTGGAAGAATTATAGGATCTATATTAAAAATAAAAATGTGGAGTTGAAGAGAAGAAGGAGATTATATGGTTTTTCTAAAGGACAAAGTATTCAATATATGTTATTAAGAAGTATGAGATTTAAGAGGGTGAATAATTTTGGTTAATCCATATTTTTCATTTTTATATTTTGCAACTAAATAAGAATTGGTGGATTGGTCCTATGGAATTTGAGAAGGTGTTACCTCAAGTAATATTGAAAGTGATCTCTATGAACATAAGAAGTCCCATTTATGAGTAGGTATCATAAATTGAACTGTTCATTTATCATAATCAAGTGACTTATATAAAATATTTTTTTAGACAACTATGTGCTATAATGTCTAGCTTAAATAAATTAACACTCTTCCAAGAGGGAAAAAGGGTTTTTTTCCTTTATTACAAATAAAAATTCAGGTATTATTTTAGGAGCCTATTTATAATACATATTTAATAACCTATTTATATTTTTGAACAAAAATTAATTGGGTTTTTTTAGTCTATTGGTTAATTTTATTTTTTAGGTCTATAATTGAGGCATCCTAAGCATAACTTACATGCATAAACTTTGATTTAATATGATTATTCATTACATCTCTTAGTAGTACACTCACAAAAAATGTAAATGTTTTGTGTCCCTTAGGGATAGATACATAATCAACTTATTTAAAAATAATTTCCAACATCTCCCTCAAAATCATCTCACATAGTACCCCTCTTATACATACCCAAATGAAACCATTAATTCATAACATGAGAAAATAAAAACATAATAATTTATGTGTTTAGATGGTAAATAAGGTTAAATTTTAGATTTTAATTTTTATTAATGGAATAAACCCCTTTTTAATCCAAATATCATTTATTTGATTTTTGGAAGTTAACAAAAGAGTAAAGGAGATTTTGGGGAGTGTTCAGGAAGGTACAGGGCCTGGTGTTTGGGTTTTTGAGAAGTTGTAAGGGGTGTGCGGTTTCTGCTAACTGTGTACCTCAACCATGTGTCCCAGAAGTGGGAACCATAGTTTATTACACTATGAAAATCATTCCAAAAAAATATGAAAACTTTTAAATTTATTATAGTTTCACCATAAATAGTTTTCATATAGTTTTTTCTAACTGTGTACCTATCCATGAGGGGTAGGGTGATCCAGAATAATCGATATGCATGGTTGGTGCACGATTTGACCAAAAGTGCAACCAAACCATGCACCCTATTGAATAAAATGGGAAATTACCTTTTCCCCTTATTTTCTCGAAATCCCAATTTTAATTACCCCCACATCACTTGTGCACATCATCCACCATAGGTTCTCGCATATCATCTCTATTGATTTTTTGTGGATTTCCCTAATTCAGCTTCTGATCCCCCCACTACTGGTCATGCTAGAACACCCTCAATAAGTCTAACACTCCACTAATTTATTTTATTATTTTTCATTTTTTTCATTGATGTTATTGCCATACGAGCTAATATACCATATTTTAATGTATTTTGTATGATTTTCAAATTTCTCTGGTTTTGGCCTAAACATGAGGCTGATATCAGATGAGGATTCTTTTAAATGACCTAGGTAGGTGGTGTATTACTATTCTCTATAATTTTATCCATTTATAAATTATACCATTGAACCATATACTAAAATTTGTATGAATATCTCCTGAAACTAATTAACTTTTTAGTATATTCATAAATCACAAACTAGATGTGTTACACGACACATGATCTCTATTAGAGGCTAAGGAACTCAACCAAAATGACTCATTAAAATGTGTTTGTCTTGTCACTTCCATGTAAAATATCAAAATTGAATTAATTAAACTATTTAATAGAATAAATACTTATATCGTGTGATTTATTTACCATTTAAGAATTGGTTATTACTTTTTATGGAACTTTATCACAGTATTCAAGCTATAGGTAGCATTGAGAAAGGGTTAGATTCCAAACCTAGAATTCCTTGAATGAACTCATAAGATTCCACCTGATTCATTCTATGTGGAACATCCACCTAGGTCTTCATCTTTTTCTTACTTGATGAATTCTTCATATTGATGTTGTTGATACATCTAGAACTATGTAAAACCAAGAATTTTTAGAATAATATTTTCGGTTTAGCATGAATTTTTAAAAAAAGGAACGACTTGCATCAGCCCCTTGGATTAAAATTAGGACCTTCCTAAAATGATACGAATAATTTCCATGGTTTTGTTAAAAACTCTTAGGATTAGAAATCCAAGTGTTCAAACCTTGGATTTAACTCAAACCAATTATCAAACAACATGGGTCCATCATTGTGAGTAGGCTTGACATTCTAATGTTGAGAATGTTTGGCTCCTATGTGGATTCAAAATGGGTACATTGTGTGGGATTTCCTAGAAATTTTCCATGGATTAACCAGGGATAAAATTACTTAAATTCTGTAACTATATTTCTTGGATACCTTTATTACATACAGGTAACATTCTCATAGAAATTCTACAGAGGATTAACTAGTTAGGGTCAGCCGAGTATACATTGAGGATCTAGAGCTCGACATGTGTTCTATTTATTTAAAAATTTAATTTATTACCCCTATAAAATATTATAGTACATTATACTCATAGAATTTGTTTTCATTAGAAACCATTGGTTGTGTCCTAATTTGTTTTTTCCACTCCCTTTTTGGGACATCTTATTGTAAACAAGTATGTTTAAAAGATGTAGAAAAGGATAAATTGAAGCACCAAACTGTTTACAGTTGATTCTGTTTTAGATTGAAGCATTTAAGAAGAGGGAGAAGCTTGGAATTGAGATGATCATGGAGCTGGGAAGTATTTTTTTTACTTTAATTTATTTTTTATAAATGTCATGTTATATGACTACTAACATATCCCACATGCTTCTTATATTTTTGTACCATCATGAAATCATAATTATATAGTTTTTATTATAGCTTATAGATGGTTATTTATTTATCTAGATGTATTATGTGTTTCCATTATTTACTGATATTTTTCATTCAAAAAATGAGTTCTTAGACTCCCCTCCATATCACCATACACCCTCACTGTGAGTAGGATACCTATGGCATATAATGAAGAATCATTGAGGCCTTATGGCTAACCAGACCAGTCATAAGTATAAAACCTGGTTCGGGGTTGTCACAAAGTGGTATTAGAGGATTATTTTCAGTTTATTTACCATTTTAGGTTAGTATATATGAGACTAATAAGTGTTGTAATATCAAAAAAAGATGTTATTGGGAGTAGAAAACCCATGTGTGTAGGAAAATACAAGTTTCCATGGACAACACTTTTTTGATTTGGATTTATCTTATTACAGTTTTACTATTCACACCATTTAGTGAAACAAATGATTTTTCAATTTTTAGGGATTTCTACCCATGGGATGTCATGAAAAGCGAGAATTAGCTCATGAATCATCATTGGAATGTATGTATTTATATTTCCTTCACATTCCATGATATAAATATCTCTTTCCTTGTATTTAATATTGAGTATTGTTTTTATATTGGTTATTAATCACGAAGCTTCTATTTTTTTCATAGAAGTAAAATTGATTACCTAAAGTTCATACATTATCCCAAATGGTTTTTTACCCCATTGATTTATGATGACAACTTATTTAATCCATTTTTACATGCTCAAATCGTTGAAACCTTTTTTACACAAGATAAAGGGTTTAGTTAGTTGTAGTTAAATGGGCATCCAAATGCAATTTATATTTTTAAACCAATATAAATTGGGAAAGAAAAATTGAATAACAGTGCAATATTACATATACTTATTACATTATCATTCCAGATGTTAATAACTAGTTGTAGTGAAATATATTTCAGATTGTAATTTTTATTTCTATGCCTATATAAATTAAGAAATACATTTCACAAAAATGATCTAATATATATATATTTAAAAAAATTTGAATTAAAAGTGTTTGAAAATTGATTTCCTTTAAAAGGGGATTCAAATTGAATCATAAAGAGAATTTCCCTTTATAACATGGAATTGAAACCCCATATATATGAACCTTTATGATTAAATCTTGAAATTTTAATTTATAACCTAATCTTAGAAACAATTAGTTTGGTTAGTATAACTTGTGTAATGGGTCCATGAGCCTACTAATATTTCCTACACCTAATAATTTTTTCTTTTGAATCATTTTATGAGGTTTGCGTTTGAAATTGCTGATATCTTCCTCCATAATGACCTCGAGTGGAGCACTAGGATGGTGGCAGTGACTATGCACTTAATGTTTTTGGACTCACAAAAACTATTTTTTCAAATATGGAACATCCAATTGTTCCACATATTGATCCATTAATTGGAATTGATGCTTATCTTTTGGAGGGGTTTCTAAATCTAGTGAAATCTATAAAGGTAGTCCCAGGGGCTGCATTGAACTTGTTTGAGTTGACATGAGATTTCCAATAATAGCACCTTCATACATTATTGGGGAAAGGTGTTCCCTAGGTGACTAATTTATATATTAATGAAATTCATAGGATTTTGGTGCACTTAGAGACTCTTTAGAATAGTAGGGTGAATCTCATAGCCTACATACTTTGCAGATTTTCCAAGCGGTGGTGGGATGTTCGGACCTAGGAAGATCTGCATCGAGCATAGCCTGTACGGACTTCTAACCACGTTTATACAACTAAATCTTCCAAAAGATGCTGATATCCATTAAAGATAGGTAATGCATATATCTAGAGTAGAGTACCATGTCTATCATGGACTACCCTGCTTATTTTATGGTGCTCTAGTGCACTACACCCAATCATGTAGGTAATGAGATATCCTGGGTGAAGAATTTTGAGGATGGGATTAGGTATGCCATGAAATATCTGATGAATATCTTTAGGATAAATTATTTCTATTTGATAGTGTTCTGGGACCAAATCTTTAAGTGAAATTTGAGATAATATAAAGGTATAGTGCAAGGTGGCTCAACTTCTATGATAGGTAGTGCATCATCCAATGGTTTGAAAAGTGGCATTACAGCTTCTTTCTAGGGTAGTGGAAGTTAGAGTGTACACACTAGTAGTTATATGTAATGTCAGTAGTGTTGAAGGAAGGTTTACATGAAGTATCAGTATGAAAAGGATCTAATAAAATATCGATCCAATGGAAGAATGGGCTATCTTAAAATATTTTTCAAGTCCATTCCACTAGTGGCCAGTGAGAGAGGATCTTCACTATCTCAAGGTTATGGATTGAGATATATGGATCTACACAAAGATGGAAGCTAGAGTACAACTATTCAATTAGTTCAATGGGGTGGTTGATTTTGGGGAAGCTATATGCTAGATGTATAGGACTAGTAGAGTTGTCCTGCTCTATGAGGTTAGGTTGTGGTCTAGGACCATGGATCTAGGAAGTTAAATGCAGTGCATCCTATACATGAGGAGCTAAGTGTTGGTCTATTTATAGTACACAGTATGATATTTATGGAATTGACTTTAGTATTTGTGTTTCTGGACACATTCACATTATATCAATCTATATATGATTCTTTAATGGGTATTCATGTATTCAGGACTGAATAAATAGATGATTTTTTAACTCTTGATAAATTATTGGGAATTGATTAAAGAGTGTTTGTAGATACAGTGAGTTTCCACTCAAGGTATATAGATACCATTTCTAGTGGAACTTTTTTATCCTTGATATGGCATGTTCTGACATAATTCTCTTGATAGATATTTTAATTCCTTTTTAAAGGCCATATATAATTTTATCATTGAAGGGTGTTTTCACATCATCCAAGGGTGGTAGCTATGTTCACTAGGAATAATGGGATTTACAGGAACATCGACATAGATATGAGAATCATAAGATGGTAGGGGTTTTGACCTGGATTTATATCCTTCTTCAATACTATCATGGAGCATGTCATACTATCTTTCCTCTAGCAGTGGACCACTTTTGAGAAATCATTCCAAACAAATATTCTAGAAAACCTCATGAGAGGGTTGTAGAGTTCACTATAAATATTTTTCTTAGAGAAGGAAAATTATATATCCCTCTCAATAGGATGAATCCTATAGAGCTTTTGGAAATCATTAGGCAGTTGGAGGGCCGATTATCCTTAGGGTTTATCTAAACCAGTAGTTCTACATTGGTTTTATATATACTTTTCTTTAATAAGTAATATGGTACCCTGATATTATTTATAGATTATTCATAGTTGAATTAGTATATAATTAAGATTAGAAACCCACTTCCTCATACAGTTAATATCTCTAACTAACTCTGAGGATCTATGGTATTACAAAAAATTAAATAGAGATTGGGGTATCAACAATTACATGTTAGTCTATTGGATATAACACATACACATTTTTGAAGTAGGTGTGACTTATTTGAATATTTGGGACTCTCGTTCAGTTTAATGAATATAAATGATGAATTCAAAGCCTTAATGAATTAGGTTTTCAACCAATTCTAGGATGCCTATTTGGTCATTTAGTGGATTATA
The DNA here is from genome assembly GCA_963277665.1 of Viscum album. Lineage (NCBI taxonomy): Eukaryota > Viridiplantae > Streptophyta > Magnoliopsida > Santalales > Viscaceae > Viscum > Viscum album. Next base: position 565,991,224 of record OY728131.1, read on the forward strand.
TCATAGTGTACTATCATACTATACATGATCATTCTGAGCACCTTGACATCGTACATAGTACACTATGTGGGAAAAACTATATTCCAAGATCACAAAATTCCACTTTGGGATTCAAAAATTTCACTTCATATGTCACATTATATCTAAATCATGGGTAAATATGGATCAAAAGAAAGTTAGAGATTCAATTTCTTTAAAGGAGCCTAAGGATGTTTTTGATATTCAGAGTTTATTAGGATTAATAAGATATTATTTTCACTTGTTCCATGACATTTCTCATCTTGAATCACTACATACATGATTGAACAAGAAGGGTTTTCTGTTCTTCATGGATGAAAGACTGTGAGAGGGACTTTTAGGAGTAGAAAGGAATGTTGCCCTAATCCATGATCCAAGTCATTATTGATCTTTATAGAGGATTTATGGTATATTGTGACACATTAGGCATTTTAATGGGGGATATATTGATGCAAGGTGAATGATTTATGTATTATGGGTCAATTCAGTTAAGTCCTCATGAAACAAAATACCCAATACATGATTTTGGGTTTTTAATATTCATTCATCCATTTTGTGATAGGATACATTATAAAAAGGGGAGCAATTCATCATATAAACAGACTATAAGATCATAAAATATATATTTAATAAGCAAAACATGAACATTTGTTTATAGATATTGGTTTAATATCTTCAATATTTAAACATTGATCTTTATTATGTTCTTGGAAAATAAAAATATGTGATGTATACTATGATATGGAATACTCAGTTTCAAGCAATTAAATATTCTTGTTGTTAATGACATTTAATTTCCCCATTTTCTATAATGCATCTTGATATTTAGATGTGACATGGGATAACAATATTCATCTCTTTATCTATGTATTCAATACATCTAGATTTTGTGAAGATGAATAAAATTTTAGAAATTAATGTCTTGGTCCTATGGGAATATATTTTAGGTGGGGACTCATGACCTAGTTGGGTTGTTAATGAGGATAAAATCCTATATATCAATGAGCTTGATTGGGTTACTATAGACATGAGAGAATAAATTTTGATGGAATATCAATATTATAAATGGTAAGTGAATAATGGAATCAAAAATATGTGTTGTGATATGAGTTCTAGTATTGCTGTCTTGGGATGAAAAAGTAGATCCTAAGCTTTATTTGTTGGTGTTCCACCTGTTATCATGTGAAAGTGGAAGAGTAATGGACTATTGGACTTTTACAACCACTATCTATCATGAAATTCAAATCAAATGACTTCACTATAGATTTTGTGATGGGGTTACCATGATCACCCTAAGTATGTGGTGCCTCGTGAGAGATTATTGATAGATAGACGAAGGTCACCCACTTATTTCCTATATGGAAAACATTCTCATTAGATGATATTAAAAGTATCTATGTTTGGGAGATCATATTATATCAAGGGATTCCCTGTTTCACTATATTAGATAGGGATTATTTGTTTTTTTCTCCGTTCAAAAAAGGTTGTAGAAGGCTTTTGATTTGTATGTAGTTTACAGTATAACATCTTATCCTTAGACTGATGGTAACTCTGAGAAAACATTATAGGGATTTGACATCATGCTCAATTTAGGTTTCCTAAATTTTTTAGGCTCTAAGGGGAAAAAATTTCCTAATTTTATTTGTATTTTAATAATAGTTTCCATGCAACTATCCAAATGCATCGTTACACAACCCTATACATTTGGTAGTTCAATTCACCTCTATTCTGATTCATGGTATGGGAGGAAACAGTAATGGGACACATATCATTTACGATATATCATAATATGTTTAATTAATACCGTAACATATGAATATAAATCATTATTCACATAATTCTTATACTGATTTCAATCTCTGACCTCTATAATTTGAGTTATTGGATTAGATATTCTTTCGAGTCTCATATATATTAGGCCATCGACGTATTCAGACACAAGGTAACTTGGCACCGAGATTCATCAGGCCTCTCAAAATCATAGAAAGGGCGGGGATGGTATAACATATACAAGATATTCCTCAGTGGTAGAAGGAAATTCATGATGTATTCCTTGTTTCTCATCTCCATAATTATTTCTACAACCCAAATCATATCTCTGATCCTTATGATGTTTAGATGGAGGATAATGCTTCTTTTGAAGAGTATGCAGTTCATGTCATCAACTTTAACATTAAGAATATATGAGTAAACATGTTTCCAATGGTTATGGTTATATAGTATCACAACCATTTGTATAAGGAGACATGGGAACAAAAAACTGCCATATGTGCTTAGTGGCATTAACTCCTCTAAGTAGTAGCTTAACCACCTTCAGAAGAAACACTAAGGGTTGAGTCATCTCATAGAGGGGAGGTTGTAATGTCATAGTTTTTATTTAAGGAAGAGATCACTTTTTTAATATCAAAATATATTTTATTTCCATAATTGGAGTTCCCAATATAATAATGTAGGTCTTAAGGGTATTTTGGAAGGTTTCATGCCCATAGGTTGAGGTTTTAGAGAATCTGTATGGGGTGCACAGTTAGTGCACAATTTTTTCCAACCATGAACCTCAACTAAATGATCTAGAATGGGTAACTACGGTTTTATAAATTGTGTGATGGGTTTCAAAAAACCTTACAAACTCTAAAATTTATTTCTATTACACCATGAAAAAATTTCATATGGTTTAGTCTAACCATTCTCTTAACCTTGTGAGGTGGAGTGCTCCTAGACAATATGTATTCATAGTTGGTGCATGGTTTGGCCAACTATATAAAAAAACGATGAACATTATTAAAAAAACGGGAAAATACGTTTTTTATTTTCCATCAATAATAATTTTCTTTCTCCTTCTTTTCATTAGTATAAATAGCTATTTTAGGCTATAGCTTCTCCTATATTTGGATTTTTAGTGAATCCACCTTATCCAACATTCAATTCCTTTGTCTTCTATCATGTTGAAACATCCATAATAAGGATAACAGTTCTCTAAATTTGTTTTTAACCATCATTGGACTTATCTCAATATGAGTTGATTATATACAATATTTTCGTGAATTATGTATTGTTTTATAATTTCTCTCATTCTAACCAAAATATGAGGTCCATACGAGATGAGTAATCTTCAATTACACCTAGGTTTGTGGTCTATTGTTGTTCCCTAAAATTCAATCAATTTATAAATTGTATCATATTTCTAAATTCTGGACATTCTATGGATTTATCCTAAAATTTATATACTTTTTATCATATTCCTAAACCTTTACCAATAGGTGTTATGATAACCTTAGTCACCATTTAGGATTATCATCCTCAACCCAAACCACCCCTTAGAGTTGTTTTTGGATTTTTAATTCTATGTGAAATTTGAAAATTTAATTTAATTAATTAGTAAATATATTGGATACACGGGCCCAATGATTAATTTACATTTTATTATTATTCTTTATTGGTTAAGAAACATGATCAAACCATTAATGGTATTAAATTATTTGAGAAATACATGGATTCCTAACATGCAATACCATGTGAAAACTCACATGATTCCAACTGATTCATTGATGTGAATTCGAGCTGGCATATCGACATTAGGTTTGGTATTTTTCTTACATGTTTAATGATTCAACTCAACAGCATAAAGTTATATGGATAAACATATTATGTAGAATGCTATGGATAATATTATTAGTTTTGCTTGATGTATTTAGATTATGAATGAATTTTTTCATCCATTTGGATTCAAATCGAAACCTACCTAAAATGAAGGGATATTTCTCCCTGGTTTGGTTAGAAACTACAAAGAGTATAATGTTAAGTGATTATCAATTGGATTCCACTCAAACCAATTATCTAACTTCATGTCTTGGAAACCATAATGTTTTTTAACTCTCAAAATTCTAGAATACCCAGATCCTTCACAGATTCAAAATGGGTGAATTATGTGAAAATTCATGGACTTTTAATATAGATTCCTTAGCGATACTATTACTCCGATAACATGTCTATATATATTGGACCCCTTGATTACCTATAGGTTACATGCTCAAATACAAATGGATTAGGACGAAAAAGGTAAGTTCAGCTAGGTATCCCATGAGGAGCTCAAGATCAACATGGGTTCTATTTATCTACTACATTAATTTATCATACCTATACACTATTACAATTTATACTCATATAAAGGATTTGAATTAGATACCATTGGTGGTGGAATACATATTTTTTATCCCAACTTTTTTATGCCATTGCTCGGTACCTAGGTAGATTTCATAGAGGAAGGAAATGGTAAAGGGAAGTGACCTAATATATACACTTAATTATAATTTTTGATAGAGAATGAGATAAGAGGATTGAGCTTGGAATGAAGAACCTCATTGAGTTTATCAGTCTTTTTGTACTTTTGTTTTATTTTTTTAGACATGTAGTGTTGTATTTATACTTTCATGTCTATCATGCTTCAAATAATATTGCACCATCATTACAAAATTAGTATATAGTTTTTCTTATTACTTATGTCTTGTTATTTATTTATATGGATGTCTCACTCTTGTAAATATGGTAAATTTTCCACACTATATCAATGTACATCCTAAACACTTATATGAAGCCTCTATCAAATGGGGAGATGACCATGAGGCGTTGGGTAAAACCAAACTAGTCATAGGTTTATAAAATACTAAAGGGATGTAACAAAGTGGTATCATAGGATTCCTTTCCTTTGATTAATAAAATTTGGTTGGAAGAAATGAGACTGTGAATTGTATGTACTTTGTCACAATTCATTCATGGGAGTAGCTAAGCCAACTGTGAGGGAAAAGACATTTTTCCTAGGATGGGGCCTGTTTTTTTTATTTTAGTTGTTACAGTTGTTTTATTTTCACCATTGGGTGAAATACATTCCTTTTGATGTTCGGTTTACAGATTTTTTCACTTGAGCTGATATTAAAAGGGAGAATTAGCTCATGAATTATCATTTTCAGGTAATTATTTATATTATATTAACATAACATGCCTTGTATATATGATTTCTGGTATTTACTATTTCCTATTATGTGTAAAATGGTTATTATACATGGGGCTTCTGAATTTTCTTACTAGGAAGGAAAACTGGTTTCTTAAAGTGTCTACATCATCCAAAATGGTGTTTTCCCACATATATTTATGATGAAACCTTATTTAAACAATTTTTACTTGGTCAACGTTGTATAACCTTCGTTACACATCCTAAGACCTTTATATTATTATTGTTAAATTGGTCGAATTTCAATTAATATTATGATTCCTATAATGATTGGGAATAGAAAACCACATAGGTAAACTATTATATATAGTGTTGTTATATTAATGGATGATTATAAAAACTATTTATAGTTAAATGAGATTCCAATTAGAATTTATATTTTTATGATTGTATAAATTTGGAATGTAATTTCGTACAATTAAACTTTAATTTGAAAATTTACAAAAAAATTGAAATCCTAATGTTTAAACATTTATTTTCATTAAATAAGGATAAAAATTACCACTTAAAGATTTTATTTACCTATGATATGGAATTTACAACCCATTGAACTAAAAAATTATTATTAAACCATAAAATATAACCTTATAACATGACCTTAGAAATGGATAGTTTAGTTGGTGTATCTTGTGTTGTTAGGAAATGTGCCTAATATTGTTTAATATCTGTAATTTCTTCTACTTCCATACCTTTTTCTAGTGAATTTTCCTGGAATTGAAGACATATGCTTACCTAATATCCTCAATTAGAGTGACAAGAAGGTGATTAAAAACATGCTCCTAAGGTGGTGGGATCTACACCACCAATTTTTTCTCCTATAGAACTTCTAGCTATAACAACTTTTGTTCCTGGATGAGGAACAATTCCTAGATTTGAGTGGCTTTTCTACATCTAGTAACGTTCAAAATGGGAGTCCCAGATATTGTACTAACTATGTGTGAGTTGATGAGATTTTTCCCACTAAAGAACACAACTATTTTCCCATGGGAAGGTGGTCCCTGGGAATCCAAGTCAAAGATTCAGGCTACCCATATGATTTTGGAGAATAATACTACACCTCTAGATAGAAGGGTGAAGGTAATAACCTTCATTTGTTACAGATGTTAAAGAGGTGGTGGGATGTTCTAACATCGTCAAATCAACACCAGGGCATGGTGTGAATGATCTTCCAGACACATTTCTATAATTACTTATCACTATAGACATTAGGAGATGGTCGATCTAGGAAATTCATGCTATTGGAGTTGGTTACTATGCCTTCCATGGATTACTCATCTCATTTCACAAGGCACTAGTGCATTTCACCCACTCTTGTGGGATATGAACTGTCTAGGGGAAGGCATTTTGAGTATGGTCTTAGGTACTCCATTTAATATCTAGTTAACGTGATCTGCATGACTATTATATATTATTTGGTGAACTATACCCTTACCTCTAAGAAAAATATGAGAGAATCTTAAGGTGCATGGAAAAATAGTTTATCTTATAGGCCCAATAGTGTATAATCCAGTGGAAGGAAACATCAACTTCTGATTTCTCTCCAAGTAATTAGATGATAGATTTTATTCAATGGTAGTTATTTGATATGTCAAATGTGTAGAAATCATGATGACATGTAGGCTCAATTTTACTGGTATCTAATGTAGTTTCAGGGCTAGGGAATTATTGTACATCTACATATATTTTGTAGGAAAATTACACTAGTTCATAGTGATAGAGGATCTACACCATATCCATGTTCAAATGTGGGATCTGTAGTCACACAATAAAATTGAAGTTGGAGTGCCACTGGATAATCTAGTTGGGGAGGTTGTGGTAGCTGGATTTAGGATGTGCAACACTAATAGATATGAGTTTTTTAGGGGGTCAGGTTGTGGATTAGGGTCCTGGATCTATGTAGTTACATTAAGTGCATCCTACACCTGAGGAGAAATAATTAAGGCTATATATAGTATGTGGTGCGATCTTAGTGGACTCCACCTAAGTATTTTTTTATTATAAACAAGCGCATAAATTTTTTTTATATGTGCTTCTTTAAGGGGATGTCTTGGTGTCATGAATGGGTAATTCTATATTGTGATAACTCTAAATACTTAGTTGGGAATTGGATTAGAGATATTTTATTTTCCGATTTAATGAGTTTCCTCTTAAGGTTATTGGGTTCAATCTCTTATGGAGCCTTTTAACCCCCAAAATGACATTTTCTGACATGATTCTCAATATGGAATGACTAATACATTCTATATCCTATATTGATTGGTATCATCAAAGGGTTTCTTTTTAATCACCTCAGAGTGGTAACTATGTTCACAAGGGAGCGTGACATGTCCATGAATTTTGACCAAGGCCTATGCATAACAGGTTGGGAAGATCATCATCCCATATTTCTTTGTTATTTCTAGAGGACTATGGAGTACAATAGATTATCTTTTCCCAAGTGGTGTATTATTTTAGATTTTCCTTTCATGATGAATTTTATAGACTACCTCGTGAGAGAGAGGTAGAGTTCACCATCGAGATTATTCTAGGAGTGGGACTGGTATATATCCCTCTATTTCAGATAACATCTACTGAGCTTCTGAATCTCAAGAGGTAGTTATAGGACTCAGAAGATAAGGGGTATATATGAAAAAATACTTCTCCATAGGGTTCACCTGTAATTTTCACCCATATAGAGGATGGTACCCTGATAATATGTTTGGAGATTGTTAAATCATATTATAGTAAATAACCAATACACACTTCCTTTAATAGAATATCTATTTGAAAATCTATGAGGATGGATGCTCCTTTAAAAAATAGGCTTGAAATCGAGATATCATCAGGTCCATGTTAGACCATCAGATATAACTTGTACATAACTATAAAGCCGTTATGAATTAACTGAATATGTGGTAATTATATTCTGTTTAATGAACACACATGATGTCATTATGCACTTAATGAATCATGTTTTCCTCCCATACCTAGATGCTTTTATGTTCATTTTTTTGGTTGACATCTTAGTGTACACTCATACTAGACCTGATCATGAAAAAACATAACCTTTTACTGAGTACACTGATATATTACCAACTATATACCATGTTCAATAAATGAAACTTTTGGGTAAAAAAAGTTCACTTCATTGGTTAAATTATTTATAAATTAGGGGTATATTTGGATCTAAATAAGGTGAGATCCATTATTTTTTGGGATTAGCCTATGAATTTTTTTTGATATACAGAGATTCTTGGGTTTTTTCGGCTACAACTAATGCCTCATCTATAAATTTTATAACCTTTTAGAACCACTTATAATACTGAGAAGATGTAATCATTATATGAATCTTGAGATAAGGCTATCTATTTGTTTAAATAAAGGGTATCCACTACCCCGATCCAATTTTTTCTTAATCCAGATAGTGTATACCTAGTATATTGTAATGCATCAAGTGTTGGGATGGGAGTTGTTAGGATGTACGGAGAATACCTGATAGAATACAGGCTAATTAGTGGATTCCTTACTAGAATAACTACCCAACACACAATATCGAGTTAGTTGTGGTCGTTTATGCCATGTGTTGATGGAGACACTACATGATTGGGGAGTAGTTTGTGGTATACATGGACCATTGGAGAATCAAATATATATTAATTAAGTGGAATTTGAACCTATAGTAGTAGATATGGGTTAAATATATTAATTTTTTTTAATTCTATCATTATTACATTCCTGGTAAATACAATTCAGTTACTAATTATTTTAGACAGACGACATCAGCTCTAGATATTTATAATGCTTGTATTCAATGGAAATTAAAGGATCAGATTTATAAATTGCATCTTGAGATTATGTAGTGTCACATGAAGCCTATAATCATTGCTTGGTTAGCATCTTCATTATTGTTGGATCAAGTGAATAAGAGGAAACATTCAAATCCATAAGAATTTGTCCTAATGGAAAGCCTTTCTGATTAGGACACACTTTTTTGTAGGGATATTGATGAGGATAATACCCTATATATCTATGTTCATGTATGGTTTATTCATACATGTGAGATTAATTGATGAGAGAATATCATTCTTATAATAAGATGTAAATAATAGACAGACAAAGATGTTCCATGTTTCGTGTCTCCAATATTGGTGGCCATATATGAAAAAGGAGATCATATACATTGTTACTCGGTCTTCCACCTATCAGTAGGTGATAGAAAAACACTAATGACCTTCTAGTATCTATAGTAAATACTCTTCCAATAATAAAATTTGGATGAAATTAACAAATATTTTGTGATGGGGTTATTGAGATCAGATGATGTCTCTATTCCATGTGTGTGGTTTTGGATAAGATAATGAAGGATTCCCACTTCTTCCCTACTGAGAATACCTTCTCAAGGGTTGATCTTGGGAAAATCAATGTTCAACAGATCATATGCCTTCATGGAATTTTACATACCATCATATAATATAGGGATTCTCATATAAAATATTTGTTTTGGTAAGGGTTGTATAAGAATCTTTGTTCATAGGTATTTATGAGTACAACATACTACCCTGAGTACAATGGTTAGTCCAAGCGCACAATTTATGTACTAGTGGACATGATCTGCATGAGTCCATTATTTTTGTGGATATTTAACAAAAAATTAACTATATATCTATTTTTTTTAAAACAAATAACGTCCAAGAGACCATCCATATGGAATATTATGAGGCCCTATAAGGTAGGTCGATCCATTCACCTCTGTGATGGTGAGAGGAAAATGAGGTAGCCATACTGGGACCCCTTCTTGTTTAAGATAATCAAAAATGGGTGAAATTGATTTAGGAATTAACGGGTATGGATTATACAATGTAGATAACGTATGCTGATCCCCATCATAATCCTCTACATTTTGAGGTGGGGGATTTTGGCTTCTTGTGAGTCTTTCCTAGATTGGGTAATTGTCGAATCCAAACACAAGGTAAGATGGAACCTGGATATTCCTCAGTGGTAAAAGGATATGTATGATTTTTTTTATATTTCTCAAATACATTATTATTACTATAGGTTTTCTCATATATTTGATCCTAAGGAAGTTGAGTAAGAGGAAGATAATTCTTTTGAGGAGTATGCAGTTCATATATCTGATCATAGAACAAATTATTTCAGAGGTAAGAAAGTTCATATAGTTTAGGTTTGATGGAATCTTGGGCACATAAATGGAATTTTGGGAATGATAGACTAACGTACATGCTCAAGAGACTCAAATTTTATTCGATGTAGCTCAACCACTCTTGGATAAAAAAATAATGGATGAGTATCCTCTTGAAGGGGAGGTCGTAAGAACCATGTTTTTATTTAGGGTAAAAATACCATTTTGCTTTGTTTTGAACCTCTTGTACTACCTTAATGGATTTTACCAAGGGGGTGAAGGAGGTTTCATGTGTGTTTGGGAATTTTTGGTGCTTGATGATTGGGTTTTTAAAGAAATTGTGTGAGGTGAACTATTAGTGCATGGGGAGTGAAAATAGTACACGTAAACCATGAAAACAATAAGGGGGAAGAATGAATTTTTACACTATGTGATGTGTGATAAAAAACAATTAGGAGTGATAAATTTATTATTGTTATGAATTTTATATTTTGTGAATGGTTTTTTCTAACCATGTGATGAAGGGTTCACATGGAAAATAGGTATAGAAAGTTGATGCGTGATTTGGACTACCATATGGCTAAAGAATGAACCCTATTTAAAAGTTGAGATGAATAAATTTTTGGAATTATTTTCCGAAAAGAATAATTTTCCTTCTCCTTATATTCATTTACACAAAACTACCATGATAGGATCTCCATTTTTTTCACTTTCGGGGTTTAGTGGATCTTCATCATCTGAATTCTGATTACTTCACCATCATTTATGTTGGAAAAACCTTAGTATGTCTAACACTTTTGTTGGGGAAAATCCCTTAATGCATTATTGAAGCATTTTTGAGGTGATTGTGTTTGTTGACAAAGTGGACAGTTGTGTTGTTATTGTTGACAAAGAAAAACATTAAATACAAATTTTTGGGCAAAGGGGATTTCATGGTGGCATGTCGAGTTAAAGGGACGTGGTTAACGATCGATGTTTGATTCAAGAACTTTGACAAAGGAATGGTTGATCTGGAGGAGGTACAAAAACAGAAGATACAAGGTGGGGCCGTTTTCCAGTGTTTGCCAAATTTTTGGGCCTGAAAATCGACAAATGGAGAAAAGTGGTTTTGGCAAGGGGACTTGCGCGCTGTTGTCTTGAAGGAGAGGAAACATGCATGCCATATTTTTTTCAAGATTATAACATCATGATATGGAAAAGGGAAAAGGGGCGCCCATGTTTTAGGGTTGGTCGCGCAAGTGACTTGCACAACAGAGACATGTGCGCTGAGACTTGCGCACAGAGAGGATACATACACACCATCACGGAGGGTGTCCAAATTCCTATAAATAGAGGTCAACTCTGCTCATTCGAGAGAAGAGTTCAACACTGACAGAAAATTAGAGCTCCCATCATGCAGGTGTGGTGGTCGCGCAAGTGGTGGTGTGGTCGCGTAAGTAGAAGTTGTGGGCCAGTTGTTTGTTGTGTGTCAAGAGTGGTTTGGGCGTGAAAGGAAGGGAGTCGCCCAAGTTTTGAGTTGAATAAGGGGATGTCGCAAAAAGTAGTTTGGTGACACTTGCATGCACAATTTTTAAGTAGCGTGATAGTTAATGGTTGTCCGCCAAAATTGGTTTGGGCGTAAAAGGGTGTGTGTCACGTAGGTTTGGAGTTGATGAAGATAGGGTCGCGCAAGTGGTTGAGGTGAACTTGCGCACCAGTTTTGACTTGCGTGCTGAGACTTGCATGATGGCTTATAGAAGGGCGCCAGGTATGGTTGAAGCATGATAGTGATTCAGGGCCGCGTGGAAGCTGGAAGATTTGCCGATACCTTCGGTGCAATTTGAGATTCATCTACGGGTGAAAGTTGGACTCCAATAGAGCATATACATACAACATAATATGCATTCATTAGTGATAATGAAGAGACCTAAACTTATATAAACAATGAGTGGATCTTTTCAAGAGTATTGAGTAAAGGAAGTGGAATAAGTTGATCCTATCCACCGGCAATAAGCCAGAGAGAGAGAGACAGAGAGTGACCCCTGGGAAAGCAGTGAGCTGACCCAAAACATTGTAAAGGTAGTGAGCCTCAGAATAGAAGGTATCAATCCAAAACATTGTAAAATTCAGTGTTCTTTTAGTGGATTTGGTACATTGTCACATCACCAATTTTTTCTCCTTGGATGTATCCCAATGAGGGTGAACCATGTAAAAATCGTTGTGTCCTATGCATGTTTTAGTTTTTGTTTATACTGTGCTATAGGAATGAGAGAGAAGAGAGTCTTTCTTAACCGCGAGACATGATCAATATGGGATGTTTTTTTAATCTGTCATACCCTTATTTACCCCCCTCTCAGGGTATCTAACCTAGTGGACCTAAAAAATCATATAACCCAGTTTCTAAATTTTACACAGCATCATTGCTTTCATATACATAAAAATAATATACCATATTTTTAATCCTTTTTTATGATTTTCATATTTTTCTCATTTTGGCCCAAATCTGAGGCTGTTATAGTATGTGGAGTCTTATATAATCCCTTAGTAGGTAGTCTATTGATTTTATGAAAAATTATCAACATTTTTAAATTGAACGATTTTATTGCACTTTAGAATTTAAATGCTTACTCCTAAAATTTATATCCTTTTTATTATACACCTTAACCATGACCTGGACGTGTTATGAGACCATTTGAAACTATATAATGTTAGAAAACTCTACATGAACTTACATTTATGGTGTGTTTATCTTATCACTTCCAATTTAAATTACTACATTAAATCAATTAAGTTATTAAATAGTATGGATACTTGGACATTTTGATTAATTTCCCATTTATTATTTGGTTATTATTAGTTTTTGAAATTGATCCCACCATTAATGGCATGGTGTGCCATTAGAAATACTTATATTCGTATCAAATAATTTCCTGAGTCAACTCATAGTATTCTGCCCAATTATCTAATGAGAGCATCAAGTGGTATAGAAATGCTGATTTTAATAATTTTATTAAACGGTGAATGAATTTTATTAACAAGTTAGATTCACATGGATCTCCAGAAAACGTATAATTATTTGTATAATGTCCTAGGTTTGGATTTATGTCTTCAAAAAAGGAATTCCATAGGTCTTCCCCATAGATTTCAATCAAGATCTACCTAAAATTCCATGATAAATTTCATTGGTTTAGTTAGAAACTATTAGGAAAATAATTACAAGGGTTTAACCCTTATATTCTACTCCAATCAATTGGATAACTTCATGGATTGATCACCAAGATTTTTATTGACTTTTCAAAGAGGAAATTATATAGATCCATTGTGGATTCAAAATGGGTGCATTGTAAGGGATTTTTTGGGATTGTTCCATGGATTCATTAGGTATACTTTTCGTTTTTTTCCTTAGCTATAATCATTTGATCCCTTAAATTATTGTAGTTTACATGCTTAGAGACATCCGACTTTGGATGATGTAGGCATGGTCGGTCGGGTACCCCAAGAGGTTCCTAAGCTCAACATGAATTAAATTTATTTAATCCTTTAATTTATTATTCCTACACAATATTATAAATTATACTCATAAACATGATTTTCATTCAAACCCCTTTGTTAAGAAATACTATGTTTTACACATGCCCTATTCAATATTCCTCTTGTTACCATGTAATATTTCCTTGATAGAGCATTGGATAAATGGAAGGTCCCTGTTACGGATACTTTATTCTATTTTAGGTTGGATCATAACAGCATATGACCAGAATAATAGTTATAATTCTCCAGAATATTATAAGACTTTTGAAATTTTTTATATTTTGTTTAGACATGTAATATCTTATGACATCTACCATGTCTCTTATGCTTTATACACTTTAGTAATATCATGGCCTCATCTGTATATTATTTTTCTTATTACATAGGTTTGATTATTTATTTATGAAGTTGTATTATTTGTTTCCATAATTTAATGAAATGTTTCACTCTGATAAAGATGGTATATTCTCCCCACCACACCACCATACTCCTCTATTGATAGCCTAAATCCTCACGAATATAAGGTGGAGTTCTTGATGACTTGTGGAAAAAATTGACTAATCAAAGTATATGAAATGGGCGGGCATGTCACAGTAAATATGGGAGATATCAATTTTTAATTATAAGAGAGCATACGATAAACACTCAAAACTTACAAAAACCAATCCAAAAAGGTCATAAACATTAAAAACATGAGTCCTGGAATATAGAATTGTCATAATGAAATACATTTCATAATAGTGCATAATCACCTTTAATCAATCATGATCCCTTAGATCATATAGTAAGTATAAAATAGAAGATAATAGAATAGAAATAATAATGGAAAATCATTTCCTTGGTTAAGGACAACTTCCAAGGCCCCCATATCACAGTGAATAGAGTCCCATATTAGATTAGGTTCACTCCCAATTCCCATTAATATTAGGTCATGAGATATAATAATTTTTCTTATTTCCTTAGTGGGCTATATAATTAATTTCCCATAAATCATATAATTAAAAACAAACATATGTTTTCCATATGAACACCAGACATTAATTTATAAATATTACCTAATTAACTTATAAAAAAAAGATGGGTTTTTGGAAAAACTCCAAAGAACATTCCATAATCCTTTACTATAAAGAAGTTTAATGGTAACATAAAAACATATCCTATGTGTAGAATAAATATCATTAAATGTTGTTGACATATTTAAACAATAATATTTTAATATTAATTGATAAATAACTTTGAAAAAATATAATTAATATCAATTTACTTTTAAAAATCATCAAGATTTAAAACCATTTTGAACAACCATTTTAAAACATGGAGGGGAAGATTTGTAAAAACTAATTCTACTAATAGTGAAAAAATGTGTTCACCAGTAAAACATTAAACGAGGATACCTTTTTCAAGAACACATGTGAGGGAAATGTTGGAAAAAAAATTCAAGAATTTTTTAAAGAATGTTAAAAAATTATAAAATGACCATAATGAATTATTAATGCATAGAAAATTAAGTACATTGAGTGAATATAGATATAGTGGAAGAAGATTCTCAATCAAAATAAAGATGTGTTGTTGGTTTGTCTTATAATAATCACATGAGGTAAATTATTTACATAGGGAAATGAAATTGAGATTGGATAGGTAAAACCAAAATAATTACTATAGGTGAATAAAATTAATGGGGTCTTAGAAATAAAATCCAAAAAATGTTTACGTAGATGTAAATTCATTTCTATCAATCTTTATTTTAAAATAAGATTAAAAAGAAATCATTACATTATAATCTTTCAAATAAAAAATATATGAAAGGTATAACATAATATGGATTCTTGAACCCCTTCAATTTCATGGTAATTAAATTAAAAATAAATCTAAGAATATAGTACACCACATAAATATAAATAAACAGGGAATATGAAGTATATCTTAGTAAAAAAATTGAGATGAGGAAACCATTAAAATTGAATCCAAAATTTCCCAAAAGCTATTTAACCACCTATATAAAAAAATTAAAAATATTAATCACTTTTTTAGAAACCATATAATATATATTTATAACAATATAATAAAAATTTATTAGTTAGTTAATATTTATTTTTTTATCAAATGTTATCAATTTTGATTGTTTTGTGCTTTTTTTATAAAATCAAAATGGAAAAATATATTTTGATACAATTTTTATAATTACCATATAATTAAAAATATTTATATCCTTGAATTTAAATGATTAATTCACCCCCATGTTCACTTAAAGGAAACTATGGGAAAATTTCTTGAGAATGATATACCTGATGAACTTGTTTTAGAAAAAGTAACTATATTAACATATTGCATTATAATCAATGTGATTTTTTAGAACATAATTTTACTAAAATATTAGTGAAATACAATAATAATTACAATTATATATATATATATATATATATATTCTTAATGTATTTATTATTACCAAATACGTATGGTGGTGATGGAAAATAGAAAATATGACTCCATGGAGGTTGTAGTCTGCACATACACACGAATGACATTTTCATTGCTCATAGAATGTAAAGAATATATAAATTGGTTTATCTTATCATAATATTAATAATTTTATAAATATTATATTTTCTCATTGAAGAAACAATTTTAACCATCAATTTAATGTGGATATGAGAAACATAATATGTCACTTAATGGAGGTAGTAGTTTTCATGTACACATGAATGATGTTCTTATTATTTTCTAAGGAAAGAGAAAGGGAATATAATGGTTGTCACGACCCAAAGTTTCATTAATAGAAATCCCAATTGAACTAATTAAATGTCTCTTTATGTAAAATGTTTATATATAATGTTAACTTCGTTGGTTTTATGATAAGAATTTTGACCATTGCTAATATATCCGTTGAACAGTGACCACATGATTAGTATAAATATAGGGATTTAACAAATCCAATTTACTCAGACAAAAGAAGTGATGGCCTCATCCTGTAGAATTTCTCCCCACGAAGCCCTTTTTTTGGAGCTCATAAAAGAGGTCGCATCCTTGGGTTTTTCTCTTGACCAAGCCCAAGTTGAGCTTCATCATGTCAAAGTCGAACAGGATCATATATGGGGAAAGTGGAAGTTGATAGATATTACCACTCGAGCGATGTTATTCGAGCCACCCCAAGAGTCTGTCACCATCGCAAACCTTACCCTTAGGTCTTATGTGGCTGTTTTAAGGGGTTTTGTAACAAATCTCTAGTACTATGTTCATGTATATTATTTTTTATATATAATAATGAATATACATTCTTGACATTATTTACACATTGTAAATAGTTTTTTTAAGCACAAATAGTATTTTTTTAGTTAATATTCAGATAA
Source organism: Viscum album (assembly GCA_963277665.1). Classification (NCBI taxonomy): domain Eukaryota; kingdom Viridiplantae; phylum Streptophyta; class Magnoliopsida; order Santalales; family Viscaceae; genus Viscum; species Viscum album. The sequence continues at coordinate 566,008,223 of OY728131.1, forward strand.
GAAATCTATTTTTGATGAATTAATGGATTTTTAAATTAAATAATTTCTTAATAAAATATTATTATTATTATTATATTAATTTTTTTTAAATATAAATGATCTTATAATTTTATGAATGCAATTGTAATTTTTATTATGGTATGAAATCCATTTTTGTCAAAACCCGTGAATTTTTGATAAATGTCAATTTTTATTTTAAAAGTGAAAATTAACAAATTTATAAAATTATTTAGATAAAAAAATGTCATTTCTGAAATCAAGACGTCGAAATTATCCAATAGTGAATTTTTCATAATTTTCTGAGACAGTCAAATTTTTGGGTAAAAATTAAATACCGTTTAAATATATAATGTGTTTTATAACATCATAATGACACAATAGTGATGTAATAAAATACTATAAGGTTTATGTTCGGCCAATATATGTTTTACCATTAAAATAATGTGATTTTGGGTTTGTTTTAATTATTTTTCAAAGCATTAATGGACCCCTCAAGACTTATTAAACATCTTGTCTTTTTAAATTATTTTCCATGGGAGTGTGACTCACCTCCACATAAGAAACCCCATTATTTTAAGAAGTTAGGACTTTGGCCATATAAAATATTTTTTTTCATCTTCCCTTTTCCAAAAACCATGGGCAAAAACCATGAGCTGGTTTGTGGTTTGGATTAGTTTAATGTAAGGGGTCCCGAACCAAAATAATAAAGAATTCACTCACCTTTTCTATATAAACCCACCCAAGCTCCCACTTACTCCTCACTCAAAGCCTTTGGAGTTAGTACAAAAACTACCCTACTCTCTTTAGATTCCTCCCAAAGTGCCCCAGGCTCCCAATAAGCCTTTCTCAAGCCTCACTCAAGCCTTGGAAGCACACTTCCAAGTAAGGGTTTTTCTTCATTTCACTTTTTTGTCCAATTTTCTTAATAATGTTATGCCTTTTTAATTTCAATTATAAATGCTGGGGTATGGTTTCAAAACTCCCAAATACTGACCTGTTATTGTTTTAATGATGTGAGATCCCTTTCTCTCTCATTAAATGCCTCCAATGTACACCTGTTACTATGCCGAAATTCCGAAAGGAATTTCTCTCTCCTCATTTACATTCAAGAAATACTTTTGTATCATGAATCTAAATTCCATAACAATTTTTGGGACATGAATCTATATGAACCCCTTTATTTCTATTTCATGTATATATAATGAGTCACCCATTTCTCTCTCATCAACCATTTTTATGAATTCTTATATCACGCCGTTACGCTGCCAAAATTACACCGATTTTCTAAGCCAATTCTATTGTGTAGTGAATACCATACCCATTTCTCCATCAAGGGTATTCACCATCATGAACATTTACTTATTGATTATAATGTTTCATTACACATTCATTTTTAGTGGAATAAATGATTATGTTTTATGAATCCATGTTTTATGATCCCTGTGGCACACTTATGCATGAAATGAAATGTTTAAGAAGGGTGCGCCCTTATAGTGCTCTAATGAATTGGGTAAAGTATAGTATCCTGATACATCATGTGCAATGAGTGTTGACTCATGATAATTCATGTTCAACAAGGGTTTAATTTTGCTTCATGTGCAATTAGGATTTACTCATGCTTCATGTGCAATGGGCCTTGGCTCATGTTAATTCCATGTTAAGTGTTGTTGCCACATTTCCATGCTATGATTATCTTGATTTATCATGACTTTATATACAAGTTTCTCTTGTACTCTATTGATATGCCTATTGTATAAAATGTATTATACTCCTCATGTATTCCATGTTTATTCCCTTACTAGGCTTTATAGATCAACCCTTTTCTTATGCATGTCCTTAGGTTATCCCATGAAATTCTAAGTAAGAGGGAATGTAGTGGTCATGTAAAAGATGTTTTAAATAAAGATGTTGTATTTAATGTTTAATGCTGTTATATAATGATGCTAAGCCCCAAAGACACTAGACCTTTTGATCTTCCATGTTGTATAAATTGAATAGTTTATCTAATAAATCATGTTTAAGTTTGAAATAAAATCAGGGTTTCCATAGTTGGTATCAGATGATAGGTTTAATTATTTTTGGGATTAGGATTAGAAAACCACAGTAAAGCCTTAGATAGAAGACTAAGTATAATAAAAACATCCCCATATTTTGGTATGTACTGAGTGACTGGTTTATCAGGAAAATACATCCCTGTATGGATACGGGCAGTTAGAGGCGGCTCTGGCACAGATATATCTTGGGGGTAAAACCTGAAAACACCACTTTGAGCTAGACTCGAATTGGAACAGGTGCACGAAAATGGGCCTTTATGTACTCTGGGTTATGACACTCATGGGGGATATGTTTTGATAAATTTAAAAACATAGTATGAACCTTATTAAGGGAATTAAAAAATTCCTCTAAGAATATATGTTAGAAAGTAGATCATGAAATGCCTAGATTAAAGCCTATAGATTCATGAGTTAAGGAAATAAAAGTTTATATATAAGTCATCAACATTTGTATATGTATTACCCTTTATGTGTTACCCCCTAACATTCCTTTTATTCTAGCCAATGGCCGGTAATAAGAGAACTCGGGCTGACAACCGATGTGAAGATCAATGTGATGATTGTACTAATGAGATGCCCAATCCAATAGGAGCGGGAATCGTGAACTTTGTCACGCTTCTCTCTCAGTTAAATCAAGATTTGAATAGAAACACGGGTCAAGAGGAATTTCCAACCCCCCTAAGATGGAATAGGTCACTATCGAGAGCTTCATGAGACAAAGGACTCCAACTTTTAGTGGATCATTCGATCCCACGATCGCTGAACAATGGATCAACTCCATTGAAAAGACCGTCTCCATCCTTCAATGTTCTGAACAGGGGAAGGTTCTTTTGGCGGCTTATCGTATGGAGGGTGAAGCTGATAAATGGTGGACGTTGATCAAAAATAAAAAGTCTGAGGAGGAGATCGAGGTGTTGGAATGGAAGGATTTCCAAAAGACATTTTTTGTTAAATATTTTTCGTGCACCCTCTGGCTTAAGATGGAAAGGGACTTCCTTTCCCTCAAGAAAAAAGACAAATAATCTATTGGATCTTATGAGGAAAAATTCACAAGGCTTGCACGATACACTTCCGTTTTTTTCATTACCCCCGAATACAAGGTTGACCACTTATTTGGTGGGCTGAAGCCTAGCCTACATAGAGCATTAACAATCCGTGACTTTGATAGCTATGAGGAAAATGTCTGATGTGCCCTCAAGGTCGAAATAGAGTTTGGAGAATCACAGGGGTATCATAGGGACAAGAATCGTAAGGTGGATTCCAATGATGGTGGTCTGATGGATAAATCAAACGGTGATAGGAAGATCCAGCACCCCACTTTCGAAAAGTGCGGAAAGAAGCACCCTGGAAATTGCCTCAAGGGGACGAGGAAATGATTTAGGTGTTGAAGAGAAGGGAACCTAGCATTTAACTGTCGGCAAGAAATACCCGCGGCTACGACAGAGGAGAGGAATGCTTCTTTTGAACCTCAACGCATTGTTCATTGCTACAACTGAAAAGAATCGGGGCATTTTGCAAATCAGGGCCCTAATAAAAGGGTTTTAGGAGGCAACCAACAACCTCCAAGGAAGCAAGGAAGAGCTTTTTCCATCACTTCTGCCGAAGTGAACCCCAACAACAAAGTGGTGATAGGTACGCTAGTTATTAATTCAATAAAATCAAACGTACTTTATGATTCAGGTTCTACGCATTCTTTTATATCTCGAAAGTTTATTAGAACAATCCCAACAGCACCACAAATCATGGAAGTGAAGATGTAGGTGAGTACGAAAAATGGGGCAATCATTGCATCCCATGAATATAACTCCTCCCCTATAATAATTTGTTGATTGAATTTCCCGGTTAACCTCGTCATACTCCCTCTAGTGGAATTTGATGCAATTTTTGGAATGGATTGGATTTTCTTATATAGGGCCAACATAAATTGTCTGGAGAGGGAAATCACACTCCATCTGGAGAATTGGCCATTGATTATTTACAATTGTAAGGAGGAAGATGAATCTCCTTTATCTCTATCATCTCAAGCATGGATATTAATACCCTATGAGCACACGTATCTAGCTCAGATGATTGAGTCCAAAGAAGATACTATTCGTGAAGAAATGCCTATTGTGAGAGAAATTTGCTCAAGTGTTTCCCAAGGAACTACCTTGTCTTCCTCCTAAAAGAGACGTTGAATTCTCAATTGATCTTATACCAGGGGTGCTACCAATATCCAATACTCTATATAGAATGGCTATCGTGGAGCTTGAAGAGATGAAGAAAAAACTACAAGATAATCTGGATAATGGATTTATATACCCCAGTGCTTCACCATGGGGTGCACCAGTCCTATTCGTCAAGAAGAAGGATGGGTCAATGTAGCTTTGCATCGATTATCATGAACCTAACAAAATCACAATAAAGAACAAGTATCCTCTACCACAGATCGATGACTTTTTCGATTAGCTGCATGGAGAAAAATAGTTCTCCAAGGTAGATTTGTGGTCGGGATATTATCAAGTAAGGGTGAAGAAGGAAGATATCCCCAAGACTGCTTTTCGTGTAAGATACATGCACTATGAATTAATAGTAATGACTTTTGGACTCACTAATGCTCTATAAATCTGCATGGACTTGATGAATAGAGTCTTTAGAGATTACCTTGACAAATTTGTGGTAGTCTTTATAGATGATATTCTAATTTACTCCTAAACCAAGGAGGATCACGAGGAGCATTTAAGAACTTTACTAGAGACTTTGCACAAGGAGAAGATTTATGAAAAGTACAGAAAGTGTGAGTTCTGGTTAATAGAGGTCTCATTCTTGGGACATATTATTAGAAATGGGATATCTGTGGATCCCTCCAAAACAGATAAAATTGAGGGATGACTAAGGCCAACATCAATAACGGATATCTGTAGCTTCTTGGGGTTAGCTAGATATTATCGACGATTTGTGAGAAATTTTTCACGATTTTCTAACCCTCTTACCAAGATAACTCAAAAGGGATTAAAGTTTTCTTGGAGTGATGAATGCAAAGAAAGCTTCAAGGAGTTCAAAATGAGGCTTATCACTGCGCCCGTGCTCACTTTACCGACAAGTGGGGAACATTTTGTGGTATTTAATGATGCTTCGAAGAAGGCCTTAGGCTGTGTGATGATGCAGAATGATAATGTGATATCCTATGCCACAAGGAAGTTGAAAATCCATGAGAAATACTGTCCAACACATGATCTGGAGTTGGCGGCGGTGTTCTTTTCCTTGAAAATCCGGCGGCATTATCTATATGGGGAGAAATGTGAGATATATACTGACCACAGGAGTCCTAAATATATATTCACATAGAAAGAGATTAATATGCACCAGAGAAGATTGATAGAGCTCATCAAGTATTATGATTGTTCAATACATTACCACACTGAGAAAGTGAACAAGGTGGCATATTCCATAAGTAGAAAGGACCCATCGATTCTATCAATGATGAGAATCGAGAAGGATCCGATCTTCTTATACTTGATGAAGATAGAAATGGGAATCATGAAGAAGAGAACATCATCAATCCTTTCACAAATGATTGCTCAACTGTCTCTTTTGGAAAGGTTAAAGGATTCTCAAAAGGATGTTGTGGGAATTCATGAAAATGTAGAAGATATCGAAAAATGGAAATCCTCGGAGTTTAATGTTAATGAATAAGGAATTGTGCAATTTGGGAAAAGAATATGTGTTCCATCAAGTCCGGAGCTAAAGAAGGATCTTTTGGATGAAGCACATAGTTCAAATTTCTTTATTCACCCAGGGAGCACAATGATGTTTCAAGATCTCTGAGAAAACTTTTGGAGGGATAATATGAAGAAAGAGATTGTTGTATATACATAAAAGTGCCTCGTGTGCAAGAAAGTGAAGGTAGAGAGGTAGACGTATAAGGGGATGATACAACAATTTCCCATCCCAAAATGGAAATGAGACAAAATCACCATGGAATTTGTCATTGGACTTCCGAGGAAATACAAAGGCAACAATGCAATCTGGGTTGTGGTGGATCGTCTTACAAAGACTGCACACTTCATTGCTATTTGGGAGGATTTCCCATTGGATCAACTGGCACATATATATATATATATATATCAGGGAAGTGGTAAGGCTGCATGGAGTGCCACTATCTATTGTGTCTGGCCGAGATCCAAGATTCACCTCTATGTTTTGGAAGAGTCTTCAAAATGCTCTGGATAATGAACTGAACTTCAGTACGACCTATCATCCTCAAACTAATGGCCAATCCGAGCAGACTATCCAACACCTGAGGACATGTTGAGAACATGCTCAATGGACTTTAAAGGAGGATATGATCAACATCTTCCTCTGGTTAAGTTCTCTTATAATAACAGTTTCCACTCGAGCATCTAAATGGAACCTTCTGAAGCCCTGTATAGGAAAAGGTGTAGAACACCAGCATGTTGGGGTGAGATTTGTGAACATAAGATTCTTGGACCAGAAATGGTCGAAGAAATGGTAGAGAAGGTGAAAACAATTCAACAATATATCAAGGTATCCCATAGTTGACAGAATAGTTATTTAGATAACCGTCGATGAGACCTTGAGTTTGAAGTTGGAGACATGGTTTTTCTATGCATATCTATGTGGAATAAGGTCATGAGGTTTGGAAATAAAGGGAAGTTAAGTCCAAGTTATATCGGCCCCTTCGAGATTCTTGATCGTGTCAGGGCTATGGCCTATCAACTAGCACTTCCATCTACCATGGCCAAAGTACATGATGTCTTTCATGTATCCCTCTTAAGGAAGTACATACCAGACCCCTCACATGTACCCTCTTCTGAGGTGGTATAGTTGGAGGATGATCTTTCTTATGAGGAGAAACCAGTGAAGATATTCGATTATAGAGAAAATGTTCTACGAAATAAGACAATGCCCCTCGTCAAGGTGTTGTGGCGAAACCACAAGTTTGAAGAAGTGACTTGGGAATCAGAGGAAATGATGAAGCTGAGTTACCCACATCTGTTTTATTGTGGGAATAGGAAATTTCGAGGGTGGAATTTCTTAAGGGGGGAATATTGTAATGATCCAATGTTTCATTAATGGAAATCCCACTTGATCTAATTAAATGTATCTCTATGTAAAATGTTTATATAAAATGTAAACTTCTTTGGTTTTAAGTTATGAATTTTGAACGTTGCTAATATAGCCATTGAACAGTGATCACATTATTAGTATGAATATAGGGCTTTAACAAATCCAATTTACTGAGACAAAAGAAAAGATGGCCTCATCCAGTAGAATTGCTCCATACGAAGCCCATTTTTTAGAGCTCAGAAAAGAGGTGGCATCCTTGTGTTTCACTCTTGGCCAAGACCAAGCTAAGATTTATCATTTCAAATTCGAACGGGTCCATCTATGGGAAAAGTGGAAGTTGATAGAGATTATTACTCGCACGATGTTATCCGAGCCACCCCAAGAGTCTGTCACCATCGTACACCTTACCCCTAGGTCTTATGTGGCTGTTTTAAGGGGTTATGTAAAAAAATTCCTAGTACTATGTTCATGTATATTATTTTTTGTATATAATAATGAATATACCTTCTTGTCATTATTGACACATTGTAAATCTTTTTTAAGCACAAATAGTATTTTTTTAGTTAATATTCAGATAAGAAATCTATTTTGATGAATTAATGGATTTTTGAATTAAATAATATTTTAATGAAATATTATTATTATTATTAAATTAATTTTTATTAATATAAATGATCTTATAATTTTATGAATGCAATTTTAATTTTTATTATGGTTTAAAATCCAATTTTGTCAATACCCTAGAATTGTCGATAAATGTAAGTTTTTAAATTAAAAGTAAAAATTATAATATTCAGAAAATTATTTAGATAAAAAAATGTTATTTCTGGAATAAGGACAATGAAATTATCCAATGTTAAATTTTTCATAATTTTATGAGATAGTCAAATTATTTGGTAAAAATTAAATACAGTTTAAATATATAATGTCTTTTATGACATCATAATGACCCAATAGTGATGTAATAAAATAACATAAGCTTTATGTTCGGCCAATATATGTTTTACCATTAAAATAATGTGATTTTGGGTTTTTTACTTTCTTTTAAAATCATTAATGGACCCCTCAAGACTTATTAAACATCTTGTCTTTTTAAATTATTTTCCATGGGAGTGCGACTCACCTCCACATATGCAACCGCATTATTTTAAGAAGTTCATACTTTGGCCTTATAAAATATTGTTTTCCTCTTCTATTTTCTAAAAACCATGGGCATAAACCATGAGCTGATTTGTGGTTTGGATTAGTTTAATGTAAGGTGTCCTAAACCTAAATAATAAAGAATTCACTCACCTTTCCTGTATAAACCCACCCAAGCTCCCACATCCTCTTCACTAAAAGCCTTTGGAGTTCGTCCAACCACCACCCATATCTCTCTAGAATGCTCCCAAGGTGCCCCAAACTCCCAAGAAGCCTCTCTCATGCCTCTCCCAATCCTTGGAAGCACTCTTCTATGTAAGGGTTTTTCATCCTTTCACTTTTTTTGACCAATTTTCATAATATTGTTATGCCCTTTTAATTTAAATTATAAATTCTAGGGTATGGATTTGAACCTCCCCCATACATTCCTATTATTGTTTTAATGATGTGAGACCCATTTCTCTTTCATTAAATACCTCCCAAGTACACTCGTTACTATGCCGAAATTCCAAAAGGAACTTCTCTCTCCTCATTTACATTCAAGAAATACTTTTTTATCATGAATCTAAATTGCATTAAAATTGCTGGTACATGTATCTATATGACCCCCTTATTGAAAATTTCATGTAGATATGATGAGGCACCCGTTTCTCTCTCATCAACTTTTTTTTATGAAATCTTATATCACGTCGTTACACTGCAATAATTAAACCGATTTTCTAAGCTAATTCCATTGTGTAGTGAATACCATGCCCATTTCTCCATCAAGTGTATTAACCTTCATGCACCTTTACTTATTGATTATAAATTTCATTACACATTCCTTTTTCTTGGAATAAATGATTATGTTTTATAAATCCATGTTTTATGATCCATGTGGCACACTTATGCATGAAATGAAATGTTTAAGAAGGGTACGCCCTTATAGAGCTCCAATGCATTGGGTAAAGTATAGTATCATTATACATCATGTGCAATGAGTTTTGACTCGTGATAATTCAAGTTCAAGGAGGGTTTACTCTTGGTTTATGTGCAATGAGGATTTACTAATTCTTCATGTGCAATAGGCCTTGGCTCGTGCTAATTCCATGTTAAGTGTTGTTTTCGCATTTCCATGTTATGATTATCATGCTATATCATGACATTATGTCCATATTTCTCTTGTGCTCTATTGATATTCCCATTGTCTAACATGTATTTTACTCTTCATTTATTCCATTTTTATTCCCTTACTGGGCTTTATAGCTCACCCCTTTTCTTATGCATGTCCTCTGGTTATCCCATGCTATGCTAAGTACAAGGGAATATAGTGGTCTTGTAAAGGATGTTTTCAATAAAGATGTTGTATTTCATGTTTTAAGTTGTTATTTAATGATACTAAGCCCCGAAGACACTAGACCTCTCGATCTTTCATGTTATATCATGTGAATAGTTTTTGTAATAAAACATGTTTATGTTTGAAATAAAAGCAGGGCTGTCATAATGGTTATACCATTAACATAATATAATGTCAGTATATTTATAATTGTTATTTAATTATATTATAGTGAGAAAATATATTTGGAAGATTAATATATAGAATAAAAAAAATTAATAAGTGATTAGTACTTATTTTGATAATTTGAGACATCTCCTTGAGTACCTTTTTGAACATAAGGATTTAAGGATTCTCCATGGATCAAATGGATGTGAAACTTTTTTAGGTATTTAATCAAATTAAATAGAGTATAAATTCAATATGAATTTTTATTTTACAGTGTTTTTAAGGTGGTGGCATTGGTATCTTTTTTAAAGTGAGGAGAGCTGTATTTTTGTAATAATATAAAAGGACTAGTCACTATTCATAGCAAGTTGTTCCAAAAGTGGATAATAGGAGATATGAGATTAGTGTGTGTGGATAATACTATTAACCACTCAATTTTGGAATTTGTTTGAGTAGTTTTATTATTTTTCTTCTTTGTGTTAACTTTCACTAATGTCTACTTTTACCCAAAACACTTTTTTTAAACCTCTAGTCACTTATTTTTATTACTAAGAATATAATTACCCTTATAATATAATTATTATATTTTGATTAAAAATAGTAAAATATTTTTATATTATAAAATTTATAAAATTCATAAAAAATTATTTCTAATGTAATATGGTTTTAGCGCATAATAAGTTTTTTTAAAAATCTATAACATTAGGTTATAAAACGATAAATATTCATTTATAAGTGAAACACAATATTTTTATATGTATAATCCCACTCATTAAATAAATAATTGATTATCAAATATTTTTCATAAATTATGAAGTCATGTTTATAACCAATAATTGTCATAAAATCTCTCTATTTGTGAAAATGGTATTTTCACTATTCACCTAAAAATCAATCTTTTTCCTAAAAATATTATAATTTTAACCTAAGTTATATTTTCAATGATAAATTTAAAAATTAATTTCTTAAAAAAAATATATTATAAACTTTTTATGATTTATATTTTAAATATAATATATAATATACAATAAAAATAATAAATTTAAACAAAAAAATTTTGTTTAGCCATGAATAATTAAATTTGTACTTATTATAGTTATAAAATTGAATTTACTAATTACATTTCATTTACTTTTATTGTAATATATTTCATTTTGTTTTTTAATAATGAAATATTTACTAATGTTCATTGTTTTTTACCACAAGTTATCGAACAAATCAAATTTCTTAAGAAGAAATATATTTAAAAAACCTAGGGTTTTACATTTTACCCCTTCTAAGAATTTTCCCCTAAAAATTAAATTATTATAATGGAAACCAATAGTGATAAATTTTTCTTAGTACTTTCTTAATATCTCATGTAGATTCCTAAAATCTATGGTTTCACCAAAAAACTTTAACCAGGTCAGTGGTCTTGTCCCATAAAACTTTATCACCTTGATCATGAATCTCAACATGTTATTACACATATTAAAGATTATAAAATAGCTTTATATCCATTTATTTTAGAAAGTGTAAAGGATTATGCATGTACTTACTCAAAAGATATTTGTGGAACACATCATGACATTGGGAGATGTTAATTAGAAGTTCCAAATGATAATATACCTTTATAATATGATCATGAATTTTAAAGGGGATGATATATCTTGGGCTTAGCATTACCTTCTTTCCAAATATCATAACATTCATTAAAAAAGATATTCATTAGAATACCTTTTCAATTATTTTGACTAATACCTCACAATAAAGATTTTTAATATAACCTTTCTATCAACTTTGAGTTTCCCTAATGTTCTACATAATTAATCTAACCTTATCGACCATTTCCTCATCTATCTGATGTCCCAATAGATTATGTTCTCCAAATTGACCCCAATATGTTGGGGTTCTACACTTCTATTCATATAGGGCTTCATAATGATCCATATGAATTCAATATTTAAACCAAATACAATAATAAAATTCAAATAGAGGAACTTGTTGATCTTAAAAACTTTTTAAATCAAAATATCAAGTTCTAAAAATATATTACAGGGTCTGAGTGGTCCTATGAAATTGATCATCTGTATAAGGATGATATAAGGTGATGAAATTAAAATATCTATTCAATTCTTGCTGATGTATTCTCTATAACTTCATGGAAAATCCTAGATCTTGACATGATTCAATTTAGTGTGGTACTCCATGATTTCTTAACACTAATCTATTATATTTCCTTATATTTTGTTGAAGTATGAAATATCCTCTAAAAGAAATGGAATGTGCTGATTTCATATGGTGATATACTATAACCCAAATAAAGTTATGGGATTTATATATCTTGGTGAATTATAAATCAAAATCCACGTTGATGTTTCCCATTTTAATATAGATATGGGTAATCCTTTCATCACTCCCTTAGACGTATGACATTTTTACATAACATGTTGACATATCAGGCATCAAGATATATACTCTGCAATATCCCTGTTCATGTTGTCCCACTAAAAATAATCTTTGAGATCTTTACACATTTTTTACTACCTAGATGGATAGATAAAAATGAGATATGTGCTTAATCCAATATATTATTAAATTATATCAACATAAGGACACATATTATGTTCATGAATCTTATTATTCCATCACGGTAAAAGTTGACCTCTAGAACATTCCATACCTTTTTTGGCATTACCATATCCTCCATTTGTGTCTCTTTAATCTTCATATGGATAGATGTTTGTAATATAATTTAGTTATGATAGGATTTCCAACCTTACAACATGATTCTATGGTTCATAATCTATAAATTCATAAGTATTGGGTCCTTTTTAGTCATCATTATATACAATTTAGCATGGTCATTCAGCCTCAGATCATCAACCAAATTGTTCACCTTCCTAGGGTGGTAATATATTGAGAAATAATAACCTTTAATCAACTCCATCAATATGATTTGGTAAATATTCAAATATTTATACATGAATATATACTTAAATATTATATGATAAGTATATATATCAAAACCTTCACCATAAAAATAAATAATCCATGTTTTCAAATAAAATATCATTATTGTCAACTACAAATTATATGTTCAGTAATTTTTCCCATGAACCTTAAATTATCTTTAATTATATACTACTTCCATGTTATTATTCATGGGAACAACTCCCAGTAAAATCTTTGATGTATCAATTTATTTATCAAACCCTTCTCCACTACATGGTAGTATGAGCATAGGTTCATTTAGGGAAATTATTTATATTTTTATAAATATTTTTTCACATTAATTTATTCAAAGAAACTTGGACCCCTTCTGAGACAGCTTTCTTAAAAGATTTTATTTCCACAAGAAATCTCTTGGAATGCATTGTGAGTTTCTAGAAAATCTATGAAAATTTAGGATCTAAGTCACTATTTTTAGTTTGAACCATTTCAAAATAACCACTGTATTATAAGTATCCATAGATATACACTCACTTGTAGATACAAGACCCCTAAAGGAGATTTTCTATATCTATAATTCACATTCTCTAAGTCTAGAATATAGTTTTTCCTTTATCAAGGTCTTGAAAATAATTCTTATATAATCTTTGTGCTCTTAATTTCTCTTATAATATTTAGAATATATTTTATAAAGAATAGCACAAACTAATCAATGTAATCTCTAAAGACTCTATTCATGAGACCCATGAAGATAGTAGGGGTATTAGTGAGTCCAAATGACATCACTATAAATCAGTAGTCTCCATAACATATACAGAAGGATGTATTGGGAATAATATCCATTTAACCCTTAATTTATGATATCTGGATAGAAGGACAATCTTTGAAAAGTGTTGAACTATGCATTGTTGATCTGATAAGTCATCAATTTAGGGTAGGTAATACTTTTTATTGACATTTATCTTTTTATGTTCAAGATAATCAATGAAAAAACACGTTGACCCATATTTCATTCTAACAAAAAGAACATGTGAAAAAACTGGTGATTTAATATGGTGTATGAATCCCTTATTTAGATTCTACTAGTGTTTCTTATTCAATTCATATAGCTTAATAGGGGATATTCTATAAGGAGTATTCTAAATTAGTATAATACACATTATGAGTTATATTGATTTAATATTTTTGTGTGGATACCATGAAAATCATCAGTAAATATATTATAATATTCAAAAAAATATAAGTATCTTCAATTTTTGGATTCTAATAACCATTTGTGCTCAATACCCCACATGAGAAGGTAATAAGATCCATATAATAAATGTAATTTCCATTTAAAGTTTATATTCATCCTCACATCAATATATGATCATAGGTTTTTTCATAATATCAAATGTGACATCCCATACTCAGTAATATATATGAGATCTATATAGAGTGGGAGATAATCCATTGGAAATATCACATCAAATATTAATCTTGGGATAATAATATAATTTCTATGAAGAATAATCCCACTATATTAAATCTAAGAGGAATTATATTGTTGACATGTGATGATCGTACCCATAAGAGTTTTCTCTAATAGTTAAATATATAATCATTGAGGTAGTGGTGTGATACCCTTATAAAATTATCTAAATATAAATGAGTGGTTAATTCTATAAACAAATAATACATTAAGAGTTTATTATTTGATAATACGAAATCCTTTCTCCATTTTCTTTAGGTTCTCATCATTTAAATATATAAAAAGTTAGTGTGAGTACCAATAAACACTAATCAGAGTAAGAAATAAAATGCTAAGGAAAAATCATTCATATGATGTCTGAAATTATGGCACCTTCTTATCACTATTTTCATTCCAGGGATTAATCTAAAATATATTCAAATCCCTCAAAAGAGTTTATATAGATAATGTGAATTAACCAAAGAATAATCCTTAGGAGTGTCAAACATGATGCATAGTTTGAAATTTTTTTCTTTCACCATGTGAATATTGAGTTAATACCCAACCCACAATTTTAGCGTTGTTACCCCCAGGTATATTTATTCCAGAGCCAGATTCCACTTATAGTATGCAGATAAGGGTGTCATTTCAAGTAAAACGAGAAAATATATAAATTATATAAATTTCAAGATATTACCTTAATATAAGAATTAATCATAGGGTTATCACTAAGTGTCTATTATCCTAATTTCAAAAAACTAAACTAATGTCCAAAAAAATTAAACTATTATCTATTACCAATTGAGGCAACCCGAGCATAATCTAAAATTACAAACCTTCATTATAGGGGGATATTAATTACATATCTTAATGAAACACACCCTAAAAACATAATGGTCTAATGTAATTAAAGTGTAGATATATAATAAACTTATTTAATAAAAATCAACAAAAAATATGATAACATCAAATGACATTGTCAAATTCTCAGACACATCATACTAAATAGATTTCATTATAGCATAAGGAAATGGAAATATAAGAAAGGGTGAGCTCAGATACACAGTAATGGTATGTAAGGAAGATATAAATTGATGCTCATTAAATGAGTATAATATATGTATAAGGTTTTGAGAACATGATTATAACATAAAAAACACCCAAAATATTGTAGACCATAAAACTTGAGTCATGGAAAAAAGATTTTTCATTAAAAATACAAGATTAATAAGTGTGAAAAATCATCAATCATCAATAAGTATTCATTAGATCATATCATAAGCATAATATATAATCTAGTAGAATACACATAATCATATAAAATCATCTATTTATTCATTGATAACTACCAAGACCCTCAAATCATAGTAAGCAGAGTCATATAATTGATTTGGTTCACTCCCCAGTCTCATATAAATAGTGGATGGAGTCCCATGGTGGATTTTGTTCACCCCTCAATCCCACATTGATTACCTAATTATATATCAAACTATTCCAAATGCATTGGAGGGCTATATAATTTAAATAACATCAATATATTAACAAAAAACATATATATTCATTCCCCGAGAACATGAAAAAACATAATATTTAAATACTACTTAATTAACCAATAAAAATTGATTGATTCTAAAAAATCAATAAAAAATATCATTATCCATATATAGAAATAAGGTGGATGGTATCATAAGAACATATCATAAGTGTAACATAATGAACATCAATGGATGTTGACATATATGAAAAAACACTTTTAAGATTATTGTATAAATCACATCAATAAATAAGAAGGAATTCCTCTTTTCCATAATGATTAATAATTAAAATATTATGGAAAAAATATTTTTAAACATGTAAAGGAATCATCATAAATAAGAATACTCAGAAGAAAAAAATAATTTGTTTACACATAAAATATTTAAAAGGATACATTTATTAAAATTACACATATAGAAAATGTTAATTCATTTTTTAAACCCTATTTATAAAGATATTAAAAACGTAGAAAATATGTTTAATAAATTATTAAATAATAGAATCAGAAATCCATTAAATGAAGTTTTACATAGAGGTGGAATATTCCTGACTAAAAAAGAGGTGGGGAATATTTCACATACAAGAATCACATAAGGAAATTATTTAATATGGGAAATAAAATTGAGAGAGGAGATCTAAAACACCAGTAATAACTAAAGGGGAATAAAATGAATTGGGTTTTAGATATAAAATTAAATTTTTTTCTTAGTATGTAAATTTATTAATGCAAATCTTGATTTTATAATAATATTAGAAAGAAACCCTTAAAACTTCGTTACCATTCTTATAAAAAATGAATTTATTGTAGGACATAAGATGGATTACTAAGACCCTTTAATTTAATGATTAATATATTAAAAATAAACCCATGTGAATTATACACACCCCAAAATAAAATTAGTGGTGAATAAATTTCATTTCTCATTGAGGTGAAATTGGGATTATGAAACCCTTAAATTTTTCTATCAAATATCAAAAAAGTTCTTCAAACTATTTTATAATAAATATAACCCCATTACTAAATTATTTTAGAAGAATATTATTATATATTTTATTTTTATAATCATAAATAATAATCTTTCACTATACAAATAGAAGCTAGTTAATGTATATTTTAATTTGAAGATGCTACAAATTTAGATTGTTTCATCGATATTTTTTAAAAGAAGAACCATAACCTAGTCTTTGATACTGTTTTCATAAATAATAGTTTATAAAAACATTAAAATAATTTTTTTCATTAATTTATGCATTCTCAAGTTCACATAATTGAAACTACATGCATATTTCATGAGAATGAATTATGTAACTTTGAGGAGGTTGTTGTCCTGACATACACATGAATGGACAACTCATTTTTTTCTATGGAATGAAAATGGGTAGATAATGGCTATAACATTATAATATATATATATATATTTAATTTATTATATTAATTTTTTTAAAATATATTTCTATTAAAATGATAGTGAGGAAAAAAATTAGAAGTGATTAGTGTTGACATTGAGAGTTTGAACCTTTTATTAGAGTAAATCATTAAATGGTTTTCATAGGTATTTTACAAGGATAAATTGTTTAAAATAATTTTTATAGGGCTCCAAGGGATGTAAAAATATTTTAGGTTCAAAAGGAATTAGAATTTTAGAGTGTTTGTAAAGGGGTTGTGTATTTCCCCTCTTATAAGTGTTAAGAGTGGAATTTCTGAAATAATATAAAAGGAAAAGTCATTATTCCAAGAATGTGGTTCCAAAATTGGGAAATAATGGATAGGGGAAGATTGTGGGATGATGATCCCCTCAAACACGCATTTAGGGACATGTTTTTAGTATTTTTAACAATTTTACTCTTTGTTTTAACTTATAAAAAAATTACTTTAACCCCCACAAAACTTTATTTAACCATTGGTAACTTATTTTTATAACTGAATATACAATTAAACTTATTAAATAATTTAGATATAATGATTAAAAATATGAAAATAATATAATAATATGAAATTTCTAAATGTGAAAAAAAATAAATTTTAAAATAATATTTATTTATTTCATAATGATAGTTTATAGAAAAGTATAACTTTAAGTCCTAAAATAAAAATTTTTTGTTTTTTAATTAAAATTAATATTTTGAAAGAATAATTTTACTTATTAAATAAATATTTTAGTATGAAGAATAATTTATAAATTTTTATTTCATGTCTATACCCTTATATTGTAATTTCATGATATTTTTTAAAGTGATATTTTTCACTATTAAAATAAAAATATATATTTTACAAAAAATCCCAAACATTATCCTAAGACAGTTTTTTTATGATGAATTAAAAAATTTATTTCTTTTTTTTTCAAATTTTAATTCTATTTTTTAATAGTTAACTTTTGAATAAAAAAACGAATATAATATAAATCAATGTTTCTAAAAAAATTCTTTTATACATGAATAATTAAAGTAATAATTCTTATAATTACATAGTTTATTTTATAAATTATGACTCAATTTTTTATCTTGAAATATATTTCTTTTTGTATATTAATATATAATTATTTACTTATGTTTGGTGTTGGGTTCATCGTAAGTCATAAAACACATGAAATTTAATAAAGAGAAATATTTTATAAAAACATGGGGTTTTACACAAAGAATGAAGAAAGACATATAGATCATTAATATATGGTAAGGATAAAAATATACATAAGAAATTTATTTGAAAATATATTTTTTAATTTACATTATATTTTTGAGTAACAGATTTTGGAGGCAATTTAAATGATACACATAGAATTCTTGTTTATTTTTTTACATGAACGAGAGTCTTCGGAATTCCATCATTCCATGATTTTTATATCATTATTTATAAAAAAGAATTTGTAATATAGAATATCAATGAGTTAAGATAATCATGGGAGTATTAATTCAATTAATCAAGATCTTTGAGGGTCGGCTGACTTATGAAGATCAAGATAATCAAAACAGTTCCATGCATGATTTTATGAAGTTTATATTGGTTGATTTATAATTATTATTCATGCAATTAGTGACTATAAAATATTTTTTTGTCTCCCATTCCCTATAGGTTTCTCAACCACTTTATCATATTCATTATTATAGCCTATTTATTAAGATATACATGGCGTATGTAGACTACTAAACATTTAATTTATATCATATTGGAGATTAAAATAAATAAATTCACCTTAAGATAATTGAGGTATTTTTTTATCGTTTTATTCCATTGAAACACACCATTACATTTTATCTTTATTTTAATCTCATTGAACATAAGAATAGTCCTGACATTGAAGCTATATTACAAGAATATTTTATCCTTCCAACCTTAATATTTATGTCTTTTCACAGTTTATATTCAATTATGTATGTTGGAATAGGTTGTTCTATAGTAAAGGAGATGATATATATTGAATAAGAGATGAAAATATCATTAATTACCATTTTATATGATTTAATATTTACCTTCTGAGAAAAAAAGAATATTAGGTTTTAGAAAAAATAAAATGAAAAATGATTTTTAAAAAATAATTAATACTGATAAAGGGTGTATAAATCATTATTCATATTTTTCATTATTCTCGAGCCTATGTGAAGTTTTTATTAGTTTGGGTGATATCATTCAATAATGATTTTTTTAATATTTATATTTATTATAATTCATTTTAATTATGTTTTTATTCTATTTTATAGGATTTATTGTTTTTTACATCAATTATGTACCACAATTCATCCATATATTCATTTTTCTTTTTATAAAATTATACATGATTAATGTTTATTTTTTTATGAGATGACAATTTTTTTTTCATTTCAATCCAATGGTTATGATGAATATACTCTTGGTATGATGATCACTATCATCAAATGTACCTTTAGTGATGAGAGAAATTTTCATGGGGAGGTAGATTGAAAGTGTTATGTAGAGTAATAATTAATCAAAACATTTGAATAGAGGTTAAGAGAAATATTTCTTTTTTATTTTTGAATTTAAATTTCCTCGTTAATTGGATTTCATGAAAAATTAGGAGTTGAAACAATATTTATTAGGTGACTCTAGAAATATTAGTCCCTATTGATAATTAATTGATTTTTGACTATGATGTTTAAACATTTTATAATAGACTTTTGTTGTGACAATATGAATATTTCATTTTTGAGCACAACAAATATTTTTGTATGTATGTGTGTGGGGGAGGGGGGTTATAGTTATATTTCATGAATTAATTTTTCTACTAATAATATTATTTTTTGTCAATATCATTTTCTATCTAAAGAAATTTTTATTGATTAAATGATCAGAAATTTCATATATTTTTTTTATAAATTTTTAAAGAAAGATAATATAAATAAGAAAAAATATATTTTTTCTGAAAAGAGTAAAAATGTTTCCCTATCTTTTCCAATGTAAGTGGAAGGAAATTAATGAGTGACCATAATATATGAGTGCTAGAATGGGTTAGTGGTAGCAAGAATATCATGGGTCCTAGCATATAAAGACCCCGGGAAGTGAATGATAATAGATCACTGATGTATTTGGTCTTATTAACCAACTAACAAATACCATGAAATTTTTATATGGGATCGATAATAATGCGGACCATAAATTAACAATGGAGATCTCATGACATGGAAAAAACATTGCGGGTATACTAATCATTATCAATTATTGGGATAGGGTTTGAAATAACAATGAATACAAGGCATGAACCACCCCATTATCCTACCATATTAAATGTGAAAAACTATGTAGACATCACGATGGAATTTCACACTATATTTTTGTTCTTATATATAGAACGAGGGTGATATTGAATCTACATGATATAAAAGTTATTAATATATAAGAAATTATCACAACATGGTATTTGGATTAATACCTTAAGAAGATGTTATGTAACGTTACCTAGGTGGTTACTATGAATATGTAATGCTCTTCATTTATAATGGATCAGTGCATTTGAGTTATATCATTGTGAAATTTTAAATGAGTACACTGATTCTGTGTATTGATTGGTTGCACTGCAATGTTGGATACATAAGAAGTTCGAAGTGTGCAAGGATCTGTTCACACTAAGATAAACTTCAAAACTGTGATGGTGAAGAAATTATGGAACAACATGAAGTAGAATATTCATGGGAGTTTTCATTTCATTAAATTTATGAGTTTCCTGATATAGATATATATTTTCGAATTCAAAGGAGATAGTGACCGGTATTGAATTTACTAAGTTTTCAATAGATGATGATCCTGATGTCATAGTATGCATGCATTGAGAATTTCCATGGCTATGATATCCTGTTCATGAAGCTTTATTCATTCCACAAGATGAGATATCACCCTTCAACCATAAATGAGGAGTGATGGGATTTCATAAAAATTATAAATTCATATTGTGATGAAAACTTATGCATGTTGAAATATATAAATGGATTTTAGAGAAGATTATAATGGATTTTGGTTCATGTCACGACCATAAAAATTAATCTCGTAGATATATATTTTTTGAAAATAACTATTTTGGGATTATTTATCATGGTTTTGTTTTTTAGGATATCTTTTATGGGAATTGGAACGGTTAAATTACATGTAATTTGTTTCACCAATTTCATGGAGTTTAAGTTAAAGATGATGTGTTATGGATATAAATGAAGATATATAGAGATATAAAGTGGGGTTAGTTCCTATATATTTAGGTTAACACTACATGTTGATGACATCAATCATTCTATGAGTGGGTAAAGTGTCATAACATCCACACCTTCACATGGAGGATGTTCCCACTAATAGTGATTTTTTTCTTTCATACAGTCTATAATGGATAACATAAGGAGATGATCATTTTTGTGTATGAAGATATCCAGTGAAGGGGGATTGCTATATTAATGTGAATTTTACTTTTTACTAGTTCATATTCTATTGTTATATTTATTTAAAATGTTAATATATATTCATCATTACTTAAGCACGACAAATGTAGTTTAGGAAAAGTGGTTCTATTTAATTAAATTACAATAGTTTAAATCTAATTCATGTTTTTTATTATATGATAATCTGTATTTTTAATAAGGTTGATAGAGATCCCTTAGATAACCCAAATTCCCATTTGCACAATTTTGGAATTTTATAACTTGGAGGCCCATAATAAAAATACCATACATTTTTAATGACCCTATTTCACTAGAATAAGCCTCATTAGTAATTCTTCAAGTCTAAATCTAGACCATCACCTAACATTTATAATGTCTTTTAGTGACTTTTGTGTAGAGTTTCATTGGCCAATGACTGACACCATATACTTCCTTCGGTCCTAGGATCAGTTTACACAACTTTGGGATTGCTCATGCTATGTTCTAACCACATGGGGATTCTCTTGTAAGTCAATAATTTTTTACTCATGGTCTAGTGGCCTTATATCCCAATGGAATGAATATTTTATCTAGTATAACTGTTTTACCAATGGCCCATGGATGTTCTGGAGGCCTTATGGATTGAAGAACTATTTCGAGATCATACTAAAACTACTATAGTGCCTATACACTAACTTCTAAAGTTCTACTACTGTACTGATACAAAACTCGTACAGTAACTACTAAAATACTGTGAATTATTCTCTACCCTAATTTGAACTTGAGTTTCATGTAGTTTTTTTGGATTTACATACCACTTGGCCAACACCCGTGATAAAATAATATGTTTTTAGCACACTTTGTAACCATTAGGCTATACAAGTATTTTGTTTAAGTATTGTTTTTATTTACCTATTAATTTAACCAATTAATGTACCGGACTATAAGAAAATGAGTGTTTTTGAGATTAAGTGAATACATGTACCAGTGTAATTTCTTAGGTAGAATTTTGATGATAGGATAAATATTTATTATTCTTTTTATTTCACCAGTGCTTGATCTTGGATTTCCTAATTCTTGGAATTATTTCCCTAATTTTTTTATACTAGGAAAGTTAAGTACCTTGAGTGGTGGGTAGGGTGAATCAGGGTATGCCAATCTTTTGTAAATGACCCCCCATTTAATGATCTCACTCCATATTTATCAATTATACTCCTCTCCCTCATAATCAATATTAACAGATAAAGAAATTAGTGGGACTTAGGTAACTTAAATGGTTCGTCCCAACCATGCTACTCCAAGGGGAATTAAATAATAACCTGTAATGAACCGAAAAACATAACACATTACTTTTTTTTACAATTTAGAGCATCTATACTGACCCTCTATGTTTACAACCCATATATAAATCAAAACTCACTTCTCTCACACATAAAAATAGTTCACATTCTCTATGAGTGTTTTTTTAGGATCCATACAAACAAAGAGTGGGTTTACACCAAATAGGGTTTATTAATTATACTCCAAGAACCTTTAAATTTACCTAAATTTTCTAAAATCCATTCCTATCCTATATCTGGATCTAATAGTTTAATCTTCCCCTCCATCTCTTCTCCTCGTTATGAAAGAGAAAGCTATCCATTTTATATCGAGATAGAATCATGATGTTACTCCTCAGATAAATCACCAACCAACCTTATTTAAGTTGTGTAAATTTATTTAAATACTTCCTAAAAGTCTAATCTTAGATCATTCATCCAATTACATAGTCTCCCAGATTATAGATTTAGAATTCTAAATAACATGTTTTTTAACTCCGACATAAAGAGACTATATTAACATCCACTATGACATGGAACCATCCTGCTTAGTTACCTCCATGACATATAGGTTATATAATTTTCTGATTTACACAAAAAAATGTTCTTTTGATAAATTCATATTAAATCAATCCATTTAATAACATAATGATCACTACAAAATAATTCAACTCTAGAAAGAAACTCTATAAAAATACCCATATCCATGCTGAAAGGCTAATTTCAACTTCAATATTAGTAATAATAATATCAAAACACCTAGGATCATGATTTATGTGTCCTATATCATCCATTTTTAACCCATCACCATCATTAACGAAATACCAATAGTGCACCTTCCCTTTTCTAAAAGGTTTTTCCCAAAGTACCATGATAAAAATCATAAAATGGTCTTCACTAGCTTGTTAGTTTACTCGCAATAGTTCTTATTTGAATGTATTCAACATTGAAATGCATAGATAAAATGGATTTAATCCTAATATTATTATCTCTACAATTTTCTATAAAAAAACACTCCATATGAAAATGACATCCAAAACGACCACTAATTTAAAAATGTTTCCATTTATAGTTTCACTATATATTATTAAAACAAACTATAGAGACTCACCATTCTGTGGTGAAAAAACTCCCCATTTTTCAACCACCACAGTCATGGTACAAAATGTTCAGACATGGTAGCCCTCATCTGGTCTCCCATATATTTATGGCCCATGCTAACCCTAATACACAAAATAGTAATATCCTTTGCAAGTATTGAAATATCTTTTTCAACATACTTGATAATAAACACATCCAAAAACAAATTCTTAAAGGTATTTTTTCTTACACAAATCATAGCTATCACAAGATTTAATTATTCATTAAAATTATGATAGTTTGTTACTAAAATTACACTATATAGGTTCCACATCAAATTCCAACTTGAATCACAATTTTTTAGTAGTTAGGAAGAGTTTTTTATAAATTTATAAACTTGATAACCCTATTTAATTAGTGATTTTCTAAAGGATTTCACAAAAGTTCCATATGAAGATTATAAAATTTTTTAGAGTTGGAATCTTTTTAAGACACGTCCTATATGACATCACATTTCTTCATGGACTTAACAAAGCCTTTTTTGAGTATATAAAACAAATTTAACTTATTCATTCCAATAAATCATTATGATATTATTATTAACGAGTGTTGTATTTATAATATGGTTTATCATATAGCTAAATTTTTTTACCACTATATATCTTTATGGAGTTATCACTCATGATACTTCATGTTTCATTCAATTATTCTCCATGAAATTATCCAATTTAATAGAGGTAAATTACATTCCAATATCTGATCTTATTATTTTGATCATCCTTTTTCCTTCATTGTCATGTCACATATGGTATCATTTGATATAATATTTCACCACTTTTGTTTTTTTGAATATTTCATACACTATTTTATTCTAATAATTTAATAATAAAATATAATTTCTTTCTAATTTTATGGATTATTATGTCATGGGACCACAAATATCCTTATGAATCAAATAATTTATGTTCAAATACATTTTCTTATTTTTATTTTAGGTATTTATAACCTGTATTACAATAATTAAAGAATCATAATCCATTTTAAAAATACATTTTTATATTAGTAATTTCAATCAATTCTATAATCATCGAAATTTCTTCCATAGTTTTTTTATTTATATGAAGGACCCTTCAATGCATTAGGCTATTTCGATATTCCACTATGAGGAAATGTGAAAAATATTTATTTTCTACTTGATAAATATTCTCAGGGACCTCCTTACATACATTTAAAAATCACTATCTTTTATTTTGATCAAGTAACCATTTTGATTAAATTTCACTTCACGCACTGAGTTATAATATTTTATTACACTAAATATATTTTATTAAAATCCATATTTGAAGATAATGACAATATTTTTTAAATAATATATATAGAACCATATATTTTATCATCTATTTATCTTTATATAACCATCATTTCCAAACCTAACCATTTGACATAAAATATGATTCATATTTTTTAATAAGCTCATGTTACCTATCATGCATGATGAACAACTAATATCAACTATAAAAGTTATTCTAAATATGAAATTTTTGAATGTGGTTTTATCCAAGTCCAGATTATCATTATACCTCATATCCTTCATATAAATTCTTTCTTTAGATAAGACATAACTGGTTATCTTCTCATTTCTCATTATGTAAGTATTGATTCAATATTCTTCCTATTTTTATAGGGATTATATATTCTCGAATAATATCATTTTCCTATATTCCTTTTTAACTATAAATAGATATTCTATAGACTTAACTTCATATATCATAATCCTAAAATTAATTTTTTATAGACAAATATAGAAAAATGAAAAAATTATCCATAAAATAACTTCTCCAATATCTTTGTGGGTTTTTTCATATTCTTTACTACTTACTTATGTGTGTCTCAAATCATAAATATAATCACTTCTTCATTATAATAGGTTATAATGTGGTCTATGTAATCCCAAATTTCTTTATCCATTTATGGTAATAGACTATTGCTTGTTATCTCCATAACATACAATGAAATTTTTGATTACAAAAATGCTATAAATGTTTGATAGTTTCCAATTACATTTTTACTTCAATTCATATTTAACAATTTTAGTAAAACCTTTATTATTGAAGTTGTGGACATATCACTATCATATCAAACATAGATCTTAAGCATGGTATATATTCTATAATAATTCATAAAGTCTTTAAAGTTTTTCATTCCTATGTTATATCTTTTTTTATTAACTAATTGTAGAATAATCCTAATTGAAACTTCTTCTCATAATGTTTATATTTTTATTTCATATTCAATGTTTTTCCAGGGTGAATACTTAATTTTTATATTATTCAACAATTTCTCCTCATTATTAAATCCAAATTATCACCTCAGAAACCAAATACATGGGGTATACTTCATTTTACACAATTTTACATAATAAATCAAATTTAAGGCACACAACTAAAATATAAAGGTTTATTATAATTAGTGATTATCTAAATATTTTAACT
The DNA here is from genome assembly GCA_963277665.1 of Viscum album. NCBI lineage: Eukaryota > Viridiplantae > Streptophyta > Magnoliopsida > Santalales > Viscaceae > Viscum > Viscum album. The sequence continues at coordinate 566,034,631 of OY728131.1, forward strand.
TATCACAAAAATATGTTGATTTTATTAAATCATCACATATGAATATATTCTAGATTCATTAATACATTTCAAATCCCAAGGAGGTAAATAAACCAGGGAAATGGTGATATGAAAACTTAGTTAAAGGAAAAAATTGTGTATATTAGTCGGAAATAAATCAAGGAACATAAGTTATTTCATAATAGAATTATCATTTCAAAAACATGTATATATAAATATATGAATATGATATATGAAATAAGAGTGAAAATAATAATAGAAGAATTAGGACCCACAAAAACATCAACATAACAATGGAATGTGAAACAACCATAATCATATAGTATCATAAAAATAAGTTAAGTCTTACCACCATAACAATGATAACATATTGAATTATACTAACTTTCCGTGTCCCATAAATTAAGATCTCATGACATGTCCGATTTACCCAATGCATTTATGTGATATATAATTTTTAGACCAACCAATATATAAAATATATCCATACAAAGGAGTTACACATTAAAATTAGTTAAATATTATATATATATATATATTAAAAATAAATGAATTATTAACAATAAAAATTAGGTAGGTTGAAAACCTATTTCATAAGAAATATAATTCATCCATATATTGAGAGTGTATTACACTAATAATATACGTCCATAGAGGAATCAATAAAAGGTAACATAAGAGATGTTGAAATAGTTTCACAAAAAAGGTAATTAGTATAGGTTAAAATACCTATAGAGGGAGAGAAGGAAATATAAATGATATAAAATGATGGGTTTTTAGGTTTATCACAATGTTTAAATAAACAATAACAAATAAAAGAGTGTTTTAAATGTCATTTCTAAAAATTACATAATGATAAGGAAATTTATATAACAAATAATTGTTTAAAAATAACTAATTATTAGGAATTAATAGATAAATAATTTCAATGAAGTGGATCAATTAAGAGAAATAAAAGGGATTTCATTAAAATTTAGAATACATATTTTTATTATTTTCTTAGTATATGATGTATGTTAAATTAAAAATAAAGTAATGTAATGAAATGGATATGAAATATTATGAGTCCAAAAAAATTAATATTGAAATATTCCATATAAATATATAGGTATGTATGTATGTAGTTATGTTAGGAATAAAAATAATATGCATATGAATAGGAAATATCCACTCAATAATTTAATCAATTAGAGGACCCCCTTAACTTAACACATGATTTGTTTATTTATGCACTGTCCCCATGTATACTAATTTTTTGAATGTAAAAAATATACTACAAAACCTATTTTTTTATTTACATTTTTAATATTTACATATCTTTATTAATTAGAAATTTTTTTAACAATTCATCATCCACAAATTCCAATCTTCCCAAATATTTTATATATACTTTAGAGTGGTGATGTGACTCATTGGATCATGTTAATGAGTATTTTATCTATATACTAATCAAGTAAAATAAATTAATATGAAACATATAGTTATAAATTGTGTTATTTTATTTATGATTAGTATATTTTTGATTCACGAATATCCGCTCAGTTGATTATCCCACTCATGATGTTTTTTTATCAAAATGAGTTATTTTTACAAAGATATTTTAATTTATTTATTACCATCATAGAACCATAAAAATAAATTTAACTTATTATTTATTTCATTTCAAACTATTATTAGGTCTTATTAACCCACCATGTCAATCAGTGTGGCATTATTCATGAAAGTGAACAAGCTAACCCAAACATGATCATGATACAAGAATAAAGTAACTCATTATTTAAATATTATTAAATAAGTATAATAATATTATTTACATTTTACTAAAGTGAATAATATTCTTTTATAATGGAATAGAATATAATATAATGAAACATACTAAAAATATTATGTTACTTTCTAGACATAGATATTCTCTTAAGGGTTTTCTTTGTTTTGAAATATTTAAGACTTCATATAGTGGATAGATGATACAAAACATGAGAATAGATTATATGTGAATTAATATTGGAAGATTTTGGGGAATAAAAAATTCTTTAGGTGTGATTTTAATGGTTGGAGGAAGACTCTTTCATAGATAAGATAAATATCATTTTCTCATATTCTTATTGCTTAAAAGTTAAGAAAATTAATTTTAAAGGGAAAGGAAATCATAAAAGAATAGAGTGAAAAGTGTGTAATGATTACATATTTTATATTAATTTTTATTAATTTTAATGGTATATATACTATTTTTATTGTTTTGGTTTTTTATCGTGTTTACTGTTTACTGACATATTTCAATCCTAACTCTGTAATTATTTTTACTAAAAAATGATCCGTCAAACCTAATTTTCATTTTTTGACTCCAAATGTGAAATACACTTCCTTAAATTAAAAATTTAAATATGGAAAATTTATATTTAGAAACATAATATATATATATATATATATGGATAAAATGTATTTCCTTTTTGATTAATGGTTATATCATTATTCTTTATCATTCCTTAATTATTCATAGTATATTAGCTATTAATTTACCGACATAAAAAAATATTTGTTTATTTTATTAATTAGATTGATCATGATCATAATAAGATAGATTAAGGAAGAAACCATTATCACATTAGTAATTATATATTTATAACATTATAATGTTTACTTGCATAACCCCTTAAGGTATATGAATTATCGATAAGTTGGAGTTACATGATAGAGATATTCATAGGTGGTAATTTCACTAACATGGATATTGCTGTAATCTAAAAAATATTAAACTTATCACAAATATTAATATGTTTAAGAAAAACATGATGAAGTTTAAAATCATATTGGTTGACAGGAAATATTGGTAATACTACTATATTTTCGAGCTCAGATACAAGTGATTCATATGAAATGATTCTTAAAATTGATTCTATAACATCTGTATTTCTACACATCATTAGTATTTTTTTGTAAACACAATTGAAATTACTAAAATATAATGATCTCCTAGGGTTTTAATGCATTTTGAAGGGTTTTCTGGGATTTAAAAGGTATTCAAGGGATATTGATAGGGTTTTTGGGTGTAAAAGTGTAATAAACGTTTTATAATGGTCATGGAAGGGTTTTAAGAGGTTTGAAGGGTTTAAATGGTTATGTAAGGTTATTAAAGGGATTTTAAGGGATTAATATGTGGTTTTAAGGGTGTTATAAGGGTTTTAAGAGTATCCAATACTATCAAACTAACCATGTGATAAAATATCATATCCCATAGATCACATTTACCCAATAGATATATATATACTCTATGTTTATATATAATTAATGGATATATATATTTACGTTTTATATATACCTATATACACTCAAATAAAAATATATACTACTTATCTTAATAATATATCACTTACTCTAAATGTATATTATATTTTTAATATTATTTCCATGTTTATATAACTATACTATATGGTATGATTTGTTTGGGAGACCATAATGAAAATTATTTCAAACTATTGGTCATTGAAATTACTTTTATTTACTTCTATATGCTATACTAACAGTTCTATAGCCCGTATATATGGTTCAGAACCATTGGTATAGCTCCTTTTTCTGGAGTGAAACCATTCAATTTGGATAACCAATTTTCCTCATCTGACTAGTCAATCCAATGAGGGTATATCTATAATCAGGACCCACCCATCACGACATGTCCAATTAATTCTTTATATGATGAATTATTAATCTATTTAATTAATGATATATCCTATCAAAAAATACATGAAATTAAAAAAAATATGGAATATCAATATTTCCATAGACAAGAAAATAAACTTCCAAGTAAAATACCACATATAAAAATGGTATACAATTTATGAAATAAGCACATCAAATATACAAATAATACTAATATTTCAGTTCAATTAATTTTCAATATATCCCTCGAAAGTGAATGTTTCATTATAATGTCAACATCCAACAAATTAATGAATGATGAATTTTAATTCATATAAAATATAGGTTGGTAGTAAAATATGGTCTTTCGGGTAAATGGAAGTATAATATTAAAATAATATTTTTTAAAAGATTTTTATTAGAAAAACTATGAATATTTTTTAGAATATTCTAAAATGTGTTAAATGTGTGTAATGGTGGGAAAATCCATTAACACCGTATATGTGAAAAATAAACATTTCTTTTTGAATTTTAAGAACACTTGAGAATGTCCTTTTTAGAAATCATAAATATTAATCCTCAAAAAACATGATAAAATAGAAGGATATTTTTTTTTCTTAAGAAATCATTTGTGTAAATAAAAAATTAATTTTTTAAAACTATTTTGAAAAATATTACATGGAATAATTATTGTCCCATTTCAAAAGGAGAAATAAGATCAGTTTTTTATTTATACATTTTTTTATTGATCAATATTCCAAAATAAGAAGACTTATAATTAAAATTTGGTAAAAATAAAATATCCACATTATAAGAAAATATATAGAGTCTATGAATGATATATTATAATATTCCTTCAATGAAAATAAAAGAAATCCCAAAAACAAGATTGGAAAATAAATCCTTACCTTTTAGGTAACTTTTAAATTGTACTACCTTTAAATAGTAATCAATTATTAATGTAATAATAACAATAATCAAATATATTTTCATTTTATATACATAAAAGTGGAATTATATACACTATATAAAGGTAAACTGATTTATTATAACAAATATTTTACAATGAATTATAAATTTAGATGAAATATCTTACCTTTGATTAGATTTTCTTTGTACATGTTCAAAAATATTATATTATAAATATAAGTAATTATAAAAATATTAATGATCTATAATAATTTATATAATACATTATATTATTCACTTATAATATTTTATCACTCATTTGGTAACAAATTTTTTATTATAACCCCTTTTCCTTGTGATAATAAATTCTTTTTTCAAATATTTTTTGGTTCTATAGTTTTAGTCCTTGAATCATTATCATGATTGAATAATCTTCAGATTAGTATTAATTATATATATATATCAATTATATCAATTATATAAAAATTTAGGGTCACATATAAAGGATAGATATAGAAAAAATGAATTACACCGTTCCTGGATATAACAAATCGTATGTATATGTGAACAAATTTTCAAATTTTCGATGGACGGAATGAAAGAATGATAAAAAATAAATAATAATTAGAGATTCTTTATAATATAATATGTATTCATTAAATATATATTTATTACCATATATGTAAATAATATATAAAAAATAGATCACATCACTTTGTGGAGGTGGTAGTTCACACATACACGTGAGTGATGTTCTCATTTTCCATTGGATTAGAAGTTATCAAGGTAGATAAGAAATTATAGTTTTAGAAGAATAATTATTTCATAAATATAATATATATAAATTTGTTAAATCTTTATATTCATCCAAGTAAATTAGTATTCAAAAAAATAACACCGCTATGTGAATATGGTAAGCTGTATATATGCACTCGTGATGTTTTGGATTTTCCTAGGATAGAAAAGAGATTAAATATGGTTATATAATAATAATAATAAAAACATATTATTATATTTATAATACTAGATTTATTATTTTAGTATTTTTATAAGAAATTAAGAGGAAGTATAAAAAGAACTAATATTGTAAGAGTCAACAATGACGAATACCTATTATTCGAAAATGTTCCATTAGATATCCTCTTAGGGGATATAGGTTTGGTCTTTTGTGAAGCCTAGTATGGAATCCCACATTTTTATTATAGAAAGTTTCATTAAATTTTACCAAGATAGGATCTTTTAAATTTTAGTGTCTTGGAAATAAGGTACATAGTACATGAAAATGTAAAAAATTATTCTATTCCTCTAGAAATGATTCTTCAAGGTTCATTATAAATACATTTATTGCATCACATAACATGGGGAAATACATTAAAGGAAAGGGTGAGTATAAATCCAGGAAAGGGTAAACAAGGGAAATAGTTTTATTGTGATCTTGAGGAATACAAATATGAACCCTTGGAAGTACATAAAGGCATGAACAAGAGGCATATCATAATATGAGTAACATGAATCATAACATAAAAATATGACTACAATAATAAAATGAGCCTTTCATAATAATATAACCATGTTTTATCACTGAGGTGTCATAAATATTACCTAGGATATTAACCGACATACAGTAAAACTTGTCATCTACAGAGATTAAACCCACTGCCCAATGAATTAGATAACTATCAGGAAACACCATGAATATTTCTTAATTAAAATGAGACAGAAATATCAAAGTAAAACATTTCATAAATAACCAAACACGAATAAAAGAAATGGGTTTCATTTCAAAATCTTAGTGTTTTAGAAGGTTCTTAAAAACAAGATCATTTCGGTCATTTTCAACCCCTAAAAAAGGAAAGAGGGTTTTATTTATTTCAATACTAGAATTAAATAGATAAATTTAAAATATATGTGAAAAACCATAGAGAAAAAAGAGGTTTGCATATTCATAAAATAAAATAAAATAATTTATTGACAAAATATAAATTCTTTTAGACAAAAATCCGGCAGCATAACAGGTTTGAAGAATGGTTTTAGAAAACATTAAAAAGAAAGGGGAAAATAGTCTCAAATTAATAAAACAATATTAATTAAGTAATGAGATGGAAAATAAGTTACAGAAGAACATAGTATGGATATATGAAATATATATCACATAAATATGAAGTTTAAAGAAAAAGAGAGTTGGGATTTCCCTTACTTCGAAGAGCGACTCTTAAAATTTGTGGATTGGTACCTTGGGGGATTGAAGAAAAACACAGGAGAAAACCTTGTGAGGATACCTTAGGAGGACTCTTTGTGAGGTAATAGTATCATATATTTATTGAGGATTATTTTTCAATTAATGGAAACTAAGGAATGGTCTGTATTTATATAAATAGATAGGTAGTTTCTATTAAATTCCTTGAACACCTCATTGGTGATATTAGCGAAACCATGGGAAAGCCGACGACATTTGACCATGGTGTTGGAAACATGAGACACATATTTAATTTATTTAATACCTAATATTAAAAAATAATTTTAATTTAATTATTACATCATTATAAACTATATTTGATGTCATTCAACTTACTGAAAAATCAAAAAATATTTTTATTAATCACGAAAAACTGAAGTATTTTATAAAATTATCATAAATTAACCCTAAAATAATATCGATATTTTGAATTCAAAAAATTAATTCATGTTATCATAATATATATCTAAATATGATATATCGAACTTTTAACTATAAAGGTATTTATTTATTAAAAATAATAGCGGACTGAAAATGTATAGTAAAATTGCAAAGGGAAATTTATGATACTTGAAAAACTATAATTATTTTATCAATAATATTTAAAAATTATAGTTTTTATAAAAATATTTAATTACCATGAAAATTATCAACAATATTCTAGTTTATTATAATAATTATATTTTTTCTTGAAAAGTAAAATTTCTGTTAAAATTAATAAATTTATCAAAATCCCTCTCTATTTTATTAATAAAAACAACTCGTAAAACAGATAACATAGAATAATAATTTTATTGATATAAAGGGTTTAAACATTCTGAAACTAAGGCCTTGAAACATTACCCCTTATAAAACCCACATATGAACTAAGGGTAAGGTGTGCGACAGCGATAGACTCACGGGTCTGTTTAGCTAACATTCTTCAAGTAGTAATATCCAAAAACATTAAATTACACCTTAAGTGATTTCATTCAAGCCTAACATGTTGAATCTCATATTGGGATTTGTCATGTGTGAATCCCAATGATGTTCCCTCCATTCTTTTTTCAAATATATGGGATTTTTATGACATAATTCTATTGGATGAGGCCATCAACTCTTCTTTCTGCATTAACCATTATTATTTCTGTTTATAACACTAATTATAATATTTAAATTATTTTTATTTGTATTGTTTACAATGGTCATATTGATAAATGATCACAATTGAACAATAGTTGAAACCTATCCATCACATTTAAATTATACTGACTTAATTAATAATGGGATATAGTTTTGTTTTGAAAAATAATATAGCACACACTTTCAAGAAAAAAATATTATTTAAAATGTCATGGTCATTACAACAAAAATATCCATAAAATGGATATGGATGTTTATAATAGAAAAAAGCATATATTCTCTCTATCTAGTATTCTAAAAGATGTTTAAATAAGAGAGATAAGGGGTTTTATTTTATAAGATAGGGGAGCGGCTTTCTTGGTATTTTAAAAATAATAAATTAAAATAAATTATTTTTCATATCCAAAGGGATCCAAATTTATAGAATTTAAATATATGGTGAGGGTGAGTATAAATATTGTCATACTATAAAAGTTAGACAAGTTTTGTTTATGTTTTCACCCATATCATTTAGTTTTAAACCCTGTTAACTCTTTTGACAGTTACTATTATATTAATGTTTTCTACCATTTAAGAGATGATAATATCACCATAAAGAAATAAATGACACATAAATAGACAATTTTTTTTATTTTAAACTATATCCCATTAATTTTTCGAAATATATGATTTTAATGAAATATATGTTATTTAATAAAATATAATATTTTATTAAATAACCTTAATGTCGTTTCTTAAAAAAATTCATTCAATTTGGCTTTGAAAAAATAATTAAAACAATTGAATTTAAATATACACCTTTAACACAATACTAATAAGTTATATTTATCATTAAAAATCATGGAACTCTACAATTAAGACAAACAGTTTTGCTGTAAATGTAATATGTTATATTTGTCTTTAAAATTCATAGAACACTACAAATAAGATAACCTAAATTGATTTTATTGTAATTATATGATTTTAAAAAATAAAAAATAAAAAAACATCATAAAAATAAATAAATAATGTTAAAAATATTCATTTATAGTCTTTAATAACATATACTTATCTATTTGTTAACATATAAAAAATCAAAATAGAGTAAAATTTTGGAAATTTCATTACATAAAATAAAATAAATGTCATTATCCATTCATATTATATAAAAATAGAATATATATGAAGTTATGATACTAGTGGTAAAATTAATCTCATAATATGAAATTAAGAAAAGTTATTGATGATATATAATTCCTTATCAATTTAATTTTAACTTTAGTTTCCTGATCACCCATTAACACGGTGGTAAAATTTACCATGATTACTATTCATAATAAATAAAACATAAAAGATTCAATTTAACAAAATTTGTACCTCATATATTAAATTAAGAAATATATTTTATCAAATTAAATCTGTATAATTGGTAGAGGTTTATATTATAATAATCCTAAAAAGAAAGATGAAAAATTATTTTCTAATAAATTATCTTTTAAGTGAAAAAGTATTTTTTATACCAAGATTAAGAATAATTTCGATCCAAAAGTATAAATAAAAAATTTTTCAACAAAAAGGAACTAAAGGAATTTTAAAATCAATCCAAATGAAAATTAATATTTGATAATAATAGAAAATATAGCTTTTTTATAAATCAGAATTAATACTTTTCACATAAAAATTAATTTTTTTTAGAAATATATAAAAATTTAACCTGAGATAATATTGACATGATAATTTATGAAATGATATAATTTCCACATAATAATATTTCAATAGGGTTTTTTGGTACTTTTAATTTAGTGTTGGTCGTAGAGAAAGCTATTAATGGAATTTAATTTTTTTAAATAGAAATATATTATAAAACCACAAGCTATTACAGATTTAATGATACATTTTTGAGAGATAAATTTCTGGATTTATTTACAAATTAGGGTTGATCATAATTTCCAATACCATACACATGAATACCATGATCATAAATTCTTATAAAACATTTCAACCCTTTCCCAAAATAACCAAAATCATTATAAAACCACAATGAAAACATAAATGTTTCCAAAAATAAATTTTCAATAAGTTTCCCAAATTGAAATAAACTTTAACATAAATCATTTATAACTAAATAAATATTAAATTTCATGATAAAAAATACTATCAAATTTTCTTTATCAATATCAATCAAATCATTATCGCAACTAAATATTATTATCCCAACCTCAAGAATATATTGAGGGTTATCTATCCCTCAATGAGGTGTTTTCCAAAAAATTGAACTTTTGAATCAATAACACTTCTATTTTATCAGTATGATTGAACATATGCATTAAAATAATTAATGAAAATCTAATTTAGAAAAATCCTAATATGTTTCATGATTCCTATTACTAGAATATCATTGATAATTTGCTTCTAAAACATAATTCTTGAATCCAAATAGATAAACACTTTAATCATTCTACTTTATTATTAAACCATTAAACACAATTTTCTATCTTATTAGTTAATACCTAAATCATTTTATATGTAAAATGTAATATCGTAGTAATTAATATTAAAACCTTTACTCATACAACCTTTCAGATCCCCTTTTCGAGTATCCCGAAAGGATATTGATTTTTATAACACACAAGATTTCAAGATTTAAAACATCTAACCATAAATGATACCTATTGGAAAGCATTATTCATGTATACTATGTTGAACATAGTTTTAATTTTCCCTTGGATTTTTACCTCATTATGACCATGTTTTCCAAACATAAAACATCTTCTCATTGCTTTTAGTCATTTATCTAGGTTATTCTTCCCACATTTTTAACATATAGGAAAATGAATTTTCATTCTTCCATGGTCTTAATAATCTTAATCCCCTGAAACTCTATTTTTCTCTAATTAGGTTTGTTAAGAAAATCACCCTTGTCGATGTTGTTAATAATATAATGATATAGATAGTTAAGAAGAATCACAAGGTCTCACATTCTACCTCCAATAAAAAAATTTCTCCCAAGGAATATCATTTCATTATTTATCACATTTAGTATGAATATGGTTCATCCAGGTTCAAACTACTGATTAAAATAAAAAATTCTAGACTTAACAATAATAATTTTATTGATAAATCATATAATCAAAAAAAATAATCCATAGGATGTGTAAATCATTACACGTTCTTTTAAATCTATGACACCTTAAATTGGTGCTTATAAATTTGTTGTCATCATCTATATAAATCCATTGTAATGGTCCATAATGAAAATTTGAATTAAATGAATCATTTTCTATATGAGTGTCTAGAATTGTGTGTAGTATTATGCACACTAATCATACACCAATGATTATCTAGTTAATACCCAATCTACCCAATTAAAATATTTTACCCCTTGGTGCATCTATTCCACAACCGTTTGCACATTCAAGTATCCATATAATGATATTTTTTTCTAGATAAAAATATTTTCTTTATCATTACATAAGATATTCTAATATATATAATATTATCATAGGGGTTATCACTTATTTTTTATCAGCCTAGTTTACAAAAAAAACAAAACCCATCAGTGATCCCAACAGAGGAAACCTAAGCATAACATACATAAATATTAAATCATTTTAGAGATATATTCAATACATTACACAATTATACATTAATTATAATTATACAAGTTTTTATGTAGAGACTATATAAATAAACATCTTATTTTTATAAATGATATTAAACATCTCCTAGAAATGTGTATCTATCAAAGTACTTTCCTTAGACATACCCTACTTAAGAATTTTCTTCATAATATGTGGAATTTTGAAACATAAGAAACGGTGATCTTAGATGTTAAATAAGGGTAAACATAAGATATATCAATAAATGAACATAAATGATCATAGTTTTATAATAATGGGATAATAACATAAGAAAGTCAATCCAAATCAATTAAATATCTATAATCATGAGTCAAGGTATAAGCTGTTTTCATAATAAAAGACAAAATTACAATGATTATGAAATCATAAATAAGGAATAATTTGTCACAATAGAATACTATAGACATAATAATGTGTATAATGCATAAAAATATAACATTTTGAATCTTTATAAATAGTAATAGGTTCACTCATTAGGTTAAGAACATTAAATAATGACCTTTTTTAACACAATTGACAAGAAGATAGGTCTACACATTAATCTAAGGAAACGAAACCCGGTACAAACACAATTTTGTAAACAAGGAAATATGGTCATACATAATATATTTACCTCATGAGTTATCCATCATTACCCGATGCATTGGAGGGCTATTAAGGACCGAACAATCACATAACATTAAACCATAAATGTGCCAAAATATTATTAAAATATTCATTGTTTCAGCATTGTATAACTCATGAAAATGAGATTAATAAGGGTTAAACCAAAAATTTAATAACATATTATTATATGTAAGATAATAATTCTATTATATCGAATGGTTTGGTCTACAAATAAAGGATTTAAAAGAGAAAAAAACAATGAGACCGATTAAAGAAATTATATCCTCTTTCAGAGACCTCATTTATATTTCTTATTAAGGACCTTAGGGATGTCATTTTAATGAGAATGAGACCAATAGAAACTGGATAAGGATTTTTAAAAGAGTATTTGGAAGTATTTGTTCGAGCTATGTTTCGGAAGGTTGTGCGAGGAAGACAGAGCGGTGATGCCCTTTTATAGTGAATGAAATAACAGAAAAGTAATTACATTAAATGTTCAAATATAATAATTTATTTTTTATGTAAAACTAGAAAAAAGGGATATATTTTTATTATATGTTTATTATGAGTTGAAATCCTCTTATGAAAAAAAATTTAAACAAATTTATTTGATGTTATAACCCATATCTCTTATTTTTAACACCCACTTGACCCTTTTAGGGGTCCAAATGATATTATAAAAAGGAAAGAGAAAAATATCTAGAAAATGGCTGATATTATAAAAAATATCTCTTTCACTAATAAAAATATATTATTTTTATTAATTTAAAATCATTTAATACAATATTATTTAACAAAATATACAATAAAAGTCATTTTCAGTATTATTCACACAAATTGACTTCAAAGATAGAATGATAGAAATTGAATTTTAATATAAACATTAAAATAAAAATAAGAAATATGTTATAGTTAAATATAAAATATTTCAAACATAATAATTCATCCAAAATATGTCACTTTTATTATTTTTGAAAATCCTTAATGTGCTTTTTCTATTACTTGAACAATAAATATATAAACAATGCATCCATATTTAATGTAATTATTTCATAATTATTTTTTTTAAACTAACAAGACAACAAAATAATTCATATTTAAAATAACTCTTTATAACCAAACATAATATATTTATCTTTTCTAGGAAAATATATCAGAGATATTAAAAAATAGAGTGAAATTTTTTATTTATTATTTACCTAAAATAATATTATGGTCATTATCAAAGTAAAGTGGAAAATTTTTCCAAAACATTGAAGTGAATTTTATTAATGTCAAAAGGAACCAATATAATTAAATATTTTCACATTTCAAGCTTATCTCTTGGTCTTATCTCATATTTTTAACCATGTTTTACCTGTTTTACCCTTTCTATTATGACAAATATTTACTGTGATTACTTTTCATGAAGACTAAAAATATAAGGGTATTATGTACCAAATTTAAACCTTTTAATTACAAATATGTAGTCCATTTTGAAATATCAAATTTATATATATAGAAAAAAATAAATTTAACATAAATTCTGCAAGCACAATAGATAAAAAAAATTATGATCGCACAAGCACAAAAATGAACTTATTAAAAAATAAAATATATTATTTTTTCTTATTGAATTATATAGATTATTTTAAATTATATGGATATTGTTTTAAATTAAAAATAAATATTAAAATGAATGATAATTTTAAATTTCAAGATTTAATGAAAATATATGACAAATTTACAAAAATAAGCATTTTTCAATATTCATTAAAAAATATTAGAACAATTTTAAAACATTCATTGTATGATAATATTAACACGGTGGTCTCAAAAATCTTTTATATTTCTTGAATTAAAATTTAATAAAATTTCTAAATTATTTACAAATTTTTCTGGATAAAATAAAATATAAACAATTTCTGAAGAAACCATATTTTTGAACCATAAAATTACATTACTCAATAATTTGTATATATTTATTATTCATTAATAGAAAAATTTGAATTATATATGAACATATGAATATTTTTTATAATGTGGTTCTTCCTATTCAAATGAACAATTTAACATCTAGATTATAATAGTTAAATTTAAATGATATTATTTTTATTTTATATCGCAGTTCACTTAAATCTTGATTTCATGTGTTAAGAAAAATGACGATATGAGTATTATTTAAAAATAAAATTTCAAGGTGTTATATTATCCCTGATTAAATGAAAAATGCTTATATTTTTTATCCTGGTAATCAAATGTCTAATTGTTTAGAATACCTTTTTTGAAAACTCGTGTATTGAAAAGGGATAACAAAAGAACCTTTGAAAAGGGGATGTAAGAGACATTAATTTACCTAAAATAACACAAAATCATTCTCCCAAATATGGATAACATTGGGAGAAGACAAATTATAGATATGGTGGATAAAAATAACATATTAGGATTAATAGATTTTGATAAATAAAATGGTCTTGAGTAAAATAATGACCACAAAAACATAAATCATAAATTGATAAATAAGGCCATCATTTCATCAAAAATAGAGGTAAAAGTATATTTTTTTAATAATAGATGGTTTTCATTGACATGAAGTGTTATTTTACTATAATGATAGATAAAATTAATAAATATATTTACTTTAATTATCTCTATATTAGAAGCATAATTTCACCCTTCTATTATTATTTTATAATTTCCCCTTCAATCTCTTCTCATACTCCAAGAAATGAATATATATGATGAATTTTTCCAACCTGAAGCACTAAATTTTTTTAATAGATCATAATATCTACAATATAATGAAATTTCATTCCTTAAATCTCTATATATCTTTAAAAACAAAAATTTTCCACATAAGTTATCCAATATATATAAATATTTATATGATAAAATAACACACTAATCTAGAAATCCTCCATAATAACACAAAAAGTTCCTGTAAAACCATTTTATAAATATTTTACATTAAGAATCATCAAAAACATGTATGATCAAATTAAAAACAATAGAAATCTAAAATTTTGATCACATAATTTTTTTCCAACATCAAATTAAACTTTTTCCCCAAACAATATAAATTAGCTCATATTATCACATGCCAAACACAAGAATACCAGTATCACACATTCTCTTAAATCATGAAAACACCTTCAAAAAATAACTAGAGTCGTCCATAAATAACAATGAAAATATAAATTCCTATATGAATTAACTCTACACTAACCATCCAAAATATTGCTTAAATCTAGAAATGAAATAAACTTCAACATAAATCACATTGTCATTAATTCACTAGTAGAATTCAGTGCCACCAATACTATCCACATATCATTATCAATATCAATAAAATATTTATCCCAAAAAATCATTTTTATCTAAGCATTAGGGAAGTATTAATGGTTATATTTCCCTCAGTCACCTTTTTTCCAAACATACATGCTTACCACTAAATAAATTTTCTATGTTATTAGTAACATTCAACATATAATTAAAACACGTTATCAAAAACTAAGGATGAAAAATTCGTAAATGTTTCATGATAACTAAAAATATAATGTCATTTATAAAATATTTTAAAAACATAAATCTAAAGTCCCAATACATATACACATTAATCATTCCAGTTCCTTCATATTCCATTTAAAACCATTTTTTATCTAATTACATAAAAAATCATTCCAGTACTACGTAATATGTACAATCTTCATCATCAATAGTACATACATTACATGAACAATGTTTTTCATCTAATTTTCAAGATCCACCATTGGTAATAGATTTGTATAATGAATATAATTTCAACAATTAAAACATCTAATCGTTAATGGTACACTATGGCAACCATTATTTAAATCCACTATGTTAATAATTATTTTCATTTTCCACTGATAATGTATCAATTTTTGACCTTCTATTCCACATATAAAACTTCCTCTTATTACTTTTATACATTTCCTTTAGTTCTAATTCCCACATTATCGACATGTACGTAGCTAAATTTTCATTCATCCACGGACTTCATAAACAGATCCCCTAGGAAACCCCATTTTTCACTTATTAGGTGTCTTAGGAAACTCAGATAATTTTAGATTGTTAATCATATGAATAGATAGGTGATTAATCATAAGGCCAGGGTTTTACATTTTGGAATCCATTTTATTTGGTTTATCGTTAGTAAAATGATTCCATTATCTATCACAATCAAAATTTACGTGAACCATCTTAGTTCCAACCATTTGATAAAACCAAAAAGTATAGAATCAGAAAAAATAATCATATTTATAAATCATATAATCATGAAAATTATTTGTAATATTTCTAAATCAAAACATCGTTACATTAATCAATTTCACATGAAATTCAACCTAGCACATTCATGATGATTATATAATCGAAACCTTGATAATGGTTGATATATTAAATGTGAATTAAATAAAGAAAATCCCTTAAAAGTGTATAGTTAGGTGTTATGTATTAGTACCACTCATAGTGCAACAATGACAATTGAGTTAATACCAAATATACGCCATACTGATTTTTTATCCCTAGGTGGATGTTTTCCACACCCATAAACAATTTATAATATACCAACAATGGTGAATTTTCAAGGAAAACCACACTTCTTTATTTACCATAAATTAGGACACTCTCTTATAAATATTAATACCCTTAGGATTCTTACTATTTTTTCACATCATAGTTTCAAAAAATAACTAATCCCTTCTCAGATATCAATAAAGGTTAATTTATCATTACATAAATAAATATTACATCATATGAGATGAATATTCTATACGTGACACAATTATACAATCTCTAGAACAATAAAAGATTAGTTTTTTAAATACTAGATACATAAACATCATGTTTCATAATGGATCCTCAATATCTTCCAAAATTTCCTTACATCATAATAATTAACTTAGACACACCCTTCTTCAAATATTTCCTCAACACTTGGATAAAATAGAAACATAAGAAAGGGTGTGCTTAGATTCATTGTAATGGTAAAATTTTTTGATATAAATCAACGAACATAAATGAGAAGAGGGGTATCAACTCATGATCACAGTATTAAAAAGTCATACCCAATCAATTAAATATCTTAAATCATGATTCATTGAATACAACTTTCTCATTAGAAAATAAAAAATTAATAAGAGGGAATAATCATCAATATTAAATTATAATCCATTAAAGTATATCATAAACATAATAATGTCGAACAATATGATGAATATAACACTGTAAAGCAGTATAAATAATAACAGGTTTACTCATTATGTTAAGGATATGAAATTAAGTCATTGTTTAAACTTTAGGACATGAAACCTGATCCCCGCATTAACTTATTGACATGAAAAAAAGTCCACATATAATGTTTTTAACATGAAATATTGTTTACACATATCATTTTTATCTAATTATTTATCCATTTATACCCAATTTTTTGGTGGGATATATCAAAAACACCAACAATATAACATAAAACCATTAGTTTTCCACAAGATAATAAATATATTTGTTCTTTAATAATTTTATAACCCACAGAAAAGAAATTAGTTTTAGAAAATAAGTGGATGGTATCATTTCATTAATCCCTAGGGAAACACAATTAAGATCAAATGATGTTATAATCGATAAAAATGAATTTAAAATATCAATGCAGAAATTCATAAGGAAAATACCCTTTTTGTTTTGAAATCAAAAATTTACAATATAAAAATTTAAATAATATAAAAAAATTATTTGAAAATATATATGGAATATTTTAAAGGAATATTTATAGAACATATTTTTCATAACTGTATGAAAAGATTTTTGTGTGATATACGTTTGAATAATGATTTTAGTCACACCTTTAGAAAAAGGACCTCATTCTAAAAATGAAAATAAAATTATTTGAAAATTATCATATTGAATGTAAAATATGTACATAAATTACTTTAACCATAAATTAGAGAATATTAAAAAATATTTTAATTGTATTTAATGAAAAAATGTATACAGAATAAAAAGATTCTTGAAAAATGAGTAAATAAAGATTGTTTTTCTTAATAATATTTTCCCAATGATGTTAAGTTCTAAATAAAGGTAAATGGTAATATTACAAGAAAAATTAATGAATAAATAGAGTATAAATAATATATATATTTTCATGGATAATAACTATATAAATTCCATTAATGGAATTTTATCATAGACAATCCTAAAAAGAAATTATATTTAAAGCTATAATCATATTATCTTTGAAATCTCTAAAACAGTCCTCTTGAAAAGTAAAACCTATATTCATTTCTAAATCTCCAAAAATTTTCTAAGAAGCATCATATAGATATTCATTGGTATTATATACACAAAACAAAGTAATCAACTTCTGAATATGACATATGTTTCACAATAATAAAATAGAGGTGATAAACCCTTACAAAAAGTCGCACACTTCATCACATATGTACAAACCTACTATATAATAAATATAGATTTATTAAAAATATATTATAGAAAAATATTTAAACATGTAAAACCATATATCATTTACATATAATATATTATCACCACATTATAATCATTTCATTATTTAAATTAGTTTTCTAGGTGATAAACACTTCTTTTCACACATTTTTTGGTTTTGAAGTTCCAGTTATTTTCCCTTGATGATGGCTTGTTCATATCATGAATATTAATAGGGATATTAGTGTAATATATATTCATTATAAAAAAATTTATATCCATTCATAATATGGGGCGGTAAAAATGAATTACATCACTCCAAGGTGATGATAGTCTATACATACTCATGATTAATGCATCAGTTTACGATGGATAGAAAAAAAATTTAAATAATAATTTAACTTTATAGAATAATTATTATATCATAAATATCATATATATTCAATAAATATATCTTTATTACCATACATGTAAATCAAGTTTAAAAAATGGGTTATATCTATTTGTGGTGGTGGTTGTCTACATATACACATGAATGGTGTTATCATTTCACAACAAGTTGAAAGGTAAAAACATATATAAGATATTATAATTTTAAAAGAATAATTATTTCATAAATTTCATAAATAAGCCTTAAATCCATCATAATAACTAATAATTAATGATTGTAATAGAAAAATAATCATATCACTCTATGGATGTTTTAGTCTAATAGTACATATGATCGATACATTGATTTAAAATTTTATGTTAATGATACGAACAAAGTTGAAAAGATCATAATATTATTTGGAGGTATATTAAAATGTAAAATTAGAGATACCATTTAAAATGATTGCCTCTTTTTTGAGAGACCTCTGTTGGATTTCTTCTTAAGAACCCTAGGGATGGTATTTTGAAAAGTCCAACACTTATATAACTTTTATAAGGATTATTAGAAGAGGTTTATTAGGAGTTAGTCAAGATAAATATCTCAATGTTGTTTGAGTACGAGTGGATTGGTTATGTTCTCTTATAGTGAAGGAAAGGACATTCTTGGAATTACATAAAATATTTAAATAGAAAAAATTATTTTTCATGAAAAATCATAATAAAAGTTATATATTTATAATATAGGGTGTTTATGAGTCTATATACTCTAATAAAATATATTTTATACAATTTTATGTGATTTGGTAACCATTGTCTCTTATTTTTAACCCAAAATTAACCCTTTAGACCATTACTGTGATATCAAAGTTTTTTTAGCTTAAGGGGAAAGTAACGTTATTTTTTTAAAAAAAAGATACCCATAATTAAACAATTATTGATACGAATGAAAATATCACATTAACATGTCCAAATATTGTAATTATTATGAATTTTAAATAATTAAATATAGGTTTATTTTACTGAAGATATCATGGAAGTCATTTTTGGATATATTATCACAATTTCACAATAACGTCAACCAGATTGAAATTGAATTGTGTGACAAAAATTAAAACATAACTAATTATTTATATTTTTCTAAATAATTAATTCATAATTATAAATCTTCAAAACTATATTCTTGTAAAAGTTTTTAGAAAACATTTAGTTTATTTTTCTATTACTTGAAAAATAACTGAATCAATGTTGCATAATAACATAATAAAAAAATTTCCATAACTAATAAATTAAAATAAATTTAAATGATGAAAAAATTTCCTTCATATTTCATATAACCATTTATAAATTAACATATCTACTTTTTAACCTTATGAGAAAATATTATAGATATTAAAACAAATATAGTGACATTTTTTATGTTCTCTTTAGAGAAAATAATAATATAGTCATTATCAAAGGAAAGTGTTAACAAATTGTAGAACATTTTAATCTAATATCCTTATGGTTTTTTGGATCCTATAAAATGAAATATAAGAATGTTTTTCAGATATTTATAGGAATTATGTCATATTTTTAACATTTTGATACTTGTTTTACACATAACAATACGATATATATTTTCCATAGTAAATATTCATAATGAAGAATAATATACTGAAAATAATTTAAAATATTAAGCTAATGATTCCAAATATGAAATCCATTTTTCAATATTGTATTTTTATAAGTGTAATAAATAAATTGTAATATAAATTTTTAAAACATAATGAAAAAAATTATAGAAAATTTATATTTTAAGCATAAAAATGAATGAATTCCAAAAATAAAAGATAATATTGATTTATGGTGACATTTTTACATTATATTTACTCAAATATATATAATTCTACAAGATACCCAAATCTGAAATGAAATATAAATTCTGAATACTTTATTTAAAGAAGATAAATGTGTTTTTTACAAAATTATATTTATTTTTAACTATTAAATGAAAAACAAAATTTAGAAAAAAAAATCCATTATGATAATTTTGTACTTAAGATCTAAAATACAATATTAATTCCCTAAAATAATATTTATAAAAATCGTAGAAATTAATTTTAATCTTTGTGCACAAAATACAATGATTTTTTTTTGAATAAAATATATATTTTGAACTATAAAACTACTTTACTGAAAATTGTGTATATGTTTATTATGAATCAATAAATAAATTTCAATTATATTAAACTTTTATAAATATTTTTCATATTGTGTTATTACTATTCATGTGTCCAATGTAATGGATTGTTTATGAAGGTCACATTTAAATAATAATATTTTTTTTCGTATACCATAGTTTGGGTAAAGATCAGTGTTTCGTCTTACGAAATATATCAAATATAGTATTACAAAAAAAATAAATTTTCAAGGTCTTATAAGAAACACCTTCCCCTCCCTGCATGCTAGGTATAACCCCTAGGGACAACCATGTTGCCCATTTTTACCTTTGTGTGATATTTTTCATTGAAATTTCACCACATATTGGTTTCAAGTAAATGAACAGTTTATCTTAATTGTTCTTATATATGAATTACTATGAAATAGTATCTTGGGTCATTCTGTGATATTTATGAAGTAAAATGGGTAGGTTTATGAATACATTTTTAGGGTTAATGACTGGGATTAGGATTGGTTATCAATGAATTTTGGGTTCTAGTACCTCTCTCTAATCAACTATGTGGTACCCCAGTATGCTCTATTAAATTATAATTTTTTTGTTTTAATATATTCCACGATAGCTATGTTCTACAAAATGATGCATATGTCCTCCATTATAGGTTTAGTGAGGCTCATGTGTTTCTATGCCTAGGTGGCTTTGATGTTTTGGTCAGCACCCATTTGGATGAAATTTAACCTTTGTTAGGGTGTGAGTTCCTCTATAGGTTTCTAGAGTAATGACATGATGTTAGTTAATAATAAGGTATGATACACTCTCTATGTATGCATAAACACTATCAAAGAGTGGGTTTACATTGATATATTTGAGTGGTGTGTTGTTATAAAGGATTATAAAATTAGATACTTCAATACATATGACTCCTCAAGCACTTATTTATTCCCTTAGAGATGTGCCATATAATAGCTCTATTTCTTTTAGACTTTGTGGAATTTATCATATTCCTTTCTTACCTTATTTCTTGAGATGTATCCTTTAAGGATTTGGGATGATTATAGTGGAACTACACTATGTCATAATATTTCATAATATATAGAAAATTCGGATATTTTTTTCAATATTCTAATTGGCCCCTAATTATAGTAGTTTTGAGTTGACTATTTGTTTTGTATTTCCTTTTGGTTTTATGGAATCCTCATAAGTATGTTTATACCCAACTCAACATGGGTCTTGATTCCACATGTTTTCTATCTGTTCAGGTGATGCACATTTCAATGATATTTTAGTTGTATGTGGTGCTATAGTAATTTTTTCACTATTATTGTTTGGTGATAAATGGAGATTCAGGATAGAGCATGGGAGTTCATGATTTTGGTGTTTCCCACTGTGGAGGATGATAAATTAGGCAATACATGTAGTGTGTAAAAACATTCTAGTGCTTCATATTAGTCATATCATAGTCTTGTCAAAAATACTATTCCATGGGTGTTTCCCTATATGGAAATAACATAAAATTTTATTTATAATGAATATATTTTATTCAATTTAGTTATTTCTATTTATAGTATTCGTGTTTCCAATTATTCTATGAATTAAAAATATATATCTACTGTAGGTTAATATAGGCTATGTCCACCTATATTGAGTGATATGCCTACTCATTTATAGTCACCAGAACATAGCATATTGGTTGTGGGAATGCGGTGACACACTATGCATGTCAGAGTCCTTAGTGTGGCACCATTGTGTTGGTTCATTTCATAGTGGTATCTGAGCGGTCGATTTATATAGATGAAGTATGGAGATAGTAGTCATCATAAGGTTAGATAATAATTTTGGGTAGTGATATGAAGTGGGAATTAAGCTCATTTATCAGACTAGGTGGTTCAATATAAGTGATTCAGTCGTAATATCATTTCTATAAGAATTTGACAATTGTTAGTTATTTAGGGTAAGATATCATTAAAAGGTACAAGAAAGTTGGTACTTGTATCATATGGTGGTCAATTATGATGTTTCATGTCCTTATCCTACCATATCATCTAGATATACTCTAGGTCTTATTTAATCAACCTATCAATGGATGTGTGATACCCACTAAAATCCTTAACATGTGAAAATTTTGGGTCATGATGATCCCATGACTATAGTCAGGCCTCTCACTATCGAATTAGGATTGATCATGTGTTGTTTGCATAGCTTAGTTGATTGGAATAATTTTCTTATTGATATGAGGTCTTTTCACACCCTTTTATTCTAAATTCATACATTCATTTCAATATGATGGTATTTTCCCCTGTGTTAGGGGATACTACTGGTAGGTCAGGTATGTTTCATCAATTTCTGGATGGCTGGGACTTCAGGTGTTTTCAAAGAGAGCCTGGTCTTGAGGAAATAAAGGCTTAGTTATAGTCTACAACTATAATTTCTATATATTCTTGACTATAAATTACCATATAGAGATTCATTATTTGAGTCACTTAGAAGTCACAATGAGCTATTAGTGGGTTATTATTTTCTCAAAGTCACTACAAAGCTTCTGTTCCATAGAAGGATTTTGAGCCCTTTTTTAATATGGTGTTTTATCTGAGGACGGAGGACCTTTATCAATGAAAGAAAAACTATGTTAGAGAATTATTTTAAGGCATATGTAATTTTAACATTAATCAATATAAATAGTGTTTGATTTAATTTTTGGAGATCAGTCATTTAGGCAGAGAGTCAAGTTGTACATATTTGATGTTGTGGTTGTGTTTTTATTTTACATAACCTATGCTAGAGACCCTTGTTCGTGAATTAGAAAATTGATGATTCCTATTAAGATACAATATATCATTGATATAAAGTTAGTGTTTCACCTGAAGTCAACCATATTGGTGTTATGGATATAACCATATAAAAAATATTATGTTATTAGTTTTAGATATAGGAAAATGCATGTGGTTAATGGATACGACCAAGAATCAATAGGTAAAATTTGGATAATTTTTTATTCACTTTCTTAACATACCCCTATACTATTTTATGTTATAGTGAGTTATTAATTATGTACCATACACTAAAGACTTGAATATTATAGTGTAAATGTTGGTCACAACTTATCCATGTAGAGAATTTATAGTAATGGATACCATCTT
The DNA here is from genome assembly GCA_963277665.1 of Viscum album. Classification (NCBI taxonomy): domain Eukaryota; kingdom Viridiplantae; phylum Streptophyta; class Magnoliopsida; order Santalales; family Viscaceae; genus Viscum; species Viscum album. Next base: position 566,058,862 of record OY728131.1, read on the forward strand.
TTTCTCACCCATTCTGGTGAAGTGAGTTTATCCTTGGCATAGAAAAAGGCCATGAATGTTATTCATGTTTGGAATGTTTTATATATATAGTACTTCCTACTACCTTATGAATTGCTTACCCATTTCTAATACCATGAGATCTTAGAGATTGAGTAAATCAAGTGAGTTATAACTTTATCACTAAGTGAGACCACCCTCCCCTTAAAAGGGGGATTATCTATAATAAAATAAAAATATGGCCTTCGGGCCATTCGAAGGATAGAACACCCTCCCCTTAGGTATGGTGAGAAGAGAAACCCCCTAAAAGATGAAGTCAGCTACCTAGTAGATGGTATTATTAGTTATTTATGTTAAGTGTGTGGATGAAAATTTCAATTCTAATGAATTTTGAGGAATTCACGAATGCTTCCAAAGTGTCTCCCATGGTTACCACTTTATTGGAGAGATATGTATACATTGGATTGAATTTTAGAGGTGTAAATAGAGGTTACTAAGCTTGAGGATGAGAACAATTATAGTGTTACATATTATATGGACTAAAACATTACTTTAGATGGTTCATAATGGATATAATATGGTATTAAATCATTTATAAGGACTCACTGTGTTTGTATGAACTATGTAGTATACTTTAGTAGTGTGATATCTATATTCATGGATTATTGGTTGGCCATTCATAATTTTAAACCATTATTGTTAATGAGATTATAGTATTCTAGTAAGGTGGTTGTGGTTGTTTCATCTAGTATAGGTCTCTATTTCTAGATGAAAATGGAGCATCTTGGTCAACTAGGTTAAGAAAAGATATTAATTCTTTGAAAAAGATATGTATCTACGGTTTTATTAATTTTGGTGGTCCCACACACTTCCCTTGTATAAGAGAGGCCCAAAGTTAGAATATCAATTTAGTGGTCTGTAGTGAACAATTTTATTTCAATTCAGTATCCGGAAAGGTTTTCTTAAATGTGGGGAGCATTTTATCTACTCCATGAATAAGAAGTTGTGTTTTTATATTATTGGTTCATATAAAATATAACAAGGGACATCATAAGTAAAGATCATCCTAGTATAGTATATATATTTGTGTGGTATGTACAGTGATTTTTTCAGACATTCCCATAATTCGGCAACCCTTATGATGTGGTAGAGGAGATGTTTTTCATGGAAGGTGTGGGTTTTGGTTTCTATAATTTTGGTGAATGTTATCCAATTTTTTGAGGCCAAAAAATAAGTTCTACAAGAATTCATAGGACCATGAGCATCAGTTTATGGTGGATCATGCCACTAAAGAGTTGTAGTGCGATAGTAATCAGATTGAGGGTATTAGTGTTATTCCTAATGTGTTTGTTGATTTCTATCAAGAATTACTAACACTAATATAAAATTTTTATCTTTGATGGTGGGTGAGAAATAATTTAATATTGAGACATATATGGACAATTCGAAATAACTTATATGAAAATTTTATAAAAATGTCCATGTTACTCTTGTTCCATAAGCTAAATACATTGGTGAATGTACATAGCTTGTAGAAGATGATTAATAATCTCACACCGGTTAGGAGGAGTATGCTTTTCCAATACTGTTAGGGTATTAATGTGAAATATTTAAAATCACCCAATGATAGAGTCTGGCATGGATATATTTCTCTCGTATTATAGCCACTAATAATTCACTTTAAATATATTTAGTAAGGTTATCACCCTATATATAACCATGATTAAGAACTATTTTGAGGGGTATATATGTGATACTTTATTTCAAAATATCCTATGTGGTAGGATAATATTTATATGATAATTGATTTTTGGTGTTGAGGATTGGAAAGACTCATATATATGGGATGAATGTTTTTATTAAGGTCTTGGTTTGAGATGTGATGAATTAGATATAATCAATGATGAAAGAGGAAATTCCCTTCTTAGGCTGTTTTGGTCACAATTCATTTAGATCTCAAAATAATGAAGCTTCACAAGGTTAATGAAATGTTGGGTTATTTTCTAAATAAGGCTATTCTATGATAGTGCTTATTTCAGGATCCCTTTTGTCCTTATTTGTGACAAAAGGGTTTAATAGTGGTGAGGAATCAGTGAAAGATATTTGTTCAATTCGAGTCTTAACTTACTTTTTAGGTTTTAAAGTGCTAGGTCCTGACCATGTGTAAAATGGTAATTTTACATAATTAACATTTTTGGAGAAATTGTTTCATGATTTTATTGATCTCTCCATATTGTATTTACTCCCGGGATAACTGCTAGTTAATTTCAGAGATCCATAAATTAAAAATCAATTTTCAATATTTTTTTCAAAAATAAATATGTATCCCATGAGTATGGACTACAATATTTCCATGATCATGAATTTTTCTTTTCATCCTTTGGAATATTCTTATAATATGTTTGAGGCTTCTAAAAATACTTTTTAGTGTTTTAAGAAACACATAGGATTTAGAAATTTATATTAAAAATATAAAGTTATTTATCTGATAGTGAAAAATTTATGACGAATGTTATATATCTTGAAAATATAGAATCATATGATAAAAAATGACACATTAGTTATACATAAAATTTTTGTTTTTCCTGATAGTTGATATAGACATAATTCTTATTTTTGTCCTCGACATGGCCCATCACGAGTGTTTCATTTAATGAAATTAATTTATGCTTAATGAATTAAATTTCAATTAGTTAAACCCTATAATACCACTATAAAACCATTTCATAATTCAAATTTTGGATTGTCTTAGTTTTTCACGGACATAATACCTAGAGAGTGGGATATATGGGAGAAATATGATCATGAAAAAATATGATTGAGGGGACTGGATTGGATCCTTCATGACATCAATGTCCCTATTGACTGATTATGATGAATGACACAATGGATCAATAATTGATTTAAGTGAATATCGTTGTTCTTTGATGTAGGGATTAATCCTCTAGATTCATTCATCATTATTCTTTATGATTAATTGATTTAAATTACACATTTATTATTTAATTTTATCCTTGGATCCTTTATAAATTTATCTTTAAAATCTATGTTTTGTCAAATTATTTCCTTGAAAATCACCATCTTGAACATTAGAATGTATCTTTGTAACAAATCCATATAGAATTCTACCTAAATCATGGAAACATTTATCCTATTTTTTAATTCACCTTTCATTATTGCATCTTGTGATGCATTGAAAATGACTTATTTTGTGATTGGTATTTTCACCATCACCCATTCTTCATCTCCCCTATTTCATATGGAGGGAAATTTATACATGAAATATATTTCACATGTGGTTTAAATTATAGGGGATTAGGATTGAAATGTAGACATTTATATTGATGACAGTGATGACCTAGGTATGGAAGTGGTAAAAGGATTAGGTGATGTGGGGTAGTGTAACCCGACATGAGTTGATAGTGTGACATGAGGAGACTCCTTTGTGTGATGGTGCCATACAATGATGAGGGTGGGAGAAATGGTGGATTAGTATGGAGGAAGTAGTGTACTGTTATGGGTTGCCTATATGCATGAGGCTTGTGAAGACCATGGGTGCAGTGGTGGAGGCTGATCACATTGGTGTCCAATGAAATGGTTGGAAACCTCGGTGGAGAGCGGCCACATCGGTGGGGGAAACCCAATGCACAATTCCCAAGGATAGCTTGTAGCACCCAAGACCTACACTCTGGGATCCAGGGCCATAAATACATACATAAATACTCGCTTTGATACCAACAATATATTTAATGAAATAACTATTCTATAAGTAAAGAAAATAAAATATAATTCATTACATACATTCTTAAGACCGTTTATAATTAGTTATTTAGATAATCAGGAAACAAAAAAAACATACAAATCCTATGTTCTTTGTATCAAATGGATAGAGCTCCCAATATGTGAGAAACTACTCAATCTCTAAAAACTGATCCATATTTCCTAATAATTACCCACACATTCTATTATTATACACATACCTTGTGTAAAAAGTTTTTTCATAAGCTTGAAAAATGGAAACATAAGATGGGTAAAGATCAAGCACTCCATAGGGGTAAAAATAATCAACAGTAATCAAAGAACATAAGTTTGACTAAGGTGAGAATAAATAATATTAGGGGAATAGATAACCAAGAAAAATCCCACAGCAGAATGAAACCAATGTCATAATATATCTATGGATACGAATTGAAATGAAAAGACCACAAGGATAATTATAATTAGTTTCTTTGCGATGAGATTATCAATGTTAGAAATCTAATTCCATACCATGAGACATGACATCATGATCTGAGACATCATTGTCTTACTCATAAGGAAATATATTTATGTTTTTGGGTATAAAATAAAATACTCAAACATTTTTGTCTCATGAAAACCACCGATGTATCTTGTGGATATATAATGTTGATCCCCCCCCATCTCTTGTTTATATGCAATTAATTTATTATAGGAGATATTGAGTAAATAATAAATAATCATCTTTTCTAATAATCATCCATATTTGATTAAAAAAATTGAACAACAATACTTCCCCCCATATCAATAAAAGGGATAACATGATCATAGCCCATAGAGAGAAAGAAGGTGGATTGTTAGACAACACATAGTTAACTTTCTTAGGTAGTCAATAATCGTTCCTTTTAGAATCAAATATATATAGATTTTATATAGTTCATCAATTAATAAATGAGATATATTTCTATGTAATAATCCCTCAAAATAACAACAAATATAATATAGTGTATATGGGTTGTTAAATAATTTCCCCAGTCATTCAAAGGATGGAATCTAGGTGAATACCCTCCAAATAGTCGGAAAAATATAGTTTTTTCAAAGGAAAGACTTAAAAAGTAAAATCATGCCTATAAAAGAAGATGATTTGGAAATAAAAAGTTAATAATGGATCATTTATTTAAAAAAATTAATATTACAAAAAACATCCATATATAAAATATTGATGGTTATGGAATAACATATACCTAGTGTAACAAAGGAAACATATAATGATTCTAACAATGATAAAAAGAATCGTTACAAAATAATTCTTCAAACAAAATCACGTAAGTATGGATTGATAATAAAATCGTTTGATATTGTTTGTTAAATCTCCCAAATTATATATATATATATATATATATTAGAGGATAACTCATGCAACATAAATCCCATGAATGTAAAACCATTTTGATGGGAGGTGGAAAATAACGTTGAAAACATAAAAGATTTTTTAGAAAAGATTTTTAACAATGATGTAAAATAAAAACATACATATTAGTTTCAAAACATGATTTTAAAATGGGTAAAAGAATGAATTTGAAAAAATTAACATTTAAAAGGAATTTAAAACAATTTATCCTACAAAATGAAAAATACATATATAATAAATGTTTATCCAAAAATAAAACATTATATTATTAAAGAGACATTAAAATAATTTGAATTTACCTTTATTGAAACCCCCTTTCTATAAAGAAAAATAACTCCTTATTTTTTTATAATTTCATTTAAAAAATATAATTATAAAATAATATATAACATAATATTAGGATGGGTGAACCTAAACATGGAAAATAATTTTCAATATAAAACCTTGTAACTCAAAGAAAGGACATTAGACCAATTAATATACCTTTAGGAAAATATACTCAAGAAGATAAAAAATATTCAAAAAGGATTCATGTGGTAGGAAAATAAATCAATTGAAAAAAGAGGGATTAGCACATAATAGAATTAATTTCATAATGTACCCAACATATATGAAATATGTTCAGGAGAATGTTTATAACTCAATAAACAAGAGTTGAGTTACCCAAAACCTTACAACTGGGGTAAAAATTGATTCAATTTCTATTTTATTAAGGTAATATTATTTATTTTATTATATCACATGGGAAAAAAATAATAATGATAAAAAATACATCCATTGGAATAAAATACACCATACATGGAAAACATGGTGCACAAAATGTATTATGTCTCAAAAAAGCAGATTTGAGACCAAGAAAACAGTTAAGACATTGGAAGATTTTAAATTTAAAATCCCATGAAGGATATAATTTAAAATGAAACATTTAATTTTATTAATAATCCGTGAAAATTATACAACAAATTAAAGGGTTAGTAGAAATACTATTCAAAAGAAAACATGGTGTTTAATAATAAATATGTCTCTAGGGGTGAATATTTGAGACCAGAAACCATTACCACTTGTCTAGACCTCCCTGCATACAATTTAACTTCCAGTATCACAAAATTAAAAATATTTTACAAATTTTTTTACCTCACTAATATATATTTACTTCAATACTCTTCATTTACAATCATTATCAACAATAATTATAGTTAATTATTTCTTATTTTTAGTATCATTCATAATTATTCTTTACTATTATAAAATTGTTTCCTAAAAATGGTGTTGGTATATATTCTCATTACATAGTTCATCATTTATAGAACATTAAATATACTATAATACATTATAAAATATATTTATTAATTTTTAAATTCACTACATTTTATTATTTGTGATAGTTTATGAAGATGAAATTGATTTTGATCATGTTTTTGTGATTATCAATGATGGAAAGGTGTTTTCTTAATTAATGAGTTTAGTTGTACATTTAACATTTAAAAATTAATAAAAATATTTATTGTGTAATTTATATGATGTTATATATGAAATTAAATTTCCATATTCAACTATGATAAAAATTTATTTCATTGATCATGTAGGTTGTTAAACCATGCCAAACACGACCATACCAAGATTAATGGATGATTATGTGGTGGTTTAGTGGTAATATCTTTATACCAGAAGAATAATGATAAATTATAATGTTTATTAGTGTAATATATAATAATTAATATTAATTATAAGAATAACTAATGGATATAAGGATACTACATAATATGAATAAACAGATTTTCCAATTCATAAGATTTTTTTATACAATTGAATTTATGGCGATCATTCGTTAATAATATGATTAATAGGTAGAAAAATTTGTAATAAAAGAACCTTAATTATACCACATAAATCATATTTCTCTATTAAAACCGTTATCATGACCATCCATGTAGGGCGAGATTAAAAATAAAAAACAGAAATCAATCATTTCATGGAGGCATCAGTCCACACATATGCATGGTTGATGATTTTCAATTCATTATAATGAGAGAAAATGTATAATATGTTTTATCATTTATGAATCTCAAATATTTTATTAATATAATAATAATTTATTAAATTTTAATTTAGTGACAACATTGTATGGTGGTTAAGGAAAATTAAACATGATGCTTCATGATGGGTGTAATCCGCACACATGCACATAAGTCTCTTTTTTCGTTTTCCTTAAGGGAATGAGGAAAGGTGGTTAATGTTTATTCAAGATGAATAAAAACATTCATTATATAAACAATTATTATTTCATTACATGTTTATTTGAAAATTATAATTGTGATGTTAATATAGAAAGGAGTAGTGTTAAGAAAAAATGATCACAAATGTTAAGAATATTGAGTTTTTTATGGAAAAATATATCTTAGGAAAAATCTAATTTGACCGTAATCTCAAGTAGTATGAATATGATTAGAGGGTAATGAAAAATTATAGGTTTTTAGAGGAAGAATAATTTTATGAGTAGTATTTATTAGACGGAGAGAGGTCCATTTTATAATCTAGAAGGGATGACATTATTCAAAATTCTCATAAGGTTTTAATAATGGGAAGTCACTCTGAAGGAAAGAGGCTCAAATATTGAGAAATAATGTATTGAGAAAGAGTTAAAGTCAAGAAATTATTCAACCACACATTAGAGCACATGTTTTAAACACGATGTATCCTTTTTTAGTATGTTAAATCCTTTATACCCCAATTTATTGTTACCACATAAATGAGATTTTACATAATTAATTTATTCATAATTCATAAAGATTAAATGTTTCTGGGTACATAATTTTGACCTTCAGATTCAAAAATTGAAATAAATTTTATTTGATCCTCTTTATAATATTGATTAAAATTAATTTTAAAAAAATGAATTTATAGTTTATTAAAAAACATTTTATGTGAAAAATATTTCTTATGTTAAAAAATAATAGATATAGCTTTATAAAATAAAATCAGGATTTTATAATTTCACTTATGAAATACTTATTTTTTTTCTGTAAAAGGATCTAAAATTTTTTAGAACATATTTATATAATAATAATGTCATTAAATCATGGTATTCGTAAAAACTATATGTTATATTATTCACAATAAAATAAATTTTTATTGAAAAATTTGAAAAATTTAATAGAATGATATATTTCTTTGATAAATCCATTTGATTAAATTTTCAAATTTGAATTAAAAAATTTTGACGCTTAAATTTTTAATACTAATATAAAATACAATGGAAAACTATTTTTATCAGCGATTTGGTTCTTTATAATAAAAAGAATTCTAATTTTTGTTTTATATTATTTTGTAATGATTTTTAACTAATTATTCTTAAAAATATTTGTTAACACAAATTAATCATATGTTTCTTCTGATAAAATATCATAGCACAAAAAAGGAAATTTCTTCAAAAAATAATATTTTATTCTTAAAATGATCTTATTATTCATTATAGATATATCATTGAATTTTCATTCATATTATATATATATATATATATTTCAATAAATATTTAATTAATCATTTTTTCTGTTCATTCCCAATAATTCAATGGCTAGTTTTTAAGAGTCATACTTAAATATTTATATTAGGTCTAAATATATCTTGGTTTCATTTTTGTTCAATTTATTGTGTGTAGAATGCTATCAAACATGTTCACTTGTTTAATGGTATTCATATATTAAAATCTCATGGTGTTACACTATATACCCCTTAAATAAATTTCATCCTTTAAATTTTAATTATTACTCATAGATGAAAGTGGGCAAGGGTATTCATAACATATGTATCATTCAGAAAATAACATCTAATATGACATATATATTACTCTCTTATAGTATATAGAGTTATTTATCCTTCCTCAAAAAACATCACTCGTTACTGAAATTATATACCAATTATGTATATAACTTCTTCATATATTCTCAAAAACATACATTTTAGAAACCATTTGAATCTCTAAGACATTAAACCATAATTAGAATATATATTATTCCTAAAATTGACTATCCCTTTAACAGTCAAATGATTCAATTACTTGTTCATAATTTTATAATCCAATTAATATATATTATAAAACATAAACTTATATAAACATCACTATAAATATCATGGATTTCTATTTATTTAAATGAATAATCAATTATAATAATATATAAATAATTTTTCTTCAGATCAATCATTCCTTTATTACCCCAATATCCGAAATATATTAATCATAAGTGTAACATCCCAAGTAAGTAATGAATAATAGATATTTTTATCTATGTCTTTTAATGATTAATATAGTGTTTTAGAGGCTTAAAATAAAAATAGATACAATCTTATGCATGGAATACACTAATATTCTTAAAAGATTGTTTTACTGCCTTTTGATGGAAAACCATTTTTGAATCTATATTTTGACAATTTTATAAACTATGTTTGTCAAAATAAACTTATCCTTTATGATTGGAACATCAAAATTTACCTTGTGTGAATTTTTGGTATTTTTCTGACAATGTTCATTTTTTTAATGAATAGTGAAAAATACTGCATTTTACATCAAAACTGCTTTTTAATCTAATTTATTTATATGATTAGATTATCTTTTGAATTGGTCTTAATGTGTAATATGAATATATTTTTACCATTTTATCCAATGGTGGTCATTGTAATCAATTTCACTTTGAAATTAGACTTAAACTGGTGTCAATCTTTTGATACTTATTGTTTTGTAAAAACATGCTATTTGCTCTGGCAGCGGGAATTAATTATTAAATTAATTAATGTGACTTATATGATTTGAATTTTGTAAAATAGAATTCATTTTTTAATTCGGAATATCAAATATAGCTTAGGGTGAATTTTTGGTAATTTTCTAAAAAACATCAATTTTTGATGAATAGTGAAACCACTAAGTAGTAATCAAGCAAACCGATTTTTCAGTTAAATGAAAGTTTACCACTAATGTGTATTGAATTTTGAAAGTCCGACATACATGGTTGTCATTAAGAAGTAAAATGTGGTTCAATGAGATTAAAATAATTTTTTGGTGAATAGTAACTTATTAAGTTGTTAATCGCGATTAGTGGTAATTAGGGTAGTTTAAGGTATAAATAATGCTTTAATAATAGGAAATGACCTATAAAAATGTCCCAACTTTATTGGTTGTGTCATGGCCGTCCAAGACAAGCCATGGGTCAACTTGGGGACCCCATGGAGACACTTTGGTTTGGAAATGACATAAATAACTTTTTATTAAATGTTAAAGTAAAAATGACACAAACAAGAGATGTTTTACGAAAACACTTTTTACATGGGGTTATAACGATTAGATTTTAGATTATAAATATTCATTGGAAAGATAAAAAGATTTCCTACATCATAGTATTTTTTTTATGATTTTTATACATTAAATAAATTAAATTATTTATGACATAATAATGATGTAGCGATGACATCATTATTTGACGATTTAAATAAAATGGAAAGATAATATAAAATCTATGAACTACACATGTCCAAAACCAATTGGATGAGTGGATTTCTAACCCTTATCACCTTATCCACGAATTATATCAATTTGGGACCTTTTAAAACCGAAACACATTTTCAAATAAAGTAATATTTCTTTACTTTCCAAAAGTGGCCCTCCTCTCCTCTTATAAAAGGCCCCCACCTCTACCCCATTTCACACACTTCTCAAGCCTTTGGCTCAGCCAACCCCTGCCCAATTACTCTCTCCAGATCCCTCTCCTCATCCTAGAGGATTTTATTTGGGCATAATCCTTTCAAAGGAAGCTTTTAGGCTCAAATCAAAAGGGAGTTACACTTTTAAAGGTAATTCATTCTCTCTTGTTCATTTGTTTTATTTTGCTTCTCCAACCCTCTAAACTCTTTTTATTTACTTCTTTTGTAACAACACCAGTATCTTCAATATACTAGGATGTTGTTATAATATTTATTTGAACTACACTCTCACAAAACTACATCAAATGGTTAAAGAACATACGGTTTCCGTGGATGGCGAAATTCTGCCTCCCGAAACGATGATTGTTCAATACTCATTTAACACCTTCAAGGGTGGCCATTATGATGTCACTATTTTTATATATGATATATAATATGTTTATGTTTTTTTTAAGCTTCTGTATTTTTCATTTTTGGCATACCTTTATGGTTTCCATTATGGGTAAACACGATATCTTCATTTAAGGAGGTGTGGACTACCGCCCCCTAAAAGTGATTTGATTCGTTAATACCATATGTGGGACATATAAAGGATGGAACTATGATATTATATATGATATTATAGTGGAATTATAATATTCCTTTATATCATTATGATTCTATTCTATAAAATATGAAATAGAAATGAAAGTAGCGTTAATGCGTACGTACGGCTTACCGTCTCCATGAACGGTGCATTTCATTTCTTATCCCCAAATGTAATGTACTATTAAAATTACATGTATATAATGTATATATATAATTAATGATATATATAAATGATGAATATAATTATGGAATTAAAATATACATACCTCTCATTTAGTTTTAATTCCACTAATATGACAAAGAAATGAAAGTAGTGTTCATGCGTACGTACGGCTTACCGTCTCCATGAACGGTGCATTTCATTTCTTACCTCTAAATGATTATGTAATATTATAAAAAAAATGTATATGCTGGATATATATGATACATATTATATCCAAATCAGGAATTTCATTCTAGATATAAAGAACTTTTGACCACATGAACAACATGTAATTGTAAGAAGTCAACTTTCGACTTAAGAACCAAATATTGACAAAACAAACATTATTAACATAAATGGTTAAATAATGTTTATAACATGGAAATAAGTGATATAAAAGGAATAATGAACTTTAAAAAGGGTTCTTAATCAAGTATAAATTAACTCAAGTTTATTATTCAGGACGTTAAAGAACGATCAAGTCAAGTCGGACCCGAGGTAAGGGAACTTCTTAACCCAATTTCCATTCTTTGGGTTAATCTCCTACTTTCAAATTACGTCATGATATTATATTGTCCTACCTTGTATTTGTACTTTCTTTATGTGTAATTATAGTGAATACACATAATAGATCTATTTTATTTAAAAAAATTATCAAGGTAAGGGACTTCGTCTCAATCTCCTTTCATTGAGGCATATTTCGTTTTATACACAACTTTCTTTTATACGGTGTATAAACTCCTTTGACTTTTACTTTTATAAAAAAGGAATCTTTTTCTACGAAGCTTTTTACAAAACGACAAAAAGGAATGTTTCTTTTAACATACGTGGCGACAACAACCTTTTCCGCCGCCGCTAGTATTATTTGGTCTTTGGCTTTCTCAACAAGCCGTAATGTTTTTAGAATAAAATAAATACCATATACTCTTTTATGTATTTTGGTATTGAAAATGGTTTTGAAAAAGGATTCTATTATGTCAATATATTTATGATATATTGTGATTGAAATGTGGAAATGTTATCATTCATTTATATTGGTTTTATGTTTTATGATTTTATACTGGTACTTGGACATTTTAACGGGTGGTTACGTTATAAACCATATGACGGGTGGTGCCGTGAATACTAGGATGGGTGGTTATGTTATAACCTCCAATGCATTGGGTATGGAAGTCGGTCGTATGGCTATTCCATTAAGTATGTATGGAAATTGGCCATATGGCTATTCCATTAAGTGATATGTGTGGAAGTCAACCGTATGGTTATTCCACTTAAGTATGTTTAAGTCCCAAGTTACCTTTATATATTCTATGTGTTATTTATATGGGTTTTATGGTAATCCTTTGGTTACAAAAAGGTAAGTAATGATACTTTATTTAGTGAAGATTTTTTTTTATTGCTTCATAAAGGTGAAAAGTATTACTTTGATAAAGTATACATGGTTTACTTGTTGTTTTTATAAACTAACAATTTTCATTCTTTGTGTATCCCTTACTGAGCTTCTTATGCTCACCCCAAGTTTTTTTTTTGAAATGTTTTTCACAGGACTTAATGTGGAATAGGGTCAAGGATGGGATCAAGGAAATGTCATGCTATATAAAACATGGAACTAGACATGTTTCTTTTATGAGTTTTTATTTATTTATGGAAACTTAGTAGAAGTGACTACTTTGTAATCTTTTGATATGTAATAGTTATGTTCTAATTCTCTAAAACTCTAAACCTGAAAAGATCCTCAACGTGTAATCTTGTGATAACTGAAGATTAAGTAAGTTTTAAGGCTGGGGCCTTATAGTTGGTATCAAAGGTCGGTTTAGACAACTTTAGGAATTAGAAAAGTGTTAAATTATAATATGATTGAAATGATATAGCATTTACGGATTACCATGTTGCTTCACCTAAGATATTTTTGTGTTTAGAATGGTTTTCCGCAGAGGAAACAAAGCATCTATGTTAGGACGACATCAGGAGGAAGATAACATTCCAAATCAGCAACCTAAGATGGTCGGAATCGGAACTGAACAGTTTGTTGCAGTGATGGCACAGTTGACTCAGGCTATAAATGGTGGTGGTATCCATGCACGAGATCAGCCAGATCAACCGTAGAGGAACATGTCAGTGGTGGAACATTTCATGAGGCAAAATCCCCCATCATTCAGAGGATCATCTGACCCTGCGCAAGATGAAGGGTGGATTAAAGCACTGGAGAAGATTTTTGATGTCATGGGGTGTTCAGAACATCAAAAGGTTAGTCTTGCTGTTTACCGTTTTGAAGGTGAAGCTGATCAGTGGTGGTCGATGATGAAAAATATAAGGGATAGTGATGAGATTGAGGATCTTCACTGGGAAGAATTCAAAGGTATGTTTCTTGAGAAATATTTTCCTAAGGTGGTTTGTCTTAGGATGGAAAAACAGTTCCTAGAATTGAGGCAGGAGGATGATTCAGTGGCTACTTATGAAGAAAAGTTCACTCGATGGGCAAGGTATGCTCCAAACTTCATACGAGATCTTGATAGTAAAATAAACCGTTTTTACTCAGGGTTAGATCCAAAGTATCGAAGGGATTTAGCTTCTCGTGAGTTCAAAAGTTATGAAAAACTTGTTCGATGTACGGAGAAGGTGGAAATGGAGTTTTCCGATGATCAGGTGTTCTATGACAAACAACAGAATAAGAGGTCTAGTTGGCAGGCAAAGGGGAAGAATTCATCAAAGAAGCAAAGAGGTAAGAAAACCAAATATCCATCCTGTGAGAAGTGTGGTAAAATGAATCCTGGAGAATTTTTATCCAAGTCTGGTATGTGCTTTCGGTGTGGTAAGTCTGGTCATATTGCTCGTAACTGTAAGGAAGATGATCAAGCAAGCACAGAAGCAAGACAGTGAGTTGCAGAAAAAGGTAGAGCTGGTTCAGAAAGGTAAGTTGCCTAAATTCAACATTGATAATGATTGTGTTTTGAGATTTGGGAAGAGGTTATGTGTGCCTTGTTATTCACAGTTGAGGAATGAGTTGTTATGTGAGGCTCATAGTTCCCCGTTTTCAGTTCATCCGGGCAGTACTAAGATGTATAGAGATCTGCGGGAGTATTACTAGTGGGATGGAATGAAAAGAGACATTGGTGATTTTACTGTGAAGTGTTTGACATGTCAACAGGTTAAAGCAGAGTGACAGTTACCAAAAGGGATGCTTCAGCCTTTACCAGTGCCAGAGTGGAAATGGGAAAACATATCCATGGACTTTGTAGTGGGATTACCGAGGACATATCAAGGTAATAATGCAATCTGGGTTATTGTTGATCGCTTGACCAAATCTGCTAATTTCCTTTCTATACGAGATACTTTCTCTCTTGATCAACTTTCCCATTTGTATCTTAAAAAGATATTCAGGTTACATGGAGTTCCTCTCTCCATTATATCGGATCGTGATCCCAGGTTTACTTCTAACTTTTGGAAAGGCCTTCAGAAGTCGTTGGGTATTGAATTAAATTTTAGTACAGATTTTCATCCTCAATCAGATGGGTAGTCAGAACGAACAATTCAGACATTGAAGGATATGCTACGAGCTTGTTCTATGGATTATCAGGGAAGTTGGGACCAACATCATTCTTTGGTTGAGTTTTCTTATAATAACAGTTTTCATTCCAGTATACAGATGGAACCATTTTAGGGATTATATGGGATGCGATGTCGAACTCCAGCTTTCTGGGATGAAGTTGGTGAAAGGAAGTTGATGGGACGAGAATTGGTAGAAGAGATGGCAGAAAACGTTCAGCTGATTCAGAAACACATGAGAACAGCTCAGAGCAGGCAGAAGAGTTATGTGTATAACCGGAGGAAGGATCTATCTTTCGAGGTAGGTGATCATGTTTTTATCAAGGTTTCTCCTTGGAAAAGTGTGATGAGATTTGGTAAGAAAGGAAAGTTGAGTCCAAGGTTTGTTGTAACATACGAAATTCTGGAAAGAGTTGGATCAGCTGCATACCGAGTGGCTTTACCTCCGAGTTT
Source organism: Viscum album (assembly GCA_963277665.1). Classification (NCBI taxonomy): domain Eukaryota; kingdom Viridiplantae; phylum Streptophyta; class Magnoliopsida; order Santalales; family Viscaceae; genus Viscum; species Viscum album. The sequence continues at coordinate 566,074,488 of OY728131.1, forward strand.
ATCTCAGGTACACAATGTTTTTCATGTTTCAATTTTGAGAAAGTATATGCCAGATCCATCTCATGTTTTGAGTCCAGAGGTAGTTTAGCTGGAAGAGAACCTATATTATGAGGAACAACCGGTCCATATTCTTGACCACAGGGAGCAAATGTTACGGAATAAGGTGACTCATCAGGTAAAGGTTTTGTGGAAAACCCATGTGATTTAAGAGGCAACGTGGGAATCTGAAAATGCTATGAGGGATAAATACCCCCACTTATTTTGATAAGTAAATAAATTGCGGGGACGCAATTTTCTAAAGGTGGGAAGGATGTAACATCCTAAGTAAGTAATGAATAATAGATATTTTTATCTATGTCTTTTAATGATTAAGATAGTGTTATAGAGGCTTAAAATAAAAATAGATACAATCTTATGCATGGAATACACTAATATTCTTAAAAGATTGTTTTACTGCCTTTTGATGGCAAACCATTTTTGAATCTATATTTTGACAATTTTATAAACTATGTTTGTCAAATAAAACTTATCCTTTATGATTGGAACATCAAAATTTACCTTGTGTGAATTTTTGGTATTTTTCTGACAATGTTCGTTTTTTTAATGAATAGTGAAAAATACTGCATTTTACATCAAAACTGCTTTTTAATCTAATTTATTTATATGATTAGATTATCTTTTGAATTGGTCTTAATATGTAATATGAATATATTTTTACCATTTTATCCAATGGTGGTCACTGGAATCAATTTCACTTTGAAATTAGACTTAAATTGGTGTCAATCTTTTGATACTTATTGTTTTGTAAAAACATGCTATATGCTCTGGCAGCGGGAATTAATTATTAAATTAATTAATGTGACTTATATGATTTGAATTTTGTAAAATAGACTTCATTTTTGAATTCGGAATATCAAATATAGCTTAGGGTGAATTTTTGGTAATTTTCTGAAAAACTTCAATTTTTGATGAATAGTAAAACCACTAAGTGGTAATCAAGCAAACTGATTTTTCAGTTAAATGAAAGTTTACCACTAATTTGTATTGAATTTTGAAAATCCGACATACATGGTTGTCATTAAGAAGTAAAATGTGGTTCAATGAGATTAAAATAATTTTTTGGTGAATAGTAACTTATTAAGTTCTTAATCGCGATTAGTGGTAATTAGGGTAGTTTAAGGTATAAATAATGCTTTAATAATAGGAAATGACCTAGACACATGTCCCAACCTTATTGGTTGTGTCATGGCCGACCAAGACAAGCCATGGGTCAACTTGGGGACCCCATGGAGACACATTGGTTTGGAAATGACATAAATAACTTTTTATTAAATGTTAAAGTAAAAAATGACACAAACAAGAGATGTTTTACGAAAACAATTTTTACATGGGGTTATAAAGATTAGATTTTTGATTATAAATATTCATTGGAAAGACAAAAAGATTGCCTACATCATAGTATTTTTTTTATGATTTTTAGACATTAAATAAATTAAATTATTTATGACATAATAATGATGTAGCGATGACATCATTATTTGACGATTTAAATAAAATGGAAAGATAATATAAAATCTATGAACTACACATGTCCAAAACCAATTGTATGAGTGGATTTAGAACCCTTATCACCTTATCCACGAATTAAATCAATGTGGGACCTTTTAAAACCGAAACACATTTTCAAATAAAGTAATATTTCTTTACTTTCCAAAAGTGGCCCTCCTCTCCTCTTATAAAAGGCCCCCACCTCTACCCCATTTCACACACTTCTCAAGCCTTTTCCTCGGCCAACCCCTGCCCAATTACTCTCTCCACATCCCTCTCCTCATCCTAGAGGATTCCCTTTGGGAAGAATCCTTTCAAAGGAAGCTTTTATGCTCAAATCAAAAGGGAGTTACACTTTTAAAGGTAATTCATTCTCTCTTGTTCATTTGTTTTATTTTGCTTCTCCAACCCTCTAAACACTTTTTATTTACTTCTTTTGTAACAACACCAGTATCTTCAATATACTAGGATGTTTTTATAATATTTATTTGAGCTAAACGCTCACAAAACTACATCAAATGGTTAAAGAACATACGGTTTCCGTGGATGGCGAAATTCTGCCTCCCGAAACGATGATTGTTCAATACTCATTTAACACCTTCAAGGGTGGCCATTATGATGTCACTATTTTTATATATGATATATAATATGTTTATGTTTTTTTTAAGCTTCTGTATTTTTCATTTTTGGCATACCTTTATGGTTTCCATTATGGGTAAACATGATATCTTCATTTAAGGAGGTGCGGACTACAGCCCCCTAAAAGTGATTTGATTCGTTAATACCATATGTGGGACATATAAAAGATGGAACTATGATATTATATATGATATAATACTGGAATTATAATATTCCTTTATATCTTTATGATTCCATTCTATAAAATACTAAATAGAAATGAAAGTAGCGTTAATGCGTACGTACGGCTTACCGTCTCCATGAACAGTTCATTTCATTTCTTATCCCCAAATGTAATGTACTATTAAAATTACATGTATATAATGTATATATATAATTAATGACATATATAAATGATGAATATAATTCTGGAAATAAAATATACATACCTCTCATTTAGTTTTAATTCCACTAATATGACAAAGAAATGAAAGTAGCGTTCATGCGTACGTACGGCTTACCGTCTCCATGAACGGTGCATTTCATTTCTTACCTCTAAATGATTATGTAATATTATAAATAAATGTATATGCTGGATATATATGATACATATTATATCCAAATCAGGAATTTCATTCTAGATATAAAGAACGTTTGACCACATGAACAACATGTAATTGTAAGAAGTCAACTTTCGACTTAAGAACCAAATATTGACAAAACAAACATTATTAACTTAAATGGTTACATAATGTTTATAACATGGAAATAAGTGATATAAAAGGAATAATTAACTTTAAAAAGGGTTCTTAATCAAGTATAAATTAACTCAAGTTTATTATTCAGGACGTTAAAGAACGATCAAGTCAAGTCGGACCCGAGGTAAGGGAACTTCTTAACCCAATTTCCATTCTTTGGGTTAATCTCCTACTTTCAAATTATGTCATGATATTATATTGTCCTACCTTGTATTTTTACTTTCTTTATGTGTAATTATAGTGAATACACATAATAGATCTATTTTATTTAAAAAAATTATCAAGGTAAGGGACTTCGTCTCAATCACCTTTCATTGAGGCATATTTCGTTTTATACGCAACTTTCTTTTATACGGTGTATAAACTCCTTTGACTTTTACTTTTATACAAAAGGAATCTTTTTCTACGAATCTTTTTACAAAACGACAAAAAGGAATGTTTCTTTTAACATACGTGGCGACAACGAACTTTTCCGCCGCCGCTAGTATTATTTGGTCTTTGGCTTTCTCAACAAGCCGTAATGTTTTTAGAATAAAATAAATACCATATACTCTTTTATGTATTTTGGTATTGAAAATGGTTTTGAAAAAGGATTCTATTATGTAAATATTTTTATGATATATTGTGATTGAAATGTGGAAATGTTGTCATTCCTCTATATTGGTTTTATGTTTTATGATTTTATACTGGTACTTGGACATTTTAACGGGTGGTTACGTTATAAACCATATGACGGGTGGTGCCGTGAATACTAGGATGGGTGGTTACGTTATAACCTCCAATGCATTGGGTATGGAAGTCGGCCGTATGGCTATTCCATTAAGTATGTATGGAAATTGGCCGTATGGCTTTTCCATTAAGTGATATGTGTGGAAGTCAACCATATGGTTATTCCACTTAAGTATGTTTATGTCCCAAGTTACCTTTATATATTCTATGTGTTCTTTATATGGGTTTTATGGTAATCCTTTGGTTACAAAAAGGTATGTAATGATACTTTATTCAGTGATGATTTTTTTTATTACTTCATAAGCGTGAAAAGTATTACTTTGATAAAGTATACATGGTTTACTTGTTGTTTTGATAAACTAACAATTTTCATTCTTTGTGTATCCCTTACTGAGCTTCTTATGCTCACCCCATGTTTTTTTTGAAATGTTTTTCACAGGACTTAATGTGGAATAGGGTCAAGGATGGGATCAAGGAAATGTCATGCTATATAAAACATGTAACTAGACATGTTTCTTTTAAGAGTTTTTTTTATTTATGGAAAATTAGTAGAAGTGACTACTTTGTAATCTTTTGAGATGTAATAGTTATGTTCTAATTCTCTAAAACTCTAAACCTGAAAAGATCCTCAACGTGTAATCTTGTGATAACTCAAGATTAAGTAAGGTTTAAGGCTGGGGCCTTATAATAAGAGTTATCCATATCTCAATCACGGGTTCTTAAATAGTTAATCCCAAAAATATAACCTTATAATACAATCAATTTTTAGGGTTATTGATTTGATTTAGTATATTTTTCAAATCCTTTAATGTGGAACAACTAATGAAAAATCCATAGATTTTTTACATATCCCACATAAGTTTTTGATTATTCCAGAGTATTATTGATAAATATAACTAAATAATTAAAATATCAAAGAGTTAAAAAAAATTATCATGAAATAAACCTCACTACCTTATATATGACTAGAAAAATCACATTTTCCCCATTATAGTAAAATATTAATATTCTCAACCATTTATATATGATCACATATTTAGTTATAAGATATAGTGGTTTCTAGATACATAACATTCTTAGCTTAATTTCTATGATTGTGTGTCAGGAATTTTCTAAAACCCCAAATGGTAATCAATAAAATTAGATTAAATGATTATATGAATATGAAAACTCAATCATAATATTTCTTCTCTAATAGAACCTTAATTACATCCCGTAGTACTTCCAATTCAATCAAAATTTCTTTAAGTTTGGTTCTATTGTACTTATTTACTTAATCCCTTTAACTAATTTGGAAATAAATACTTTATAATTGTTTTTAAAGAGAATGTGATTCACTAAAGAATATTCCCTTAGAGTGTCTAGAAAGGTGTGCAATCTTAGGCCCATTAAACATGACCCAAAGTGAATATTGATTCAATAATAAATCAACATTTTTGGGGTTATTACCATTAGATTATTATATGTCACATCCACATCCAATTTCTTATATATAGTCAATTATTTAATTTTTAGGGAAACCGTATACCCAAGAATTTACCAAAAAATTAGGATTTCATCTTATATTTAATGTTATTCATAATATTTTTAATTATGGTTTCTCATCCTAATCCTCAAAAAAACTATACATTACCTCTCCAAATTTAAATCATATACTATCCCAAAGGTCTATCTATAATTTTGGAATTATTATCAACATTAACATATTATCTCTTAAATTATCATAAAGAAGCATCATGATAACCAAAGTTATCTGAACCCTCCTATGAAACCAATTGTGTCACCCTAGTCCTATACTACCTAGTATGGTGCCATAAAAACATACATACATAGTAGATATGATACCAACTATAGATTATCATACATAACTCTAACACCCCAAAATTCTAAAGTACCACTTCGTATTAGACAGCGTGTATGACACACATCACCAAACATTTAAGGGAATACAATATCGTTAGACTCTACTATCTATTTAATATTTTAGATAAAATAAATACATTATATATCGTGAAATGCATATAACATCGAGTTATCATATGTTACATGTAATAGATACCTTCTTTAGTAGCTTGTGTTACACAAAAGAGTGACCTTCCTCGATAGCCTGTACATCAACGAGTTTCCCAAAATAACAATGTATTATTAAAATATTATTAATTAATTTAATATGATATAACGTAGACATTATTTTATTAGTCATTAATAATATTAACTTACAAAAATATATGATTTATATAAATATTATATGATTTCATGGGTTACCAACTAATGATAAATGAATATAATAACTAATTGTACATAAAATAAATTATTATTTTTATGCTTTCAAAGGAGTTTTATCATAGTAGACATAATTAATTATAATTATTGAATTATTTTTATGAAATATTTATATTGTATATTCAATAAAATATTTTTTATATTCTTCCATGAGTTTTTATTAGAATAAGATAATAACAAACTATATTTTATATGTAAAAACATATATTTTTATAAAGGCAATTTTACCACCATTTAATGGAGATCCCATTTTAAATAATAATTTTGACAAATTAATTGGTTAAATATGTCAAAATAAACATCATATTTGAAATAGAAACATAATAATTATGTTAGGGTGATTTTTTTATATTTTTATGAAACATTTCATTTTTTAATGAAGAGTTAAAAATACTGAATTTTAGTTCAAAACTATGTTTTCATCTAATTTATTTATCCAGTTAAATTATAAATTTAATTGTTTTTAAATTTAAATTATATAATTATTATCAATTATTACATTTTATTTCATTTAAATAAATATTACTTTTAATTTTATTATAAAAACATAGTAATCTTTCAGAAGGTTTGTCTTTAAAAACTAGTCTTGTCGTCCCGCTCGCGAGATGAATTTGAAAATACATTTCTTTCACTTATATGATCAGAATGAGTAAAAATGTATTACATAATTTAAGTCAAAATAATTTATAATTTATAATAATATTAAATTTGTTTTAAAAAAAATTATGGAAAGTAAATTAATGCAATTACAATGATTAAGGTAAAATAATGCTTAATAATAGACTAAACCTTAATCTTAATGGTCTGAAATAAAGTATAAAATTTTAAGAGAGCTATTGGATGGCTGTATATCGACCCTATAGTATCTAAGATTGGATTGGGCCTATTATTGGTGCCACTTTCAACAAGAAAAGTTTGTATTAAATTCCCTTGTCAAAATATTACAAGAGTGCCACTCTTCCTCCACTATAAAAGGCCATCAATTCTTCCCAAAAATAACAACTCTAGAACCACTTAGGATCATACAAGATATAAAACAATATATTCCCAAAATCCCCCTAACATTTATTCCTCACTTTTGGTAGGAATCCTTCCAATTAATCCATTTGATATAAACCAGAAGAAGTTACACAATTTTAATGTAATGATTTCCAATGAATACTTTTATTTCATTTACTTTTAAAAAAACTCAAATATTATTCATTAATGTTAATATAATAAAAATATTATCCTAAATATACTATTTTTAATTTTTATTATGGTTTATAACTACAGTAACACACACTTCCATCTAATGGGTAACAAACATAATATTTCTATGTACATCAAACTACCACCTCATGAAATAATGACTGTTCATTTTTCATTTACCAAAGTTAATGATTGGAAATTATAATTGAAAAACCATTTATATATGATATATGAAATATTTATTTTGTATTTATACTTCTTTAATCCTTTTCTAACAAATAAAATTAATACTTTCCATTTTATGTGAATACTATATCATCATTTGAGGAAGTGTTGACTACCACCCCCTCAAAGCAATGTGATTTGTTCACACTAAACAAAAGATAATATTAAGGATGATTTCTATAAAAATATATGAAATATTTTACAATAATATGGTACTATAATTATAATAGACATGTATATATATATCCTTTAATTTTCATTCTTTTCAAACATGACAATGAAATGAAGGTAGCGTTCATGTGTATGTACAAACTATCATCTCAATGAACAGTGCATTTCATTATTTATCTACAAACATTATAGTTTAATATAGATACATATATACCGAATATATATTATATTAAAATCATATTTTCGATTCCTGATATGATGAAACCATGATATATTTTATAATAACAACAAATAACAAGTTAAAACATTCTCGACATACTAGGAAATTAACTCCTCAAATTTTCAAACAATGAAATATTGTTAATAAAAAAATTATAAAAAATTATAAAAAAATTATAAATTAAATTATAAATATAATTATTTTTCTGATATAATTTAATACATGTTTAAAACCATTATACATGAGGTTAAAGGACGCTCGCCTGAAAATAAAATATAAGGTCATGGATTCTTGTCTCACATTTATTTCCATGAGGCATACACCATTAACACCACATAATTATTTTCTGTGGTGAAAATACAGCCACTAATGTTATACTATATTATCAATTATTTTATCTTCTTTTTAATTAAATTTTTCATTTAAATATTATTAAATTTTTGTATTTCAATTCACATGTCACCACAATTGTAAGGGATTTCATCTCAATTTAAATTCCATTGAGAACTATTTATTTTTATGCACCAAGATTATTTTATAGTGTATATAATACCATTTTACAAGATATATCTAGAATATACTGACTATCATGACATTATAACTTTCATTTAATTTCTTCATGAGTCATATGATTTAAAATCTTTCAAAGTGGTATGAGACACTTTCGAATGTTTATATATTATATTCCACATTAAAAATATAACTGATCATTCACTTCCATTTGATGTAATCATATGACCATTGTTTAATAAACCCTTTCATTTTCCTCACTTAGGGTTAATCATTATTTTTTTCATGTCTTAGTACTATTTTCCCACACATTAGTAATTAAGGTATTTTTTAAAATGTTTTTAAGAAAACATGACTATATTTATCTCTTATGCCAAAGAACATTTTTTATTATAAAAACCATGTTTTTTAAAATGTTTTCAAAAATTACTATTAAATGATTTAGAAAACAAACTTTTACCCTTTTTGTCATTTACCAATATTTTAAAAGCAATCTTCTTGCTGATTTCCTAACCAGCCATTTTCAAATCTTTTAACCATGAAAAATCTATTCCCTTTTACCTCATATAGATTGTACAGATTTACTCACTATAGTTTATTTGAAGCTTAATTATCATATTTATAAGGTTAATTTTAAAATAAACTATTTTAAAATTTTATTTTTAATATTAAAGGGTTTTTAAAAGGATTTCCCAAACAAAAAGATATTTTCCTCATGAATTTTTTAAAAGATATTTTTATTGTATTTGAATTCATCATCAACAACAAACCTATGTTTTACTTATCTTGGGATTTCTTTTATTGATACTATATTTATTATTCCCATGGATAGTTTATTAATGATTTGTATAAGGACAGCTTTCAAATTCACTTCTTTGATTTATTTGTTAGTTAATTTGAAATATTCAATGTCTTATAATCATCAAATATTGAATTTCCGATAATTATCCATTTCATTTTTCATAGATATTACTATTTCCTAAACCATTTAGCATTTTATATTAGGTGTATACTTGGAATGTTATTTTATTATTTAGGGTTATATTTTCAATTTTTTATTTTTATTCTATATAAATATTTTATAAGTTGTATTATTCATTAATTAGATTGATTACTCAATATAATGAATTCTTTGGAGAAGTAATGAATGTTGAATCTCAGAATTTAAATATCTCCTTAATGAATTGATAGGTTCTCATGAGATAAATAAGTTAAGATAATTAAATGGGTTTCTATTGGTAGTTTTAAACTATTCGGAGGATGGATCTTGACAGTAGAGGTTTTCATGTGCCTAAGTCATGACATTTAACAATAAGGAATTTACTTTATTTTGATTCATTATTTATTATCCATTAGATTTTGTGTTGACATATCTTTGGATACATTTCATTTCATTCCATTAATTAAATAGAATGTGTTTTCACATTCTTACATTTCCATATCTATTTTTCCTTATATAGTTATTTGAATTGCATATGTTTCCAGTTATTACCTCGACATATTTTTTTACACATACATCCAGTTTATTGATTACATGTAATGTATGTTCAGTTATTTACCTTTTAATTTTTACTATTATCATTCATTCATTATTGTTTTAGCTATAATTTTACCTTACATAGAATTTGATCTCACCGTTATTCTATTTCTATCCCTAGGAAACCATGAATCATACTATGAAAGATTAGTAGGGACATACAAGATGGATTTCTGTTATCATATAAGTTAATTATTTAGAAAGAATAAAAATATTATTTTGTAATTAGGGTACTAGTTTTTAATAAAAAACGCATTTATTATTTGGTTCACCAAGACTAGTATGTTGATTATTATTTTGGGGCTTGATTTTTTGTAATCATGCCAATGTAATTAATAACAGAAATTATCCCAAGGATTTTTGGGGTCAGGTTTCAACATAATTATACCATAATAACTTATCATAAAGTAAATATTGTATTATAAATATTCACATTACCTTTTTGGTTAATATATTTATAAAATTAGGATAAAATATTAACAAACAAAACTCATATTCATTAAGATAAAATTATCGTTTTCTCACTATAGAAGAAACTAATGAATCAATAATAATTATTCAATATCTCCCACAAATCCCCCACACATTCTATTTTTCTATTCATATAATATTGTATACATTTATTCCAATCCTAGGAAAATGGAAACATGAGAATGGGGAACTCAAATGATCATTAACTATAATAATAATTGGTAACAATAAAATATCATAAATTTTAAAAATATAAACATGAATAATATAATAGGAATAGAAAACATTGATTCATTCTACAATTTGATGAAATTAAAATCATAATATACTAATGGATAATAATGGAAATGAACAGATCACATAGATAACAATAACCACTTCCTTAGTGATGGAATTAATAATGTCGAAAAAATAACTCTATACCACTAGCTAAGAAATCACAATCATATCCTTAATGATTTTACCATCAACTTAATAACTTTATTTGGGAATGAATACTCCAAAATACCTAAACATGTTTGTATTAGGATACTTCCTGATATATCACTGGAGAATATATTTTCTTCAACCACAAGTCACATTATTATTACCTATTCATTCATCACATGAGATAATTAGTAAGTAATACATAATCATCTATTCAAATAATCATATGTGTTATAATAAAAAAAAATGAAATTCCAATACTTTTCATGATGTTAATAAAAGGGATATCATGATCATAGCCCATGCAGTGAAAAAAATGGATGGTTAACCAATCCATAGTTATCTTTTCTTATTAATCAATAATAAACTATGTCAAAGTAAAAATATATATGAATTTTTAATAGGTTTCCAATTAATAATAGGGGTAATGTTATATACAAGCATCCCTCAAACTAATACCTTATAAATCAAGGGGTGTATAAATAATTGAATAATTTCCCAAACTAAGTAGTATATAGAATCTAGTTGAATACACACCAATCAATGAAAACAAATATAATGTCTTCATAGAATAGAATAATTGGAAGAAATATCATTCCTATTAAAGAGGATGGTTTGAAAGGAAAATGGAAATGATGGATCATTTATTTCATATAAAATAACTTTGTATAATACATCCAAATAAATAATATGGATGATAGAAATATAACATATCCTCAATCTAACAAAGGAAACTCATAATAATGTTTACATAGATGAAAAAATTTAGGACAAATAATTCTTTGAATGTTATTAAATAAGTAAGGAATAACAATAGAATTGTTTTTTACCATGAGTTCAATCCCTAAAATTATAAATACATATTTTTATTAGAGGATAAATAATATTAAAAATAATTTCATGAGTGTAAATAATTTTTATGATGAAAATGAAAAAAAGGTAAAAGCAATAAGAACATCTAGAATGCATTTTTAACATTGACCTAAAATAAAAACTAATATGTCGCCCTCAAAAGTATCTATTTAAAAAGAAAATTAATTTAATTTAAAAAAATTACCTTTAAAAAGAAAACAAAATTATAGGACCATAAAAATGTTATGATGTTTTCAATAGAAAATTTGGAGTCAAAGATAAAACATTTGATTATCATAGGAACCTTTTTAAAACATTGAAATTACTTTTGCTCAAAACCCACATTGTAAAAAAGGGAAATAAAAACTTATGTATATTAAAAAATAATTTACAAAAAAAACTATTATAAAATAAGATATAATAAAATATTTATCTTTATGAAACCATGATTTGAAGATAAAATTTTATGATAAAAACTTATAACTTAATCAAATGAGATTTGAGCTACAAGTATCCATTATTGGAAACATATTCTAGAAGGTAAGAAATATTCAACAAAGATATCTTGGTTAGAATATTAATTCATATATAGAATGTGTTAATACCAAATAATACATTCAATGGTATAATTTACAAAACATATATCAAATAAAATCAAGACAACAACCATGACTCAATGAAAGAAAGTTGAGTTACCAAAAAACATTAATATTAAGGTAAATATTTAAAAAATGACAATTTTATAAAAGGAAAAGATTTAGAATTGGTTATACCATGAAATTTAAAAATTTATGATAAAAATACATCCATGATTCTTAAATATACCATTCAAGTAAATCATAGTTTAAAAAATTTATTATGTCTCAATCAATCAGAATTAAGACAAATAAAACCATTACAACATTAAATACTTTTTAATCAAAACCCTATGTAGGATTGAATTTAAAATGAAACGTAAATAAGATGAATAACTAATTAATCATGATACTAATTGTTAAATTCAAATTATATACACCATTCAAAATAAAACATGATGTATAATATGAATTGTGTCTTAAGGTGTGAAAATTTTATGCCAAAAGATCTTACATATTGTCGAGTCTTCCATAGATTCACATTAGCTTCCCAAATAAAAATAATTGACATATTAATCCCCAAATAGATAACTTTAAAAATATATAATCACATTATAATATTAATTTATTTTCATTCTCAATATGTATTATAGTTACTTATTATATATTTTAAATATTAGGTGTAATTAATCGTGATTCTCTTAAACTTATTTCGTAAAAATGACAGTTGTATTTATTTTTGGTAATATAGTTAAATATTAGAATATAATTAAATACAAAAATATATATTATCCAATATATTTTTAATGGTATAATTTCATTCCATCGTAGTTGTGTCTGAAATCAATGAATATGAAATTGATAATTGTCATGTGTCACTGATTCTTAATAAATGAAATGTGTTTTATTAATCATTGAGATTAATAGTAATGTTACCATTATATAAAAAAATAATTATATATTTATATCATATTATTTATTTGATTAATTTATGATAGTAATCCATGACATAAATTCATAGCATTGATTAAGTAAGCTGTTAAATTGACCCAAACATGAATATACAATAATTAATGGATGATTATGTGGTTGTTTAGTTTTAATATCAATATAAAATAAGAATAAGAATAATGATCATGATTTATGTTTATTAATGTGATATATCAGATTGATAAACAATTTCAATAATAACTAATGCAGATGAAAATATTACATAACATGAATAAAAATATTTTCCTCTTAGTAGGATTATTTTAAATCATTGACATAAAAATGATGGTTTATTGATCATATCATTAATTGGTTCAAAAAATTTTCATAAAAAAATATTAATATTATCACAAATTTAATATTTATCAGTTTAAACCATTCTCATGTCCTTAAATGTAATGTGGGGATGGAAACTACAATGAAAATAAATTGTTCTTTGGATAGGAAATTCCGCACCCGTGAAAGGTCGATAATTCAAATTTTTATAGAACAAGAGAAATTAATAATATATATTTTCATTTAATAATAAAATATATATTATAAATATCATAATTATTTATTTAGTTAATTAGTATTATCATCATTGAATGGTGTTCAAGTAAAAAAACAAGACACTACGTGGAGGTAGTAATATGAAAACATTCACAAATGTCGTTTCTGGTTTCCTTAAGGGAAAAAGGAAAGTTGGTTAATTCTTATTAAATTAGAATAATAAAATCATGTATATAAAAAATGATTATCTCATTACATAGGGATATTATAATTATATTTTTAATGGTAATACATAAATGGAAGAAGTTAAGAAAAAACTATTACTCAAGTTGAGAAATTTGAGTCTTTATTGGAAAACTCCTTGAAAAAAGAAAAAATATGTTAATTTATTATAAATATAATATTTGTATGAGAAATGTGATTATATTTTAATGAATAATTAATAGTTTTATAGAGGAGAAAAATTTTGGGTGTTTCATTGAAGTGGTGGTGATAGTCTCCTTTTATAAGTTGGAAGGGACATCATGTTTTCAAAATACTAAAAACATTTTGATAATGGGAAGTTTTTATCAATTATATTTCTAAGAAATGTACAAACAACAGAGTGAACAATATATACGGTTGATAAAGTACTAAAACACAAATCATCAAACATTTTTTAAAGGTTTTTTAATCCACTTTAAATATTTTAAACTCTTTTAACATAGATTTTCTCAAATAAATATAACTAGTATTTAGCTAAATAATTTTTCCATTATTCATAAAAATGGTCCGTATTACCTAATATAGAGCTATAAATTATAATTTTTTTTATTAATTTCTTTTTAATTAATTTTTTAATGTGGTAAAAATTGATTTTAAAACAATAAATTTATAATTTATATAAAAATAGTTCTAAAAATATATAATTCTCCAATAAAAAAATATAAGATATAGGTTTTTAAACAAGAATTAATATATTTTTATAATAATTCCAATTATAAAATACATATATTGTGTTTAAAAAATTTCAACAATTTATATGACATACTCACATAGTAATAATTTCCTTAAATCATGGTATTTGTAAAAATCTTATATTGCACTATTCACCTTAAAATCCATATTTTATAAAAAACAAAAAAATATTTATAAAATTATCTTTTATGAATCCATAAATTTTGTTTATTTTTTAAAATTAAAAGTTTAAAATTTAGATGATTAAATTTAAATAAAATTATGAAATATCATAAAAATCTAATTTTAAAGTTAGCAGTTCTCTTTAGAACACAACATATTATTGTTATTTTTTTTTATCAATTTGTAATTTGTGTAAAAAAATTATTCATATTAATATATATTATCATCAATTAATCATATGTTTCTTATGATAAAAAACACTATTGTGTAAAAGGTAATTTTATAGAAAAATATTTTTCTAATCTTAAAATGTTCTTATTAGCCAGTTTTGGTTTACCAATTAATTTTCTTCATATTAAAAAAAATTACATAATTTTTAAAAATATTTGATAAAGAAGTTACTCAAATTAATTCAAACTAATTTAATGAACATTTTTTAATTTTCATAGTAAAATATTATTATTTTTATATATATATCATCGATTTATTTATGATAAGTGTTGCATGTGGAGTTATATTTTGAAAACATTAATTTATTTAAAGGTAATAATATGTTAATATTTTATAGCGTTACTTGGTTGGGGTACAACCCACCCCCATGACCATTTGATCAACTAGTATTAGACGGCCAAATACATACTATATGGTAGGTAGTGTGACATAGGATGAACTATATTTTGACCAAATGTATATTTATTAGGTAGCCTAGAAATGTTGTTGGGTGGGAGACCATACCAGGTTAGGTCTTTCCAACTAAACCCAAGGAAGGAGGATGAATCATGTTTCATGGGGCACCACGATCCTACACAATGCCTCATGCATGTAGAAAAATTCCCTTGGTGGGGTTTTTGGTTTGTAAATCCTCTTCAAATTTTCTTATGTACTTCACTTGATGTTGGTAGTGAAAATTATTCTTTAACAAGTGACAAATTGGCAGGGATTCAATTCCATTAGATGTGTTAGTTTAATGGATGTCCAATAATAAAATTTAATTTTTTTTATAGTATAGTGACAAATTTAGTGTTCTAGATGCATCCATTCATGTTGAATATTACTAAAGAACAACATTGGTCTCTATATCTAGTGGATGTAGGTGTAAAAATGGAGGTGGTTGGTTCAATTAACTGACCTGATGGATCCAATTATATAAATTGTGTGGGACAACTTCAAGGCATGTAACACAATAAGATACTAAGAGTGGTCCACATGGGTAACAAGTCTCTGAGTTGTAATATTTTTACATTAGGAGGTATATACACAAGAGTTCTCTTCCATGGATGTAGGATGAAAATCAAAACGATGTAAAAATTTATTCATTAATTTTTTGAATTACTTTTACATTCATGTATTTTTGTTTTTGTGTTTATTAAAAGTCTTAATATGTGGTGATTTAGAGTGCATAAAACATCTAAATATCCAATTCCATATGTTAGGGAAGGTTTTAGCATTCCCTTTAGACATCAATTTTAAGTGGTTGAATTCCTTTTGGATGAAACATTGTACTTCATGTGATTAAACATCTAGTGAGCTCATGACTTATATATATGAAGATTTTTTCATCCTCTCCCTATAGGTCATATCAAGTATTTGTAAAAAATATATATTATAGTATATTAGATTCATTTCTTACGTTGATTTAATTTATTATTGTGGGAGTTACTACATTAGTGTAATGGTTTCATAAGTTGGATAAATCAAGAAGGGTATGTTTGATAGAAAACAGTATGGGTTCTATAGGATGCATATGAAAGATTATATCATCTAAAAGGACCTGGATGTTTGGTTAACTATATTTAGACAATATAATATTGAGAATTATAGTGGGAGTTTCTATATCATAATGAGATTATATTAGTGAGGATGTCTTTGACACAAAATGTGTCCTAAAACATCTAATAGATAAAATTAATAGTAAAAATTATGGTATTCCAGAAAAAAAGTATAAAATACTAATAGTTTTAAGAAATTATTTTATGATATGCTGGTTGTTCGACAAGATATTTACATATGTAAGCCCATCTAAAAAACATGTTTACAATTTTAACATGATTAGGATTAAACTTAAATTAGTGAAAGAAACATTCCTAAATGATATATGGGCATTTCTATTACTGTATTTTCTATCTGAGTGTTGGGAGGTTATGGTCACTTGTATCTATAAATATACTCAAAAATTATAACTTATTGTTTGAGGATGTAAGGGATTTAATCTAAAATAAATATTAAAGATGGAGTATTGTACAGTAACCTGCTAGAAATGTATTGTTCTCAAAGGTCGCAGGATGGTCACCCAACAAAAAGATCTTCCAAAAGAAGGAAAATAAATCTAGATATAAGAGTATAGATATATATACTAGACCCAGACCATATTTATGGCACTGTGATAAAATGGGGAATATAAAGAAATACATTAAATACAAAAAAGTGGGTTATGGATGATGAGTTAATGGAATATATAGTTATTTTAATCCACCATAATATAGTATAATTTTTCAATTAAGTGTTAGTATTCTTTAAGAATCATGGAAGGTTAATTCCGGAGCATTATTCTGTAGGGTTTCATAAAAAAATATGTATTTTGATCATTTATAAAGGTACACTTGGAATATGACTAGGTTATAAAAGTTATTATAAATTGTTATGTGAATATATGGATGTCAAATAAGAACTTACTAAACTTGGTATAAGTGAGACCCACCCCATGTTTAAGGAAAATTATTAATTTTTTGGGATAAATATATGAATAAGGTTAAGGAAAAATATTTTCTAATGATTTATATGAAAAAAATAAGAATAAATATTTATGAAATATTTATTTTTCATGGGAACTATTATAAAACTATAAATTTATATGGACTTTTCATGGATTCAACAACAACCTATACGAGTCTAGAGTTTTGGAATAATCAATTTGGTTATCTTAGTGAGAAGAATATAAAGATTCTATATTTAAAGCATGTGATAAATCTCAATCATATAATTGTCAGAACTTGTTTTATTTTTATACTCAGAAATTAGATTAATTTTTGTTTGAATTGAAAAGTAGGAGACCTTATTACTAGAAGCTTTTTTATTTTCATATTGATGTCAAGGGGACATCACCAGTTCCTTCTCATATGGAATGCTTATATTTTTACACATTTTTTGATAAATCCACTAGAAATGTATTCATATATTTCATAAATTAAATTTTATAAGAGTTTAGTTTTCTCACTGTGTAGAAACCCTTTAATGAAAAGATGACTAAAATAAGTATTAAATGATTTTGGTAAGACAATAGTGGTTAATAATGTTGAAGGGGACATAAAAAATTATTCATGAAGAAAGGGATTTCAAAATAAATATCTTTAAAAGGGGCACCATAAAAAATTGTTTGGAATAGAGGAAGAATATAACATTAACTAAGAGTGCATGTTGCATGGGGGTTCACACTGGTATGACTAAAAAATTTTGGGTGGAAGCACTAAATTTCACAACATAGATTGTTAGACAAATTCTATCAACAGCAGTGGAAAAATAGATTCTTGAGCAGTTTTCTTCTTATAAACTGATGAAAACGAATCAACTAATAGTTTTACGATGTTATCATATGTTCACATTAATGATAATGATATATATAAGATTGGGGCTCAGTCCCAAATTTTTT
Source organism: Viscum album (assembly GCA_963277665.1). NCBI lineage: Eukaryota > Viridiplantae > Streptophyta > Magnoliopsida > Santalales > Viscaceae > Viscum > Viscum album. The sequence continues at coordinate 566,092,849 of OY728131.1, forward strand.
CTTTTTGGGAAATTATGATTAGAATTATAGTTATCATATATTGGATGCCAATTTTTGGAAGATATTCAGATCCTGAAAAGTTCTCTTAATTGAGAGGGTCTTATATAAATGATGAATTTTGTTAGAGGATAAGTTTTATTCAAATAATAAATATTACAATGTCTTGTTGATCAGGATTAGAGAACAAAAAGTATACCAGTTTGGGTGATTTGAGATTTTCGGTTGAGTATTCCAAAAGATAGAAAGATTGTACATACAATTGAGTTCTCAGGGACAACCGAAGTGTAAAATAGAACTCTAGATGTTCAAATTTCAGTTGTTGGTTCTCTGGAAGATGTATCACTTGAAGTGGTGGATTCAAAAACTAAGTTGTGAAGCACTCCAGAGTAGGATGACATGAAACAAGATAATTTCATTACTTATACAACATATTTATAATGGATGGGTGAGATCCTATGATCCTATAATTTGTTGAATAACCTAGTGATTTAGGCATATGGAATTTATCTATGGAAGATGAAATTGATTCAGTGCATTATAATGGGACATGGTAGCTATAAGACATTCCATAAAAAATAATTACCTAGAGAATTAATGTGTATTACAATTGAAATAATATGTTTATGGATAGAGGAGGTATAAATCAAATCTAGTGGAGGAATTATTTTAAAAGAAATGGGGAATGGATTGCACTAAAAATATTAATTGGAAGTAAAAAACAATATCTATGCAATTTTCAATTTAGTTTAAATAATTTCTTTTTATTTATATCTAGTGGATCTAAATTTTATATTTCACAATGGTTATTTGGAGGAATAAAATTAACTAAAACAACTGAGTTGTTTTAAGTATTTTAGAAGGTGGTGTTGGTGTGTAACCTGAAAGATAGACTCCTTGACATGAAAAATGAACCATGGGAGTGGAACTGTTAATTCAATGAATTTATAGATGAAAAGGGTTTCATGAGAATTAAATTTTATAATTATTTATATCAAATGGTTTATATGGTTGATTGATTTATAATCTTTATCTTGTATATTTATGATATTCTTATGGTGGGTCTAACCATTCAATAGATTCAGAAACCTATGTGCGAGTTGATCAGAACCATTAAAATCAATGATATTAATTTTCAATAACATATTAAAAGTTTGAGGACTGAAATATATAGGGTAACTAGTAGTTCAGTGTCATCTGAAATTTAGTTCATCTAGAAATTCAGTTAGTGCATTTTAGTTATTGGGTATAAATCAATTTCAACTGATATGGATAAGAACATTAAATTTGCAAAGGGGAAACCACCATGATTTTAACATGAGGAAAGAAACATGGAAAATCATCCATTATATTTAGTAGTTGATATTTTAATGTATGAGATGGTATGAACTCTCTTAGACATTGGATTTTCAATGTGAGTCACCAGTCGATATATGGTAAATTTAAATAAAATAACATTTATAAACCATTAAAAATAATGCGGATTATCTATAAGAAATAAGAAATACTTTCATATTCTTTGGCATATTTAATCCATTGTATGATAATGTTGATGAATATTTAAATTGTGATTGTTACTCTAAAAATAGTGTAATGAGCGTTTTTTGTTTGGTTTTCATAGAATGAAAATCGATGGATACTTATGTTTTATTTAATAGTTTCACTCTCTATAGTAGAGGATGCATATGTAGTAATAGATAAAGAAACAAAGTATATTTTTAGGTTTAAATTTTTATTGATGAAACATGGGAGGAATTGATAATGTGGTTAACTTTACTATGATATCTAATTTGTGATTAACTTATATTGCAATATGAAATTCAATAATAGGAGTAGACATACTAACTAGAAATATTATTACACTCCAAAGATTCTTGAATATGGTGAGATGATGCTACAAAATATTTATGGAAGGAAACATGTAGATGGAATGTGCACTATAATTTTATTCCAGTAAGTTTAGAGGTAGAAATGTCCCCCAATTGGATTGGTGTAGCAGAATGTTGGAGGAGATAACTATACATATGTAGAAAGGGGATGATAAGGTAAAAAATGTATGAGTCTTATATGTTTCCTAGGGATTCTTAAATAAGTTTCCAAGTATGATATTTTTAAAAAATGTAAAAAATCATCAAATATATATATTTAATTCATTTAATATTGTTTCTAGTGTCAAGAATTGAACTAGTGGTAGAGTTTTTTTAAAGTTTGGGGCCGAAGCCTCATTTTTATTAAGAAATTAAAGCAAATACCTCTTTTAACTGGGTAGAGGGAGACCCATTAAATAGCATGAAGGCCCAGTGGGATTCTATCCCATTACATAGCCCACAGGCCTAATATTTTGGCCCAAATCTCATTCTGTGAATAGTAACTCGGCTTCTACAGTACCTGCACAGTACCGCTGTCGCTACAGTGCCCTGCCACCACTACAGTACTCGCCGATCAACAGTACCGCCACTAATATAGTACTGTTATAGTACAGCTACAGTACCTGTGCCCAATGGGTAGAGGGAGACCCATTAGATATCTCGAAGGCCTACTGGGCTTCTAGCCCATTACATAGCATGCATGCGTAGTGGTAGACCATTTTGGATAAAATTCCAACATATGTACTAGTTAAGTGGATCTAGGATCATTCAATGTGGCCTGTTTTTTAGGGGATGATGTTATGCTAAGTCCACTGAATGTAGAAAATCATATTGAGGATTACTAGAAAAGATGGATAGTTACTATTTCTAATATATAAAGTCCTATAAATGTATGTGTTATATTTAATTAGTATACTAGATGTATTTAAGACCTTAGATCCAATAATCCTTTTTTCGTGTTTTGGTGTTGGAGGCCTTCAGAGGAAGTTCTATGGTTTTTTTTTTGATGTTTGGATAAAAATGGGTGTCCAATGCCAAAAATTTCGTGGTTGTGACACGGAGGTGAGAGATGATCCATTTCATTGGTGGTTGTGTAGGAGGGTATCTTGGATGTGGTGTAGGGTCCTTGGAAAAGGATTTCAGGGATAGTTTCTTTTTTAGGGGGAAGCTGAACAATGGTTCTTGGGTTGCAGAATATTCCTCCATTGAACATGTTTGTTATGGTATATTTTTAGGGGGTAAACCACAGTCCCCAAATCATATTATATATGATATGCACTGAGGTTTTCAATAACATATTTCACTGGGGTAGGATACCGTGTAGTGTCTTTCTTTATAGTGTAGGATGCCATGTGTCAGATAGTTTTGTGATGTGGTTCAAGTTGATGCATTGTGTTTGTATTTTAATTGTCTACCTATAAATATCTAATTCCCTTTGAATTCATATTTATATGAGTCTTTTTATATCAAACCCCAATTTCCAATACATATTTTTAACTCTATGTTAATCCCCTTTTGAAATAGAATGATCATTAGGTTCCCATAATTGATCAATAGAGATTTGAGGCATATTCTTTCTCCATTCTTATAAATATCCCTCCATTAAAACTTATTTACTCTCATTTGTATCTCTCCTTACTATGTTGTTTAGCATATATCATTCTAATGGAGTTTCTCTTTTCATTTGTTGGTGTGTTTCTGGCATGATGACCACATGAGACTAGTTCTTCACAGGAGTGGTGATTGAAGATCCTCATTGGAATTAAATTTCTCATTCAAGAAAATATAAATTTTAAGGTAGAATATTCCTTGATTCTCCATTATTTATGTGAAATCATAAATTGAATACAATTTAGATTCAATGAATGATGGTGGAATTAATATAAAAATAATTGAATTAGACTAAATAATGGAATTTGTTCATCGATCACTTATTTTTTATTTCCACCATGATATCAGTTTGCCTCATGTTTTACTAGATAATGTGATATCAATGTTATTCCAAAAATCATGTTTTGTGATGTTTGGTTTAGGAATGCATACTTTTTTTAAATGTAAATGAACATTAATTCGGTAAATATACTGGTTGGCTAGAAATTAAGTGGTATTTTTAATGGACTGTGGTTCTTGTTATTTAATGATAATAAAATTAATGTTTACTATACATTTAATAAAATATTTAATTACACGTGTTAATGGGATTTGTAAAATAACATTAAGCTACAATACATATTGATTATTGATGATATTTAAAGTCATGATAAATGAAATTTATTCTCACACAGTTTGATGAAAATGGATTTTTTGTTAGAAGTAGGTGTTAATTAATTGTATAATTAATTTAAAAATATTGTTAGGGATTGATAAATAAGGTTTTCCATAGATGGAACCTATAAATAATTAGTTATCTAACTCACTATAGAATGAAACCAGTTATTTAATATTGATAATTTCATAGGGCTATTAGTTCCCACTGTTTCTAATGGTTGGAAGCCTTGTGTTTGGTTTAGTAGTTCTCATTTTCTTATGAAGACAATAAGACATTATTTTAGTCTAAGTGCTTAATGAATATGTTTATTTATTCTTAATTCAATTATATCTGATTAAGACAAAAGCCCTATGATGTGGTGTGAGCCTAGGATGGATAACAAGATATGGGTGGGGAGGCATGAATGATGTGGCAATAGATAACGACTATTATGTTGAGAAACATTTGGAATTCATTAGGGTGTTGGGGATGGAACCATATATGATGAGATTGATTGAGGTTTTGATTACTCATTAGCATGATGAAAGATGGATTCTTATTTTAAATGAATATATGGAAAGGTTGGAATGTTTGGTTACTTGTTTTACCATCATTTCATTCCCCACAATTTGAGGCAGCTATTTTTTATTAGCTATAAATAGTTTTTTGGTAGCATAGGATGGATTCCTAGAGTACCTAGAATTATGGAATTAATATGGAAATGTTCAATAAATTATTTAACCCATGGTGTGTGTTCTCTCTTGAATGAAAATGCTAATGATAGAAATCTTGAGAAACTGTGGACTCAGTTCACTTATGAATTGATGACATGGGAATCACATTGTTTTTTAAATGAATTATTAATTGAAAGAAGGGTAATTTTTAATTAATGGATAATAAATTAATTAAGAAAATTTTTATTTTAAAATAAAAATCAAAATGAGGTAATTTAATACAGCTTCTTAATTTTCTTATATCATTATAATATATCTATTCTCTAGTAGTGGAATCCATGAGTCTGAGTGAAAGATGTTTAATACAGCTTCTTAATTTTCTTATATCATTTTGTGTTGTTATGAATGATGTTTAGTTTTCACCATATATGTGTTTAGAGGGATGAAATAACCACTTTTTATTTCATTCACATATATCTAGGGATATAGTATACTATGGAAAATTATAGGTATAACATTTGTATGTTCTGAATGTTTGAGGATTATTACATGGTTAATAGGATGCGATGTCCTGAGGTATAATACCCGATTTATGATACATGTCAAGTATGATGTGCTAGATAATAGAAACATCCATAGAACATTATGGATTGGATGAAGTGGTGATGTGATGCATCACCCAAGTGTCTACAGGCTGACCTATTTGGGAGAGATATGTTTCCGAACATGCGACATTGGGGTAGAGAATTAATCCTTTGAGGAAGTAGTATTAGGGTACCCTTGATGTTCTATTTCTATATTATTGATATCTTGTATGAGTTACATGGTGAGATATAATAATTATGTGTTTGGGATCTAATTTTACTTAATTATGTGAGGAGTTAGTTTCAGTTTTTTTTCATTGAGATTTTGTAAGCTTTCATTTTCTTTTGTAAAAGAGTCTTCGAGGAGGTTCTTACTGTGTATACCTTTTATGATCAGCCTATGTATATGTATAAACTATTTTTCATGTAATAAAGATTATGTAGGAGATCAGTATGTTTACTAGAAACCATTGGTTTTGTAGGATCTCATTGGGCTTGGTGGTCTTTGTCATATTTTTCATTTGGTTGTTGTATTTTCTTTATTAAGTTATTTTTTCTTGTTTAAAATTACATTTATGGACTTGGGATTCATATATATATTTTTATGACTAGAATTTTTTTAGATTATATATCATCAATTTATATTTTTCTTGTTCTTTAATAGTGAGATTCCTTCCATTTTTATGTACATTATATCCTTGGTGCTAGTCTCCAACCTAAGGCCTATATGAGGCTGGACTTGGGAATCCTCATTATATCATTATCATCCTAGGTGGGTTTCCATTTGGGGGGATGGGGCTATGACACTACAACAATATATATATATATATATGTGTGTGTGTGTGTGGTGGTTTTATAATATTATGTGTAACATTATTACATACTAAAAGTGAGACACATGGCTAAATGGTCACAATGTTTTTGTAATTTTACATCTGACGAAATATACACCATAGTTTTCTCCTATGGATGTTGCAGAAAAATACATACAATGTAAATCAAAATTTTCATTACATTTATGAGTTATTTAACTTTTATGGGGTCATGGGTATATGATTTTTTCAAGTATTAGTGTGTGGTTATTTTGGGAGAAATCATATTCTATATTTCTGATTTCCTGAGGTGGGGGAGGTTTTGGCATGTATGTTATGTGTGATGTCTGGGAGGCTGAAATATCATTGAATGAAAAATTATAGTTCCAAATATTAAACATCGAGTTAGTAAATATTTAAATCATTTATGTTCATTACCATCCCCTCTAAACATATGTTGTTCTGGCCACATTTAAACATTCCACATTGTGAAACCAGGGGACACCCCATGGCATGTGTTCTCCCATGTGGGGTATTCTTTATATAAATTTCATCACGTGTGAGTTTAGGGTAAATGGATAGCTTATCAAAAAAAATTCTAAGTAATTTTAAATTTTGAGTTCCGTTTGGTCATCTATGTCTATTTATATTGTGGTATTTGGAGGATTACAAATTTTCTCCATCATACCAACGATGGGGATCAAGCGTGGCAATCAGAGCATTTAGGGGACAAGTAATTCATTCTCATTGGTTGTACAATACTCTGATATTATATATTCTACCTTCATATACCATTTCATACACTCTTTATTTTATATTGTATGATAGTGAATATGGAATAACCCCTCTATTATAGGATATATGTGGTTTGTGGGATTATATACCTAGGTGGATATGATAGTAGGGGTAGTACATTATTGAAAAATTTATATCCATGATTGCATATTCCACAATAGGGTTTTAGAGTGGTGATGTGATATTTTATAAAATTAAGGTGATGATATCCCATAACTGATGCAGAGATTTCGATAAGGATCTGGTTTTTCTTGATATTTTGTAGTGGTGGATTGGAAGAATGCAGGTGAAAATCAGATACATCAAGACCTGTGACTTGACTAGACTCCACTACCATTGAGATGTGAAATATAACTAGGTAATCTACTTTAGAATTAGTGGGATTTTTGGAAATCTATGCATCCCATATTGTTCACGTGTTTCATTCTTAAAGGATTAGTTCTAAGATGATTGGGAATTTTATATTTTCCAATACATATACATCTAGATCATATTTAAATCTCTTCTTATCTTCCACCTAGTTACCCCATAATATAATTATTTTTTATTTGAATATTTTATTTTACTTTCATTTTTGGTTTTAGGGGAATCATTTTGAGAATGATTATACTCACCCCTTCACGGTCCTTGTTCACACCCATGTTCTTTTCTATTTTGTTGATGCACAATTTAGATATTGTCTTGATGGATGTGGAGATAGTGTTTCTTGTTCAAATCTATCTCTTTTTGGTTCTTTTTTATTCATGGTGGATTGTTATGTTATTTTGGGGTGATAGATATCAATTTATACATAGATCAATCTAAGATTATATATGGTGAGGATGAGATTTACAATTCCTTATGTCTATCAATTTTATGGGTTTTCAATTAAACTATTCCTATAATATTGGATAATGCAATATCATTCATACTTTTTAGTTCACATTAATATATTATATATATGAATTTTTTATATATTTATACTTATATTTTTTAATTTATTTACTTCATTGTATATATTGATTTGTTTCTTTTGGATATAGTCTAAATCCCCACAGAATGTGTGATACGCCTAATCAGTGTTGGTCACTAGCACTTGGCCTATTTGAAGAAGTATTAGGGTTGAACAATTAGCATATCACTATCTTGGGATGAGACCTGACTGGTTAGATCATATAATATCCTCTATGGTTTCCAATGTGTTTTAATTGAAATATTTCAATTTCACAAGATAATAATTTATTCTCATGATTTAAGGTGAGTTTATAATCATTTAAAGGGTACAAGTTTACCTTGAGTTTTCTTGTTTTCCTAATAAATCATTATTATTATTATATTGAATTTATACATGATTATAATATTTTTATATAGAATTATTTTATAAAATAATTTTATTTCATGAGTGGTTTTGGGTTTATACGAGAAAAATGTTTAATATTTATGTAACATCTCAACCCAAAAGAAACTAAATAGTTCCTAGAGCTAGTGGGTCACTTGTCCTCAAACAAGCCTCCCTATATTCCATAGGCTACTTACTAGTAGCGAGGAACTAGGGTGTTTATGTGGTGATACTCTTCACACTTATCATAGAATAATGAAATTGTGTAATTGTAAAAAAATGCTGAAGTATAATATAAATAACTGATAGAAGATAAACATTTAGAATACTGTAATAGTAAATAATCCAAAAGTAGTCATATATAAAATGATGTGTCATGTATCAAATAATCTTAAAAACATATTTATCGACATCCTGTATAATACATGTATCAAAATATGAAGACAAAATGTAACTATTTTTAGATAGCACCTGAATCCTAGTTCGGTCATGTGATCCCATGATCCTCATAATTAAACAATCAAACATAATAAAAAATAATCTTTTCTCAATCACTACCTACATCCATGAAGTCTGTTCGGGTACCCAATGTTGGAATGAATATGGCGTGAGATAAAACTCAGTAGACCACTACCAATGGTGTCTGTTACAAATTCATCCTGTGTAATATAAACATAAGTAGTATGAAATATATCAGAGGTATAATAGTACTAAAAGTAATTTTTTTTAAAGAATTTGTAATCCTATCTAGCCAAACAAGGATCCTTATGAACAATAATTAATTTCCCATTACAAGGGAAACAATAAATCATAAACAAAGTAATTTTGATCTGATACCCTTTGATATGATACCCTTTCAAGGGATATCTAGAAATCATTGAAAAATATCCACAATGGCCACATTGTGTAATCATGTTTATAATATCCACATCATCCTATGTTCTATTATCGACTGTTTGACCCTAATGTTTCTGGTCTAAGGTATATATGACAAGGTATCCTCATCAAATCATAGTAGAAAATTGATGGAAAATCATTGAAGAATTAGGTGGAGTTAAAGGATCATGTCAATAAAGCACATCCAACATGAGTCCTAGTAATCCATGTCAAAGGGGAAGCAAGGACCATGGAATCTTATGGAATTAGGATCCATGGAGTAGACAAGTACAATATATCTTCTCTGGTAAATAAGACCCAAAGAGTATAAATGTCCATGGAGTTTTATAGAATATAGATCCAAGGTGATCATCCAAAGTATCCATTAAAATGATAAATTCATCATCTAATTCATAACAATTCAAAATCCATGAGTACTTCATACCCATAATCAAATTTCATATATAAACCATTTAAACATTAGTTTCAAATGAAATCACATGAAAAATTGGTAATCCTTCTTTTATCAATTCAATTCAAGTCATTCCTTTAATTAGAAAATGAAAATGTATAACAAGGTGATAAAAAACATAAACAATTCATTAAATTCTTATTTTAGATCCCACTATTATTTCCAAACTCACATTTATCCATTGGGTAGGTACAATAAAGGAAAGATAGAAGGGAACACCCCATGGGTGGAAACAGTTTGGGTTAAAAACCAAAAACTATCACAAAGGTACTAGTGGTAAACATAAATAGGTTATACATAGTATATTCAAGAAATTTAGTCAATATTAAGGGGAATTCCAATTTTTATTACTTAAGTCTCAACAACAACAATTCATATAAAACCCCAAACCATGCCGTAAATTTTTAGACCACCTACTGTAGGTCAGTAGAAGAATGATCATCTAGTATAGACCTCTGATTCATTCCAAATATGGAATAAATTGAATAATATATAAATAACATGGATGTAGAGAATATTTTCATTAACCTAAATAATTTTGTTGATACGATGTCGAATGAAGAATGAAACAATATTAATGAAATACTTACTAGTACAAATCTAACGAGACAAAAGGTTCTTGAATATGAGTTTAAGGGTGAAACAAGAGTCATGAACATGATTTTTGATTTAAAAGAAGCTCCCAATGTGAGAAGTCTTTCCATCCGAGGAATAAAGAGAATTAGATTTAGGTTATAAGGTGTTTTATGGGAAAATAGTAATTGCCCATATTTTAACTGGATCCCATGGTTTGGATGAACTATTATCCAAATATTCTGACAATAATGCTCTCTTATCCCCCTCATGGGGAAGGTTTCACAATCATATTTCACGGTTAGAAAAACCATGTGCCAACAGTGCAGAAAATCTCTAAAAAAATGTGCATATCACTCTCATGAGGATTTTCCCATGGCTATATAGTTTTCTCTGACAATGTGGCATCCCACTTCCTTCTGTCTAGCCATGTATGGTTTTCCCAAACCATGCTGTCTTGATTTCATGGTTTCTATTGACTATATGGCCCAGTTTACTTTTCCAAAAATTAAGCCTCTAGACTTCGAAGAAGCCGCAAACACTCTTGAAACCCTCATCAACTCACTAAAATTTTACATTAGGACAAAACCATTAATTTAAACTGAAATTTAAAATATCATTACCACATATTAAAAAATAGGATAATATAATTTAAAGAAATTTTTTCATGCATTTTATAATATTTTGATGGAAAAAAGGTTTTCATTATTTTAAACCCTTTAAAATGATTTATAGTATTATTCCAAATTTTCAAATAATTTTATGGGGTTATTGGATGAATAATAATAATAACTATTTTAATGTTTTATATTTGAAAATTTCATTTGAATGAAGCATGTATATCATTTTAAGAAATTTATTTTTCAAAAAAATGTACATTGAGTGGAAGTGTGACTTTAGTAATGTAATGGTTATCCTAATCCTATAAAATATATGACTAATAATATTTGGGATAAATTTAATGAAATATTTTTGAAAAATAAATAATTATATGGAGGTTATGTTTAGGATTTTATAATTGGAATTAGAGAAGGGTTACTATAAAATTAGTGGTTATGATGTTTATAAGTAAAAAAATGAAAATCTAATTTGTGGATTCAAAAGAGGTTTTATGGGGATAAAACATTTATTAATGGATATAATATCATGAGTTTTGTATAATTAATTTAAGGGTTTTCCAATTGAATCATATAATCTTTGTCTATATTAGAATGGTTTTATATAGAGCTGACAAGATGAATGACGAAAGAAGGAAGGATATAGAAAAAACCATTCCAACTTAGAAACAAAAATTGGTTGATGTTGGTACTGAGAAATTTATGGCCACATTTACAAAAATTAAAAAAAATTAACTAATAGTGGTAAATGTTCAATAGAGAAAACAAATTATCTAGGATGTAATATGTTAATATTGGGGTATTTCAACTCTCAACATCCTAAAAAATTTGGTGGAACCTTAGAACAAATGATAAATGAATGATGGATAAATTATTTGGAGAATATATATGAATATTTGGGATATATTGAAATTTAAAAGGTAACAATTACATTTTATTATCATTAATGTGAAATAGATTAGTGAAGATATCTAACGTATAATTTAAAAGAAAAGAATTATATTGAAACCATGGAATGTAAGATGTTGAAACATTTTTTTATGAGAAATATTACTTAAATTATTTGAGATTGAATAGAAATACAATTTATGGATTTGAATAAAAAGGAAGAGGAATCAATTACAAATTTTAATGAAAATTATAACATATTGAAAACATGTGAACAAAATTTTATTAAAGACTATCAATGTAAAAAAGATCAATTTTACAACGTTTTGAAAGAATAATTATGAAGGGTGTTGGATACTCTAGATTTTGAGAGTTATTACTTTTTTTAATATACTAATAATTTTGAGATAGTGTTTTTTTACTATTATTTATTTCATAACATCACGAATAATATTAGTTCATGGTGGAAAGAAATGGGGAAACTATGAACAAGGTAATCCAGAGTTAACAAAATTAAATTTTCTTTGTGTGTGTAATTTGGTAAAAAATTATAGGGGTTCTATTATAAGATCATGACAATGTTTTTTGGGTGATAATTTTGTGCACATATTCCCTAATTTCAAATAAAATGGTTATGGTCATATGAGTAATGGGAAAATGGAGAACTGAAGTCTTATCGGTGTGGTCACTTGGTAGTGAAATGTTTTAATTATAATGAGTAGCTTAATTATGAAAATATTTTGGGGAAGTTAAATATTATATGTGGAAACCATCAAGATTATAAAAAAAATGTTTGGAAATTTCAATTAATACTTTTACGGTAGATGTTATTAAATCAATTGAAGTGGTAATATGTGACTTATTTGTTTACTCAAGTAATTATAATATCTCATTTTGTTATGGATATATATATATATATATTTCTAGGAAATTTTATAGTAATATGGAAATATCAACTCATTAACCGGGGAATATATTTTTATAAAAATCTCCTAGAGGTGGAATTGAAGAAATAGGGATTATATGAATCTTCCATAATTATTTATGTCATTTTTAACTGAAAATATATTTATCATACCTATATTTGAGTTTTATTTTAAATTGGGTATGGACTGGGTTTTATATTATCACGCTAAGATATATTATAGAGTGAAGGAAGTTATATTTAATTTTATTAACGAGTTTAGGTTTTTATTTAATAATTGTTTCATACTAGTGAAAACTTATCATGAAGCAGACGATTTGATAAAATATAAAGCGGAATGTCATGAATCTTATTTAAGAATATACATTTATAAATTGGTTTATTGATTTATTTATTATTATTTCCTATCTTTGTTTGTTATTATCTGTCTATAGTTTGATAGTTCTCTCTTTTCAAGTCTGATAAATTTTAAATACCAATTTTTGGCTCCTCAAGTGGGCTTCATACTATTAGAAGCATTTTGGTATGAGAATATGAACAAAACCTACATTTAATAAAATTATGTGCATGATCATAGGTTAAATGATCCTTAGAGGTACTGTCTTTTTTGATATAGGGTTATATGTGGGAAAATTTAATTTGAAACAATTACAAAAATTCCTTGCATGTTTTCGTTGAGTGCGAATAATCAACAAAATATATGATTTTTAGGATTAGAACAACAAGGGTTACACTAAAAGAGTACAAGACTGTGGCTCACACATAACTTTTAAAATCACCATGGGATGGTCTGTGAAGTGTTGGGGAATATGGTAGAATATAAATGAAGTAATTGTTTGTAATAATAATGGAAATTATTATAGGAATGTTTCCATAATTGTTTTAGAATTAATTGAAATTTACTTATAAAATCTATGTTGTGGTGATGAGTTATATTCATTGTGGTCATAGGATAGAATTAATAGAGAAAACCCAAGGAGGATACTAGAGAAACATAATATTTTTAGTTCACATTTTGGATACGATTAATACATCATGAGTTAAAAAATAAGAATTAAACAGAAAAATATATATTTCCACCTAAAGATATGAATATTTTAGAGACTTTTCATTTCATAACCATTTATACATAGATATTAAATGCGATTTTTTTATGCATTATTTTTTTGTCATGAAGTACCAAGGCAGAATTTTATATGATGGAATTTTGGAAAGATGTTGTTGATGGATTAATACTATCATTTATGTAAATTTAGAAAAACTGGGTCACATTGGGCCTTTTTGTTCTTTATCTTAACTTCGTCTTTATTGGGAGGATTATAATTTCATGGTCCAACTATACCATAGATTTTGGGTTCACACCATGGTTGAAGAAGAATATTTTTATTTATCTAAATGATTTATATTGCATGGTGTTCATCACTACACCATGGATGGTCAATAATTCTTAATAGCTCAAACCTTGGGCCTGGGGATCATTAAATTTCAATAAAAGTATCATGTTGTAACATGCTTTTATAATTGTAAAAATCAATATAAAACTTTTCCCACAGTGATATGCGTCTATCTATTATTTTAGGGATTAACAAATCAACGGGATTTTTTTATATCATTCCATAAATAATATTTTGTACCACGATGGATCCCATGAAAGTACAATGTCAAGTTTGAGTTAAAAAAAAAGGAAATATAGCCAAGAGATTATAAATTTATTACACTTTAATAAGGAAATATTATCAAATATGAAATGATATCTTATAGGGGTGTCATGGGATTTTCACAGTATTTAGTTTGAAAAGGAATTTAAATGATTTTGAGATATTTTTGTCTCATCCTAAATGATATGAATAAAAGGAATAATAATATTGGAGATCAAGAATGTTCAAACCGGGTGATCATCCATTAGGGGATTGAAGGAGGTAGTTTGAGGACTAGTATTAGTTTCAAACACCATCTACTGAGAGATTATTAGTTAGAATTTTAATATCTGTTTTTTTCATTATATATTCATTTTATTTTTTCATAAAATATTTATTATAAAGTCAACTATATTTTCACTTATTTCATAATTAATCTTTTTTGTTTAGTTTTCTCTATTTCATCTTTAATTATGTATAGTTCAATCTTGATTTATAAAACTCCACTATGAGTGTCTAAGATCATATGAGAGGGCGATATTTATGGAAGAGGATTATAATTTCAATATTTCAATTATTATTTTCTCATAAGTGTTTCTTATTAATTATTTTCACATTACACATAATTAATATATTATCTCTTAGTCACTTTTCAAGAGTAAGGGAGACCAGGGGACGAATTTCAATGTGATAGATAGGAAAGGTGTGAAGGATCCAACATAAATTTAGTTTTTTTCCATTGAGATAAAACATGGTACATATTAGTCTTGTAAAAATAATTTGGACATTATAATTGAACAAACATTGGTAGAATTAATTGTCCCTAAACTCATGGTATTATTTATCTCATGAAGAATTAGTAATGTTTGTATGAATAATACCATGAGTGGTGGTTGATGTTTCTATTTTGATGCACATTTACACATAAATAATTTGTAAATTAATGAAATATTTAATTTCTATGTGTGGTTAAATTGAATAATTTATGATTATTTTATTATTTTATATTGAAACTTTTATTCATTAAAAATAAATTAAAATGTGTGGTTAATTTAATGAATGTTAATATCCTTAAATAAATATATCATCATAAATTTTGTTGTTTCAGTGTTATTTAATCAAATTTTTAAAATAATTTTTTTTCACGGTGCCAAATCCAAATGTCCACAAACCATTTTTTAGTAAGGAATTGTTATATCTGAGGATTTATTAAGAAGATAAATCAGTGTTATCCATCCTACATTGATCAATATTATAAAATACCATTTAAAGAAACTCAATTTAGAGAAGTAGGGATAATAAATATTACACTAAATGAATGATAACGTCAATACCTGAGCTTTGATGAAATTGATAAGCACGAAAAAACCAAAAAGAAAGATGTAGTCTCAATTGGAAGTTTGAATAATTGTTCTATTTCACTGCACAAACAATATAAATACCACCTATGTTTGGATGAGTTCGTACCTGATGACAAGATGCTATTGTAGAAGACAAATTCTTGATGATTTATAAAACATTTAATAAACTCAAACTAGGTATTTTATTTGAAGAGGATGAAAATCTTATAGCCTATATGCCAAATATGTTTAATGAGTTCCCACTAGACCTATACTGAGCTTGATGGTGGTAATCCAAAGTAGTGTCACCAGGAACTGACACAATAAAGGTGATATATAATCTATTTTAAGAGTCCAGATATTAATATGGATTAGAGAAAAATTGACATGGAATGATGAAGCTAGATTAAATTGGAAACCCAGATGACATTGTCTGATGGAAGTAGATCTCAATGGATGAGGGTTTATCCAAGATATAGGGTCTAGGATGAAGCTAAATCAAGTTTAAATATTGTTATTAAACTTTAATTCTGTATTTATTTATAAGCATGTTGATGAATAAAACTCATTAAGGGAAATGAAAATCCTCTAAAAATCATGAATTTTTATCTCTATTATGTGGAGATGATGTATTCGATCAAATTATTGTGTGATGTTGAGGATGTTAATGTTAGCCTTAATCTACGTATACACTAGGAATAAATTTTTGTGAACTTAATATGTTTATTTCGTGAACCATTTTTTAATGATCCAACATCTAATATGTTTTGGTGGAGTTGTATTGATTTGATATTGATGAAAACCTGTTCAACCCAAATTTCCAATCTTGGAATGATTATGTGAGAAGACTAATTCCAATTGATCAAATAATGATCCAGTGTAGGTTCTTGTTTATGGTATGTTAGTTTTAGATTTTTTGGAGTTATGATTTTATCATTGGTTTGGGTTCTAGTGATTGGCCACATTTACTAATCTAAACTATTTTGAAAACCATGTTTGGATAATAGTAGATTTTTTTATTTCATATTTGATTGAAATTTCTGGCCAGCTAAATATCACATTGTTAAAATAAAACATGGTTTGGATGTTGAGATATTTGGTCAATAACAGGGGGTTTATATTTGAAGGATATTGAAAATTTTTGAGTTGTTGGAATTTGTTTTATTGGTAAAATATAAGAATAAGAAACCATTATGATTTTTTTCTACTCAACAAACTCAAAACCATAGAATATGAATTAATGATTTAATTTACACAGATTATAGTTACCGCATGTATAGATGAAGTAAATTATGCAAAAAGAGAGAAAAGTGTTGAATTTTTTAAATGGTAACTGAGAATTTATAGAGGTTTCATAATGGTATTTGAGTTATTTTCTATCCTATGGAAGGGTACTTTAGATAATGTTCCTAAACTGGTATAAATTAACCCTAATGGATTTAGTGGAGTATAAAATAAATTCTTAATTTGGAAATCAGGGAAACCAAGTATATAGATTTTTGATTTTTGATGTCTTAAAAGGGACTTTTACTTTTTGGGGGATATATAACTATGCAGATGAGAATATTTAGTTACTGAGGGTCCGACTCATGTAACCTGAGGATATGGTGTACAATGACAATCTATGCATGTGGGGGAAATTTCAGAGAAGATGAAGTTTTTCATAGTGATGTATGTAATTTGTGCATTCTGTAAGAGTGTTGATTATAGAGAATGAGAATAGAATTATACTTATTTTTCTACTTCTAAAATTTCTAACTAAATAGTTTATGAGGGTCAGAAATGATGGATTGGAATAATTTCATTATATTTTATTTTATTATTTTAAATATTAGAGGTTTGGTACCTTCGATAGAGTACACACATTCTATCCCTTATAGGAATCCTTTCAATATAATCTATTGGATGAAAAGTGAATGATATAGTTATTTTTTCCTTAAATAACAGAAAGTAAATTCTCTTTAGAAAATATAGTGGTATGATCTTCTCCATGTGGAAGTATCATTTTCATTGGTTTTACAAGAAGTAAAAGTTCTCATGAGAGATATCAGAAATGGAAGTCTTATCTAGTGATAATTGGTTATCAAATTTCTCTACACCCATCTTCAATAATTTTTTTATTGATTCTATTGAAGATAATTTCCATTTCTATCAATGTTTTCTTAAAAAATTCCCCAATTTCAAATATTTTTATGGTTACCCATTCAATTTTTTTCTCCACTTTCCCCACACATTCTTCAATCACACTACATTAACTTCATAACTTTACCTCCCACTCTATTGGATAATGTTTTCTTTTTGTTGATTATTTATTTAATTTCTTTTGTCTGCACAACATCACATTCTCTATATTTCTACCCTTATTACCATAGTACTATTTTATATAGGTATAAAAAATAATAAATTTACAATCTTCAAAATATGGACATTCTATTACTGTTCAGTTATTTTTAATAAAAAACCCTTAGAAATTGATTCCACTCTCTTTTATTTCTTCATTGAAATTTATATCTTTAAACCACTAATCTAGTATGTTCTATTTTCATTTTCTAAATCACATTCCTATGATAATTTTAATGATATAAGAATTGGAGTGTAGATTTTAACTATGATTCTTAGTTCCTCATGGGATTGACCACACATTTTAACTATACTATGGTTTTATAGTCAATTTTAGTTTTAAAAAATCATAAACTATAAACATTGTCTATCCTGATGAATTAATGATGCCTTTTGGTAGTTTAGGATATTAGAAATATTTTATAGGGATTAATGATAAATTGTAATAGTTAAAAATCCTTTTAATTGAATCAAATAAATTTTTACCCCCATTTCTAATTTCTGATTTATGCTTAATTATTATTATTTTCATTTTTATATTCTTTGTTAATTTTTTGTGGTTATAGAGTCGAAATATTTAGTCCAATATACACAACAAGAAAATGAGTCTACTTCCATGGAACAATAGCCACGGTTTTAAAATCATGGGTATAGGTGGCTATAGCCATAGTTTTTTTTGGCTTATTGCAATGGTTTTAAAACCATGGAAATAGGCCAGTTATCATGGAATATGGCCATGGTTTTCAGAACCATGGAAATTGGTTATGGCTATATCCATGGTTCTATGTCCAATAGCCAATATTTTAGAACCATGGATATAGGCCACTTTTTTCAATGGCCTATTGCCATAGTTTTTTAAAACCATGGAAATAGGGTTCCCGCGCTTTAGAGGGAAGATGTACCGCCATGATTTTCAGGATATTCCCATAGTTTATTTTAATATATATAAATCATAATATTTATATATATATATATATATCTATAATGTATCTCAGTGTAGTTGTAAGTACTTTGGCTCGTAGATCAAAGGTGCAGGGATCGAAACCTACTGGTGACATTTTGTGTTCCGGGTATTCCCATGGTTTACAAAGGCTATACCCACGGTTAAAACCATGGCAATAGATTTTTATATCCACGGTTAAAACCATGGAACTAGGCTTGGAACAAATTTCATAGAGATAGTGGCCACGATTGTCCAAAACTGTTTCTGTAGCCTATGTCCATGATTTTGGGACCTACTGCCATGGTTTTGAATTGTGGAAATATGACTTTTTTCTAGTAGTGACATGATTGACAATACAATTAGATCTCCTTTTTCAATAAATCCTTACACTCAAATGTAGAATTTATTCTCCAAGATGAAGTCATATTGATACAATAATGGAATTTAAAACTACATCCCAAGTATCAAAGAACAATACATCAAATTTAAGAAAGTAAATTTTAGGGAAGGTTTTTGATATATGGAAAGATTGAAAAAAGAGTGATCAGAATCATAGAAACCCACAAATGATTATTATGTATTTGAGGTTGAATATATAGAGGGATTTTATAGTGATACCATGTTGAAGTATGTATATGATGAGTCTTATATGGATAACTTTTACAATATGTTTGAATCTAGAGTGGGATACACAAGAACATTTATTGAATGTTTGGAATAAGAATCTTTGGAGTACAAATTTTCTAATTAAATGTTACAAGAGGAAGATAATATTAGAGGATTAAACATGATTGTAAATTAATTTTATAGAGTAAAACTTAGAGAAAAAGTGATGGATGATTACTATTGTCTTTAGTTTTTCTATGAGTAAAATTTCCATTAATTCAGACCTTCTAAATCATTGTATAACCATCATGATAGAATGAATGAATTATCAAATAGTAGATGGAGAAAAAAATTACGATGAGTGGAATTCAGATTAAGTTACAAATATTGAATCAGTAACAATGTTTATACTCTTATTATGTATCACATGAGGTAAGGTCTTCTTTTATACTTTAAATAATTAAATTCTATGAGTTATCCCTACTTTTTACAACTTCATTAGGATTTGGTTTTAGTAAATTATTTATTGTTTAGGAATTATCTTATAGGTTAATAATGAATCCTTCATATTACCCATATTTAATGTAATGGACAATTACCTCCACTATTCTATTTATATTCTTATGTAAAAAGAATAAAGTACTATGAATAGAAGTGGAACTATCCAAAACTCAAGAATTAGAATTGTGTTTTTTGAAAAATATTTCATTTTAGGGTTAAAGGACACAATGCTTCTTTAAAAATGGAATTTCAATAGTATTTCCTTGTATTGAGTAATTAACATTCTATATAATAAGTTATAATCACATGAATCCCAGCTCTGTTTGAACAATGTGAAATTTTCCTATGTTAGTTTACATTTGGGGAAGGGATCCAAGGACCCCATTTTGATCCTTGGACCCATATTAGGTTTTCTACACTAACTAATTGAGAAATAATTGATTATTTGGAGAAATGTTCTGTAATTTTTGAAACATTCTTTAATCATAATCATAAGTAATAAATACATAGATGAAAATTTTTATAGTTTCATGCTCATACCATTTTGTAGTACTTTTAATGTGATTACTGATATGATTTTTTATTCTAGATTTGTATTAATTGAAGGTTTCATTTTTTAGTCTTACTACTATAGTTGATGATATGAATTTATTTACCAATTTTATATTTCCCATGTCTGAGAGGTCTTTTAAGGAAAAATATCATTTTATTTCTTATACATTATTTCATGTTAGATTCTTGGGATATGTATAACTATTATTACTTTCTCGTGTTTCTTATCAAGGAATAAATTTTTTATACCACTTTAAAATGACTAAGGATATCAATTTATATATTTTAAGACCATTTTATCTTGATACCAACACCAAATTTTGTCCATTGACAATCCATAATGGACAAAAATAATAATATGTAGCTTCATTACAGACCTAATTTTCCTTCATTCCATATTTTTGTATTAATGAATGATTTATAATTGAGGTTAAAAGGGGGTTTTGTATTAGTCTAGAGATGTTGGAATAATAGTGTTAAACTAAAAAAGGGTTTTATATGTATTATCAAGAATATGTGTAACAACTATTTCGAATTATGTTTTATTCAATAATCTATACTTTTGAAAATAAAAGAGAAAAAATAAAGCGAGAAGAAAAAATTATAGAAAAATCCGATATTTCATCACTCATCAATGATTATATTTTAACAAAATGGAAAATAAGAGGAGAATGTAAGTAGAGATGATATCATGGAATGGTGAAGAAGGATATGTTATCATTTTTTAGAGCCTAATTTAATATAATACACTATATATTATGATTTTGGAATCCATTTTCAATGATGAATTTAACCTTTTATACCATAACCTGCTCATCGTTGTTTTGAAAGTCATTAAAACCTTAATGAATTTCTTCTTATTTATTGTTGGAATAATTTCTACGGGATCCTGTTGATTACTTGAAAGACTATGGATACAGTTCATATAAATGTGATTAGGCAAAATATTTATTAAAATATTTTAGTGATTAGAAAATTTTGTTATAGGTGAGGTAAATCAAATGTGGCATGGATATTAATGAAACAAAAAATAATTTGATTGGAATAGGAAAATATTTTTAAATTAAAAATATATATGAATCGTAAATGCAATAATTTATTTTTTGAGTGTTCAATGATTTTTAAATTCAATTCATGACTTCCATTATTTTAATATTTCAATTGTTGGTTAGAGTGGGTATCTTGGGGGGTGAATTTATTAACTAAAAAGTTTTCTATCCGAAAAAAGTTTAATTAAAATACCCCAATTTAATTAAAAAAACATCATTAATCAAAATAGAAGATCAATATAAGTTATTATCTTTTAGAATATTTCTAAAATAATGATTATGTATAAGTAAAAACAATTATGAAAATTTCTTTCACTTTGGAAATCAATTTACATAATTAAATTATTATATAAATACTAATTAAGAATAACTATTAACGTAGTGCATTTTTAATAGTTTAAAAATATGTTTGGTTTAAAATCATAGAAATAAATCAAAAAAACACATCACAATAAATAAAAGAGGTTCATTCTCAAGTAGAGACCTAATACTCTCCTCTTTATAAACACACATTACCAAGAAGATTATATAAAATAATATTTTGATCCACAAACTTGATCAGGTACACAACATAAAATCTGTATTGGCCACACAAAAACTCTTTCACAACAACCGTGGGAATGAAACAAACATAGGCCACTCAAGGACCTCTGTGTGAAGTTCGTGTAAAACGGAGTTTAAAAAGATATCTAGTATATTCTAGCTAAATCTCAAGAAACACTATGCATGTTTAAAATTTAGAGTAAGCACACACTTCTTGTAATATAGAAATAATAAATAGATATTGGAAATAATGTTGTAGAATGACTATGTTTCCCTATCTAGTATAATCAATATCATGTGACCCCTTAAATGTATCTTGAGTAGAATCCTGATTATTATTTCTAATAATATCAGTAAAATTGAGTTTCATGAATTAATTTTTTTTTATGAATTTGGAAAGGAACTTGATATTTCATGAGAATGAATCATCCAAAGTTAGTTTTATGTAATAATTCTCTATGTAGGGAACATTTCCCAACAATATTCATTAGATAATGCAATGTTCATCTCTCTTGAATGTTCTACCTATTATCTTTTTTTTCTACTTCTTTTAATATCTAGGGATTCTACTTATTTATTTAATAGTAGCATGCACAAGTATCCATTTAGGTAATTATCATATGGATCTTATGCTTCTCGTACTGATCAACTGACATGAATTTTAATGAAGCCTTACAATTGTACCACCTCGATCTTCTAAGGTACGCTTATTTTTAAATAATTCAATAGCATATTCTATACACAACATGGAGTTCTAGTGAACCACAAAAAAATCCATTTAAAAAGTAGTAATAAAAAGTATTAACCACACTTTTATTTTTATATATTCTATATAATTTTAATATTCATCTCATCTCTTTCATAGACTTGATATAAGAACAAATTAAAACTTTCAAATTTAACAACTTACTTTTTGAACAATTCGGTTTTAACTCCTTTTAATAGAGAACCATTTTTAAATACAATATCTAACAATTTTATATATTAAAATTGTAAAAATAAACTTCTTATTTATAAGTGACATGTAAAATTTTAATTTGGCATTTTTTGTTTTTTTCTAATAACTTTCATATTTTATTGAATAGTTATAAATACTACATTTTAATTCAAAAATGATTTTTCATATAATTTATTTATATTGATATATTACAATTTTAATTGTTTTTAAAGAATACTTATACTATGTTTTCATAATTTAATATTATTTAATTCAGTGTAATTATTTTTACCTTAAAATTAGATATAAACAATGCCAAACTTTTGATATTTTATTCTTTTGAGAAACTCATTATCTCATTTTGACTATAAGGAATAATTTTTAATAAAATACACAATATTATGTGTTCCAAATTATTAAAAATGGATTCAATATTTGGAATAAGTGGTTTTTAATTATATGAATAGGTTACTTTAATTTTTTTAGATATTATGAATAGTAAATTTAGTAATTTTTTATTACTATGGTCATGAGTAAATTTAGTTATTAAAGATACAAATAATATTATAAAATACCCTAACACCTATAAAAATCCTATTTTAAGACAAAATTAGACAATTATCACATATTATTTGAAATATAATCATTTAATGGACCATTTTTCATGAACATTACATGAACATTATTAAAATTAAGGAAACTGAAAAAAATGTCACACTCTCATCTATTATAATTATAATAATTTTATTATAGATCTATCTAAGAGATAACATAGATTAAAATTTGTTTCTATAAAGATAAAATAATTCCCTACCTCATATAAATTTATTTATATTTTTTATAGATTAAATAATTACTATTAATGATGACACAATAGTGATGCATAAATTATTTTATAAATAGACATATAAATTAAATGATATTAAAAAGATTAAAATAAATAAATTTTTAATTAATTAATTACATAAAATAATTTTATAGAATACATAGCCATTTTTGTGACACATTTAATGTATTGGTTAATTGTTATCATGGGGGTTCTATATATGTAAAAATGAAAATGTAGAATAGTTTCAAAATTGTCATAAATGATGCATTAAAATTGAATATATTTTATTAAATGTAATAAAATTAATAAAAATATAATCTTCATCAAAATAATTGTGATATTGTTAGATATGACATAAATTGTCCAATTGGGGTTATTTCATCATTTTATAGTAACTGTATTAACCCTATTGTGTAAAAAAGACAAGTTGTCACGGTAAAGGTTAAATTATATAAATAAAGGTTAACGCCAAACGATAAGGTTATTTTATGACCTAAATATTTATAAAAATCATTGTTTTAATATATTTAAACCCATAATAATATTATAATTGAAATAAATCACTTTTGTCTATATAAAATCATAATTCAATTTATAATAAATTAATATTTTAAGATCTTCCCAAAGTGCCCATAACCTCTATTATAAAAGGGGACATCTCTTTCTCTTTAATTCACACCTCTAAAGACCTTTTTATCATCTAATACCTTCATATTTCCTCTCTCAAATTTTCTCCCTACATCTTAGAGGTCATATATTGTATATAAATCCATCTTATGGATTTATTTAGTGTAAATCAAAATAAGGCACCCAAAAAAGATGAAATTGTTTTATCCTCTATTTAAAAGTTCATTTATTCTTATACTTAATATTTTTGTGTTGTTTCCTTACCAAATTTATAAATCAAGTATCATACATATACAGAGTTTTTAAACCATATTATTCTTTTTTTCCATCATACAGATAATAATATCACCATGTCTTCATATGTATGACTTACCGTCTTCACGCTGGGGTGTAATTTTTTATTCAACACATGTTTATTTGTATGTGTATAATGATGAGTCTAATAGTTATAAATAATGAATATGAAATTATAATGATTCTTTATAATTATATTTCATCCATTTTCATACCGTTGAACTATCAATGGAATGATATTGTTGCTTCTACATACGTACAACCTACTATCTCCACGAGGCGGTGAGATTCATTCTACACATTAACCATTCAAGAATGACTATAAAATATATATTTTAAGAAAAAAAAATAAAAAATATGAATTTAATTTAAGTATGGATATGAATAAAATATATCATATTCATAATAAACATGACATACATAAGAAAACAAGAATGGTAAAATGAAGCAGTTAAAACCAAAAACAATGGTAATACTAAAATATTGTTAACAAAATGATATAGGAGGATCATATATGATATCATAATTATTGATATGGTATTTTTATAATTTTATAACATTCATTAAAAATTATTTAATATTTTAACGTAGCCTTGACTAAAGGAAAGTACAAGCTAAGGGAAAATTTCACAATCTCATTATTATCCGAGTTTGTTTATACGTAACTATCTACTGGGAATCCTTATCATCCATGTCCAGGTTTCTTAACATGAATATCAAAATATTATACACTATTTTTTAAAGTCATTTTTAACCATATTTTAATTTTTATAATTTTTTTTGAAAGGGTTTTCCCCATCATTTTCAGGACAAGGTACTTGATGACCTTTTTGAAAAATTAATGAACCAGTGTTTTTAACATATATGGAACGAGTGGTTATTTTCCACTGTTATGGCGCCTTACAATTTTGAATCATACCTTAAAATATGACAAGTTTATTTTCAAAATAAATGTTTTCTTTTATAATTTTGTGGCTTTTAAATGATTTCAATGTAATGACAGATATTTCTCTCAAAGAATTTTAATGATTTTGTTAGATTATTTTCATCTATGGAAACATACTTTGTTGGATTTTATGCTTAATTGGGGCTGATTTAGTATGATATCATCTTCCATATTTCATTGAAGATTTTTTGATATTTTTTATGATGGATTTACATTTTTATACCATTCATGGTCTATAATTAATGTATTAACATAATGTATGTTGGTTTTAACATGAATTTTTATGTTATGTTTCACCCTTTTCATATGAGGTACGTATTAAACATAGTAAGTTATAGTCGAGGCCTGATATTTCCCCTATATTCATTGGTAGGTCTCATGAGAAAAATTGATTCCTTGGAATAAGGCCTTGATGATATGGTTATTTATGGTCTTGGAATGAGGCCTTGACAGTATAGTTATGATGTCTGACATAGTGAATTTTCTAATTATGGGATTAGTTATTGATATTACATGTGACTATTCAACTAGTGAAATATACATATGAATGTCTAAATGGAATTATTTGATTTATTTATTTTCATAATATGATGAAGATTTTATTTAAAATTCTTGTGTTTCAATTTTATACAATGCCTTAAAAGTTTATGATTTTTTATGATAGCTTCCATGATATTGTTTATCCTTACTGGGCATCTAAGATCACCGATTTCTTATGTTTCATTTTTCTCCTAGATGAAAATAAATATATTATTACTGGCCTTCTAGGATAATATAAGGGATATGACTATTTTCAAAAGGGGATAATATGTTATATTTCATTTCATGATGTAATGTAAAACTTATGTATTTACATTGTAATTCTATGGCTACTAAATTGATCGGTCCTTCAAGATTTGATTTGATTTTGATCATTCCAATGTAATAAAATAATACATCAACTCTGGGAAACTAGGGTTAGGGCTATATAGTTGTTATCAGAGTAATTTTAGTTCCAACCTTGGAAACTATATTTAGAAAAATTCCTAATTAGGGAAAATTACCCATAAGATAGACATTGAGGATTAATATATTAGGAAATATTAAATTTTGGTAATGTAGAGATTATGTGAGTATTACTATAAAATACATCTATTTTTGGTCACCAAAAGTGGATGTGGTTCAGGAAAAGATTTACCTAGGAGTAAGAACTCCAACAAGATGTTACCGGCTGGACTCGGGGTAACCTGGTAGATGACAATGGGCTTTACTGTACAACTGGTTTGACACTCCTTGGGGATATGATTAGGATAATTCACATTTTATTTACAAACTATTATGAAGGATTAATGAGTAAATGAGTCCCCAAAAAACCATTTTCATTATTATGGATTAAACATGCATAAATTTTTTAATTTATGTTAAGTATATTTCTTGGATGGAATTATATCTATTTATTCAGAACGTAATATAGTATATTATATTATTTATAAATGGATCCTAGTTTATGTAATGAATACCATATCAACACATGTAATCCATGTAGGTATATCCCCCCTATGAAAGATAATGATAGTTGGGAAGGTGATACAACTGGATATGACCAACTTATAACCATACTGGCACAATTGACACATTTTATGAACAATAACCTTACCCATATGGAGTAGCATGATCCACAATGTAGAGAATCAATGTTAGGCCAATTAATGATACAATAACCTCTAACATTTAATGGGACTACAAATACATTTGCAGATTATAAGTGGATATGTTACCTAGAGAAAACATTTCACTCTTTGGGGAGTAACGAAAGGGAAAATGTTGTTATCGAAGATTATCATCTATCAAGAGATGTAGATCAATTTAGGTAATTAATTCAAAACATAAAGGAGGATGATGTGGTAATAAATATGGAATCGAAGGAATTTGACAAACTCTTCCTTGAAAAATACTTTCCTCATCATCTATGAGTGGATATAGAGAGGTAATTTCTAAGTCTAAGGAAGAAGGAGGATGAGAATGTTTCCAAGTACAAAGATAACTTCACAAGGATATAAAGGCATGATGCATACTACATACGTAACCCAAGAAGTAATATTGATTTATTCTTTGAAGGATTAAAACCACTCCGCTGATGGGAATTGGTCTCACAATATTTCTCATCAGACGAAGATGTAGTCTCATGTTCTATCAAGACAAAAAATGAATTACCCATCACTTATGACATTAATGTAATTCCAGAGAAGAAGAAGGTCGATGAATAGTCTGGAAAAGGAAATAAGGGGGAGAAGGAAAAAGTTTACTTTCCATCCAATAATAATTGTGGGATGAAATACCCTTAAACATTCCAAATGGGGATGTAAGTATTTTACAAGTGTGGAGAAAATGGACACCAAACTCGTAATTGAATGGGGAAGAAATAATTTCTCAATATTCAGTGATAAAATTGTTAGGATATGAGAAATTATGAAAATTATTTTCCTAAGAGACAAGGAAACATTCCCCAGAAAAGTCCAAGGGATGAATGTCAAGATTTTTTGATCACGACTGTTGATGTTAATGTTCTTAATCATGCGGTGGTAGGTACATAAATTGTTTTATAAAATTCAGCCAATTATATATTTGATTATGGATCCTATCATTCATTTATATCTTCCAAATTTTCTTTAAAAATTATACATTTCCAAATCACATTAGCAAGAGAGTTTTCTGTGAAAACCCCTAAGGGATGTTTCATTGCATCAAACATGCATCATACAGTTCTCATTATGGAATATAAATATTCTTCATCTAATGAATTTATCATCATACCTATGGTCAAAATTGATATAATCCTTGGTATGGAATGAATTTCAAAATATTTTGTGAAAATTTATTTCAAGAAGAAATATGTTTTTATTTGTGAGGAAGATATAGAATCCATTATCTTTAGATTAAAAACTTTATCACCTGATTGATATCAAAATCCACCCCCAGTAGCTTTACTAGATGTGATTCATGGGGAGGAAGAGGAAATAACATATAGGGATGTATAAATAAATATTAAAATTAAGTATTTACTTATTGTACAAGAATATATTGATGTATTTTTATAGGATTTACATGGACATCCTCTAGAGTGGGAAGATGAGTTTATTATTGATTTAATTTTGGATTCATGGATAATATCAAAAAATCCCTATAGAATGACTATTATGGAATTAGTAGATCTGATGAAACAACATGAGGTGTTTTGTAATAAGGGATTTATTCTCCCTAGTGTTTGTACATTGGGGATCCCCAGATCATTTTGTTAAGAAGAAAGATGGATCAATGAGGCTATGCATTAAATATTGAGATACCAATGATATTACAATAAAGAACAAGTATCATCAATATCTAATTATTTATTTATTTGATCATGTTAATGGAGCTCAATATTTTTTGATTATATTCCATCATTGTGTATATCTTCAATTATGTGTAAAAAAGGAAGGTATTCCTAATACCACATTTTGAATTATGTATTTACAATAATTCCATTTGTATTGACTAATGAACCCTCTGTTTTCAAGGATATAATTAACATAGTGTTCAAGGAATATCTTGATGATTTTGTTTTATTATTTAATTATTATATCTTGGAATACTCCCAATGATACAAATACTATGACAACCACTTGATGATTATTCTGAATACTCTTAGAAGAAATTAACTATATGGGAAGTTTAGCTGGTGTTAATTCTGGCTTCAGTAAATTGATCTTTTGGGCTATATTTTCTCCATGGATGAAATCTCTGTTGATCCTACAAGGGAAAAGGAAAACCATGAATGTAGAGAATTTATGAGTATAACTGTGGTGCATAATTTAAGTTCTTTAGCAGTTTACTATCTGTGTTTCATCAAGAATTTTTCCCGATTGGAAAACCCAATAACCAAGTCCACACAAAAAGGGGTTAAATTAATTTTGACAAAACAGTGTATTGAATGTTTTGAATAATTTAAGATCATATTATTAAATTATCCAATCCTACATTTACCATCTTATAATTATAGGATTGTGATTTATAGTGATAGATCAAGGAAAGTACTTGGTTGGGTCCTTATATAGAATGATAGGTTTATAACATATGCATCAAAGAAGATAAAAAATCATGAACAAAACTATACAAATCATGATCATGAGTTAGAAGTGGTAATATTTTCTCTGTAGACATAGAGACATTATATCAACGGTTAAGGATGCGAGATATATATCGATCAGAAGATTTTGAAATATATTTTATCACCAAAAGAACTCAATATGAGAAAATGGAGATGGACTGAGCTACTCAAGGATTATGATTATAGAATACACTACCATCAAGGGATGGAAAATATGGTGGTAGATTGTTTGAGTAGAAATCAACACATATTTATAAAAAAAATGAGAGTTTAAAGGGATCCTATATTTTAGGAACTTGTAAATATGGATTTGGTAATTATCATAGAAGGTGAAACTTCACTTCTTTTTCAAATAGTTACTAAACCATCATTACTAGAGATGATAAAAAGTTCTCAGTTTCATGATGAGGAGTTTCAAAATAAAATTAATGTTTTGAATGATTAGAGAATGATTGAATTCATATTTGAAGATGTTTTTTTTAAATTTTGGAATATGATTTGTGTTCCTAAAAAACCTTATCTAAAAAGTGAATTATTATATGATGCTCATAGATTCAATTTTTCTTTATACCCTTGTATCACTAAGATGTATAAAGATTTGAAAGAAAATTTTTGATTGGACAACATGAAGAGATATATTTCCAATTATGTGTCAATATGATTGGGTTCTCAATTAATTAATGATGGAAGACAACATACTAAAGGAGTTATCAAACCTCTTCCTATACCTTTGTGAAAATGGGATGATATTATGATGAAATGTTTAATGGGGATTCCAAGACTCCTAGAAGAAATGATGTGATATGGGTTATTGTTTATTATCGTACCAAATTAGAACATTTTCTTGAAATTAGAGAAGAATTAATACGTGAAAATTTTTCAAGAATATATATGAATGAAGTTTTAAGACATTATAGTGTACCCCTATCGATTGATTCTGACCGTGATCCCCATTTTACATCATAATTCTAGAAAATTTTTTAGAATGACCTAGATACTGAACTTTGTTTGAGCACTACCTACCACCCTCAAACTGAGGGATAATTAGAATGTGCTTTTCAAACATTTGAATACATGTTGAGATATATCTCAAATACATTTCATGGTTTTTGGGATTAGTATTTACCTCTAGTAGAAGTTTCTTATAAAAATATATTTTATTCAATTATTCAGATGGAACCATATAAAGTGTTATATAGAATGAGATGTCATACACAAAATTATTTGGATTATGTTGGTGAAAGAAAACTCATAGGCCCAAAAAATTTTGAGGAAACGACAAAAAAGGTAAAGACTTTTTAGACCAATATAAAAAACATCTCAAAGTAGAAAAAATAGATATGGTGATAAATGAAGGAAGTATTTGGAATTTAATGTGGGAGATCATTTTTCTTTGATGATATATAAATGTAATGTTGTTATAATGTTCAGTAAAAATGGTATAATTATTTTCAAGGATCATTGTACATTTTAAATTCTTGAATGAATTGGATTTTTAGCTTACCATTTGGTAGTGCAACAAATTCTCTTCAAAGATCAGGATTTGTTACACGTATCAATGTTAAAGAAATACATACCAGAACCAACCCCAGTACTCACCTATGAATAAATAGAACAAGAACCCAATATATCTTATTGTAAAGATCCTATCAAGATTCTATATACCATTGAATAAGTTTTGAGAAATTGGATGACTTGTCTAGTAAAGGTTCATTGGAGAAACCATAAAATGGAAGAGGAAACATGGGAAAATTAAGAACTTATGATGATGAACCACCCAAATATTTTTAAAATGTGATATTATATAAATTTATAGGAAAAAATAATTTTAATTAGAGAATAATGTAACACCCCAAGCTTCTAAAAACGCTTCTTTTTAAATAATTCAATTGCTTATGCTACACACAACACCGAGTTCGAGCGCAATACGACTAACCATTTCAAATGTGGTTATGAATTGTATTAACCACATTTTTAATTTGATATATTACATATAATTTTAATATTCATCTCATGTGTTTTAAGACAATATATATGAACAAATTCATTTTTTTGAGTAAATTGAGTATTTTAAAAAAATAGAGTTTTACCACATTTTAATTGTGAGCACTTTTTAAATAATAATATTTGACACTTTAATATATTAAAAATAAAAAATTAAAATAATTATTTAGAATTTGAACATAAAATTTTAGTTTAGAAATTTTTTAGGTGTTTTTCTGATAACTTTTATATTATAATGAATAGTGAAATTGCTGCATTTTAATTCAAAACTACATTTTCCCCTAATTTATTTATATTGACAGATTATCATTTTAATTGGTTTTAAAAAAATATATTATGTTTTAATAGTTTAATAAAATTTAGGTAAATGTAATTATTTTCCAATTAAAATTATATATAAACACAAGCCAATCTTTTGTTGTTTTGATCTTCTAAAAAACACGTTTTTCACTTTTTCAACAGAAATTATTTTTATATTAATTACTAAAACTTCCATGATTTAAATTTTTTAAAATGGATTACATTTTTTCAATCATTGGGTCTAAATTATGTTAATAAGCTTCTATTTGTTTTGGAAATTATGAATAGTAGCATTAGTAATTTTATTATTAACGCGGTTATGGGTAAATCTTATAATTAAATGTTAAAATAAATTTATAAAATTACCTTAAGACCATAAAAAATACTATGGGATGAAATAATTATACCCTTATCATCCCTTTTTATTAATGGAATCATTGAAGGGACCCTTTTCCATGAATATGAAAATGATATTATTGAAATTAATGAATGTGCCATTATGTCACACTCTCATTTCTGATAAGTATAATAATTTTAATATAGAGATATATAGAAGATAACATTGAATATAAATATTATATGATATGAAAATATAATTACCTACCTCATAGAATTCTTTTTATAATTTCTAAATTTTAAATAATTACCATTAGTAATGACACAATAGTGATGTATAAATTATTTTATTAATAGAAATATCAATTATATAATATTAAAAATATTAAAATAAATATAATTTGACTTAATTAATGACATATAAGAATTTTATATATAAAATATAAATTTCAGTGACATGTTTTAATTATTTTTTAGAAGTAATCATTATGGTTTAATATTTTAAAAAATTAAAATATTGAATAGTTTCAAAATTGTCATAAATGATACTTTAAATGAAATAATTTTTTTATATTTTATAAAATTCATAAAAATATAAGGTTTCTCCAAATAACTAGTATGGTGTCATATATGTCATAAATTGTCTAATTGGGGTTATTTTGGAACTTTATTGTAACTATATTATCACCATAGTGTAGAAAGACAATTTTTCACGGTAAAGGTTAAATTATTTAGCTAAGGGTTAAATCCAAAAGATAAGGTTATGTTTATGACCTCAACAAGTATAAAATTATTTGGTTATGAATATTAGACCCAAACTAACATTATAATCAAAATAAATAACTTTTCATCTATTTTAATCCAAAAATAAATTTATAATAAATTAATATTTTATGATCTTCCAAAAGTGCCACTCACCTATATTACAAAAGGGAAATCCTCTATACCTACTCCCTATGGTCGGGGTGGACCACCTTGAGGGGGTGGCTATTGAACCTCGAATCGCCTCCCACCACCTGCTGCACGACCAACTCTTCTGCCACGTCTGCCTGCTTCCTACAGACCTCCTCGATCGAATATTTACCTTTTCCAAAGAATTCCTTCGACCATCTAATGGTCGTCCATATAGCGGGTGAGGATGTCACGAGCCATGTGACCCTACCTACCACACGAGTAACAATTATATCTCCTCACCGGTCATACTATATCTCGAGAGCCCTGCACAACCGACCATGTATCATGCGGTCATCTACCTGTAGGTCTGGCCCTCTTTGACCTCTGTGTCATCTGTTTGATGTCAGCTGCAGCTGTCTCTGCTACATGATGTCCGGTGGTGGGTCTCGCTACTGTTGACTACTCTGCAAGGAAATCATCGAAGCTCTAATATCCCATATGATCCCCTGCTCGAAGGTCCAGGCCCTGAAGAATGGGTTCTGCACCATGTCAGTGGAGTAGCGTGAGAGGTCGGTGATCCTTGCTGAATACTGAGCCACAATGATACTTCCCTGCTGCAAGTGGAGAAGCTTTTTTATTTGCACTGAGCCTAAGGTCGATGGGATGAAATTTTCCCTGAAAAGGCTCACAATTTCCACCCAGATGAGAGTTAAATCATCGTGAACCTAGATCATCAAGCTCCATTATCTGCCTGCTACTGCCTAAAGAAGACTGGCGACAAGTATCACCATGAGATCAGCTGGTGTCCCTACTAATCAAAAAACTATAACCACGGTCTCCAGCTAGTCCTCAGCCACCTTTAGATCCTTCTCTCCCCAGAATCTTAGTGGCCATTGGCACTAAAATACATGCAACATGCTCAAGTGGCCTACACACTATGCTGCAGGGGATGGTGGTATCAGCTGCCCAATGGGAAGTGGTGCTGATGGTACACCACTCGATGGTACTAGTGCCGAATGGGGGACCTATAACAAAGCATCATCACTCGGTGGGCTGTCATCGTGTACTCTATCTGGAACCCTAGTTGGATGTCTTTGTGGAGGCATCCTAGAAAGAATCAGGTGCCCCACAGTCAATAAGTTATTTCTGGTGAGTTGGACCAAAGAGACTAGAAAGAAAACATTCCAAAAACACACACACAATCAGTGTTTTCATGCAATGAGTTAGAAATCAGAAGTCAAGATCCTAGTGTATGGATACATCGGCTGCTCAGCTACATTGGATTCCCCAAACTAAAAACCACATTCATCACACATACCACTCTTTCCACACAGAAAATATCATATTTCTAGTTCTTCGGTAGAACTGACCCCTTTGTTACCGATTTGTCATTACCCATCCCCGGGGCCCATTTCGTGACTTCCCCAAACCCACCATCCATATGCTAGGGGCTGGTGAATAACACCAGAAAGGCATACCCCTAAAACTGAGAAGGTATTGCATTTTTAACCTACATACTCAAAAAATCCAAGCACATAGTATGATACAAGTAAAAATTAAACTATATAGTAAATAGGGTGATTAAAGTAAGTAAAGGCGCTGGAATAAAAGCCCAACTGGAAAGTACAAGTAAAACTGAAAACAAATACTATGTACACCTGCCAAGGGTCATACCTGAAGGGTTGGTATAGCTCTCGAACGGGCGTCCCTACGGAACAGCTCGTCAAATGGTCCACCTCCAAGCAACCTCCAGTTCCGGAACCCTCAACCTCAATCAATCCGGTCTGTCGTCTGCAAAAGACACAACAAGGTGAAGGCATAGCCAGTGTAGGGGTGAGCATAATAATACTCATTAGAGACCCTGAGACCCCCGAAGGTCTCTCTGAATCCAAGAAGGATAGCCAACAAAGCAACACCATGTTCACATGGATGAAAACAATAGTCAAACCTACTTAGGTATAAGCCCATACATATACCTAAGTTATCAAGTGTACCCATCTCATTCATGAGGAAACACAAGGGCCAACTCTCTAGAAAAATGAAAAACTATTACACGATGGAAAGAATACCACGAAGGTATCACCATGAAGGTAAGTACTATAAAGGTAACGCCACACAGATTAATTCCATGAAGGAATCACCACGAAGAAGTGTACCACAAAGGTAACACCACACAAGAGTACAGCACGCAGGTATCACCACACAAAAGTGTACAAAAAAGGTAGAGACTCATCTCACACTATTAATAAATTAATTACGGAAGTATATATGATTTTATGTATCACTGGATCATATTACTTCGTCGTGAAGCTCTGTTGTTGACCCACATAAGATTGTAGATGACCCACACATGATCCGAATATTACCCAAACTAGATCTGTAGATTCGAACCCACACAGGATTTGATGATGACCCGCATAGGATATGAAGATTACCCTCACAGGATCTAAAGATAACCTAAACAGGATATGGAGATTCTTCAGATACAACCAGCCATAGTGTTCCCGCACTAAGCACATTTGATTCCAGGAGGATTCTCTCCTCTAGTTATCGGTCGATACATAAATTTCCACAATGTCCCATGAAGACGTATCTCAATAGATCGCCATGTCATAAGGGTCTTAATGCTATAAATGGCACGTTAATCAGACACCAGGTCTTTAAGTTATTAGTGTTTACGTTCTGAGGGCCCGGTTGGCTTCGGGTTCGATCCAACCCAGTTGTACTCCAAATTTATCCAAAACTAATGTGGAGTATACCAAATGAACCCTCTCGATCCAAGGAATCGAGTTCCCAAATGGTTCTTCAAACAGATGTCTGGTTCTAAAGATATGGCCAAAAGGCGAATCTGGGTCCAGATGAGCCAGGGTCCGGTCCGCCCCGGCAGGACCGACCCGACCCGACCCTTTTCAGGTTGACTCACTTGGCCCGGGTCCGGACCGGCCCCCTAGGTGCAGCCCACTGGGCATAGTGCGATGGATGCAGCTCGCTCTGTGCGGCTTGTTGGGCACGTCCCGCTCTGATGGGAGCGGTTTGTCATGGCAGGGCCTACCCAACCCACTACCCGGGGGGAAGCGCCTCCCCAGAATTCCGAACATTACAATGGATCATTCATCGTTTTCCAACCCAGTGGCACCATGTGGAACTGCCTGATGGTACGTGGGACCCACCGGAGCCATCCCGCTCGGCGTGACGCGACCGACCGGAAATCTGGCCGGCTCCACTTCTAGCGGCGCGACGGTGGTGTTGTCCTCCAACAGCCAGCCGATTTTCGTCATCCCTGGTATGTCGTTGAGGCTCAAAAATAGTGGCCTCCTCCTTTACCAGCGGTGGGAACGTGCGCCACCCTGCCTTCATACGGCCGGCTGGCGTGCCGTCCACTGTCCTTACCCACTGCGGCCGACAGGCCGCAGCCTCGTCTAACGACACGATTGCACTGCGGCAACCATTGCGGCTAACTAGTGTGCCAGCTGCCGCCTTGTTCTCTGCATGCACTGGTCGTCGACACTAGTCACCAGAAGATTTCCATGGGTCATCGGGTGAACTCCAATTTCCTGTTCTTCAATCCAAATTGTTCAATGTTCATCATGGATGTCGCTGTCTCATCTAACCCGATGTGGTCGGGTTCTGCTCAACCCGAAAATCTGCCCGTGAAGAACACATCTATTGATAAGGTTGCGATGGGATCAGGCCATGTTCATTTGGAATGTACCCTTCGCATTAGATTTATAGAATTTGGCTCAATAATAGAGATTAAATGTAAATTAACTAAGACTAATCATAAACAAAACCCTACCTCAATCGTTCGTTGGAGACAGTGTGAAGAAGAAGAAGAATATGATGAAGGAGATATCAGCTCTCGTCACTTCTGATACAGGCTTCCAATCCGAGCTTGAGCGTCGGTTCCCCTTTCTTCATCTGGGATTTTTTCTTTGATGTAGGAGGTTCTTCCACCAAGAGTTCTCTGAAGTTCTCTCCTCCCCAAATATTTTCTTCACTATTGATTTCCCCTAACCACAAGAGGTGAGGAGACAACTTAATTATGTTCAAGTTAATTAGATCAATTATTGTTGGCTCATTAATTGGGAAGGTTCCAAGAGTCACAAATGTTTCAAGGTCTGGTGGTCCCCTCAACCAAAATTCAAATGAGAGGATTCAAATAAATAAAATAAATGTTATTGTTTAATTTTTTTTAACTCTCCCATGAAAAACTGAAAATCCAACATCCACCCTTGTCCTACTACGGTAGAGTTTAAGGTACCCTTATTAAAATATCGGTCCTGCGAGTTCAACGGTGTCCTCATATTTCAATTTCAAGAACTTGTTAAAAAGATACAATATTCTGCTCGTGCATTTACTAAATGTACCTAAAAAAGTTCAAAAATTCTTTTCGGGAACCCTAGGCCTTAGAATAACTTGCTTTCAATTTTTGCAGACTCGTAATATTTCCATATAAAAAAAATGACATGAAAAAATTCAGGTCTTTACAATTTTGTTAAATAAAACATATTATTATTATTATTTAACTGAGATTCAGGATACACTTAGTGTTTGAACCTTTAGGCCACTTTCTTGATATCATTAGGTGAAATAGCCTAATGTATATGGTTAGTATCTATCAACATTCCATGAACCAATAGAGAAATAAGTTCACATCACATTAACATGATCCCTCATGAAGACAGTTACTTGGTAATATTATCTCATTGTCACGATATCTCTAATCAAGCAGGTTGCATGATTTTTCCATCACCCTTTGTTCTCAATGCCTATTTCTTTAAATTCCCAGAAACATAAGTTTCCTATATAAGACCGTGGAAATGGATTTATATTGTCTATATCATTTGAACCAAATGTCTTTACATGTTATCATCCGTTAAATAATAGAAGGGAAAATCTATTCTCAGATTATTCATTAATGCAATATTACTTTTGACACACTTGACCTATCCTGCCTCATCAAAAAAAACAATCATCATGGTTTTCATAAATACATTATAGTAAATGAATCATTATACTCATTAATAATAATATTAAATTCTGTGGACCAACACACATGTCTTTAGATAGGAACATCCAATGAAACATATAAATGTAGATTTCATTCTAGAAAGTATCATTATCATAATATAATATTGGAAATTAACAAGGGTATACACCATGAGAAGGAGCCACAAAGTACTTTGAGTCTTGATCCCTAATATCCGATATACTTTATATCCCTCAAAAGATATGATCTGACAATATAACATATATTTAATAATAGTGTCGTAACACTTTTGGGTTCTTATCATAGTAGAGAACTACTATGACCATTTAGCATAACATCTAACCTTGGGACATTATCACATAAATTGTTAAAAATAAGAACAATCATGGTGTGATAAGAAGTTTATTAATATTAAAAACTATGAACACATGTCATCATAAAGTACACTAATGTTGGTTCAAGGAAACCAACTCCAACAGAATCCCACTTGGACTAGAGACAACTACTAACAACCTTCAGTCCTCTAGCTCCCAAATGATACTCATTATTTTTCGGATACAAGACTTTAGACATGGGGTTTTTTATATTCTCTTTCATGGGAACTCTTATTACTACTACTTATCCCCTCTAATAAAAATCCCTCAAGATGTGATTCTTATGGAGTACATGATTTTTATGTGGGTGTGACCTTGTCTCTTTTGCAAGAGCCACCACTGTAATATTATCCCAATACTATGTGAAAGGGTCTTTAACGATAGGTACCACATACATATATTGGAAAAAATTATGAATCCAAACAGATTCCATAGATTCATCAGAAGAAAATATATTCTCTGACTCCACTTTATAATCAGTGAAAACTGGATTTTTTGAACTCTTCCATCTCAAAACTCCTCTTTTTGTGAAAGAAAACATATCCTGAATATAACATCAGATCATTGCGATCTTTCTGAAAACTAGCATTTGTATAACCCCTAATTACCATATCCTTATCTTATGCA
Source organism: Viscum album (assembly GCA_963277665.1). Taxonomy (NCBI): domain Eukaryota; kingdom Viridiplantae; phylum Streptophyta; class Magnoliopsida; order Santalales; family Viscaceae; genus Viscum; species Viscum album. Next base: position 566,132,291 of record OY728131.1, read on the forward strand.
TATACCATGAATATATACTTAGTTCTTCTCAGATACATATGGATATCCTTAACAAAAAAAACCAATGTTTTTCTCTTGTATATGCTTGATATATGCACACAAAGATCATTGCATATCCAACATCAAGTGTATTTCATAACATGTAATACATGATAGGTCCTATTATAGAAGAACATGGGATCGTACTCATTCTCCTTTTCTCTTATTATGTCTGAAGACCCATTTTCTTATAATGATGTAAACCATGTGACACTGGAACCAATCCCTTCTTAGATTGTTCCATAAAAATTCTCTTTAGTATCCAGTCAACATATGTACATTGAATTAGTCTAAGAAGCCTCTTGGATCTATCATAAATGATCTAGATCCCTTGGGTATACACTTCTTCCCCTAAGACCATGTAGAAACAATTGTTTAAACAGTCCTTAATAGATTGTAAGTATTTTATTTCATTTGCAATAAGTAATATGTCATCAACATATACTACTAGGATAATGATCACATTCCCACTAAAAAATTTATATACACGCATATCACTTTCATTCTTAATGAATCCAAATTCTTTTATGGATTTGATGAATTGAATGTTCCATGACCTGGACACTTACATCAATCCATAAATGGATCTCTGCATCTTATAAGTCCTTTTGTAATCCCATGGAGTCACAAACCCCAAAGATTGTTTCATACAGACATCTTATTGAATGTTCCCATCATGAAATGTAGTTTTGACATCCATCTTTTAAATAACATAGTCAAGTAAATCTTATATAGAATGTATATTTATGATAGATTTAAACATGGATATTGGTAAAAAGGTTTCATCTAAGACAATTCATTGACACTGTTTGAAGCCTTTAGCCACTAGCCTTTATAGGTATTTAGATGACCATCCATGTCCAGTTTCCTCTAGAATACTAATTTTCATCCAAACAAACATATATCAACTGAAACATCGACCTGAACCCAAAATTGTTTCTAAAACATCAAATCCATTTCATGATTCATTACTTCTAACCATCTTACAACTTCTAGGCTCTCTACTTTCATATTTTATGAGAGAGGTGAATAATTGTTAACTAGTTTTGAGTCACCATATTTGGTTACTAGAAATCCATATCTCAATGGTTCTCTTACCTCTATTACTCTCCTATGTAGTGCTTTTACTTCATGATCTACTTATTATATGGGAACATATGTAATCTTTTTCTATACCAACCCTTGTGTATCTTGAGCATCAGCTTCATCAAATTCAATATTGGCTTGACTATAATGTTTTAGGATTTACCCATCTAACATAATATGGATTGTATAGTGATAGTCATTTTATTTTATTAGTGGCTTCATAGGTAGTAACCCTTTATTTCCTTAAGATATTCTATAAAGATACACTTTGTGCTCTGGCAGCTAGTTGTTTGCCTAGGAAGGCCTTAACAAACATCTTGAAATACCATACACGTGTATGAAACAAAAACATGTTTCTTTGAACTCCGTAACTCTAATGGAATTCCATTTTTACACTTTAGTTGGTGCTCAGTTTAATGTGTATGCCACAATTTGTAATTCACTTCCTCAAAAGGATAATGTAAGATCACTATGACTTATCATCAACCATACCATGTCTAATAAGATACAATTACTCCTTTCACTAACACCATTTTACTATGGTGTGTAAAGTAGAGTGAGATGAGATATAATCCAAAACTCCAATATAAATTCGAAAAAATATTGTTTAAGAATTCACCACCTTTATCCGATTGATGTTTCTTTATCTTCTTTCCTAGTATATTATCTACTTCATTCGTAAATTCTATGAATTTCTCAAAGAATTCATACTTATACCACATCAAGTAGATATATCCATATATAATCAAGTCATATTTAAAAGTAATGAAGTAAGAACATCCATCTCCACCTTCAATTAAAAATGGAAACAGTGTGTACCAATCCAAGAATCTATGTGGATGTTTTACCCAATCCATAAAATAGAGGTTTGGTTATTTTACTTTGTAATGAACAATTTCATCTTTCAAGTGTTTTTAGCTTAGACCATTCCAAATAACCATCATGATATATCTTTGTTAGATTCTTCTTGTTTACATTACCAATATGGTGATGCCCAATCTGGGTGTTATATGAGTTGTGTGAACATGATTCATAATCAATTGCTAATATATTGATTTATTCATTTAATACATAAATATCATTATTTAAATGTTCCATTACATAACATATGTTGTCCTTATAAAATAAAAAAATTATTTAAAAACATGAAAACAAACCCATCTATATCTAGGCATGATACTAAAATTATATTCTTTGTTGTTGTAGGTATATAATAATAGTCTTTTAAAACCAGAAACATTCCTGATGGAAATGTTAGGTGGTAGTCACTAATGGATATGATGGCTATCCTCACACCATTATCATCTCTCTGATCCATCTCTCCTTTAAAAATCTTTAGAAATCTACTTGGTTCTGGAATTTTGATACATATATGAGCACCACAAGTTGTATATAATACCCAATTTTTAGATATTGAAAGATTATAGTTGATATTGAACACACCATTAGATTTACCTTTCTTGTAGGTGAAGTTCCTCTTCCAGTGTCTTGGTTATCCACATAAAAAACATACTGCCTCCTTTTCCTCTCCTTGCCTCTGCATATTCTTCTTATTGGAAAGACAATGCTTGGGATATTTAGACTTTTTATGAGTCTTTTAACCCTTTGAATTTTTTTTATCATCCTATTCACCATAAGGACTATTGGTTTATCCCACCCCATGTTCTTATCAAATTGGTAAATTATAGTCAGATGTTAGAAAATATTTATCTCATTATTTCTCATACTATAATTAACTATATAATAGGAGAAGGTATTGGGAAGTGATGAAAGTATGAGATCTGTACACAACTCTTATGGGAATTTAATCACTAAGAATTCTAAGAATTAAATAGAGCTAATAATCATGACTACATAAGGCCCAGATGAAGTTTTCTCTCCAAGATAAGTCGTAAACAAAGAATTAGATATCTCATACCTCTCTTGTATCTCATTCTCTCGTAGAGGTCTCAAAGGAGAGACATCATTCTATACACATCCATGTCCTCATGTTGCATCAAAAAAACATCAGTCATGTATTATAGCGTGAAACAATAAACAGATGTATCTTAAATCATATGTTTCACCTAGAGAGATTTCTTTTCATCGATTTTTACAGTACCATGCACATTAGTAAAAAGTTCTTACATTAGCTAAAATTTCTTTTCATGGTGAAGAATAACACCTAAGAACCTTTTTCACTATTAGAAATTTATGATGGTGATAAGGTTATCCTTTTCAAGTATGGATCACATAGATATGTTCGAATTCACTTTAATTTTATTTTATAGAACTAAGATGAAAAAATTTAGTACATTATTTGATAAAATTTTGAGAAATAAGTAAATAAATAATATATTTATTAGTCACTAATAATTTTATCAGAACCCAATAGCCCTCACCGTTGGATTCATAATATTCTATTTCTTATACATTCTAGTGTAAAGGATCTATATTCTCATTCTCATTACCCAAAATTTGATTTTTCAATTAACTTGAATGGTTTTAGGTGGTAATTCCAAATGCTAACGACATTAACTCATAGTTCCTTGATGTGTTGAGTGGACTCATAAATCCAAAAATACATAAATTGAATTTCCTCAACCCTTTCTTATTAGTTACAACAAGTCATGCTTTAGGATTCAACCCTTGATGTTAACTATGTTATGCCAACTTGAATCCTCAGGTTAGAATTCCACAATAATTGAATGCACCCAAACATTTTCTGGTCATGCACTTTGAACTATATATCTATTTTAACTAATGTAGAGGAAGGATATACCAATGTAGTATACATAATTGAGAGATTTTATCCTATATTCATAAATTTTTAATTATTATCTTTATCACATTCTTCATAATATTATGTTGATTTACATAATCGATTAACCATGTATTAGATAATATTTATGGATAAGACAAACTATTTTAGTTCTATCATGTAGGCTCGTCAATTTCAATAATTCATGTGATCACGAAAAACATCCATAAGAAAATTACCATCAAACTTGAAAGGAAATAAAATAATAATTTTTTGTGATCATGAGATTCTACTAATGGCTGGTTTATATAGTGGTATAAAAACTAACTTTTTATGTAAGGGGAAATCACCTTAAAGAAATAAAAATTTGTGTTATAAATTTCCACCTATCAACTTATGTATCTCTCTTCGATTGGTTTCACCTCAGCTCCAAACCTGAACTGCCTCCACTTTCATGGGTGCTACATCCATTACATATTATTTTACTCACATGAAGGTTAGGTTGAAGGGGTTTAGATAAAATAAACCATGGGAACTCATGACCTATATAATTATTGGAGAGAAGGCACAAAAGCTAACAATTTAATTTCATAATATATTAAATGAAACCAATCACCTAAAATGTTATGATCTATGATCATGATCATCCACATGCACATAAGTAATTAAAAATTTAATAAAACTATAATTCAATTCTTAATCGTTGTTATTTAAAATAAATCACCCTCGAATCAATTAATTATCGTATTTAATTAATCCATTATTTTAGCATAGTTCTCATTCGAATTTCCTTCAGATTATCATCTATAATAACTTTATTCAAATTAAATAAATTCATTTAAAATTAACTGTTTACATAAATGTACCTTGGAGGAAACATGGTGAATACCTATTCATATCAACCCAGCAAGTATTATATTCTTATACTATGTACTATTGTGATATATGCAATACATGACTTATCACATAATTTCATGATGTTTAGTATCAACATATTGATTACAAAAGTTACATGTTTTTTTTTTGTAATGTTTCACGCATCAATGCATGTAGAGTAACAACTATAATACGAATCATACATCATATAGAGATAACAATATTACACAAATATTAATTAAATATATGTATATATATATATTAAAACTCATCACATGGTGTTTCATATATACTTAATGAAAACAGAAAAATTCCATGACGATAAGGTTTACATAATATAAAAAATAAAATTTAAATATGCATAATTTGGAATAAGTACACAACATGTATAGGTGAGCTACAAATACTGTACATCTACCATTGTGTATTAGAGACAGACACCTAGGGACTCATCATGTAAACTGTTCCTCGAAAAATTAGAGTACACAACATGTTTAAGAGACTACACGCCATTTGGTGTCCGACTAACATGGTCACCTGTCAGGTAGTCTATGTATGGTAATACATGTCCCTTCTATGACATGAAGGGACTAAACATCATGTATTTGGCCTATATAACGTGTAATACAGCTAACCGTGCATGAACCTATTCTGGTCAACATGTGGTGTAATGTATTTAATGAAGCACATGTAATCAATGCACACTGTTTGGATTAATTCAAAATTAATTCCTATGGAATTGAACATAAGTACATGGCATGTAACTCTGGTTACACTATGTGTAGTTATATACTTTCTGGAGAGAATCCTTGGAACCTCTAGATTAAATATTCAATATTATTTCATTCATAAAATTATGTGTATTGATAAGACCTATGAAAAAAGAAGGAGGAGGAAGAAGAAATCACAATTCAGATTAAAATAATGATTAAACATGAATTGAAAACAGAATTGAATATACGTAAATCAGTCTATGTTCTTTAAATAATTATAAATAATTATGTTTCCACTTCAATAACACATGTAGGTTATAGGAGCAGTGGATGAGTGTGATGGGTCATGCCCAACATTTCTTTTTTCAATGATAGATGGTCAATCCAAGATTTGTAAAATGATAAACCTCATGATCTACAAAATTTAATCCAAGAATATAGAAAATGGATATAATGAAGGAACCAGAGGGAGGATAATCACATATTATTTATTATTAATATAATTAAATGAAGAATTACCATGGTGTAATTATTTAGTTATAGATTTATCTAACAACATATCTACGTTCGACCATTATTGGGTTCTAAGAATAAAATTAGACTCACTATAAAAGCAATCCCATCATGTTTCAAAAATATATATGTGCTCCGGTAAGACTATCTAGGTGTTAGCATGTTAGATCCTATCACTTGTTTCATCCATATTTGATTACCCTAGGAACTGCTTCCAACGTAATCTCTTGTATATCTCTTGACATCAAATTTTTAAGTGGATGAAGATCACTCTATGATAATAGGAGCATTCTTAGAGAAGGGATCTCCCTAGGTATTTAGAGGATTCCCCAAATCCTTTGTACACAACCAAAAAAATGAAACGGATCTATGAGGAAAAAGTAGAATTATTTTTATATATAGTTAGGGCAGGAAATAAATAATTTCACAAGTACCCTTTTTATCTATTTAATAAATGTGAAACCCCATGTCAAATAATAATAAATATATTTATATTTCACGACATGCACTTAACATGCAAATTTAATTATAAATTATTTAATAAAATATTAATCAATATTTTTTATTTCTCACCCTACCATTAAACTTGGTCATCAATTCCTCCACAATATTTATCAGGCATTGAATAATGACTATTTATTTATTAAATAAATATCAATGCATTATTCTCTAATAAATAAATAAATATTATATTCACTAAAAAAATATAAATATTTATTATATATTCCACTCATATTATATTCTGTTTAATAACTAGTGACATAATATATTAAATCAAGCATCCATCAATAATTATTAAACAATTTTGATGAATATTATTTATTCAACCTGATAAATAATAATAATAATAATAATAATAATAATTAATTGAGATTTTGGATACACGTAGTGTGAGACCCTCTAGAAATCGTTCTTAGTGGCACTAGGAAAAGCATCCTAAAGTCCATGTTTAGCATCCAACAACATGATATGTCACTGATAGGGAAAGAATTTAATTTCGAAACTACATAATACCACAAACAAACGATTACTGTGTAATATAATTACTTTATTATGATATTTCAAATCAAAAAGGTTTCTTGGTGGTGCAATCAACATATGGTTTCGATGTGTCTTTCTTTTACTTCCTGAAAATTAAATTTCCCTATAGAAATCCATGGACATGGATTTATTTATGCTTTATCGTTTCTATCAATGGTCCTAAGATATCAATTTACATTAAATAATAGATGGGATAAAACCATTCTCCCATTATTCATTAATGGAATAATACTTGTGACACACCCAACGTATCCTACCCCGCCACAAACATATGTCATCATAGTTGTTATTAATAAATAAATGTATATGACTCATAATACTCATTAATAATAATATTAATGTTCAAGGACCAATAAACACTTATATATATTGGAACATCCAATGACACATATAAATGTGGATTTCCTACTGGTGGGTCTTATTCTGACAATATCCCACCAGATATTACTAAGGGTTTATTCCCTGAGAAGGGTCCTTAATGACATATGAGTCTTCACCCTTGAAAGAAATGTATCATTTTTTCCCTCAAATGACATATTTTGACCAAAAAATATATATTTTAGAATAGTTTCATAGCACTTTCGAGTTCATATCATAGAAGGGAACTACTATAACCTTTTATTGTGAAAACTAATCTTGGGACATCGTCACATAATATGTTACATAGATGAAAAATCTTTATTTTATAATAATTTTATTAATATTAAAAAAAATATGAATAAAAGTTATCATAAAGTATACCAAATATGGTAATTGGGCACCAAATCTAAAAAAAATCAAGGGAGGCACTCTTTCCCCTCGAAGAATGAGGATAAATAAAGAAAACAATACCCCTTAGGCACAAGGAGGCTAGATTTTTAGTATAATAAAAAAGAAATAATTCTTTGTTAATTTATTATATAAATGCAATTTATAATTTTATAGGGTTTCTGTAGTTTTTTGCATGGTATGGAAGAAAGAATTTAATTTTTGGTCTAATATTTATTTTCCAAGAAATAGGAAACTACCAATGAGGATGTTTGATGAGAATTCAAGGGTAAATTCAAAGGAAAATCATGTTCATGTTTTCAAAAAAGATACTATGTGCAACCAAAAGAAATTTGAGCGCATATAATAGGTGTGTGAATGGTGTGGACATGAATATCACTGTAATAGGGACTACATAGCTGGACTTCCATTATAAAATCCCCATGATGGTAAAAGGAATTCGTTCAATTATTAGACTATATAGAATAATAATGAAACTAAGAATGTTAAGAAGGAGAGAATGTGTTTCTTGTGGAAACTATTTCAGGAAATTAGATGGATCCCTCATCCATGATGGATTGACACGAACTTTGTTGTAAATCTACTTCCCAAAGTTAGGAATTCACTGAGGTGGGTTTATAAATGATGATTGAAAATGCATTTTGGGTGAGAGGATGGGAGGTCATGAACATCATACCCTATAATGGGTAATTATTGATTACATAGAGACTGTTTTATATATTTAAAAAAAATTGTGAATCCCTCCCATATCCTAGTGCATAATAGGTTACCCCTATTAGAATGATCTAACTAAAAAATTGTGTATAAGTAAAAATATCTTTGTAATAGTGGTTTTCCATTTTTTTCTTATGAGTACGTGATGCTTTGGTTTAAATCCAATGAACTAGGATATGTAGAGTTTATTTCCAAAAAAATAGTTGGTCGATTTTGTGGATTCTCAATTAGGAACATGAGAGGGGTTCCCATCTATTTCCTAGAAGGGAATCAGAACCCATGTAGTTTAGTTCAATGTAATGGTTCACACCATAAAATTTATGGTAATTTGACAAGAACATATCCATCCATTTTAATGTCATGAGTTAAGGAATACTAGGTAAAATGTGACTTGATATGGTTGTCTTGATACTTACGGATAAATGAACCTTTCTAGTTTGTCTTATCCATTGTAAAATAAAAATGAGAATGTTCGGATTGTCTATGGCTCATCCCTAGGGGCATGCCTTTTTCACTAAGAGATATGAATGATTCTCTTTCTACTAGTTTCCATAAAGAGGACCTATACTCCTCACTTAAGAGTTAACTAGATTGGGTTGGGTATAAAAATGAATAGAAGTCCCATATAAGTGAACCAATAAGAGTATATAAACTCAATTCATACTAATAAACTTAAAGAAGAATCTTGAATGAAGGTGTATTAATAATGATATAGGAGTATGTAAACTCTGGGAGAATGAAGAAACCAATATTGGTATATTGATAAAAGGTGTATTTGGAAACCAAGAAGAGTATATAAACTCATGGCACATTAATAATACTTGTGGAGTATATCCACTCATGTTATAAAAGGCCATCTTAAGAAAATTACATAAGAGGAGATGTATGTTTGAGGGTATTGGGATTAAACCTCAGGGTGGTGTCCTATGTACCCTCAAAGAATAAGAATCAAATCCAGTATTCCTTGAGTGACATAGTTTATGGTCATTTGTTAGGATCAATCATTGATTTTTAATGTCAACAAGTAAGTATGTGAACAATTTATTTTAAATTCATGTAGCTCAAACATGAAGGTGACTGATTTGAGGTATCTTAATTATTCTAAAAAAGGATTCACTAATCTTCTAAGACCATGTTAGTCATGATCAGTGTGAAAAATAAGTCATATAATTTTATATATGTTGTATTGGATCACACAATATGTGATTGGATGGGTTTACACATTCATGATAACCTTTGAGGTGCCAAAAATAATATTTGACTCATGTAGAAATATGTTTAAGGAATAAACTATATAATCGGAACAAGTTGGATTCTTATGTTGTAAAAGGGGATATAATATGAGGGATATTGTGCATTGTAAATTATATTAATTTTTTGGGTTGATATAGGGGATTACACTTTGGAGGATGCTCATAGGTGATAACTGGGAAGAATATATCAACTTTAGGTGATTATGTGGGGATTATGTATTAGTTTTATCTAAAATTACCTAACCGAGTTGTTGACTTGGGTGATGGTGGGGTGATCATTGGGTTTATAGCTAGAAGGATTAAAATATTTAAAGAAAAAAAGAGGAATGTGTTCACCCAAGACGTTTTTTGAAAACCATAGGACTATATTAACTCAATGTTTATTTGGGATTCCTATGGAGTATCTTGACTTATAGTTTGATATAGATCAAGGTTTATGTTGCAGGCACTGAAACCTAAAAAATTGTTTGACTTGGCTTGAAAATTTTGTGGTGGGACTCATGATTTTTTAACAATTTCTCATAGAATTTTTTTTATATGTGAGAGAGTACATTGTTTTCAAAGGGGGTAATGTGCATGTGGTTTTGTATCATGCACCTACATAGGAGCCTTATAAAGGGATAATTGTATAGAGCTAGTCATATAGAGCTTATAAATGAGTGAAATCTCATAGAAACATCTTAGTATGGCCTCAAAAATCACGACTATATAGTAATTTCCATAAAGATCCACCACGTAGTGTTTTTTGCAAGGGGTCATTGTATAACAACTATGTTGAATTATAGTGATCAAAACTAGGAGAGGATAAGTACTTCACGAAGTACAATCGAAAAGGCCCTATGTGATGAAAATTTATTTGTAAACAATATTATCAGGATTAAAATAGTTAAATAAGAGAAAACAAAATCACCTTTTATTAATTAGAAAGAAGATATAAGTATATGATGAGAAGAAAATATCACCCCAAGTGTTTCTTCTCAGGAACAAATAAGGTCACTCCTTATTATCTATTATTATTTGTTTATGTAATCATGTCAGGAATTGATTTATTGGTGTAGAATAATAAATATTGGAAATAAATTATTCATTATTCATTGTGTAATTTATTTATTATTGATGTGATAAGTGAGTTCTTCGCTTCAGTGGGAGTAAAAATAAATATGAAGCAGTCAATTTATCAAAGGATGGGAGAATCAGAAAATTATAGATACCCCAATGAAATCTGAATTATGAGGTTATAAAATAAAACATAAAACAAATTTTCATGATTATATAAAACATAATATAAATGGGAGGTTTTATTTTATGAAACTATGATTCAATGGGTGTGTTTAATTATTTGATGTGTTTTGTTTATATGTGTGTGGTCTATAAAATATATTTAACCATTCTATATGATTATCCTCTAAAATATGATTCTGAGAATGTTATCACATTTTTTATTTATATACATAATTGAATACCTTTTTCATATTAATATAATTTTATACATTTAGTTAGACCATGTAAATATTATGTGGACAAAACAAAACTCTATTTTCTATGGAAAAGTCTGTGGTTTCATCTATCCCACATAATTGAATTATGTTTTAGTTTAACGGGAGAGAATATGCAATATTGGTTAGATAATCCAATCCTAATTTTCTCTTAAAACATGATTTTCATTAATGGGGATAATGTTATAAGAAAAAATAGTGTATTTTGAAATAGTGTTGAGATATTTAAAAGAATTATAAATTGGTGTATTTTTATATCCAATGGTTTTGGTTGCAATTTATTCCAATATATTATCATGTGTTTGGATAAATAATTAATGTTGCTTCAAAGATTTTTATGGAATAATTATTTATCATTGGATTAGATTCTTGATCAAACATCCAATTATATAAGAAGTGTGATATGTTGTAATTGTTTATCATAATTTTTAATTAAGATGTGATGTTAAAAAAAGTAATTCCTAGAAATGTGATTATTGATGTTTTTTTCTTCAATGAAATATAAGTTATGTGTCAATGAAAGGAAATAAATTTTCTACATCGTGTTAGTGTTGAATATCAATGAGATAAGTAAAATTAAGAGATTATTTAAGAGAATTTGTGGTTAATGTACCCACATGACAGATCTACTAATTAAATTGTTTTTATATGTAGTTAGTTAGTGTCTATGATTTATTGGCATGATCAATCTATTTTAGTGGTATAATGGCATAATCAATTGAACATGTTCAATTAGTCAATCCAGAATGGTAATGTTCTATTTTCTCATTAAAAAATTTTGTTTCCTAATTTATTATAACATGGATATTTGAATAAGACGATGGTTTGGGTGTGATTCATTGATTAAGAATAATAATCTCTTGAGATGATTATGATCTTGTCTACAAAGAATAAAATCATCAAATAATAAGTGATTATATGATATTGGTGACGATTCAGTAAATATGAATGTTATGTGCCCTAATATTTTTTGTTCTATACCTAGAAAATTAATTTATCTTATGCATATAAGATATTTTATGGGTGTATGATATTAGTGGTCCCATTAGATAAATTTACATACACATATGAGAAATAAACAATGAATAATTATCCAATTGAGGGTTATCCAACATAAATTATAATTATTCTACTCACTTGAGAATTATCTTAAGGAGTTTTAAGGAAGTCAAGTTGAGAACCATGCCATAAGAATGATCTCTACATGGTATTAAATCATGAAACCATGCACATGGAGAATAATTAGAAGTAAATTTTCTAAGACTTTAAGGGATTTTAAATAAAAAATTTAATGGGAATTCAAATGAGTTTAAATAAGGAATAAACCCAGAATATGTAACATGATTTAAATCACAAAGTATAATTCCATCTGAAGAACAAGGGGGTAAAACATTCAAATGGAAACTAAATATTCACATGGTATTATTACAGGTGATTATTAATATATGTGGATTGTGAATGATGAAAGGATTATATGAAGATAATTGAGAGCTCAGATTCACATTGAGAGAATTATGATAGCTCGACACATTATTGTTATGGATAGAGAAGGATTTCATGTCAGGTTACATTAAAGTAGACTGAGACTACAATAAATATTAGTATTCATGAGCGTTGGGTAGGATCATGATCATTTAAGATCTGGAGAATGTCTTATGACCAAAATTGATGTAAAATGTCTAGAATAAATACATGTGAAGACATGTTGATCCAACTACTAATAAAGGAATCCAATATTCAATATTGTATAAAACAACATGATAAAAATGAAATTTATTGCTGGATCTATTATTGTAAAATAATTTTATTTTAATTTAAAATATATAAGTGGTGGAAAGCATATTGTATTATGTGTTATCGATTTTTTTATTGATAATGGAGAATCCATGTGCGGGGAGGGGGATAATGAACATGGAAAAGAGTGTGCCTTTCAATCAAACCTTATAAATAACATGTTCTACTCTTTTTTTTCTATTACTATAAATTATTATGTGTTTATTAGAAATCATTAATTGGATCCAAAACCTTAATAATTTATAGAGGTTAGGATAATATGGAATAACTGATAAAAATAGTGATCATGGATTCACCCCTGCTCCTCATTGATTTAATTAGATTTTGTTAGAACAAGCTATATAAAATCCCATGATCCCTCTAAAGATCTAAAATAATATGATAAAAATCAAGAGCTTAACTTTTGTAAATAATTGAGAAACACAAAACATTGATGGAATTAAATATCATATGTGAAGGAATCTGTCTCCACAGTACGTCCATTCACTCAGATTATAAATTATATATGATTTTACAATGGGATTTTCCACCCATTTTTGAATGCACTACTATGAATCAAAAAATTATTAGTTATACAGATTTAGGGTTATGGATCAAAATTCCATCATGATATACCTTTCAGAAATGGTCTACACAATGTAAATATGAATTCATATAACAGAAGATATATATGAGAAATTAAGAAGAAACTATGAAGAAAAAATCCATCTAAATAAATCCAATATATTGGAATGGAGGATTAAATTTTAAGATATGAAAATGGTTAATAAATGGTATGAAATTATTTACATGTTATACATTTCCTGATATTTTTCATATTATCAAATATTTTTATAATAATATGTATGATGAATCTAAATAAGATGAGGAGGATGAGAAAACAAAAAAATAAAAAATGGTAACAATATTAAAAATAATATCATCAATAGAAGAAAAATATTTATGATAAAGAATGATAAATATGTCTTATCTTGAAACACAAAATAATGAAGTCACTTTCTTTGATCATCTTGAGAATTGATGTGATTTATCAAATAGTGATGATGGAGAGGAAGGTATGTCACTATAGTGAATGCCAAATAGGATGTTGAAAAGTTTTATTTAGAAAATTAAATAGCCCAATAATGAAAAGAGGAGAGTTATGAAGTAAAAAATACAAGATGGAAGATGAAAAAGAAGTGGTGATAAAGAAGGAAGTAGAATATGCTGATGAGATCCGGAGTCATGTTCATAGAGATTCTTCAAAATAAAATACAATCAAGGACCTTGAAAATAATTCAACTATAAAAGAATAAAAATAAATGCTGACATATTAAAAATACATTTTTATCCAATATAATTTGAAAATATTCAATTAATTCATCAAAAATTAATATGAGGTTTAAGGATTATCTTAAAAAGGCAATGAGAAGAAGATTTCTAGAAAGAAAGATAAATCTTCACATAATCTATCCCATTCTAAATTTTTTATCTCTAATGATAATGATGAAAAAACAAGGATGATCATTTATTGACCAAGAAAAACTACGATTGATAATATTTTTCATCAATCTAAGAGGAAAAATCAAGAGAATAACTACCCCTAGGAATAATAATTATTTGGTTTTAGTATTAAAATAATAAAATAAATCATGATATATTTCATTTCAAAATTAGAGATCGAATATATGTGGTCTTTTTTTGTTTTGGAATGTGTGATTACATATCCTTTACTTTATGGTTGAATATGTCGTTTTCTTGAAAGATAAATGAAGAAAGGTATATTTTTTGTGATCAGTGAAGAGAAAAATCAATGGACAAACAATATAGATTTAGGAATAAACAAAATCTATCAAAGTGAAAAAAATTGAGTAATTAGAAAAGGTGTGGAAAATAAGGTCACTATACATAGGAGTCCATGATTACATTTTTATGTGAAAGTTTTCATGATTTGAAAAGGAATTAATTCACAACGAAGTCTAAAAAAAGCCTAATAAAATTGATCATTTTAATAAGTAGTTTTTGAAATTGTTTCCTGACCAACTAGACAAGGATAGAAAAATTGAAAATAAGTGAGTTTTGAGGAAAAATTAAATTCATTGGTTTTAGAAAATGAGATAAAATATTTTATTTTATTACTTAAAAATAAAAATTTAAATGTTCTGCAAAAATCATATGAATATTGTAGTTAGTCTAGTCATGGTTCAAGAGATTTTATGGATATAAAATTAGCTGAAGAAGTGTTTTTGAGAAAGAATATGAAATCATAAGGAAAACAAATTCCTTAGTAACTATGGTATTGTAAAATGTTTCACATGAAGAAATAGTTTTAGGTAAATAGATAGGGAAAGAATTTAATGTGGCTAAAATTTGGAAAATGTGTTTAAATAAATATTACCATGCCAAATTTAAATGAAAATAGAAGTCTTGGGTGAGTGGAAACTCTCATCCATAGTGTTTACTCTACAAGAAAAATAATTTCACTCTATATTACCCATTAGGATATCTCCATTATAACTTATTGGGAATTGATTAATAGATGTAGATTTTCCACTAGTAGATTTTAAAAAATGATTTTTAATGGTTTTCTTTTATATATCATGGAGTGGAGAAGTGAGTTTATAATTTTTTGGGGGATAAAAAATAAATATAAGGTTGTTATCTTTTCAAAAAAATAAGAGAATATATAAATTACAGAAAATATGAAAAAACCCAATGAAATTTGAAGTATTAGGTGTCTCAAACACACTTACAGCACTTTATCTTGATTAAAGAAAACATATTATAAAATATAACAATTTTATTATAAAATAATGAGATAAATGAGAGGTCGGATGTTTTTCACCCGAATGTTTTGATGTGTTTTGATTGTATTAGAACATGATGAAAAATTTTTCTCAGTTAATCTGTATGAGAAACATCTAAAATTAGATTTTGATAATGGTATCACATAATTACTTTTTTTGGGAATCAATAATAACCTTGTAGAAATCTTTCTTAATCTATACAATTTTTTAGAACAAGTAGAAATAAAGTGTACTAACTAATGGATAATTGAAAAAAAGTATGTGGTGTCATCCTTCAATCATAATTGGTAGAAGGTATTAATTAATGGATGACAATATGTTATATTAGTGAAATAATTAGAACTTCATTACCTCTTTGCACTTAATTGTTAATAATGGGGAATACTTTTATACACACATATTGTCTTTCGAAATGTGTGGGGTATTTGAAATAATTACAAAGGGGGATATTATATTTTACAATGTGTTTTGTTTCAATATACATCAATATATCAATATGTTTTTGGTTCAACAAGTTCTTATGATATGAGGATTGTTAAGGAATCCTGAGTTGGAATTGGATGTCATGCTTAACAATACATCTATAACCATTATGTGAGTGATATATAATAATTTTTAAGGGGAAAGAGAAGTTTATATCCTCTCGAGGATCTTTATAATATCACTTATAAATCCATTTCTCTAAAAAGTAATATAAACAATTTTTTAAAAATTTAGATAATCTAAGAACGTGTATCTGTATATTACATCAGTTCTATAAGTTAATAATTCCTTTTAAAAAATACACACATACTCCCAAGAATAAAAATTTTACTATCTTTTAGGATTAGCCACCTAAGAAAGTTATTTTATGATACTTTTGTAAATTTCTCAATAATTTGGCCACAATATAGTCCCTTATAGAATTATTATAAGTTATAATCATTTTAATAACCTAGGGAATAAAATCATAAAAAAGGGGTGAGATGAAATTCTATATAAGGGAAGTCATATAAATATGTTTTAAATGTTTAGATCCTAATAATATTAGAAATCATGATTAAGGATGAAATATATTATTAAAAAAATTTGGAATAATAATTTTTTTCTTTAATTCATAATAGAAGGACATGCATTCTCAAATGAACAAATATATACTATAATAAAAGGTTACAATAACTTGAGATAACAAACATTTTACAAGGATGAAATCGTTGTTATATGGAATGAAAATGTAACATTTCCATGGCATATAACATAATAAATTACTTTGGAAGAATCATAAGAATAAGGTAATATCACCTTTGTGAGTCACTACTCACACTCATGCCTTCAGAAGTAACTACTCACTCTCATTAATTATAGGAAAACATCATTGAACACATGTATACATGTCAAATGATATATTAACTTTTAACCAATGCATTGGCGGGTGATAAAGAATCCCAGCCATCATTCATGACTGAAAAATAAATTTTTATTATCAAAAACAAAAAATCATTCATAATTCCATCAGTAATATAAATAAAATAAACTCAAGGGAAATAAATTGGTTGATAAATAATCATAGAAACATTCTATGAAAATATACATAAATTATGATGCTTAATTATTTTTTATTTAATATATACAGATAAAAAGGTATAGATTTTTGTTAATAATTTCCTCAATCAATCGACTAATGTAGCCTAGGTTAATTCCCTTCTATCAAAGAAAGGAAATATAATGTAACCACAGAGGAAATGTATTAGATGTAAAATAATATTTTTATATAGTGGATTATTAGAAAAGTTCAAAATATAAATGGATTTCAAGGAGTTTAATCCTAAAAATAGTATAAGAAAATATATAGTTTAATTCAGGAAAATAAATTTCCATGGAAATAAATGCATTTACTATAAAGTGTAAAATGAAATTGATATGGTACAATATTTTTTAGATAATGTATTCTTTAAAGTTATTATAGAGTAATATTTTAGTCATTTTTAAAATTTTATGGAGTGAATTTTGAAAAAAATTACTTTTAAAAAAGAACACACAATAATTGAGTAGTAAAATGACATAATTGTTATTTGATGAAAATGTGGACTGGAAGATAAATGAAATTATCATGTAAGGAAAAAAATTTAAATAATTGAAACTATATTGATTTAAACCCACATAATAAAAATTGTTGAAAAAAACTACTTTTGATAGGGGAAAAGTATGTGAAGGTCCCATGGGAGAATAATCAATTGGGTTTCCAAATATAGAGGAGAACATTAGTGGGAGTATAAAAAATATACATAGAATAAAAAGATATTACTGGGGAAGAATATGAATTATTCTTAAATTAATAAAACTTCATGAATAAATAAGTTTTTCATCGAAATTAACTATAAAATATAGAGGAAATGATTTATAATAACATAAGAAAAGTACATAGTATTAACCATAGAAAAAGGCATCATTATGACTCAATAAAAGATGTCGAGCCTAGAAAACCCCTAATATAATCATTATCATTCCAATTGAAAATCCATAAAGGGTAAAATATGAGATTTATTAGTATATATCTTAGATTTATAAAATTATTAGTATAAAATAAATCCACAGAGAATACATAAACATAGAAAAGGAAACAAGTGTGGAATACACATTACTTCACAACGAAGAAAAATAAGATGAAAAAACCCATACATTAATTCTATATTTACATTAAGGCACTTAAATCAATTGTATAATAAAATAACCCTATTAATCACATTTTTTAGAAATTTATTCATACATATATAATTTTGTTAACTTCAATTATAATCATTTATTACAGATATATTGATTAGTTATATATTATTTTCATTATTGATTTTATTATCTTTGATTATATATTTTGTACTAGTATCCTAATTGAGGATTAAATTATTATTTTAATATTTAATGTTCATCTTTTAATATCATTATAGATATTGGGCTTGTTTATTTTTAATTACTTAAATTTGTACAATTTCATTTCATGAGTATTTGAGTTATTATTTGCGATGAAAAAAGTAGTTATGAGCTTATTTTGGTATATTTCATGAATGAGGGTAGTACCATAGTTGGATTAGATAATACCATTTAAATTATATAACGAAAACAATTACATATTATTTACCAATATATCTAATATTTTTTATTTATTTAACCAGGATATAAATTTATAGCATTATTCATGTAAGTGGTCAAAGTGACCTAAGGAAAAATAATCTAAAATATGTGGGGTTGTATGGTTGAGAAAGTAATTACTTTGGAATAATATCATTGTAAATAATGAAAAATTAAATTAAATATATGGTTTTAATGTATAAAATTACCATAAAATATATTTTAATAAATAAAAAAGGATTTCAAAATGATATTCATCAATTTCATTGAGGTAATAGTTCTCATGTATCAATGGGTCTCACATTCATTTTCTATTGATCTATAGAAATATTGAGATTGGTTTATAATTTAATTTTTTTAATAATATTATTAATATCATTTTAATTCATTAAATATAACTTTTGATCCATATATGATAGGATGAAATAAAAAATCATGCACTTGATTCACAGAGGTGGTAGTGTCTATATATGCATGACAATACAATCAATGTTCATATGGTTTTGGAAAAAGGTAGAAAATTGATATTACATTTTTATAATAAAATTTAATAATATTATTAATACTGATATTGTCATACTTTTTTGTCAAAAAATGTTTTTTCATGTAGTAGAAGAAAATATACGCAAAATTAAAAAAAAGAGTAATTAAGAATATTGCCTTACACCTTGGAAAATAAACTTTGTGAAATGGATTAATTATTTAAGAGGTAGTATTTTTATAATACCAAAACCTCTAGGAAGTGTCTAGGAGTATAAATGAGTCTATTGGGTAGTGTTTTGTTTAATCTAAGATGTTATGGGTTCGAAGAGTAGTTTTGTGGTGACGACCTAATTTATGGGAGAGAGGAGTGGATTTTCGGTAATATACTAAAGGTAATGTCACTATTAAATAGTAAAATGGATTAAATAATTTTATAAATAGATAATTTAAATTGTTTTGGTTAATATTAACTCAACCATTCACTGAAATACATGTTTTTAAAAAAATTATTTATTTTATTTTTATATTTTTCAGCTTTACTATTTTTTGTTTTAGAGTGGTAATTAATTTTATCCAAAATAATTTACTTATAATACCTAAAAGTAAAATGGATATTATTTAATAATTTTTACATATATATTACAAATATGAAATCCATTTTAGCAACTATAATTTGTATGTCTAATAAAAATTAATATCATCCTTAGCGCATGTAGCATGTAAAATAATATTTAAAAAAAGTGTATTTTTAAGCATTAATGTAATGTTAAGGACTAAATTTTTATTTTTTTTATTTTAAGTACATTAATTGGTTTATTATTTAAACAAATATAGATAAGTGACTTTAAAATAATTGAAAAACTTAATTTCACCTATTGAAAACATAATTTAACAAAATAGTGTAAAATACATTTTTATAAGAAAAATATTACATCATTATCAAATTGTTTAACATGGGTTTTTAAAATTAAATGTAGTATTTTTAAATTCATCATTTATTTATATAAATAAAAATTTTATTATTAAATATGTTTTATTTATTTTTAATATGTAATTTCTTATTGATATAGTCATAAACTCTATAGTGTTAGTAAAAAATATATTTTTCATTATTCACCTAAAAATTAATTGTGTTAAGAAAAACTAAAAAATTATCCCTATAATGAATATTTACATCCAATATTCATATAATAAGTTAATTTTTTAAAATTAAATTTGTAATATTGAAAAATTAATACTTCAAATGAAAATGGAAAATATGAAGAAAAAATTCGTTATTCAGTAATGAAAATTTTAAACAATAAGTGTTCGTAATATTTTTTCATATTAAAAATATAAAAAAATAAAAAATAATTATTAGAGAAATAAAAATACCTTTTATTTTTAAATTAAATTAATTATTTATCCTATAAATTTATGATATTTTATTTAAGTGATATCATTTTATTTAATAGATGTTTTATTATTATTATAATTATATTAATAATATTTATCTAATATGTCATAAATCATATAACTTGGGGTTGTGTTTAGAGAATGCTACCAAATTTATTAATTATTTAGAGAAACATATATTCCAAAACTTTGGGGTGTTATAATATTCCCCTAAAATAAAGTACATCCTCACAACTCTAATTATCATTCTCCATTGAATAAATCTAGGGGTCGACAATAAACTCAAGATATATTCTCTGCTGGGATATAAACATTATAATCATAGATAGTAGGATAGTAATAATTTTCTATATAATATTAATGAACTAATATTTTACTTTATCTCAACAATGTGTTAAAAAAATTCTTCTGTAAATTGTAATTGGAGTTTGTAAGAAAAAACATTCACAACATCATTTTGATGACACAGTTTTAAACAAGATACTAAAAATAAAATTGTTATGATATTATAAAAAATTCACAAGACTATGAAAAATATATCCTTATATGTCTTCTCTAATTATGCCTTTATATTAAATTATAATACATTCAGTAGAACTATAACCCATCGCCCCTTCAATCTAACCTAGGTTCTCTATGCGAATTCCAATATTATGTTTTCTAACCAAACTCATCCTAATATTTTATTTAATTTAAATCCTTTATAATTGTTCAAAAATATTATATGATCACCCAAATCATATCCACTGGGATTATATAGCGATGTGTGTAGTCTGAAGCCCACTCACTCTGTTTAGAGAGAAGATCGAGTTGATACTCAACTAACCATTTTAAGGGTGATTAAATATTTGATAATATGCTCCATTGTTGCTTCCACTTACTAGTATCTAAAAAATAATGTATTTACTAGGAAAAAAACATACTCAAAACTTTACCAAAATACCATGATATTGTCCTATACATAGACTTATTCTTATGGTTTTCACTAATGTCATATAATCTGATTCCCCAAAA
The DNA here is from genome assembly GCA_963277665.1 of Viscum album. NCBI lineage: Eukaryota > Viridiplantae > Streptophyta > Magnoliopsida > Santalales > Viscaceae > Viscum > Viscum album. The sequence goes on from OY728131.1 coordinate 566,154,104, forward strand.
ATAACTAGTATAATACGCAAAAATAACTAAAATAATCCTAAAAAGGTAATTTAATCCAAAAAAATAACTAAACTAATCGTCAAAAGCAAATAATCCCTACTCTGAAACTTACTGAGGGGCCCCAAACCCACATTACCAATTTAAGTGCTAAAAATCATTTAAAAATAGGATTTGATACAATTTGATATCACCCAACATAATAATATATTTCTTTTACACCATTTCCACAAATTAAACAATATATCTCAAAAATAAACTCAAAATCCATGTAATGGAAGGTTGAGTGTCTTATCGGATAATCTACATAACCAACTTGTTTTCATAGTTGTTAACATTTAGTTGAAACCAATCAACACTATATTTCCATACTATACCTTTAATAAGTTATAATATTATTCATAAATAGGGTAATAAAACATATTAAAGTGGTATACTCAAATTGTCAATAGGGTACAACATATCAATATTTCATTAATTTTTAGATTTTAGTAATATTATAAATCATTACTAGGTGAGACATATCATACAAAAAAGAACATTGAATAGTAATAGTTTCATATATATAATGATATAAGGACATGAAATATAAAATGAACAAACTTATACTACAAAAAAGAATTGTGGAAACATTAATTAATTAAAATTATCTTCAGATCATAATGAAATGAATATAACATTAAAATGAAACATGTTATTGAAATATTACATTACAAGTAATATTTTCCCAAACATTAACAAGGGTATCATCACCTTCTTGAGTCACTACTTGCACTTATGCCTTCATGTGTAACTAGTCATACTCTTTAATGGATGGAAAAATCAATTTCACCCATTTATACATGTATCATGAGATATAACCTTCTGAACAATTCATTGGAGGTGGATATAGGATCCCACCCATCATTCTTCCACATATATTTATACAACTTCAAGTAAATAATTTCTCAAATCATAAAGAACCAATCAAATTTAAGTGGGGTACATATTGTTTTAAATTTATATCTTATAATGAAATCATTCATTATTCTATCAACAATCATGAAATGATAAACCCAAGGATAATAAATGGGTATTAAAGTGTATTCAGTAACCTTCTAGGTAAATAATATTTAATTGATATTCTGAGTTATAAGGTATTCATAACATATAGGAAAAAGGTATAAAAGTTAGTGAATAATTTGAAAAATCAATCTCTGTATAGAATATAGGTAAACACCCTGAAATCAATGGAAGGTAATAATGATTTTTCATAGAGAAAAGGAATTGGAAAAAAATACTTTTTCATATTGGATAATTAGTAAAGATAAAAATTGCAATGGGTTTTCATGAGTTTAACCCCACAAAATACAATAAAAGAATATAGAGGGTAATTCATGAAATGTAACTTATAAGTAAATAAATTCATTTGAGATAAATAGGAAAAAGAAAGTTATATCATAAAATCGTTTTTGGAAAATATATATATATATATATATATATATATTTATATATTTAGAATAATGTATATGTCATTTTGAAAATTTTAACGATAAAATTTTGAGAACATCTATTTTTTAAAAAATAATCCTCAATAATAGATCATTTAAAAGACATGAAGGTTATTTCAAGGTAATTTGGAGTAGTAGATATACAAAATTCTCATAGAGGGGAATAAATTTCAATAATTTATTATATATTTGTTTAAACCCTTATCATAAAAATGTATAAAAAACATCATTTTTAAAAGTGGAAAATTGGAATGTGAGGGTCACATAATATAACACATAATTGAGTTTCCAAATATATAGTACAATATTAGTGGAATAGATAACATGGATATAGGAGATAAATATATTAATTAATATTAATGGTAATTTTTTTTAATGTTTTCCAACCGTATGAAGAAATAAGTTCACTAATATAATTCCATATAAAATAAAGAGTAAATTAATTATAATTATTGACGAAAATTTTTTTTTATAACCAATGTATAATGAGAATAATTATGGATCAAGATAAGAAGTTTAGTAAAGAAAAAAACACATAAAACTATCATTATCTTCTGAATTGAAATGCATGAAAGCTAGATCATGATATAGATATATAAATCCTTAATATTGAATGAAAAATAATGATAAAATAAATTCATGTCCAATATATGTACCACAAATGGAAATAAGTGGTGAATACACCACATATCTAAAATAATTAAAATAGATACGCAAAAACACTTACCTTAATTATTAAATTCCCCTAAAATAATTTAACATATTATATAGAAAATATAAATACCTGAATCACCTATTTCATAACTTTATTTATACCTATGAACAATTATATACACCATATATAATCATTAATTATAAATATATTAGTTAAATTTTATTTTCATCACGGAATGTTATAAATTTTGTTTTTTTTTGTTTTGTAATATTTTTTAATTGTGGTTAGTGGTATTGATTATAGAAAAAAATTCATCCTTATTTGATTATAATATGTATGAGAATATTTTTTTTTATAATTTTATTTAATCTTCTAGTTTTATATCACTTGTATTTTAGATATGATTCACAAGAATGAATACGGTGATGGGATTGTTTTAATAATATTCATGAATGAGGGATGGTATCTTAATAAAAGGTAAGACATTACCAATACCATTATTAAAATATTATTTACTGATAATTTTCTAATGTCATAGGTATTTATTTTTCTATAGTAACCCATAGAATTAATTTTTTTCATGGTTTATGAAGGTGGTTACCCAAACAAAAATAAGTTATAATCTACCAGTGAGTATGGTTAAGAAAGTGATTTATTTGGAAGAATATCCTTATCTTATAAAAAAATATGAAATTTTTTAGATGTTTTAAAGGTGGTGTTTCATGTTATAATAGAGTTTTATAAACATAAATATTATTTTTTTTAAAACATGTAACATTCGTTGAAATAGTAATCCTTATGTATACATGGGGAAACGATCATTTTCCATGGATCAAAAGGAATATAGGGAATGTTTTGAAATTTAAGAGTCATTATAATGTTATATATCATACTAATCCATTAATTATACTATTACAACTATTTGTTAAGGCTATGGTGATAAACCAAGCATGTCTTTCATGTAGGTGGTAGTTCACACATACACATAACAATATCTTAATTTTTCAAAGGGTTGTTAAGGATAGAATAAAAGTGATATTATAGAGTTTAATATAATTTTAGAATATTACAAATACTGATGTTATCACAGTTTCATTGAGAAATACTTTTTGACGGGGTAGTTGAAGAAAAAAAGTAAAAAGAAAAAAAGGAAAAAGAGATATTGTAACCTTACTCCATGGAATAAGTCCTTTTAAAAAATGGTTAATTATTTTTAGGATGTATTTTGAGAAGAAATGATCTTATAGGAATTCTGAAGTGGTTTTTGGAAGTTATTTTGATGGTGTTTCTTAAAATTAGAGAGGTTTGGGGAGTGAAGAGAAGTGAGGTTCGTGATGGCTCCTTTTACATGGAAGAAGAGTTAAATTTATGTAATATATAAAAGGTAAATTCAATATTCAATGTTAAAATGGATATAATAATGGAAAATAATTTTTATCGTAAAGGTTTATGAGTAATTTTTCCTTTACCATTTATTTTTACACATGTTTTAGAAATATATTTAACAATTTCAATATAATATTATTTACATTTACCATTTTTGGTTTTGACCATCTTGAATTAGTTTAACATATGTTTCTTAGTTATAATAATTAAGAATAAATTGGTACTAAATAATTAATTTGTACTTACATATTCAAATTATAGATACAAATGTTTCAGTTAATTTTCTTCTAGGTAATAAAAATTAATTTTAGCCCTATCACATGTTCTGTATAAAAACGCATTATTTAAAAGAGTGTATTTTGAATCATATATTTTATAATTTGGGAAAAATATCAATCCTTTTTATTTTACTGAATTTAATTTGTTTATTATAAATAAAATTCAATTTATGTGACTTTAAATGAAATGTAAAACCTATTTTTACCTAGTGAGAACATAATTAAAATAAATCTACTGAAAAATGTTTTTATTTGAAAAATATTTCCTTATTTTACAAATATTAAACATGGAAGTTAAAAAATCAAAATAGTATTTTTTTTAATTATTTATTTCGATCTCTAAATAAAATTTTTATCATGTTTTTCTTATGAATTTTTATGTTGTAATTGTATCTTGATAAAGTCATGAAAGTTATTTAAGTAAATTTGTTTTTCTCAAAATTAACCTAAAAATGAATTAATTCATAAAAATAAACAAAATTACCCTTAATATTGTTCTGACAAGATGGATTAAAAAATGAAGAATATTTTTTTAATAAAAAACTAATATTTTATAAATTTATCTTTTTAATTAAAATTAAAAATATAAAGAAAAAATAAATGTATTATAAAATATTGCTTTTAAATATTATGTTTTCTTAATATTAATTCATATAAGATTTTAATTTAAATAAGTTTGATATGTTTTTTAATTTATATATTTATTTTAATGGTTTTACATTAAATTTTTATAATAAAATATGTAACATATTAAAAAAAAATTTGAGAAAGAATAATCCATTTTAATATTAAATCATATTAGTTATTTATCCTGAAAATATATGAAATTTTAGTTGAGTAATATATTTTTATTTACTATTTATTTTATTATTCTTATAATTTTTTAAAATGTATTCATAAAATATATTTTATAACTTTTATACTCTAAGGTTGTTTTTTGAGCATGCTATCAAACATAGTATTATATTAAATGAAAATATATTCCAAAATCACGGGAACTTTTAATGCTGCTACACAAAAGAAGCCCTGCAAAATTTATGATTGATGTGATGTTCTTAAAAGAAATGAATGTATTCTCTCTTTTTAAGAAGAGGTACCATATAAAACATTTTTAAGGTGATTTTGAATTAGTTTAATTTATTTTACGATAGTTTGAGAGAATAATATATCAAATGCCTCATATGGTCGATCCACGGATCGTAATAGATTTCATGTAAAATTAATCCCTTTCTATGATTGATTTCTATGGTCAACCCATTATTGTAGTATGTTGGCATGAATGATTAAATTTGTTTATGTGGTTGATCTAGGATTTTTCTCAATCCAAACTTAGTAAGGAATGATCGATAGGTTTGTTTCGATGCACAACTAACATGGATGATTAAGATCCATACTATCAATACCTCACAGTTGGTCAAGAACATAGAAAATATTTGGGTTTGATTTGATGGGAAAATGTTATTTTATATATTCTATATATTAATAGTATTTAAATTATATTATGAATATGGTTTTGTTCATGGATTAAGCATCATGATAATTTCAGTTGATTATTGTCAAGAGAGTTGATAGTCAAATCATCAAACCAGAGGTGATGTTTCAAGATTGTAGAAGATTCATTAAATATGTAATAGATATACACTTGGAGATGGATTTATATAAATGTAATGGAAATTATCTTATGTGTCTAAGAATTTTTAGGGTTTTTATGTTAATTTTTATTAGGTGGAAAAGAAAATGAATAATTAGCATATGGAGAATTATCCTATAGGGGAATATTCTTTGCACATGTATTTTTTCATATGAAGAATTATCCTAAACCAAAGAGAATTATCTTATTGATATGAAGGATGTAGAGATAATAGTCAAAACAAAAACATGATCTCTACATGGATTTGAATCATGAAACCATGCACCTGGAGAATAAGAAGAAGAAAATTCCTTGAGCCTTAAGGGATTTTAATTAATATTTGAATCAGAAACTCAAATTATTATATATAAGGAATAAATTGGTAGTTTAATAACATTTTTTAATTCTACAAGACTGTTCCTTCTCATGACAAAATGAGCATTTAAGTTTAAATGAGAAAGAATATTAACATGGAATTATTCTATGTAATTATATATATATACACATGATGAGAAGGATGAAATAATGAAGTGATGAGAATTCAAAAATCATATACACAATGTATGAATCCTGAGATCCTCAAACATATTTTACATGGATAGAGAAGGACTGAATATCAGGTTATATTGAAAAATAATACCATATTATATTCACATGAGTACTCATGAAAGAGGAAGATGATCTTGTTCACCCAATATCCTGAGGAAGACTTAAAAAAATTACACTAATGTTATTGAGAAGTTATAAAGAAAAACATGCTAATATATCTACTCCAAGAGGAATTCAAATATCCATTAGTGTAGAAATCACTAGAATAAAACGCTATTTCTGGTTAGGACTTTTATTGAAGAATAATTACATCCTCCATTAGAATATAGAAGTGGTAGATAGCATAGTGAAATTTTTATTGTTGATGGTTGTTGAAGATAATAGAAAGTACTTATAAGGGTGAATAACTAACCTGGAACGTAGTATGCCTTTCATCCAAACCTTGTAAAGTTTTAGTTTTATCTCTTTCATTCTTTTACTACACATAATGGTTAGGATATACGAAATTATTGAGTTTATAAAGAACCTTAACAAGGTCAATATGTTGAGTATATTGAGGGTTAATTGAAAAAATAAGAGGTTATTAATTCACCCACTTCCCCTATAATTGATCCAATTAGACCATAAAAGAAATGTTTTATCTTTTAGACTATTTTGGAAAGCATTTTCCACTAATTGTGTCTTTACATTACTTAATTGAATGAAAATATTTTTTTGAAATTAAAACATTTATATACTTCATGAAAATTTTATTCATTATTGAAATATGATTTGGGACTAAAAAATATTCATGATAATAATTATATTAAAAGTATATAATTTTTTTTTATGTGTCCAAAACATTCTTACCATGAATGTTCTTATAATATTGTAAAAATATTCCAATATATTGAACTCATTTAATTTTTGAATGAATTCATCTATATACCTTAACACATCATGATATTATAAGAAAATTATTCAGGTATATTTAAACATAGTTATGGGGAACCAATTATTAAAAGAATAAATATAAGATCATTTTTTATGTATGTTTAATACATATCATAATATTACATTCCCCGGAACCATATAATTTTAGTGTCTTTGGATACTAGATACATTATTATATTAGTTCATGAATGATCTTCAAAATTTTCCATATATTTCATCTCAAATTTTAAATATATTATACACATCCTACATAAACCATTCTTTCATGTCCTATGAAAGGAGACATTTTAAATGGTGAAAAAAAATTCTAAGTAATAGTAAACTTCAGAGAAATCAATCGATGATCATCATATAGAATATGATAAGAATAAGGGTATAGTAACATGATCAAAACTTATGAAATTAATACCCACACTGTCTAATATCCTAAATCATGAGTCATGTAATAATTATTGTTCATAACAAAATAAATAATTAATGAGAGTGAAAAATCATTAATAATCCAACATAATAATAAGAAATAATATTATAGGATACACATAAGCATAGAAAATTATTTCTTTAGTCAAGGATCATAGCCAACACTATTATATTGGATTTGATTGACTCCATATTCCATCATTTTGATAGTCTAGGTTCACAACCAAGACTATAATAATGTAGATAATCACAAAGTTAATTGGGTTAACACCCCATTATGATACATATTATCTAAAAATATATCAATATTAACCTAATGAATTATTGAGAAATATAATTCCAGCCTCACCTATAACATAATGAAAACCATTCTTACATGTTCCCCATGATCATAAAATATTCACCATTTCATCATTGAATAACCCTTAAAAAGGAATCATGTTTTACAAACATTTCATCATTTCATCCCAACATAACCTATTGAAAAAAAGGGGTTTCATAATGATTTTTTCATAACATAATTTACCAGTGGGAAAAAATGGGTTTCATAGAATCATACTTAAATCATCATCATAATAAGACATCAAATTAATTATATTGTATGTTATTATAATGTAGTATCCCTAGTGAAGAAAAAAATACAAAGAGGATATCAACATGGATAAAACAATCCATTAGAAGATCATTTGAACACTTATTTGAATATAGGGAAGATACCATTTTATTTCGATATCTTTGAAAACTAAAAATTAATAAAATATTGAAAAAATAATTTATTTGAAAATAAATGTGTACACAAGTAAATTAGGACTCAAATAAAAGATAATACATGATGGTGGAAAAATCTGTTCATGCAGTAAACATAAAAACAAAATTTTCATTCCCACATTTTGTAAATAAATATAAGTAACCTCTCTGAAAGACATTATAAAAATTAATTTTTAAGAAATTGAATGGAATGAAATTTTTTTATTAAAATTATATTAAATAATCATTAGACCATATATATGAAATTTTTTAAAATATCTAAATTAACATGCACCTAGAAGAAACTGTTTTTTCAATATAGGAAATATGGTCCATGTTTCTTAAAAAATTAGTTCCATATTTTTATGAAGAAAACACTATAAAATGGTAAAACTACATATGAATTAAATTATTAAACATATGAGAAGAAAATATTTTTATTATAAAGGAATTTGTGTTATAATTTTCTTTAATTTAACTTTATCATAAACAATCATGAAAATAAATGAGATGATTACCTAAACCATTAACTATTTGGTCACTTTTTAATCATATTCATTTGAAATAAATAACATTATATAAAACATAAAATACCATGAATATAAATAGATTCATGATATAATGTATAAATGGTGATGTATATGAACCATATAAAGAAAAATATGTAGATAACATGAAACATGTATCAAGGAAATAATATTGAGACAAATCAATGTTGATGCTTTGGAAATATTTGAATCAAAACCTAAAAAATATATTAAAATCTATATGTATTTTTAAATATCTGTAATTTTCATGATAATATTTATAAACTAGGTCATGTATAGTATATACACCACAAAAAATAAATAAGCGGTGATTGTGATATATGTTTCGTAGAAATAAAATTTAGACGATAAATCCTTACATCAGGTCCTATATTACATCACATATGTTTAGACCTCATATATTATAATTATATTTATTTATAAATCTATTACAAAACCATATTCATATACACATTACTATATATCATTCCCTTATAATTTTTAATTACTTAATTATTAATAATTATTTATAAAAATAATAATTTGGGTGAAACCCGGTCTGTTTTCCTTGAATATAAATAGATTCAGTATATAATTTATACAAGGTGAAGTCTATAATCCATATAAAAAAATATTTGGATAACTCAAAACATGTATCAATGAAATAATATTGAGACACATCACCGTTGAAGATTTTGATATATTTTAATCAAAAAACTAAAAAATTGAAATCTAGATATATTTTTAAATACATATAATTTTCATGATAATATTTATAATATTATTTCATGTACAGTATATACACCACAAAAAATAAAAAAATTATGAATGTGACAAATGTTTCATAGAAATAAAATTAAAAAGATAAATCCTTACCTCATGTCATTTATTACATCACTCATGTTTTGACCTCATATATAATTAATATATTTACATATTAATATATTTCGAAACCATATTCATATACACATAAGTATATATCATTCCCATATAATTTTCTATTATTGCATTATTAACAATTCTTTATTAAAATAATTATTTCAGTGAAAACCAGTTAGTTTTCAATATATTATTTAGTTTTATAGTCCTAGTAATTAGTCCTTGCTAATGATTTAATTATATGAGAAATCTTAATAATTTCATAATTATCATATTTATTAAATTTATAAAATTCTTAACCATACACATTTTTTTCTCATGTAAAATCACGTACCCCACTTCATGGAGGTGGTAGTCTGTATGTACGCACGAGTGATGATTCTAATTTTTGATGGATTGAATGAAATAAACATAAATAATAATTAACCTTAATTAGATAATAATTATATAATAAATATCATATATATTTATTTAATATATCCTTTTTGTAAGACATAATTTCTGTACATGTGCATATAAATTGAGGTATGTTAGATTTATATTTAAAAAAAGGAAGGGATGAATTTTGAGTTGATATATAGAATATTTTATTAAATATTGAAACCTTTAAAAGTCTTGTATTATATGTGGTGGGGGTTGTGGGAGGTATTCGAATCATATAAGAAGTTAAAGAGATTATCGAGGCTTGGAATTCTTGAAATTTGGGAAACAGGACGAGGCACCTAATTAGAACACAGTTTTTGATATCCATACTCCCAAACTATGCAGACTAAATTTATTAGGTTCATAGTGTGTGGAACCGTGTGTTAGGATCATGTTAAATGATTTAAGGATCTATATAATTTTAGTGTAATGTCATGCGGTAGGTGTATAGTCCATGAAACCATGTTCCGTAATCAAGTGAGGTAGTTGGTCTTAGACATTACTAGATGCATGATTAGAGGATGGTTTAGTCAACTATATGGGGAAACTGTGCACCATTTAAATATTTAGATAATTAATATTTTCCCTTAATGTTTCAAAATGGGTTTAAAACCATTTTCTCCCCTATTTCACTCATCATCCCTCGGGACGTGTTCCCACTGCACTCCCATCTACTCCACATTTATAATCCTCATGTTCTTGGTAATTTTCTTACTTTCCCTTTTTATTAATGGATATAAACGAGTCTAACAGTCATATTTACCCATTATTATTATTATTATTTCTATCCAAATCACTTCCATCATTTATGTGGGTTATTACCTATTTTACAAGGTGTTTGTCTTGTTCTTTGATATCCATCATTCCTTCTTGAAAATAGTTTTGATATCAGACGAGCATGCTCTTATAAGGATAAGTTTGGTATTATCTAAATTTTAACCCATAATCTCATATTACTTTCAGGTGTGTGTATAGTGAGGTCCCACAAGATCCACAATGACTGAATTAATATAAATTAATTCATCGAATTTGAATTACCTTCTTTAAATTCCCTTTTTAACATATTTCAACCCTTTTGAAATGGTGGTTTCAAGTGGAATTATGTGTGGGGGAAATCAACCTCGAAACAATTGATTTATTAAAATTTATACTTTTTTAATGGTTTTAAGGGGAAATTTGGTTTGAATCAATGGTTTTGAAATGGTATTTCACAAAAAATGATAACTTTAAATATATTAAACTTTAAATTGTACTGAACCATATAATGGGATTCATCTATAGGGAATCAAGGGGAATGTAATGTTTGATACAATAAACCTTGGTGCGGTATTTCAAATGAATGAATGTTAAATGTTAAATATATTAAATAATTTTAGAAAGATGGATATAAATGTGTTGAAGATTATAAATAATGTGATGAATTTTGATGGCTTGACATGTTTTCTAGTTAAATGTTTAATATCTTGAATGTGAGTGGATCACTTTTATAGTGGTGGTAAATGAACATAAATCTATTATGTATTTATATAGGGAAATATTTTATGGGTTAGTTATGAAATTTAATGAGAATATTCCCTAGAGACACTTTTAAAATAAATATAATGAAAATTTCCATAGATGTTTTTTGTGGAAAAAGTTTAAACAAATACCAATAGAGGAAGTTCGTGATGACTATTGAATACTCTTATAGGGTGGTCTATGTAACATTTATCCTATAACCAAGGTGATAAAGAACCCATATAGGGTGATCCATGATAATTTTGAATTCACCCATGGTTATGAAATTTTAATAATAATTAATGTCCATATATAAGTGTTTGGTAAATATTATTACACTAAGGGGAGTGATTTGTGACGACTATGGAATACTCACATATGGGAGTTTTGTTATAATTTTATGTAATTATACCTTATGTTGGTTTGAAAAATTATGTTTGAAATTAAAATTTGACACCCTCATAGAAATCCTGACATTGTCTATAGTATGTTGGTTCAATCATGGTCGTAAACATATAGATCAACAATAGTATAAACAACCTTAGGTGTCATTAAGAACCTAAGGCATTGGTGGTTGTTTAATAATTTTATATTTATTGTTTGAAAACATTAAAAAAATATCTATTGAACATTTTCATGAAATACATATGACATTAGTTAGTTTAGGTACACCATTGGTGGTGGCCTATTAATTTATAAACAAACCCTGATTGGTCCCCCTTGGAACTTGGGCACCTGGGCATTTACTACTTGATTACAGGGCATATGTTATCTTGAAAGGACCACTATGTGGTGTTTATTTGGCATACTATGATGGTATGTATGATAAGACCAATTAAGAACTATAACTAGTTGGGATGGGATGCAAGCCTCAAATTTCATATTATTCTTTTGGTATTTCTTGTGCATGATCTACCCAAAGTTGATATGGTATGTATATCATGTTAATTTGGTATCACATGTGATGTTTGTTTTATTTATTAGAAATTTACATGGTTGTGATGTGTATATATGGATGGTATCAATTTAATTTTTCCCATAATATTTCTACTATGAAATAATGGAATAGTTTACACATAGTGACCTTATAATCCATTAATACTAGATGTCACCCTCTACATTGTGGGCAGGTGTACCTGAGGTAAATGGTGAACATCAGTACGAGCACCTATTTAGCATCACAGTGAAGTGGGATGTTAACAAAGAGTATTAAAGCATCCTTTTTTCTTGTATTACTATTTGGGAAAGGGTTACATAAGAATACGATATTTTCAAATCTAGGTAAAAAGCTCATACATGGGTTCTTACAGCATCATGTGAGAGGGAAAATCTATGTCACTTGGGTTGGATAATTTTTTCTAGATTATATCTATTAATATTAACTTGTTTTCAACTCTATAGGCTCACTTTGATGTGATTTTATTGGGATATGGGACTTTTACCTCTTTTCTTGGTAAGTAAATAGAGGGTGTGTGTTCATGCATCCTAGAAATCACATTGAATTGAATTGTTATCTGTATGATACCTATGACTTATAGTTTCCAATTATTCAAGTGTGATGATTTTTTACGTATTTTCTAAAAAAAAACCACTAGTCATTTATATCTACCAATAGTTCCATTAAATTGAATGGGGTTGGTATTTAAAGTGTCAATAAACATTTATATGGTTTATAAATAAGTGAATGGTGTCATTCAAATTAACTAAATCATCAGGTGACATCATGTTTATAGTAATATATAAACGAGTTAGGAAGAAATAGTTTTTTTAAATAACGTTCTCATTAGATACTTATAATCTATTTTCCTCTAGAGCTTCTTAATGAAATTCTATCTATCTAAAACCATGTATTAAGAAATCTTATAAAACATCGGAATTTTAAAAAAATGACTAGTGAATTTTTTAAAATATGAATCCTTACAATATGTAACTTTAATGATTTTTTGAAGTGAAGGAGGAATTTATAGAACCTTTAGGGTCCTTGTTGATGGGTATCTATCTTGCTTACGGAGTGACCCTTTATATGAGTAATTTGGTCTAGGTAAGATGATAGGTGCTGAGAATCGTGGATATGGGTTGTTCGACCATGAAGGGTTTGTGTGTACCAAAGAGTGGGATGTTTCTTATTGTGACTATAGTTGCATTGTGACCTTTAGTTTTTCAACAGATTCATTGTATAGTTGTTTCTTGTGACCCTTGTGATATGTCACCTTTCAGGTTGTGTATGACCCTAGATAGGGTGCCTTGGTCGGTGGTTCAATTGATAATGGGAATGTATCTATTTTTATTTTATATCATCACTTATATAATGAGTGTAGGAGTTGAACTTTTAAGTAGTGTATTTTGTGTGACCTTGTCTGAGGGGCTATGTGTCAGAGCTTAGTGATCTTGGGTTATGACATATGTTGTAGTTTCGATTCATTGTAGTATACATTCAAGGGTGACCCAGATATTGGTTACTCTATTAAAATAGGTTATTAAGGAAATAAAACCAATGGTAGATGTTTTGGTGTGTATAATCAATTAAGAAAAAGTTCTATAGAGGTTTTAAAAGGAATGGAAATTCCATATAGATTTTCTTAGGCCATCACCCATTATTCTTGTGTTTTGGTTTTAAGTATAGTTTCTAAATTGAAAGATTTTTTATGTAACTGAACCTATAATTTTGAATTTTATTTAGCACGACTAATAGTGTCAACCCATGGTGAAGGAGTCTAGCATTATTAGTGTGTGTTAAACGCTTCTAATGTTGAATCGATTGGATGGTTTATGGGAACCCATGTGGTTAGACACAAATCATTAGGAATGTTTAGCCTTTGGGGTGGAGCATTGATAGTGTATCATGTATGGTGAGACTGGTGGGAAAAGTGGTAGGGTAAAATACTTTAGTGGGTTATGGAGACTAATAATAGTATCACATAACCCATATGATCTTGTGTTGGGTTTGTAAAATAGTTACAAGGGGTTATGAAACCTTTGTATTTTGTTGAAATCAAGGTGGAAAATGCATGTGGTAAATGAATCGTGCCATTTTGGAAGCATCAATGGGTGGAATGGGAGTAATAACCAATTTATTAAATATAAAATCAAGATGATGTGGACTATTTATGTGGAAGGTATGTTATGTTTTAGTTTGGTAAAACATATCATATTTTTTCAATTGAGAGGAATTTTGGTGTTGGAGATACTCGAGAGACACAGTTGTCGAATTTCTATAATGAATGTTAGTTCACAACTACTTGGAAGTGAGTCATGGGTATAAGACATGTCTTAGTTAACATGTCCCTCTCAAAATGCGGTGATTAGGAGTTGATGATATGCTTCTAGTAAGGGATCAATGGGGCCCTTGGTTGGGTTTGGAGATGTTTATCAAGATATGTGACACTATGAATGTGTTTGATGTGTAGTGGAACAAATGGTCATGTTTGAAGGTGGTTGTCAAAAATTTGGGGCATGTTCTACAAAACTGTACATTTTAACCATGTGAGGTAGATGGTCTTGGATAGTGTTGGACACATGATTAATACAATATCTAACCAACCATGTGAAAAAACTATGTTCCCTCTAAAGTTTTTGGAAATATACATTTTTCCCTTAATTTTTTTAAATGTTTTGGACCCAATTTTCTTTTCCATTTCACTAAGTATCCCTTCACCTGAATAACATGTCCCCTATTCTATTCTCCACCTATGTTATCCTCTAGTTCATTGATGTTTTTCTTCTTGTTCCTTGCAATTAATGGTAATTAGTGAGTCTAAAATTTATCATTACTCTCTTATTATTTTATATTTTATATAAAAATATATTTAATCATTTATGTAGTTTATACCCTTTTTTCTAGTGATTTTTTTTCATTAGTATATTCCATTTATGATTAAACCAGTATTTGATATAAGACAAGTAGACTCTTATCCAGTTAAGGTAGAATGATCATAAAGTTTAACCCATATCATTTGTATATTATCATGTGCATGTATAGTTGATTCGAGATAGATCGACCTTGGTTGAATAATTTTATTTTTTGTGTTTAAATTGGTGTTTTCAAAATTAAATTCCTTGTATAATATATTTCAGACTTTCAGTTTTGGTGATCTAAATTTGAACTCCTAGTGGAAGAAATTAAACATGAAATTAATTGATGTATTAAAATTTCTATTTTAATTTTAAATGGATTAAGGGGAAACTTAGTTTGAATTAATGATTGTGAAATGGTATTTAACAACCATTGATAATTTTAAATGGATTAGACCATAAATTATAATTAACTTTATAATGGTGTTATTTGATTGGTATTTAAGTGGCCCTTAATGTTTATAATCAAAAACATTTTAGGGTATTTTAAAATACATAATGTTTAATGGTATATATGGTGAGTAATTTAAGAATTTAGGTTATAAATATTTTGAAGGTTATAATTCATGATATGAATTGAGTTTCCCTAGAATTTTTTTTGATGTTTAACAATATGAATTTAAGTGGATCACATTGATGATTATGTAAAATTTCCTTAAGGGTTGTTATTTATATATCCACATAGAAAACACTTTAGTTTTGGTTAGCATATTATATGAGTATATGTCTTTAGGGAACGTATGAATTAATGATGAAGAAAGTATGTATAATGCTTGACTATGGAAACATTAAAGAAAAATATTAAAGAGGCCTTCGATAATATGTATTGAATAATCTCATATAGGGGTCCATGTTATTCTTTTTCATATGGATGTGATGAGAAAACACCTATATGGGTGGTCCATGATAACTTTGAATACACCAGTGGTGGTGGTTTGTGAAATCTTTAAAGAAAACACCCTTTGATGTGGTCCATGATAACTATTGAATACTCTCACTTTGGAAGCCTGTGATACTTTTTGGACTATAGGATTGATGAGAAAACACCTATACTAGTTTGTATTTGATAAATATAAATACCCCCAAGGTGGTGGTTTTGGATAAATCAGAAAACAATATATGGAGGTTTATGATAATTATTAAGAAAACGTGTAGAAGGGGATATTTTGTGAGGAATATAAAATACTACAGTGTGGGAGGTTTTTGAAAATGTTATGGAATTAACCCAATGGGTGGTTCAAGGGGTTATGATTGGAACAATTTTATGATGTTATTAGATAAAACTCCATAATAGATGTAGGAGGTATGGTAGATAATGGTCACATGAAAAGAGATTAAGAATGCAATAACGGACCTTGGGTGTTATGGAGAACCTAAGGTTTAAATCGTTACTTTGTGATTTTTTATAGTTTATTTAAAATTTAATCTATTTCCCAGTTTAATAAATGCATGAATTGATTATGATACTGGTTATTTTTGGATTTTATCGATGATGGAATAATGTGTTGTACCCAAATCCCAGTCGGGCTTCCCTGGAACTTGGTTACCCTAACAATACTACATGATGGCATGTTAATGGTTATATGGAAAGGCCCACTACGTGATTTTTGGGTGGTATACTAGGATTATATGGAAGATGGTACCATGAAGCACTCTGGACAAGTTGGGGCGAGCAGTTAGCCTGAGTTATTATATTATTATTTTATTATTTATAGTGTATGATCCCTCCATGGGGGATCCGATACATATGAATTATTCCCATTATATTTCATGTGATGATTTTTTATGACTTTCCCCAATTATGATTTTAATATCTATATGGTATCAATTTAATTTTATTTCCTCCTCTTATTTCTACTTCGAAATAAGGGAATAATATCCCCATGGTAACCTTATAGGCCCTTGCTGCAAGTTTGTAGCCTCTACAGTATGGGGAGGAATTACTAAGGTATGTAGTGGGTACTAGAATGGGAACTAAGTTAGTGGATTAGGTTGATGGGGAATTACATTTATGACTGGTCATGTAAATAAGAAATTAAAAAAAATCACATCGCTCTATGGAGGTGGTCATCCACATTTATAAATTAGAAACATGATAATTTTCTCACTAATAGAAGGTTAAGAAGGTATATAGTATCCCATATTTCTAGAATTTTATTTATTTTATAAAAATAATTTATATCCACTAAATTTATCTATATAACCATTCAATTGGTATGTTGATTAAAAATAAAATACATCGCTTCATGGAGACTATAGTATGTACACATGCATGAGAAAAGTTTTTATTTTCCATTAGATATAAAATAGTTAGAAAAATGTCATACCATTAACATAAATTTTATTTATGGAAAATATAATTATTTTGTCGTATTAATGTTGTTATATAATATTATGTGGGGTTTTTTAGGTGAGAAAATATACCTCTTCTTCTAGTATCCTCCTTTGAGAAACACCTTAAGGAATACTTGATGTTTCTTTTTGGATGACTATAACTTCATTGTTAGGTACAAAAATTATGGATGAGTATTGAAGTCTTTTTTTCTCGATATAAAGATATATAATTGTGTGGATAATAGAGGAGAGGAAAAGCCTTTTTATTATCAAGGGGAGTGTCACTCTTTTAAGAAAATAAAATATTAATTTATAATATGTGTCTAAATCATGTAAAATGGCTCCAAATATCCATATATTTAAATATAATGAATATAAAATCAATATAATTTAAAAAATATGTTTTAGATAAGTTTATGTGGAATTTAGAATACTATCTCATAGTCTAAATTCGTCTTTAACCCTTTTATCCTTAGCTATGGTATCAAATTTTCTAATCTTTAAGGGTTATGAAAGTAATTTTAAAAATAAAATGTATCCCCTAAATGTACCATTTCTGATATAATCTATATTTTCTTATAAAATATAGTTATGATAGTATTTTTTATGAATATTTTATTTTATGGAAATTCTTTTGACATTAATTACCATTTAAAGTCATTTTCAGGACTACTCAAAATATTTGACTTTAATGAAATCAAGATAATAATATAATGTGAATATAAACAATTTTATAGGCCCATAACCGGTAAAATAATCTATAATATTCACAGGGCATCATAATTAATCCTAAATGTCTTACTTTTAATGTTTTTAAAATCAATTACTTGATTTTTGAAACATTTTCATAATCACTGGGTTGACACCATGTAAGCACTTTAGAAAATTATACTATTTTTTAATTTTTTTTAAAAAATCACAAATGAAATTTTCTCATCTTAAAAATATAAATTTATTACCACTCATGATTTATATTCAAACCCTACAAAAATATATTGTAGATATTAATATAATTAAAGTGAAATTTCATAATTATTATTTACATAAAGTAATATATTTTCATAATTAGAAACAAGTGGAATAAAATTTTCATATGTATGATTTTTGGAATATTATGGAATAAATAAACTCATAAAATGGGATTAACAAAAGTGTTTGAGATATTTATAAGACTTTTTTATTAATTATAACCATGTTTGACATATTTTACAATGTTTCGTAATGATAAAAAATTAACTTGGTTTCTATTCATTTTTTACTAATAATGAAATTAATATTATTACATAATTTTTATATTTTTATTCGAAATATAAAATATATTTTATACGATTAATTTCTTGAAGTGGTAAAAATTAATATTAATATATGTCTTTGAAACACAATGAAAAATAATTTTTCGAAACAATTCATTCTAAGAATAATAATATTTTTATATCAAAATCATTTATAATATCTATTCCCATTTAATTAACTATAATATTCTTAACAAAAAGAAAAATATTTTAATTTATATATAATACAAAATATAATTATAGTTCTAAATAATTTAAAATAAATCATTGTTTTTTTAAAAATCTGTTCTTTTAACTATTCACCTGAAAATCAACAATATTTGAAATATTCCCCAAAATCACTCCAAGATAATTTTTCTATGTAAAAATGAAATATGAAATCGATTTTATCAAATTAAATTTATATAATTAATTATTTTATCTTTGAGATGAAAATTAATAAATATAAGTAAATATTTCTATATATAAAATGTCTCTTTTAAAATTTTACTAATATTAACCATATATAATTTAATTATTATCATTAAAAAGTGAGTGCATTTTTCCTAGTACCTAAAAAAATTTAATAGTGTAAAATTCTCTGCATATATTTCATAATGAGGGTACTCCTATTCATACCCACCAAAGCAAGGCCAATGTAATATCTCTTATTCTTAAATAATAATTTTTCTCAAGTGTACCACAGTTTGTTGAAGATCAATGTTATGTGTCGTACAAATTATCGAACATAGTTTTTTATTAAAATAAAGTAATTTCTAAAATTGTTGAGTGTTTTAATTACTATTTTAGAAAAAATGTTTAGGTATTATAGATAGGATATCCTCAAAATGACCGATGAATGAAAAGTCAATTTAATAAATAACTAATATTTGATAATAAATGAATAAAAATTAATAAAAAATAAAATAATCATGGGAAAGGATCTAATACAAGTAAATAATTAATATTATTTCATTACTCTGGAAGTTAGAGGTCATACAAAAATGTCTATAATCAATTTTAGGGGTTTTACTTTAATACTTTATAATAATTTTTTTGAGGACTTTATATGAATTCCTTCTTTAATATTTTCAAATAATTTTCTTATTTGTATTCTAATTGACCTTTATAATTATTATAATCTTTTATTTTATTTTATCCCAACAGTAAATTTGGTAAAATCATTTTCCTTTAATGAATTAACATAATATATTGTTCTTATATGATGAAAAATAATTTCTTTTGAGTTTTATTCATGAAATAGTGAAATAAAATCATTTGTTTGTTTTATTCATGTAATTATTTTGGGATTGTATTTATGATGATGTCCATTCCTAGAATAACATCCTCCAATGAAGTGGTTAATGATTTATTTTTTTGATAAATTATGTTGAAAATAACTTGCAATGTTATTCCATTTCATAGGTGATTATAAGTGTGATACTGAATATTGGTTCCAAATAAGATTTCAGGATTACACATTTCAACTTTTGAGTTTCAATGGAAATATTTTAATGTAAATATATAAAAACTTGCATTCATTGAATTTTTTATGACATTTTAATGTTTAAAATTTTCCCTGTTTATTCATGATTTCTTAAGAAAACATTATGATTATTATATTTTATTTATGATTGATTATGGGATTCTTTATGGAATTATTTTCAGAATGATGTAGATTTCAGGAGTGAATATATGTTTATACAATCTCAATGATTATTATTTAATGTGGAATCATTTTGATGGATTTTAATGTATTTCAATGGAATAACAATTTTCTTATACCCTAAAATAATATTTATATGATTATTCAAATTTTAAAATGATTTTATTGTGTTTTTGGATGATTAGAAACAATTACATTGTTTGTGATCCCAATAAAAAAATTCCTCTTGAAATATGAAAGTGTAGTATTTTAAGAACATTTTTTGTGAAAATTGTACATTAAGTCGAATTGTGGATTATAGTGTGAGATGGGTTTTTTATTCCTCTAAAAATATAAAACTACTGGTATTGGGTATGAAGGTTATGAGTTATTACTATAAAACATATAATTATGGATTTTTTTGTTTGGGAAATTATAATCTGTGTGAGTCCTTGTTTATTACCATATCACTAATTTGAGTGTTATGGATTTAAATAGATCCCATAGACTAATCTGTGTAGATAGACACTCTAACTGGAGGAAACCACACACACACCATTATATATGAATCATGTGATATTCCACTTATTTATGAGAGGTTTTCTTAAGACAATATCATAAATTTAATGACGCCCTACGACATAATTTTTTATATGAAATGATTTCATCAATCCATGCATAAATAAACTACTATCTCTAAATAGTTAAAAGATATCAATTTGATGGATAATGTTTTTCCTTTATTTGTATGTTAGATCTTTATTCATGTTGAGGACATATTACTGATATCATGTTTGAACTTTCTACCCGTCAGTAGAAATTTTTCGATCTATTTGTAGCAGATGCTTATAATGATTCACATCCTATAATAGTGGGCGAGTTTAATAATGTTTTTGGAATATTTGAAAGGATATAAACATCATTTAGGGACTTATTTATTCCATAATTATTATATTATTATCACACTAATATCATCTTAATCTTGTTAAATATAGTCAATTTATTTTAGAGAGTTGCAATAGCAACAAGATAAATATTTAGAAAATGCTTTTATTAGTCTTAATGAAACCCCTTATGAAACTACCATTTTATTATCTAATAATATAGAAGTAATTATAAGGATTAGTATTGAAAATAACCACCTAAATAAAATGTAATTAATTATCATATTCCCTTGGACATGGATATATGATTTCTTTGTACAACTGAAGGGAGTGTAGTCATTTTTTAAAATCTTTCTCCTGATCTAGTGTCATAAACATCGGGTTTGAGATGCCTATATGATAAAGATGACCTTTAGGTTTATTTATATGAATTATGAGATATTTAGTATTCTAATAGAAGTGATAAATTCCTCCAATATGTTTATGTGACTCATGTTACAAAATTTTCATCCTTTATTGGAACAATTTTGGCTATTATTTATTATATCATCGTCTATTATGTTATAGATAACATTCATGTTGAGTATTCAAGGATTTTCT
The DNA here is from genome assembly GCA_963277665.1 of Viscum album. Lineage (NCBI taxonomy): Eukaryota > Viridiplantae > Streptophyta > Magnoliopsida > Santalales > Viscaceae > Viscum > Viscum album. The sequence continues at coordinate 566,176,101 of OY728131.1, forward strand.
AGGACTTCATTTAATGACAACTGGATATATGGAAAATATTAAAGGTAAAAATTATAAAGGTTGGATTTTTATTTCCAAGGGATGTCCTCTAATATGGTGGAGTTGTAGTTGACCCCATAAAGACTATAGTTATGATTTATTGGGAGACACACATGGATGTGTTTAAATTTTGAAGGTTTTTTTGTATTTATATATTATACTGAATATTTATGGAAAAAACTCAATTAAAATTATATCCATAACTTCCCTTTTATGAAAGTTCAATCCCTTAGTATGGCATGCTCGTCATTATAGAGGATTTGAGGTTTTTGAGTAATGGTTCACTAGTTCTCAAATATTTTGATTACTGAATGAAGGTGTTGTGTACATTGTGTTTTATGACACCTCTAAAACTATGTTTTTTGGGTACTGATATAGTTATAGGGTATTATTTATAATGGAAAAAGTTATTTGAAACCTCAAAAGTGGAAATACAGAACCCCTGATTTGGATCTCACAGTAATATTTTTTCCCTCAAAACATAGATGAACTAACTTCAAGGTTATTTATTCTTCTCTCCAGGGATGACAAGATCATTTGGTACATTTTTTTTCATATTTAACTCACCCTAATTTAGAGTTAATGGATAATATTAATGTTTTATTATAAATTAAATATTTTATATATACCAAGAAAGGTAATTGGGTTAGATAATTTATCTTGTAGTAAATCCAATGCTATGCAGGTAGAAGATGCATTTGATTTTCATGTTACAACATAGTTGGTAATGGAATTGATATATTTTTTCCAATTTATTGAGGTTGAAGGACCATGTACTACATATTAAAGTGATGAATTCCTAACATTGATACATAAATTAAATGATATTTCATGATAATGCATTCCCATGTGATTCACCTAATGGAGTTTCTAATATTTTTTAGTACAAAATAATTTTTAGGGTGGATATCAACTCATGTTCATACATGAAAGTGAGGTGATGATGGATTTTCTCACATGCCCCATAGTTGTATAAATTTAAATTAGGAATATTTACATGTATGCCATGAAAATTTATTTGTGTCTAATATTAAAGAGTATTGTTGTATATTTCATAACATAGTTCCTCACTTATCCACATTCAAAGGTGGTGCACCATGTTCCATGTAGATTAAGATAACTTCTTGAGGTTCCACCTAAAAGTGGGATGAAATATGGATAGAAATCATTATATGACTACCATATTAAATGAATGTTCATGGTTCTTCCTAGGTGACCAACTAATTATTGTATGTGTCCTAAAACTTATTCAATATGTATGTATAGAGATTAGTTGAGATCTTGGGATGTTTGTACTAGGTGAAATCATAGGGTTTCATGACGTTCCCTTAACGGTCATCGGTGAATGAGATTCTAGGATAATTTCCATATTATAATTTGTATTTAAGGATTCTTTTTTGACCATGTTATGGTTGATTATATCTTTCTATTACCAAAGAGATGTCTAGATTGAGATGACTATTATAATTCTCAAGGAAATGTTTTGTGATTGTTTTATTTAGTTACATAGAATTTAAATATTATAATATATTCCACTCTACTATTGATATAACACTTTTTTAAGACTTGTATAAGTCACCTTTATGATCTCCCTTTTTTGGAAAGACCATGGAGAGAAATATCTTATGGGGATATAGGATGTAAAATTGATAACTAAGACTTTTTTGGTGATCTAAGAGTGGATTATCAGAGCTTAAATCCATCAAAAGTCCAATAAAGATGAAATAAGGAAGAATTTTCTGTTTTAAGATAGATATATTATGTTACTAATAGTCTCACCATGAGAAAATTTGTTAAAATTTTATTGGGTATAAATATCCCCTCGAGGGACGTTGAACCTTTATAAATCCTAATTCTAACAACCTCAACCCCAATATACTAATGCCGATGCTTTCCTTTATTACATTGGTATGATTATAAATAATCAAATCATGAAGGACCAATTTATTTAGAAGTATTCGGTAACCATATACATACATAATACCCATTTTACATTGGGAATAGAAAATAAAACATAATACATAAAAAAATATATCAAATTTAATCCTTGAAAACTCATTCACATATATCTTTTTCATAACCTAGGGAAATGAAACAAAATAATGGTGTTCTCAAATTCATAGTAAGGCTTATGTAAAATAGATGCTATCGTGAATCAATTTGTATAATTCACTTGGAAAGTTTGATAACTAAACACATATTTTATTTAAATAACTTGAATATCATGGTGATATAATTGAAAATCAATATAGAAATGTGTGGAACTGAAACAAACTTCTCTTAATAAAAAATATGAGATTGAAATTTATCCATAGATAATTTTAAAGAGATATTATATTTGATAAATGATGATAATAACAAAATTATCAAAGACGAAATTTTTTAAATATTATATGTCTCATATAAGTGACATGAAAACCCATTCTATGAAGACCTTTCAAATGATGGTTTAAAACTATATGTACAAACTTGTTTAATTTGTCCTGCTAATTTGTCTCATGAGACCCATTGATTCATCGAGGAGATATTTGAAGTTTGTCCCACACCCCTAACTTATAGCTAACACTGTCACGCGAGAATGATTATTGTATAACCCATTCTATATCCTTCCTATAACTATTTTTTAATAAGAATGATTTTCCAAAATCCTTTCTACTAATGTGCCTTATTATCAAATATCTATATTGCGTAAAATATACAGATTTATCAACATTTCAACAGTTAATCAATTAAATTTCAAATTAAGAACCAAATGTAAAAATTTCATATGGTATAAGAATATTAAAATCTTTCAAGAAAATATATTGATATTCTTTGAAATTTAATGTCTAAAAATTTTAACATTAATGTGATTGTTTCAATAGAATGTTAAAAATCTGAAAAGAAAGTGAGATTGGTCAAAAACTTTTACCACTTTGTAATTCTCAATTCAAATAAAATTTGACGATATAATTAAAATTAAAACACAAAATATTATTAATAATTAATTATTCATGATAATACATGTCAATGTTTAATATATACACCATATAATATTTAATTAGTGAATAATAACAAATAATTATCAACAAAATGTTAATTTAGATTAAATCCCTTACCTTACACTACCAATTGGTTGAATTCTATTTACCCTCATGTATAATGGTTTTAATAGTTTTATTAACTTATAAAAAAACTATATTAATATTTTTAATATCAAATATGATACTTTTATAACATATTGTCACATGTTTTTTAATAATCATTCAATATTTTGGTTGTTTCTGGTGTTAATAACCTTTTTTTCGAGTATGATTTGAATTTTTTGTCCCTATTAAATAGATGAGGACTTCATTATAATCGTAGTTTACACCATGATTTAAATATTATTTATATTTATTATAAATTCATTTATATTAATAAATAAATTATGTAATTGTAACTAAAATACACCGTTCATTGAGATGATAGGTCATACGTATGCATGAACATTGTTTTAATTTTCTTGTTGTATTGAAAGGAAGAAAATTAAATATTAGATGTATATTATAATTAAATTATTATTGTTATGTCATATATATAACATATTTTTGTTTAAACCATCCTTAAAACCATCCATGTATAGCATGAATGAAGCACATCGCTTCACATGGCAGTACTTCGTCGAACACACGAACGTCATTATCGTATTCACATAAAATGGAAAGCATGAAGGTATGTTTTATATAATAATTAAAGAATCATAATTATATCATAAATATCATGTTTATCATATATAAAAAATATTTGTATCATTATTCCCAACCATGAAAGGAGGTAATGAAAAAATGAATGACATCGGTTCACTAGTAGTATTTTGTACACATGAATGAATATTTTGTAACCCAGATGATGTAATTATTAATTTTTTGGTTGATAAAAAAACATAATAAATCCTAATAATCATTAAAATGCTATTTTTATTATATAAGTATGATATAAAAATAAATTTTTGGGTTTTTGGAAGAACTAAAATAATAAATTCTCGTGGATAAACGTTACATATTATTTAGGTATCTCTTTTTGGTTTTTATAGAAGATCTTCCTTGATTGAATTGGTTCCCAAAGAAAGAATTCTAGGATGAGGGAAGGGAATTTCGGAAATGGTTTTGGTAGTGTTTTATTGATCTAGATTACTTGATAGGTGTAAATAATTTGGGATAGTGAATTACCTTTTATAATGGAGGAGGAGTGACATTCTTGTGAATACCCAAAAGTATTCATTATTGGATGGTATACCATACCTAATATGCCTCCAAAATAGAAGAATAATGTACAATATGGATTAACTTGTTTGTAAATACCTCTAAAAGAAAAAAAAATACATTCATTATCATGTTAATCCATATTCATTAAGTTTACTCAATTTTACCATTATAGTTTTTACCATGGTAACTTATATATTTTATTTAACATGGTAGTTTATTCATTAAGAATATAATTAAAATGAATATTTTTTCAAAAAATTAAACCCAATTATTTTAAATGTTAATTCAAATTCAATAAATAAAAATCCAATGTTTCTTTAAAATTAATTTTAATACAAAAACATGTAATGGGAAAAACCATATTTTAATGTCAATCACATTAAGTAGTTTTACCCATTTTCATTAATCCATACAGTAAAAAATTCAATTTAAAGTAATATATAATATAAATTATTATTATTCTAAATATGGAATCCATTTTCCAAATTCCACTCTTAGAAGTGGAAGAATTTTATTTAAAATTATTTTCATAGATGCAATGAGAAAGCTGAGTTTTAAAGTGAAAATATTGAAAAGTATAATTAGTTTATATATATATGTTTAATATAAAAACTAATTCTAATGGAAAAAAAATTAGTTAATATATTTCTAATTGATCTATATTAACTTTTAATCCCACTTAGAAAATATTTTAATATTATAAAATATTTAAATGAAAAGTTAGTTTTCAATTAAAAATTAATATTTTTCACCATTAATTAATTAATGAATCTTCTTAGAAAAATACAAAAAATCACCCTAACATAATTTTGAAATTACTATTTAAAAAATGACTTTTATTTGATGAAATTATTTTCCAAAAATTATAAAACTTTATTTTTAAAATAAGCATGCCATAAAAGGTGGCTGAACATATTTTTTAAAAAAAATACACTTTTTGAGAGTGAAATTATATTTATTATTATATATTTTATAAAATTCATATATGATGAATGCTGAAAATTTGATTGAATAGGTAAAAAATAAATTACATTAAATTCATGAACCAAAATATATTTGCTAAATTTATTGATATAAAATAGACTTGTGCGCATAAAAAAGTTTTTTTAGAAAATTATTTCCTTTAATATTAAAGGGGGTTTCATTTTCATTTCAAATTAATTGTTCACGAAAGAATGTATATAAACATGTGAAAAAATATTTTATAAACATATTTAATCATTTTAATTATTTTCATTAAAATTATAGTAAATAACTATCAAATTAAAGAATAATATTAATGATATATTATAGTTTGTTAAAACTCGAGCTTGGGTGTATACAAAACAATCAGAAGAACTGATTATTTTTGTTAACACCATAAAAATTGGTGTAGTTATTACTGAAATCTAATATTAGTGTTCTTAGTATCATTATCATAACATGTTGTTGCGCATAAATAATTCTCACAAAAAAAATAAATTTATTCTAAAAGAAAAACATTGAAATGTCATGGGGTGTCTTGGGGTGTTACATTGTCCCCTGCTACAAGACTTTGATCCATTAATTTTAATATAAATTACCTTATAAACATATGAGGGTAGTATTTATTCATAATATCATATGGTTCACATGTTGATTCCTTTTTTTTGTGATTCCTATTAGTATCTTTACCTGGAGAGTCATCCAATTCCTCAACTCTTTCTCTCTAGTATCAAGAATATAGATGGGTTCTTCACAGTGTAATAGATTAGGTTCCAAATCGTTTTCATTTGAGGTGATAACATGCATTGGATTATGTATTAACTTCATTAGAAATGATATATTGAACACATCATGCGCTTTTGAGTGATTATATAGCATTTCAAAATGATAATAAAAAACTCAAATTCATTCAATAATTTTAAAGGGACCATTCTATTATAGGATTAGTTCCCCTTTTCTAATGATCCTTATAACATATTTCCATTGAGATAATTTCAAGAGAAAATTATCTCCAACATTTAATTTCAAATATTTCCTCTAATTATTAGTATCTATTTTTTCCTACATTGAGATTATTTAATGTGACCCTTAATATTATTTACTTTCACTGTTTCCTATTTAACAAGTTTTTAATGTAAAAGATTCCATTCACAAACTTCATCCAAAAAATTAGTAATAGGACATATATTTCTATATAATGCTTCATATGTAGCCATTTGAATATATAAATGTAAACTATTAATATATTAAATCTATACCAAAGATAAATATGGATACCACATAGCTTGAAAGTCTAGTGGGCATGAACTCAACATGTAATCATTATTTGAATCATTATTTCAGGTTGTCCATTAGATTAAGGATGTTAGGTAGTACTCAAATGAAACTTAGTATAAAGAGCCTTCTAAAGACTCTTCCATAATTTTGATGTAAATATGGAATCTTAATCAAAAAAAATTAATAGAGATGAATCAGGAAGTCTCAAAATTTTATTAACATAGAGCCTTGTGAGGAGGTTTATAGGAAAATTGCCTCTAATATTGATGAAATATATAGAATCAGTTTGATGATCAATAATAAAACATATTTAAAATCCATTATTTAAGTCATTTAAAGGCCCATTAAAACCCATATAGTAATATCATCACATATCCATGAACTAATATGAAGATGTTTCAGGAAACCAATAGGATTCTTCTTCACAACATTAATGTGTTTAAAAAACAAACATCTAGACACATAATAATCTATTTCCATATTTTCATTATCCCACCAAATATGATTCTTCAAATCCATATACATTTTGGTGCTACTATGGTGTGTAGGGAAATTGGATTGATCATCATCATTTAAAAAATTATTTTTTTAATTTTGGTAAATATGCAACATGTAATCTCATTTCGAATTTTAGGACACATCCTTCAGAAATAACGTATGTTGATTTTCCATCATTCATAGATTTAATATTCTCATGAAAGTTCCCATCATCAGATTGAGAATTCATTTTCTTATCTAAAAAAGATGGTTTTGTAATAATTTTGAAAATTATTGATATATCCTCTACCTCAGTGACTCTCACATTCATATTTTCTAGATCCTTGAACATAGGATTCATCTTAATCCTCATTTGGGTAAGAACGTAATGATACTTCCTACTTAATGCATCCACTACCTTATTTTCATTTATAGTTGGTATCGTATTGAGAAATCATAATCCATGGATAGATTGAGCCATCATATTTGCCTCATATATATCTCTTTCAATGGAATGATTTATTTCATGAATTTTTTATTTTTGTATAACTCACATCTTTCATCATAAAGGTAATGTATCCATATCTTCAATGAAAATATATTGGTTTCCAACTATAGATTATGGGTTTGATATTTCTATTCATGAGTCTTCATCTCCCTTGATGAATATGCAATAACATTATCCTTTTACATTAGGGTAGAACTAACTATCTTCTTTAAGGCATCACTATATATAAAAAACTGTCCAGTTTCAGATGGAAGATTTAAAATCATATAATTGGCCAATATAATCTTCAGTTCATCAAAACATTCTCCACATTCTTTAATCCAAACAAACTAACCCATTTAAATTTATCAATGGTTAATAGTCTAGCCAATTGGAAACAATTATGAATGAATCGATGATAGTAACACTCGAAAATAATTAAACTATTTAAATAAATTATGTTCACTGAAATATGCCATTTTATGACTTCCATTGTCTTTTTAGGATCAAAAGAGACTCAATTTTTTGAGAAAATATATCCAAGAAAATAAATTTACATAGTTCTTAAATAACCCTTACTAAATATCCTATATAACTCTTTCCATATAAGAGCCTTTATAATGATCCTTAAGTGATTCTCATGGTCCTCATAGATTTCAGAATATACCAGAAAATCATCATTGAATAACACAAAAAAAATAATGAAATTAATTGTATAATAGGTTCATTAGATCTATAAAAATAAAGGGTTCATTAGTCAATCCAAATGAAATTATAGTTAACTCGAAATTTCCACACCTCATTCAAAAAAATATCATCTAAATGTATTCCTACTTCACTCGATTTTTTTTCCATGATAGAAGATCAATCATTGAAAAATATTGGTCTCTATGATGTTTCTCAAATAGTTCATCAATACATGGAATATGAAACTTGTTATTTATTTTAATGAAATTGATTTCCCTATAATAAATGCATATCCTCATGGATCCAACTTTCTTATTAAAAAAGAGAATAGGGGATCCCCAGGGAGAAATACCAAGGAAAGAAAATTTCTTATTACCCAAATCCTATTGTTTTCTTTTCAACTCCAATAATTCCACATCATCTAATCCATTGGGATCCTTTGATATTATTCTTGCACCCAGGATTAAATCAATGTAAAATTCAACATCATTCTCAAGGGGATGTCTAAGAAATTACTTAAGATATAAAACAATGTACCCATGTAAAATAGGTACATAATAAATTTGAAGATTATATTTTATATCCTTAGATATTTGTTATGCTTATTACCCAATAATATCACTTAGTATAGCTACTTGGAGTGGCTCTTGATAATAATATAATGTTGAAGTATCTATACTAATGATAATGAATTCAACATTTTCCACACAAATTTTAATTTTTTTTTCATGTAATAAATTATTTAATCTTATTTCCAAATACATTAAATATCTATGATTATATATAATTTCATCATATGTATGATAATAAGGTCAAAAAATAAAGCACATTTATATGTTAGAATTGGGAATGCATGACCCATTATTGTTACAATGATACACCCATCATTAATTTTGACTAATAACTCCATTATTAAATCAAAATGAAAATATAAGATTTTAATGGAAAAATAATTAGGAATAAAATATTAAAATTATTCAAAATCAAATAAATCATTGGATAAATTTATAGATAGGACTGAATTACCTTCCACCACATACTTAAAGACTTATACCTTAGTGGTAGAGATTTAATGACCTTGGACTTCTCCCCTTGGAATATACTATGGTGTACTCCCTTGACACATGGGGAATTCATTATAATAGTACCCCATAAATTAAAAATATATTACACGAAAACATTGATATTTTATTGACCATGAATTCATTATTCTAGTGACCTCTTTCGCCACACTTATAATAAACTCCCAATACCTTTATGCCTTTCCCAGGGTGATTCATTCCACAGTTTTAAAGGAAACATGGATCACTATATTTTGTTCTAATTATTGATGCATGAATTTTACCATGGTGATCATATGACCTATTTTTATCCTACATTACCATTAATATGAATGATATAGATATTTCCATCTCCATATTTATGAAATATAAAACTATTTCATCATATGATGAAAATTTTGAGAGGCAATCACCCTTTGGTGGTTTGGGTTAATCCCTTCAAATAAATGGTTGGTCTTGGACTCCAAGTTTCATATGTAATTTCTATCATACCTAGCCAAACATGTAAATGTAGCTTCATATTCTGCGGCACATTCTTCTTTGTTTTTTATTAAGCTAAAGAACATTGTCTTCATCTAATTTTTTTTCTCAGGTGGGAAATATTTATGTATGGATGTATCTTTACTGGTTTTAAATTTCATGAGTGCTATTTCTTATTCATAAAAAGTTTTCTAGATCAAATTCCACTACTAATCAGCATCATCTTTGATAAAATACACCATAAATGTAACCTTTTCCTTTCCACCACTTCTCACGACCATAAATATTTTCTCAAAGGACATAATCCATTGCTCGACTTAAATTTGATTGTTTTCCCAATATATGAAAGGGGGATCAATCATATAATGTGATCCAACATAGATGAATCTCATTGGGGAATTAGTTTCTCTATATAGGAAAGGTTATTTTTCATAACCAGGTTAATATTGCAAAACAATTTCATAGTTTTCTTAGTTCTAATAATATCTTTATTGGTTTCCTTATTAGTAAAATCTCAATCCATGGGAGCAGATGCCATTTTTCTATCCACATACCATTTCTAAATAATGTAATATATTGTATTATCTCATAAAATCGTCAATATTAAATAATAATGTATAATTCCGATGATAGTGTAATACCTAGCATAAATTAAAAATTTACGCATTGTTAATATCAGAATCATTAAAATTGGATTCTTTGGGAATATATTTTCCTTAAAACCTCTCACAAGTGTTTATAATGAAAATGTGAATTATCTTAAGCATATAAACCAATAGATTATAACATGGTGTGCAGTAAGGCCCATTTCTTTGCACCATGTTATGCTCAATTTATGATTAAAATTCCATTTTAGGAGTTATTACCACTAGGTACATATATTCCAAAACCATATCCAATTATAGTATCTAGAGAAGGATGTATTCCTAGGAGGACCCACACAATCCCCAACTTACCAAAACTCTTGGATTTTCATCTATACTTATAATAAAATTCTATCATAGGGTTACATTTCCTAATAAGTTTATTTCTAAATATAGTTAATTTGTTTTATACTAAATGTTCTATGATACCTACTATAACAACCTCGACCCAACTATCTTGGAGCTAGTAACTTGATTTTTTACATTGGCATGATTACAATGAATAAAGTCCTGGAAGACTGATCTGTTTAGCAGTTTTGGAGAACTTGATATATAAATAATATCCATTTTACATTTGGAAAATAAAATAAAACATAATACAGAACAAAATATAATAAAATACATCCTTAAAAACTCATATAATGATCTCTTCATCATAACCTGGGGAAAGGAAACAAAATAGGGGTGAGATTAAATGATTAGAAAGTGTTATATGTAGTATAATACTTCATCAGTTAATAAGAATAATCAACATTGAATGGTTGATAAATAAATAGGCATAAAATTTAAATAACCTGACTATCATGGTGAGGTATGGGAGAATCAATATTAAAAGCATGTAACTGAATCACATGTCATTTAATCAACAAACTATGAATGAAATACATCAATAGTTAATTTCAAAGTAAAAATATCTTGGATAAATATTAATAATAATAACAACTAAATCATCAATGAAGTATATTCATAAATGGTGGAAGTAATTCCTAAGGCACATGAAAATCTATAAAGTCAAGACCTTTCACAGGATGATTAAAAACTACAGGTTAAACCCAATTTAATTTGATCAACTGATTTGTCTCATGATACCCGTCGAATCCTCAAGAGGATATATAAAGTGTAATCCACACCCTTCATTGTCAGTAAAATTCATTTATTATAATTTTAATAATAATGTTTTTTAAAAACAATGTACTTTATCATCAAGTAACCACATTGAGTAAAATATATAGATTCCTCAATACGTCTCCAATTAATCAAATAACATTCAAAGTAATCACAATATATTAAAAATGGTATATGGTTTATGAAAAAATCATATCCATCATGAAGATATGAGGATAATTATGTGAAATTTAATGGTAAAAAAGCATCACTTGAAAATTATTGTTTTAGAAGAAAGTTAACAATCACAAAAGAAAGTGAGATTGTTCAATAACTTTTTCCACTTGGTAATTTTCTAGTCAAATTTACATGGATGAAATAATTCGTATAAAAACTAAAAATATATATAATAATGATTTATTAATGATAATACATTTCAATGGTATGTATATACACCATATAATTGTGAATTGGTTCATAATAAAAAATAATCCCCAATAAAATGAAAATTATGACAAAATCCCCTACCATATCCTCCCGTTTGGTTGAAATACCTTTAACCTCATGTATAATTATTTCAAGCAAGTTATTTACTTTTAAAATAACTATATTAATATTTATAATATAATATATTATCCTTACATTACTTATTATCACCAATTTTTCAATAATATTTCATTATTTTTCTTGTTTCGCGTGCAAATTGTCTTGTTTTTCACTAATGTTTTGATGGGTTATTTATTTTGGTTCCTATTAATTAAATTATGATTTAATAATATCCAAAATCTAAAACATGATCTAAATATTATTTATTATATATATATATATATTTAAGGTAATTCACAAAATTTGGTTATAGGAAATGAAATACACCATTCATGGAGACAGTAGGCCATATGTATGAATGAACATTGTTTCTATTATCTTGTCATATTGAATGAATGAAATGAAAATTATTCATAAAAATATATATATTATCATTAATGTATCATATTTATGTCATATATGTCACATTGTTTATTAAAACCATACATAATACATTCCATTTAAAGAATGAATGAATCACATTGCTTTGTGAGGTGGTAATCCACCATACACACGAACAACATTATCGTATTCCCAATAAATATAAATCATGAAGTTATGTGTTATATAAAAATTAAAGAAGCATAAAATAATTATAAATATTATATATATCATATATAAACTATATGTTTGTCATTTTTTTCCAAACATTAAAGGTTGTAATGAAAAAACTAACGACATGAGTTCGGGAGATAATAGTTTGTCATGTGAATGAATGATGATTTTGTTACCCATTTGATGGAATTATGATGAATTGTAGTTAGAGACTTAAAATAAAAAATATAATTATATTTAATATATTGTGGCTATTATATCCGCATGATTGAAAAATAAATTATAGGGATTGAGGGAAAAAATAAAAAATGTTCATTTACAAATATTAAATAATCTTCCGGTATCACCATTTAGTTTTCACCAAAGGCATTATTTGGTTGGATTTATACCCTTGGTATGGGTTATAGGATGTGTAGAGGGTATTTGAGAAATATTTTTGGTAGGATTTTCTTGATCCAAATGGTTTGGATGTTTGAAGAAGTTGTGCCAGTGAAAGAACTTTTATGATGGAGGAGGAGTGGAATTCTTGTAAATACCCAAAGGTATTACTTTTTGGGAGTTCACCTTTTCTAACCAGGGGCTTCCTGTAGGCCATTGGAAGGACATATAGTCCGGTCTCACTTCGGTTGTGGGTTTGATTCCTACAACCTTGTTCGACGCGACGGGTTGTCTCCCATCATGCAGGTTGTCCTTTTTCTAAAACTACATTATTATAACATTCCTTCAATAATATCGTTAAATTTTCTAGCCTTAAACAATTCTAACTTATTTACAACATAATACATTCTAATCTTTAGGCTTATCCGAAATACTTCTGTCAAATCTTATAGTATAAAGAAAATGATTACTAGAAATTTCATCAACCAAGCATGTGAATACCATCATTTATCTGCAATATATCATAAAATATATCTTGTTGGTCACATTCCAGACATGTGAATACCTTAATTATGTATTCTATTGAAAAATAAATACACATTAAACCTTAGTGAAAACATGAATGTTGTCAAAAGTAAACACTTTCCACATTTAAAAACCCCAAAATTTCTATATACTCAAACCATGATATAACTTTGTCCTTATATCGGTTATGAGCTCATTTCATTTTCTCTTTATCCCTTCATTATGTGCATATCATCTTCTTTCCAAAAATATTTCAATCACTTTTCATGGTTACCAGTACTATATAATTATTGAAAACCAATAAATAGATATTCCAAAATTCCACGATACCATAAATGAGATTCCATGGCACTATTTTGAAATCCCATTACATAAACACTTAATCATTCCACAACATAATTTTCATACTCAAAATCACAAATAGTGATCATATGTGACTTCCCATTATCGTTTTCTTAAAGGGGTTTCTCATGTTGATCATCATTAACCCTTGTATTAGGGCATTGATTAGTATAATCCCCAATTCCTTTCACTTGAAGCATTGAAGTGTTGGGGGAGCATTATCTGTAGTCTTTACTCTATTTACATCATTAGCTACCTTTTTCCATTAATTTGACACTCAACTACTCGATGACCTTATCTTCCACACTTCAAACATTTTCTAGTACCTTTTAGACCATCTCCACCGAGCTTCTTTCCACACTTTGAGCATAAAGAAACATTCATCTTCTTTTCACCATTGTTTCTGAGATTTCTCCTTGAACTCCACCTTTCGTTTTTTGTCAAAACCATGAGATGGATATGTAACACCAACTTCTAGTTCTACCTTGATAGCAGAAAGCACAATTTCTTCATAGCTAATGAAGTCTATTATAGCTAATTCCCTTCTAAGACTTTATTTTAAGCTACTGAAGAATCGATCAACTTTAAATTCATGTTGGATGATAAATCCAGATGCATAACTTTCAAGCCTTGTAAAATTCGCCTCGTATATACCAACATATTCATCATCCTTTTTCTTATTCTCAAGGAACTCCTTTTCCATCATTGTTCTAAGAATACGAGGGAATTACTTTTTGAAGAACAAGTTCTGGAACTCTCCCCATTCCATTGATTCAATTTCTTCTTGGGGCCTTGTATTGTTAATTAGAGTACACCACTAGTCTTCTTCACCTTCTAAACGGTAACCAGTTAGAATTAATTTTTCATTTTATAAATAGAAAAGTAAGGAATATATCTTTTCAATGGTACTGATCCATTGTTTAGCAACAAGTGGATTAGAAGACCCACTGAAAGAAGGTGGATGTTGCCTCATGAAGGACTAAATAGAATATTGTTCCCTTCTCTGCTCATTTGGAAGTCCAGAATGATTCCTATCTTGTGTAAGTATAACAATAATATTTTTCACTCCATATCCCATAACATTGGTTTGTTTAGAAGGACAGTCATTGCATTGTCCAATACATTGATCAACACGGTTCCTTCGGGTTCCACCCATGGTCTAAACCCCAAAAAGAATAGTGTGAGAGGAATAAATCATTCTAGGGAAAACAACACAATAAAGGGGGATTACCTTCAATATATAACATCATAGGTTTAATTATATGATCATTACAATAATCCGAGGACTATATCCAATACCGATACTTAACCTTAGGGACATCCATAGACATACCGTAGAAATATCTCTAGGGATTTCACTAAAGTTTTTGCATCCTAGTTTCCAAAGGTTAACTATACATTTCCTCTGATACCAACTGTAGTCACCCAATTCTTGATTTAAATGAGCATTACATTAATTTTTCGAAATTCTTAAGACATAAGATTAACAGACACCCAAGGACCGTAATAGTTTAGTTTCTTTGTAAACTCAGAACGTAATATTCTAATCGTGGTGAAAGATCTGCAACATCTCCCATAAATTTCTTCCCCTTTTATTCCTACCTAAAACCATTATTTATATCTTGGGGAAAAGAAAACAAAAAAAGGGTGAGCTCAAATTCTCAGTAAGGGTAAACATAGGGAACGTAAAACAATCCATAAACATTTGAATGCAAAAACATGAACATAAAATCAAAACAACAAAATCTTGAGCAATGACATAAATCTTGGAAGTACGTAAGGCATATATTATAAAAGAACATCAATCATGATAAAATATCAGGGGAATAAAATATGTAATTGTGGAATCCATTCAGCACTTGATATGATTTCTATAATAGTCAAGGCATTGCTGTCAAGATCATCATAGTGGACAAAGTCCCTTAATGAATCGAGTTCACTCCTCGTTCTAGTCCTGTATCACTAAACTAGATTAACTTTCCATTCCAGCCATGTCAATATCATGAGAAATAAATCATTACCCAATGCATTGGAGGGAGATATATGTCCCACCCATCTCATAATAAAATCATTCTTACATGTCCACAAAAAAAAATAAATCATTTATCATAACCCAAAGAATAAAATGGCTATCATAAACATCATCCCATCATAACGTAATCCATATAAAACAAATGGATATCATTTATTCATAAAAAGAATAAAACCATTTAAATAATAGAAAAATTATTCTTGAAACATAGTCATACTAAATAATGTCATCTTAGATGGAAAATAGTTTTGACAAAACACTTGAAATGAATTCTTGAGGAAAATATCCTTTCTTCTTTAAAATAATTTTCTTAACAAAAAATGCCATTAAAATTAAAAAAATCATTTTGTTGAAAATAATCATGAAATTAGGCATTACGAAATAGTAAAAATCCATTCACTCCATATAAGTTAAAAAAACATTCTCCTGGTACTTTTAACGGAAAAATCAAAAAATACCACATATGGTAAACAAAAGACTGATTTCTTCCATAACACAATGTAAAATTAAAAAGTGGAAAACATGAATTTAAAAATACATGTAAGAATATTAAACACTTTATGAAAAACATTTTATAGACATTAATGAAAAATATACCCCAATAAATACTTATGTATAAGCAATCGTGGAAAAAAATGAGATTACAATAATATCCCTTACCTTATGTATGATATTATTCGTATATATCTGAACCTCCTATATAATGATTTAAATATTTTCATTGACTTATTAAATAATCACATTCATTGTTATGATATCATATATGATTCACTTATGACATTATAGTACCCATTATTTTGCAAATTCAATGTTAAAGGAGCGTTTTGGGTAAAATCGTTTCATTTATCTTACGTGTTTCGATTTGTTTTTCTTGATATTATTACTTATATCCTAATTTACATAATTCCAGAATGTAAAACATGATTTATATATAATATCTATATTCACCATATAAATATATATGATAGATTGATAAATGGAATGAAATACACCATTCATGTAGACGGTTGGCTGTAAGTGTGCATGAACATTGTTTTCGTTTCCTTTTTGAATTGAATGGAATTAAGTAAATGAAAAATAAATGTACACAAATCCAGTATCATTATTATGAAATATATTTCATTATTATTTATTATATATAATTTATAATCACACATTAATGGTTAATCATTGAAAATGAATCTCATCGCGTTCGTGGAGACGGTAGTCCGTACGTACGCACGAACGATGATATCGTTCCCATAATTAGTGAATAGAATTGGAGTGGATGATATAATATCTCAGAATAATTATGATTTTATAATAACAACATATAGTTATTCTTTATACCATTATACCCATCCAAGTAAGGTGGTGGTGGAAAAACTGATTACACCATGGCGTAGAGACGGTATTCCGTACGCACGCACACGCGGTGATTTTGTTTTCCATAGGATGGATAGAAGGTGAAATGGAGTTTTTTCATATTTATAATATAATATTAGTATATTAGTGAAACTGATTTTTATTACTTTATAATTAAACAACTAAATAAGAGGATGTTGAAGAAGAAAGAAACTTGAACGAATCGGCAGAACAGATTTCCTCATCTTCGACGCGACTCCTCTTAACCTTCACATGGGGCACTAAATTTGGTCTTGGAAGAAGACAAGGACCTATAGTATGTTTTTAGGGAAGTGGAGAAGATAAATTTTCTTGGGTTGTATGATCTAGAACGCTCAATGTGGTGTGAGGAGGAGAGGGAGGAGGTGCCCTTTTATATGGGAAGAGAGGGGCACTTTTGGAGACCTCAAAAATATTAATTTATAATAAAAAAAATCCCCAGTTAAAAACATCGAAAGTGACTAAACATATGATATGAGGTAATATAGGGTTGTAATATAATCAACCAATCAAATTTATACAAGTTGAAAAATTATTTTAAACCTTATCAATTTGATTTATCCATATTTAATTTATTTAATCTTATTTGTGGTAATAATATTCTATATTTTAAATTGTTATAAATAATTAATTATGTGTTTTGAATTATCCGTAATTGGGTACTTTACGAAATTTTTGACCATGTAAATTTCAATTTATAATTTTTGAATATTTATGTGATTTTTAATCAATGTAATAATATGTTATTTTTATAAAATAACATCAGTGTTAATTTTGACACTATTTATTTATTTGAATTTAAATAAAATCCACACAGAAGATATATTCAAACCAAAATGTTTAATAGATTAATAACATGTCATATGCATCTAGAAAAATTTTTTAGAACATTAATTAGTTCACATAATGTTTATTTTACTATTTATAAAACCATTTATTTGATATTTCTCTTAATAAAACAATTACTACATCATTTTTGTAAAATCATTTAATATACATATTAGTTGAATAAAAATTATAAATAAAATAAAATGATGAATATAAATATAATAAATATAATAATAATATTTTACTTGATTTTATCATCTGAAAATCTCAACATTTAAATTGTTATATTTATTAAATTATGAAGGTGACATCTTTGACATCACTTAAAATAAAATAATTTAAATGTCCTAATCTGTTTTATAAGGCATCAAATGGTCCAAAAATAGACCATTGGATGGTTAGGATATATATATACTCTTCCAATTAGGGGTTTTCAAGTTTTTGGTCCATTGGATTGGTATTATTATTTTAATAAAAAATATATTATTGACTTTTCACTAAATAAATAACTTTATACATCATTAATGTATAAGATATTAAGGTAAATAAATATTTCATAAAAATTAAAAATAAATTACAATGATATAGAAAAACATTTTAGATTTAAAATGACAATTTATAATCAAAATTATATTCCGTATAACCTTATATTAAAAATAATCTAATTATTAATGTTTGAGTTAGACATATTTCACTTTATTTAAAACAAAATAAATTAAAGGTCTTAATCACATCCAAGTGGGTTCCAATGGATTCCATTTCGACCCAAATATTCCTTATGAGGAAATATAATCATCCAATTATATTAATACAAGTGTTAGGATAATTTTATAATATTATTTTTACCCTTGATTGCAATATTTACCTTTAATTGTAGTAAATAAAATTTATCGTAGTTACTATTCATAATGCCCAAAAATAAAAAGTAGCATATTAACATAATTTGGACCTACTGATTCCAAATATGTAATCCATTTTTCCAAATTCAAAACACATATGTTTCAGAAATTAATTTAAAATTAATCCTGTTGTCGAAAAAATGGGCTTTTGTTTAAAACAGTTCAAAAGATTGAATGGATTTAACCTACAAATTAAATGTAAAATCTAGGATAATGACATAAATTATATTAAATGGTTAAAATATATTCTCTTTATAATTTAAAACAGTTTACTATTATAATTTAACCATATAAAATATCTCAATGAAAAAAGTTGTTTTTAAGTAAAATGTAGCGTGTTTTTACTATTCATTAAAATAAGAACATTGTCAGAAAAATATCAAGACGTTATCCAATGTAAATTTTTATATACTGATTCATATCAAGAAGTTTATTTTGTAAAATTTAACGAATAAACTTGTCAAAAATTATATTTAAAATGGGTGTGCCATCAAAAGGTGGCAATACTAAATTTTTTGAAAAATACTTTTTTTACCCAAAAAAATTATTTTGATCTCACACCATGTTCTAGAAAATATGTAAGATTAATAATAATGTCATAAAATTAAAAATTTTGTTAAAACTATTCATAACGAGAATTTCCTAATAATATTATAACAATATAATGTTGTTTAGTGAAACCTGGTATTGCGTACAACACATGCTATCGAAGAAGGTCATGATTGCGTGTAATGCAAGCCAAGTCATGATTTCGTGTAGTGCAAGACTCATTTGTTGTTGCATATAAAAAAATCCAACAATATTTCATTTATAGATTGAATATATATATATATATATATACACTCAATTTTGCGTAGAATAACTACTATCAAACGAACTTGAAATTGTGTGTAACACGATCTGAGAATAGTGTTGCATATACTGCAAGATAATACGGTGTTGCGTATAGTGCAAGATAATCTTAGTGTAGCGTACAATAGAATATGTGAAATAAATTGAAGAGAATATATCTTATAAAAGCTTGGGGTGTTACAAAATAAGATTCAATTAAAAAAATATATTCTTCCAAAAGTTCAATAAATACTATTTTGGATTATTTGAGCTGTATGTTTCAATGTGCCACTAGTCTACATGAGTCTTGGATTATAGAATTAATGTATTCATTCCCCTCTACATTCAGGGAATGTAATATATGAATTTATAATTATAGATGATTCAGTAAGGTATATAATACATATGATGAAACTATTGAGAGAATGGGAATGGATTATGTTTTTGTTTAGAAATAGAATAAAATTGTTTTATAATTTCAAGGACTTCAGCATATAATGAGGTTAAGGGAAAAATGACTTATACTAGACAATTCTATGTTAGTTATTTTTTTACTACCATTGTTGGTAGAGTTTGAAAAATTACATGTTGTTACATGGTGGTATCCAAATGGGTGAAATATGGATTACTTTAACTTAAAGGAATTTCAAAATGAAAAGTGCACGCTAGATAAATAACATCTATAAAGTTAAGACATGCATGTCTGTATCGCCTAAGTTTAAAAGGGATGGAATTACATATTAATTATATAATAATGAAGATGAGGATAATGTATTATAAGAATTTTCATAATACATATGTAAGAAAAAAATTGATCTATCATTCTAAATGAAAGGAATGATTCCCAAGGATCGGAAGTAAGAGTTGGTTTATATTTATATAATAGTGTTTAGTTTAATATATTAAAAAAGAGGATTAATTTACAATATTACCATCAGAAATTATGTGAGATGGAAGGTGTATGATTTATTTTTAATGAAAAAGTAAATATTTTATGGATCCATTATCTGATTATGATCCAAGGATTAAAAAGGGATTTATGTAAACTATTTTTTTCAGTTTGGAAAATATAGGTAAATAAAAAAGCATAGAATTCAAGAGGTTATATAGGATAAGGATTATATGGTTTGAGACGATCATACCTAGAACCCTAGAAAAAAAGTGATCAGAAAATATAATGAATCAGACATTAAGGGAGAAGAAAAATAGTATGAGGATTCATGCATGATTTCCCGTGTT
Organism: Viscum album; assembly: GCA_963277665.1. Taxonomy (NCBI): domain Eukaryota; kingdom Viridiplantae; phylum Streptophyta; class Magnoliopsida; order Santalales; family Viscaceae; genus Viscum; species Viscum album. The sequence goes on from OY728131.1 coordinate 566,197,144, forward strand.
TTTTAGTAGAGGACCCATATTGTTTCACCTACTTAGTGAACATAAATCTTTATTCTACATTGAGAATTAAACTTCTAGAATCATCTTTTTATATAAATTTTATTGTAATTTTCAATGATAAATTCTTTGTATTACTCTATTACATCAACATAAATGATAAATAGATGGAAAACATGGAGGATGAATCTTATGCAGGTTATATTATTTGGTATGGTGATGAAGATTTTGGATTTTTTTTCTATAGGCGAATATCTTATTGAAGGTTATTAGAATACATAATTTTATATTCAATGAATAAATGTTTTTTAAAGATCATAAGTAATAATATTTATTATATGATATTCATATATCATCAAAAATTGAGGTGTATCCAAATATATTGTTGTATGTTATTGATGTTATATTAAATTAATTGTGTAACATAGCTTTGGAAACAGCTGATAATTTTTAAGTAATTGCATTTAAAATAAATTTGTTATTGTATTTTGAATTCTATAAGTACAAGAATGATTAGGGGAAAAAGATTCTTCTGGTGATCCCAAGAAGGATAAGTTATGAAAGTAGTGGTTTTGGAAGGAGTTGAGTTGTACGTTCAGTTAAAATGGTTAACATTGTTTTGACATTATGTTTAGAGATAAGTAATTGAAAAAAAAAATCTTCTCACATGTGATGGGGAACATGGATGTTCAAAATAAGATACATGTATGCATTACACATGTAAATGGATGTAATCCATGATGGATGAAATGGATTCCTCGCATATTTATAGGACATGATATATAATATAATGACATACTAGGACAAGATTATTTCAATACAAATAAGTTTATCAATTCAAGAAGGAATAACATTATATAATAGGTAATTTTGTGATACTTTTCATAATGGGTTTTCAAAAATAATAAGGTTTAGTTTTTTCAAAAATCATTTATTTGGTTGTTAAACATATTAATATTCTAAAAGTTCTCATTACATTCTCCAAAGAAGGGTTACATCTTGAGTAATTTGATACTAAAACCATATTTATTAATAAGAATATATATGGGGAGGTTTATTTATATAATCTACAGTTTTTATTTGAGGAATGAAAACAATATCATTTATAAAAGATGATGTTGAGACTTTAGGGGTGAACTAAGAACTAAAAAAATGGAACCAAAGATGTGTAATTATTTTTTGGTAGAAGAAAAGTTCATCATGAGAAATAAAGATAATTGATTTTACCATAAGGCATTCAATGATTGGAGTTTAATCATATTTGTTCTCCATGTGTATGAAATTATTATTTATTTATTGGTGATTGGAGTGATTAATGAGATAAATGCACAATTTTTGGATGTTTCAAGATGAGAGATATCATTATGAAAACAAGATTTTGGGGATGATATTTGGGAGGGAATTTATTTGTAAAACATTATTCCTAACATTGTAAGAATACATTTAGAAAGTATTAGAGGACTTCATAATGAGTAAGGTGAAACTTGTTACCACTCCCCTAGTCAAACACATTATGTTATGTAAATGGAATACACATATAATGAAAGCATAAGTTATATACATGGAATATTTTCTATTCTAATTGTATTCTTCAATCATGATATGTTCCATATATTATACATTTTTTGACATTAAACATAGAGTAGGATTTATTAGCATGTTCATTCTTTATCAAGGAATTGAAAACTAGGATGTTATTTATAGGATATTACAATATCCCAATAGTTATTAAAGTTATTCTCTCTATTTATGAATGGATGAACCACTTGTGGTGTTTTATACTGAAGAATTATTGGGAGATATGTAAACTCATAGAAGAAATACTAGGTATGTGTTCACATAAAAAGTCACACATATGATTTGGATGTCATAGACTCGATCAGTAGATTCACTTTAAATAATGGTGCTATAGTACATTTAATCTTCTTAATGATGAAATGTATTAATTTGTATTAACGAGTTATTGGAAGGTCTCATAAAATTGTAGGATCTGGTAACATTGCCCAATGAATTATGTACTCTAATACACATACCTAGTTATTCGATCTATCACACCTGGATGAGGTATATTCAACTAAAGTATATCTTATTTTATAAGTTGTTTAGGGATGATGTATTAAATCTATGGGAGGTTGATGAAGTTCAAGATCTAAAAAATATGATGACCAAAGTTATATTCATTGATATTCAAGGGGTGTATGGTTCCTCAATGAGGATGGGATGACTAGAATCATTGTGGGACTACCCTGCATCTATAATAAAATATTAAGAGTTATAGGGGATTCTTACAGAGAACATGGTGTTGAAACCTAAAATTATTGCTTAAGTGGAATATTGTCAGGTTCAGGTATGGGTATGACATTTTTTAACTCATTATTTAAATTTATTAAAGGAGTGATATTTGGATTACAATTTATGAAACATGATAAAAATGGTGGTGTAGTGAGACCAATGTTTGGGTGTCCGGAAGCCAGTAGATAAGATGAAATTTAATTAGATTAACATTAGTGAGGATAAAAGGAGTAAGTTATTTGTTTCAAAGGACTTTCATAAGTACCAATTATGTAATTATGTAATGGATTCTTATTATTAACTAGGATTTCATAATGAGTTTTAAGGATATATAGAAGGAAATGATAGTGTTTATGGATTCATGCACTGTTCACCAGAAGGAATATTTAATAAGGTGGATGTATCTTACCATGCTAAAGAAGGCTAAAGAATATTTCTTACATCCCAAGCCTAGTGCAATCATTTAAAACCAGACCTGATGGGCTATATAAACTCAAGTGTTCCTCTTCAAATTCTAGTGGCTAAAGACTGAGAACAAGGTTATATGATGCTATAGTGGAAATAATATACCCTCTTTATCATAGTAATGAAAAACTTCACATAAAAGTGTTAAATTAAAGAATAAGGAAATGGAACAAGAATAATAATAAAATAAATATTCATAAACCATCAAATAAATAAATGATCCACAAAAACTATATCTAAAAGATATTCAAGGTGAATATGTAATGATGTAATACAAAATATAATGTAAAGGGGAAAAGCGTAGTAGACATACATACCTCATTATGTAAAAAAAAATATAAAAAGACCAAAATATTATCTCCAATAGAATCATAAGAACTAGATCAGTCCTATTTTTTCAATACTCTATCGTATTATAGAAAATAAAGTTTCTATTTTGGGGTGATTCCATTTATCCCTATCTGCATCCAAGATATATGTCCAGGTACAAATCTGCAGCTTTACATGGTGTCAGGAAAACTCAGTGGGCCGCCACAAATGGTGTTTAATACAATCCAATCAGGGAATATATAATGAAACAATGTCTATGTATAATGATAAATAAATGATAAAATGAATTGGAACCAAGCCTTTTCATGTTCATATATGATACCTGTCCGACCCTCCCTGTTGTGTCTTAATACAAAATTTTTACAAACATTTAATGTTATGTGTATATATATACATATATACATATATATATATAATAGATTGGGACCTAAGGTACATAGCAATGGTTTCCATGTAAAGACGTAATCATATAAGGGATCCAAAAGAACTATAGCATTTATGGCCATAGTGGTAAAACCAACTCACCGTGATCATCTGTGCCCTTGGTTAAAAGTGGATTAGAGTGATCTAGTGATAAAAATAGACATAACACACTTATAAAAATAAGTCATCCTAACCCTAGGGATATGTCCCATGTAGTCTTGGTCCATTGTTGATTGGGAACCAAGGAAATAATTGAAAGTGGATTGTAACCTAAGACATTAAGCAAAATCCAAGGTGTAAATCCATGTTAATCTAATTTCTCATGAGAAAGGATTGATAATCCAATAGAACCAGAACATGGAATTCATTAATGTAAGAAAAAGAATTGTTTTAAGAAGGGTTTTTTTCTTGGAAATTACATCAATGAATCAAATGGTTTCTTTTCGTTTATCAATCCATTACAATGTAAAAAACAAAACTTTTTCTCAAAGTATGGAAATCCTAAAATAGTAATAAGTAGTACTCACCCATGCATTTTCATAGTGAAATAACAAAATTCCTAATGTATGTATACGTACAATGATATGGTTCAATGCTTATTTTTAAGAATACAATATTATGTTTAAAAGTTAATAATGAACATGATTATTCAATATATTCAAATAAAAAAATCGTGATACTTATTATTGGATGAAAATTGGTCGATATATAGAGATTTCATGATGGAGAGCTTTAAATAAAGAGAGATTCAGAAAATCAGCATCAACCACATGAAAACACTACTTTTAAGACTCAAATTTTGTACCATATTGATTAAAAGAATCCTACAAGTTTAATGAAGTTCATAAAGACATGTTACAAAATGCAAAGCATACATGGGAGTTTTTGTAGAAGTGGTGGCCCATACCTGATTGTTGGTTTCACATTATAGTCCACCTCTGCAGTAGGGAAAAACCTGGATAATTAGAAAATAGGAAATCACTTTTACTGGAAATAAGGATAGGGATGAAAATAATTACCAAGACATTATGCCACCCAACTTGTGGCCTCTAGAAATGAGGTAGACTTCCTTTATGAAGAGAAAGTGGATCATCGAAGACAAATATATGAGAAACTGACATCCTTCCTTCGAGAGGATGATCCATCCTTAAGAGAGAAAAACTGCTTCAGGGGTCTTATAACAATAGAACTACCATCTACACGGATCTAGAAAGAATATTTCCTAATCTACTTCAAGAAACCACAAATAGAATAGCAAGCACAATAGAGCAGAATATGAGTCAAAAACCCAACATTGATTTAGAAAATGAAGCTGAAACCCGAACAATAGGAAGACTGCGCAACCGAACATAATCCAGATAGAAAATGTAGAAAATGACCATTATTCTATTTAGAAAACACCTACCTTCTAAGATACAGGCTCAAATACACAGCCAAAAATATTCATACAGATAAGGGAAAACCAATCCAAAACATCCAGTGACAAGGATAGAAAAAAGTTTTAAAGTATAGAAAAACACATGAGTTTCATACTTTTTATCATCAATGTGGCCATATCAAAGATTTATAATGCTAAAAAAGAGAACAAAACATCAATTGGAACATATTCAAGCCATATAGCAGCATAAAATCAGTCAAACAGATGTCCATCTCATTGAAGAACCCAAACTAAACTCAAATTTCTCCTCAGAATGAATCCAAATTCAAGATTATATCAACTGAGCAAAAAATGGAAAACCAAACTAGAATTAACCTTTGACAATGTAGGAGTATCCATAAGGTCCAATTTCATCCTTACTAACAATAAAAGGGCATCAATTTCCAAGGCATCTCATAAAGAGGATGAGTGAAGGAAATTGTATACCTGATGATGAGTAGGAACCAACTAAAAATGACAAACCTGAATACTGTGAGATTATCCTCCCGAACCCCATGAAGAAATTTGGCCCTCATTAGTAAAACAAAATTGTAAACATCAAGTCAAGAAACAAAATACATTATCTATTATATAATTTTTTGGTTGTAATGCTAATAAAGGTAATTTTGGATTAACTGTGATATGTTGTAGGCCATAAAAATTAGATAAAAATATAACTACATATAATGAGAAAACAATAAATGTAGTGAAGTATGACACCATTATTCTGCAACCTGTTGATGACCAATGTCATACCCTAATTATGAATTTGGAGTGCCAAAATTATAGCTCTATCTTTCATAACATCTTCAACATTCATGTCGTTCTAAGTTTCATCTCTTGTAGTAGAATATCATATTTCAGACTCTACCCACCATCATAATTAATGATATCTTTATCATTAAAATCACTTCAACCTGGTAAAAATATATTACAATAAGACAATGTAACCATAACATAATGAAGCAGTTTGATATTATGATCTCATACCGAGAATATCCACTAAAAACAACTAATGGCATAATGTTAAACACCAACTAAGAAAGCAGTTTTTACATACTAAAAAACATCATGATGGAGGAACCTTCTTCCCTCAGTGATTCTTCTAAACACGAACCTACTCCCATTTGTGTGTACAGGTCCTCATATTATTTCCATTTACTGCGTTGATAAAATGTGATCAACATAATAAAAAAATATATGGGCTGATGTACATACAATTAAACCCTTATAAGTATGATTTTCCCATGAAATGTAAAATAATACGATGACATTGATATTATTGTTATCATAACAGAGAAGCTAAAAATTGGAATGCAGTTGTGCGAAAATTGAAATTAATTAAAATAATGTCACACCTTGAATGTGATATTCATCACATCAATGGGTAAAGTTACAGTTCCATAAAATTTTCCAGAAAAGGCCCCAGATGTCGCATCATCAAACAAGATCCATGTACACATATAAAAGTATTGGGGATGCTCCAATGGACCCAGAAAAGAAAAACTATTTTTCTCTGTCTTTCTTCCATAAAAAATGTAAACCATGCAAGCTGAATTTAAAATTGTATTAAAATGAAAAAATATAGAAATACCAAATTTAAATAGTTGATGTAAAAGAAACATTCACATAGAGACATGCTAACATAACAATATAAGGGTTACATAAAATATTTTCAATTTCAGCAAAAGAACAGAAATTATGACATCTACAGAGAGATTGCAGGATAACTGAAATACTGTTTTAGTAATAAATAATTGTTTGAAAATAGATACAGGGAACCAGATTGGAAAAATTTATAGATAAGTCATGCACACAACAGATGGGGTCAGGAAAATTCCAAATCGACAGCCTCGATAGACCCAAATATTCGCACATAATTGCTACAGTCATTCCCCCTGTGCTCACTTTTCGGTCTATGGCATGTCGAGGTGAGTACCACGACTTCATGATCCCGAGGTATCTTCACATCTCGTCAGATTATATTGAATCTGTTCTTCATTTTCAAAATCTGACAGGAGGTTTTTATATATGTAGACTAATTGCACTGTAATATGTAGGTAACATTTACTAAGATGTGTAATTGGTGAAACAGATGGAAAAAGTGTATAATAATAATGACTGTCACTCGATTATTCTTGAAATATTATACTAGTTATTCTAGGTAAGATTATTTTACTTGAGTAGATGACAAATCTGAGCCCGATACAGCTATTCCTGAGCTATTATAAGAAGTAGAACACCCATCATCTTGATGTTGTTATAAGGGGATGCAGAAAAGAGTATTAGACGATGGTGTTTCATGTTTTGGTTTGAATAAATTGAATAAATGTAAATAACATGCACCATAATATTTTCAATCCCACTACCCACCTCTAAAGACCCACTCCTCTGACGTGTTTGTGTTGTCACAAATAGAACAAATAAGTTGTATATAATCAGTGGTATTTATTGTTGAGAGTGCTAATTTTTTTTACCTCTTTTGGTCAAAGGTTACACTAAAGCTATGAATATACATCTCATTATCCCTGATAGAGAGTACTTTGTAGTTATTCTGTTAAGATGAACGATAATGGTTTTGAATATTAAAAGTAGTTACATCAATTAAGAATAAATAATTCTTTGAATTGATTACTTCCAACTAATGAGGGAAACCATACTCATCATCATCCTAATTTAAAAAAGATAACAAAGGTCAGTTATTAGATAGTAGAAATAAGATTATATGTTATAATAAGATGCAACTACCTATATCAGAGAGGCTATTAATTTTACAGTTCCTTCATGTATGAATTGCATAACTTGTTTGTTGAACATAACAACTGAAAATGAGCCTATCTTATCTGAAACCATGATTTGTAACCTAAATCTGTTCAATTTATTTTTATGTTTTCCTAATGAGTGGACAAAAGTGTATCCCATCAGTAGCATCGAGTTTTAATGGTAGAATATATTAAAATCAATGAGTTTATAACCTGGCAGTGGTAGTATTTAGAGATATTTTGCATTTTTTGCACCATAATGTTACATCTAAACTGTGAACCTTTTTCATGCAAGAGTCACAGGACTCATAAAACCAGCTGTGGGTGCTTTGATTTTTTTGTACAGTTGCAAAAATTAAGCATCTTTTAGGCTATAGTAGATTGGGTACATTAAAGAATATATAATAAAAAAGAATACGTTCAAGGTAATAGTAACTGAATATTGACATTTGATAAGTAAGAACATAGTACTTACATGTTCAATGTTTTTTACATCAGAAATGTACTTTTTGAACTCCAATATTGTACTTCTACAAAGGGGTCTGGATTCGTTGATAGTGGATTGTGTAACTGGGATGGAAATATGAACCCAAACCTACATACATCCATAATAAGAAACAAATAAATAGGCATCATATAATTTATTATAGAAATGAACAAAAATTACCAGAGAAGTAAATATACTGAAATATTTAAAGTAGATACTAAATATGTTTCTAAAATTGTCAACTTCTGCAATGTCCAGGTTATACAAAATCTTTGTTGCTTGAATCACAGTTGTCACAATAACAGTTCCTGTTAAATATATGAAAACAATTTTACACAACCTACAGTTGAAGGTACATATAAAAAAATTTATGTACTAACAACAAACTGGTTAATTGTGGACATATACTATATTGCTTAATTTTTTAACCCGGACGAGTTGTAAGATCAAAATGTTAGGTGAGTCCTTCTGTTGATCCAAATGAGCTGAAATTTCAGAAGCCTAATTTCCCCATAAACTTCAGTGAACTTGCAATCCACTATAAGGGAAAAAACTGTAGTATCTAAAAATGTCATATAAATTTCTTCATGTCACAGTAATACAAATTTTAAAGCACTTTTCATCCTCAAGAATAATTTTAATCCTAATGTTCGAATTTCGCATTGATTGCACTAGCTGGGAGTATCGTAGAAGACCAATTATTTCTAAACCATAATACATACAAATAAAACAATGAAGGGAGATTAGATTGATTTGGAAAACAATAACATGATGACTATGAAAACATTGAATATAGAAGTATATCAATACACTATAATGGAAATATACCTACTAGATTTTCTTCTGGTACAATCCTTTTAGAAATATCATTAAATGAATTGAAAATAAAACTGAATAGAGGGGGTTGTGCATCAGAAGGACGAAGAAAGGTTGTTGACGTGAATAGAAATTGGCATGCATGTCGAGTTGCAAAGTAACATCCTTGATTTGGAGAAATTTGAATGTTTTGAATGTAATAGAATAATCCTTCATGCACGAGATCTTTGAACTTACAGATAAGATTACGGTTAGTAATTGAACATTGTACCTTCGTTCCCTGAAAATAGTAAATATATTAGTTGTTGTAATAGAGATATAATATTTGATAGAATACATAGATATAAATGAATTTATTTCACTAAAGTAAGATAACAAAAATAAGGTGTTTTTTTAGAAACACGGACATGTGTATCTCCAAGTACGAAATCGATAGCAATGACGTTATTGGAGTTTTTGATGAATAATTGCGCCTGATGTTCAACACACGTACATGTATATTTAGAGTTTCATTTGACTCTGGTGAAATATCACATAGTGGGGTTATTGATCTGGACATTACTTTTTTATTCTGTACATTCACAATTAGTGTCGAAAGATAACTAAATCATAAGATAAAGAATCAACAGAGTTATAGAGATTGCAATATATAGAAAAATTAAAAGTTTAATAGTTAAAAATAAATGATACCTAAGGCAGTTTAGAAAATATTTCTTTATAGAAAATATTATGTGTTCAATCAGAAACTATGTTATGGCTATCTGCAACTATTATTTTCAAACCATTTGGTGTGGTGACCCTAGAAATAGCCGCATATAATTAACCATGCGAGAACACCGACCTGCATAGAAATAACCCAACTGAAGAGAAATATTGTCCATGACTCTTATTAATAGTCATAACATAACATACTATCAAAGGATATTGTCATCTTTGTAATTTGAAAGGCCATATAACATCATATTGTGTCATAGTTAATCTTGGAATGAATGCAGAGAACCCCGATTGATAGCCAGTTAAAATTTTGGCTCCGATGACATGGTCTCCCAAGTGTGTAACAACCATGTGAGTGCCATTACATAGACCAACTGATTGATCCACATTTCATAACAACATGATAGGAACACCAATCTTCAGACTAATTTTATGCGCTGCCAATCTAGAGATATTAATACCATTTAAAGACTCAGATGTGTATATATTTTCAGGCCTATCCAAATCATAATTGGTATTGCAAACACTATTAGAGATGAAGTAGTCTCTACTTTCTTCATTTGTGAGAGATAGCATGTAGTCATTGATTTCTTGAACAACATGATGTGTTGGAGCTAGAATCGCCTTTTTTCATTAGATAACCGACATCATCGTAATGGTCTATGAAAGCAGGATATGTGAAGTCAACCATTTCTTCCAATGCATTATTGGTTGATTTCATAATATAATTTGTTGTTATATGAATTTCTAATTCACCATCATCAGGTTGTCCTGTATTACCATCACCAATATCTAAAACCCAATTTGAAAAGTTTTTTATGTCATCAGAATCATTATTGGAAGTCCCAGTTTTCAGTTGCGTGTTTTTTTAGAGTTAAGACTCTACATTATTTCCAAAGATACGATGATTTAATACTTGCAAGAACAATTTCATTTCTGTTTCCACCTTGAATAACTGGTAATATTTGATGGAAATCTCCACCCAATACAACTGTGATACCTCCAAATGGTAGAGATATAACATTGAGATTTTTAGTAGTCATTATATCTCTTAGGGTACGGTCGAGAGCCTCAAAAATAGTACTTGTGAACCATGGTTGCCTCATCCGAAATTATATGTTTTGTAACATGTAATAGCTTGGCTAACTCACTCCCTTACTGAATATTGAAAACATGTTTCTCATTAATAGAGATTGGAATATGAAATTTAGAATGTGCCATCCTTCCACCAGGAAGAAGTAGTGATGCTATTCCACTGGAAGCTACTGCCAAAACAATACTGCCCTTCGATGGAAGCAAAGATGTGAGTACTCTCCAAATAAATTTTTTACCAGTCCCTCCATATCTATGGAATAATAAGAAACCCCCACACACAGTTTATATTGAAGACAAAATGACATTGATCACATTTTTTTGTTCATTGGTAAGCATACCCTCTAAATTAATGAAATCATTTCAAATACCCTCTCTATTGTAGTTCAGTTCCTCCGCAATTGGATTATTTGTAAGAGTGTCAATTATATATTCTAGAATAGACATAGGGGAAAAAATCTAAAGAGATATATCGTTGTTTCATAAAATGTCATCTATTTCTTACAGAGAAAACATGTGTCTATGTTCATCAGTGAGGGTGAGATCTATAAAATATTTGAAACCTGTAAAAAGATTTCTGAATGATGTAGTAAAAACTGAATTGCCAAATGTTGACTAAATAAATACCTTTACGGAATAGCGTGAAATTATAAGTTAAATTCAATTTGGAGAATTAATGTTTAGTACCTTCAAAATCTGTCAATAAACTGCTCAGCATTAGAATGAAGGATGGTTTCTCAACAGCATGAAATATAGCAGTCACATATTTTTTGACCGACACTATAATTAAAATTTGGAGTAATATTATAGGGATTATTTCTAACTGCATTACATACACTAAACATCACTTTTCAATCAATCATATAACTATGCAGACATATAGAGGATTGTATAAATACAAAAGCAGTAGGACCCTTTAGTTTTAAGATAGAAATACACAGAATCATTAACAGTGCATGACAGGGAATACTAAAAATGCATGACAGACATGCCGTTTTTTCATAGAACTATGTAGAAAAATGTACAAAACATAACATGGATTAATTTAAATTTTAAAGAAGTGTGAAGAAACATGCATGCAGAACCATGTCATTTAGAGTTCTGCAAATACATGTAGTTCATTATTGAATAATGATGTCTTTGGTAGACATTATTGAAATATTTATCTAAACATATGTAAACGGTAAAGTATGAGTACATATCAAATTATTACAGATGCTAGATACAATGAAGTAATTTAAAAATGACATATACTACATAGAACACATGAGTGTAATTATATAATCCAGCTATAACCATGTCAAATAAAAGTATATGAAAGTGTCTAACATTTGATATAAATTCACCTAGGACATAATTTTCATAGATAGATGTAGTTAAAAATATAATTTCTTTTACAACAATAGTGACATGGATTCTTTAAAGTAATAGCTCGCATATGCAATGATAGCGTTAGTGATGTTAATAGGTTGCTGGAAGAGCAAATATATTTTTATAAAATACAGAAACAAAAAATTAATGTAATGATGTAGCTGGAAAAGGTGGTTGATAATTTTAAATGTACCATGAATTTGAAGCCTTTGTCTTTCAAAATATAGGATATATTTAGAGAGAATATTGCAAGTTTCATTCCAAACTATATCAGGTCGAGAAATGTTATTTTAGATTAGCATGCTTGAAAATAGTCTGCATAGACAGTGGCCCATTCTCCATGCTGAGACCTCTTTAATAGCATCAATGAATTCTCGGTCATCAGCTAGTATACCCATAACAGAACATGCCCCCTAAAAGTGCCATAAATAATGCCGTCGACAGTTTTAAAATCCTCATATGATATAGAACCTATAATATTTGTTATAAGTATCCGCAGGTAGTATACCTCTCCGGTGGTAGGAGGTACATAGTAGAGTTGACCAATACTGAAACCTTGTTTTCAGGGATGCAAATTATTTTCTTGATTATGGAAGATGGGCCTATTTGGGTATTCTGTGAAAGTTAAACACCTACCTTCTGAGAATTCCACATTTGATTTAAACCAAGACATGAACATTGTTTCAGCAACATTTATGCCAGTTTGGACATCTTCAATTTTATCATCGTCTCTATATGTCACAATATGTTTCCTCGGTAAATGATAATACATCATGTCGAATGGTGGATATCTGTAATGTATATCGTAAGAGAAGATCTGCCAGTACGCCTCACAAGGTGATATGTAGAGATATTCACAATACATATTTTTTTCATCAATAGTGTTGTCTACTAAGTCTTTTCTGTTGGTTTCATATAGTGTTGTCATTACATTATCATTTCCCTTTCATATATATTTAAAGAGATACTTGATAGAAGATGATTGGTTAAAAACGTCAATATTTAGATGTGCTTGATACCTGAAGAGAAAAACCGGATTGCATGGTACCAAAAAAAGATTATCCAACTCAACACCATTTTTATGGATTGATCTTCCGTCATCCCTTCTACGATATATCACATTACAGTCTCCATCTACCATTGTTTGTCCAAAAAAAATTAGGAATGAGCATAGATCATTTTCTATTTTTCATACAAGGAGAAAAACGTCTGGCATCTCCACAAGGGCTGTGAAGCATATCGTTTTTAACAGATTCATGTAGTTTTGGGTTGGCAATCTTAACTGAAATCTCATCTGACACCACTCTTTTAACATCTTATGGAGTGATAAGTTTGTTTTCATGACAAAGAAACAATAAAATGTGGACATACGGCAAACCTCGTTTCTGGAATTCAACGGTTTGAACAACTGTAATGAAAATACAAAAATAGATTACATCTGGTTAGTATTAGGTGATGTAATAAGAAAGAATAAGGTAAAAATAATAAACTATAATAATAAATCTTATTAGGTAAACATAATGAACTGTAAAAGATGATCTTACCTTCCATTAATTTTCCAAATATACAATGTTCTCGTAAAACTTTTAGAAGATGATCAACCTTTATATTGAATACTCAAGATAGTAATTGTGGATAGCCAGTAGGACGAATATTCTTTAGTGTAACAAATCTCTTAATATTAGGCCACATTGGGTTACATGTTAATATAAGGAACAAATCTGGATACCCTATCCAATTACAAATTGACATTCCGTCCTGATAATTTTGAATCATATATCTTGGACCACTTGTAAAAGAATAGGGAAATATGATGTGCCTCTAGCAAGAGAACCCTTCCTGGTCACCTCGAATGAATGCATCTTGCAATCCATTGTATAGGTCGACCCGCATCCGCTTCTGGTTGAAACGAATATATGATAGTCTCCGAGACTCAATCATTGTGTAATCATCAATGACAAATAGTTGAAGTAGTCTTCTAGTATGTAGAAAAGTGGATGGTTCAATGTCACGGAATTTCAAGTGAAAAGAGAAATAATCTATCATTGTAACCTTTCATAGCTTATCACTGGTAGTGAAAATAGTAGCGCGATGCATTACGTTGTCAACAAATCCATCCTGGCCACCAAGGAAAATCAGTGGATACTGTAGTGGCAGAAACAAAAGCTGAATCTCATCAATTAATTGCAATGCACCACATTTGGTTTGAATGATGATGTCACATTCATGGTTTATATCTTCAACATCTCCGACAATAAGCATGACAATTTCAGATGTTGTCAGGAAGTTATGTGTTGCCTCATTTGTTTTTCTTTTCTTAAGTAGGAGTAGCTTTAAGTTTGGAAAATCTTCATGATTAAGGACATCTTTTGCTGATATGAACTGTTGAGCTAAAGCATTGATCTCATATAGCATATGTTGCAACTTATCAACAATATCAAAGTTAATAACTTATTGAATATTTTTTCCATCATAGCTGGAAGAGATATTTGTGTCAGAAAAATACAATGAAATGCATCAAATTGATATTCATAGTAATGAATTTCAGAAATACCTCATACTGCTAACTCTATTCTGGAACTCATGTTCTGTTTCAAACACATATTGTTGGGTAAACCTTGGGGGATATCCTTCTACTGGAGACAAACTACCTAGGCGATGGTAGGTCTGTCAATTTAGTCTGAATATAGTTGGGGCTCTACCATTGTTCAAAGCCATATCAACCTTCCCACCCATAGATGTGAATGCAAGCATAGAATTATAAAGATTCATATGCTCTTGGAAATCCCTTTCTTGGGATGATTTTTGATTGAAAACCAACACTTGTAGGTATGGAGGAGGTGATGGGAGAAAATCCAAAGTATGCTTTCCCATATAGCTGCATAGAGCAAATCATGGGATTTGTTGGTTGCTGCATTTCCTATTTCTCTCATCATTCCACATAGTAGAGTGAGAGTACTGGGATATATATGTGGGGTCACCGATATCGGAGTATCCTGAACATTGTAGAAAACTGTATTAAAAGAAATATTCAATTTGTAGAGACTATCATCGAATAGTATTTGATTTATGACATTAATAATGCAGGAGTACTAAAATAATTAACCTGTGTTCTCTGCAATGTCCATTTATAATGAGTTTCTTGTAGAAGTCGATGAAATGTAAATATGGTGTATGTTATCCTGTATAGAAGGTAATAATATTTGAAGATCAATTTTTTAGTCAACAAACCTATGGAGTTTGCAATTGTGCTGATGAAATCTGTATCATTTGTAGATGTTGCTGAAATGTGTGAAGGAAAATATTGTTGAATAGAATATCACGGTATAGAAACTTTAAGTAGTTACAATAAAAAAATGAATAAATCTATATTAATGCATAAAAAAAATATAACATACCTATCAATGATGTAGTAGTGTACTGTGGTATAGTAATATTTGGAAGACAGAATATGTACATAGAGGATAGAGTATGAACTGAAATTTAATTGACATGTCATATTTAAGTGTATTAGTCATGCATACTCTGTCGAGTTGAGTACTGCAGATTCAGTGAGACTGTTTTCCTCATTCAGCAGACCTATAGGAAAAAGTTACATAAGTGTTAGATGGTCTGTAACTAAATGTTTGACCCATATTATGGTCATAAAAGTTCACAGACAGTAGACTTACTAAAATGTATAGGAGAGAGGGTGTGATGTATCTGTTTTCGTTTGTTTTTTCCGGCAATCATTTTTGACTCTGTACGACTTGAACATGGTGCTATGAAAAAATAAGAAACAAATGATGAGTAGTCTCAGTTAGTTGCAAACTATAAGCTTTGCATATAAGGCCCAGGCCTTAAACCTTAGTTAATATTGAATTAAATGAAAAATTCACATTGAGGATCTTTTCAGGTTTAGAGTTTTAGAGAATTAGGACATAACTATTACATATCAAAAAATTACAAAGTAGAAACTTTTACTTAGTTTCCATAAAATAAAAACTCTTAAAAAGAGACATGTCCAGTTCCATGTTTTAGGTTGCATGACTTTCCCTTGATCCCATCCCTGACCCTATTCCACATTAAGTCCTCTGAAAAACATTTCAAAAAAACTTGGGATGAGCATAAAAAGCTCAGTAAGGGATACACAAAGAATGAAAACTGTTAGTTTTTCAAAACAAAAAGTAAACCATGTATACTTTATCAAAGTAATACTTTTCACCTTTTCTAAGTAGTAAAAACTCTTCACTGAATAAAAGTTCATTACTTACCTTTCTGTAACCAAAAGATTACCATAAAACCCTTATAAAGATCACATAACATATAAGGGTAAATTGGGACATAAACATACTTAAGTGGAATAACCTTAATGTCGACTTCCACACATATTACTTAATGTAATAGCCATTCGGCCAACTTCCATACATACTTAATGGAATAGCCATACGACTGACTTCCATACCCAATGCATTGGAGGTTATAACATAACCACCCGTCCTGGTATTCACGGCACCACCCGTCATATGGTTTATCATGTAACCACCCGTAAAATGTCCAAGTAACATCATTACACATAAGATATTGAAAATATAATCATTTCAATAACAACATTTCATTTTCAATCACAATAAGTAATTCCAAGATATTGAATTAAACAGTCCATTTTCAAAAACCATTTAAAAGAGATTTTTGAATCAAAGTGTCCCATACCGCTTTGAATCATTTAATGGAATTATAATTTTAAAACATTAATGTCCATATAAATAAATACTGATAACCATTTTTGAAACATGGACATTAAAGATCAATATTTAGAATAATGAATCTTTAAAACATTTAAAATGATATTTTTGTTAAAGAGTTTTTAACAAAATGAGAGACTCTTGAATACAAATAATCGTGGAATAACATTCAATCCAAGATTTATAATATCATGAGAATAAAGGGATTCATGATATAATATGTCAAAGGAAAGAATACAAACCAAATAAGAGTGAATTGGTGCATAACAACAATGAAGTCTCAATGGAAATGTAAATTGAGATGAAATCCATTATAAAGAGGGTATCCTTAAACTAAGGATAAATCTATCACATAATTATGTGTGAGAAATAAAAATACACCCAATATAAGTGGATATTAAGTGTGAAACAATCTATGTTCATTCACACATATTCATAGGATTTCATGTTCAAGAAGTACAAGTTGAACCCAAAGAAATCGAAATTGGGTTAAGATGTTCCCTTGTAAAAATTCGACAGCCTAACGGCGTCACTTCAAATTTCATAAAATTAGTCGATGAGAGAGTGAATGGTATATCATCACTTGGACATAAACTTTACATCAATAAGGATATATAAGAACATATCCCAACATAATAAGATGTAAATTAAAATACATAACAAAAGAAGTCTTTTAAAAAGAGGAGGGTGAAAGGTCACCTTACCGAGTTGGGTAACTTTCGAAACGTACGCCCCATGGAAGAAGAGTCATACAATGAAGATGTAAATACCCATAAATGAAATTATACTACACAAAGTGTATAATAATGGGCAGTAAATACACCAATCAAAGGAAATAGTGGCAAATGTAGCATAAATGTCACGAGAATAAATGTGAGATGAAAAATCTCTTACGAAAACTCGGCAGCCTAACGGCGCCACTTAAAGCTTCCAAAAATAGATTTAGGAGATCAAATAGGGTCTCTCATCATATGAACATAAAAATTACAGAATGAGGAATATAAAATAACATCCCCAAACATATGAAATATGAGATTAAAAGAAATGACATAAAACAGAGTACTTAAAAAGAAAGAGAGAGGTTGGATCTCTAACGAAAATTCGGCAGCATAACGGCGCCACTCAAAACATCCAAAATGGATTGATGAGAGAGAAGAGGGTCTCTAATCATATGAACATAAAAATTACAGTAATATTAATATAAAATAACATCCCAATAACATGAAATATGAGCTTTAAAAGGAGCAACATAAAAGGGTGTACTTAAAAAGAAAGAGAGGAGTAGGATCCCTTACCTCGGGTCCGACTTGACTCGATCGTTCTTTAACGTCCTGAATAATAAACTTGAGTTAATTTCTACTTTCTTAAGAACCTTTTTCAAGTTAATTATTCCTTTTATATCAATTATTGACATGTTATAAACATTTTGTAATCACTTAAGTTAATAATGATTGTTTTGTCGATATTTGGTACTTAAGTCAAAAGTGAACTTCTTATATTTACAAGTTGTTCACGTAGTCAAATATCCCTTATCTCAATAATGATATTCATGATTTGGATATCATATATATCATATATATCCAGAATATACATGTATTTATAATATTACATAATCATTTAATAGTAGGAAATGAAATGCACCGTTCAGGGAGACGGTAAGTTGTACGTACACATGAACGCTACTTTCATTTCTATGTCATATTAATGGAATTAAAACTAAATGAGAGATGTGTATATTTTTTATTCCAGAATTATATTAATCCT
Organism: Viscum album; assembly: GCA_963277665.1. Taxonomy (NCBI): domain Eukaryota; kingdom Viridiplantae; phylum Streptophyta; class Magnoliopsida; order Santalales; family Viscaceae; genus Viscum; species Viscum album. The sequence goes on from OY728131.1 coordinate 566,215,798, forward strand.
TTATATGTATCATACATAATATATATCCATTATATGTACTTATAATAGTACATTACATTTGAGGATAAGAAATGAAATGCACCATTCATGGAGACGGTAAGTCGTACGTACGCATGAACGCTACTTTCATTTCTATCTCATACTTTAATGGAAAGAAAACAATAATTATATAAAGGTATATTATAATTCCAGTATAACAAAATATATAATAACTTTAAATCCATCTTTTATACATCCCACATATGGCATTAACGAATCAAATCATTTTGAGGGGGCGGTAGTCCGCACTTCCTAAAATGAAGATATTGCGTATACCCATAATGGAAGCCATAAAGGTATGCCACAAATGAAAAATACAGAAGCTTATGTAAAACATAAAAATATTATATATAATATATAAACATAGTGACATATTAATGGCCACCTTTGAAGGTGTTATATGAGTGTTGAACAATCATCGTTTCGTGAGGCAGAAATTCACCATCCACAGAAACTGTGTGTTATTTAACCATTAGATGAAGGTGTGTGTAAGTGTAGCTCGAATACCTATTATAACAACATCTTATTATATTAAAGATACTGGATTTGTTACAAAATAAATTAATAAAAAGAGTTTATGGGGTTGGAGAATCAAAATAAAACAAAATAGCACAAGTGAAGACGTTACCTTAAATTTGGGTAACTCCCTTTGGTTTGAACCAAAAGGGTTTCTTGAAAAGCTTCCGGAATAAGTTAAGGCTTCTAGGATGATTAGGGGGATGTGGAGAGACAAAAGTATCAGATCTTGGCCGAACCAAAGGCTTCAGAGGTGTGGGTAAGGTGGTAGAGGTGGGGGCCTTTTATAAGAGGAGAGGAGGGGCACTCTTGGTAAAGTATAAAATGTTACTTTATTTTCAAATGGAATTCGGAATTAAATGGTCCCACATTGATGTGTTTCTAGGATAAGGTGATAAGGGTTCGGAATCCACCCATTCAATAGGTTTTTGACACGTGTAGGTATTAGAATTTACATTATGTTTCCATTTTATTTAAATCCTTTATTAATGAGGTAATCACTACATCATCATGATGTCATAAATAATTTAATTTATTTAATGTCTAAAATTATAAAAAAAATACTATGATGTAGGAAATATTTTTATCTTTCCAATTAATATTTATAGTAAAAATTTTGACTTGTATTACAACATGTAAAAATTTCATTAGTAAAACAAATCATGTTTGTGACAATTTTATTTTAACTTTAAATAAAAGGCATAAATGTCATTATCAAACCCAAGTGGCTCCATGGGGTACCAAAAATCTACCCATGGGTTGTCTTGGTCGGCCATAACTCATACAATAGGGTTATGACAAGTGTCTATATATTTTCATTTTATTATAATATCATTTTTACCTTAAATGACACTAATTACCTTTAATCACGATTAATAAAACTTAAAAGTTACTTTTCATCAAAAATTATTTTCATCCCATTGAACCACATTTTACTTAACAATTAAAATCATTTAAATTGGATTTTTGAAATTCAAATCACAAAAGTTGTAAAGTCCCATTTAAACGAAATATCAAATTTTGTAACCACCACTTTGTGGTTTCACTATTCATCAAAAATTGATTTTTTTCAGAAATATACCAAAAATTCACCCTAAGATATATTTGATATTCCGAATTAAAAAATGATGTCTATTTTACCAAATTCGTAACATAGAAGTTGAATTAATTAATTTTATAATTAAATCCCGCTGTTAAAACACATAGCGTGTTTTTATGAAACAATATCTTTCAAAAGATTGACACTCGTTTATGTCCAATCTTAATGTGATATTAATTACAATGACCACCATTGTATTAAATGGTAAAAATATATTCTATTTAAACTTTAAAACCAATTAAAAAGATAATCTAATCATATAAATAAATTAGATTAAAAATATGTTTTGAATTAAAATACAACATTTTTTACTATTCATTAAAAATTGAACTTTTTCGGAAAAATACCAAAAATTTACACAAAGTAAATTTTGATGTCCCAATTATAAATAAGAATTTTATTTTGTCAAATATAACACATAAAATTGTCAAAAAGTGGATTTAAAAGAGGTTCTCCATCAAAAGGCGGTTAATCGACCTTTTAAAGAATATTAGACTGTCTACGCTTAAAATTGGATTCATTCGCATTTTTAATCCTCTATCATTTATTGTAAAGAGTAAAAATATTTGACAAACAAATATAATCATTTTGTAGGTATTTCTGTTCATTCCCACCATTACAACGGCTAGGCGTTAACTACTATTTAAAATAATATTATTTTATTATTAGAGTGCAACGTAAGATTCCCAAGAAACTCGTTGTTGTGTATTGGGTACGCCATCGAGCATAGCATCCCCTTTAATGTAATATTAATATTTTATTCACAAATATGGATAAATATAAAAATTTCATATTCTTTATTTACCAGGGGTGTTACATCCTTCCCCCCTTTTTGAAATTGCGTCCTCGCAATTTTAGAAATTGGGCTTGGAAATATCCTTGAAAGTCCCACATCGGAACAAGATTCGGTCAAACAATCACATTAAAATAAATAAAGATAAGTATATAGGTCACCCGAGTTAACCCATACTAGGATTCCAAGTATAAAAATATGGACACGGAGGAAAAAATAAAAGTTCATGTTCTGATGGAGAGTGATAGTAAACATGTCTTGGAGAAAGTTAACCATAAGAAAATCACAAACTTGTGATGGGTTAAACGGTATTCGATTTCCCATTAGGAAAAGTTAACATAAAAAATTTTGTGTTTTAAGTTACTTTTTATGAGTAATTTATTTTGGATCTTAAGGAAACATACTTACTTGTCATGTTGACTTTCAACTTTCACTAGATTTCTTACAAAAACTCATACTTTCCCCAAAAGACGAGTATTTAGGAAGACTTATTCACATTAATAGTACTATAATCAACTTCTAGAGAATCACCTAATCCAAAAAAGAGAACTATATACTTCCCATATCATTAGACCTTAACCAAAACCAAAACCAAAAAGGATAGTACAATATCAGATAATACCCAAAAAGGATAATCCTTTTTTTAAAAAAAACTATTCTTAATCTCCAAAATTTATCAAACAATACCCAATGTTCAACAATGACCATTCAATAAACAAATTTTCCATAAAATACTTCAACGTAAATCAAACTAATATTGAAACCCAAATATTTGAATGATTTAGTCACATAGTCTTCCAAGGTACAAATTAACACTTATCTCCAAATAACATCAATTACTCTTAAAGTCTCGTATTGATAAGTAATTAACCTAATCACATATTCTCCATGATAGGTTAATCATTTCCATAGATAACCCAACAAAAACTTTCTCTTGATTCCTAAAATAATCTAACTAAAAAGAATTAGTCAAACTAACCAGAGACTTCACGTAGTCCAGTGGTAGGCGATAAATACCAGTCGCACTTTGGTTGTGAGTTCGATTCCCACAGCATTGTCCGACGCGATGAGTTTTCACACGGTCTGCGTGTTTTCCTTTTTCCAAAACTATATAATTTTAAAACATTCCCCAAAACGAGATAAAATCTTCAAAAATGATCATAACATATTTTAACCCCAAGTTTATCTCATGCCTTTCATTTTCCTTCATATCATATAATAACCCATAATTACTTCAAAAGTAAGGATCGTATAAACTCTAATGGTTACCTTTATAATTATTACCTGAACTTCCACATCGATTGGTCATCTCGTACACGATGCATTACAAAACATACCATGGTTCAAGTGGTTGATCATGACTCCTTGATAGTTGGTTTAGAACAACCACGAGTTTTCTTATTGAATCCCCCATTTTATCTGGTATCTTAATCAGAGAACCACCACAGTATCCTTCAAACATGTTGTCTCTTTGGTGCCTGCTAGATCCATCCATTCACTAAAAACAGAAATGTCAGTGTGAGTATATCAACAAAACCATCATGTACTGAAGAGGAAGATAAACACTAAGATATACTTACTCATTAACTTTATCTAAAACTAGGACTGTTTATGAAATCCTAACCATTATGGTCATGTCACTTATGATTAAAGAATACCCTAACCTCTAAAGTTATCTAAACCGACCTTTGATACCAAATATAAGGCCCCGGCCTTAAACCTTACTTAATATTGAATTAAATGAAAAATTCACATTGAGGATATTTTCAGGTTTAGAGTTGTAGAGAATTAGGACATAACTATTACATATCAAAAGATTACAAAGTAGAAACTTTTACTAAGTTTCCATAAAATAAAAACTCTTAAAAAGAAACATGTCCAGTTCTATGTTTTAGGTTGCATGACTTTCCCTTGATCCCATCCTTTACCCTATTCCACATTAAGTCCTGTGAAAAACATTTCAAAAAAACTTGGGATAAGCATAAAAAGCTCAGTAAGGGATACACAAAGAATGAAAACTGTTAGTTTTTCAAAACAACAAGTAAACCATGTATACATTATCAAATTAATACTTTTCACATTTTCCAAGTAGTAAAAACTCTTCACTGAATAAAAGTTCATTACTTACCTTTCTGTAACCAAAAGATTACCATAAAACCCTTATAAAGATCACATAACATATAAAGGTAACATGGGACATAAATATAATTAAGTGGAATAACATTAAGGTCATCTTCCACATATATCACTTAATGGAATATCCATTCAGTCAACTTCCATACATACTTAATGTAATAGCCATACGACCGACTTCCATACCCAATGCATTGGAGGTTATAACGTAACCACCCGTCCTGGTATTCACGGCACCACCCGTCATATGGTTTATCACGTAACCACCCATAAAATGTCCAAGTACCATCATTACACATAAAATATTGAAAATATAATCATTTCAATAACAACATTTCATTTTCAATCACAATATGTAATTCCAAGATATTGAATTAAGCAATCCATTTTCAAATACCATTTAAAAGATATTTTTGAATCAAAGTGTCCCATACCGCTTTGATGCTTTTAATGGAATTATAATTTTAAAACATTAATGTCCATATAAATAAATACTGATAACCATTTTGGAAACATGGACATTAAAGATCAATATTTAGAATAATTAATCTTTAAAACATTTAAAACTATATTTTTGTTAAAGAGTTTTAACAAAATTAGAGACTCTTGAATAGAAAAAATCGTGGAATAACATTCAATATGAGCTTTACAATATCATGAGAATAAAGTTATTCGTGATATAATATGTCAAAGGACAGTATACACACCAAATAAGAGTGAATTGGTGCATAATAACAATGATGTCTCAATGGAAATGTAAATTGAGATGAAATCCATTATAAAGAGGGTATCCTTAAACTAAGGATAAATCAGTCACATAATTATGAGTGAGAAATACAAATAAACCCAATATAAGTGGATATTAAGTATGAAACAATCTAAGGACATTCACACATATTCATAGGATTACATGTTCAAGATGTACAAGTTGAACCTAAAGAAATCGAAATTGGGTTAAGATGTTCCCTTGTAAAAATTCGACAGGCTAACAACGTCACATCAAAATTCCGAAAATTAGTCGATGAGAGAGTGAATGGTATATCATCACTTGGAAATAAACTTTACATCAATAAGGATATATAATAACATATCCCAACATAATAAGATCTAAATTAAAAGACATAACAAAAGAAGTCTTTTAAAAAGTGGAGGGTGAAAGTTCCCCTTACCGAGTTGGGTAACTTTCGAAACGTACACCCCACGGAAGAAGAGTCATACAATAAAGATGTAAATACCCATAAATGAAATTATACTACAAAAAGTGTATAATAATGTGCAGTACATACACCACTCAAATGAAATAGTGGCAAATGTAGCATAAATGTCACGAGAATAAATGTGAGATGAAAAATCCCTTACGAAAACTCGACAGCCTAACGGAGCCACTTAAATCTTCCAAAAATGGATTTATGATATCAAATGGGGTCTCTCATAATATGAACATAAAAATTAAAGAATTAGGAATATAAAATAACATCCCCAAACATATTAAATATAAGCTTAAAATAAATGACATAAAAGAGAGTACTTAAAAAGAAAGAGAGAGGTTGGATCTCTTACGAAAATTCGGCAGCCTAACAGCGCCACTCAAAACATCCAAAATGGATTGATGAGAAAGAATAGGGTATCTCATCATATGAACATAAAAATTATAGTAAGAGTAATATAAAATAACATCCCAATAACAAGAAAGATGAGCTTTAAAAGGAGCGACATAAAAGAGTGTACTTAAAAAGAAAGAGAGGAGTAGTATCCCTTACCTCGGGTCCGACTTGACTCGATCGTTCTTTAACGTCCTGAATAATAAACATGAGTTAATTTCTAATTGCTTAATAACCTTTTTCAAGTTAATTATTCCTTTTATATCAATTATTGACATGTTATAAACATTATGTAATCATTTAAGTTAATAATGTTTGTTTTGTCAATATTTTGTACTTAAGTCAAAAGTGAACTTCTTATATTTAGAAGTTGTTCACGTAGTCAAATATCCATTATCTAAATAATGATATTCATGATTTGGATATCATATATATCATATATATCCAGCATATACTTGTATTTATTATATTACATTATCATTTAAGAGTAGGAAATGAAATTCACCGTTCATGGAGATGGTAAGCTGTACGTACGCAGGAACACTACTTTCATTTCTATGTCATATTAATGGAATTAAAACTAAATGAGATATGTGTATATTTTTAATTCCAGAATTGTATTCATCCTTTATATGTATCATAAATCATATTTATCCATTATATGTACTAATAATAGTACATTACATTTGAGGATAAGAAATGAAATGCACCGTTCATGGAGACGGTAAGCCGTACGTACGCATGAACGCTACTTTCATTTCTATCTCATACTGTAATGGAAAGAAAACAATAATGATATAAAGTTATATTATAATTCCAGTATAAAATCATATATAATAACTTTAAATCCATCCTTTATACATCCCACATAAGGCATTAACGAATCAAATCACTTTGAAGGGGCGGTAGTCCGCACTTCCTAAAATAAAGATATCGCGTATACCCATAATGGAATCCATTAAGGTATGCCACAAATGAAAAATACAGAAGCTTATGTAAAACATAAAAATATTATATATCATATATAAACATAGTGACATCTTAATGGCCACCTTTGAAGGTTTTATATGAGTGTTGAACAATCATCGTTTCGTGAGGCAAAAATTCGCCATCCACCGAAACTGTATGTTCTTTAACCATTAGATGAAGGTGTGTGTAAGTGTAGCTCGAATAATTTTTATAAAAACATCCTAGTATATTTAACATACTGGAGTTGTTACAAAATAAATTAATAAAAAGTGTTTATGGGGTTGGAGAAGAAAAATAATACAAAAGAGCACAAGTGAAGACGTTACCTTAAAACTGGGTAACTCCCTTTGGTTTGAATCAAAAGGGTTTCTTGAAAATTTTCCGGCCTAAGTTAAGGCTTCTAGGATGAGGAGAGGGATGTGGAGAGACAAAATGATCAGAGATTGGCTGAAACAATGGCTTGAGAGGTGTGGTTAAGGTGGTAGAGGTGGGGGCCTTTTATAAGAGGAGAGGATGGGCACCCTTGGTAAAGTATAAAATGTTACTTTATATTCAAATGGTATTCGGATTTAAATGGTCCCAAATTGATGTTATTCGAGGATAAGGTGATGAGGGTTCGAAATACACCCATCCAATAGTTTTTGGACATGTTTAGGTCTTAGAATTTACATTATCTTTCCATTTTATTTAAATCCTTTATTAATGAGGTAATCGTTGCATCGTCATGATGCCATAAATAATTGAATTTCTTTAATGTCTAAAAATTATAAAAAATACTATGATGTAGGAAATCTTTTTAGATTTACAATTACCATTTATAATAAAAATTATGACTTGTATAACCACATGTAAAAATTTCTTTAGTAAAACAAATCATGTTTGTGACATTTTTATTTTAACTTTAAATAAAAGGCATAAATGTCATTATCAAACCCAAGTGGCTCCATGGGGTACCAAACATCAACCCCTAGGTTCTCTTGGTCGGACATAACTCATCCAATAAGGTTAGGACAAGTGTATATATATTTTCATTTTATTATAATATCATTTTTACCTTAAATCACACTAACTACCTTTAATCGCGATTAATAAAACATAAAAGTTACTTTTCATCTAAAATTATTCTCATACCATTGAACCAAATTTTACTTAACAATTAAAATAATTTTAATTGGATTTTTTAAATTCAAATCACAGAAGTGGTAAAGTCCCATTTAAAAGAAAAATCAAATTTTGTAACCACCACTTTGTGGTTTCACTATTCATCAAAAATTGATGTTTTTCAGAAAAATACCAAAATTTCACCCTAAGATATATTTGATATTCCGAATTCAAAAATGATGTCTGTTTTACCAAATTCATAACATAGAAGTTGAATTAATTAATTTTATAGTTAAATCCCGCTGTTAAAACAAAGAGCGTGTTTTTATGAAACAATATCTTTCAAAAGATTGACACTCGTTTATGTCCAATCTTAAAGTGATATTAATTACAATGACCACCATTGGATTAAATGGTAAAAATATATTCTATTTACACTTTAAAACCAATTAAAAAGATAATCTAATCATATAAATAAATTAGATTAAAAATAGGTTTTGAATTAAAATACAACATTTTTCACTATTCATTAAAAATTGAACTTTTTCGGAAAAATATCAAAAATTTACACAAAGTAAATTTTGATGTCCCGATTATAAAGAAGAATTTTATTTTGTCAAATATAACACATAAAATTTTCAAAAAGTGGATTTAAAAGAGGTTCACCATCAAAAGGCGATTAATCGACCTTTTAAAGATTATTAGACCGTCTACGCTTAAAATTGGATTCATTCGGATTTTTAATCCTCTATCATTTATTGTAAAGAGTAAAAATATTTTAAAAACATATATAATAATTATGTAGGTAGTTCTATTCATTCCCACCATTACAACGGTTAGGCGTTATCTACTATTTAAAATAATATTATTTTATTATTAGAGTGCAACGTAAGATTCCCAAGAAACTCGTTGTTGCGTATTGGGTACGCCATCGAGCATAGAATCCCCTTTAAAGTAATATTAATATTTTATTAACAAATATGGATAAATATAAAAATGTCATATTCTTTATTTACCTGGGGTGTTACATTGCATATCATTTTTCAAATGAACATACCATTAACAGATAAAGGTGACAATGGTAATCTTCAGACTCTATGTCCGTCGCCATTTGCTGATAGTGAGTGAATAATTGGACTGCTGGTGCACTTGGTAGAAAGCATTGGAGAACCTAAAGTACACAACAATATTTTTACTAAAATTATTGACATGAATGTGATATAATTATAGAATTAGATTTAGTAATTAAGTTATTCTGAAACTAAGACAATACACACAATTTTCTTGACGTTGTTGCATGATTAGTCTTCTATGGATCCTTGATTCTCTAGGGTGGGAAGGGGTATTCATGGTTTTTTTGGTTTTCTTTGTTCAAAATTTTCTAGGTTGCATGAAAAAAATATTTTCTGAAAAGTCGATAATTGATTATAAAATGCTTATAAATAGAAAGACATCAAATTTACTATTTAAATTTGAAGATCAGCTTTAATGTTTAATATAAACACAATATACATGAAAATGTTTAGTGGAGAATCTATACATTAAAATAAACGTATTTAATATAATTATTATGTAACGATAAACATAATGTACAAATATTGGTTTTAAAGAACATTTATGAAGTGATACCTTTGTGAAACGATTTGATGCCCCTCAGATGAAAGACGCAAAAGGTTGTTGTCGAAGCAGTCGTATTTTATCACTGACAAGACTACAAATATATGTGTTAAGTATCAACGATGGAATGTTTCAATCACATATGTCACATATCCAAAGATAGTGTACATCAAAGGAATATTATTGAAAAGTAATGCACAGAAAGCATATCTATCTAATAAATTTATCTTTCAATGTCACGTGGAATTTCAATTGCTATATAATTGAAAAGAAAATAAGTACGTAAATAATGGTGAGTGCATAATAAATAAGGAAATATTTCATAGTAGCTGCCATATAAGTATCAAAATGTTAGACGTTGGTATGTGATGTTATATATTGCAGAAGGGAGAGGCCATGTATTGATTAGGTTACAAAAATCCAAAATCGGGATAAAAACAGAGACCCAATGATAGTATAAAACAGATATAGTCTTATTACATTCACAATAAACATGTAAAAGATGAACTTTAGAGTGACAGAAAATACGTTACATTGATAGTAGACAACAGACCCATATAGAATACACAGAAACCCCACTCGTGAGGTTGGCGATTAAATAGGCGATGAGGTTTGGGATGTCTGTGATGGTATGCATGAGGCCGTTTTCTAGGCCGAGGATGGTAACAGCGATAGTTCCAAGGACGGTATGTGGGATGAGATGAGTAGAATTGTCGAGTAGTGTATTGATTCATGCTTTCTCGAAACCCTAATCACGCCATTACAACCTAGTTCAGAATGCGATCTGATAGAAATGCCTCGAGTGGGGAGAATTGATTTATATAATGCGAGTCTTGGTATCATATGGTAATAGAGATGAATCGGAAGATGGTATGTTGGGGGAGATTAGAGGAATCGACCAGCGGTGTATTGAATTGAGCTACCTGGAAACCGTAACCCCCGATGGAAAACCAGGCCTACTGAGTGAGCGTAATGGAAGGCGTCGAGCTCGTAGAAATGATTTAGGATGAACTTCGCGATTGAACACAGTTCTGTCAAAACCCTAAGCACAGACGGAGGAGTAGGTAAACAAAGTGATGCAAATTCTAGGCCTTGAGATCGGAGAAGACATCTCGGTAGAATAGCCCGATAGTGTGGGGGTATTTTTTGGGAGTTTTTTTATTGACGTGAATTCTTGTGGAGGATAAAAGTCAGGCTGAAAGAACACATCTTTAGTATATATAGTGGATGTCAATTATAATAACCATAATCATATTTAATAAATCATTCTACCAAGTGACTTGGTATTATAATTCACATTACATTTAATTAAACTGAAATTATAAATTAAAATTTACAATCGAAGTCCATCTAATAAGGTTGTTTGGTCATAATGGCATGGTAAAATATCATATCTAGATGAACAACACACCCCAATTGGTACATTATGTTAAGAAGATCGACCTCTAGCATCATCTGGGGTCTTAGTGAATAATTCCACAATTTAAAATTCATTTATTTCAAATTAAAAATTTCATGTAATCTCCATTTTATCATGGAAATATTATAAAAACTCTTTTTGGGTGGTTTTAGTAAACATCCCTAACATACAATAGTATTGAGGAATTATGAGAGTATCACTATTAATGTCTAGAAAAATTATAAAAGGAATTTCAAAATTTAGAATAAATTCCCAGAAAATCTTGTGTTTAGAAAAATAGTGCATTATATAATCTACTACACTTTAAGGGTAATGTACAAAACCACCTACCTTTTAACAGTAGTCGACTCCTCATCTAGTATCAGCCTTTGATTCAAGATATAATAAGAGGAAATATAAAACTAGACAAATTCCTTGAAAATAATGCTTATTAGAACCAATATATACAACATAAAATATGATGAGAGATGTAATAAAGGATGTCAAAGAATTGATATATTTATTCATAGTGATCCAACACAAGTGACAATTGTCGAGGCATTGACTAGATGAAAAATATCTCTCAAAGAATATGCCGAGTGCTAAGGTGAAGCTTGATTATAGAAGAAATTATGAATTTAAGGGGGATAAATATAAGCAAAAAATGTTAATGGAATCAGGAGTAAAGTCAAAATTTCACCCCTTTTAAAATGTCACATTGTTTGGTCCCAATGTAATGGTAATTGTGAACCAACCGGGTGTTGTCTATATAAATAGGCACATGACCTCACATGTCTATATGAACCATTAGACCAACATATGCATCCCATTTAGTGAAACTACCCAACTCTTTATCCCCTCACACAATTCATTTTCATTGTTAAAAAACTCTATCCAAACCCTGCATTTAAAACAATGCAAAAGTTCACCCACTAGCAAAGGTTGGTACACAGTTAAAGAAAAAAGAAAAAACTACGAATAATACACCTTTAATTTTTTTTCAAGGTCTTTAATGCCATTAATCCTTTATTGTATGGTTAAACAAACCGTGTCACTATTTTATGGGCCGTGTGGCTAATTAATATAGTTTGTACTTATGGTGCACCAATCATGTGCCATACCTAGTTCCTCTAAAATGCAGAACTTCGATCTAGGAAAAATATTGGATTCTCTCGATATCTTCCTTATTCCTTTAAGAAAATTTTTTAGGATAAAGAAAGAGGGTTGGAATCATTTAAATTAATCCATACCATGATAAAAAAATCATGATCTTGCAACCTCCCCTTCATAAGATAACTCATCAATGATTTTATCTTTTGAGGGTTGTTGAATCGCATCTAAGAACAAATCCATCAAATAAGTCCATAAATTAGACACTCTCCATTATTTCTCCTATTGAATATGGTTATGAAATCATATCACTAAATCTAGAGGAACTATCCTACCTTATAGAGCCTTCATTCTATGAGAATCAATACAAAAAATGTTCACCCCAAAAGAAGCATCAACATCCAACTGAACATCCTAAGGCTCAAAAATATGTGAAAATGATAAGGATAATGATATAACCAACAGGAATGAAAGATTTTATGAAAACTTTAGTATATTGGAGTAATATATATCTCAAAATCCACTGGTCCAACCCTTTCTAGGTTCAGAAAAGGTCCAATGAATATAGGTGCTATATTTCCCCTTCTCTTGATCATTTGATGGCCTAGCCTTGGAAAAAGAAAAAATAAGACACGATCCTTTACCAAAAGCTATAGAGCTCACTGATGATGATCAAAATAAGAATTATTCATAGAGTTAACCATAGTTATACATTTTGAAAATCCCATGTGAATTGCTAATGAGTATGATTATATTTGTTGTCATTATATTTGAAGAAATTAAAATTCAATGTATGATGTAGACCTCTATGATTAGTGATTAATTATTGAAGGAATTTCATAAATAGTCAAATATTATAGTGATGATAATTTTAGAATTATTATAAACTCTTTGGTTCTCATTTTATAATACAATTATCCATTATTAATGATGATTCTTGAAGAATTGTTTTGGAATCTTCAAATGGAATTATATTTAATTCATGGAAAGTAATTCTTGTTAATATAAAACTTTTTTGAACTAATATTCAATGTTTGAAAACATTTTTTAATAAGTCTTCACTTTCATTACATCAAGTGAAGTCTATGTAGAGATAATATATTAATTTCTTGAAGAAGAAGAGTTTTTGATTTCATGATAGAATAAATCTTAAATTCATGATGTTGTTGAATTGAAAATTGGTCACGAAAATATAAGAGTTCATATTTATTCTTCATGGAGAATAAGTTAGGAAGAATAAGTGATATTTGAGAAGAAGTTGGATTTTTAGTTTAATTGATGATTCCATTTTATTTCATTTAATATATATATATATATTATTCTATATAATTTTTAATGGATGCCTTACATAAAAAAAATTACAACCCACAAGAAATCCTTAGACACTCAACTGAAGAAATGTTTCGGATCCAAGAGTCAACCACATCAATGATAGCATACCAAGATAGTCCAAGGGTGGAAGAGGGTTGTCCTATGTATAAAGTCCACATGGGATCATGTAGGATTTCAGTGGCAGTGCCACCATGAAGGGGTGGGGGCACAATGGAAAGGGTGACCAGTACGGGGTGGTACCAGAGGGAGTTTCGGAATTCTGGCCATTCATGGTAGTGGATGATTGATATATCATAGCCCTGATGCATGTGAAGTCTCATGTGGGATGCATTGGCCATATGTACTATTCACCCATGGTTAAAACACCAGATATAGCATTGGTTATTTGACGTGATCGATGTGCACCATACATTCAACCCCATTCTATGTGAATTCCAATTAACAAATCCCATTCCTTTTAATTCCAATTCACCCATGCATATTTCGAATATCACATGTCATCTTAAACCTCTCAATGAGATCGGTATGTGTGAGTTCAGGATAATCAGACATCATCACTTATCTTTTTTAATTATTTAGGCAAGGGATAATTAATTATTTGAAGGATAGTGATGTCATAGGAATGCATCACAATATATAGTAACATGACATGATGTTGCCTCGTGAAGAGCCTAAGATCAAGTGACTGAATGGATCAATCAAGAGAAGCCATGTCGAATATATAATGTCCTAACCCAAGTTACCTAGATTCAGTGAATTATGACATAACATTGTCATGATTACATGAGTCATGTCCCAAAGGGCTGGTCAGTTTAGAAGTCTGAGAAAATAGATTACATATGTGAACCTCACAATGATATTTCTATCTTAAAATACAACAGATATAATCCTTTGAGAATTACATTATTCTCCTAGATTAAACCTACATATAAAACATAATACAGTTCTTGGCATCCTCCAAAAATAAAACATAATGAAGGGGTGATCTCAAATTTTCAGTAAGAATAAACAATATAATAGAAACTTTCATAAATAAGCAGAATCATTTAAGGCAATGTATAAGTCTAAAAAATAAGAGTTTTAAACTTAATCATCACAATAAAATAGGAAATATAAATCTATTAATTTCATTTACTTATTCATATGGATATTCTACTAGTTGAATAATCAAATTTAATATCAATAGCTATCTTCGTAATGATGAAATGCATAATGCTGGACATCATAACCATATAGTCAAGGCATCATGCCAAGACTACAAATAAAATTTTGTCAAAGCCTAATAACAAGACTTTAGTTTGTCTCATGAGACCTATTGATACATTGATGAGATATAGAGGTATCCACCTATCACTTACTATGTTCGATGCATTCCTTATATGAAATGGATGAAACACAATCTAATCCTTCGTATTAAAACTAGCATACAAAATTTCGATATGATAACCACAAACCATGAATGGAATTAAAAATAGCACATCAACAGTCAAACATCACTCATTAAATACAATATGTTAGATTTTATTATAATTAAACAACATCAATCAAGAATAATGAAGTATATTGAAATAGATGAAAATAATAAGTAAAATTGTTTGAGGGAAATATCCTTTTTTTCTTAAAAACATTAAAAATTACCATTATTTATCAAGAAGATATAAAAATATATTTTTAAATCAAAGTGTCCCATGCCACTTTAATCATTTAAAAGGAATTTTAATTTTAATACACTCATGCCCATATAAATAAATCCTTGACACCATTTTTAAAACATAGACATTAATGAGAGAGATTTAGATGAATACCTATTTAAAACATTTAAAATGATATTTTAGTTTGAGTTCCTAACCTAATGAGAGATTCTTGAATATAAATACTTGAGGTAATAAAATATTTATAATATCATGAGAATAAATGGATTCCTAATATATTATTTCAAAGTAGATTATTTACACCATCTAAAATTGAATTGATGCAGAATAACAAAGATGCCTCAATAGAATGTAAATTGAGATGAAATCCCTAATAATGACCATGTCCATAGGATAAGAATAAAAAAATGACATAATTATTTGTGAAAAATATAAATGAAGTCAATATGACTGGATATTTAGTGTAAATCAGTCAGAGGACATTCACACATATTATTGTAAAAACAAAACCAATGACTTGGATGTTTAACTCAATGAATGGAACTTGAGTTAAGATTACCCTTATAAAGTTCATATAAATGACATGAGAATTTTTAAATGGAGTGATTATGTGTATCAAAATAATATCCACAAAATGGGGAGTGTAAATTACTACATAAATAAATAAATAGTGATTCCACACAAACTCTTTGACTAAAATAATCAATGAAGTATGCCTAAAACCCAATGAGTTGAAATTGATATAAGAAATTATGTAAATGATTTGGTAATTTATTAAACATATACAATGTGAAATAAATATCATACAATGAAGATTTAAATACCCATAAATTAAATTATATTACAAAAATTATACATTCATGGTCATTACATACACCACAAAAAATGAAATAGAGGCAATATACCATAAATCTTATGCGAAGAAGAAGTGAGATGAAAAACCCTTACCTTATACATTAATTTATAATATGATATGTTTAAACTAATCTATAATGGTTAAATAATTGTTATTAATTTATAAATGAACTATGTACATAAATATGATATCCTATATGTTCTTCCAATATTTCATTGATAATAATATTTTAGTAGTATCATTATTTCGGGTGTTAACTGGTTATTTTTCCTTTATATGTTTTGTCACCTAAGTAATGTTTGTTATTAATATTATGTATTTGTTTCATATCCATAATGATATTAAGTTCTTAAACATTAATTTTCATCATTAAATGAAAATTATTCTTGAATGGTTTCAATGGGGAATGAATCTCATCGTGTTCGTGGAAATAGTAATATGTATGTATGCACGAGTGACAATGTCATTATATTGATGGTGAAATAATATGTAAATTGATGGTATATTAAATATAAAGAATAATTAACATGTTATATTTATTATTTTATTCCATTATACTGATTATTATAACCATCCCAATAATGACATTTTGAATAACAAATTACACCATGACGTGGAGACTGTAAGCCGTACACACGTACGTATGGTGACTTTGATATTCATAGGTTTGATTGAATAGTAAATTTGGTTGTACCATATTTATAATAACGTCATAGTAGGTAAAAGTAATTGGATGTAATATTTTTATATGGAAACAACAATGAAATAGGAAATGGAAGATGAAAGGAACAATAAAAGAGGTGATGAAATTATTACCTCTTCTATGAGTGCTTCCATTTTGATTTGATCACAAGGGCTCATTAGGATGGATTTATGATCAATTTATGTCCTCTAGGATAATTTTAGTGTAGTTGGGAGTATATTTGATCAGGTTTTAGCCGAGAAAAATGGCATTGTTTGTGTGAATTTGACAGAAGGGCTAGTTCCCTTTTATAAGAGAAGTGAGGGTCACTTTAGTAAAAGTTTGAAATATTATTTTATTATAAAATAATTTATGGTTTATAATGTCTCAAAATGGATTTATTTATAGGTTAAGGTGGGGATGAGTATAAATAATCTCAAAACATAGGTTTTAGAAAATTTTATGTTACTATATTAACCATATCATTTAGATTTAACTCTTAGTTAAATTGTTTAACTTTTATAATGTCTTCTTCTATTTCTATATTATCTGGTTAATAAACTAATAATAAAATTCCTAGATAACTTCAATTAGTTCATTAATAACATATATATCATTATATAAGTTCTTTGTATAATCCTTATTTTTTTAGGACCGTTTAATAATTTAATAAAATAGTATTTTTTTTAAAACAAATTTATGTAAATTTTGAAACTATTTAGTATTTGGTTTTATTGAATGTCATAAAAATATTATTTTTTAAAAATAATTACATTTAATAAATCCTAAAATGTCATATTAACCTTGAAAATTAGTGAAATTCATCAAAAGTTTCAATTTACATCCATTTAAATATTTATAATGTCAATTATGATCGTCTTTCATTAATAAGGTAATTACTGCATCATCATTATTTCATAAATAATTTTTATTATTTAATGTATAGAAATTATAAATAAAATACCATTATTTATTAAATATTTTTAGATTTAAAATGAATATTTTTAGGCTAATATAATTATGTGTAACCCTTTGTTAAAAATGGGTTAGTTAAAAAACATTGAATTTATCAATTTTTACTCCTCTTTAAATAAAATATAATAAGCATCCTAATCTAATACATGTAGATAAAAAAGGATAACACTTGTTCCTAAGGTTTATTTTGGTCGAAATACACTTATCAAATAGAATTAGGTCATGTTTTTTGGTAATTATAATATCATTTCTACCTTTAATTACCTTATTTACTTTTAACCGTGGTAAATAAAATTCAACATTTAGTATCCACCAAAAATTATTTTCATCCAATTGAACCAAATTTTACTTACTAATGTAAACGGTGTCTCTCATATTTTTGAAATTTAATTCAATGAAGTGGTAAAATTAAGTTTTATGAAAATTTATAAATGTGCATATAAAAGACGGTAAAAAGTTTAATAAAAGATTATACATCTAATCTTATAATAAAATGACTAAAATATATTAAATTAGACTAATATAGGTATTAAGTATCTATTTTTACTTTAATATAAATTGAAAATAAAAACAATTATTTAAATAAATAGTCATCTTTAAACAATAACGCGGTGTTTTTCACTATTCATCAAAAATTGAATGTTTTTAGAAAAATACCAAAAATTCACCCAAAGCTAATTTTTATATTAAAAATTCAAAGATGGTGTCTATTTATCAAATTTAAAACAAAAACGTGGAATTAATTAATTTAAAAATAACTCCCATTGTCAAAACTAAAAAGTGGTTTTTTGAGAATTAAAAAACATAAAAATACTGAAATGTGTTTACAACCAATTTAAAAGTAAAATTACTTCCAAGGAAAAACATTGGATTAAATGATAAAAATATAATCTAATTATACTTCAAAATTATTCAAATGTATAATTGAACACTATTAATTATTTTGATTAAAAATGATGTTTTCAATTAACATTTAGTATTTTTCACTATTCATCAAAATATGAAAGTTATCATAAAAGACCCAAAATTTATCCAAACAAGATATTTATGTATATATTCTAAAGAATAATTTTATTTTGTCAAATTGAATATATAAAAGTGTCAAATATTGGATAAAAAAAGGGTTCTCCATTAAAAGGTGGTAAAATTTCATTTTTTTAAATACTTATTTTATCTGAAAAATTGAATTTGTTCTCATATTATGTATAAGAAACAAATAATAGGGATGTTAAAGTTATATGAAGTATATAAAATTCAAAATTAATTCAATACTATTCATAACCACTTTTTGATCTTCTAGTTTGGTATGTCGTGGTGTGCTCGAACTCAGTGTTTCCTGTAGCGCAAACTATTGAATTACATTAATGAAAATAACTTACTATGAAATCATGGAGTGTTACATTCTTCCCCCATTTTGGATAATACATCCTCGCAATTTTAAAATTGGGATTGGGAACTTCATTGAATGTCCCACATCAGAAAAATAGTTAATAAAAGTATCACTTTAAAATAAAGAAAATTATGTACAAAGGTCACCTAAGATAACCCATACTAGGATTCCATGTAAGAAAACATGGATATAGAAGATAAAATAAGTTTTAGGTGGGGATGGAGAGTTTTAGAAAACATGATCATGAGAAAGTTAACAACAAGAAAACTAAAAACATGTGATGTGTAAAATAGTCATTAGTTTTTCTATAGGAAAAGTAAACAAACAATGTTTTTTTGTTTTAAATTCCATTTCATAAAGTTGAGGAATTTATTTTTGAGATTAACTAAGAACATAAATAGATATACTTAAATTATAATTACAGTTTCATCCTTTAATAAATTTATACCACAAACTCATCTTTTTCCCAAACGATGATTATTCAAGATGACTTAGTCACACCTGAAGCGTCAGAATCAACGTCTAGAGAATCACATAATCAATGAAAGATGAACTATATACTTACCTTGTATTTAGAGATTAACCAAATCCAAAATGGTTAGTACAGGATCAGATGATCCCAAAAATGAATATTCTTTTATTTAAATTAATACTAAACTTAATTTCCAAAATTAAATAAACAATACCCAAAGTTCAATAAAGACCATTCAATAAACAAATGTCCTTAAAATCCTTCAATATAATCCAAACTAATATTGAAACCCAAAACTCGGAAGAATATACTCACATAGTATTTCATAGTAAATCATAACATTTATCTTCAAATAACATTAACTACTCATAATGTCTCATTGTGAATTGTAATTAACCAAATCACATATTCTCTATGATAGGTTAATCATTTCCATTAATAACTACAATCTCTATAATTCAACAATAAAAACATAGATTCTTCCAAAATAAAAATCCACCATTACTCTTGTAATGAAATCCCATAGTATTATATTTTCCTTTGGCATATAGTGTTCCCAACAGAGCGAATGCCTTCCAAAATAAAATTTATCACAAAATCACAAAATCATTTTCCTATACTGAGGATATCCATTTGATAAAAAATAAGATCCAAAATATTCTTATAATTGATCAATAAAATCATTCAACTAAAATTATGTAGTCACACTAACTAGGGACATCACGTAGTCCAGTGGTAGGTGATAAATCCAAGTCGCACTATGGTTGTGGGTTCGATTCCCACATCTTTATCTGACACAATGTGTTATTACACAGCCTGTGTGTTGTAATTTTTTTAAAACTATATTTTATTACATTCCCAAAATATAACCATAACATAATTTAACCACAAATATTATATAATGCCTCTCATTTTCATCCCAATAATTAATAACCTATAATTGCCTCAAATTCAAGGATCATATAAACCCAAATGGTTCGTTAAAACTATATCCAAAAAAGAAAAGATAATTCTTCTTGAAATAGAATTTTCACATAACAAACTATAGGGTTACACATACTAGAGAAAGGTATTCCAAATAAATCCCATAAACAAATATAATTAATAATTTTAAATATTCCACCATACATTTATTTCTACAGAGGTTCTTCCTTGACATAGTGGTTATCCTATAGAATAGGGAATGACTCGGGTAATGCCCAAGTCCACTACATTTATGGAAAATTACATTAAATGGATTCTTAGGATCATTTTTATTTTCATCCATAGTACTCTTCTTCTTTCCTTGAAAATTATTTACATTATGTACTTCTTTCCCACACATAAAGCATTTCATTATTCCATTGAGACACTTTCATGGGTGTCTCCTTCCACATTTATTGCATGATGGAATTTGAGCATTATTTTCTCCACAGTCTCCAGTACTGGAGCTCTTATCATTCTCCACCTTTCTCTTTTATGTTGAGTTTGGGAGTCAGTTAATGTATATGTTATTGATCATATTTTTGGATACCTTCTTCTCCATGAGCATGGTATCTTTTACACCTATCAAAATTCCATTTAGTTTCTCATTTCCACCATTATTCCCACATTTTATATCATCTTTCATGTCACTATGACTTCATTTGAATCTATCCATTGACTAAACCCAGAAAACATAATGTGAGTAACAATAGTCATAAAATAATTTATAGAATATCATGACACCATATTTTCAATATAAAAAACATTTGGATTAACAAAAGTTATTTACTCTAATATTATATTAAAATATGTCAAATCAGTTTGTAAATAAAATGTGAATTATCTTAATCATATCCCCCTGAGAGTGTCATAACCAAGAGTGCAGCAAGGCTCATTGTTGTGCACCAGTTCCCATTCGAGTCTAGATAAATGAGGTGTTTTCTTGTTTTACCCCTAGATACATCTTTTCCAGAGCTTCCTCTACCTACTTATATCCAAATAGGGATGTATTTCTTAAAAAATTCACAAATTCTCTACATTACCAACATTCTTGGATGTTTTCTTTACTAATCCTTAATGTCTATCTTATGGTAATGTTCTCTAATCACAGTTTATCTAAATATAGTTTCCATGGTTTTTTCAAAACATCCAATGATAAAAACTATAATTCCCTGACCCCAGTTACCTAGAGTAAGTGAATTATTACAAAACATTGGCAAGATTACAAGGAATCAAGTCCCGATGGGATGATCAGTTTAGAAATCATGGAAAATAGATTATACACATGAACTTCACATTCCAATTTCTTACTCAAAATACAACATAGATAATCCTTTGATAATTTCATTATTCACCTAGAATAAACCAGTATATAAAACATAATACACTTCTTGGAATCCTAAAAAAAAATAAAATATAATTAAGAGGGGATCTCATATGCTCAGTAAGTATAAGGAAATGACATTAAACATTACATAATCTTGAATTAAATGAATAATTCAAATTGAAGATATTTTTAGGTTTAGAGTATATGAGAATTAGGCCATAATAATTACATTACATCTCAAAAATTACAATGTAGACACTTCTACTCCGTTTCAATTTTTTCATAAAATAAAAACTCTTAAAAAAAGGGTCATGTCTAGCCCCATGTTTTAGACAACATGACTTTTCCTTCATCCCATACTTGACCCTATTCATCTTTAAGTCCTATGAAAAACATTTAAAAACATGGGATGTGCATAAAAATATCGTTAAGGGTTATAAAACAAAGAAAGAAAACACTAGTTCATCAATATATACATAAAATAAGCTCTTTAACATACCCCTTGAAATTGTATGATTTATGAAATACACATAGAAATCGTAAGTCATAAATATAACTTGTGGCATCCATATCATACTTACGTTGTAGCTTTAACAGCTATGTAGGGAGTTACATTTGGAATACCCATCACATTATTTTTCCTAAATCTATTAGGAGAAACATTCATGTTTACCTCCATCATGTTACCCGATTCATTGGAGAGCTATCTTGGGCTCACCCGTCCTAGGTTCATCACGGAACCACCTGTATACGTAATAATTCCCAAGAACCATAACATATTCAGTACACATAAAAAAATAAAAAAAAGATAACATTTCCACATTTCAATCACAATATATCATTAAAATATATTAATATAACAAATCCATTATCAAAACCATTTTCAATACCAAAATACATAAAAGAGTATATGGTATTTACTTTCCTTTTAAAAACACTATAGCTTGTTAAGGAAGCCAAATATTAAATAATACTTGTGGCCACGGAAATGTCATTTTCACTGCGTATATTAAAAGAAAATTTATTTTTTGTTGTTTAGTAAAAAACTTAGTAGATAAAGTATTCCTTTTGAATAAAAGTAAAATTCATTGAACTTTATACATCGTATGAATGAATGTTGTGTATAAAAAAATATTCCTCAATGAATGGATATTGAGACAAAGTCCCTTACCTCGTGTCTGACATGACCCGTTCATTCTTTAATCACATAAATAATAAACTAAATTTAATTTCTACTTTATTAAGAACCATTATCATGTTTATAATTCCTTTTAAATCACTTATTACCATGTTATAAACATTATTTAATTATTTAAGTTAATAATGGTCGTCCTGTCGATATTTGGTACTTGAGTCAAAAATGGACTTTTTATAATTACATGTTGTTAATGAGGTAAAAGATTAATTATATCTATAATGATATTCATGATTTATATATCACATATATCATATATATACTATATATACATGTTTTTATAAAAGTACATAACATTTGGAGGTATGAAATGAAATGCACCGTTCATGGAGACGGTAAGCGGTGCGTATGTATGAACTCTACTTTCATTTATATTTCATATTTAATGGAATGAAATCATAAATATACATAGGTATATTATAATTATAGAATAATATCATATATATAATCTCTGTAACTCCATCCTTTTTACATTACACATATTTCATGAATGAGTCATATCACATTAAGGGGGCGGTATTCTGCACTTCCTCAAATGAAATTATCGCATTTAACCATAATGGAAACCATTAAGGTATGATATAAATGGAAAATACATAAGCATAAAGAAAAAATAAACATAATATATATCATATATAAATACAGTGACATCATAATGGCCACCATAAGAGGTGGTAGGATAAGATTGAACAAGCATCGTTTCGTGTGGTGTTAGTTTTCCATCCACATAAACAATATGTTCTTTACCCATTAGATGGAGGTGTGTGTAAGTGTAGTTAGAATAATTATAATATCAATAACCTAGTATATTTAGGATACTGGTTTTCTTATAAGATAAATGAATAAGAAGATTTAGGGGGTTGAAGAAGTAAAATAAAACAAAATAACTTAAGAGAAGATGTTACCGTTAAATCAGGTAACTCCCTTTGGTTTGAACCAAAAGGGTTTCTTGAAGTGTTGTATGCCGAAGGTAAGGAATCTAGGAAGAATAGAGGGATCTTGAGAGATTATTTGGGTAGATTTTGGATGATACAAGGGGCTTGAGAGATGTGAGTAATGGTTTAGAGGTGAGTACTTTTTATAAGGGGAGGAGGGGCTCTTTTGGAAAGTGTGAAAATATTATTTTATTATATAATGGTTTTAGGTTTCTCAAATTAAAAAACTTATTAAAGTCAAAGATAAGATGACTAATGGTCGAAATAAAATCATCCAATAATAATTGGACCATTTTTGGATATTATTTTAATCTTTATAATCTTATTTATTTAAATAATTTATTGATGAGGAAAACAATGCATCATTAATGTTTCATAAATAATTTAATTTTTTTGAAGCCTAAAAATTATAAAAAAATACCATAATGTTAGAAATTTTCTTAGATTCCTAATGAATGTTTATAGTCAAATTCTTCAATAATATATCCCCACATTATTTTTTTTTTGCAAAACAATACATGTTTATGATATTTTTATTTTTACATAAAATGGAAAGTTATTGATATCATTATCATACCCAAGTGGCTTTCAAAGGACAAGGGTCTCACCAAAGGATTGTATTGGTTATACATAACTCATACAATAAGTTTAGGACACGTGTTAAGGTAATTTATATTATTATAATATTGTTTTTACCTTGAATTTCCCTATTTAACTTTAACCATGGTAAATAAAAGGCAAAAGTTACTATTCACCAAAAAATATATTCATCTTATTGAACCACATTATACTTAATTATAACAACCATGTATGTAATATTTTCAAAATTAAATTCACAGAAGTGATAAAATTTTATTTAAATGAAAACGTTTTCTCTTTAACTACTACTCATTGTTTTCACTATTAATCCTAAATTGATGTTTTTCATAAAAATACCAAAAATTCAGCCTAAGATATATTTGTTATTCCGAAATCAAAAACAATTCCTATTTTACTAAATTAAATAAAAATAAGTAGCATTGATTAATTTAAAATTAATTCCCATTGTCAAAACAAAAAATATTTTTTTAAGAAATAATAACTATCAAAAGATTAACACTTGTTTATGTCCAATTTTAAAGACAGATTACTTCCAATTAACAACATTGGATTTAATGGTAAAAATATAATCTAATTATACATTAAAACCTATTAAAAATATAATCCAACTATATAAATAAATTAGATTGAAATGATTTTTTGAATTAAAATACATCATTTTCACTATTCATTACAAAATGAATTTTATACGAAAAATATCAAAAATTTACTCAAAGAAAATTTTGAGGTCCTGATTCTAAATAATTATTTTATTTTATCAAATAGAATATATAAAATAATCCAAAACTAGATTTAATGATGGTTCTCTATTAAAAGGTGGTAAATCGACCTTTTAAATAATATTAGAGTATTTATGCAGAAAATTAGATTAATTCACATTTTAAGCCTATAAAGTTTACTAGATGACTATAAAAACATTTAACAAACATGTATAATCAATTTGTAGTTAGTTCTATTCATTCTCGCCATTACATTGGCTTGGCGTTAACTACCATTTAAAATAATATTATTATATTATTATATTTTGAGTATGACTCAGCCTTGTGTGCAACGTAAGATTTCAAAGAAACCCATTGTTGCGTATCGATTACTCCATCGAACATAGAAACCCCTTTAATGTAAAATTATTATTTAATTCAAAAAAATTAATAATTTTGAAAATGTATTACTCATTATTTACTTGGGATGTTACATCCTTTACACTTATTGGAAATCGTGTCCTCATAATTTTTATTTACTTATCAAATAAGTGGGGGCATTTATCACTCATATAATTTTCTAATTCCCATGTTGCCTCTTCACCCATATAGTTTTTTCCAAAAACCATTACCCGGTGAATTACCTTATTCCACAACACTTTCTCTCTTTGGTCAAGAATCTGGACGGATTATTCCTCATTAGAGATATTCTCTTCCAACTGAACTATCTCTGGGCTCCAAATATGAGATAGATCTGACATATACTTTTCAACATTGAAAGAAGAAAAACATTGTGTACCTGGGATAAACGTGGAGGTAAATCCACTCTATATGCAAATGATCCCACTTTCGCCAGGATTTCATAAGGTCCAGTGAACCTCAGACTCAACATTACCTTCTTACCAAAACCCATCACACTCTTCCATGGAGTAACTTTGAGAAACACATGATCACCTACCTCAAAATAATGATCCATACTCCAGTTATCCGCAAAAAATTTATGCCTACTCTGAGCTATTCTTATGTTCTTCTGAATCAAATGAACTTTTTTTCCATCTCTTCTACCAATTCTGGTCCCATCAACTTCCTTTCACCCACTTCATCCCAAAAAGTTTTTGTTTGACACCACTTCCCATATAATTCCTAGAATGGAGCCACTGGTATACTGGAATTAAAACTGTTATTATATGAAAATTCAACCAAAGAAATATTTTGGTCCCACCTTCCCTGGTAATCTAGTGAACAAGCACATAACATATCTTCTAAGGTCTGAATTGTTCGTTCTCACTGCGCATTTGATTGAGGATGAAAAGATGTACTAAAAAAATTTATTTAAGACCCAATGACTATTGAAGGCCTTTCCAAAAATTAGAAGTAATCTTGAGATCATAATCAAATAAAATTGAGAGGGGAACTCCATGTAACCTAGTTGTCTCTTTAACATACAAACGAGAAAGTTGATCACGAGATAATGTATCTCGAATCAGAAGGAAATGAGAAAATTTATTCAATCGAAAAATAATAACCCATATTTCAATATTACCTTGAGATATCTTTGGTAATCCCACAACAAAGTACATTGATATATTTTTTCATTTCCACTCTGGTACCGGTAAAGACTAAATCATCCCTTTTGGTAACTACCACTCTACTTTAACATGATGACAAGTCAAACACCTCATAGTAATGTCAGCAATATCTCTTTTCATTCAATCCCACCAGTAATACTCCTGAATATCTTTGTACATCTTAGTACACCCAGGATGAACTAAAAATGGAGAACTATGAGCTTCACATAACAACTTATTCTTCAACTGTAAATAAAAAGGCATGCATAATCTCTTCCCAAATATCAAAATACAATAATTATCAATGTTAAAATCAGGCAACTTACCCTTCTGAACCAACTCTACCTTTTTCTACAACTCACTGTCTTCCTTCTATGATTGCTTAATTCTGTTTGATAGAGATGATATACTTGACACCTGAAATAAAACAGAGGAATTTCTTACACTAAGAACTACTATGAAAAAGTTTATCAAATCCAAAACCAAAGGATTTTGTTCTAGATATTGCATGGTTAATGAAACATTAATTTTTCGTCCCAAAGCATCAGCCACTTTAATTTCCTTTCCTCGATAGTAATGGATCGTTCAATCATAATACTTGATTAATTACAACCATATCCTTTGTCTCATGATAAATTCTTTCTGAGTGAATTTATACTTCAATATTTTTTGGTCAGTATATATTTCTCATTTTACGCCCTATAAATGATACCTACAAATTTTTAAAGCCAAAACATCAGAAGTTAATTTTGAATCATGTGTACAGAAATGTAACTCATGAGGTTTCAACTGGCGTTAAGCATAAGCAATTAACTGATCATTCTGAATAATGACACAACCAAGTCCTTTCAACAAAGCATCATTCTAGATGACAAACTCACCATTTTTGGAATGTCGTACCAAAACTGGAGCATTCACCAATCTCCATTTCAATTCATGAAAAAAATTATCACATTCTTTTGTCCAGATGAACGTAACACCTTTTTGAGTTTACATAGTCATTGAACTAGATAACTGTGAAAAATTCTCAAAAAACATCCTATAATAACCTTCTAAACAAAGAAAACTACATATATATGTTATATTTGTGGGTATTTCCCATTCTCCAACAATATTTGTTTTCTTAGGAACAATAGTTATTCCATTTTTTGAAACAATGTGACCAAGGAATGATATTTGTTGTAACCAAAACTCACACTTACTTAATTTCCCATACAGTTTTTTTTCTTTTATGGTTTTCAAGAAAACTCGTAAATGACTTTCATGCTCCTCTTTATTTTTATAATAAAAAAAATATCATCAATAAAAAAACCACCGTTTATCACTTGAGTCAACTGATCGATCACTAAAACTAACTATTCATTTCTGATTCCAACCATCTCATGATGATGATTTTGAAGGAGATTTCCCTCTGTATGCATTCCCATCACAACAACCCTGTTTCCTCTGCCGAAAACCATTCTAAACATATAAATATCTTAGTTGAAGCAACATGGTAATCTGTAAATTCTATATCACTTCAATCCTACCATAAATTAATTTATGGACATTAATTTAACAATATCCTAACTTATAAAGCTATCTAAATCGACCTCTGATGCCTACTATGAGGACCCAACCATAAACATTACATAATAATAAATTATATGAATAATTCACATTGTGAATCTTTTCAGATTTACAGTTTTAGAGAATTTGGACATAACTATTACATTACATATCAAAAATTACAATGTAGACACTTCTAATCAGTTTCAATTTTTTCATAAAATAAAAACTCTAGAAAAAAGGTGTCATGAATAGTCCCATGTTTTAGACAACATGAGTTTTACTTTATCCCATCCTTGACCCTATTCATATTAATGTCCTGTGAAAAACATTTCAAAACTGGTGATGGGCATAAAAAGACCAATAAGGTTTATAAAACAAAGATATAAAACATTAGTTCATCAATACATACATAACATAAGCTCATTAACATACCTCATGAAATTGTAAGATTTATGAAATACACATAGAAATCATAAATCATAAAGGTAACTTGTGGTATCCATATCATACTTACATTGTAGCATTCACAGCTACTTGGGCAGTTACATTTGGAATACCCATCAAAGTATATTCCCTAAATACATTAGGAGAAACATTCGTGTTTACCTCTGTCATGTTACTCAATGCATTGGAGAGCTATCTCGGGTTCACCCACCTTAGGATTATCAATGAACAACCCGTATACATAACAATTCTCAAGAACCATAGCATATTCATAACACATAAAAAAACATCAAGTAAAGATAACATTTCCACATTCCATTCACAATATATCATTTAAATATATTGAAAAAAAAATCCATTATCAAAAACATTTTCAATACCAAAATACTTAAAAGAGTATATGGTATTTATTTTACTTTAAAAAACATTGCGGCTTGTTATGGTAGCCAAAGATTAAATAATACTCACGGCGGTGGGAAGGTAGATGTAACCACGTATGTTAAAAGTAACATTATTTTTTGTCATTCATTAAAACACACACTAGAGAAAATAATCCTTTTGAATAAAAGTAAAATTAATCTGGTTTTATACACCGTATAAAATAATGTCATGTATTAAACAAAATATGCCTCAATGAAAGGAGATTGAGACAAGGTCCCTTACCTCATGTCCGACTTGACCCGTTCTTTCATTAATCTACAAACTAATAAAATAATGTTAATTTTTACATGATTAAGAACCTTTTTAATGTTTATAAATAATTTTAAATCACTTATTACCATGTTATAAACAATATTTAATTATTTAAGTTAATAATGGGCGTCTTGTAAATATTTGGTACTTGAGTCAAAAATGAAATTCTTATAATTACAAGTTGGTCATGTTGTCAAAATTTAATTATATACATAATGATATACATGATTTAGATATCATATATATCATATATATCCATAATATACATGTATTTATAATAGTACATAACATTTGGTGGTAAAAAATGAAATGCACCGTTCTTGGAGGTGGTAAGCCATACATACGCATGAACACTACTTTCATTTATTTTTCATATTTAATGGGATGAAAACATAATTATACATGGGTATATTATAATTCCAGTATAATATCAAATATATAATCTTAGTAACTTCATCTTTTATACATTACACGTATGGCATGAAAGATTCATATAACTTTGAGGAGGTGGTAATCCGCACTTCCTCAAATGAAATTATCATGTTTACCCACAATGGAAATCATAATGGTATGATATAGATGGAAAATACATAGGCATAATGAAAACATAAATATAATATATATCACATATAAATATAGTTCCATCATAATGGCCACCATAAGAGGTGGTAGGATATTATTGAAGAATCATCATTTTGTGAGGTGTTACACTACTGAAATAGGGATTTTTTCCAACACTTATATACCAATGGTTTGCATAAACCATTGGTATATAAGAGTTTTACCAAAAGTTTGCTTAAAATATTGGTAAAACCCATTTCAGGACACCCTTTACCAGCAGTTCACTAGAGCCGTTGGTAAAGGGGTCTAAATTTCCCCCCATTACTAACGGTTCTTGAAAACCGTTGGTAAAGGTTTTCCACAATAACCCCGCATGACCCTTCTCCTCTCCCCAATTCATATTGAACCCTAATTTGACATCACCTCTCCCCTGAGATCAGAGAACCTCTCCCCCATTCGGACAGAACCCCTCTCCCACGATCAAAGCACCTCTCCCCTATTCAGACTACACCTCTCTTGGGTTCATCTTGGTTCCTCCATCTGAATGGTTAGAATCTCAGCATTCCCCATCCAAGCTGCAGAATCTTCATCTGAACCATCCTAGATTAGGACTTTTCTTATGTGGTACCTTATTTTTATTGTTATCTATATAATATATCAGTTTTATGTTTTGATTTTGATGTGTATCTGTATTTTTCTGTTTCAATTTAACCTAGAAAACCCTTTTAGATTTTTTATCTGAAACCACAGAAAATCCTTTTATATTTTTTTAGTTGTCACTTTAATTTATCATATCATTATATTAAAATGTTATATTAATAGACTGGATAGTTATAGACCTCTAGGTGGTCAACTACATGAATTGTATCTCACACATTGTTCGAGATGCCATTGGATACCAGGATAAACTACATGATTATATGTTTAGAAAAGGGGAATCACAATTTTACAAATGCGTGACTACTCAAATGACATAGGATTCAGCATGTAGCATATGATTTGGTTGTAGCTCAAGAATATAGGTCGAATTTTATAATTTATTGAGCGTCTTGAATATTACTATTTTCTACTAGTTGTAACTATGTTTCTATTCTTGATACATGACATACCTTACCATCATTCGTTTTATGATTCTGTTATTAGTTGGTAATACTAATTTTGTTATTTACATCCACTTATAATATTTTCCCATTGTTATCATTCTTCTAATTTTTAACTAATAATATTAAAATATTGCAACTTAGGTAATGAGGGAATAGTCTCCCCTAGAAAACCAATGTCTGTCACTTTTAGTCAATAAAATTTGGAATTTTGGTAGATGTGCTTGAGGCCATGTGGCCATCTGGGTTCGTGTCACTAATGAGTGGCATCCTTTTTTGGGATGTCACAATTCATGGATATCTTTTTTATCAGTGTTTCATATCAAATCCATACCTATAACTATTTAAGGTCCATCTCCAAAATCAATTGGGTCATGATTCAATGAATACTCCCTACCAACCTATGATCAATGGCCCCAAACCTAGAATCCTTTAATCCATGGTTAAGGTGAACCTTGATGATTCCATAACTACTTTTGGTGTGATCCTCATCCTATTACTCATCCCGATCTCCCTGAAGATGTTAATGTATAAAAATCATGTACTCCCAACAAAAACCTTAAGGATTATGTATTCCTTGACCCACTTCCAATATATTACTAGGCAATCCTTGAATATATGCATTAGAAATTCTGTATCTTATTTTCTTATATATACTGTATTTTTCTGTGTTTTTTAATATAATTCTCATTTAGAGTAATATGTCAGTTATGATTTTATACAAAGTAAACAATTTTCATTTACCTAAATATTTTTTTGATTGAAATTCAATATTATTGAATTTCTTTGAAATAACTTATTGCAATTTTTTTACAGAATGGATAGAATTTTGATCTACAAAACTGATCGAATTTTAACCGATTTCCAAAATAATTTTAATTTTTTTTAGATATTTCATTTGAAAAGGATTTAGATAGTGGTCATATACACTACCCATGATCTAATTATGTTGGAATACCTTGGTTGAGTCATCAAGCAGTTATCTATCATATAACCAAATATGGTTTCCAAACTAACTATTATGTGTGGTATCACAATGGAGAGAAAATGGAATCTCACAATGTTGATGATACAAATGATAGGACTAAATTGGAATGTTTGATATATGATCGTTTTCCATTTATTAGGCATCATGAGAAAGAAAGGATGTGCATCCAACAATATTTCCATACAAGCATGCATGATGCGTCCAATGAAAATGATGATGTTGATAGGGTAAAAAAAATTGAATGATGCTGCGATGAATCCAATATATCGGCAATGTGGTAAAATGAATATTTAGGAATTTTTAATCCAATTGTTTCATGGGAAAACTATGTATGAGATTTAAAATACTACAATCAATTACATTCTTACCTTCTTAAAGTACTTACTTCTAGATGATGTAGATATTACCTCAAACCACTCTATGGCATGGAAGTTAGTTGAAAAACTTGGATTCTAAAAAAACTTTCATTCCTACCTGAATGATTGCTTCTTATTTTGGGTGGAAACTGCTGAAAGAAATGATTGTATCAAATGTGGAACCTCCAGATGGTAGAAAAAAGATGATGGAAGACCATCCTCTGTTCAAAAAAAAGGAATGTGGAACTTTCCATTAATCCCCAGATTACGTTACCTTTTCATGTCTAATGAAATATCAATAAAAATGTGATGGCATGACACTGAGAGAAAAAAGAATAATGAAGAGTTGGTTCACCCTGTAGATGGATTTTAATGGCAGATATTTGATGCTCGATATCCTAAATATGCAGATGACGTGCATAATGTGAGACAGGGTTTTTCATGTGACTGTTTTAATCCATTTGGGAAGATTCTTACTTCGCACCACACCTGGACGGTTTTCATACACATTTCTAACCATCCCCCAAGGTTGTGAATGAATAATCCTTACACATTCGTGACTGTACTGATATCTGGCCCTTCTGATCCCGACAATGATATAGATGTATACATGCAACCTTTAATAAAAGAGGTGAAACTTATTTGGGATGTGGGTGTGCCCACATACGATGCATGTTCGAAAGAAATATTTCATATGTGTGTTGCGCTAATGTGGGCGATCAATGATTTTCCTGCTTATGCAATGATTTCTGGATGGAGAACAAAAGGAAAATTTCCATGTCCTCTTTATATGAAGACTACTCGATTGAGAAGACTGAAATATTGTCTTAGTTTTAGTTGTATGGGACATCGATGATTCATTCTAATGAACCATCCATATAGAAACAATTGTCGAAGATTTGACAATACCATGGGGACTGATGATCCACCTCAGCATATGTCTAGAACTGATGTTCTTAATGAATTAGAAGATTTCATAATTATTTTGTGAACGGTGTCATGAAATATAGAAAGAGGAAAAATGCTTCCAATGATACCTGTTACAGTTGGAAGAAGAAGAGTATATTATTTGAGTTTTCGTATAGGTCAACCAACTTGATATGTCATTTTTTAGATATAATGAACATTGAAAAGAATATAAGTGAAATGTTACTTTTGATTCTTCTAAATGTCAAGGGGAAGGAAAAAAGATGATTTAAAATCCCAGTGTGACTTGGTAGATTGGGGGATCAGACCAGAGTTTCATCCTGTCGGTATGAGTGGAAATAAATGGCAAGTTTCATGTGCTTCTTATGTGATGACACCTTTTGAAAAAAATCAATTTCTGGAATTGCTAGAGACTGTTAATTTTCTTGATGTCTATTCAAGGAATACATCAAAATAGGTAAACAGAAAAGTGTTGAAGCTGAAATCATTGAAGAATGATAATTATCACATCCATTTGCATGAGTTGATTCCAATAGCAATCTGACATCTCTTGTCCAATAATGTAAGAGTCTTAGTTATTCGGTTGTGCAATTTGTTTAGATATCTTTGTCCTAAGAATTTGTCCAAATCCTTCTTGCAAAAACTGTTGGTAGAGACACCATTAATTTGTTGTGAGTTATAGAAAATATTATCTCCCTCATTTTTTATATGCATGTTGCATCTGACAGTCCATATTCCAACCAAAATACTTCTTGGAGGACCTATGGCTTTCCGTTGGATGTATCGAACTTAATAAAAATGTACACATTGAAATCATATGTTCGAAAAATGAATTATCCTAAAGGTTCTATTGTGAATGGTTACTTGGCTCAAGAATGTATGTAGTTCTTCTCAGTGTATTTGTCTGATCTTATTATGAGAATAAACTGACCAATGAAAAATGAAGATGAATAGTATAAGAAAATTGAACCTAGTTTTCTATCACTTTTTCAGACAGGAGGAATTCTGGGATCATATACATTGATGACATTAAGCGTTAAAGAGCTAGAGATGGCACATCACAAAGTGTTGTTCAATTTTGATTAGTTCGATGTGTATATCAAGTAAGTAAATTGTACAAGTATCTCTTATATTATCTCTTTTAATTTTAAATATTTATTAAAATATTATTATTTTTATCTATAGGGAACATAAAAAATTGATATATAGAAATCATCGTTCGTTATATTTGATAAGGAAAGAGACTTTGCATAGAAAAGGGTTTTCTTCTTGGTTGAAATTTAAGGTAAAAATATTTCTGTAATATCTAAATAAAAATAATATTTAATTAAGTTTGCTATTTGTTTATATTTCAGGTATCGAGTTTACTTGTAGACATTGTTTCTGAGGAAATAAGAGCTTTGTCTTTTGGTCCTAATACCAGAGTTCATGCTTGTAAATCACTTGTGATCAGTGGATTCAAATTTATTATCCCTGAATGAGCAAGAAACATGATAACACAACATTATGGTGTTATGCTAACTGCCAAAACATACTGTTATGCCAGTTCATCGGATAATAGACCTCATTCTGAAAATGCATTTTATTATGGAGTCATTGAGAAAATAATAATTTTTTATTATTACTCGCATGGTCGAGTCACAATGATGAAATGTCAATGGTTTGATTCAATGATGAGGAAAGTCTCCTTTATTAATGATTGTGGATTTAAATTTTTTGACATGACTCACACTCTTTCCACCAATGAACCATATGTATTGGCGTCAATGGTGAAACAATTTTTTTATTTCAATGATCATCGTCATCCTAAATTCTGTGTAATTATGGAAGTAAATCCCATACATGTTTTTGATGATAGTGATGATGAAGTTGACACTATCCCAATTACAATTGGAAGCATTCCATTTATTATATATGATGACTCCAATAGCTCAATTGTCAGAGTTGATTGTGAACCTGATGTTCTCTTGGGAAATATATAGAAACATACAGTCGTGTTCTCACATACATGTTTCTCCTACATCAATCAGAGTGTGTATCCTAGTACTTACCTTCAAACCACCATAGATCTTATGTTTCCTTATGAATTTTTTATCAGAAAGGGTTTTCTATATTTTTTTTGGGTTACACATTAGTTATCTTTTTTTTATTACTTCCATATTTGTTTTCATTGAAGGAAATGACACCCATTGAAGAGATGTGGTGGAAAAAGATGACAGAAAATAATCGTCGCTTGACACAGATGAGAGTTCCTCCACTCATCCCTGTTGTGAGTATTTTATTTAAAATATATATTTCCATAACATATAATATCATGTGTTTACTTTTTTTTTAATCTTTTTTTCATGATCCACTCACTAGAAGAGAGATATCTGACGATGAGCCTGATATTGCTCCTAGTACAGAGGCTGGTGGTAAGAGGGGGGTGGTGTCAGAGTTAAACAATCATCTGATGGTCCTGGTACTAAGGTCGGTGGTATTAGGGCTCGTGGTGCGAGAGTTAAAGGTTCCACTGGTCGTACCCGATTATACTATGCCCCTACCATAGACGTATATTTTATGCCCCATTTTGATATTGGTTTGTATTTAGGGACACATGGGATATTTACGCCTCTGATGTTTACACTACTAGTTGTCCAGACGTCTGTTCCATCATCTTTTACTTCTGGTTCATTATCTCTGAGTTATTATATTCCACCTTCATCGAGTCTTGCTCAGACACAGTATGTTCATGAGGAGTGTATAGTGAGGGACACTCCACCAGTACAGGATATTACTTCAGCTTCTGCACATCCAGTGATTCCCATTGATCGGACTACCACAGGTATATTAATATAACTCAAAAAAATACCAAAATTTATTTTTATAATAACTTATACTGATATTTTTTCTTTAATAACATATTCATCTACTAATATGAGGCGGGGGAGGGGCGCACGTGCTTGCGTGTGGTATGGAACCACCAGACATAGTTGATGGTTGAATAGAATGATGATGGATAGATGATTGATAAACCTGGGCAGGAATGCTGGGGTATTTTGGTGATGCTAGCCAAATAATCTGAAATCATTCCGGTTTTCCCTCTCTCTTAGAGACATCTACCAAACGAAGTCAAGGATAATGTGTGGGAAAAAATATGGGTAAATATATATTGGATTTAATGTTGTATTTTTTTGTATTTATATGAATTAATCCATTGGGTGTCAGCTTCGGTTTAACATCCCTGATGGAGAAGGTGCCCGACCAGTACATTTAAAGGAGCTAGAAGAGCTTTAGAGAGATCATAAGCATGAGTTGTATGTTGGATGGTGTGATAGAGTGGGCAGGGAGTTAGAGATAGTACCTATAATGGAAGAGTTACCAATAGAGAAATATCGCCAAATGATTACCGATTGGGCGACAACAAATATTTAATGTATTAATCCCATTTTAGGTATTTAAATGAAAGGTCTCATATTTTTCATTAATATTAACTTTTTTATTATTAAACATTATTTAAGAATCTTCTGAAAAAAAACATTGATTCAAAGCAATACCTTCACACTTTGGGATGCACAACTATGTCAGATCATGAGAGGCAGCTGGTACGATATAGTTGTTTATAATTTTTCATTTAGAATTTCCATTTTTATTGTTTCCTACTTAAATTATGGGATTTATTGAATATTGAATATATGAATATACATCAAATTTATATTGTTTCAATGTCATTATAGAAGAACAATTTTAATATTGAAGGATGTATCACTCGAAAAAAATTGTTTTTCTCGAGTAGAACGAAAAAATATGGAACTGCGTTTAATGAACTGACACAAGAAAAGATTATACGTTATAATTTTTTTATTTCAATGTTTATATATCTATTTGGAAATTTAATAATCTATTAATGATTTTAACAGGCTTGATTATATGGCCTTAATGCCCAGGATCCTGACAATTTAGGGCCACACGGTCATTTATAACAGGTTTTGAGAGATGAGCACTCGGGTCGAGTACGCTGCTGACCTGGTAAGAATATAGTCTCAATGAGGTATTGGTCCTCTCCAGGTA
This sequence comes from Viscum album, assembly GCA_963277665.1. Taxonomy (NCBI): domain Eukaryota; kingdom Viridiplantae; phylum Streptophyta; class Magnoliopsida; order Santalales; family Viscaceae; genus Viscum; species Viscum album. The sequence goes on from OY728131.1 coordinate 566,253,490, forward strand.
ACCATTCTCATACCATTGAGTTAAAACATGTCAAGGAGCATGCAAGACAGTCTGATAAATGGGTCACATGGTTGAAACGAGGGAGAAATAATTTATGAAATTGATCAAAGATTTTTCTTCATCACTTCTACCAAATGCTAGCATGGATTGTCAGACATATATGTCTTTGATGGGTGCATTATCCAATGCACCATGAAGCAGTTCTAGTGTTGGTCGAGATGATGATGTTCCTGGCGATGACGAGGATGATGAAGAGGACGAGGGCGAGGATGAGGATGAGGACGAGGGCGAGGATGGGGCCGAGGGAGAGGATGGGGCCGAGGAAGAGCATGGGGACGATGACAAGGATGAAGATGAGGATAGAGATGGGGGTGAGGATGAGGCTGATGATTATAGTGGGGACAATGATGGTGATCAGGGGAAGATTGATCCATTACATTTTTTAATTCTTTATAACTCTTTATTTTTGAACCTAGTTTTTCAATATGGAATGGATATTATTGAATTCAGTATAACCCTTTATTTTTTACCTAATATGGAAGCCTGATGATGTTATAATGGTTTATAGGGCTTCGGGGGCTTGTTCGGAGCTCGGAACCCCTGTCGGTGTAGAAAAAAACTATGCCTCACGTTTAGTAAAAAATTTAATTTCATCCTATAAGGTATCTACAAACCATATTTGGATATATAATAGAAGAAATGTGTATAAATTTCCCTAACCATGCACCAGGGGATTCACATCATGCACAATATTTATAGTTTTAGTATAAGATATTATCACTATTATTGCACAATTTTTCTAACTCGCATACGGAAAACTGACCAAACACATTCAAATTGTGTTGATACTTTAGGAAAATTATCCATGAGCCATATGTGATGTGTACGAGTCAAACCTGCCTCAATCTGAGGCATGGTGTGGCCAGTATCACTCAAAGTGTCTCTCTTATGTTTAAAATGGACACCCTATTAAGTAAAAATAACTGGCATACAGAAAACAAACCAAACGTATTTGGATTGTATTGATAACTTAGGAAAATGATCCATGGGTCATATGTGACATGTAAGACTCAACCCCGCCTCAGTTTAAAGAACAATGTGGCTGGTACCACTAAATGTGTCTCACTTTTATTTGAAATGGACAACAATTTAAGTGAAAACAACAACTGATATACGGAAAACATGTTAAAGGTAATCGGATTTGGTTGATACATTAGCTCAATTATTCATGGGACATTTGTGATGTGTAGAAGTCAACCCCGCATCAATCTGAGGCATGGTGTGGCCAGTACCACTCAATGTGTCTCGCCTTTATTTGAAATGATCAACATTTTATGTGAAAACAACAACTGGCATACAGAAAACCAAACAAACACATTCGTATTGTGCTGATACTTTAGGAAAACGATCCATGGGACATTTGTGATGTGTACGAGTCAACCCTACATCAATCTAAGGCACGGTGTGGTCGGTACCACTCTAAGTGTCTCTCCCTTTTTTAAAAATGGACAATGTTTTAAGTAAAACCAACTGGCATATGGAAAACCGACCAAACATATTCGAATTTTGTTGAAACATTAGGACAATAATCCATGGGACATATGAGATGTGTAAGAGTCAACCCTGCATCAATCTGAGGTGTGGTGTGGCCGGTACCACTCTAAATGTCTCTCTTTTGATTAAAATAGACATCATTTTATGTGAAAACAACTACTGGCATACGGAAAACAATCCAAACACATTCAGATTGTGTTGATACTTTAGGAAAATGATCCATGGGGTATTTGTGACGTTTAAAAATCAACCCCGCATCAATCCGAGGAACGGTGTGGCCGATACCACACTAAATTTCTCTCTTTTGTTTAAAATGCACATCATTTTAAGTGAAAACAACAACTGGCATATAGAAAACTAACCAAATGCATTCAGATTGTGTCGATACTTTAAGAAATAATCAATGAGTCATATGTGATGTGTACGAGTCAACCCTGCCTCAATCCGAGGCATGGTGTGGCCGGTATCACTCAATGTGCCTCGCTTTAGAATAAAATTGACAATGTTTTAAGTAAAAACAACTGGCATAACACTGATAAAGGGTTGACGTAAAAAAAATATTAAAATATATTAATATATAAATATAGTTATATAGTAATAATGATATAAATATAATATATAATTTTTAAATATATTTTAGATAGGTATAAATGTACATTTACACTTATTATACTTAATATATAAGATATTTAGTGAATATGGCTCATAAAAAACATAAAAACTATATTTTTAATTAATAATTTTCTAATTATTGTGGAGTAATTGTCATTTAATAACAATTTGAAGACTAAAAAATAAAAAAAATAAAAAAAGATCCATAATATGTTAAAAACGCAACTCGAATTTCAAACGGCCATAACTTTTGATCCGGGTGTCCGTTTGAGCTCTACCACATATCAAATTGAAGCCTGCAACGATCTCTTCGTCGCTATTACCTGAGGAAGCCCTGGTCAAGCTTTTTTCAAGGCAAAAAATCCCCATAATGCCTCAAAAACTGAGTTTTTAGTCTAGGTAGCCAAATGTTTTAACATTTTGTGGATTTTTAGCCTCATTTAAGGGGGTATTATTGGCTTTTTTTGGTATGGACTGAACTTATTCCAAGGTATTAGATTCATATTGATATTATTTCATTGAAATTTCATCTTTTTTTATAATTCACTACAATTTATAATCAAATATATAACTATATGTACATATTTTTTATATATTCACACCTAAAAATTAAATTTTTTAAATAAATAATTAAACATATTTACATATAAATTATGTTAGCTTTATCTAAATAATAACTAATATAAATTTTATTTAAAATACCAATATATGAATATTTATATAACAACTATATATTAATATAACTATACATATATTAATATAACTATATATATATAAAAATTAATATAACTATATGTATATATTAATATAACTATCTATATATATATTAATATAACTATATATATATATATTAATATAACTATACATATTAATATAAATATATATTACTATACAAATAAATATAACTAAATATATATATAAAAATAAATAGATATAACATGAATAAGATAACAAATCAATATAGGGTAGTGGAAAAGGATTTAGGTGTGCAGGGGGAGGTCTCGAGATCAAATCCGGGTGGAGGAACGGGTGCGTGCACATGGGTGATTTAAAGGGATAGCACTAATAAAGGGTGTATGTGGTGCAGGCGGGCGCTGGAGGTGCGGGAAAGCGCTGATAAAGGGGGGCTCAAGAGCTGTAAAAAGTCCCCCCTCCCCCCGAGATTGGAAGAAATTTTTTATTTTTTATTTTTTTTATTTTTATCAGCTCTAAAAAAGCGCTGATAAAGGGGACCCCCCCCCCCCCCGTTATCTTCTCCGGCATGAAGAGAACTTTTTCTAGTGGTGTTAAAGGCCTTTTTTAGCGCTGATAAAAGTCATATTTGTAGTAGTGCAGATTGTGTTGATACTTTAGAAAAATAATCCATTGGTCATATGTGACATATAAGACTCAACCCAGCATTAATCTAAGGCACAATGTGGCATGTACCACTCAAAGTGTCACTTTTATTAGAAATGAACAACATTATAAGTAAAAACAACAACTGGCATACGGAAAACCAATAAAACGCATTCAGATTGTGTTGATACTTTAGGAAAACTATCCATGGGACATTTGTGATGTGTACTAGTCAACCACGCATCAATACGAGGCACGGTGTGGCCGGTACCACTCTAAATGTCTCTCTATTGTTTAAAATGGACATCAATTTAAGTGAAACCAACAACTAGCATACGGAAAACGGACCAAATGTATTTTGATTCTGTTGATACTTTAAAAAAACTATCCATGAGTCATTTTTGATGTGTATGAGTCAACCTAGCATCTATCCGAGGCACGGTGTGGCTGGTACCACTCAATGTGTCTCACCATTATTTTAAATGATCATCATTTTAAATGAAAACAACAACTAGAATACGGAAAACAAACCAAACACATTCGTATTGTGTTATTACGTTATGACAATGATTCATTGATCATTTGTGAAGTGTATGAGTCAACCCCATCTCAATTTGAGGGATGTTGTGGTTGGTAGCACTCTAATCATATCTATTTTGTTTAAAATGGACATTATTTTAAGTAAAAACAAGTGACATATGGAAAACTGATCAAACATATTCGGATTCTGTTGATACTTTAGAACAACAATCCAAGGGTCATTTATGACGTGTAAAAGTCAACAGATCCTCAATATGAGGGCCGGTACCACTCAAAGTGTCTCACTTTTATTTGAAATGGGCAAAATATTAAGTGAAAACAACAACTGGAATACTGAAAACCAACCAACGCATTCAAATTGTTTTTATAATTTAGGATAACGATACATGGTTCATATGTGACATGTTTGAGTTATCCCTGCCTTAATACGAGGCACCGTGTGGTTGTTATTACTCTAAATATCTCTCATTTGTTTAAAATTAACATCATTTTAAGTAAAAACAACTGGCATATGGAAAACTGACCAAACGTATTTGGATTATATTGATACTAAAGCACAACGATCCATGGTCTAGCGTCACACAATCCACTTCTCATGTGAGGAATTGCAACCCCTATTCTAAAACATGTGACATTTAATACGCCAAGGAAAACTATATTCCCTAAGTCACACAAGCTCATTGATACACACCCATTATCATCATCTCTACGTTCAATGACACCCACCCCAAACTGTGAAATTATATTTTTGTTTAGTTAAATTCATTTATTCATTTCCTTATTTTGGGTTATTAGCTTCTAATTAATGAATTCAATCGTGTAATTGTTAAAAAATGCAATTTTGTATGTATTCTTAATTCTGTATCACATATAATTATATATTCTGTTTTTAATGTGTTGTATTCAAAACTAATTATTAAATTATGTATACTTCTAATTATCAATTTTTTTTGAATTATGTATCCTTATTATGTATTACATTGTATTTATTCTGTACAATTCCCACAACAGCACACAGAGCAGGATACAGAGAGAATTGTATAACAAAGCCTATACCAACAGTTTAAAACCATTGGTATAGGTTTTGTAAGTATTTTTTTTAACAATGGTTCTGAACTGATGGTATAGGGGTGAATATATTACTAAAAAAATATTCCAACGGTTTTGAAACCATTGGAATATGTGGTCTATAAGAACTTTATGCCAACAGTTTTACAAAACCGTTGGTATAGAGTATATTTCGTCACATATACCAACGGTGTATCTCAAACCGTTGGTATATGTCTGTTTTCATGGATTACTAGGCTACGGTTTCTAAAACCATTGGAATAATTTATACCAACGGTTCTACACCCTATACCAATGGTTTTCAACCGTTGGTATACCTTAAATTTCCAGTAGTGTTAGTTTGCCGTCCATAGAAACAATATGTTCTTTACTCATTGGATGAAGGTGTGTGTCAGTGTAGTTCGAATACTTCTCATAACAATAAACTAGTATATATAGGATACGGGTGTTGTTATAAAATAAAGGAATAAAAAGTGTTTAGTGGGTTGAATATGTAAAATAAAACAAAAGAACTTAAGAGAATACATTACCTTTAAATTAGGTAACTCCCTTTAGTTTGAAGCAAAAGGGTTTCTTGAAGTGCCTTATACCTAAGGTATGTCTTTTAGAAGGAAGATAGGAATCTTGAGAGCTTATTTGGGTAGAGGATTTAAAAGCCATCGGGCTTGAGATGTGTGAGTAATGGGTTATAGTTGAGAGCTTTTTATTAGGGGGAGGGGCTCTTTAGGAAAGTGTGAAAATATTATTTTATTATATAATGGTTTTCGGTTTCCAAATATCCAAAACATATTAAAGTCGAATATAATATGACTCATGGTCAAAATAAAATCATTCAACATTAATCAGACAGGTTTTGGATATTATTTTAATCATTATAATATTATTTATTTAAATCATTTATTAATGAGGTAAACACTGCATCATTATTGTGTCATAAATAATTTGATTTATTTGATGTCTAAAATTTATAAAACAAATACCATAATTTAGGAAATATTTTTAGATTTTTATGAATATTTATAGTCAAATATATCAATTATATAACCCCACTTTAATAATGTTTTATAAAAACAATACATGTTTATGATATTTTTATTTTTTACTTTAAATAAAAAGTTATTATTACTGTTATCTTACCCAAGTGGCTTTCAAAAGCCAAAAGTCTCACCCAAGGATTATCTTGGTCAGACATTACTCATCCAATAATTTTAGGACATGTGTTATGGTAATTTTATATTATTGTAATATTTTTTTACCTTGAATTACCCTATTTACCTCTAACTACGGTAAATAAAAGTCAAAAGTTACTATCCACCAAAAAAAATACTTTAATCTTATTGAACCAAATTTTACTAACTAATACAAACCATGTATGTAAGATATTTTAAATTCAATTCACAAAAGTGGTGAAATTTCATTTAAATGAAAAATTCATCTTTTTAACTACTACTCAGTCTTTTCACTATTCCTCAAAAATTGAAGTTCTTCAAAAAAAATACCAAAAGTTCAGCCTAACCTATATTTGATATTCTGAATTCAAAAACGATGTCTATATTACAAAATTTAATACATAGAATATTCATTAACTAATTTATAATTAATTCCTGTTAAAACAAAAAACGTGTTTTTAAGAAATAATAACTGTTAAAAGATTGACACTTGTTTATGTTGAATTTCAAAGTGAAATTAATTCAAATAACCAACATTGGATTAAATGGTAAAAATATAATCTAATTACACATTAAAAATAATTAAAAAGATAATCTTACCATCTAAATAAATAATATTAAAAGTCTATTTGGAATTAAAATACAATATTTTTTACTATTCATTAAAAAATGAATTTTATCAGAAAAATACCAAAACTTTACCCAAAGTGAATTTTGATGTCCTGATTCTAATGAAGAATTTTATTTTTTCAAATATAACATATAAAAGTGATAAAAACCAGTTTTAAAGACGGTTATTTATTAAAAGGCGGTAAATCGACCTTTTAAAGAATAGTAGAATATTTATTCTTAAAATTAGATTAATTCACATTTTAACTCTATAACTTTTATTGGATAAATGTAAAAACATATAACAAACCTGTATAATTATATTATAAGTTATTTCTGCTCATTCCATCCATTACAACGGTTATGTGTGTAAAGACCCGTAAATTTCAAAGAAATTTTTTTTTCTTAATTATCTTTGGAATTTTACAAGAACACAGTTTCTAACGGCACCTGATTCCAAGGCCCGGTGTGCCCAGAATCATTTTTCGAAGTTTAGATCGGGTACGTTCAGTGAACGAATGAGCGGGTTTTTCTAACTTTTGAACTGGTGCTCGGAATCAAATTCTGAGGGCACCGATGGAATCGCAGCGCCGGTATTTGCTTAGAAACGCCTTTTCCGGAGTTGCGTTTTCTTGGGTGTGGTTTTTAATTTTTGGGGTTAAGTTAAGAAAATAAAATAAAGTGGTGCGACAACTTTATTTTATTTAACTTAAATCCACTTAAATCCACTTAAACTAAGTTGAAGCGGATAGAATGGAACCCAAAATATTCTACCCTCTTGGTAGGATATTTATGAGTTGGGGCCCGCACAAGCCCCACTGTTTCTTTTCCTCTATGTAATGCACCCGCGAAAAACTCCTCTTTAATGAAAGTCAACTAGTGCGTTTTCTAAAACTCTTAACCCTCCTATAATTGGACAGTTAATACATTGAAATTAATTCATCGAATTAATGGTTCGTTTCTTAACATGTTTTTCAAATTGTTGGCATGTAATAAAATAAGACCAACACACATTTTTCTTGGGTGTGGATTGTTGAGAGGATTTGGAGAAGACTCCAAGGCTTGAGGTCTTCATCCTCCTTCGCGAATAACCCGAAGAACGCGAAGCGCGTGAAGAATTTCGACCTTCGACGAAAGGTGATGAAGAATGCCGAACCCTTGGAGATCGACGACGCGACGCCATATACCGTGACACCGACGATTCTCCTATCGCGACGTTCTTCTGCGACAATCCTTCCCCGCGACAACCTTCGAACAACACTGTTTGAGGTAGGGGATTACATATCTTTTAAATTTCCTTTGTGGATTTTATCCTCAACATGGATTTAATTCGTGAAATTAAATCTGTGTGTTTTCTTTAACCCTCGGAGATCGTCGACGCGACGCCATGTATCGCGACGACGTGACGCCCCTTCTGCGACGCGACGTTCCTCTTCTTCTGCGACGGTCAATCCCGCGAAGAACTCGCGTCCGACGACAACGACGAGGTAGGGGTTTTAATTATTTAAATCTTTGTGATTTATACATGTGGCGTTTGATTAAAAATTGTTGGGAGACTTTTAAAACCACTAATGCGGTGGGTTCGGACTAACGAACAAGTCTGAACCCACCACCCCTTTCGTTCTTGGTGTGCGAAACGGCGGATGTTGACAAAATCAGCTTCACGGGCGATGTAAGGTCCTCACAGTGAAGGACGGACCCCGAGAGGACTTTTGGCGAAGACAGTAAGGAATTCTGACCACCGGAACTCGTCCGGTGGCCCGCGGAGCGACCCGCCGGCGCGCCACGCCGGCACGGCGGCGCCGGTGGTGCAAGGCTGCGGCGCCCGGCGTGCCACCATGGAGAACCGCCACGGCGGCGGCAATGCGGTCCCGCGACCGCGCGGGACTGGTGGAGTGCGGGACGCGGCGGACCATCCGTGTTCGCTGGCGAGGGCGGCCCAACGCGGGGCCACGGTTCTCTCACGCGGGGGCAGCGCGCCCCCTGCCCGCGGATCGGCCGTAACAGCTGATCTGACCCGCCGGTCGGGCCGGGTCGCGACCCGTCCGGGTCGGGTTGACCCAGGGGGGTTGGGCCGGGGCGGTCCGGGCCCAGACCCCACGTTTTCGGACCTTTTCGGTCTTTTTCTCATAACATGAGTTGAGGACCTCCGATCGACGCACCGTCAGCGGCGATGAGATCCTTGGATCGAGGCGGTCGTTTTGGTATATCGAACTCAAGGTTTCGGAGTACTTTGTGTTTGGCCGGGTTGGTTCGTACACGAAACCAACCGGGCCCTCGGAGCGGAAACACTCATATCTTGAGCTACGGGACGTCCGATTGACGTGTCGTCGACCTTGTTGGATTCCTCTAAGTGAGATGGATCTTTTGGCATACTCCGCACGAGGTTTGGACGCAGGTGGAGTATGGTCGGGTTGGTTTTGCCTTAAAAACCAACCGGGCCCCTGGGACGAAAAAGCCAATAACTCTCAGACCGGGCGTCCGATTGACGCGCCGTCTGCGACGTTGAGTTCCTGTTGACGATACGAAACTTTTGGATACATCAACTCTGGAATATGTGTCAGTTGATGTATCATCCTCTCGGCTCGTGGAGCGGACCCTCCCGAACGAGCTTGCTGTGTCCGGGAACCCTAGAGCTGGCTGCGATTGCGACGACGACAACGACTGTGCAGAGATCCTCAGTTGATTCGACAACGATGACTACAACACTCAGCGATCCTTTGTGGATCAGTGCTACCGATCCTGTGTGGGTCCGATCCTGTGTGGGTCAGCACTCGGTGGTCCTGTGTGGGCCAGCACCTACAGATCCTGTCTGGGTCTGATCCTGTGTGGGTCTTTGCGGGTGTTAGTTACCTATCGATCATGTGTGGGTCAGATCCTTTGTGGGTCATTGCAGGGGTTAGTTACCTATCAATCATGTGTGGGTCATATCCTTTGTGGGTCATTATGGGGGTTAGTTACCTATCGATCCTCTATGAGTCAGATCCTTTGTGGGTCATTGCGGGGGTTAGTTATCTATCGATCCTGTGTGGGTCAGATCCTTTGTGGGTCATTGCGGGGGTTAGTACCTATCGATCCTTTGTGGGTCTGATGGCATAGATGAATCAGTGACAATATCTGGTCATCTTTATCATCATATACCTATGTGAGCTGAATCTGGTTTTTCTTTCCTATGTGGATTGTGTTGCGCTATCCTTTGTGGTTTTACCTTTTGCTTTCCTATGTGGACTGGGTTGTACTTGGGTTCGGATGTTGGAGCCGAATGAGAAGTGATGACTTAGGTATATGTATGGGAATATACCTAAGCAGTGTCGGATGTTACTTCATGATTGTATCTTTCCTTTGTGGATTATCCTTTGTGGATTCTAAGAGGCCTTCGGGGGTCTCGGGGTCCCTACTGTGTAGCTTATACTCACCCCTGCACGGGCTATACCAGCACTAGGTTGTGTTGGTTGCAGACGACGGACATCGCTAATCGTGGTTGAGGCTTGCGGAGCAGGACAGTACCTGGAGGTGGACCACTGGACGAGACGTACTCGGAGCGGTCGGCTAGACCCGAGGAGCAGTGGAGGCTATCTTTACCCACCCTTCAGGTGGGATTTCCAGTGGACAGCTCGGCGATGCGACTTTACTTTTTAGTTGATGTTTTCCTGTCCAGTTGTACTTTACTTTCAATTTGAGTTTTTATACTGGCCCACTTGATTTTTCGCACTTACTGTTGTACTCAGTTTTTACTTTGTATTTACTTCTACATGCATTCTATGTGGTGTTTGTGGTTTACTTTACAAAGGCAATGCCTTCCCTTTTTCCAGGATTTACGCCTTGGTGCTAGTCGCCAGCCCCTGGCCTACAAAAGGTGGGCTTGGGGTAGTCACGGCACGAGCCCCAAGGACGGGTCGTGACAAATTGGTATCAGAGGAGTTCGGTTCTACCGCAGAACTTTGGACTCTGATATTTTTCCTATGTGAAGCAATAATGTTAAGCGTATTGGGTGTGCTTATCAGTTCAGGGAGTCCAGTGTTGGTGCGGCGGCCGACGTATCCGTACACCAGGACCCTGACTTCTGATTTCCGACTTATTGCATTAAACATTGATTGAATGTGTGTTTCAAGTTTTCTTTGTGATTACTTTGTGTCAGCTCACCAGGTATACTATTCTAACCATGGTGCACATGTTTTCTTTTTCAGGATGGCCCCACGACGGCAGCCAGCTAGGGTTCCGAGAGTTGAGCGTGACGACAGCCCACCGAGCGACGAGGCTTCGGTACAGGGCCCTTTGACAGCTGAGACACCGGCGGTACCTTTACCTACCGAGCCACCGATGCTTCAATCCCCAGCTGCTAACGATGCACGTCGCCTTAGTGCACTACATGAGTTCCAACGCCAGCGACTGCCCAGGTTTCGCGGGGAGACGGACCCCCAGGCAGCCGAGGACTGGCTGGAGGCAGTGGTACGAGCTTTCCGGTTAGTGAGTACACCAGCAGACCTCATGGTGATCCTCGTAGCGAGCCTACTACACGCGGTAGTGGGCCGATGATGGAGCTTGATGCTCCAGCTGCACGTTGAGGCATCTCTTCTCTGTACGGACTTTGAGAACCTCTTTCGCTCAGAGTTCGTCCCATCCACCCTCCGTGCGGTGCGCATCTAGGAGCTTCTTCAACTGCGGAAGGGCAGCTTGACGGTCGCCCAGTACTTGGTGAGATTTACCGATCTCTCGTGCTACTCAAAAAACATGGTACGGGACCCACTCTTCCAGGCCCGGACCTTTGAGCAGGGTTTGAGACATGATATCAGGGCATCGCTGATCTCCCTCAGCATTCCGACCCAGGTAGGAGTACTGGAACGAGCCCTTTTGATCGAGAGCTTTCTTGCTGAGTCTACACCGGCAGCGAGACCTACCACGGGGCGACACGTAGCAGATTCTTCTGCGGCATGTAGTTGACAGATGACTCAGGGTTCCAAGCAGACCAGACCCTCATGCAGACGACCTCAGGACACTGGCTCAGCAGTGCGGGGCACACAGCGCAGATCCAGTCTTTCGAGAAGAAGGTAGTGCTACACATGCGGCAGGCAAGACCACATGGCTTGTGACTGCCCGACCCACCGTGCCGAGGAGCAGCAGGCGGTTGAGAGGCCACCCAGGAAGAGGCAGAGGGTCGACTGTGGCGGTCCGCAGGGAGCAGGCGGACGAGGCAGAGGAGCTGGTCGAGCAGTAGGTGGTGGGCGACGCTTTGAGGCTCTACCACCACCACCACCAGGAGGTCCACCCCGGCCACAGGGAGCTGGCGAGCAGAGACATTCACAACTCCAGGCAGCAAAGGCCTATGACCACGGCGCGCCCAAGATGATTCGGGGTACTATCATTGTCTATCCCACCCTTACTACAATTCTTATAGACACATGAGCAAGTCACTCTTTCAGAGCCTCTGCCCTTGTTCGGAGCTCAGAGATTCCGACAGAGCCGTTGGCTCGATCCTTACAGCTAGAGACTCCTAGGGGAGCAGACTCGATGATTACACACTGGTGCTGGTAGTGTGACCTTACTCTAGGAGGCGAGAGCTTCGGCTAGGATCTTCTTGTAGCAGCGTCGAGGCCTTACGACGTCATCTTGGGCATGGATTGGTTATCTACAGTCCATGCTCAGATTGACTATATTAGGTGCAAGGTGAGATGTTTACGCACCGATGGGAGAAGGTTCACCTTAACCGGTGAGAAGGGATCCCTCGCAGCACAGGATGGACTTCTGCAGAGGAGAGGAAAGCCCATCACAAATCAGTTGGCTAGCCTCATCCTAGAAGCAGTTGACGTGCGTAGTCCTAGTTTTCCTGCAGTGGTAGATCAGTATGAAGACGTCTTTCCCGACGACGTTCCAGGACTACCTCCTCGTAGAGAGATAGACTTTTATATTGACTTGTACCCCGGGACAGCCCAGATATTGACTCCAGCGTATCGGATGGCCCCCGCTGAGCTTCGAGAGCTACAGGTACAGTTGGAGGACTTGCAGGGAAAGGGATTCATCCGACCCAGTGTTTCACCCTGGGCTTCCCCGATATTGTTCGCCAAGAAGGTGGACAGGAGCTTGCGACATTATGTCGACTATTGTCGCATGAACCAGGTGACACTGAGGAACAAGTATCTGCTACCGAGGATTGATGAACTCTTCGATTATCTCAAGGGAGCACGGTGGTTATCGAAGATAGAACTCAGGTTAGGCTATCATCAGCTTAGAGTTCGGGACGAGGACGTGCAGAAGACGGCCTTAAGATGTCGGTATGACCACTATGAGTTCTTGGTTATGCCTTTCGGCATAACCAATGCTCCGGCAGTGTTCATGGGCCTCATGAACAGGATCTTTTAGCCATACCTCGATCGATTTGTCGTGGTCTTCATCGACGACATTTCGATATACTCGACGACTGAGGAGGAGCACGCCTACCACTTGCGAGTTGTACTGGAAACACTCCGAGAGAACCAGCTTTATGGCAAGCTCTCAAAGTGTCAGTTCTGGATACGCGAGGTCCACTTCATGGGGCACATCATCTCTGAGGCGGTAGTTGCAGTGGATCCTGCGAAGATCGAGGTAGTGCAATCCTGGGAGCCACCCATGAGCGTGACGGAGGTGCGAAGTTTCTTGGGGATAGCTGGATACTACCGATGATTTGTGCCAGACTTCTCCAGAGTTGCGGCACCACTCTCAACTCTTAGGAAGAAGGGGAAACCCTTTTTTTGGTCAGACAGAGGTCAGCAGAGCTTCCAGGAGCTGAGACAGAGATTGACCAGCGCCCCTATCTTGAGGTTTCCTGAGGAGGGAGTAGGGTACGTAGTCTACTGCGATGAATCAAGGACCGGACTCGGATGTGTCTTGATGAAGGATCGGGTAGTGGTCGCCTATGGATCACGTCAGTTGAGGCCGTATGAGCTGAACTACGCTACCCATGACCTAGAGTTAGCAGCAGTGGTCTTCCATCTAAAGACATGGTGACACTATATAATGGGCGAGCTCTTTACAGTATTTTCTGACCATCAGAGTATAAGGAACATCTTCTCTCAGAAGGACATGAACCAGAGACAATGACAATTGCTCGAGTTCCTCCAGGACTATGACTTTGAGATAGTCTATACTCCTGGGAAGGGGAACATGGTAGCTGATGCTCTCAGCAGAAGGACAGGCATTCAACTACTTGAGGAGGTGACAGAGCGACTAGCTGCTTTGAGGATATCCTTCGTGGATAGAGATGGAACATCCTTCCTTCAATCTCTCACAGTCTCTCCTCCACTTCTACAGCGGGTCAGAGAGGTATAGCGTGGGGACGCTGACTGTGAGACGCGGCGTGCACAGATATCCTCAGGTCAGGCACCTGATGGTTTCTCCCTTGGAGAAGAGCACGATGTCTTTTTCAAAGGACGTACCTTGGTACCAGTTTCTTTTCGGGAAGAGGTGCTGAGATAGTTTCACACTTCTCCTTTGGCGGTACATCCTGGAGTGGCGAAGATGTACCCGGATCTCAGACGACATCACTTGTGGCCAGGCATGAAGAAGGCTATGGCAGAGTTCGTTTCTCGATGCCTCACCTGCCAGCAGGTGAAGGCAGAACATCAGGTAACAACAATCTTGGTACAGCCTTTGGAGGTCCTAGAGTGGAAGTGGGATGGCATATCTATGGACTTCGTGACTGGAATTCCACGCACTTCCAGAGGTCATGACTCCATTTGGGTGATTGTCGACCGACTCACCATGTCGGCTCACTTCTTACCCATCAGAGAGCAGGGCTTAGTGGAGAGCTTGGGACATATCTACGTTTAGGAGATTGTACGGCTTCACGATGTCTCATCATCAATCGTCTCTGATCGAGATGCTCGCTTTACTTCTCGGCTTTGGAAGGGGTTACAGGAGGGGTTCAGGACGCAGCTACGTCTGAGCACCGCCTTTCACCCTCAGACAGATGGTCAGACGGAGAGAACCATTCAGACTCTCGAGGAGATGCTCCGCGCATGTGTTCTCAACTTTGGTCGCAGCTGGGAGGACCACCTACCCTTGGTGGAGTTTGCATACAACTACAGCTACCACTCCACAATCGGTATGGCACCATATGAGGCATTATACGGCCGACCTTGCAGATCTCCTTTGTGTTGGATAGACCCTGGGGAGTCAGCACTTGTGGGTCTAGAGATGGTTCGGGACACTACAGAGAAGGTCCAGGTCATCCAGGAGCGGATGAGGACAGCTCAGAGCTGGCAGAAGTCTTATGCTGATAGGAGGCGGAGGCCACTAGAGTTCCAGGATGGCGACCATGTCTTCTTACGTGTCTCTCCTCGATGTGGTTTACGGAGATTTGGCCAAGGCGAGAAGTTGTATCCACGCTTCATCGGACCATTCCAGGTCCTCAACAGGATTGGTGAGGTGGCTTATTGCCTAGCTCTACCATCTCAGTTGCACCGAGTGCACGACGTTTTCCACGTATCTCAGCTGAGAAGATACGTGCATGACCCAATGCATATCATTGACCATGGGGAGATAGACGGTGATGATGGGGCAACTTTTGCGGAGGTCCCAGTGGAGGTCAAGGATCGACAGGAGCGGTTCCTACGTGGACGGTCGATTCTTCTTGTGCGCATCAGATGGCAGCACGGGAACCTCCAGGAGAGCACCTGGGAGCGGGAGGATCAGATGCGTGCTCGGTACCCACATTTTTTCCCCTAGTTTATGATGTATTTTTATGGGGATGTAAAGCCCTGAGGTGGGAGTGATGTAAAGACCCATAAATTTCAAGGATTTTTTTTTAATTTTCTTTTGAATTTTACAAGAACACAGTTTCTGACGGCACCTGATTCCGAGGCTCGGTATGCCCGGAATCATTTTTCGAAGTTTGGCTTGGGTACGTTTAGTGAACGAACGAGAGGGATTTTCTAACATCTGAACCGGTGCTCGGAATCGAATTCCAAGGGCACTGATGGAATCACAGCGCCGGTATTTACTTAGAAACACATTTTCCGGAGTTGCGTTTTCTTGGGTGTGGTTTTTAATTTTTGGGGTTAAGTAAAGAAAATAAAATAAAGTGGTGCGACAACTTTATTTTATTTCACTTAAAGCCACTTAAAGTCACATAAACAAATTTGAAGAGGATTGGGTGGAACCCAAAATATCCTACCCTCTTGGTAGGATATTTGTGAAGTGGGGCTAGCATGAGCCTCACTGTTTCTTTTCCTCTATGTAACGCACCCGCGAAAACTCCTCTTTAATGAAAGTCAACTGGTGCGCTTTCTAAAACTCTTAATGCTCCTATTAGTTGGATAGTTAAGACGTTACCATTAATTCACCAAATTAAGGGCTCGTTTCTTAACTTGTTTTTCAAATTGTTGGCATGAAATAAAATAAGACCAACATACGTTTTTCTTGGGTGTGGATTGTTGAGAGGATTTGGAGAAGACTCTAAGGCTTGAGGTCTTCATCCTCCTTCGCGAAGAATGTGAAGAACGCGAAGAACATGAAGAACGCTGAACTTCGACGAAATGCGATGAAGAACGATGAACCCTCGGAGATCGACGACGCGACGCCGTGTACCGCGACGCCGACGATTCTACTCCTGCAACGTCCTTCTGCAAAAATCCTTCCCCGCGACAACCTTCGAACAACACCGTTTGAGGTAGGGGATTAAGGATCTTTTAAATTTCCTTTGTGGATTTTATCCTCAACATGGATTTAATTCGTGAAATTAAATCTGTGTGTTTTCTTTATCCCTCGGAGATCATTGACGTGACGCCGTGTACCGAGACAACGCGACGCCCCTTCCACGATGCGACGATCCTCTTCTTCCGTGACGGTCAATCTCGCGAAGAATTCACGTCCGATGACAACGACGAGTTAGGGGTTTTAATTCTTTAAATATTTGTGATTTATACCTGCGTCGTTTGATTAAAAATTGTTGGGATACTTTTAAAACCGCTAACGCGGTGTGTGCGGAATAACATACAAGTACGAACACACAACCCCTTTCGTTCTTGGTGTGCGAAACGGCGGACATCAATAAAATCAGCCGCACGGGCGATGTAAGGTCCTCGTAGTGAAGGACGGACCCCGTGAGGGCTTTTGGCGAAGACGACAAGGAATTCCGACCACCAGAACTCGTCCGGGGGTTCGCGGAGTGACCCGCCGGCGCGCCACGCCGGCACGGCGGCACCGACGGCGGAAGGCGGAGGCGCCCAGTGCGCCACCGTGGAGAACCGCCGCGACTGAAGCAGCGGCGACAGCAGCGCGGTCCCGCGACCGCGCGGGACCGGTGGAGGATGGGACGCAGCGGCCCGGCCGCGTCCGCTAGCAAGGGCGGCCCCACGCGGGGGTCGTGGTTCTCTCACGTGGGGGCAACGCGCCCCCCGCCCGCGGCTCGGCCGTAACAGCCGAGCCGACCCACCTGGAAGCCGGGTCGACCCGGTTCAGGTCGACCCCGGGGGTGTTGGGCCGGGTCTGTCCGGGCCCAGACCCCCTGTTTTGGGACCTTTTCGGTCTTTTTCTCATAACATGAGCTACGGACCTCCGATCGACACACCGTAAGTGGCGATGGTATCCTTGGATCGAGACGTTCATTTCGGTATATCACACTCAAGGTTTCAGAATACATTGGGTTTGGCCGGGCTGGTTCGTACACGAAACCAACTGGGCCCTTGGAGCGGAAAAGCTCATATCTTGAGCTAGGAACGTCCGATTGACGTGCCATCAACCTTTTTGGATTCCTCTAAGTGAGACGGATCTTTTGGCATACTCCGCCCGAGGTTTGGACGCAGGTGGAGTATGGTCGGGTTGGTTTTTTCTTAAAAACCAACCGGGCCCCTAGGACAAAAAAGCCAATAACTCTCAGACCAGGCGTCCGATTGACGCCCCGTCTACGACGTTGAGTTCCTGTTGACGATACAGAACTTTTGGATACATCAACTCTGGACTATGTGTCAGTTGATGTTTCAGCCTCTTGGCTCGTGGAGCGGACCCTCCCGAACGAGCTCGCTGTGTTCGGGAACCCTAGAGCTAGCTGCGACTGCGACGATGACGACGACGACTGTGCAGAGATCCGCAGTGGATTTGACGGCGACAACTACAGAACTCAGTGATCCTTTTTGGATCAGTGCTACCGATCCTGTGTGGGTTTGATCCTGTGTGGGTCAGCGCTCAGCGGTCCTGTGTGGGCCAGCGTCTACAGATCCTGTATGGGTCTGATCCTGTGTGGGTCTTTGCGGGGGTTATTACCTATCGATCCTATGTGGGACAGATCCTTTGGGGTTCATTGCGGGGGTTAGTTACCAATCGATCATGTGTGGGTCAGATCCTTTGTGGGTCATTGAGGGGGTTATTACTTATCGATCTTGTGTGGGTCAGATCCTTTGTGGGTCATTGCGGGGGTTAGTTACCTATCGATCCTGTGTGGGTCAGATCCTTTGTGGGCCATTTCGGGGGTTCGTACCTATCGATCCTTTGTGGGTCTGAAGGCTTAGATTAATCAGTGGAAATATCTGGTCATCTATATCATCATATACTTGTGTGAGATTAATCTGGTTTTTCTTTCCTATGTGGATTATGTTGCGCTATCCTCTGTGGTTTTACGTTTTGCTTTCCTGTGTAGACTAGGTTGTACTTCGGTTCGGATGATGGAGCCGAACGATAAGTGATGACTTAGGTATATGTATGGGCATATACCTAAGCAGTGTCGGATGTTACTTCACGATTGTATCTTTCCATTGTGGATTTCTTTTGTGGATTCTGGGAGACCTTCGGGGGTCTCCGGGTCCCTACTGAGTAGCTTATACTCACCTCTTCACGGGCTATGCCCGTACTATGTTGTGTTGGTTGCAGACGACAGACAGCGTGTATCGTGTTTGAGGCTTACGGAGCAGGACGGTACCTGCAGGTGGACCACTGGACGAGACATACTCGGAGCGGTCGGCTAGACCCGAGGAGCAGTGGAGGCTATATGTACACACCCTTTATGTGGGATTTCCAGTGGACAGCTCGGCGATGCGGCTTTACATTTTAGTTGCTGTTTCCCATCTAGTTGTACTTTACTTTCAGTTTGGGTTTGTATACTAGCCCACTTTCTTTTTCGCACTTACTGTTGTACTCAGTTTTTACTTAGTATTTACTTCTGCCTGCTTGCTCTGTGGTGTTTGTGGTTTACTTTACAAAGGCAATGCCTTCCCTTTTCTGGGATTTATGCCTTGGTGCTAGTCTCCAGCCGTTGGCCTATGGAAGGCGGGTTTGGGGTAGTCACGGCATGGGCCCCGAGGACGGGTCGTGACAATGTGTTAACTATCATTTAAAATAATAATATTTTTTTAATATGACTCAGCCTTGTGTGCAACGTAAGATTTCAAAGAAACCCGTTGTTGCGTATCAGGTACGTCGCTGAACATAGAAACCACATTAAAGTAAAATTTATATTTAATTTACTAATATTAATAATTATGAATATTTATTATTCTTTATTTACTTGAGATGTTATAGTAAGGATAAACAATATAGCGGAAACTTTCATAAATAAGCATAAACATTTAAGGTAATGTATATGAATAAAACACAAGCCTTTAAAACATAAACATCAGTATAATATGGCAAATATAAATCAAATAATTTCATTTAATTATTCAGAATGATATTCTACTTGTTGAATAATCACATGTAATATCAATAGATAATTTCATAATGATGGAATGCATAATTCCGGACATCATAACCACATAGTCAAGGCATCGTGCCAAGACTACAAATAAGATTTTGTCAAGGCCTTGTGCCAAGACACTATTTTTTTCATGAGACATACTGATGGATCAAGGAGCTATAAAAGGCTCCCCCATCACTTAATAAGTCTAATGCATTCCTCATATGAAAAATTTGAACCATAATCTAAACATTCGTATTAAAACTAGAATACGAAATGTCAATATTTTAACCACAAACCATGAATGGTATAAAAAATAGCACATAAACAGTCAAACATAACTCATTCATTACAATATAGAATATTTTATTATAAAAAATCAACCTCAATCATGAATAATGATGTATATTGATATAGATAATAATAATCAGTAAAACTATTTGATCGAAATATCCCCTTTTTCTTGAAAACATTTAAAAGTCTCACTATTAATCAATAAGCTGTTAAAAATATATTTTTTTGAATCCAAGTGTGCAATACCAGTTTGAAAATTTTAAAATGAATTTTAATTTTAAAACATTAATTCCCATATAAATACATCCTTAAAACCATTTTTTAAAACATGGACATTAATGAGAATTATTTTGAAGAATAAATCTTTAAAACATTTAATAATGCTTTGTTAATAATATTTTAGTAGTATAATTGTTAATGGGTCTAACAGATTCGTTTTCCTTTATATGTTTTGTTATGTAAGTCATTATTTTTATGGATAGGATGTATTTGATTCATATATAGAATTATATTATGTTCTTAAAAATTATTTTTAATAATTAAATTAAAATTATTCTTGAATGGTTATGATGGGGAATGAATCTCATCGCGTTCATGGAGACGGTAATCCATACGCACGCACGAGAAAAAATATCATTCTATTGATGGTGAAATCATATGTACATGGATGGTATATTACATATAAAGAATCATTTACATTTTATGTTTATTATTTACATAAACTATACTCATTATTATATCCATCCAAATAAGGAAATTTTGAATAACAAAATACACCACGACGTGGAGACGGTAAGTCGTACATACGCACGTATAGTGACTTTTTAATTCATTGGATGGATAGAATAAGGAATATGGATGTCAAATATTTATAATAAAATCATATTATGATGATTTTAATGGAGTTATTTTTTTATAATGAAATCAATGAAAGGGGAAGTTGAAGAAGAAAAGAGCTTTGAAATAGGTGATGGAACTATTACATCTTCTTCGGGTTCTTCCTTTTAGATTTGACCAAAAGGGCTCTATAGGTAGGATTTATGATAAAAGTAAAGACTCTAAATTGAAGTTAGGGTAGTTGGGAGGATATTTTATCTGGTTTTTTCCGAGCCAAATGGATTGGAATGTGTGAATTTAAGAGAAGGGGAAGTTCCCTTTAATAAGAGAGGTGAGGGTCACTTTAGGAAGATCTGGAAATATTATTTTATTTTAAAATCATTTTCGGTTTTTAATGGATAAAAGTGGATTTATTTGGAGTCTAAGGTGGGTATTGGTCAATATAATATCAAACAATATGTTTTAGACAAGTTCATGTTACCATATTAACCTTATCTTTTAGATTTAACTCTTTGTTAAATAGTTTAACTTTTACAATGTCTTCTAGTATTTTTATAGTACATGGTTAATAAACATATATTAAATTCCTAGATAACCTCAAGTGGTTCATTAATGACATATCTATAATTATTTAAGTCCTTCGGCAGAACCTTATATTTTTAAGACTATTATATAATTTAATAAAATAGTATTTATTTTAAAAATTCATTTGTGTCAATTTTAACACTATTTAGTATTTGGTTTTTGTGAATGTCATAAAAATCTGATTTATTCATAAAAAAATACATTGACTCAACCATAACATTTCATATTAACCTTGATAATTATTTTAATGCATAAAAACATTCAATTTACATTTATTTTAGTTTTTATAACATCAATTATTTTAGTCTTTCATTAATAAGGTAATTACTGCTCATTGTGTCATCAATAAATTTAATTATTTAATGTCTAAAAATTATAAATAAAATAACACTATGTAGTAAATATTTTTATATTTAAAATTAATATTTATATTATAATTTATCTTTTGGGTAACCCTATATTAAAAATATTTTTGTTATTATACTATAAAATTAAAACTTTCAACTTTTCCTTAAATAAAATATAATAAATGTCCCAATTTAATCCATGTGGAAAAAATGATCATATTTTTTCCTAAGGTTGATTTTGGTCGAAATAAACTTATCAAATATATTTAGGAAATGTGTTTGGGTAATTATAATACCATTTTTTACCTTTAACTACAATATTAACTTTTAACCATGGTAAATAAAATTTAAAAGTTTCTATCCAAAAAAAAATATTTTCATCCTATTGAACAAATTTAACATACTATTGTAAAATTTTTCTCTCATATTTATTAAATTTAATTCACAGATGTGGTAAAATTATATTTTATGAAAATTTGGAAATGTGCCTTGAAGGTGGGTAAAAGACGGTAAAAAGTCCAACAAAATTTAATTCCTCTAATCTTATTATAAAATTGATTCCATGAATTAAATTGGACTAATATAGGTATTATATATCTATTTTTACTTTAAAATAAATTTAAATTAAAAATATTTATTTAAATAAAAAGTCATATTTAAACAATAACGCAGGGTTTTTCATTATTCATAAAAAATTGATTTTTTTAGAAAAATATAAAATATTCACCCAATGAAAATTTTGATATTACAAATTCAAAAATGTTTTCTATTTTAACAAATTAAAAACTTATAAGTGTTATTAATTAATTTAAAAATAATTCTAGTTCTCAAAACAAGAAAGTGGGTTTTTGAGAAGTAAAAAATATCAAAATATTGATATGTGTTTATGTCCAATTTAATTGTAAAATTACATCCAATGAACAAAATTGTTTTAAATGATAAAAATATTATCTTATTATACATAAAAGCAACTCAAATTTATAATTTAGCACTATAAATTATTTTTATTGAAAGAGTTGTTTTCAATTAAAATTTAATATTTTTCACCATTCTTCAAATATGTAGGTTATCAGAAAAGCATCGAAAATTTAACCAAACTAAATTTTTATGTCCCAATTCTAAAAAAGAATTTTATTTGGTAAAATTGAATATATAAAAGTATAAAATATTTTATTTAAAAAGGTATCTCCACTAAAAATAGGTAAATATTCATTTTTAAAAAAATACACTTTTATCTGAAAATTTGAAATTTTTCTTATATTCTGTCTAAGAAACACATTATATAGATGTTAAAATTACATGGACAATATAAAATTCAAAATGCAGTTACTGCTATTCATAAATAATTTTTGAACGACTAGTTTTGTAAGTCCTTTTGTGCTCAAACTCGGTGTTGCGTGTAGCACAAACTATTGAATTTCTTTAAATAAAATAATTTACTATGAAATATATGTATGCTATAGAATATGATACTGGAATTATGTGATGTTCTCTGATATTATCACAAGAAGGATAATAAATAATTTAAATAATTATGTATCTTTGATCACAAGATGTTTATTTATATTAAAGATTATATTTCATGAATTATAGTGAAGTTGTTATGCAATATTGCAAGAATACCACCATGTCGTCGTAAGAGGAATCATGTGGTCAAAAAAGAGATCATGCCATGTAGAAGCGGTGGTCTCATGGATTACTTGATCTCTTCAGTACTTTATATATAATCATTAATCCAAGGAACTTATGGAATCTCCCGAGATCATTGGGGCATTTGAAGAATTAAAAAATGGCATGAAAATAAGAGATTGGTAGTGAATCTTTTCTTTTATAAACCATGTAAGAGAAAAGATTTTAGTAGTGGGTTTTCAGAGAACTTGAGAGTAACTCCCGAAACAAAGGAGTATGTGTGATGTAAATAATGTGAAGGATATTCCTTAAAGAACAACTATTTCATGAGAAATAGTAGGAACATATCAGATGATCCAATAAAATTGGATCATGCGAAGGAAGGAAGGCTGCAAACTGTTGAATTTTTTTTCTCACAATGTAATCCTTGGATAATGACCATTTTATCACAATGGTGAAACCTCTGAGAAGTATGTCTTTCCATGGGAAGAAGAAGAATCTCATAGACATGAATCCTATATAAAAAAGGAACCTGTAAAAAACACCTAAGTTATGTGAAAGGCACAATAATTCATATGATGATCATTCAAAGAACTTATGTGAAACATTTTAAGAGAAACCAAAAACAACACTTATTGTCACAAAATTTTCCGAAGTGAAGGCAGTGTTCTTGAGGAATCATAGTTCATATGAGGCTTACATAATCTTGGAATGAAGGAACTGAGACCGTAATATTTCATTAAATGAATTTGTAGTTACACCGGGTCCATGTGAAGGATGTGAGAAGATCATATAAACTTGTATGGATCATGACCTTATCATGGTACAGTGAAGAAAGAAGAAGGATAATGTTCCTTACAACACATGGAATCTCTGTAAATTTAATTGAGATAATTGAACCAAATTTAACAACAGATTCTAAAATAATAAATTTCATAAATTAGTTTACTTAGGTTTTAGATTCCATGAAATCTATAAATGAATCATGTTGAATTTGAGATTGAATTCAAACATATTATTAGAAGATATTACATCAACATTGATAGTGATTCGGAATTCATGAAGAAAAACTCATCTAACATTGTTCAAGATCATTCTTACATATAATTTTATTGAAGTTGTTTTGTGCACCAATTTAACACATTTAATTGAGTCTGAGAATATCTTCATTGGAAGGAGTATCTACATGAGCATTCGATATAGTGATGAAGAAGAAAACTTATAATGAATTTCCATATTCTATTACTGATCATTCAAAAATAGCAGATTAGTGGGACGATATTCATGTAATCTTCTTATTTATATAGTAGTAGAATACCTACAGTTAAGGATCAATATTATTTAGTTTATCCAAAGTCATAAATTTTAATAGAGTGAAATTTTTCTGTGAATTTTTTTAACATATTGAATGAATTGGTGGTTCTAGTATAAAAAACTCTACTGAATTCTGGTTGGACCAGTATAAATAACACCACTCAATCAAGAATATTATATACCTATGACCTAAAAATTTTAAGGCAATTATAGGTATTTTTAATCACTATAAATAATATTTATAATAGTATCTAACAAACAACCATAGGTTGATCATGTTAAGGTGTAAGCCTTTGTACTAGACCTTTTAAAAATAATTAAGAGCTTCTATCTCATTTATTTTATACATTGAATGTGAATGAAAATGTTGAAAAAACACAATAGATCCATTCATCCTAATGAGGGTATAGGTTTGCGATTAAGAGGGGATAATTAAAAAGAAATTAAACTCGATAAAATGTTTGGTACACTAATTCACCCCACCTAAGTGTCCCTACATGATCCATTTGGGCTGTACAAGTGGTATCAGAGCATAAGTCTACGTATGATTGGATCAATGTTTTTGTCCCAGTTGTTTATTACAAGGATTATATGGAGTGTAGATATAAAACTAACTTAGAATCACCCTTGGTTAAAAATTTAGTATCCACTAATGTCAGTGAAAATTTGATGGTTTCATCCAATACTATGGAAAATATGAAGAAGAGGGAAGTAAAGAGACTGAGAAAAAACTTAATGAAAGAAGGGAATGGTCAATGCTCTCTTGGAAAATCACATGATAATTATTCTTATGAATAAACTAGTTCACTATGTGTAGAGTATAAGGAAGTTGAATCTATCAAAACTGAAGAAGGATTATTATCCTTAATTGAATGATATATGATGAATATTCCTAAATAATTGATTTCATATTCAATTTTTCAGAAATGAATCTTTTTTATGAAATCGTACAAGTTGAAAAAGAAATCAATAACCATGGGGAATCACTTTCTTGGAAATTAAAATGGGGAAATTTTCTCACAAACCACATTGAAGGAAAAGAAGAATATCTGAATATTTTCCATAAAAATATTTCAATTATTAAATATTTATTGAAATATAATAGTTATGAGAGAATAATATGTAAACATGTTTTTGGTGAATTAATACATTAACTTGAAATGTTTTTCAATGATTATTCAAGATATTATCGAATGTTTATTTTTTCCACTATGATGGATTATCAACATAAATATCTTGATGATTATCTGATGAAATTTTAGACCAGGTCAAATGGAAGAGAGTGAACTCCTTGGGGGGGACAAAATATAATGGTGATGAAATCAATGAATATTTCATAATTAAGGAAATTTATAACATCATAACTGAAAATGAAACAGGTGGTAACATAATTGCACTTATTTATATTGTCTTGATTGTAACATAGACTTGGATCGGGGGGGGGGAGTGTTGGTTGATGAGCAAAATCACAGAAATTGTGTGTAACATATTCTTTCACTTGAAATTTATGATGTGTTTTCTGAAGGGTGAAGGGGAATATCTTCTTGATAAAATAATTTTATTCATCCCCCTATTTGATAAATAATTATGTTCTGATCATGATATCATATTCCTTATTCTTAATGGAAAACATAGAAAACCATAGTTGTGTCTCTCTTGTTTTCTTCACTGAGTTCTCCCACGAAGATGTTGAGTAGACCAACTAAAGGATATTTTCCATGTAAACCATGTTGTACCATAATTATTTCCCAAAAAATAGAATTACATTAAAAAATCCTTGAAAGGAAGAATAAAATCCTTGCATTAATCATTTGAGATTTATTTTCAATTTGGGGGAGAAGGTACATTAAATTTATGGAAATGTTATTGAAAGAAAATATAATGGGGGTATTCATAATTCCATGTAAATTGTTGATAATTATGGTTGTATTTTTTATCAATATTTAAGAACAAATAAAATTTAATTGTATGATGATGTCCTAATTGTTTAGTGATTAATCATAGAAATAACATTAGAAATATTCATGATGGATGGTGTTGATACATGGATAATTTATGATAGACTCATTTGTTGTCATTTGATAAGACAATTCTCTATGATTGGTAACTATTCCAAAATATTTTTTATATATTCATGTAATGGAATTGGATTTCATGTTTGGACAATTTTCTTTAATATCTAATTTTTATTTTAACTGATATTTAATTTTTTAACACGTCTGTTAAGAAATTTTTATGTGGGATATATCAATTGAATTCTATGAAAAGAGAATATATTATTTTCATGAAGAAGAAATTGTTAAGTATCCATGATGAAATAAATTATAAATTCATGAGTATGTTTAATTTAAAAATTTCATTAAAAAATAGAAGTTTCTATAAATTTTCATGAAGAATAAGTGAGGAAGAAAAAGAAAATAAGTTGGAGAAGATGTGGTATAAGAATTTTTTATGAAGATGGATTTATATTTCATTTTATAAATAGATTATTTAAAGCCATTTATAATATATTCTGTACTTAAATATAGATTCCAACCCACAATCAAACCTTAGAAACTCAAATGAGGTCACCAATGGGACCCAAAGGTCAACCATGTGTAGAGTGCCACCCATGCTAACCTATAGTGGTAGAGGTAGAGCCCGTAAATAAGGCCTATAAATTAGTGCATATCTATGCAACAATGATGCCACTATACGAAGAAGAACAAATGAAATGGTAACTGGTATGAGGCGGAACCAGAACGGGTTTGGTAATTCATGGTAGTAATGGATGTGGTAGGTTGATATACTATGTATCCAATGCATGTGATGTCTATAATGGGATATAGAGGCCATAGGTACTGTTCACACATGGTTAAAAACGCCAATATAACTTCTTACATTGGATTGAATAGATATATACTATCCATTCAATATAATTATGTGAAAACTCAAATTATCAGATCCCTCACCTTTTTTATTCCAATTTATCATTTCATATCTCTAATACCCCCCCATAATCTTAAACATCTCAATATATTATATCCTTTTAAGTTTGGGACAACCAAAAATCTCCACTCATCCTTTTGATAGATTGAGATAATGAATAATGAAATAATTAAAGAAGAAAAAATGTCACAGGAAGTCGTTTTTAGACAGAATGACATCACATGATTCCGTCACATAGTGATCTTTAGATCACATTGACGACTGCACCAATCTAGTGAAGACATGTTAATTGTGATCTTGGCATCACATGACATTCTCTGATACTTTCACATGAAAGAGACACCATCACATAGAGAATATAATATCTATGACCTGGGGATGCTTTAATATTTTAAAGATAATATTGAATGTTTTATTTGGAAGCTATTACATGACATATCAAGATGACTATTATGCCATCTCAAGAGGCATTTAATAATCAATGAAGTAATTTTTAGAAGAAGATGAATAGATCTCTTAGCACACATGATCTCCTCATCACAGTATAGATAAGATGAATGCCTTGACACTTATGATATGTCTAGATATATTAATGGAATTTGAAATATTTTGAAAATGTTTTGGAAAGTATAGGAAAGTGGTGAATCCTTGCCCATATATACCATAAAAGTGTAGAGGGTTTAGATAGTGGTTTTTTTAGAACTTGAGAGTAACTCTTGGAAAAAATTATCCCACATGATCTAAATAAAATGTAAAATATTATATGAAAAAAAAAATTATGAGGAAAACAATGAAATTATCTCATGATCCTACAAACATCGATCAATAGTAGGAATGAAGATCAAAAATCATGGACACCTCCTGTATCATGAACAAAGCCTTGGAAAGTGTCCATTATCTCAGGAAGGTGAAACCTGCGAGACATAGGTCTTGAAAAGAAAAGAATAAAACTCAAATAGACATACCTCATGACTCATGAATGAACTATTGAACATCACCTACACCATAGGAAGGGGATAATAATTCATGGGATAATAGTAGAAATCTCATACATGGAACATTTTAAGACACATCATAGATGTTTTCAAAAGATTTTACAATGTATAGGTAGTGTTCTTGGGGAATCATAGTTTTCATGAATCTCACTTATTCAGTTGAAGGAGGTAGTGAGATCCCATGATTCCTTCACATAAAATATGAGATTCACCATGTCTATTAATGGTTATTTGTAGGATCGAATAAGTTTTTATGGATCATTTGTTTTTAAAGATATAATATAGAAAGAAAGAAGGATTAATTTCATACAATACATGAAACTCTTTTATGTTTAACTGAGATACCCAAAAAAATTTAAAATAAAACACAAAATAATAATGTTCATAAATCAATGTGATAAGGTTTTGGATTCCATGAAATCAATGTATGATGTGTGATTAATTTGATATAGAAGCTAGACCGATTACTAAAATATCATACATTAGATTTGATAGTGATTAGGAATTCAAGATTATAGAGTCAAATGCCATTGTGTAAGATCCTTATTGCATATAATATTATTGAATAAGTTATTTGCGCTACTTATACATATATAATTGACATAAAAAATAATATTTCGAAGGAGTACATGCCCATGTATTTTATATAACATGGAAGAAAACAACTTTGTGTATTTCCAGATTCTTCAATTGACCTTTATTAAAGAGTAGAGAAATGGAATGACATTAATGTAATCTTATTGATTTTATAGCTTTCAGCGACCAAAAAATAAGGGACACAATTATTTAGTTGATGAAAAGTAATACAGGGTTCTAAAGATACTTTGGCCACTGTGTTTATTCAAAAACAAGGAAGAACTAGAGGTTCCAATATAAACAAAACCATTAAAGACTTGTAGAACTAGTATAATGAACACTGCTAACATAAAAATATTGTTTACATCCTATCAATTCATTGTACACAAATTCTAGTTTTTTGTAACCACAAAATATTATAGTGACAATAGATTCCATGAAATGACCACCGGTTGATCACGGTAAGGACTAGTTCTTTGTATCAAACCATCTAAAAATTATCATGTTCCTCTATCTGTTTTATTATCTGGGTTTCATGTGTATTTAATCATTGAGATCACATAATAGATCCACTCCTCTTATCCATGATAAATTATCACAACAAAAAGGGGGTAATTGAAAATAATTACAATTTTGTAAAAGTTTGGGTACATAGAACCCCCCTCTCAGTGTCCCTGCATGATTCATATAGGATCTACACATTTCTTGATCAACTATACCTGCTCTGAAGTCTCATTAATGAGATGTGTTCCCAGTGGGTTTTCTTATTCACCCACTAAGTAGAATAGAAGTGAATGGGACTACATGACATACAGAGCCTCATAAGGTTCCATTTGTATAGTCCCAAAGGAAATGTGAATATATGATAACTTGAAAAATAACCTCCAAAATCAGGGAAACATTTTTGGATCATATATTCCATTATATATATTGTATTCTTAGACTGAACATTTCTTTGAGGGTGGTATATTATAACCAAAATCAACTATGAACCTAGTGAATTATGTAACTCTTACTAGAACCATGATGGGAATAAAGCATCCTTGTATGATATGACCCTAGTTCTTATTCATGAAAATCCATGGAGTGTTAAAACTTCTTGGTTACATTGGAAATACCATAAAAAATACATAGAAACGTTATCCCATTTTCACTTAAAGAAAATTAATGGTTCTAACAGGCCAACAAACTACATGGGTTCTACCATCACATTCTGACTAGTGAAACACCATGTAATAAATCCAACTAGATAATTATTCATCACCAATGATGAATATTATATTTTTAAGTCATTGTAAATTGTATTGAGATCATGATGTACTTACCATTTTGAATTATGATATTCTCACATCAATTCATCTTTATTGTCTATGAGAAACGAGACTCGTCCCCTAGTGAAAATGATCCCATCACTATTAATAACCTAACATGGAGGTGGGTCTTCCCCAAAATTCTCTCTCTTAGAACCAAGACCTCAGGATCTAAAATTTGGATCATCTTCATTCAATATAGAAGTGATGATTTAAAAAACCGATAAAATAAATGGATTCCCATGACACAATTGAATATACAGATGCGTCCCAGAAAATAGAGCCATCAACATTCATTCACTACAAGATTCCTGAATAGATTGAGTATAATTCTTATTGATTATATAATCTATAACAATATTAACATTCCCAAATGGCTAAGAAATATCAAAATTCGAATAGTGAAGGTACTCAACCACCTTTCTTTTTATGAGGTTCAAATCACACTAAGTGAAAATGTGTTTGAGGATATAATTTTCTATGTGTACCACAAACCATTCCCAAAGAAAATAATTCCTCCTACATTGTAAGGTATAAATATCTGATATCATCTTAAGATCATGTGTTGGGTAATTTTGATCCTGAGGCCTCAACTGATGAGATCCATATTCAACAACTCATTTATCTTGCATCGAAACTAGTCCCAACCTAATTTTTAGTGTATAACAAAAAAATTTATAGATTCTTCTAAACTCTAGTTGAATCAGTATTGAAATTATGTTTAACCAACCTTTCATTCCTGAAATTCCTTGTCACAATATTAGGACCAAATAAATTTTACTTCCTTCTTGTTCAATCCTATAAGAGGTACTTCTAGATGATTGAAATCATGGATGATATTCTAATAGTAACTAACCAACCCTAATAAAATTTTAATATCAAAAATTTTCTTTGGATTCTACTAGAAACAATGTATCTCACTTTATCTTGACCGATATATACTACTACCTCTGATATAATTTTACCCATAATCTAAACGTTTTCTATCTAAAAGCATCATTTTTTGAGATAAAAAAAGTTTTATATCCCTTAGAGTACTTAGTGTGATGTCAATGATTTCTGAATGATTAATTATAGCCTGAGAGTGAACTACGATATCATCTAAAAAAATAACATGAATGAATACAATTACATGATAAAAAAACCCTATTCATCAAGGACGTAAATATGGTTGGTGAATTTGTTAAACAGAAGGAAATTTATAGGTTCTTGTATATACTATACTGACATAAAAAGGTTTTACGTGGTATTTCCCGAACCCTAACATGTAACTAATGATAGAATATTGTCAAATTATTCTTCGATAAGAACCTATCTACCCAATTCTAGTGCAAGAGAACTTTTATTCTTATAAGTGGGTACCAGTTATTAATAGTAAACTGATTTTTCCACCAGTAACTGATACCATGACTTAGAGTAACATAGTACCTCATTTTAAAAATTATAGGAAAACCCTAAAGATAAGTAATATGGTTGATAAATCCTTTTCCTTTCATGACATCTATATACCTATTAAATTTAAAAAACTAAATTGAATCCATCTTGTATGAAGAGATCAAAATTGGAGATTATTGGGGAACCATATTAGTAGTAAATTATATATATGTGCCATGATGTTACCCAAAAAAATCATCCGTAATATTGTCCCTAAAGATATACCAAACTATCGGGAAAAAATTCTAACACACTCCTTGAATTTTTTTTTAAATAATTATAATCTAGGTTGATAATCTAATCTTCCCTTGATGATTAGGTGTAGATCGACCTACCTATATATCCCACTCTCTTTTATGAATGTAGCTACCTCCTTAGGGTTGTAATAAAGAAACATTCCAATGATAACAATCAATATAGAATTTACAAAGAACTTACCAGTGTATCACAAAAACTATGTCAGAAATGATATCTTCATATCTCAAGGGGAAACTCCTTGAAATGAAGCAAATTATCATATTTGGTTCCTATTCCATTTTCAAGAGTCATCACACCAAAATAATACTCAATTTAGAAACCAATACATTCTATACTTTTCAAATATATGATTGAATTTAATGTTCCTATATTAGATTGATAAGGTACTAAATTTGGGGACAATAAGATCGAACCATGAACTATAGATAGTTTGGCACTCCACTCCTTGAGAGTATAGTACACTTCATGTAATTGTATTAATACTCATCCCTGATAAACAACCATACATACCGGAGTAGGTCCTCTTTTCTATAAATATATATCATATACATACCTTCCCCAGACTCGATCACCTGTTTTTCCTGGTTGGACGCTAGTTCTCCAGAAACCTATTTTATGTAGAGGTGCAAGTTCCACTCATAAACCTTGATTTAGTGAAGATCACTTCTCACTTGTAATTGGATGAAATATTCATTCGAAAATACTAAAGATTTCCCGTTTTCCCTTAGCCTCAACACTCAATGGGGTCCCTACTGTATTGAGGATTTAGGTGGACCTGCCTTCCATGCTAATGGAATATAATATTTATACCATTGTAATCATTCTAGATACAACTTCCCTAAGAAAATAAATCTAGTTCACACTATCTTACATTTTTTGAACTGCTTCCCTACCTAGGTGATGAACTTCCTTTCTCATAAAGAATAGGGCCAGACTAACTATCCCATAAATATTATTTTACTAGAAGATGTTAACCTATGATCTGATGGTATACCTGATCCCATCCTCAAATTTCCTATCTCTGAACATCTAATCCACATGTATAGTATGGAAAAAATGTGGGAGATCAATGAAAAATATAGGTAATCCATTAAAAATATATTCTCATATCTATAGGCATAAATTATCTAGCCTGATTTTCTCTCAACATCTCAACAAAGAAGTAATCTATGAAGGTGGATTGGAAATCCAACCACATTATACATTGGTGTTGATCTCACTAGGTAAGAACATCCTACCATTTCTCGGTGGATCAATGAAGCATATATGTTGTGAGAATCAATATAATATCCATATGTGTCTCTATATGATCAAGTATTGATATATTTAACTCCATTCATGATTCTACAGCATAAGGATCATTTTCCCCCATGAAAGTGGAAGAGTAATTCTACTAGAACTCTATAGTAAACTACTATATAGTTGAGTTAGGTCATAGAGGTCCTTTTATAGACTATAGTAGTGGTCTAAGTCCCTCTCAAAACTAATAATTGGTGCCCAAAATAGAAGTAACAGAAGGTGCCGCATGTGGAACTACAGAAGGGATCACTGGTGGTTCAGGTCACACCACCTCTAGAGCATGGTAGTTATCACCTTTTGGTCATTTTACCCCATGGGATAATTTAAGAACATATCAAAAATTCCGAGAACATTCCTCAATACAATATTTGGTAGCATAAGTGATTAACTAGGAATACATGATAATATCAAAAGCCTCACCTCACATGATTTGAAACCAAGGGATAGACCAGAGAAGAAAAAATTCTCAGCTCATGGACTTATCCTCGGAAGTATACTAACTAAATACCCCTCCTAAATGTGGATCAATGTAAAAGATATAGTATAACAGTATATATTCATGTATATTGTTTTTCAATTTCGAGTTACAGAGAAAAACACTCATTATGTTTCAATTGGAACCCCCCTTAATGGAAACAATTTTTTTATAAAAGTAATAATATTTTCAGTATAAATAATTATCGTATAATAGATTTTTTAGATGAATTACCTTTCCAAAGTTATAATTTTCTAATATTTATAAGATATAATTGGAAATTCAAGGAACTTCTACCCAAATTTTATATCTGGATTTAGAATGTAACAAGTCTATGTATTGTGATAAAGTTATATGAATCACTATTCCCAACTTATTGAGGCACATACATTAGAAATTATAGTGGGAATCTATTTAATCACAACTATTGATTATTAAAATCATGTAACCAATGTTTCATAGAAAACCCGTTTTTAAAATTGAAAATTAAGCTGCCACCATCATGATATATCTGATAACTCTTTTAAGGTTGATGAAAACACATAAAGTTTCCAATTGTATTCCCAAAAATAATGTTAGATTATACTAGGATATACAGAAATCAAATCACACACCATGAGTAATATATGAAATTAATGGTATGAGACACAACTATATGGCATGGTAATATCCATGATAAATTAATCTTGTGTGCCTATTAGGATGGATATCCTAGTACTCCCTTCTTATTTTATACCAAGTGTGGAAAATATATAAAACATAATATTATAAAATATGTGAGTCACCCAATGGTGAAAATTAAAATACTAGTAATTAGTGGAATCCAAAACAACAATTCTCATCTCATACAACTTGGGTTTCCCCACACACATGGGTTTGTTACTCCCAATAATTACATATTACCATGTTACAATAGGTCCTAATCTCATGTACAAATCACAATGTTATATATCAAGGAAAATAAAATACTTTGATCCCACTTTATGACATACCATACATTCTCACTCATAAGTAACCCAACCTAGTTTTACACTTGGCCTCATGCCCTCCTACCCATATGCCTATGGTTTTCCTCTAATAGTGGGGGTCTATGATAGTATGGTGGGAGGCAATACACTGTGTATTAGAGTGAATCATTAATAAAACAAATTTTTATTTAATATTTTATTAATAATATATGATATAATTCCCTCACATTTTGTTAAATATGTTTCTTTATAAAATATTTGGGATTAGATCATCCATTTGAAAATATGGTGAACATTCCATTTTTGCCTTTTTAAAATTCACTTAAGTATTTCAAACATAAATATTTTATTATGACTTATTTGAACTCAATATTTTGTAAAATTATTCCTCACTTAATTTTCTATAACCTTTTTTCAGGACACTGGAGATAATGTGTGAATTGGGAGGGATTTAATGGGCCATTAATTCAATGGTGGGCTGGACACAAGAGATTGGACATCACTTTAGTGTTTGGGCCATAACCTCTACAGATATTCATGGATAGATCCCATATTTTTAGAGGGTATTGAAAAACAATTTAGAACATATTATTATACTTGAATAGCTACTAATTCACGGGTTTTTGTGGGCAAGAAAGAGGTTTTAGTGGGATTAAAATATTTGGAAGAATCTCTTCATTCACACTGGAAACCACTTTTAACCTAGCCTCACCTCCACTCTATAAATATGTATTTTTATTATTTGGAATGTTTGGTACATGAATTTATAAGTATAAGGAATATGAAATGTGGATCCAATCCAATTCTCCAACCATTTCTATACGGGTATCTCTTGAAGCAAGGATCCCTTCGACGAAGCCTTCTTCCTCTCCATATTTTTCT
The DNA here is from genome assembly GCA_963277665.1 of Viscum album. Classification (NCBI taxonomy): domain Eukaryota; kingdom Viridiplantae; phylum Streptophyta; class Magnoliopsida; order Santalales; family Viscaceae; genus Viscum; species Viscum album. The sequence goes on from OY728131.1 coordinate 566,289,151, forward strand.
ACTTTAGATTGTAATACTTTTGTCTGTGTAAAAAAATTTGTCGTTATTCTGTTATTTATGCTATTTTCTTCAATTTTGTTAAAATTTTACCTTATTTTAATCTTCCTAATTGTTCTGGAATCAAGAGTGGAAATGATATTGGGTTCTACCCTATCAATCCTTTTCTCATGCAAAACATATCCATGATGACCATTCCACCCATGAAAGAGTAGTTTTCTTCGTGATCGATATATATTCCACCCTCTTCATTTATTTATTTTGAATCATTGATATACTATAATTCAATTAATATTATTAATAAATTGAGTTTTTAAAATATAAGAATCTAAGAAATAAATTTAACAATTAACACAAAAACACACGAGGTCGAGTATTATGTGAATTGTGAGAGCGCGATCTCAATCTGTAATACAAGGGCACATAGGATAAATTTGTAGAGTTAAAATATAATCCCTAAACACAATTCATCCTCATTTTATATAATGGATATGTTCCCTAATTTTCCACTAACCATAAGCTATCCATAGAACATCAATCAATGCCGGGTATTGAGATTGTATGTTTCGAAGATAGCCTTTTGTTTAATTCATTTCATCATTGTGGTAAATTTAATTATCATAGGGATTGGGGGACAAAAAGTTAGGGTATCAAAATTATGTGGATGTTAATTTAGATTATAATGATAAATAATTGACTGAAGAGGTAGAGTTATATCAATAGAATATTTAATAATATTTTCTAAAAATCATCTTCTTGTTGGGTCTTTTTAATCGAACTTCATTTCAAAAATATATACAATCTTCTTCCTGAAAACATCTTATAGATTTATGAATGGAAAAACCTCCCCATGATTTCATGTAGTGTTCTTGTTATTTTTGTAATACCTTTAATAAGTTGTCAAATTTTCATCCTCCTTTGAGTGACGACCTTGTTCATCCACTCTACTGCACCTATGTACCCAATAATCACACTAATAATTTGAGGGTGCCCATGATAGCACCATTTAAATTGGAACCATTTATAGGGATGCATGTAATTATTTCAACCATTTATAGGTATTTATTTTGTTTCACATTTTATTCTTTTCTTCTTTTCTTTCATCCTTCTATACCCAATCTGAATTTTTTCTTCTTATTTTATTTTCTTCTTCTTATTTTTGAACCTGCAACACAAAATTATCATTTTTATTATAGTACACATTCATTATTTTTATATTTTTATTATTTATGATTTTGAAATAATCCAGAAGATCACTTATATCTTAATCCTAAGATTGTACATAGACTTCAGGCTCGAATCAGACTTTCTCATTCTACGGGATGTTTCAACATTCAACGAGTTAGAGAATTACTCCACTCTCAGAACATTGAAATTGGAATCAATTAAAATTCAATAATAAAACAAGAACCAATTGCTGAAAATAATGGAAATGAACTTAATAGAACCATTTGATAATTGGTTGCACCTAATATAACCTATCAAAAAAATTGCTTTCATACACAAATTTTGAATCAGACTTTGAAATGAAATTTGGTTTATTTCACCTTCTTCCAAAGTATCATGGATTATCTGTTGAGGATACAAATAAATATTTGAAATAATTTAATGTGGTTTTCTCATCTATAAAAACAAGATATGTTTCTGAAGATCAAATCAAAGTAAGAGCATTTCCATTCTCAGATGATAGAGCTACGAAAGATTGGATGTATTATTTGCAACCTGGATATATAACTTGATGAAATGATTTGAAACATCTTTTCATGAAGAGATTTTTTTCCAGAATCAAGGACCACATCTAATCGAAAATAGATCTCTGGGATCATACATTCATAGGGAGAGTCGAGGTATGAGTACTGGGAGATATTCAGGAAGTTGTGCGAAAGCTTCCAACATCACTAAATCAGTGAGCATCTCCTCATCCAATACTTCTATGAAGGAATCACACCAATGGAGAGGAGCATGGTGTATGCTATGGTTGGAGGAGAATTGGTGGACAAGATACTAGTGGCTGCAGGTGCATTATTTAACTAGATGGCCCAAAACTCCCAAAATTTTGGCGATCGAGAATCACCACATGTCAGGGGAGTACATTAGGTATGTCCTTCTTCTCTTGAGATTCATTTTATTGATACCATGTTAGATGAATTTACCACTATGGGGAGGAAGATTTCTTTGAATCAAAAAATATCCCAACCCACTCCTAAGAGGCCTTGTGGCATTTTCCCTGAAATAGAACTCTGAACTAACTATTCCCCCATCTACAAGAAACAGAAGATTGTGAAGTAGTGTCCCCTAGGAGACCATATCAGCAAAAACAACAACCATATCCCCAAAAGAATATTGATTCTTTTGCACCAACATAAAACCAAGGATGGAAGTATCAATCAGACATGAGGTATGCATCTGCAAAAATACCAAGGGCCCCTTTTCAACAAAACTTCTTGAAGCCTCCACCATACCAACAAGGTTTCCAACAACCCCAAAGGAAATTTGAATCTCAAGCATCAAAAAGTCAAAAACAAAACTAAACACTCAACTGAAGGTACATTCTAACACTAATGACTCTTTGAAGAAAATTTTTGTTAATCAACAGAATGAGATGAAGAGTCAACGTTCAGAGTTGAGGGAGTTCAAGAATCAAATGATCCAGATTTCCACCGCCCTCCATGAACTAGTAAGTAAGAATTATAGAAATCTACCTTCCCAACCTACTCCAAATCCCAAATGGAATTTAGTTCCATCACATTGAGAAGTTGTAATAAAACAACCAATAAATTTTCACCAATTGTTCCACTAGTATTCACCTCAAATCTTGAGAGGACCCATTCAAAACTAGCTGATGAGTAACCCAAGGAGAAAAATAAAGGAATGAAAATGATTAATGAGGTTCCTATTAAACCCCTTCCATTTCCAAAAATTGTAGTAAAATCCATGAATATGGATCAAGAGGAAATTCAAAATAGAGGTTTTGGACAAATTCCGGTGTATGGAGATCAACATCTCTCTACTTGATGCCATCAAAAAAATACCAAGGTATGAGAAATTATTAAAAGATTTTGTAAAAATCCAAGAGGGATAAAGGGAAAGGATAGGATCAATCTTGGAAGGAATGTATCAACTGTCATTACACCAACTCTAGCAATGCCAAAAATTTGCAAGGATCCCGGGACATTCACCATACCATGCACTATAGGGGAGTTAAAATTTTATAATGCTCTTTGTGATTTAGTAGCTTCTATAAATGTGGTGCATCACTCTATATTTTTTTTTCTTTACAGTATAGGGAGTTGAATCCAACAAGTGTAGTAGTGCAGTTGGAGAATATTGCTACAACATATCCAGTTGGAGTCCTTGAGGATGTACTTGTCCGGGTAAGATACATGATCTTTCCATCAGATTTCTATGTTCTTAAAATGGAGGTTGATCAGGCATGTTCACATGCTCCTATTATCATAAGTAGATACTTCCTCACACCTTCAAAAACTAACATAAATTTCAATGAGGGTACACATTCCATGGAGTTTACGGATGAAGTTGTGAAATTTAATATTATTGACTCCATGAAGTACCCCATAGAGGATCATTCTGCAATTTCTATCTCCCATTTTGAACCATTAAATAACAACCCCATGGAATTTTATTTTCCTATGCTTATAGAGATTATGAGTATTGGTTTTAGTTTGAAATCTATGAGAAATTACACCCCCATTTATAATATAAAATTCTATATTATATTTGATTTTGTAATGGATTCGTATTCTGATTTTGATCATCTAAACTCTGATTACGACATGGCTATTGTGTATGCTGATAGATTTGATGAACAATTCTATGATTTTGACGATGTTCATTTTGATGCTGATGCTCATTGGGCACATATTTCAGTTCCTTCACAATCTTCATCTATAGGTCACCCCCCTTAATTGGAAGTCAGTCCATTTCCACCTAATCTAAAATACTCATACTTCTTAAGTGGTGATAGATTACCTATTATAATTGTTAATAATCTTCCTTTTGAACATGAAAAAAATCTTTTGATTATTTTGAAGGAGAACATTCAGGAAATCGGGTGGACCATGGATGACATATCAAGTATTAGCCCCTCCATTTTCATGAAAAGTAATCTTTTGGAGGATGGGGATAAACCAGTTAGGCAGCCATAAAGGATACTCAATCCAACCCTTCTGGAAGTTGTTAAAAAAGAGGTTGGAAAATTGATCGAGGCATGTTTAATCTATTCAATTTCTAGTTTCTAGTGGGTAAGACCTATTAATTCTGTGCCTAACAAAAGTAGTGTTACTGTTATTAAAAACAAGATAGATGATTTAATTCCAATTAGGGTACAAAATAGTTGGCGTGTGTGTATTTATTATAGGAAACTAAATCAATCAAATCGCAAGGACCATTTTCCCCATCCATTTATTGATCAGATGCTTGAGAGACTAGTAGAGAAAACATAGTATTGTTTCATGGATGGATTTTCTATATATTTTCTGTTTTCTATTTCTCCAGAGGATCAGGAGAATACAACATTCACTTTTCCATTCAGTGTGTTTGCCTACTGAAGGATTCCATTTGGATATTGCAATGCCTCTGGTACCTTCCAGAGATGTATGGTGAGTATTTTTTATGATTTTATTGAGACCTTCATGGAGGTATTTATGAATTATTTTACAGTGTATGGGTCATCATTTGATGAATGTATATCTAGTTTGGGAAAGGTTTTTAATCATTGTATTGGGAAGAATCTAGTCATGAACATTGAAAAGTGTCATCTTAGGGTATAGAATGACATTGTAATTGGGCATGTAGTGTCAACACAAGGGATGGAGGTTGATATGTCTAAGGTAGGTATTAATTTATCCCTATCATATCCTTTATGTCAGGGAGATGTTAGATCTTTCCTAGGACAAGCATGATTTTATTGGCGCTACATCACATAATTAAGTAAGATTTCTCAGCCTATGTCATGATTACTTAAAAAGAATTCTGATTTTGTGTTTGATGATTCTTTCAGGACTTCCTTTGATGAGCTAAAGAAGTGTTTGACCACTCCACCTATCATACAGTGCCCATAGTGGGGGCTTCTTTTTTTATCTTATGTGTGAAACCTCCACTTCACTTGGTGATGTCTTTTCTTAGAGGGTGGAGGGATGTTCACATGTGATATCTTATGCATCGAGGACACTGGATTCATCCCAATCAAACTACCCAAACATAAAAAATGAGTTTCTTACTTTCATATTCTGTTTAGATAAATTATGTTCATATTTATTGGGATCTAAAGTAGTTGTTTTTTCTAACCATGCAGCACTGATGTGCCTCTTGAAGAAGCCAGATGCAAATCCTAGAATTATCTAATGGATGATCCTTCTTTAGGAATTTTATATTATGATAAAGGATAAGAAGGGGTCAGAAAAATCTATGGTGGACCACATGAGTAGGCTTACTCGCACACTACATGATGCCACCTTGGACCATGTAACACTTTGGGACACTTTCACCGATAACCATCTTTATTCCATATTAGGTACGTATCATTGGTATACCAATTTAGTTAACTACATTGACTTCTCTAAAATACCTACAAATTTAATGAAACATAAAGTCAAAATATTAAAGAGTGAGTCTAGGTTCTGTGTGCAGGATAACCCCTACCTATGGCGCATATGTATTGAAAAAGTTATTAGAAGGTGTGTTCCTAATCATGAGTTTGAGTTTGTTCTACAATTTTATCTTACACTTGCTTGTGGTGGACACTTTGGACCCCAATAGATATGTAGGAATGTTTTAGACTCTGTATTGTATTGGCCTAGTTTATACCATGATGCTCATGTGTTTTGTATGTTGTGCTCACTTTCCCAACACATAGGTAATATTTCTATGAGACATGATATTCCCAAAGAACCCATATTATTCTGTGAGATTTTTGGTTTACGGGGAATTGATTTTACAGGTCCTTTTTCTAGTTAATTTAGTTTCCTGTATATTTTGGTTTCCTTTGATTATGTGAGAATATTGGTGGAGGCTAAGGCCACCGGGACTGATGATTCTCATGTGGTTGTGGAATTTGTCAAATCATATATTTTTTACTGGTATGGACTACCGAAGTCCATCATCAGGGACCAACAGACACACCTCTGCAATAGGAATTTGGATTCCCTCCTTTAGAAGTACGAGGTGACACAAAAAACATCAACATCATACCACCCCCAAAAAAATGTTCAGGTTGAGGTTTTAAATGATGAGTTGAAACAAATTTTGGAGAAAACAGTGTTGCCAAATAGGAAAGATTGGAGCCAGCACTTGGATGACGCGCTATGGGAATATAAGATAGCATAAAAAACTCCCATCGATATGTCCCCATTTTGGATTGTTTTTGGGAAGTCTTGTCATCTACCCATGGAATTTGTGCATCAGGATTATTGGTCTATAAAAAAATTTAACAAGGATTTGGCCTAAGTAGGAATCCAAATGAAGATGAAAATTCAAGAGATTGAGGAGATTCTCTTACCATAATATGAGAACTCAAGGATCTACAAGGAATGATCAAAATAATCTCATGAAAAAAAGATCCAGAAAAGAGAATTTCAAGTTAGAGAGAAAGACTTAGTCTATAGTTCACGACAGAAGCTGACGCCTGGTATGTTTCGTTCCAGGTGGTTAGGTCCTTATGTTGTGATTAACTTTTTCCTTATGGTGGAGTGAAGATCACAAAAGAGGATACATGAAGGAGTATTAATGTCAATGGGCAATGTTTAAAGAAATACATTGAAGGACTTCCTACTTATGTAGTGGATTTCATCACACTACATGACCCCATCATAACTTGATCAAATCAGGCTGTTCCTAACCCTTTAACTTTTATATTTTATTTCCTATTTAAAATTATACCTTTTATGTGCATATATCATCTCATAGGTTCACATTGAGAAAAATGCAATATTTTATGTGTCGGGAGGAGACAAAATTTTGTGGTAGATGTTAAGGATTTTAATTTGTGTGTTTTATGTGAATTTTCTACTATGTTTTTAGTTCAAATTTTCAAAAACCAAAAACCAATAAAAAAAACAAAAAACTATATCAATAAAAAAGAATCAAATATATCTTGTAACATTCTCATGTGGAACATATGAAAAATTCATGTTTTCAAAATTCATTGGTAGAAATATAATCATGAGTAATATTTCATCATCAATTGTTGAATTTTATAAAAATTGAAGTCTTAGATGATATGAATGGTTCAGTCATTACAAAATCTTTTAGATTTTCACATCATTATTTAGATATATTTCAAGGTTAATTGTTTCATTGATTTTTCTACAAAAAGTTTCTCACAATCATGAATTGTAACATTCTATTACCCAATTGGATGTATATTCAGTGTAAGTAATAATTTTCATCATATAACATGGTCTTTCCATTATTTTGTTTTTCTTCTGATCTTTTCCATCACTATACCAGATTGGCCTATGCATGTGCACCTAATATCTAACTATTTTAATACATATAAAAAATCCAAAAAATAAATAATAATATAAAAAATAGTCAATAAAGAGGGGAGTGAGGAAATGTATAACATGTGGGGATATTTATGTCGGGAACTCATGGGTTGAGTTATGGTATTGCTTAAATGAGTGGGTTTTGGAATTTGATTGCAAATGATGTAGAATAGTTTCAGTGAAATAGAATCAGGTAAGAAGAAAAGTTTTCATTAACATGAATATACTGGATAAATGGTAGAGAGACAATCTTGGAATGTTTTTCACACACACTTGTGGACAATTAGTGGCATGATATACCCATGACTTTTTTTGCTATGATTGGTGTTATGAATCTCAATAGATTTTGTTTTGACACAATTTCTGAGAAAATTAATTTTAAATTTATTGATATTGAATCTTGATTGGATTTTTACTTTGCCTATATTTTCACTGTGGACTAAGAAATTTGAATATGCATATCTTGTCACAATTTTTTCGAATACATGAGATGAGGTTTTGCTTAGGAGTGCAAAAGGGTAAGTGTGGAGGAGTTCATAAAACACATTTTTTTAAAATATTTTATTGATTATAAATGATATCATTCCATCACATTATGTTAAATATTTTTATTTATAAAATATTTGGTATGAGATCATTCATTTGAAAATATGGTGAAAATTCCAATTTTACCCTTTTAAAATTTACTGTAGTATTTAGAACATAAATATTTTAATATGAGATATTTGAACAAAAAAATTTGAAACATTTTTCCTCACATAATTTTATACAACTTTTATTCAGGATACTAGAGATAAAGAGTGCATTGGGTTGGAGTAAATGGAGCATTATGTTAATGGTGTGCTGGACAAGCAAGACTGGACATCTCTTTAGTTTTTGGGTAATATCATCTACATCCGTGCATGTATTGATCCCAAAACTTTAGAGGGGATATAAAACCCAATTTCTCACATATTATAATTCTTTAAGGATAGATAATTTATGTGTTTTGGTGGTAAAGAAGTTTGTGAATGTGGAATAAAATATTTTGAAGAATCTCCTCATTCACACTTGAAATGACTTTTCACATAGCCTCTCATCCACTCTATAAATAAGAATTTTTCTTTTTTGGAAGGGTTTGGATGTGAATTGGGATATTGAGGGAATATGATAAGTGTATCCAATCCAATTGTAAGACCATTTCAATAAGGGTATCTCTTTAAGCAAGGATCCCATCGACGAAGCCTTCTTCTTCTCCTTCTTCCTCTTCTTCATGTTGTAATACTATTGTTTGTGTAATAAACATATTTGATCTCATTTTATTTATTCTATTTTTTTCTATTTTTTAAAATTTATTCTTCTCATAATATTCCTAATTGGTCTGTAATCAATATTGGAGACGATATTGGGTTTGACCATTTCAATCCTTTGCTAATGCAAACGTCTCCACGATGACCACACCGTCTATAGAAGAGTAGTTTTCTTAGTGATAGATCTATATTTTAACCTATTAATTTATTTATTTTAAATCATTGATATACTGTAATTAACTTAATATGATATATTAAATGAATTTTTCGATTAGATGAAACTAATAAAGCAATAGAACAATTAACACAAAAATAAGTGAGATCGAGTATTATGTGAATTGTGAGAGCGCGATCTTAATCGCCAATACAAGGAAACACAGGATAAATTTGTAGAGTTAAAATATAATACCTAAACACAATTCATCCTAGTTTTCTATAATGAATATGTTTCATAATTTACCACTGACCATAAGCTATCCATAGAACATCAATAAAAGATGGGTGTTGCGATTTCAAGTTTCGGAGATAACCTAGGGTTTAATTCACATCATTTTTTGGTAAAGTTAATTATTGTAGGGTTTGTGGGTAAATAAGTTGAGGGATAATAATTAATTGGTTTTTAATTCATATTAAAATTATAAATAATTGGTTTAATAGGTATATTTAGATTTATTACACATTTTAATATAATTTCTATGAAACATCTTCTTGTTGTGTCTTTTTAATCAAACTTCTTTTCAAAAAAAATTATTCAATATTCTTCCAGAAAACTTATTCAAGATTTATGACTGGTAAAAACCCCTCCCATACATTCATGTAGTGTTCTTATTATCTTTTATGTTATTTTTCAAATACCTTTAATAAGTTGTTAAATTTACTTCCTCCTTTGAGAGAGGACCTTGGTCATCCACTCTGCTGCACCTAACTACCCAAAAATCACAATAATCATTTCAGGGCACCCACAATAGTGCCTTTCAATACTATAGGTACATAATAGTGGAATAAATTAATATGGTAACAAAAAAATTATAATAATATGGAAAATATGAAGAACAAATACAAAAAATGAATTATATTGACAACATATATATGAATGATATACAAAATGAAGATTTCAGGATTCTATATAGAATGGAGGGTAAAGCGGAACTAGGAAGCATGCATTCACAATAAACTATCCAAATAAAATAAAAAAATTCTTAAATCTAGTAGATAATAATATTAAAAGAACTAGCTCTGTTCTCTTCTCCCATACTCCATCCTAGTATAGAAAAGTAAACATCCATCGTAGGGCGCTTCCCTTTATCCCAAACTGTATTAGTGGAGTACGTTCATCTACCAATTAGTCTCCCAAATAGGTTTTGAGTAAAACTAAGTAGGTCCCCACCAATGGATACTAATTCAGTCCAACTACTGAATATATATAATTAAACAACTTGTTGGTATAATGAAAAAAGAATAATAAAATAAACCATTACCAATATGGTTTGGGTCCTTCATGGATACCTGTCTCACCCAACCTACATCAACCTAATACATATTTCCTCTGAACATATGCAATTATGTATATAAATGCAACATACATATACATATATATAATATATTGGGTAAAAATGTATACTACCCAGTAATATAGGTAATGTTGTAATCATAAAATGGATCCACAAGTCTTATAGCATTTAAGACCATACTAGTCCACACAATTCACAATAATCATAATCATCTTTCTAGTAAAAAGGGATTTAGAGTGATCAACGGATTAAACCTCAGAATCACACTCTTATAAAATTTACTTGACAAAACCGTAGGGAAAATTCCTAGATATTCTTGACCTAGTGTAGATTGGATCCCAATGAGATGGCCTAAGGTTGACTATATCCCAAGAAATAAATATGAATCTAAAGAGATAATATGAGGAATTCAAATTTTTTATAGATAAAGGGGGGATAATTGCACCGAACCATGTTGTTGTATTAATTAATATAAGAGAAGGAATGATTCAAATAAGAAGTTTCAATATTGGAAATCACATCAATGAATTTGGTGTTGTATTTTTTGAATTCAAATTATTACAAGGATGTGAACTAAAGACCTTCCCATGGCGGGCCATCTTATAACTGTAAAAAGTACTATAATAATATCCACAATACTATTTAATAATGCATCATTCCAAGTAACATATGATTACTATTCACATTACATTAAATAAAACATAAACATTTCAATTATAATTTACATGAAAAAACAACATTAGAAAGAGGTTTAGAAAAAAGGGCATTGTAAAATATAAAGGGCATAAGAACAACACACCCTAAGGGGTGGCCCATGATAAGGTCATCAACCTACAAGATTATAAAGGGTCTGAATGAAGAATTTATTATTTCATAGTTAACATAATTCAAAATAATCAGTTCATTTAAATTCCATTTTATAATGGGTATAATTTTTACACACCATAAGGGGAGGTTTTAGTAAAGGATGTAGTCCTCCAACAATATCAAGGGACTAAAATAGTATAAATGTGAAGGTCTAGATATATTATAAATGAAATTTTAAAATTAAAATGAAAAATGTATAAATTCCCAGGTGAAGCACAATTAAACATGATATAATCAACATTATTTTTATGGAGAATTACTAGACCAACTACATTATACTGATACTCAAACTGTTTTCCATTGTTGGCATTTGATTCAGGATATAATGGGGGAAAATAAAAAACTAGACAATATCTTTAGAAAAGGTTTAATTATATCACAAAGAGTCGACATTGTAGTTGATATTAGAAATATATAAATGAAATAAGAGGAATGATATAATTACTGATATTAATCCCATGTAATTGATGATGAACAATTTAGAGGTTGGACAAAGAATATATCTAAAGGCATAGGAGGAGAGCCAAGGGGGAGCTCAAGTAGAGTGGCCATTTTTCATGGAAGGGGTGGATGAATAGAACAATAAATTTTAAATTAATATGGGGGAAAAATTATAATATCACCCTTTTTAATGTCAGAACACAGTTAAGATAATCGTGTATTAACCATATACCACCTCTATCTAGGAGGAACACGTATTCACATGGCTAGGTAACTAGTTAGAAATCTATGTGAATCCCATGTAATTCCACATTAAAATTCTCCATCACCTCAAATTATTCATGTTCATGGTTATAAAAATATGTGAAAATGTGTATTTGGAATTTCCACAATAAAACGCCCCCTACATAATTCAGATCACTACTAAATAAACCATGAAAAACACTATATAATACAACTATAATTTATGGCACATTTTTCATAGCAATGGGTCATCCATTTCATTGTTAAAAAATCTATGTCCCAATATTATGGGACTTATAGTTCGGTTTCACCGTTTTTACTAACCACACACCATCCATGCATATCACCCAGTTCCTCCAAAAAACAGAATTTATGGAATTTGATGAAGCCTGAATTCTCAAAAATCGTTCCTTACCACTTTAAGAACTTTTATTAGTAAAAAAATGATGTTTTTAATAATGTAAAATGATCCCTAATTTTATACAAAATTTAATATCTTACATGATCATATCAAAGAAGTATATTATTCATGAAGCTCTATAGGTAGTGGAATTGGTTCCAATAGTTGGGACTTACTTTATGTTGTAGAGTGGGGGCATATGTTTTATAAGAGTTTTAAATTATAATAATCATATTTTTTTCCATCAATACTAGTGAATGTAGTATTCCCTCTATAGAGAAGGACATATTCTAAACCACATAACTTCTTATGTTGTTTTTTTTTCTTTCCTTATTCTTTTTATTTGTATTTCATATTGTCAAGACTATTTTTCTATTGTAAAATTTTGGTGCATCTCCTGGGTGTCATATCTTCTTGGTTTTGGTTACATCATGAATGTGGGTTAATTTAATTTTTGTACTCTATTTATATATGTTTACATTCCAGAGTATAATTTTTGGTTGGGAGGTTCTGAACCTGACATATGACATTATACCCTCCCATGTTTGTGATACGATTTCTTAGTACAAGTCACAATCCCTTGGCCAGTTTGAAGTGGTTTTGGGGTGGCATATTTCACAAAACATTCAAACTAAGTAGGGTCCTAGTGAGTTTGATTGTGTTACTAGCCCCCATAAAATTAATGTTAGTTTATTAGTAATGTATTCTAGGACCATTATCATTTTTCATTCATTTTATATTATGTATATATATTCATTTATTATTTTTTATTAATGATTTTTTATCTGTATGGTACTTCAATAAAAATCTTCCCAATTGTTTTATAATTGCTTTGGTATGGTGATCAGAGTCATAACTACATATTGATATGTTCATCAACATCATTCTAATATAAGTAAATAAATCCATATGACAGAATCAGCTAAAAAACTATTTTTCATACAATGTAATTATCATTATATTTGAATCTATCAATTAGTTCACCCACTAACAATGAGTTTTTCTAATAATTGAAATTTTATTTTTTTACTCCAAATAGAGAAATAAAAAATAATATAAATTAAATATTTATTCCATTTATAACAAATATTAGATCTTATTAATCCACAAAATTAATGATAATGGTTATAATGTTGCATAATTTTTATAGGACAACAAACTAACCAAAATAGTATTGTACAACTAGATTGAAGAATATATTTATTTCTAATTATTAAAAAAATAAAATAAAATTATTCTTATTATAGTAAATAGAATAATTTTATTTTTAAATGTTGAGAAATACACGATAATAGAAACATAATAATGATATTATATCAATTTGAGTAATCATATCATCGCATAATGTCCTTATTTGAATTAATTACATTGGGGCTTCTTCCTGTGACATCAGGCTACTAAAAATGGGATTAGATTGTAGGGTAAAAATTTGGATAATATTTTGAGATAAAACTAAACATGCGGTGGGAATTATTATTAGTGGGGGAGGGGTCCTTTTATAAATAATATTGACTAGTATTTTTAAAAATATTTATTTCTTAATGGTGTAACAGTGTAAATTTGAACATTAGATGACCAATAAATGAATAAAATGGAAATTGGATCTTTATTATATATTTATATTAACTTATATTATTTTTTAATTTTTATACAACATATGTATCATATATAATATTTTTGTATATTAGTTATTTTCCTGCATAATTATTAATTTTCTCTAGTAATTTTTTAATAAAAATGTTATTACATCTCTTAGTTAATTTTTACATCCTAATTTCTAATATAAAATATTTTTTTAATTCAAACTCTATGTATAATAGAATATAATTTAAAAACATATAATATATATATTAAAAAACAATTTATAAGAAAAACTATTCTTTTTTAATATAATTGATTATATTTTTAAACAATATAATTACTAAATTATCATTTTTATGTAAATTATATATTTAACCCATATAAAAAAATAATTTTAATATTTTATTTTAAAAATATTATGATCAAAATAATATTTATACAAAAAATTCATAAAGGAAACCGTTATGAAATTAATAATTACTTATTGAAACCATTGTAGTTTATACTCACATAATCTATTAATATATAAGAATTATCCGTTAGGGGGAGGTACAGAGGGAGGTATTTGTAGGTGATGATATTGTTAAAATGGATCTCAAAATTATCTCTACAACATTGAATTTCTCAAGTAGGCAATTATTTTGATTTTTTTATTTTTAAAATTCAACTTTGTATTGATCCAATGAAAACCCTATTGATCCTACCACCATCCATGTATTCGATAATTGTTTCTCATATTGATGGAAATTATCACTTTATAAAATATTTTCTCCTTTTCCATATAAAATTTTCAAAGTAATTACACCTACATACACTCTCCATATCAATTACTTAATTATAAATATCTCTTCTTAAGGTTACTTCAAGTTAGTATCCAATACAATCCAACCAAACAAAAAAAAATATATTATCCTATCATTCACTTGTACCCCGAATGGCCCGAAGACTTTCTTTTTTTATTGATTTTTGATAACTCCCCTTTCAAGGGATGAGGGGGAACCATTATAAGTCCCGTAGTCTTAGAGATTAAATTACCAGTAGGTCTTAAGAAATATAAAGACTATACTTGGACCCCCTCCTCCCAACTTCTTCACTATGATATCTGCCCTCCACCTTCGCATCGCTGTTCGGATAGGTTTCTCGTGTAAGCCGAAGCTGGTCCTAATGGCAATCCCATACCATATCTTTCGGACAAATCCTCTTAGCTTCTGCTCTGGTGAATGTTTTTTCTTTGAACACCCATCTAGATTCCACTCCTTGTTGAGTATGTAAGATCATTTAAGCACCATTTAAGGATGGCCTAAGGCCTTGAGGTAGACCGAAGGCCTTGAGGTGGCCCGAAAGCCTTACTGGCCTGAAGGTCGTGGGTGGCCCGAAGGTCTTAAAGGACCCAAGGTCCAAACCAATGTCCTGAAATCCCAAATAGATGAATAGATCAATATTATATAGTACTGTACAGTGCCTACTACATTACTGGTATAATACTACTATAGTACCCAGAAATCTGTCTCCGCCTGGTTTTGAACTCTGGTATCTTGGATGCACATGTCATGTCCTCACTAACTGGGATAACGTTCTTGTGCATTCACTTCTACCCAATGGATATATATATATATATGAAATAGATATATATACCTAATGGACAGATATACCAATAAATGATTTATACCCATATACTCTAAATTATATGTTGAAAACTCATGTCAATCCAATATTTATTTTTCCAAATATCTACCATTTTTTAATTAGTTTTAATGATATACATTCCAATATTATTTTCATGGGAGATGATGATGAAGATAAGTTATAGCTAAAAATATTTTTATTTCCATGTATTTACTATCCTATTATAGTTTTATTAACAATATTATGAATATTTTTCATGTAATAATGATTATAATTTTTATGTTAATATTATTCTTTAATGAAATGAATCATTGTTAGTTGTATATATATATCATGTGAGAAATAACTTCTTCAACTTCTACACACATAGAAATAAAAGACGGAAAATTAAAAACAATATTTGTGGGGTTATATTAAACACCTATTTTCATTACTTATCCTATTATTTTTTAGAATATTTATATTAAAATATGCTACATATTCTATATTTCATTTCACTACTGTTTAATCTTCTACTAAATTCTCTAACTGATTGATTTTGGATTCATGTTGACCAATATACTAATAATATTCCTAATGAAGTTTGTTTATGTTCAAAATGGTCTTCAATTAAATTTAATGTTATTCATGTTAACCCTAATTTTTCTAAATTGATATCAACAATTTTTTCTAATTATGGATTATATTTATTTATAAATTAATCCTTTTTCACCATTGAAATCATATAATCAGTCAAATATAACTTGACATTTATTTCAATTTAATAAAAATAAATCTCATAATTATCTTCCTCTTTTATCACGTATCCTTTTTTCTGAAAATTACTTCAATATTGATTTATAAATAATTTTTTTTGTATTTATTCATATAAGGAACTTCCATTATGAATCTTGAGTGAAATAAATATCACTTTATTCTTTATCTTCTCCTATTAGAAATCACACAGTGAAATTTCTAATGTTTATATATTTGAAACGTGTTAATATTATTTTACCATTAATAAAAAATTTTCCTCACTTTAATTTTTTAGACATAGGTGATAGAAATCCATTAATCATCTCTTCTTCACATTCATTAGGATTATTCTCATTGTTATCTATCATCTTGAAAACATTTTTCTCGTTTAGTGACTTATTATTCATTGTAGATTCAACCTAAATGTGAGTGCAACAAAAAAAATTATAAATAATCAACAGGTAAGTCAATATGATTTCATTCATTTAGAACCATGACCTTATTATATATTGGTTAATTAATTTTCATGTTTTTTGAGGATATAAACATATTTTTTATCCAATCCATGTCCTCAAAAATATCACATATCCTTGATGATTCAATTGAAGAATATGTTAAGGCCTTTATTGGGATACATCCCAAATTCATTGAATTTGTTATCCAAAAGATAAAGATTATATTTCTCACATTTATTTATCCTTTATAATTGAAACATGTCACCTCTATACATATTTTCTTATCATGTGCTCTAAATAAGGATGTTTTTTCCTTTTCATTGAAATTCAGTATGTTATTGTAATATTTATATAATAATATATATATTTGATTAGTCATATAGATTCAATGGATCAAATATGTGAAAAAATATTTCATTATATATCATAAATTATATCTCATATAGTTCTTCCATATTTTATTATCGTATTTTTCAAATATGTAAACTCCCTTTACATTGATATGTTTATCCACATTTAGAATTATTTTGAACATACCTATCTGATTAAAACAATGGAATAAAAATCCTCAGGAAAAATCAATGAAGTTCCTATCACCATAAAGGAAATGGGTGGATTATGCTGGGAATCCGTTCTTATTGACTGAACCTTTTTTACATTTTAGTAAGAATAGAAAAAATTTTAATACCAGGATAACTAAGCACACCATCCAAGTTATTTGAATTATGCATGAAAATATACATATTTTAAATGGTTTACTCAAGAGGCAAAAATTAAGGAGAATATAATAATTATTTTTCAATGCATTAAAATATAATAATTCATTACTATGTTAATAGAATTGAAGGATTTGTTAACTATCGACCCCAAGGATCGATACAAATAATTATCCATCTAAGAAAAAGATTAATTCAATGTTCTAGGAGAATAGAATATGTGAGGTTACAATTAAATAATAAAAGTAAGTCAATTATTTAAAATAATACCTCTGTCTCTCCCAGTCATTAATTATGTATAGATTATGTTGAATAATGACAAATGAAATACCAAAATATCATAAATATAAAATTTTCTCTTTTTTCAGTGTCATTTTATTATTTATATCACCTCCTATATCATTAATATTTATCCACTAAAAAACATTATGTCTTTGTTCCTCTTTTCACTAAATAATTCGTCTTTATAACTATCGATAATACATGAGTAAGATACCTATAAAAGAACTCATTTCTTTATATTTAAAATAATAATAATAAAATTTTTATAAAATGGAGAATTATGTAAAAACATAATTTTGTTGTGTGTGACATGATTTTTTATTCGATGAATAATAAATATTCTAAAAACTAAGTCATGTTTGAATTCATTATAACTTTATTATTATTATTTTCAACTGATATAGAAAATAAATCATCATAGTTAAATATAAACAGATGAAATATTTTCATTGTGTTTGAAATACCATAAACTAAAACAATGTTTTTCACTTTTCTCATTTCATTATAACTAGAAATATGATTCATAATACTTTTTCTCTAAAACTATGGCATATAAATAGGTATTGTATTCTATTCTACAATGGATAGATAGAAAAAGTTTTAATGCAGATGTACCACTTCGAATCACAACCCCTAAACACCGAATATTGATGAATCCATGTTATACAATTGGATATCAGTAAAAAATTCTAAAAAAATATGACTAATAAAATATAAATCCTATAAATATCAATTTACTTCATAAACACCAATTCATTTAAATTTACCAAATGAAGATAAAAATAATAACATAATGTTTATGTATTAAATGATCTGTTATTTATCATTTAATGAAATCAGAATAAAAACAACACAAAACAACTCCATATTATCCCTATCCATCAATAATTACATATATCATCAATTTAAACCAAATGAAAATACACACCATAATCTTTTTCCATCATTGATGACTTTACAATTAGGAATAACATAAGTTCATGTAGAAGGATAAAATATATGGTACTTTGAAGGATCCTTAACACCAATTGGAAAGGAATCTTATTTTACATGATTAAATGAGAGATCTTTGGGAAATAATTTAGAGAATAATATGTATGGTTTTGAAAAAAACTAGCCTCTAAATAATCCCTTTCCACAAAAAAGACTAGTGATATACCATTAAATTAAATGTTTATTTGATTTTTAAAAAATATTTTAGATCCCACCAACTAGTTGATGATCCTTACTAACTACTTGATTCTACCAATAAATTCATGGTGGAATCCCATTAGGTTTTTGATGGTAGGGATTTTGGCTCAAGCTCGAGTTCGGCCCACCAACTACCTGGTGGACTATCACTAAGTATGCAATAACACGTTATTTCAATCACTATTCTATTTTTATCTATAAATCTATAAAAATTAAAATTTATGCTTTTTATACATCTCACATATTTCAAAAACTAAAAATAAATTCCATGAAATTACCTAAATGGATTTCAATTGAAAAATCTAAAACATAAAATCCAAATAAAACCACAAATAAAATTCAACTAATTAACAAAAACAATTTTTATTACTTCACTAACTTTTGACAGATATCACATAATTATATCCCCATTATTGAAAATCAATTGAATGAAAAATGGACTAAAATAAAATAAATGATAGAAAAAATAACCCAATAAGTAAAAAAGAGTGGTAGAGTAAATTTCAAAGAAGACAGAACCCCCTAGTATATATTTGTAAGACTAAATTAAACCATAAAATTAATTTTAATGTAAAGAAATAAATATTTACCTAAAATTTCTTAAAAAAATATAACCACTAAATATATATATATAATTAATATCATAATTTTAATTTTTAAATTATTTTAATTCTTGATATTTCTTATGTTTTTATTTAACTAAATATTTTTGTTTAAAAATAAAATTAATTGAAAGTAAATTCTATAACCACCTAAAAAAGGATTTATCTCATAATTATATTTTATTATACCCATTATTAAATATCTTTTATTATAATTAATTACCTTTTCTAGAAATCTCTATGATGTTTTATTCATGGAGAAAAAAAATTTCCCCTGAGTAAAATATAACAAAAATGAATATATATTCATTGATCAATGTTAAGAATTTTTTTGATCAATGTAGAAATTGTTTTGATCATATATATATATATCAAATTTTATTCTTCTATTATAGTAAGAATGAAACTAATTAATAATTTTCAAACGTCCATTATAGTGAACCAACTTTAGTTGATCGAAGTCAATAATAATTTTATTTCTAACATATATAAGGACCTCATCAACCTCCTTTGGGATGCCCATGAAGAAGGTCAAAGACGCTATATGAGTTAGAGTGGATTTCAGTCCCCATTTTATAAAGGTATAATGTAATTGAAAATTCCTATAGAATCCATGCATTCAATAAAAGAAAAAATGTCCTTGGGGGTATATTCCAAATTTTTTTTGGGATTAGTATATCCCAAAATAACATAGAAACACAAAATATAACACACACATTTTTTATTCTACCTTATCCCATATCTATAATAGTATTCAATAATTTTTTTTCAATTATTTTTAGACTGAAATTGTTAGATAATAAGGTGAGGGATATATACTTATAAAAGGAAATTATGTTGGAATTCTGTTAAACTTCCCATGTTTCCCTACCCCCAAAATTCTCTTCAAATTCAAAAGTGAATTCGTTACACTTATCAACCCATAATTTTATGATATTTAAAAGTAAATTCATAAAACAACCAAATCATAATAAAGGATGAACAATTTTCCTTCACACCTATGGAATCTTGAAATTTTAAAAAGTATGAATTATCTAAACTCAAGAATGATTAGAAGGCAACTGATTATGGTGAAAATGTATTTTGGGATACAATCATCCCTTTGATGTACAAAATTTCTTAATATACTATTTTCATAATCACTCTTTATCTACTGATAATGAAATAAATAATATGGTTATACCTATTGACATTAAATGTATCTGATTAAATTTTTGAAAAATAGAGCTATATACACACTTATTTATTAAATTGTACTAAGATAAATTCATTTGAAAATTACCTATAAGTTATATAGGTACCATCCCAAACCTATATTCCATGTAATAGTTTCTCAGGGGATGGTTCTATTTAATTGATTTATCCACCCTTGATGTTTATATCTAAAATTTTTTATAATAGTTTACAAGACAAAATATTTCTAAAGACCACACGAGACCCCATACGATGATAATCAGTAAATCATTTATAAAGCTAAAAAATATTTCATTAATCAACACCATCAACCTAATAGTAAAGGGATATGATATCATAGTTTTTTAGATTCCAAGTGTGAAAATAAAAAAATTAAAATTAATAAGATATGTAAAAATGGAACCATATGATGTGTGGTATTATTCATGACTTTGTGGATCAATTATTTTGCATTACACTTATATTTATAGTAATGAGAACCCTCTCATCATAGATTCAAAGTCTCATCACAGTGTGGTCATCCTTTTCATGTACCGCATTACTCATATAGAATCCAGGGAAACCATTTCTACCATGTTAATCATATTAGTTGATAGATTTATTCTAAGGGGACTATTTTTAGATAGTATATAAGAAGTTTGAGATCCAATAGTCCACATGTAAGGTAAACAAGGCTATAGACCATTTGGACTCATTGGATGACCCACTAAAGTATCCACGTCTAGGATCCATCCCCTAAGATTGAAAAAATATACGTGAAAATATTCTTGATCTTCATCACATATTTACAACTTTATATTACCCTAATTTTTTATGTCTCTTCATTTTGTAATAAAAATACTTAATTGGATACATAATGAGTGGAAATACATATTATGTCCTGAAAATGATTCAATTGTTCTATTATAATCCAATTGTGTATCATATCAAATATGATATATATTTCTTAAAACATACTCAATTATATAAATCTACACACATAAGGTTATATTTTAGAGGAATAAACTTCCTGATGAATAAGTATGCTGAATTATTTACCTGATATATATTATTCTGTCAAAAAGTAATATATACCCCACATTATCCTAATCTATATACTATAAAATTATTAAATCATATTATATCCTTTATAATTTCTATAACCAAAACATATTTAGCCTTTGTATTAAAAAATACCAATATATTATATAAATTCATTTTAAATATCATTATTGTAGCACCATAGGTGGAAAAACAATATATTATAGTTCCACTACTATGAGAATTGATGTGTAAAATAATATCAATATATCACTATAAATAACCACCACCATGAAAACATATATATATATGGTTTCTTACATGTATGTTTCTTAGAAACTAATTCATTTACTCTAAGTATTTCTTCCTAGGAATTACCATGTGCTTGTGGAAAATTCCATACACATTTATTATTCATGGGTGAATTAAAACCATGGAATACATTAAAATCCAAACTAAGTATGTATAAAAAATTATTTAAATATAGTTGAATTTATATAATTTCAGTAAATAATACTTTGAAAAGTCAAATTGTATGTAATGAGATATCGTAACAATTTCATTCATTATATATATTAAATATACTGAAAAATATTATCCATATATATAGACTATAATGTTTCTGGGAACCTAATTATATTTTTCTGAATAATCCTATTTCTATGAATATAAATTTCTTTTAAAATATTATTCAGATCAGATTCATTTGATAATTTAGTCTTAAAATCATCATTCCATTCCAAACATGTTCCTCCAGTTTTATTGTTTTCATTTTTTATCTTTTTATATGGAGATGATTTTTGAATATTAATAATGAATAATTATCATCGATGCTAGGTGGTTTCCACCAAAAACATTCATTATGGATTGGTACTACCCAAGGAAAATATAAAAGGGTTAGAATCATCTAATGAAAATCATGTAGAGACTAATTTGATTATAAATATTCTCTAAACATATAAATTTTAGTGTATATAGTCTACAATAATATGTAATTTTTTATATTTCTATTTGATAAAGACGTTTCCCTTCATCATAGACATAGGTATTATGACTAAACTACATAAATATTTCAAGGGTTTCATTTTTTTCTTACCCTATTATGTTGGTGAATTTGATCAAATGAGAGTCCTAAAAAAACAAGAGTCTCCCTATTAATCAGGGAAATAATCAATGTATCCCTGTGTAAACTTGATGCATTCTATTTTTCTGACATGAAGTTTTTATCTGAGAACTAATCCTTATGATCCCTCCACATTGTCTTTCATCACCCAACCAACATATTTAATCACTCAATATATATTTTCATAACCTACCTTTCTATAGTATGATATTTCCTCGACCTATCATTCATTGTATGTTTTTCAACTTCAAATTTGTTGTGTGTGGATTTCTTAAACTAATGGGAGTATTGAAAAATTAATAATAAGGGAACAGTTATTATGGTTTAATGAATGTAAAAGTGGAAAAATATGAACTTGGTAGGATATTGTTAAATTTTCCAAAAAATAAGAGTTTTTTCTTTAAATGGTGGGTAAGAATGTTTTCTAACCAGAGACACAATTAAGAAAATAGAATGTTTTTTTGAGGGTGGAATGATGTACTCCAAGGGTATACACAATTTCATTAATTTGGGATCAATATATATATATATAGTGTGTGTGAAAAATGAAAAAGGGTAGGAAATTCAATATTCATTAAATGTCCATTTGAGTAAATAAAATAATAAAGTTTATTATTTTTAACTATTTCTGATTCATTGGTTATATATTTAATTGTGGAATCATGAATATTTTTTTGATTTGATCAAGAATAAAATATCTAACAGTTGTAAAGTGTGACCTATGACATTGGAGGATTTTAATCTAGAATAATATACTAGGAAAAAATAACTTCTAAACATATAAGTATGGTGTATTACAAAAAAAATGATAATAAAAGTTATTAATCTGCAAAATATAAAAGAAATTAGAAGTGAAATCTCACAACCCTAAATTTTTAAGTGATTTTAAGGTTATATGATGCTGAGTTTAGTAGATGAATAGATATAACTAGAAAATTTAAAAAGTGTTGTTTAAAGGAGTACGTTCAGTAGAAGATTCCAATTATGATGTCACTATCATAACAATGATGCTAAGATGGATAGACAAAGTTGAAATATTTATGATGTAAAGTATGATATTCAAGCTAGGATTTACGGAGGAGTTTTTAGAATATTTTCATCAATCATTTTTGTAATATTTTACATAGTTAAAATCTAATATCTTCAAAATATTTTTTGGCAGTTACACAATGATTTTAAGTGGGTTTGAGTTTAAAATATGACTGAGGGTGTTCCCCAAATTTATATGATAATTTTTGGCTCTAAAATGGGGAATATTTCTTATGTAAATATTATTGATAAAAATAAAAAATATTAAAAAATAATTGTTTTTAAAGAAAAAAATACATTCCAAAGAAGATACACATGGTTGAATAATCGGACAAATTATTTTTGGTGACAAAAGGTTGTATAACTAGATGATATATGTTTCAAACAACTATATTCTAGAGATTGATGTTCTTGAGGAGAATATTGTTTCTACTAAAAAGGATCATATGATGAACCATATTTCTCTATTAGTGGGAAATAATATAATCCGGTTTTAGGATATATTAGTGTGGGATTCACTTTTGGGTTAATATCATTCCTTTCCTATAAAATTTTAACTATTAATTGATTATAGTGTGAATATGTTACTTGGAAATCCTGAGTGTTGTAAGGATTTGTAACCCTCTTTAGGATCAGACTTTATAAAACTCTATGATTCTTTCTATTTTTTTAACCTTAGTTAATTCAATTAAGAGTGGATTTTTTTAACATGCATGGATGAAGACATTAACTTGTTAAAAAATATTTATTAAATTAAATTAAGTAGTAGAAACGATCAATAATGTATCCCCCCTTTCAATTTTTCATCCAATATTGTGAGTCACAAGGGGTATCAAATACTAGTTCCCTATGTGGAATTAATTTCTCAAAAATGGATAATTAAAATTGATAAAAACCATGGTATACCTTAATTTTGGTGGAAAATATTTAACTAATAGAAGTATATGATGATATATTATCACATGCCTCTTGGATTTAAAGTGGTGGATGCTAATCACATAAGTTTTACACCCAGATAAAAATATGCAGTGAAAAATTTTCTATATATGGAAAAAAAAGTGGTTGAATATACGCCTTAAAAAGAAATTATCATTTCATTGAAATAGATTGTTTACGTCATGGTTTTGCGTCTCAAATGAGAAATTTACTAAATATTTTCAATATTAAACAATCATTCATAGGTGATAGAAACTATCTAGGAAATTTCTCATTAATTTTTTTTTCAAAAATTGATTCTATCAATGTATCTATAAATTCCTTAATATTACTAATGATTTACTTGAGAAAAAATGGAAAATTAATTCATTAATTAGTCTTTATAAGACATTTTCAACATTTTTATAATTTATGAAGTTACATATCACATTCAATATTTTTTTTGAAATAGTTATTTTAATTACATTAATAAAACATTTACTTTGAAAAAATATTAAAAAATGTAGCCCTAAAAAATGTAATGGATATAAAAAGGGAGTGTTTATTGGAATATTCAGACATTTGATTTTAAAAGTATGTAAAATGATATTAATATTTTAAAATTACATTAGTAAAAACCCACATAATTGGAAGAGATAACAATATATAATTGTTTAAAAGAGGAGAAGGGAAATGTTAATTTCATGTCAGATAATTCATAGTTGGGTTTCCAAATTCAATGTATAACACTAGCAGGATGGAAATTATTGAAATGGAGGAAAAATCATCATTTACGATTATTGGAATTATTCATAAAAATGTAATACTATTGTGGGGAATAAATTCATCATTGATGGATATTTGAATTAAAAATTAATTTCCACTAGAAATGAATAGAAAATAAAATATAATGTAGTTTTATGGTAGAAAAACCCAACCTTGGATGAAATATGTTCATGATAATGAATTATACCTCAGTAAAATAAGTTTTGTTACCAAAAAACCATTTCAATATTGGTATCTCTTGAATAAAAATCCATTTAAAAGTGAACATGGCATATATTTTTAAAGTCCATGAATCTTAAGAATATGGAAAAATTGATTCATTATGTGACGTATCAGCTCATGTACCACACACCAGCACCTTAAGTCGGTCTTCCACATGAACTAATGTGTGCCTCCCCATATGCTAGAGGCTATCGACTAGTAGTTAGGGTTTAATGTTGATCATGGGGATACTATACCCTTTTTATCAGAGTAACACATTATTAGAAATAAATAACAATTACCAAATGAAATATAATCATAACCAAGATAAAACTAGTATCACAAGATTTTCAAAAATAAAAAAAGATATCTAAACTAAATAATAGATATGCCATGGAAAATAACATCCCAAGTGTGAAAATGAAATCCCATCAGTAAAGACACTATCAAAACCCCTTTGGGTGTCGAATCTCATGTAGTTCACTTAATAATGCTCCATCTCAAGTCAACCATATAATATAGAGTTTTTTCCCATAACCTGTCATATAACTATGAAATATATTCATGTACTGATCACTCATCCCATGTAGGGTGTGATTATAAGTTAGTAGGTCACAACCAATGATGTATAAATCAATATCCACACAAAATTGTATATGAATTTTTATATTGATTAAATAATAGTAATAAAGAAAAAACTTCACATTTATTCAATTACACTTTAATTAAATGAATAAACCCTTGGGTTCTTGAGGAAACTTGTTCTCTCAATACCTATTTTCTCTCATTACAGAGTCTGAACCATCTTAATGGTATATCATATATCTAAATTCCATTTTCAAAATTCATCATCTCAATTGACACATGAATTCCATTTTTACCATTAATTATCTCAATTAACACCTAAACACCATTGTTTTCATTAATTGTATCAAATAGTGTATGAATTCAATTATTACCATTCATCATATCAATTCATACAATAATTCTATTATTACAATTCATTGTCTAAATTCAGAACTGAATTCCATTGTTATCATTCATTGTCTCAATTATCATATGAAAGTCATTTCTACCGCTCATTGTCTAAATTCACATATAAATTCCATTGTTATCATTCATTTTCTCAATTCATATATTAATTACACTATTTATATTGATTATCTCAATATACATCTGAGTTCCATTGTTACCATTCTCTATCTCAAATCACATATGAATTCCATTATTACCATTCATTTTATTACTTCACATATATCACAATATTCCCATATCACAATATCACATTTAATTAATTCTTTGATTAATTACTCCAACTGAACAATTTTATATTCATATCTTTCGATATTAATCACATAAAATCCATTAATTAATTAAAAAATTAATTAATCACATCAATTACATTAACTAATTCACCAATTAATTAATCAAATCAATCCCATTAATTAATTGATCGAAAAATTAATCACAGTATTCTAATTAATTAATTCAACAATTTATTTGTCACAAAAATATCGTTAATTAATTAAACAAACAATTAATCTAGTTCAATAAATTTATTTAGAAAAATAATCCCAATCATCTAATTCAAA
Organism: Viscum album; assembly: GCA_963277665.1. Classification (NCBI taxonomy): domain Eukaryota; kingdom Viridiplantae; phylum Streptophyta; class Magnoliopsida; order Santalales; family Viscaceae; genus Viscum; species Viscum album. The sequence goes on from OY728131.1 coordinate 566,316,452, forward strand.
AATTAATTATTAAAATTGTACATTCCTAATATCATCAAAAATAATTCTACAACTAATTAATCCAATTCTAGGATCTCAATATCCCCAATTTCACAATCCCAAAATTAATTAATTTTTCCAAATAATTAATTCAATTTATGAAATTCAATTTATAATCATCCAATATAAATTGTTCAATTACATAGATATAATTAAAATAAAGACTCTAGGATTTGAATAATAGACCCCCTACCCGAATTCATTCATAAAAAATTGCCCAATGGAAATCCAAAATTTGTAACGGATATGTCAATCCCACGATGAAGAACATGATTTATATTTGATTCCTATATCAAATATTAAAAGAATCACGATATAAAAATCCTTGATCTAGATCTAGATCTAAAAATTGATAAACACCCCTCTTTTATCTTTTATGAGGAGCGAGAGTGAGAGAGAGATCTAAAAGAGATTAAAGAACATACTTTTGGAGGTGCATATATTCAATCCAACCTTTGATTCACTATTAATGGTGGTCTAGAGCCATATGAAATCATTTAGGAGCCTAAAAAATGAGAGAAAATGAATTTGTACATGTTAGGGTTGATTATGTTGAGTTTTGTGTGTTTGGGAACTTTTAAATATAATTCTATGGATAAATTAAATCTCAGGCATAGTTTGATGAAAATGGCCACATTGTTCTCCAAACCATGCGCCTCTTTAGGGGGTGGGGGTGAATACATTCTCCTTTTGGGGCACACAGTTTGACAAATTGTGTGCCAACAATGTGAATCCCCTTATCTTGATTTTTCATGGCTTGATGGACCAGGGAAGACAGTTTGGGAAAACTATTTTCCAACCATTCATATCATATCATCCTTTAATAATTCTCAGATATCACCCAAAAATTCCACAAGATAAAACCCAAAAAATTAATTCAATACAAGTATAAAGAGTACCTGAAATTGGGATTTAGAAATCTCCATAAGTATTTGGGATCTTAGAATCACCCCACCTTATAATAGATAATCCTCAAGATGTACTGCCTATCATCTCTATGATTCTGAGTAAAAATTTTCATAAAATTGAGTCATCATATCCACTTTATTCTCCCATGACTCCTCCTTCAAACGTCCATGTTGCAACAATACATGAACTTTTGACACGATCTTTCCCCATTACACTTTCTCACTAAGATCCAGTACATAGATAAAATGATGCTCAATGGACACATCTATATATATCTCAATATCATAAATATTTATTACATGATTAGGGTCATGGGGATGCCACCAATGTTGTGAAAATGTTAAAACATTGTATATAACACTATATCTCTATAAAAGATAAAATTGACATGCCACTAGCCCTACTATCTCCACAACCTCAAATTTTTCATCGAACCTAGGTGCCATATTTCTGTGTCTCCATAACCTGTGGTGACCCAACCAATGTGACACCTATAATAATACATTATTTCCCTTTTAAAAATATAGGGGTCATTAATTTATATAAGTATACAACTTATGTCTACTCTATGTTGTATCAATGTGCTTCTGAATCAATTGTACCAGCTCTGACATCCCCTACTCGTGACTCTCTACCAACAACTCTAACTCACCCACCTCAATCAATAATAGTTGTGATTTTTATAGCCTACCATAAATAGCCTCATATGGTGCATCTATAAATTACCCTGATAATGATCTGTCGGTGGAAGTTCATACTCAAAAAAACAATGTACTTGAAACCTTATGCAAGCCCTACAAAAAAGATGTAAAGAGTGAAGTATGGTCTAAAACAATTTCTTGTGGAACTTTATGTAGATGGAATATCTTCTAAACATACAGTTCTCCCAACTGTCCACTAGAAAAGTCTCCTTCACTAGTAAGAAATGTTCTACCTTTGTCAAATGGTCCAAAATTGCCCAACTGGAATCATTATTATGAGGTTTCCTTGGGAGATGAACTAAAAAATCCAGAGTAACATTTTCCCCCTTCCATTATGGAATTGAATATGAATATAGAAAACTACAATTTCATGGATACTTATCTGTCTTGACAGGTGTATCATTGTGTCAGGAAGCCTACAATCTCCTTTTTCATTCCCAGCCACTATAACTATTAATGTAGATCACGGTACATTTTTTTCACACCTAGATGAACCACCCACATCATGTAATTAAATTTACAAATTGTATCTTCTTTCATAATCATTGACATAACCACCAAATTACCCTCATTGATGATCTCATTCACATTTTGCATACAATATAGAGGGTATCCAAACCTTCATGTTTCTCCATCAAGGACAAACATTCCAGATCCTCTTACAGTCTACATCTGATCCATTTCAAAAGAGTAGACTCCACTGAAACTAATACAAGAGTCATCTTCTCCTGACTCTCATGAAGTACAACAAGCATCTCATCTAGTAACGTCATCATCATACACTCAACACTAGACTCTTTAATGACCTATATGCATGTTTTCATGCTCAAAGTGTCAACTATAGTATTTACATTCCCAAGTGTATATGTTAACTTAACATCAAATAACTACATATAATCAAACAAAATCCAATACTAGAGATTACAATCTCACTGAAAAAGGATATAATTTATGCTCTTGTGATCCATACACACAGTAAAATTTTTTCCCAATAGATAATTCCACCAATACCTCAAAACATACACCACTACTACCAACTCAAGGTCATGATAAGGGTAATTCTATTCATGATGTATTAACTGTTATGACTAATCCATCACAACTCAATCTCCTAGTATCAACACTTCTATATGGACTACCCGAGAAGCATAAAAAATACCAGAAAGTCCTCACATGGATTAGGTGGGATCAAGATCAGTGCTGATGTTAAAGACTTATTCAACTTCTAGAAGCCATTCACACATGCTTCTGAAAAGTAAAACTTTATCCCATTTTTGTCTATACCGAGAGTAGAACAACCAATCAGAAAATTCCCTATATTAATCTTTGATAATATCTATCTAATCATAGAAATCTATGGATATCTAGAAAATTATTTAGATTATCCCATGAATCAACTAACTTTCCCTTCTCTATGTCCACTGAAACACCTTTTTTATGAAATGATGATACCAAAGATGTGTACTTTATCAATCCAAAATAAAATCTTAGATAGCTTGGAATATAGCCAAGGCCATCTCTATGTACTTAGTATTATTCCAAAATGTTGGGAATGATATTCATGAATATTGGAGTACACTAATATTTCGTCCAAATAACTACAAAGAACAATCCTAGTATGGGAGGAAGATTCTATCCATCCAGGCTATAAAAATTTCTTGTGTTAGTCAACCCAAACGACATTACAAATAACTCATATACTCCATATCATATTCTAAAATCAGTTCTCTATATATAAAAGGGTTGATATCATAACTCATAATACCCTAATCTAATTTTGATAATTGAGAAAACAAAAGCTCATTTCAATTTTTTAAAGAGATTATTGATACGTGGAAGAGGATAATTGTTTTTAGTTGTCATCTAGTATAACATTGGTAGCCAACACATAAGCATAGAGTCTTGTCATCCTTATTTAAAAATAACACTGGATAACCCCAAGGTGATGTACTCAGTTAGATAAACCCTTTATCCACGAACTCCCCCAGCTAATTCTTGAGCTCTGAAAGCTTTTTTTGTTCCATTATAAATGTTGGAATACAAATAGGCTCAGTTCTAGGAATGAAATCAATATTAAACTACTCATTTCTCTCAAGTGGCATCCTTGATATGTATTCTAGAAATACATCCTAACACCAGTTCACTGAGGGTGGAAAGGAATCATATTATACTACTCCTTTATGCCTCAAAAGATTCGAAACCAAGGCTGTATGCTCCCCCAGTTGCTAGTGAACTGGACCTGGACAACCTACCTATAAATAATATTCTCTATGGTGAATATAGTTTCCACCCTTAGTGGACGTAAATGTTACACCCCATAGGAAACAATATATGTGGGATTAGCATTCCACAAACCATTCTATACTAAAAATTAGGTCAAAACCTCACATATCAAGGATGTAAATATCTTATAGAAAATGATACTCCCCAACCTCATGTGAACACCCCTTGTACAAATAGACGTCTCTATACCAAACTCCCAACAGTGTATCTATCCTCAAAACCTCAGTTATGAAATCCATTTCCAGGATCAAATATTTCACATGTTGTTTATAAATATATAAATGATAGGCACTAGTATTGAATAAGGAACTAGATAATGTAGAAGCTACATGAATAGTACCTCTCCCTATCAATGGACTAGACTTTATATCCAGTAAATTAGGAAGAATGGAATGTAGCGTTCATTCCCTTCTTCCATGTGATGCAGTTTGAGTCCCCTGAGAAAAAACACCCTTTTGATATGGGAAATCATTCCTAGAATCTCCATGTCCACTGCATCTACCACCACGGCTAGTAGAACACCAGCTTTCAGACTGATATAGTGGAGAAGATCCCCTTCCTAAACTCCAGTTTATTCTAGATCCTCCACCACTACATTTATATCATTGGTTCTTATAAAAATTCTATAATGTCTAATCCTACCATAGGATCGGTACTCTATAGGTGGTCATGCACAGTGTCCAAAGTAGTGGCCTAACCTACAACACTGGAGGAAAATAACTCAGGTAATATCTTGTGTAACAGATCCTTCCCATAGTTAAAATTCTCATAGTGATGATTCCTGCTCTCAAAAGATGTTCCTCCTAATCATCCAGTAGTAACAATCTATCCTTAACTGGAAGCCTCCTTATGGTTATCCATGTTTATGAGAACATGATTCACCACCTCATAAAACATCATTAACATTAAGAGTTAACTTGGGACTTAGTCACACATTTATTAACATATTATAAATTCCTTTACTTAGTTGTATCATCCCCTGCCAGTGCTAGAGCAAATCACTACTATGATATAATGTGATTAGTATATTCTACCATGAACATACTTCCCTGACTCATCCACATGAACTCACTTATTCTCTCATGTCTCAACATCTCTGTATAAAAGTTCTCCCTGAACATCTCCAAAAATTCATTCCAAGCCATTCCATATTCATTCCCTATCTTGGCATGAACATCCCACCAATGCTTTTCTGAACATCACAATATGAAGGGGCCAACTTGACCCTCTTTTCAACTCGAGTCTTTAAATGGTCATGTATAGTCTAGATATACTCAATCCAAAACATTGTTTCCCTTATTTCACCCTCTCTGATAAATGTTAGAGGGGTTTGTAGCTAAAACACGAACATCATATTAGTAATTATTTTCAAAAGTCTCTCTAGTTCTGTTTTCATGAATTTCATGATGGGAGAGAAATTCTCTCAGAACCGCTCCCCTACATCCTCACCTAGCTCTATTGGTGCCTCAGGTTCACCAACTGGAGGATCTACCCAAACCATTTCCTCCTATGACCTTATAAATAATCATCATCATGGAGGATTATCTCTATGATTACAAACACAAGTCTCCGGACACATAACACAATAGTAACACATTTCACAAGTGTGTTTTAATGTTAATCGATAACAAATCATTCCCCGTTTTCCCACCATATGGTTAAAACCAATGTACTATCACTACCCTTAACCATCCTACATCTTGGTCATGGTAAAAAATGGTAAATACATTCCCATATAATGGTTTCTCATTAGACGCTCATTTATTCACATTTTTTTTCATTTTTAATTTTTATAATATATTAGGCACCATTTTCAGTTCATTTTCTCAAGTTGGGAAATAACAATTCCAATTCAAAAACATACCCAGAATTTTATTTTTCCTACAACACTAAAATAATTCTTGTCAGAAAATAATACTAGGTTATTAAAATGATACATGCATACTCAAATCTCATTTAATTCCGACCCATGAGCCAAATCTCAGAAATTTCAGAAACAATTATCTCATTACACAATAAGTGCATCACTAAGGTTAAATAACTTCAAACTATAAGAACACATATCAACAATAGTAATCCCACTATGGGTACTCAGTTTTCACCCATATATGGATTTTCAACTCCCATGAATGATCTCTTGTCCATGGATCAACTAATCCTAGACACATATCTACGTTTACCAAATAGAAAAAAAAACAAATATGTGCTCTGACACCAATTTGTGACATCTCGTCTTGGGTGCCACAAACCGATCCCTCGAGCTAGTCTACCTTGTGGCAAAAATCGCACCTCCCCATAAACAAAAGGTTTCTTGACTACCAGTAAGGGTCTAATTTAGATCATGTGGAAACTATACCCTTTCTATTAGAGTAACAAATCAGTGGAAATAATCAATAATAACAAAATGACCTATAACTATGACGTAGATAATACTTGTACTTGAAGATAACCAAAACTAGAAATAAAATATAAAAAAATATAAATAGGTATTATATTTCAAATTATGTGCCAAGTGTAAAAATGAACAATATTACAGACACTGAAAACTCCCTAGTAGGTCTCGAATCTCATCTGGTTCCCTCAACTGTGATCCATCCTAACACAACCAACTAATATAGGTCATTTTACCTTAACCTATCCTACAACCATGAAATCTATTTACGTGCTGATTATGAAACCTATGGAGGGTGTGAGTATAACTCAATAGGCCACCACTAACAACATCTAAAAAATATCTAGTTGAAATAGCGTATGCTGTAGTATAAAGAATAAATTAAAAAATAATAAAGAAAGAAGTTCACATTTATTCAACAACTCGTTATTTGAGTACATAAACCCCCAGGTTCCTGAGGACACCTGAACTCTAAATACTAACATTGGTCCATGATAAAGTATGAACTATCCCCAAGGTATATCATGTATCTAAATAACCATGTTATCATTCATTATCTCAATTCACACCTGAATTCCATTTTTACCATTCATTATCTCAATTTACACTAGAATTCCATTATTACAATTAATTATCTCAAATTGAGTATAAATGTCATATTTACCATTCATCATCTCAATTCATTCCTAAATTCCATTATTATCCCACATTATCTCAATTCACACCTGAATTTCATTTTTACCATTCATTGTCTCAATTATCATATGAATTCCTTTGTCACCCATTATTTTCTCAATTAAAATTTTAATGCCCTTATTACCATTAATTATCTCAATTCAATTTTGAATACTATTGTTACCATTCATTGTCTTAATTTACATCTAAATTCAATTTTTACATTTCTTTATCTAAAATCACATAAGATCTCCATTGTTAGCATTCATTATCTCAATTCACATATGTTGTAATATTAGCATATCAAATATATCACATTATCAAAATATCAAAATATAATATTTAATTAATTCACAAATTCATTAATCAAACTCCAAAATGTTATATTAATCTATTTCCATTAATTAATTCAAAAATTAATTAATTGCATCAACTCTATTAATTAATTTAACAATTAATTAATCACATTAATTACATTAATTAATCATATCAGTCACATTAGATAATTTATCAATTAATTAATTACATAAATCCCATTAATTAATTCACCAATTGATTAATCACAAGAATCCCATTAATTAATTCAACAATTTATTAATCCAATTCAATCAATTTCCAAATTAGAAAATAAAAAATAAAAACCAATTAACTCAACAATTTATAAATTAAATTACACAATCCCAATATCTCCATAATTTATTCAACAATTATTTATTCCAATTAAATAATATCAATATCCCAAATTTAATAATCATAAAATTATTTAATTTACCAAATTAATTAATCCAATTTAAGAAAATCAATTTCTAATAATCCCAAATAAATTCTAAAATTTCATATACATAATTGGAATCAAGACTTTGATATTTTAATAATAAACCACCTGCCTAAATTCTCCTATGAATGCTCACCCAACAGACGTCCCTGATTTGAATGATATAGGTCAATTACAAGAAAAAGAACACAATTAAGATCTGAAAACTAAATCCAAGATTAAATGAATCAATATTTGAAAAACCTTGATCTAGATCTAGGAAAAGTAGTGGATAAACATACCTATTTTATCTGGGAAGAGGTGAGAGAGAGAGAGATTTCGAAATGTGATGAAAGTAGATAGCCAGGGAGGTGTATATCTTCAATCATTCCTTTGATTAACCCTGAACAGATGTTGGGAGAACTATAAAATAATAAGAGAGCCTCCAAAACAAGATAAAATGACTTTGTCTAAGTTGAGGTCTATTTGGGGTAGTTTTAGGGAATGTTTAATCTAATTTTCATTTTAAATTATATTCCTCAAATTGTCTGATGGGAAGGGGCACACAATTTTTCAAACAGTGTGCCTTAACCATAAATCTTTTCTATGGTGGGGATGTATGGTTTCTCCTTTATGGAAACGTGGTTTGGAAAACCATTTTCTAGCCATGAAAATCCACTCTACATGGGTTTTTATGGATTTTTGGGTTCTGGTACATGGTTTTTCTAAACGGTGTGCCTATTGTGCACAACCTCTCCTCCTTCAATGGTTCTAAAATTTCACCCAAAACTCTCAAAGATAAATCCAAAAAAGTACTCAAAACTACTAAAAATATTAACTGAAAATGAGCTTCATGAATCTCTATAAAATGTGGGATCGTACACATTAGGCATTAAAAACACCATATTTGAGATTAAATGGCGCACATCATGAAAAATGTCCAAAGAAAGAAAATTTGAGACAAAAAACCCCTTACCACCAACATCAATTAGTAAAACGCATTCTAACCACCTATAAAACAATAATAGAAATCTTAAAATTATATCTCATAAACATATTCTCATGAATTTACCTTTATATATTAAATTTATAATGACTACTAATATATTAGTTATTTGTTAAAAAAATTACTATTAGATGTAATAAAATTTAATTATTTCAGAAATGTTTTATGATGTGGATTTTCATACCCATTATTCAATATCAAGTAAAAAATAAATATATAATATAAGTTACTATAATAGATAATTGATATTTATTTTAAAAAAATTCATCTCATTACAAAAACTGTTATAGTTATGTTTTTTGAAAATTGAATTAGTGTCAGGTTATTTCAATAATTTTGGTGATTGAAGATGTGATTTTGATAACAAGATAAAGAAATAATATTATTATTCCATTAAAAAACAATCGTTATTTTATTCTTAAATATCAATAATAAAATTATTTTTCCCATAGTCAATCAGGAAAATGTTTTATAGCATTGTTCACGTAGGTTGTTAGAGAAACCCAAAAATGAACACACCATAGTTAATATATGATTTTGGTTATGAATGTGATTTCATTTGGAATAATATATATATTATTGAAGAATAATAATGTTATTTAGATATTTTTAAGGTAATTAACCAAATTTTACAAAAATATATTAAATAATAATGAAACTAAATGAGACATGAGACACGTTACTTCATGGAAACAATAATACACACAATGCTTGATTAAATATTTCATTCCCCAACGAATGAGAGGGAATTATGGAGATTTATAAATTTTATTTTAATAAGAATTATTAAATTATATATTTCAAATTTATTTTTTCAATACTATCCTTGTAACGAATTAATATAGAATGTGGTGAAAAATGAAAGGCATTACTTTGTGGATGTGGCAATCCACACAAGCACACTGTCAATGTTCTTTTGATTATATAATTGGATGGGAATGAATAAATATATGTTTTTTCCATTAATATTGAAAATTAATTATACTAATAATACTAAATTATTTATATTAATATGTTTTGGATAGGTATTGATGATATTGGCAAATAAAGAAAGGGATAGTATTAAGTAATAATCACTATTGTACCTAGAACATTCTTTTGAAATTATCAATCGAAATAAAGGTATTAGGGTAACATATGGAGACAAAGGTATTTAGTTCAGTTAATGGACTTCAAGTAGATAAAAATTAGGAATGGTTTGAAAGAAACCTCAAAATGATAGTGAAACCTTTAGAGGGTGGAAGCCATCCCCTTTTATTCATGAAGAAAAGATCATATTTATGAACAGCCATTACTTTTCAATAATAGAATGTCAGTATTAAAGTGTCAATTGTTACATAAGAGATGAATAATGGATAATGGGGGGATATTTGGTTGATATATATTCATCCATGAATTTACACATATTTTGTAAACAAGATTCTTGTTATTTACCCTTAGGTTTTTATATTTTACAACTTCATTTTTACCTTGTTAACAAATTTTGAAATAAGTAATATATTGTTTAAAAAAATATAAGATAACCCATATTATTTTTTTAATATTATTTTTAAAATAAATTTAATATTTATTTAATCTAACTCTATTTCTAAATAAGATAAAATTAACTTTTAGATTGAACCATTTTATATATAGATAATCTATTTATGTTGAAAATGTTGTCTTAACTATTATGTGTTGTTAATTTTATTTAACAATGTTAACCAACTGAATGAAAGTTAATAGAAATATATGTTATTCTAAGAGTTATATCATATCAATTATTTAAAATACATTAATTTCATTAATTGTTAAAAGACTAAAAAATATAAATGAAATAAATATTTCAAATAACTGTTTCACCATTATCACAATAATTAAATTTAATATTAGTAATCCTTTTTTATACATAAAAATAATAATAAATCTATTACATAATATGAAAATTATGATTTAAAATATAAAAAAACATTATGTTATATATAATTTATAAATGTTATGAAAACAAATTTGTATATATATGAGAATAAAAACCATTTTTAAAGTAAAACATTACTCAAGTTTAAAAAATACTAAACATGGATTTTGTAAACAAAAAATTGAATTTTTATATTATTTATTTTACAATATATATGTTTATATATATATATTTTAGAAAAAAATTCATGTTAATATTTTATTATTATAATATCAAAAAAGTGATTGTATTAGGCAAATTAAGATTTTCACTATTATCCTAAATATCAATTATTTTATAAAAATATTTATAATTTAAAATAATAAAATTTTGAAATGATCAAATTAAAAACTATTATTTTTTAAAAAATTAAAAATTCAAGAATTTATTTATTTATTTATTTATTTTTTTAATTTAAATTAAAATATTTAAAGAGAAAAATCTCATTTTTAAACATTAAGGGTTACTAATATTATTTTTTTTTGCATTTCTAATTGATTAAAATACATTTATTTACAAAAGTATTTATTATTATTATATTTTATTACTAATATGAAGACAACATTTTGTACATCATTTTATTTCATTAATTCATGTGAAATAAGCTGTCGACATAATGTTTATTTAAGGGAAAATATTTACAGTAAAATCATGGGGTGTTATATTTTTTCCCTTATATAAATCGCATCCTAAAAATTTTAATTATTTCTAACTAATAAAATATTTATGGGTTTATATATGATATACATGAATTTGGATTGACTTTATAATATGGGTTTGTCCTCCCTATCCTCGGTATGACTAGTTAAATCATCTTCTCACTCAAAATAAGAATTTTACAAATGGTCGGTTTTTCATTAACCATTTGTGTAAAATACCCCAATATAATGGGATTAAATTTACATTATGTTTTCATAGTCATCATTGTCTCGATAGGGGTTAAAGGGTTGGTTTTTAAAGGTTATTTTAATGTCTTGGTGATTATTAATGTTAATTTAGCCAATCCATGGCTAATATCTCATCTGATTTGACTTAAGGAAGTAGAACTAGATTTTATAAGAAAATCATTCCTAAAAGTATTTATTTGAGTGTTATCTTATTGGGATATAGTAATCCTACGAGTAGAATTTTTTATTTATAATTCAATATCTAATCATCATGGTGGTGATTTTTTATTCTTAGTAAACTCTCATGGTATTAAGGAGTATGTCGAGAATGATACCAATATAATACTCATTGTTCTTGAGTAGGTGATCTCTGTCCCTAATTAAATATAATTTTAGGAACTCACTTATATAGTTTCTTATTCATAGTATCTCCCTTGGCTTGGAATATTTTTATTTTTATCAACCTTATTATCCCATGGATAAGGGTATTTAACTAGAAAATTTTGATTCTCCCAAAATTGAAGACATTGATCTATTAGTAGTACATTAAGAAGAACTTTGTTTCCTTATAAATTGTCTACATGTATCTTCACATTAATATGATTATTATTTACAACATATTCCATCATTTTTTTAGAAATAAAACAACTCCCAGTTCCTTTGAGAAAATTTCCTTGGTGCATCTTTGCATATTTTTGACATGTATGAAATTTCAATTCATCATATTATCATATTATCCAATATAAATTCCATGAGACTATAACATTATCTTTTTTGATGTTTTGGGGAATTGAAATATGTTCAAGAATCATTATTAACAATTTTAACATATGATAATATAGTTAATTGAAATTTAATTATATTATCATATTTGTCAATATAAATTTCATGAAATTTCAATTCATTATATTATCATATTTATATCTCCATATGCTAGATTGTTTTGACTAGTAGTGAGGGTATCAAGAGTTGATAGTGGGGACACTATACCCTTTTATTATAGTTTCACAATGGTATAAAAAAGTAAATAACAATCAACAATGTAAGAAGTAATAACCAAAGAAATGGAAAGAAACGAACAAAATTATTATAATTAGATATAAGTGTCCAAATCCAGTATATACAACATATGAATGCATAACACAGTAGTGATACATATCTAAAATCAGTAAATAGTATAACATGATTTTCAATACAATACAAAAATAATGAAAAGACAGTAAATCACAATGAGTGAACTCCATGAGAATCTCGAGATCCATCTCAGTCCTTTTCTCGAAACTCCAAGAAACATGCAATGCAACAATAACCTAGATCATGAAAATATAACATCTACTTGTGTACCAAGGGTACCTCAGTAGGGTGTGAGATAAAATACTAGTAGGCCATCACCCACAGTGTCAATCCCAATATAGTATATTATAAATTCTGTAGTGTGTAGGAAAACAAGAATTTAATAAATAGAACTGTATAATAAGTAAACATTCATCTAGTTTCTTAAGGGACACCTGGTGGATATACCTACTTTAGCTCATTGCCTTATTAAGAGTTTGTTCATATAACATTTATATATATATATATATATAGTAGCAGTTTATATATATATATATAGATATACTTAAGTTGGGGTGGATTGGGACATACCACCTCAATCAAATTCCAGGGGAGCTCTTATTGTTTTACTCGAACCCAAGTCTATGAGAACATAGTTTCATGGCCTCCAAACATTATACTTATATTAGGGTGTATTTGGACATAACACCAAAATTAAAATTCCATGGGAGCTCTCATGGTATTACCATATCCCAATATCAAGAGCCCTTTGTATCTTGGCATTCTAGTATTCAAAACTATGTTTTTGGGTGGATCAAGATGTACCCCTGAAATCCAATTCTATGGGATATCTAATGGTATATTCCTAATCCAATAATAATATAACATAATCCCTTAGAATGAAATCATTTTATATATTGAAATCATAAGTGATTTCGAGTAAGAAATCCTCCCACCCAGAGCACACACACACAAATACACACACACACACACATATATCTAGCATGGGGAAAAACTACCTCCCACCCATAAGCATACATAAATAGATTGGAGTAAACTCTCTCCCACCAATTAACATATTTATAAAATAAAACTAGCTTGGCGTATGAATACCTCCCACCCATAATCATTGATATAACAACACATAAGGAAAAACCACCTTTTCATTTTAAATAAAAAATATCTTAGGCTTGGTCATATTCATTTATCGCAAACTAACATATGGTAAAAAATATTATGGTTTTCAATTTAACCTTTCATTAGCATGGTCACATATTTAGTCCTAAATATGAGGTTCACATCTCATATATGAAACTAACCAATTTCAACTCCCTATAAAAATTTCAATAGAATTCTCTATTTATAAGAATAAATAAAAGGAATAGACTGAACCATCCTTGATATGTCAAGTTCACCAAATTCATTAGACTATCATAATATGTGCTTATTATATTAACTTAAGGTGTGTTCATAATACCCCATTCCTATCCATTTTAAATTTTAATTTAATATAATTCATGGTTTTCATTTATCATGCTCAGGAAATTCCCCTTAATTTATTTCACTTCTACCCTTCACGTGGGGTAACTAACACCATATAATTACAAGGGGAAAATAGAAGGTACAACTACCAACTAGGAAATTTACCTACTTGGGTAAATCAAAATTAGTTATCATCCTACTCACTTTAATAATTTTACCAAAAGTCACTTATAAAGCATACATATTACTTAGGCAATTACATTCAAGGGTAATGTCATTTTTGTGGACTGACTTTGGTGGAGGATCAAGTTAAGACATTATGGTGAAGGAATTCTTGGTCCTTATTTAATTCTTTGTGTTGTTAATGAATCCTTGATTTTTTTGGTTTGTTTTTGGAACTGAAGTTTGTTGTTTTGGAAAATGGAACCAATTCTCCTACAAGGGATTTCTTTAGAAGTGGTAAGAGCATGAGGTTTTCACCAGATCATCACTATCTACAATTGGATGTTTGAGAGGCTATGGTGATCACCATCGGTACAAAGACCATGCACCCCTGCACAGAATAACTAGTTGAGTAGTGTTGAGATGGTGGTAGCTGGCCCATTGTTTTTGATTTTGGGGAGGGACTTCTCATTATATACTTGAATTTGGTTGTTTTTGGGCTTGGGACTTTGGTATGTGGGACATGATTGTTGTTTTATGTCCCTGATGTCATCCTGGGTTCCCCCTCCACCCTTAAAAGTTTTCCACATTAATAAATTAATTAATTTTTAGTCAGTCAGCTAAAACAATTAAAAAACCTAATTTTGATGGTATGAAAAAATACGTGATTTTAAAACATACCCCAAAACAATTCTGGTGGACCAAAACTACTCGAACCACCTCTCCTTCAGCATTGGTTTCAAGAACTCACATGATCATGACTCGAGGAACTTTTTGCATACCCTAAATAATAAATAAGAAATCAAAATACGGCTAAGCCTTGACCTAGGGTTTGGTCGAAACTTATAATGATATGGAGAGGCCAAAAATCGATTGGAATTAGGGAGGGAGAGGGATAATATAGCATAATATTATGGACCAGATAAAGAATGTGAAGAAATACTATTGGACTAATGAGAGGAGAGGAATATGTTGAGAGGAATTTATCTCACATTGTAGGGGAACCCCACCAGAGGTGCGTCATGTATGAGAGGGGCGAGGGGTGAGAAAAGTTTTAAGTTCTTTTTATTTTTATTATTTTTTCAACTAAATAATAACTATAATGCATGTCTTGACACAAGGTTTTGTCTACATGTTTTAACAACTTGTGTTCCAACTGTTCTCCCTGTTATGGAAACCTAGGGTACCCTTCACGGTCTAGCCTCATAGTTTGTAAATCGTGCGCCAGCCATGTAGTGATCAGTTCTTAGCTACTACCCCCAAATGCACCCCATTAGGGCTATGTGCATGATTTTAAAAACCGTTCATAGCCCCTCAAAAATGACTTTGCCCCACCTAAATGAGTCTTCATAGTTTACAGTAGTGGGACAAACTATTTTAAGAAAACCATGCGCCCTCTACAGGTCATTAAAAATTGTGTTCCCCTAGTTTTATCCTCCTGAACCCCCTATATAACTCCACAAAACTCCTTAATCCTTCACCCAATTCCATTAAAATCTCCTAGGCGTTTTCCAACCTTTGGAATCTCCTTCTGGGTCCTAGTTTTAAAAGTAGTCCATTCAATATATGAAAAAGTTCAAGAACCTCCATATTTTCTTCTGGTTCAAATCACATATTGTTAGAAATTTTTTGGTTAATTTAATTCAATACATCTATTCCAAAACCACATCCTCTATCCAATATCCATATAGGGACATGATTTATAAGAGAATTAGAAAATCTCAAATTTACCAAAACTTCATGTTGTTATCCTATATATTAAATTATCTGTTAGATGTATCAAATATTTTACAGTAATATTCTCTTATCCTAATCACTAAAATTTTCACTACTACCTCAAATAACCTAAATAGTTATGAATACTATTGAATTTATTATAAACTATAACTTTCCACTCTTAATGACATTCAAAATTCCAAAATTATATTAAATCGATAATATCTTAATCTTAAAATTTTTCTAAACCCTGATTTTATACCCATTATAGTTCCACAAAGACATTACCATCTCATAATTACATAAAATAATGAAAATATTATATTATAATAAATTCCCCAAATCTTTTAGTTTTAGAGTTTTAGAGAGTTAAGAAAAATAATTAACTAAAAAACCCTAGTATTTTTCAACAAACATATTGTTTTCCACTATATAAGAAACTTTATAACCCTTAACAAGTTTTCAAAATCCCCCAGAAATATAAACACAATATAAACATTTTTGAATATCATATGTATTAATTTTCATTATAACCATTAGAAATAAAAAAATACAAATGGGTGAGATCAGATGCCCAGTTAGGGTAAAATGAGGAGATAAACTTTAATGAGTCTAAATGATCATAATTTGATTATATGATAATAATAAAGATACATAATAATGTTATATGAAAAAAATGGATGAAAAATCATGTAATAATGTATGCCATAAGATAAGAAAATACCATGTAATTTCAACATATCAAATAAATGAGGAATGATTAAGACTTTTCACACAACCATTATTTTAGGGAAACAACACCTTCAAGACTGGCACACAGTTATCCATGATTGAGAGAAACTAAATTGTTTCAATGTACACATGTATCATGACATATAAAAATTTAACCAATGGATTGGGGGAGGGGTGATATAGGACCCCACTACTCATTTATTTATTCATATGTGTGCTAGCTGAAGTTAATCTTTCATCATATCATAATTAGAAAATTGAAATAAAATAGGGATTATATCTTTCTGAAGTAGAATCTCATAAAAAACCATTCATAATTTTATGAATAATCAAAAAATAATAAATCTAATGAAAATAAATTGATATAAAAATATATCAAATAACGTTCAAATTAAATATCCTTCAGTGAATATTATAAATCATATGGTATTTACAATATATGGATAATGTGTACCTAGATTACTATATAATTTCCCCAATCAATATATATATATATATATAATCTCAGTGAAAACTATTTATTTAATTTAATTAAATATAGAGTTTTTTAGAGGCAGTTCTATAGAAAATAAATGAAAAAAATACAATGAAAAAGAAAGGGAAAGGTAGTAATGGGTTTCCAGGAGTTTAATCCCCAATGATAGTATAAGATAATTTAGAGGGAAATTTTTTAAAGGGATTTTCCATGTAAATAAATATTTTTTAGATTGAGAAGAAAATGAAACTCTAAATGGGTTTTAAGAAAACATTTTTTACATCATCGTAAAAGAATAAGTTTCAGATCACATTATAAAGCCATTTATGAAATAGTGATGTGTAAACCATAGAAAACATTTGTTTTTAAAATGTAGTAACATAAAATCATCCTTAAAAATATATAATGGTTATTAAAAGAGAATTTGTGGTGGAATACTAAACCATTTGATTTTAAAAATATGGATAACCTTTTTAATATTTTTAAATACCTTTATTGAAACCCCAAATGAAGAAAAAATAGAAAAAAATTCTTTTTAAGAAAGGATAATAAAAATATTAATGTCAGAACATATTAATAAAATAAATATTTCAAAAGGTGATATAGGTGAGTAAGGTTATATAATATAATATTATTATATCTATGTTTTCAATAGAAGTCATAACATTTTGGAGTTATAGGTATTCACAGTAATGTGTTCTTTGTCTCATAATTAATTCCCTGAGACATTTTTCATGTTATACCACATGTTATCGGTACTATGGTATAATTACTATGGAATATTTGTATTTTACCATATTTATGTTGTTAATTTTCTTTGGTGATTTATACCATGTCCTCTTTTATATGGATTTTGAATAAAACTATATGAAATTTGAAAGGGATTTTGTTTACTCACCTCTCTATGTTGGGTTATAAGGCTTCTTCTTAAATTGGTTTTGGCTTACTTTGTTACTTTTTATGATTGAATATTATTTTTTAATAATAAGTAGAATTCATAATATAAACACTAAGGAACCATAAAAATCGTTTTTTTTCTTAGTAAATATTATTATTATTATTATTATTTAACATCTTATAGTAATCCATTATAGTGTCTTATATAACTGTTCATGTAGTAGGTTAGACTGAGACAAACAAGAACATTCAATAATTAATCAATGATTATGATTTTGAAAGTAATTTATTTTTTTTCAAAATATCATTATTATAGAAGAAAAATTATATTATTTAGAAATTTTTATGGTGGTAAATCCTATTTAATGAGATATTAATAAAAAATTATTAAATTACATGAATAATGATAAATGTTTCTTCACGGAGGCAGTAGTCTACACAATTTATGGATACTGTTTCTATTTCCAAGTGAATGTGTGAGAATGATGGTGGAATATAATTTTTAATTTCATTATCTTATTTATATTATATATGTTACATCGATTCCTAAATTCCATATTTATAACCATCATATAGATGAATTTATGAAAATAGAATACATCGCATTATCATGGTGTTAGTCCTTACAAATGCATTAATGATGTTCTTTTATTTTCTAAGAAGATGAGATGTAATTAATAGTTGGTTTTATATTTATGTAATAAAAATATTTCATAATAATTATAATACTAATTAAATTATCACACTATGATCATGATTGTTTTTAAGTGAAATACATAGAAGGCAATGATAATGATTAAGTAATGCACACCATGGGACCTTGAACATTCCCTTGAAAGTATCATTGGAAATTTGTAGATTTAGATTACATATGGTGACATGGGTATTTAATTATGAAATGAAATTATAATAGAGTAAAATTATTAAGGTTATCATGGATATTTCAATAGGTATGTGTAACTTTGAGATGGTGCAAGTTATCCTGTTTTATAAATGATGAAAATACACTTTTTTGAGCACCAATTATTACTCAATAATGGAATGAAATTGTTCTAGTGTAAATTCTTCCAAAAGTATAAAAAATGTATTTCAGGTTGATGTTAGTTTGATAAATGCTCACCCATGCATTTTTAGAAATGTTTTAAAGATGTTTTGTGTCATTTAATATTAGGTTTTTATAATTTTCCATTTTCATTTTTTATCTCGATAACTTCTTTTTAACCAAGTAATTTAAATTTTACTAAATATATAAGACCAAACATTTTACCAAATATGGGAATCATGTACATAAATATAATCAATATATATTTATATTCTTTTTATATATAATATAAAAATAAATTTTAACCTAAAACATTTTACATATATAATACATATTGTAGAAAAAATTATGTTTTAACCATTATGTATTCATAATATTATTTAACATTGAGTACAAATTAAAGGAATCTTAATATAATTTTATATGTGTTTAAGAGTAATTTAATATTCATTATTTAAAAAAAATATTTTAATTAATTATAAATTAATTAATTAATATTAATAAAACAAATATTTTTAAATAAATGTTTCACTATTATCGATGTAAGTAATATTAATCTTAGTAATATAATTCATATTATTGAAAATAAAAGTAAAATTATTTAATAATATTAAAATACTATTATATAATATAAAATAAATTTTTCTAGATTTGATATCTATATGTGAGGAAAGTTAATTTTCAATTATAAGAGAATAAAAATACTTTCTATAGTCAAATATTACTGAAGTTTCCAAAAAATTAAACATTGATTTTTAAAAATTCAATTATGTAATTTTAAAATATTTATTTTAATTTATAGACATATGTTTATAAAAATTCAAAAAAATTAATACATTATGTGTAACACCCCAAGATTTCATAGTGTGTTATTTCTTCAAAATAATTCAATAACTTGCACTACACGCAACACTGAGTTCAATTGCACCATGACTTACCAAAAAAAAAAGCCATTAAAAGAGGTCATGAATAGTATTAACTAAATTTTAAACTTTATATAATCCTTATAATTTTAGAATCCATATTATGAGTTTCTTAGTCATAATGCAAGAAAAGATTCATTTTCAGTATTGCACTTTTATCAACTTTTGATAGTGAAACCTTTTTAAATACAATATTTTAAACTTTTTGACTAAATGGAGACATCAAAAAAATTTAAAATGAAACATCCCAAGCTTCCACGGTACGCTTTCCTTTGAATAAAACAGTAGCGTGTGTTGTACGCAACTTCGAGTTCTAACACACCGTAACCAATCAAACTAGCTGTTATGAATAGTAATACCTACTTTTTGAAATTATATATATTTTATATTTTAAAATGGACTTCATTTTTGGATTCGGAATATCAAATTTAGCCTAAGGTGAAATTTTGGTACTTTTCTGATAACTTTCATATTTTGATGAATAGTGAAAATTACTAAATTTTAATTAAAAACAACTTTTTTAATCAAAATAATTAATAGTGATAAATTATGAATTTGAGTGGTTTTAAAGTATATTTAGAATATATTTTTACTATTTAATATAATGTTGGTCATTGGACATAATTTTACAATTAAACCGAACATAAACAAGTGTCAATCTTTTGGTAGTTAATATCTCTTAAAAACACGTTTTTTGTTTTGACAGCGGGAATTAATTTTAAATTAATTTCTGCCACTTCTGTGTTTTGAATTTAGAAAAATGGATTCCATATTTGGAATCAGTATGTTCAAATTGTGTAAATAGGTAACTTTTATTTTTAGACATTTTGAATAATTACTGCGGTAAATATTTTATTTACCATGGTTAAAGGTAAATCCGGTAAATAAGGGTTAAAAAATAATATTATAATAATACTAAATTACCCTAAAACGTGTCTTAACCCTATTGGTTGATAAATGGTCGACCATGGGCATATTTGGGTCTATTTTGGGACCCCATGGATCCACTTGTAAGTGATAATGACACATTATATTAATAAAGCTAAAATAAAAATAAAAATGGTATAAGATTACATCATTTAGAAGAACAATTATTACATAGGGTTATACCTGTTGGATTTTCGATTATAAATATTCATTAGAAAGATAAAAAGATTTCCTACATAATGATATTTTATTTATAATTTTTAGACATTAAATATTTTATTTTATTTATGACACAATGATGATGCAGTAATTACTAAAATAGTGAAAAATTAAAATAATTGATATTATAAATACCCAAATAAATATAATATGAAACTTTTAATGAATTAAACTAATTTTCTAGGCTAATATGATATATTAGGATTGATTTAATGGACTTTGTTCGAAGTAATCAATCTGTTATGAGTTTCACAAAAATCAACTATTGAATAGTGTCAAAATTGACATAAAAGAGTTCTTAAAACAAATATTATATTATTAATTGATATTAAATTCCTAAAAATCTAAGGTTCGGCCAAGAGACTTATATTATGATAGTTTAATCATTAATGGACCACTTGGGGGTCGCTTGGATGTATATAGTATGTTTATTAACCATATTATATAAAAATACAAAAAGACATTGTAAAAGTGAAACAAATTAACTTAGAGTTAATACTTAAAGATAAGGTTAATATAAGTACCCAAACCTGTCTAAATTCTATTGGATGAGTTGTTTTCGACCTATCCCCACCTCAACCTTTGAATAGTCAACTTTGGAGCCATTGGAAACCGAATATGAATTTATTATAAATTAATATTTCTAGCTTTTCCAAAGGTGCCCCTCACCCCTCTTATAAAAGGGCACTCCTCCTTCTCATTTCCTCACACCTCTCAAGCCACTTGGTTCGTCCAAACTCTGCCCAACTAAGCTCCCCACATCCCTCTCCTCCTCCTTGAAGCTTCCCCTTAGGCAGAAAGCATTTCAACAAGTCCTTTGGTTCTAACCAAAGTGAGTTACCTAAATTAAAGGTAACGTTTTCTCTTAAATTATTTTCATTTATTTTGCTTCTTCAACCCCCAAACTCTTTTTATTTCCTTTCTTTTGTAACAACACCAGTATCCTCAATATACTAGGATGTTTTTATAAGAAGTATTCAAACTACACATACACACAACTCCATCTAATGGATGATGAACATAATGTTTCTGTGGATGGCAAACTAACGCCTCACGAAACGATGATTGTTCAAATACATCTTACCGCCTCTCATGGTGGCCATTATGATGGAACTGTAATTAAATATGATATTAATGATATATATTTTATATATAATCTTATGTAATTCCATTTTATTTCATACCATTATTCGTTTCATGTTGTATATACATACGATAATTTCATTTGAGGAAGTGCGGACTACCGCCCCCTTAAAATGATATGACTCGTTCATACCACACATGAAACGTATAAAGGATGGTGTTAATGAACTTAAGTAACATGTATAAAATATTATATTATACTGGAATAGTAATATACCTATGTATCATTGGTATTCGATTCATTTAAAATAAAAATTAAATGGAAGTAGCGTTCGTGCGTACGTACGGACTACCGTCTCCACGAACGCGATGAGATTCATTTTCCATCGTATCCATTCAAGTATAATTATCATTTGATGATTTAAAAATGATGTTTAAAGACTTGATACCATTCTGGATATGAATAATATACAACTTATCCTTTACAAACATGGCTTATGTAACAAAACATATAAAAGAAAATGAGTAAGTTAACACCCGAAACGACGATAATTTTAAGATATTATTATCAAATCAGTATTAAAAGATCATATATGATATCATATTAATGTATATGATTCTTGTATAATTTAGTAACAATTATTTCACTATTATACAGGAGGTTAACCTACCCCAACCAAGGAAAAGTACAAGGTAAGGGTTATTTCACAATCTCTTCATTATCCGAGGTTGTATATACGTAATAATCTACTGGGATCTCTTTATCATCCACATCCATGTTTTCTAAAAAATGTTTTTCAAAACATTTTTACTATTTACAAGAATATGGTTTAAAGTCATTTATACCCTTTTTTGACTTTTTATAAGAGGTTTATAAAGGAATCCTTCCGTCGTTTTCAAAACAATGTCCTTTTTAACCTTTTCGACAGAATTGAGGTAAGAATGTTTTTTAACTTATACGGCGGGTGCGGTTATTTTCCGCTGTTATAAAATCGTCGAAGATTTCCATACAATCTTATAAGAATATTTTCAAAAAAAATGTTTTATTTTATATGGATCTTAAATGATTTCAAAATAAAAGGAGATACTTCTTTAAAAAGAATTTTGATTTCATCTATGTCAACATCCTTTGATGGATTTTAAGATTATTTGAAGTTGATTTATTATGATACAAAACTTCTATATTGTATTGAAGGTTTTGTGATATGTTTGACTGTGGATGTGCTATTTTTATACCATTCATAGTTTATGGTGAAATTATTGACATTTCGTATGCTAGTTTTAATACGAATGTTTATGTTATGTTTAAACCTTTTCATATGGGAATGCATTGGACTTAATAAGTGACGGGTGGAGCCCGCTATAGCTCCTTGATGCATCGGTAGGTCTCATGAGACAAACTAGTGTCTTGGCACAAGGCCTTGACAAAATCTTATTTGTAGTCTTGGCACGAGGCCTTGGCTATGTGGTTATGATAGTCTGGCATTATGCATTCCAACATTATGAAAG
Organism: Viscum album; assembly: GCA_963277665.1. Taxonomy (NCBI): domain Eukaryota; kingdom Viridiplantae; phylum Streptophyta; class Magnoliopsida; order Santalales; family Viscaceae; genus Viscum; species Viscum album. The sequence continues at coordinate 566,340,254 of OY728131.1, forward strand.
TGGTTATTTATTTTTGCATGTGATTATTCGATTAGTAGAATATCCATGTGAACAAGTAAATGGCATTATTTCATTTTACTTTTGCCATACTATGTTGAAGTTCAATTTTAAAAGGCTTTTGTTTTAGTAATTCATTGCCTTAAATGTTTATGCTTATTTTGAATGTTCCGCTATATTGTTATCCTTACTGGGCATTTGAGCTCACCCCTTTTCTATGTTTTATTTATCCCAGGTAGTGAAGAAGTAAATTATGATTGACTTGCAGGGATATTATGAGGGGTTTATAGTGTGGATTATGGAGACAATTTGTTGTTGTATTAGTTTTTCGTTTAATGATGTAATGTAAAACTTATGAATATATCTAGTGTTTCTAAGGCTACTAAACCAATCGGTCTTTCGGGATTTGATCTTTCTTGTGATCATGCCAATGTTATGTAATTAATGCACCGACTCTGGGTAGCTGGGGTCGGGACGTTACAGTTGGTATCAGAGGAAGTTTAGTACAAACCTTGGAAACTAGATTTAGATAATCTCTGATTAGAGCACGTAGACCTAAGATGAACTTTGAGGATTAGTATAGAATAACTTCCTAGAATTTTGGTATTGTAGAGATTTTGTGAGTTTTCCGAACAATACATCCCTGTCTGGATACGAGCAGGTAGAGGCGGCTCTGGCACAGATGTACCTAGGGGTAAAACCCGAAAACACCGCTTTGAGCTAGACTCGAACGGGAACTGGTGCACGACAACGGGCCTTGCTGAACTCTTGGTTACGACACTCCCGGGGGATATGCTTAGGATAACTCTCATTTTCTTTACAAATCATTTTGAAGGGATTATGAGTATATACATCCTCAAAGAAAAAAAATGATTATGGATTATATCCATAAATAGTTCAATTTATGTTAAGTGTTTTATAAGTATGGGATTATGTATTTTGATTCATAAACTGATCTAGTTTATGCCATTGTATAGAAATGGCGCCCAGTAGAAGGAATGAGAACTCCAGAAATACACATGATTCAAAGAGAAGGAAGGATCATATCTTTCATGGTCTTAAGCTAGAATTTATAAGAGAAATAGTCTCCCATGTTTTATCATCATATGAAGAAATAATATCATGTGTTGATAAGATAAGTAAAGAGTTTACTGAGTCCTATGGCTTTGAAGAGAATCAAGAGAAGAAAAGGATGGAAGAGAGAAAGATGGATAAAGGGAAAAGGGAAAAGAAGAATTTTCCCATATGTGGTAACTGTGGAAAGAAACACCCTGGAACTTGCCTGAATGGAATGGGAGTTTGTTATAAGTGTGGAGAAAAAGGGCACAAAGTACGTGACTGCAAGGGTAAGAAAATGGTTTCAAATGTACAATGCTTCGTTTGCAAGGAGTTTGGACACTACGCGAACCTATGTCCCAGTCATCATACTATGACGCAAATGATGCTATTGGATAATAATCAAGTTATGATACTACCACAGATGAAGAGGAATGATTAGAGTTCTTATGTTGATTATGTCAATTGAGCTTTGTATCAACAATGTACTTGTTATAATAATTATGGAGTATATAAGGATTGTACTGCAGTACTATTTCATTAAGGACTTGAGATTGTGTGGAACAATGAAAAGTGACTCAATAGCAGGATAAATTTTTGGAAAATATATGGTTGAGAGAATGATAAACCATAATATAGTTCTGATACCGAGGTAGGGATTTTCGAATAATACATGATTATTTTGGAAAAAATATATTGGATATTCTTGACTACCTTGGAACTGATTAATGATTTGTATATTCCATCATTGTTGGGGTTTAAAAAATTTTTGGATTGATGAAGTATATCCAGCATTCAATATGGAATAAGGGAGCATGAATGTAATCAATAAAAAATATGGTAATTCAGGATGTTTCAGTGTATTAAAAGAATACACGATGAAGGTATTCATATGCTATTACGGGCTAAAAAGGATCTACATTATGTTTACCCTCCTTATAAAAGTTGGACTGTGAGTTTGGATAGAATTATTTTGGATAGTTCTTGTTTGGATTATTTTGGATTGCCATAAAAGGACAACCCGGAGGTCGGGCGGCAACCCGTCGCGTCCGGCAAGGCTGCGAGACTTGAACCCGCAACCGAAGGGCGACAAGGGTGTATCACCTACCACTAGCCCACGAGATGTCCTGGATTAAATAATGTAGTTTTTATTAAAAGATCTTTTAGATGAATTATAAATTCTTTTATTTTGGAACCCTATACGAATAGTGTAAATAGAATTTTTTTTACATTCTATTATCTTTTAGAGTGAATGATGAGTTTGTGGTAGAAATTTATTAATGGATAAAACACTAATTATAAAGTAAGTATATCTCCTTATGATCTTAGCCAATCTCATAAATAATTTCCTCAATATTAATAAAAGAAACTTAGAACAAAAATGTTGTCCTAGATGGTACCTTAAATCATCACTAATTTATGGCTTTGGGATTGTTGGCCTTTTCATAGCCATGTTCTCTACCACTCTCCATCAGATAATTGATGGTTAGATTTCTCTTCCATATCCATATTTTCCTACATGGAACCCTAGTATGTGTTATTTTCGGTAATCTTCATACTTTCCACTCTTTATTTTAAATAGAGGCCTCATTAATTCATTTTTCGATGTGGGATTTCAACTAAGATATTTTGAAACGTCAAAAATGTGTTATCCTAATACCCTATGTTTTGTTGAACCGATGGTATTTCAAATCATAATAGATTGATGAATTTAAGGACCTCAATTATACACTTGTTTGTGATTGATGACCTCAATCACTACCTATAAATATTTACGTTTTTCCTCCGATTATATGTCTCTAATTTCCACCAATGTTCTCCTAATCGAGATCATAATTTGGAGGTGACCCTTTGATTTCTCTTTTCCTCATATTAATACTAAATTTTAGTAACCCAATTTCCGATGTGGGTTTTCCCACAAATATATTTTCTACTTTCAACCTTTTATTTTTGAAGAACAATTTCAAATTGCGAGGACGCAATTTATTGAAGGAGGGGAGAATGTAACACTCCAAGATTTCATAGTGTGTTATTTCTTCAAAATAATTCAATAACTTGCACTACACGCAACACTGAGTTCAATTGCACCATGACTTACCAAAAAAAAAGCCATTAAAAGAGGTCATGAATAGTATTAACTAAATTTTAAACTTTATATAATCCTTATAATTTTAGAATCCATATTATGAGTTTCTTAGTCATAATGCAAGAACAGATTCATTTTCAGTATTGCACTTTTATCAACTTTTGATAGTGAAACCTTTTTAAATACAATATTTTAAACTTTTTGACTAAATGGAGACATCAAAAAAATTTAAAATGAAACATCCCAAGCTTCCACGGTACGCTTTCCTTTGAATAAAACAGTAGCGTGTGTTGTACGCAACTTCGAGTTCTAACACACCGTAACCAATCAAACTAGCTGTTATGAATAGTAATACCTACTTTTTGAAATTATATATATTTTATATTTTAAAATGGACTTCATTTTTGGATTCGGAATATCAAATTTAGCCTAAGGTGAAATTTTGGTACTTTTCTGATAACTTTCATATTTTGATGAATAGTGAAAATTACTAAATTTTAATTAAAAACAACTTTTTTAATCAAAATAATTAATAGTGATAAATTATGAATTTGAGTGGTTTTAAAGTATATTTAGAATATATTTTTACTATTTAATATAATTTTGGTCATTGGACATAATTTTACAATTAAACCGAACATAAACAAGTGTCAATCTTTTGGTAGTTATTATCTCTTAAAAACACGTTTTTTGTTTTGACAGCGGGAATTAATTTTAAATTAATTTCTGCCACTTCTGTGTTTTGAATTTAGAAAAATGGATTCCATATTTGTAATCAGGATGTTAAAATTTTGTAAATAGGTAACTTTTATTTTTAGACATTTTGAATAATTACTGCGGTAAATATTTTATTTACCATTGTTAAGGGTAAATCCGGTAAATAAGGGTTAAAAAATAATATTATAATAATACTAAATTACCCTAAAATGTGTCTTAACCCTATTGGTTGATAAATGGTCGACCATGGGCATCTTTGGGTCTATTTTGGGACCCCATGGATCCACTTGTAAGTGATAATGACACATTATATTAATAAAGCTAAAATAAAAATAAAAATGGTATAAGCTTACATCTTTTAGAAGAACAATTCTTACATAGGGTTATACCTGTTGGATTTTCGATTATAAATATTCATTAGAAAGATAAAAATATTTCCTACATAAGGATATTTTATTTATAATTTGTAGAAATTAAATAATTTATTTTATTTATGACACAATGATGATGCAGTAATTACTAAAATAGTGAAAAATTAAACTAATTGATATTATAAATACTCAAATAAATATAATATGAAACTTTTAATGAATTAAACTAATTTTCTAGGCTAATATGATATATTAGGATTGATTTAATGGACTTTGTTCGAAGTAATCAATCTGTTATGAGTTTCACAAAAATCAACTATTGAATAGTGTCAAAATTGACATAAAAGAGTTCTTAAAACAAATATTATATTATTAATTGATATTAAATTCCTAAAAATCTAAGGTTCGTCCAAGAGACTTATATTATGATAGGTTAATCATTAATGGACCACTTGGGGGTCGCTTGGATGTATATAGTAAGTTTATTAACCATATTATATAAAAATACAAAAAGACATTGTAAAAGTGAAACAAATTAACTTAGAGTTAATACTTAAAGATAAGGTTAATATAAGTACCCAAACCTGTCTAAATTCTATTGGATGAGTTGTTTTCGACCTATCCCCACCTCAACCTTTGAATAGTCAACTTTGGAGCCATTGGAAACCGAATATGAATTTATTATAAATTAATATTTCTAGCTTTTCCAAAGGTGCCCCTCACCCCTCTTATAAAAGGGCACTCCTCCTTCTCATTTCCTCACACCTCTCAAGCCACTTGGCTCGTCCAAACTCTGCCCAACTAAGCTCCCCACATCCCTCTCCTCCTCCTTGAAGCTTCCCCTTAGGCAGAAAGCATTTCAACAAGTCCTTTGGTTCTAACCAAAGTGAGTTACCTAAATTAAAGGTAACGTTTTCTCTTAAATTATTTTCATTTATTTTGCTTCTTCAACCCCCAAACTCTTTTTATTTCCTTTCTTTTGTAACAACACCAGTATCCTCAATATACTAGGATGTTGTTATAAGAAGTATTCAAACTACACATACACACAACTCCATCTAATGGATGATGAACATAATGTTTCTGTGGATGGCAAACTAACGCCTCACGAAACGATGATTGTTCAAATACATCTTACCGCCTCTCATGGTGGCCATTATGATGGCACTGTAATTAAATATGATATTAATGATATATATTTTATATATAAGCTTCTGTAATTCCATTTTATTTCATAACATTATTCGTTTCATGTTGTATATACATACGATAATTTCATTTGAGGAAGTGCGGACTACCGCCCCCTTAAAATGATATGACTCGTTCATACCACACATGGAACGTATAAAGGATGGTGTTAATGAACTTAAGTAACATGTATAAAATATTATATTATACTGGAATAGTAATATACCTATGTATCATTGGTATTCGATTCATTTAAAATAAAAATTAAATGGAAGTAGCGTTCGTGCGTACGTACGGACTACCGTCTCCACGAACGCGATGAGATTCATTTTCCATCGTATCCATTCAAGTATAATTATCATTTGATGATTTAAAAATGATGTTTAAAGACTTGATACCATTCTGGATTTGAATAATATACAACTTATCCTTTACAAACATGGCTTATGTAACAAAACATATAAAAGAAAATGAGTAAGTTAACACCCGAAACGACGATAATTTTAAGATATTATTATCAAATCCGTATTAAAAGATCATATATGATATCATATTAATGTATATGATTCTTGTATAATTTAGTAACAATTATTTCACTATTATACAGGAGGTTAACCTACCCCAACCAAGGAAAAGTACAAGGTAAGGGTTATTTCACAATCTCTTCATTATCCGAGGTTGTATATACGTAATAATCTACTGGGATCTCTTTATCATCCACATCCATGTTTTCTAAAAAATGTTTTTCAAAACATTTTTACTATTTACAAGAATATGGGTTAAAGTCATTTATACCCTTTTTTTACTTTTTATAAGAGGTTTATAAAGGAATCCTTCCGTCGTTTTCAAAACAATGTCCTTTTTAACCTTTTCGACAGAATTGAGGTAAGAATGTTTTTTAACTTATACGGCGGGTGCGGTTATTTTCCGCTGTTATAAAATCGTCGAAGATTTCCATACAATCTTATAAGAATATTTTCAAAAAAAATGTTTTATTTTATATGGATCTTAATTGATTTCAAAATAAAAGGAGATACTTCTTTAAAAAGAATTTTGATTTCATCTATGTCAACATCCTTTGATGGATTTTAAGATTATTTGAAGTTGATTTATTATGATACAAAACTTCTATATTGTATTGAAGGTTTTGTGAAATGTTTGACTGTGGATGTGCTATTTTTATACCATTCATAGTTTATGGTGAAATTATTGACATTTCGTATGCTAGTTTTAATACGAATGTTTATGTTATGTTTAAACCTTTTCATATGGGAATGCATTGGACTTAATAAGTGACGGGTGGAGCCCGCTATAGCTCCTCGATGCATCGGTAGGTCTCATGAGACAAACTAGTGTCTTGGCACAAGGCCTTGACAAAATCTTATTTGTAGTCTTGGTATGAGGCCTTGGCTATGTGGTTATGATAGTCTGGCATTATGCATTCCAACATTATGAAAGTGGTTATTGATTTTTGCATGTGATTATTCGATTAGTAGAATATCCATGTGAACAAGTAAATGGAATTATTTCATTTTACTTTTGCCATACTATGTTGAAGTTCAATTTTAAAAGGCTTTTGTTTTAGTAATTCATTGCCTTAAATGTTTATGCTTATTTTGAATGTTCCGCTATATTGTTATCCTTACTGGGCATTTGAGCTCACCCCTTTTCTATGTTTTATTTTTACCAGGTAGTGAAGAAGTAAATTATGATTGACTTGCAGGGATATTATGAGGGGTTTATAGTGTGGATTATGGAGACAATTTGTTGTTGTAGTAGTTTTTCGTTTAATGATGTAATTTAAAACTTATGAATATATCTAGTGTTTCTAAGGCTACTAAACCAATCGGTCTTTCGGGATTTGATCTTTCTTGTGATCATGCCAATGTTATGTAATTAATGCACCGACTCTGGGTAGCTGGGCTCGGGGCGTTACATTATGGTGTTATGATAATGTGATAAAAATGAAATAATTAACCAAAGTAGTATTCTCATTTTTCACATTAAAATCAATTATTTTAGAAAAATATAAAAAATAACCATAGGATAATTTTTAACTATTAAATTTAAAAATGAATCTAATTATAAACAGTTAAAATTATAGAGTACATAAATATATATTTTTTAAAAATAAATCATATAATGAAAATTACCTTTTTTGAAAAAAATCATTGTATTCTTATTACTATTTTTATACATTTATAAATTTGTTAAACATTTTTATTTAGTAGTAATTTAATTATTCATAAATTTTCCTAATAATATTTATTTAATATAGTCATGGATCATTTTCGTTTGGAATTTCATGTGAAACTTGTTATTAATATAGTTCTGTAGCAGAACAATATATATTAAGATAATGGGGGATATATAAAAATGATCCAACTTTTAAGAAAAATTATATGGAAGAAAATGGATTTTGATGTCATGAATAAAATCATGATCAATGAATTAGAATATATACCTTTTGATGATTGAAAATATTAAAATCCTTTATATAAGGATCACAGTAGAATAATATCTTGTATCTCTTGAAATTCAAGGAATGGTAAATGGAGGTACTTGTAACATCCTGACCATTACCAGTAGTTGGGAATGAATCGAGGTGCATCTAAGTGTTGGTAACGTCAACCATACTACAAAGGTTGTTAATAAATCCCAAGGGATAACTAAATATTTGGCAGACAATTTGACCTTTAAACATACAAAAACTATCATCAAAACAAAAAACAATTAAACCAATGTTATATGATTCATGAAATGGAAACAATCCAACTAAAAACCAATTACGAGAAAAAAATAGTTACAATATAGAATAAAACATGATGACTAACTGATCCAAAAGTTATCTTGATGTAGCAACAAAAATGTGGAATCACCACAACATCTCAGCCTGATCATCTCCATGTTTCAAATTCTACCTTTATTAATATAGATTCATGATAATCCACTCGATAAATAAGGTACATTACTTTATCTTGAAACATGGTGAACAACATTTACATACAAATCAAGTCACATATCCCAGGGGTGTATATATAACCTAATAAAATATACCCAAAGACTTCCCAACACATGCCACTTGGAAGAGATCAGGTTAACTCATATATATATATAATATACCTGTTAAAAACCATCATAGTACTCTAAATAATCAATTAATTTAAACAAATGAATCATTAATTATATAAAATCGTAATACCCAATACCATATCACACTCATACACACTTTCATGAATCCAACAAGGATCAGTTTTGAATTATGAGTAGTGTAATATCCTAAACCTAATACTCCATGACGTAATTGATATGGGTAGTTATGAGACCTCAGGCATGCCTCTCCATATGCTAGATGATTCCAACTATTATTTAGGGTGTATGAAATACAGTGGGGATACTATACCCTCTATAATATAATTATAATATGAGTAGAAATAAGATAAAAAATAATTTTTATCAAACAAGTATAAATCCATACATTGCTGGTCATAGAGATAATATAATAGAATTATCAAGAGGGGAGAGGGTAAATTAGCCTTCTTAAAATATATTTAATGATTATATTAGATTTTTGATGTTTATACAAAAGAAATAAAATAAATATACATGATAAATTTCTATAGTAGTTTACATCTAAATGAACATACTCTACTCTTCACTCCATTAAAAAACTATAAGGTATGAAACCCTGTATAATTGTCTCTTTGACTTTTGAAGGGAGATCACAAAACATTTAAAACTTCCTTTTCAGCCCATACAGTAGGAACCCAAGATGAAATCATTTTTCACACCAAGTTGGTTAATCCAATAACCTTTTTTTCTGAAACCATAGGAACAACCCAAAATCTGCCTTTTAATGTAGGGGTAGAAACTAAACATCCCTTTTAATAGGCCCAAGGCACATAAAAATCCCATAACATTTTCTCGAATTGAATAAATTAAATACCCTCTGTTTTTCTATATTGGAGGAACAACCCAAAACATGGATGTTGTTAGGGAGTCAAACCCCAATATCCTTCCTTTTAATGAGTATTATTACCCATTAAAATTACACAAATAGAAAATAATATAAATAATTATAACTATAGAACAAAAATAACACTTCAAGGTCTAAGTGTCAATGAAGAAAGGAAATATCCATCAGTAAAGGATAAAATGATTTAAGTTGAATTGGTAACAGTTGTTGATCATCAACACTTGTATAGTTATTAAAAAATACTCAACCTCATATAGGTATCATAATCTGAATCATTTGAACTCCTTATATACATTTCTATTCTGAAAATAAAATTCAAATTTGAAGACCAGTTCATCATTATTTTTCTTATATAAATTGTTTTTTACGTAAAAGCCATTAACTATATCAAATTTTTTCATTCTTATTTCCCAAATAATATTCTATATGTAAATATTTCATTAATTAAGAGTAATATTCATTTGGGTTCTTCTTGATACACTATAAAAAGTAATAATAGACTGTATAGTATAATAAATTAGAAAAAATATTATATATGATAAAAAATTAGTTTTAATATCCTTGTTAAACACCATGAAAATATACAAGACAAGCTTTTCATATTTAAACTAGTTTTAATTTCAATATCTCATGTTCTAAAATTTACAAATTAATATCTATACACTATAAATCCCATGCGGATCTCATTTAATACATCGCAAAAGAAACATGTTTATATAGATTATAAATAATCAATGATTAGTTTTAGAAAAAATAAAACATGAATAATATTCTTAAAAAACTTACAAAAAAAGTAATATGAAAGAATATGACAAAAAAACATAATTCATGGTTTATGTTAGTATATATATATATATATATCCATTTTTCACATATCATTTTATAATACCTACAAAAAAATATTTTTCTCCTAAATAATATCATGAGACATATAAAAAAGTCCAAAATAATTCATATCATAAAGAAACATTGATTTACAATGATTTAATATCATTTTGAGAGAAGATATATATCATATAACCAAACTATACTATGTATGAAAATTTATTTATGTTGTTAATTTTAACTTAAGATAATTAATATATCCAAAGTATTCATGTAGTTAATTTCAAATATTCAATATTTTATGTAACTTATTTAATGTAAGATAAATATGAAATTATTCTAATTAATCATGTAGTTTAATTCACGTAAGAAAATTGATCACATAATTGATTTCCCCTAGATAAATGACAACATAACTAAATTATATAAATATCATTAATTTCAAATTTCATAAAAAATTTAGTCCTTCTAAATTATAGAATCATATTTTGGTATAGTTGAATAATTTTTATATAATTTCTTTATATTTACAAGAAATAAAGACTCGACTTACTATAAATTCTATAGCATGATTTATAATTACAATATTGTAGAAAAATAGTTCTAAAAGACTATTAAATTTATTCTAAGAACATTAAAGGATCTCTAACCAAATTTATGACATGATAGGTATCAATTAATAATATTGTTTATTCTAGTGAAATTTAAATAATTTTTTTATATTTCCTGGTTAATAATGATAACTTGGTTTTTAGTTCTATAGTCCATGTTATTATCAAAGAGAAAAAGATAAAAAAATATATAAATTTTGATATGTGGTTTCACATTATGGGAGATTTGGATATTTGGTTTAATTATGTGGGAGAATGGACTAGATGGTTTGGTTATGTGGGAATAGTAAAAAGAATGTAATCTAGATATTTAATGGTCATAAATGACATATTTATCTTAGGAAGTCAATATTAAACATAGAGAAGATGTATTAACTAATAAAAATAGGGAATTTAATGATATTTTAGGAAAATAAATATATGATATAATCAAGGATAAGAATACACTTATCAATACATTAGATAAAAACTATATATTAACTTTTAAAAGTATTAAGTATTTTTAAGGAAATTAAAAAAAATTCATTTTAGTTATCATAAAATAATGTTTTTCAACGAGCCACTCAACTCCCCATTTTATTATTACAGATCCAAGTATAATTTCAAAACTTATACTCCTTTTAGAAATATAAAAAAATATAATGTTTTAATAGATTAATTATACCTTTGAAATGATAATGTTTGTCCCTCTATTATAGTGTTATACTCTGTTATCTCTATATAAAAAAATTAACACCCAATGAATATAAAAACTCATGGAAAATGGAATCAAATTTCATCTTATAGGAATACTTCTGAATAAAAAATTACATAGAACCAAATAATGATATTGTATAATACTTTAATAAAAATTATTTTTTAAAAACATGTGTCTGGGAGCTACTATAAAGACTTATATTTATGTTATATTCATTTTTATATTGTGAAAATATTTTAATATTTGTTTGATAAAATAAATGAGAATCATTTCATAAAATAAAATTTTTCTAAAATATTAAAGTTTAAATAATACATAGTCATCAACAACTATGTGTGAGTAACAATAAAACCGTAATAAAATAAATAAATTTGTACAAAAATTAAAAATAGTAACCTAAAAACATATTATAGATCAGAATGGAATTCATGTAAATCTGAAAATTTCAACATATAAACACAGCCAACATCCCCCCACCCTAAATTCATGTGATAAAAATTTATATTTCCATAACACCTAGTAAAATTATTATTTTATCAACTTTATAAAAGTCCAGGGGCTTGGTAAATATATTAACATGATGATTTTGAATATATATAACATAAATATTTAAACTGCATTTCCGAACATGATCCAAAATAAAATGAAATTTTACAAAAATGTTCTTAGTTATAGACTGTTATAAGTGATTTTTTGGAAATAGAAATATTATAATTATTGTCATAGAAAATATGAATCTTATCAAAATCAAAACAAAAATCAGATATTGTTCATTTAGACTATAATTAGTGATAATAACAAGATACAACATCTTTAAATTTATATTTAGTGGTTTAAAGAAAAATAAATGTTTTTCTTTCATGCCTACGAAAATAAATATTTACTAATTAGATTTCACATACCGTAGGCGCCTTTTTAATTAATATTTCATCCAAGAAAAAATAGAATCAAAATAAATTTTCAAATGATAATTAGTATTATTAGGGTAATATAATACAATATTCAAATATTATTTAAAATATCTAATAATTCTCTTAACATGCTTAATGTGACATTCCTTAGGGTAACATTATAATCCTGGACACCAGAAAACAACAAAATATTTTAACACCCTAAGAAATTGAAATATTTTCATGTTAGAATAAATATTATTTTATTACTATATATCTTTATATGAAACACCATGTTATGATTATGCCACATAAAATATAGATTTAGGTGGTGTTACACAGAAGATCTAGTTTTATCGCGTTTTAATGGCATGCTTATTTTAAAACAAAAATTTTGAAATTTTATAAAATTTATTTTACAAAATATAATTTATTTTTTAATTATTAATGTAAAAATTAGCTGAGGTTGAATTTTTGTTATTTTTCTGAAAAGTTTATTTTTTGATGAATACTGAAAAATACTACATTTTAGTTAAAAATTTCGTTTTTGTTTAAATATTTAATAACATTAAACTATATTTTAAATTGGTTTTTGATGTCCAAATAGTTCCATTATACATATATTATCCAAATTTAGGTCATTAGAATAATTGTTATATTAAAATTATATATAAAAACTTATTGATATTTTGAATATTTTAACTTAATAACCTCCCTTCCCACATTATCTATGAGATTAGAATTAATCTTTATTTCCCCTCTAATGTCATTATAATTTCAAAAAGAGGATGTACATATTTATAATCATTATAATATTTATGGTCTAATAAAATCAAATTATATTTTTACCAAATATTTTTTTAAAGGGGTTGAAACAAATTACATTGATTAAGGTAAAATTAAGCTCATCCAAGGAGTAAGCCTTAATCTTAAGAAACAAAATGACTACAGAAAATTTCCAAAAACTATTGGATAGAAATATTGTGACCACATCCCCTCATAGTTTTAATTTTATGTGTTATTGAGATATTATTAAATGAAATTTCTCTATATAAAAGGTTTTTAATGTAAAGATGCAAAAAGAGAACCTTCCTGTAATGACACAGATATTTCCATGTAATTTTTTGAATTATATAGAAATGTTATGAGATCACAAAATTTGACAGTGCATGATTCCGAGAAGTAGTGTTCCTGGAAATAATTTATGAATTTTTTTAGGTATGTTCAGTAAACGCGCGAGCGGCATTTGGTAACTGTTGAACCAGTGCTTAGAATTGAAATCTAAGGACACCGTTGAACTCACAGCACCGATATTTGCTTAAGTTGACCCTCACCTCGACTGCAGTAGGTTGAGTGTGGAAATTAGTTTTTGGATTTTTCGTGGGAGAAAATAAAATAAACAAGCTTTATTTTATTTTTTAAATTAGAACCTCCCATTTTGAATTTAGTGGTGGGGACCACCCTAACTCTCTTCTTTAATGGGAGGTTACTCTTTGTTTATTCCCCCTAGTTAATTTTCCAAATTTAACTTAATTTAAGATCCATCTTTTATTAATTAATAAACATAATTTATTAAGTTGGCTTCTCACATTTCTTGAGATTGGAAAAATCGTTGGAAAAAGAGGAGAGCCTTGGAGAGAGCATTTGGGGGATCATCTTCCAACGAAGATAGTCCCCCAATCAATAATGAGGATGACGTGTGAGCTTGAATCGGGAGCGTGGTTCAGGAGCAATGAACGCTGACACCACCAACATCATCTCCTTCCTCGCGACATCTTCAACGAACGTCAAAGTAGGGAATTTGTTCTTTTATTTATTTTTAATGATGAATCGTTGTTTCAATCTTTAAAGCACCTACTACCGACTTAACATGGAGGGTACATGCAGAATGACCATGACCCGATTCATCCACAACATTATTATTAATGTGTTCTTCTTGGGTCGCACTGATGATGGGGTCGCAACCGTGCCACCGAAGGAGATCGCGACCTGTCGGCCACGACTATAAGAATACAGCGGCCGGCACACTGGCTAGCCACGATGAGGTGGGGCGGGGAACATCCGGGCTACCGGTTGAGCAAGAGACCATGACACATTAGCCATGGTGGAGTAGGGTGGTAGCCGGCATCCGGCCGGCTGCATGGCGGAGCAGCGGCGCGCATCGGCACTGCTGGAGCTGGAGTTCGCGGCCGCTTGGCCGCGGTGGAGGGAGGAGGGTGGCCGACATCTATCCTATCATGATGGAGCAGTGGCACACATTCATGCCCCAGGGAGGATAACCGACTGATAGTTTTGCCTAGACTCGTCACATAGAGCGGGACCTCCAAGTGGTCATGCGTGCCAGCAAGGCGACCTAAAGGTCTGCTGGACCGTTCGGGTGACTAGGTGGTGCCTCTCCTCCCAGGCGTCGTCTAGGGAGGACCCCTCCATGGCGGTCCACTCGACCGCGGGCCGCGCCATCGGGCCACACCCGGCAGGCTGTGCCCCCGGGGCCCACCCCACAGGCCTCACCCCGCGGGCCGCGCCCAGCGGGCTGCACCACCAGGCCGCGCCAAGCGGGCGGCGCCACCGGGCCTCTCCCAGTGCACCGCGCCTCAGGGGGCCACACCACTAGGCCACGCCCGACGGACCATTCCCAGAGGTTTGAGAAGGGCTTCCCCCTTCATGGGTCATGCCAGACCACGGCCCAGGAGGCCGAGTCTGCCACATCCCAGACCATTCGGTTCGGTCCGACTGGGTCTGACCGGACATGGGCCCATCGAGACCTAGTATCACCTTTGTGGCCATAACATGAGATCCGTGTGTTTTTCTAGCGAACTGGATACAGTTGAAGAAACCATGGATCGAGATGGTCCTTTTGGTAAACACCACTAGATTTTTTGATAAATTTGGTGTAAGGGTGGGTTGGATTGATCCCAAATCCAATCAGGCCCTCGGAACAGAAACACTAATAACTTACACATTGGGAATCCGATTTACATGTCGTCTATTGCGTTGGGTCACTTGTGACATGTCGAACCTTTAATATATTTCTTTTTGGAACTTCATGGAAATTGAGGTTCGACTGATGTCTATAGGAGCGGTTCTCCAAAACATGCTATTAGCGGGTATCTGGTGGCTTGCAGTGAGGCTGAGGTTGGAGATAGATCATACGGAGGTTAGTACTGAGTGATCCTGTGTGGGTCAGTACCAATGCAGTGTGGGTCAGATCCTATGTGGTTTAGCGCTCAGCGATCCTGTGTGGGTAAACTCATACCAATCCTATGTGGGTCAGATCCTGTGTGGGTCAATGCACAATGATCTTGTGTGGGTCATCGCATATCGATCCTTTGTGGTTCAGATCTTGTGTGGGTCATTGCGGTACTTTTTACCTTTCTATCATGTGTGGGTGCGACTCCGTATAATCAGTAGTAGTACCTCGTGATTGAATCATATGGTCTAGCTTCGTGACTGATCATCTATACTTATATACTTCAGTTATACCTGGTGCGATATGAGTTTTTACCTTTGTGGTATTCTTCTATGTGGTGTACCATTGTGGTACTTACCTTTGTGTTGTTACCTTCGTGGTATTCTTTCCTTCTTGGAACATTTGATATTTGGGCTAATGAGTTGGGCCTTGAGATTTATTAAGCATGAGATGGGTATACAGTACAACTTATGTATATGTATGGACCTATAACTAAGTAGGGTTGATTGTTGATTCCATGCTTTTTGGTTTATCCTTTTTGGATTTTGAGTAACCTTCGGGTGTCTCGGGGTCCCTACTGAGCATTGTTATACTCACCCCTGGATGGGTTATGCCTGTACCTTACTGTGTCTTGTGCAAACGATGGACATCATTGACTAAGGATGGGGGTATTAGGACTAGCGGATGCATGGAATTGCACCGTAGATGAGGCGTATTACAGAGACGACCATTCAAGAGATGTACCTACCCTTTAGGTAGGATCCCTGGTGGTTGTTCGGATGAGCTCTTTTTTAGTTTTTCGTGTAATATCCAGTTTTACATGTACTTTCAACTTGGTCTTGTATTTTGGCCCCCCCCCCCTCTATTTGTTGTACTCACTCTGTTTACTATATACTATACATTGTGACTATATATTGTTGAGTTCTTGGTTGTGTGAGATTACAGTTTATAAATCCAATCCATTCCCGATTATAGGGATATTCCTTTCCGGTGCTAGTCACTAGCCCTTGGCCTATGGAAGGCGGGCTTGGGGTAGTCACGACATGGGCCCCGGGGGACGGTCCATGACAAATTGGTATCAGAGGAGTTGGTTTTACTAAAGAACTTGGAATCTGATCTTTTAATAGTCAATAATGTTATGTGTTATGAGTGTGATTTTCAGTTTGGGAATCCAGTGTCGGTGCGGCGGCCGATGTACCCATACACAAGGACCCTAAGTTTTGATTTCCGACATAGTGCACGAAAACACTAATTCCGTATGTGTCTTTGAAATGTTTTCTTTGTGAACTCTTTGAATCAGCTTATCGGGTATAACTTATTGATCATGGAACACCTCTTTTTTTTCAGGATGCCTCCATGCTAATAGCCAACCAGGGTTCCGGGTAGAGTATGCGATGAAATACCACCAATCTATGAGGCTTCGGTGCAGGGGCCCCTTATGGAAGTTGTACCATTTGGTGGTGTACCAGCAGCCCCACTACCAGTTGGGTAGCCGATTCCACAAGCCCCAACAACAGAGGGTGCACGTCGCTTGAGCATGTGGCATGCATTCTTGTGCCATAAGCCACATAGGTTCTAGGGAGAGACAGATCCACCGGTGGCTGAGGACTGTCTAAAGGCTGTGGCTAGAGTTTTTCAACTGGTAAGGACACCATCTGATCCAATGGTGATCCTTTCCACCAGCCTTCTTCAGGAAGGAGCGGGAAGATGTTGGAGCTTGATGATCCAGGTTTGCAATGAGGTGACTCTTGTCTGTGTGGACATCGAGAGCATTTTCACAGCAGAGTTCATCCAATAAACCCTATTCTTAGTGAGTATACTAGAACTTCTCCACTTACAGTACGGTAGCATGATTGTGGCTCAGAATTCTGCAAGCTTCAACGACCTCTTGGGATACTCCATTGAAATTGTGCGAGAAACTTTCTTCAGGGCCTAGAACTTTGAGTAGGGGCTCATGTGGGAGATTAGAGCTTCAAGGGTTTCTGTCAGCATCTCGACATAGGCGGGGGTGTTAATACAAGCACTCATAGTGGAAAGATTCCTTGGTTAGAAGTCCCTGGTAGTGAGAACCACCACCAAACGACATGTATTAGAGTCATCGGTAGCTGGAAGTAGACAGATGATGCAGAAGTCCAAGAGGACCATACCTATAGGCAGACGACTGCAATATAAAGGTTCTGTGGTGTGGGGCTCCCGAGACAGAGTAGGAAAAGTGAGAGGCAAGTAGTGTAACTCATGTGGAAGGTAGGGTCATATGGATCACGACTGCCGGAATCTTTATACGGACGACTAGTAGACGGTCGAAGGACCGCCAGGGCAGAAGCAAAGATTTGATCGAAGAGGTCCGCAGGTAGGAGGCGGACATGTCATAGGAGCAGGCCATGCAGTAGGTGGTGGGCAGAAATTCAAGGTTCTATCCCCACCACCTCCAGGTGGTGCACCCCAACCACATGGAGAAGGTGGATATGGTGGACTTAGCTCCAGGCAGCTGAGGCTTATGACCACGATGCTTCAGAGATGCTATGAGGTACAATCTGTGTCTACTCCACCTTAGCTGCAATAGTTATAGACACATGTTTCAGTCATTCTTTTATTTCCATGGCCCACATTTGGAGCATGGAGATACCGGTGGAGATGTTGGCCAGATCCTTATGGATAGAGACTCATATGGGAGTAGATTCAATGATTACACACTGGTGCCGATAGTGTGATCTTACTCTAGGAGGAGAGAGATTTGGCAGGGATCATCTAGTAGTGGCGTCGAAGCCTTATGACGTCATATTGGCTATGGACTATTTATCTATAGTCCATGCTCATATCGACTGTATTAGGCACAATGTGCGGTGTGTCTGCATGGACGGGACCAGGTTTTCCATCACTGGTGAGAATGTAACCTTTGCAGCACATGATGGACTTACCTGGAAAAGGTTGCAGCATATCACACATCATGTTTCTAGCCTTTTCCTCAGAGCAGTTGATGTTGAGTGTCCAATATATCCTGTAGTGGTGGACCAGTATGTTGATGTTTTTCCAGATGATGGTTCGGGTCTACCTCCTCATAGATAAGTGGAATTTTACATCGACTTGTATCCCGAGAGATCATTGATATCTACACCAGCATATTAGATGGCTCCTGCGGAGCTTCAAGAGCTGCGAGTATAGCTGAAGGACTTGCAGAGCAATGGATTCATTAATCCCAGTGTTTCTCCTTGTGTAGCATAGATATTGTTCTATAATAAGGTGGATGGGAGTTTGAGACCCTGTGTGGAATATTGGCGCCTGAACCAGGTGACCGTGAAGAACAGGTACCCACTCCCGAGGATTGACGTTCTCTTTGATCAGCTGAAGGGATCACGGTGGTCTTCATAGATAGACCTTAGATCAGGCTATCACCAACTCAGGGTATAAGATGTAGATGTACAAAAGATGACCTTCAGATGTTGGTATGGCCACTATGTGTTCTGGGTTATTTCATTTGGTGTGACTAACACCCCAGCTGTGTTCATGGGACTCATGAACATGATCTTCCAGCAATACCTCGATCTCTTTATAGTAGTCTTCATCGATGACATCTTGATATACTCAACGAAGGAGGAGGAGCATGCATATCATCTTCAGATTGTTCTGGACATAGTCCAAGAGCACTGGATTTATGATAAGCTATCAAAGAGAGTTTTATGGATCTAATAGGTTCACTTTCGGGGACACTTCATCTCAGTGGATGGATTTTGCGGCAGATCCACTGAAGATTGAGGTTGGACCTATTTGGGAGCCACCCAAGAGTGTGGAATAAGTGTGGAGTTTCCTAGGTTTTTCCGGTTTCTATCGGAGTATTGTGACTTACTTTTCTAGAGTTACGACACCCTTATTAGCATTAACGAAGAAGGGGAATCCCTTCTTGTCGATGGTGAGATTCTAGTGGTGTTTCCAAGAGCTGAGGCAGAGACTAACGAGTTCCCCCATCATGAGGCTACTAGAGGAGGGTGTTGGGTACGTCATCTACTGTGACGCATCAGGGACTGCACTAGGATGTGACCTGATTCAATAGTGAGCAGTGATCGCATATTTTTCTTGATAGCTGTGACCGCATGACCATAACTATGCTACCAATGACCTTGAGTTAGCAGCAAAGGCCTTTGCCTTGAAAACGTGGCAACAATACTTGGTTTGGCGAACATTTTACAGTCTACTCTGATCACAAGTGTCTCATTTATATCTTCTCTAAGAAGGAAATGAACCTAATACAATGGTGTTGGCTTGAGTTCCTCTAGGACTATGACTTTGAGATAGTATATACTCATAGAAAGGGGAATGTAGTAGCAGATGCACTCAGCAGGAGATCTAGTATACAGTTTCTGAGTGAGGAAACAGAGTAGTTATCCACTCTGCGGATATCCTACATGGATTGAGATGGAACAGCTTATCTCCAGTCTCTGACAGTCACTCCCCCACTCCTAAAGTGAGTCAGGGAGGTGGAACTTGGGGTAACTAACTATGAGGCTCGATGTGATGAGATATCCATAGGATAGACACCTGATGGATTTTCTGAAGGTGGGGAGCATATAATCCTTTTCAGAAAACATATTATAGTACTGGTAAAACTATGAGAGGAAGTGTTGATGGAGTTCGATCTGTCTACTCTAGAGGAACATCCAGGAGTGGAAAAGATGCAATAGGACTGTCAGCGTCAGCACTGGTGGCCATGAATGAAGAAATCAGTGGAAGAGTTTATCTCACGGTGCCTCACATTTCAGAAAATGAAGGCAGAGCATTAGGTCCCATTAGGATCAGTTCATCCACTAGAGGTGCCACAGTGGATGTGGGATGGAATTTCCATGGACATCTTGATAGGACTTCCACGCGCGCCGCCCAGCAGTCATGATTCCAACTGGGTGATCGTGGATCGACTCACCAAGTCGGCCCACTTCCTATCTATCAGAGAGAAGGTTTCAGTAGAGGGCTTGGGATGCCTATACATGCAGGAGATTTTGGGGATTCATGGGGTTCCATCTACAATTGTGAAGCACGTTTTACTTCCTAGTTAAAGAAGGGTTTGTAGGAGGCATTCGGGACACAACTTCATTTGAGCACTTCCTTCCATCCTTAGGCAGATGGTTAGACTGAGTGGACCATTCAGACCCTCGAAGACATGTTTCATGCATGCGTCCTAGATTTTGGCTGCAGTTGGGAGGATCACTTGACCTTGGTGTAGTTTTCATACAAACACAGTTATCACTCCACCACATGTATGGAACCATTTGAGGCATTGTACAGTCGACCTTACTAATAACCTCTATGGTGGACTGGCCTAGAGGACTCCACACTCATGGGACCAAAGATGGTACGAGCTACCACAGATAAGGTGCAGATAATCAGGGAGTGGATGAAGACTACACAGAATAGGTAGAAGTCTTATTCTGATAGGAGACGGAAACCACTGGAGTACGGGGAGGGAGACCATGTATTTCTAGGGGTCTCACCTCGACAAGGTTTGTATAGATTTGGTAGGGGTGGTAGGTTATCTCTAAGGTTTATCAGACCCTTTCATTTCCTTAGTAGAGTTGGTAAGGTGGCATACTGCCTAGCCCTTCCACCGTAGTTGGATATGGTGCACTACATTTTCTACATATCCCATCTGAGAAGATATGTGCATGATCCTTTGAACATCATTGATTGGGGCGAGCTGGACATCGATGATGGGGTGATGTTTTCAGAGGTTCCAGTAGAGATTGAGGATCGATAGGAGAGAGTCTTGTGTGGAAAATCAATACCTCTAGTGCGTGTATGTTCGCAGCTTGAGAACCTCTATGAGAGCTTGTAGGAGAGGGAGGGTCAGATTCGTGCCCAGTAGCCCCACTTGTTTCCCTAGTTGTGTTGTGACATTCGGGGACACAAAGACCTAAGTTGGGGAGAATGTAATGTCCTAGATTTTTCAATGTAATTTTTTTAATTATATTGAAATATTACGAGCCAACAAAAATTAACGGTGCCTGATTCCAAGACCTAGTGTTCCCAGAATGAATTTCTGACCTTTTTTTGGTACGTTCAAAAAAGCATGAGCGGCATTTTGTAACCTTTGAACCAGTGCTCAGAATTAAAATTTGAGGACACCATTTAAATCACAGCACTGATATTTGCTTAAAGATACCTTCACCTCGACCACAGTAGGTTGAGGGTGGAAATTAGTCATCATACTTTTTGTGGGAGAAAATATAAAAAACATGTTTTTTTTATTTTTGAAATTGAGACCTCCCATTTTGAATTTAGTGGTGGGGTCCCCCCGAACACTCTTCTTTAATTAGAGGTGACTCTTGGTTTATTTCCCCTATTTAATGTTCCAACATTAACTTAATTAAAGTTCCAAATTTGATTAATTCATAATCATAATTTATTAAGTTGGCTTCTCACATTTCTTGAGGATGGAAAAATCATTAGCAAAAGAGGACAGGCTTGGAGAGAGCTTTTGGAGGATCATCTTCAAACGAAGAATGTACCTGGATCAAGAACAAGGATGACACACAAGATCATATCGGGAGTGTGGTGCAAGAGCAGTGAACACTGACATTAACAACATCATCTCCTTCCTCACGACATCTTCAACAAACATCATGGTATGGAATTTGTTCTTTTTATTTATTTTTCCTGATGAATCATTGTTTCAATCTTTGAACCACCTACTACCGACTTAACATGGAGGGTGTGGGCCGAATGAACATATCCTGATTCCTCTGCAACTTTATTATTGATGTGTTCTTCATGGGCTGCAATGAAAATGACATTGCAACCACGCCACTGAAGGAGACCATGATCCATCGGGTGTGATGGTGAGAAGACAATGGCTGCCACGCTAGCCGACCGTGAGGAGGTGGGGTGGCGGGCGTCTGAACCACTGGTTGAGCAGGAGGCTACGGCGGAGTAGGGGGGCCGAAATCCAGTCGGTCGTGTGGAGGAGTGGTGGCATGCATTCGTGCCACTGGAACTGGAGGCCGTGGCCTCTTGGCCATGGTGGAGGCCAGAGGCCGACCGATATCTGGCTAGCTACAATGGAGCAGCGGTGCATGTTTGTGATGCTGGGAAGAGAACTGGCCGACCTTGTCACACTGAGCAGGACCGCCAAGCGGTCTCAAATGCCAACAGAGTGACCGAATAGTCTGCTGGACCGTTCGGGTGACCTAGGAAGTGCCTCCCATCCCGGGAATTGGCTAGGGTAGTCCCCGCCACTATGGTGCACCAAACGGTGGGCCGCAATGTGGGCCGTGCCACCAGGGCGCGCCAAGCGGGCCTAACCGGGCCAGGCTTCCCCATTCGTGGGTTGGGCATGACATGGACCCAGCAAGACGGTCCCACCACCGGCCAGGCCATCCAGGACGGACCCAGAACGGGTCGGCCCATGTTGGGTCGGGCTGAGTCGGTTCGACCGGGTTAAACAGGACTCAGGCCCATCCATGCCATGTATCGCCTTTGTGGCCAAAACATGATATTTGGGAGTCTGTTTGACAAATTGTCTATGGAACTAAAATACTTTGATCGAGATGGTCCTTTTGGAATACTCGAATAGAGTTTTGGATAAATTTGGAGTACGATCGGGGTGGATTGATCCCGAATCAAACATGTCCCTCAGATCGAAAACACTAATAACCTACAGACTGGGCATCCTATTGACACACTATTTATTGTGTTGTGTCCATTATGGCATGACAGACCATTGGGATACTTCTTTTTGGAACTTCATGGCAGCTAAGTTTCGACCAAGGGCTTGAGGATAAATTTCCCCAAACGTGCTATTAGCGGGAATCCAGTGGCTGGCAGTGAGGCGGAGGTTGGAGACAGATCATAAGAAGGATAGTACAGAGTGATCATGTGCGGTTCAGCACCGATCCTATGCGGGTCAAATCATTTTTGGGTCAGCGCTCATCAATCATGCGTGGGTTATCACATACTGATCCTGTGTGTGTCAGTGCTCAGCGATCCTGTCTGGGTCAGTGCATACCAATCCTGTGTGGGTCAGATCTTGTGTTGGTCATTGTGGGGGTTAGTACCTATAAATCCTGTATGGGTCAGAATTTGTATAAATAGAATCAGTACATCTTGATAGAATATTATGATCAAGCTTCGCGACTGATCATTTGTACTTATATACAACACTTATACCTGGTGTGAGATGATTCTTTACCTTTGTTGTATTCTTCTGCGTGGCATACCTTTGTGGTACTTACCCTTTGGGTGTAACCTTCATGGTATTCTATCCATCGTGGAATAGTTGAGATTTGGACTAATGATTTGGTCCTTTTGTTTCCTCATGGATGAGATGGGTATACTTGACAACTTAGGTATATGTATGGGAATATACCTAAGTAGGGTTGAATGTTGTTTCCATGCTTTATGATTTATCCTTTGTGGATTTTGAGAGACAATTGGGGGTCTTGGGGTCCCTAATAAGTATTGTTATACTTACCCCTACACAGGCTATGCCTGCACCTTGTTGAGTCTTGTACAGATGATGATCATAATTTACTAAGGAAGGGGGTACCAGGACTCGAGGTTACTCAGAGGTAGACCATAGGCGAGGTGCATCATAGAGATGACTTTAACGCCCTGACCCCAGTTACCTAGAGTCGGTGCTTAATTACATAACATTGTCCTGAACATAAGGAAATAATGTCCCTAGGTACTGATTAGTTTAGTATTATTGGAAACAAGATTTACACATATGTTCAACATTACCACTTGAAAAGAAATACAACACTAATTTATTTGATTAGAAACATCCAAGCCTCCTAGATTATGTCTGCATGTCACTCATAACTAACTTCTTCGTATCCTAGGAAAATGAAACATAAGAAATGGGTGAGCTCAACCGCTCAGAAAGGGTAAGCAATATAGCAGAATATAACATAAATATTAAGTATGGTGAATAATTTAAAACACATGCCTTTACAAATAATAAACATGATCAATTTTATGGTAGAAATATGAGCTGAGTAATTTATTCCATAAAAAAATATAATCATGGGTATTCTACTTGTAGAATGACCACCTGAACCATCAATATTATTTTCATAATGAGGGAATGTATAATGCTGGACATTATGAAACATCTTTTCAAGGCCTCGACCAAGACATCAAAAAATGATTAAAGCCTCATCCAAAACCATATATCAAATTGGTAAAGGCCTCATCCAATTCCAATTCTTGTTTCTCATGAGACATACCAATTAATTGAGGAGCTATAGCGGGATCAACCCGTCACATACTAAGTACAATACATTCCTCATACGAAAATCTTGAAATATAACATAAACATTCATATTGAAACTAGCTTACGAAATGTCAATAATTTAACCATAAACAATGAATGTTATAAAAATAACACATACATAGTCAAACATATCACAAAACCTTCAATATAATATGGATGATTTGTATCATAATGAATTGACTTCAAACAAGTATAAAATCCATTAAAGGATGTTAAGATAGATGAAATAAAAACTATTCGAGAGAAATATATATTTCTCTTTTTGAAATCATATAAAGTTACATAATTATAAAGGAAAATATTTATTTTGAAAGTAATCTTATAAGATTGTAAGGGAATATTTGAGAATGTTATAAAGGTATAGAATAAACACACCTGTTTTATAAGTTAAAAAAGACATTCTTACATTAATTTGGTTGAAATGGTCGTAAAGTAACTTGTTTGGAAAATGACTGAATGGTTCCTTTAAAGTCATATAAGTTTTAATAATGGAATAAATGACTTTAAACCATTTTCTACTAAATATTAAATATGTTTTGAAATACATTTTTAAGAAACATGGATGTGGATGATAAAGTGGTCCCAGTAGAGACTTACGTAAAAACAACCTTCGATAATAAAGAGATTGTAAAATTAACCCTTACCTTGTACATTTCCTTGGCCGAGGGTAGGATAACCTCTTGTATAATTGTGATATAATTGTTATTAAATTATACAAGAATCATATACATTAATATGATATCATATATGATATTCTAATATTGCATTGTTAATAATAATTTTGTATTATCGTTGTTTTGGGTGTTAACTGATTCATTTTTGTATGTAATGTTTATTATGGATAAGATGTATGTTATTCATATATATTATGATATTAAGTATTTAGAAATTAGTTTTAATCATCAAATGAAAATTAGTCTTGAATGGATACAATGGAGAATGAATCTCATCGCGTTCGTGGAGACGGTAATCTATATTTACGCACGAGTGACAATATCATTCATTTGATATTAAAATCACATATACATAATAATTATAATATTATATTTATTATTTACATCATTTATACTCATTATTATGCCCATCCAAATGATTAAGTGTTTGAATAACCCACTACACCACGACGTGGAGACGGTAATCCGTACGTACACACATATGGTGACTTTGTCATTTATAGGATGGATAGAATAATGAATATGGTTGTACCCTTTTAATAATAGCATAACAGTATATAGAATATACTGGAGTTAATATTTTATAATGTAAACAACAAATAAAGAGGAAGTGGAAGAAGAAAATAACTTGAAAGAGGTGATGAAATATTTACCTCTTCTTTGGGTTCATCCTTTTGATTTGATAAAAATATCTCCTTAGGTTAGCTTTATGACTAGATTAAGGCCACTAGGATTAAGGGAGGATAGTTGGGAGGATATTTGGGTTGGGTTTGGCCAAGAATAATGCCTTTGAAGGTGTTAATTTGAGAGAAGGGGAAGTTCCCCTTCATAAGAGGGATGATGGGCACCTTATGAAAAGATTGAAATATTATTTTATAATAAAATAATTTTCGGTTTTTAATGGCTCAAAAATGATTTATTTAAAGTATATGGTGGGTATGGATAAATACTTCTCAACCAATAGGTTTATATAGGTTTGGGTCACTATATTAACCATATCCTTTAGATTTAACTCTTAGTTAAATAGCTTGACATTTACCATGTATCTTTTTATTTTTATATTATATGGTTAATAAACATAATATAACCTTCTAGAAGAACCCCAAGTGGTTAATTAATGATAAAAATATCATTATTTAAGTGTTTTGGTTGAACCTTAGATTTTTAGGATTATTATATCAACCAATAATATTGTATTTGTTTTAAAACCCCATTAATGGAAATTTTGACATTATTTAATAATTGACTTTTTTAAAGTACTAACAACTCTATTGCTTCGAAATAAATAAATTTAATCAACCCTAAATTGTACTATTAATCAATAAAATTATTGGAATTCATTTAATGTCTCAAATTATATTTATTTGGATATTTATAATATTTATTATTTTAATCTTCCATTAATATGGTAATTACTTCATCATCATTGGGTAATAAATAAACATAATTATTTAATGTTAAAAAACTATAAATAATATATTTTTATGTATTAAATACTTGTATCTTTCTAAGTAATATTTATAGTCGAATTTATATTGTGTGTAACCATATATTGATAATTGTTTACTTATTAACCATTGAATTTAACTCTTTTAACACTTCTTTAAATTAAATAATACTAAATGTCCTAATCTAATCAAAGTCGACCAAAGAGGTTCATATTTTATTCCTAAGGTTGTTTCTGGTAGAATTATACTTATCCAATAGAATTAGGATATGTTTTAGGGTAATAATAATATCATTTTTACCCTTAAATACCCTATTTACTTTTAACCGTGCGAAATAAAATTAAAAGTTACTATTCACAAAAAACATTATTTTCACCTTATTGAACCAAATATTACTTAAATATATCAAGAATGTATCTCAGATTTTTGAAATTCAACTCACAGAAGCAGTAAAATTATGTTTTATACATATTTGGAAATGCTCCTATGAGGTGGGTAAAAGATGATAAAAAGTTCGATAAAATTTTATATATCTGAACTCATTATAAAATGACTCCAATGAATTACATTGAAATTATATAAGTATTATGTATCTATTTTGACCTAAAATATAATTAAATAAAATAAATAATTATTTAAATCAAAAAGTCGGTTTTAAACAATAACTCAGTGTTTTTCACAATTCATAAAAAAATTGAAAGGTTTTAGAAAAATACCAAAAATTGACCCTACGATAATTTTGATATTACAAATCCAAAATGAGGTCCATTTTGAAAGATTAAATTTAAAAAAATTCAATAAGTGGGTATTACTATTCATAATATCTATTTTTATTGGTCACGGTGTGTTAGAATCTCAAAGTTGCGTAAAATGCAAGCTATTGCATTATTCAAATGGAAACGTACTGTGGATGCTTGGGGTGTCACATTATTCCCTCCTTCAAATAATTTCTTCCCCGAATTTTATAGAATATTACTGCATAAAAAGATTCAGGTGGTTCTTCATCATATGTTCCTCGGGTTCCCACGTTGCCTCTTCCAACTTATGGTTTCTCAATAGAACTTTTACCAAATGAGTCATCTGGTGTCTCAACACTTGATCTCTAGTATCAAGAATTTTGATAGGCTCTTTACAATAAGACAAATCAGGTTCCAGTTCAATTTTCTCATAGGTGAGTACATGTATTTGGTCGGGCATGTATTTTCTCAACAGTGATAGGAACAGATAGTGAACTTTGGAGAGACTTTTCGGCATTGCCAACTGGTAAGCTATAGCCCCAATTCATTCTAGAATTTCAAAAGGTCTCATATACCTGGAACATAGTTTACCCTTCCCACCAAATCATATAGCTCCCTTCCATGGAGATACCTTCATGAAAACATGATCTCCTACCAGAAATTAAAAATCCTTCATTCGATTATCAGCCTAGATCTTTTGCCTACTTTGTGCTGTTTTGATGTGGGTTTGGATAAACTTCTCCTTTTCCATCGTTTCCTCAATATGTTCTGGTCCTACAAGTTTTATTTCACCAAAATTATACCAACAAGCTGGTGTGCAACATTTCTTTCCATATAATGCTTTATAAGGTACCATCCAAATACTCGAATGGATGCTATTGTTATAGAAAAATTATACCAGAGGTAAATATTGATCCAACATACCTTGAAATTCATGTGAGAAAGATCTCAGCATGTCTTATAAGGTTTGAATAATTCATTCTGATTGTCCATCAGTTTGAGGGTGGTAGGCAGTGCCCAAATGAAGTTCAGTATCCAAGGATTTCGGAAGACTTTTCCAGGTTCATAATTTAAAACGGGGATCACGATCAGAAACAATCAATAGTGGTACACGATGGAGTCATACAACTTCATTAATATATAGTCTTACTAAACATATAAGTTGAAAATATTCTATTATAAGAAGAAAATGTGATGACATGGTAAGATGATCAAAAATTACCCATATTGAATCATTCCTTCAATGTGTCTTTGGTATCCCCATGACAACATCCATTGTAATATTATCCCATTTCCACCCATGTATGGGAAGAGGTTGCATGACTCCTCCAGGTTGTTGCCTTCCAAATGTCACTTGGTGACACGCCATACATCTTAACAAAAAATCAGAAGTCCCCCTCTTCATGTTTTACGACCATAAATGTTCCTTCAAATCTCTATACATCATATTGCTACCATAGTGTATAGAGAAATTTGGGGCTATGAGAATCATCTAGAAATTCACTTTTTAGATCATGTTTATTTGTAACATAGAGTCTCTTCCCCAATTTTTAAATCCCATCTTCATATATGAAGTCACTCAATCTCCTATCATTCCCAACGTTAATATTCTTTGGAAACTCCTCATCATAAGTCTAAAATCACTTTATCCTTTCTAGTAAATATGGTTTGGAAACCATTTGAAAAATCATTAAATTTTCACCTTCCATGGTTATTCCCATATCCATCTTTACTATATCCATGTATATAGGATCCTTTTAAACTCCCATCTTGTTCCAAACCCCATGATCCATTATAATCAAAAAATCTTCCACATTATTTTACTTCCTCGAGAGGTAGTGTATAGTTCAATCATAATCCTCGAGTAGTTCAAGCCACCGCCTTTGCCTAATATTGAGTTCTTTTTGTGAGAAAATATACTTCAAACTCTTGTGATCAGTATAAAGCTCACATTTCTCACCATATAGATAGTGTCTCCATATCTTCAAATAAAGGATTACAGGTTATAACTCGAGATCATGAGTAGGATAGTTTTTGTCATGAATTTTTAGCTATCGTGATGCATAGGAAATAACTCTATCATTCTGTATAAGGACACAGCCACTTCCTTTCTTTGAGGCATCACTATAAATAACAAACCCATAATTTCACGATGGTAGAGTTAATATAAGAGAATTGACTAATCTTCTCTTCAATTCTTCAAAAAATTCTTCACACTCTTTTTTCCAAACAAATTTAATCCCTTTATGTGTGAGCTTGGCTAATGGGTTAGCCAATCTGTAAAAATTCTAGAAAAAATGTCGATAATAACCTATTAAACTAATCAAACTGCGTACCTCAGTTATACTTGTCAGTGTTGTCCATTCATGGATTGCCTTTATCATAGAAGGCTGAATTGATATTCCATCCTTAGAGACAATGTGGAAAATAAAATAAATCTTCTGATGCCCAAATTCACACCTGAAAATCTTATTATATAATTCATTTCTTTTGAGGGTTTTTAGAATGGTGCGCAAGTGATTTTCCGGATCTTCATATCTTTTAGAGTATACAAAGATATCATCAATAAATACCACTACAATGTCATCAAGATATTACATGGAAACATTGTTCAATAGATCTATAGAAACAGAGGGTGCATTAGTCATCCCAAAAGGCATTACTGTAAACTCGTAATGCCCATACCTGGTTCGAAATGCTATTTTTAGAATATCTTCCTTATTCACACACAACTGATGATATCCCGATCAAAGTTCAATATTTGAAAAATATTGAGCTCCATGAAGTTGTTCGAATAAATAATCAATGCGAGGTATGTAATACTTGTTCATTATTGTTATATCATTGATCTTCATCTAGCCAATTCACAACCTCATAGAGCCATATTTCTTCTTAACAAAAAAAATAGGGGCTCCCCATGGAGAAAAACTAGGGAGAATAAATCCCTTATTACTCAATTATTCTAGTTGTTTATTTAGTTCCACTAATTCCATTTTGTCCATTATTTAACGGGTCATCAAAATGGGCCTTGAACCATGAATTAAATAAAAAGAAAACTCAATTTCTCATTCTAGAGGATTTCGAAGTAAATCCTCTCAAAAAACATCAACATAATCCTACACAATAGGTACGTCATCTATTTGAAAATTAGTTTCCTCACCCACAGTTATATCACTCTCTTCCTCCCCAATAATTGAATTTAGTTGAGCTAATGGGGGTGGATCTAGATAAGAAGCATGTGGTGACGTTTCTGCTCTAAAGATAAGGTACTCATTGTCATCATCAAGAATTGAAACATTCTTTTTCTTACAATTATTTTTTTCATCATGGTATGAAAGCCAATCCATTCATAGTATTATATCAAATTCAATCATGGGTATGAAGATGACATTCATCGATAAAGAACATTTATATGTCCTAATGTGAATTGATTCACAAATTTTTTTTGCAATGATAAATCTCATAGGAATTTTTACTGACAAAAACCTTGTTAAATCAAATTGGAAATATCTAATTTTCTTAGAAAACTGTGAAGATATGAACTAATGCAATGATCCAGAATCAAATAAATCATTGGCTAAACTTGAGGAAACAATTAATTACCTACCACCACATCTTTCGGAGCTTCAACCTTAGTATTAGTGATCGTATAAGCTTGGCCTTGATCCCTTGGACTTTTCTAAGGTATGTTTCCCCGATGCTTAGGAAATTAATTTTCAAAATGTCCCATCTCCCTGCAATTGTAGTATTGAACATTGGTAGAATCCTTATTTATCTTACAATCACCAGCAAGATGGCCTTTCTGTCCACATTTGTAAAATAATATTCTTCCTTTTAGAAAGGAACTAGGGTGCTTCCATCCACAATTATCACAGGGAGGAAATTCAATTCTTCCTTTCTTCCCTATTTCATTATTTCCATTCCCATAGTGTTTAGAAGATATCTTCTTCATCTTCTTTGCATTAAAGTCGTAATACATAGAGACTTACTTTTTTTCTTGATAGCACATGAGACAATTTCTTTGTACGATGAGAATTATTGCGATAAAAATGCTCAATGGAGAAATGGTTTTCACCCATCAATGAAACAGTCAATATTACTTCTTAGATTATATATATAATTTCCCTCATGCCTTGCTAATCTAGCAAAGTTAGCCTCATATTTGCAACATTCACATCATCATTTTGCCTCAGACATAGAAATTGTCTTTCTATATCCACTCAATGGTTATGAGAAAACTATTTTTATATGAAAAGTTCTTTAAAATAACTCCATTGAATACTGGACACTTATTCATCTTCCATTATGTTTTGAATCAATGACCACCATTGATCAGCATCTCCAGTGAGGCGATAAACTGCCATGACAACTTCTTCCTTTTTGCTACTCCACAAAGCATGAAATATTTTTTCTAAAGAATTTATCTGTTTCTCAAACACTAATGGATTTGTACCCCCATTTAATGTAGGTGGGTTTTTCCTCATGAAGTGGTCTAACAGTGATCCTACACATTGTGGATCAGGGTGCTCCATAGGGGTAAGGTTATTATTCATAACCTGATTGAGTTGTCCATGTATGGTGATAAGATGATCAGCACCAATTGCATCAGCAGCTCAACTATAATTATCTTTAGTAGGTGGGAAATCCCTTCTTGGATTACATGCATTGATACAGTTTTCATTCCTTCCACTAGGCACCATTTATAAAAAATTAGCATAAACTTGAATAGTTTATGAATAGAAATACATAATTACATACTTGTAAAACACTTAACATAAATTTAACAGTTTATGGATATAATCCATAATCATAAAAATGTTTTCATTGAGTAAGTAAATACTCATAAACCCTTTCATAATGGTTTGTATAAAAAATTAGAATTATCCTAAGCATATCCACCGGGTGTTTCATAACCAAGAGTGCAACAATGCCTATTTTCGTGCACTAGTTCCCATTTGAGTCTATCTCAAAGTGGTGTTTTCAGTTTTTACCCCTAGGTACATCTGTTCTAGAGCCACCTCTATCTTTTTGTATCCAGACACAGATGTATTTCTTGGAAAACTCACAAAATATCTATAATTCCAAAATTATAAGAAGTTCTTCTATACTAATCTTTAAAGTCTATCTTAGGATAATGTGCTCTAATCAGAGTTTATCTAAATCTAGTTTTCAAGGATTCTACTAAGATTCCTCGGATACCAACTATAACACCCCGACCACAGTTACCCAGAGTCGGTGCGTTATTACATAACATTGGCATGATCACAAGGAAATCATGTCCCGAAAGACCGATCAGTTTACTATTATTGGAAACAATATTCATACATAAGTTCAACTATACAACATGAAAAGAAATAAAACACTAATTTATTCCATTAGAACCATCCAAGACTTTTATATTATTCCTGCAAGTCACTCATAACTAAATTCTTCATATACTACGAAAATGAAACATAAGAAATGGGTGAGCTCAAACGCTTAGTAACGGTAAGCAATACAACGGAAGATAACATAAATATTAAGCATGGTGAATAATTAATAACACATTCATTTACAAATAATAAACATGAACACTTTTATTGACGGAATATGAGCTGAGTAAATAATGCCATTATAAAACATAATCATGGGTATTCAACTAGTCCAATGACCACATTAACCATCAATATTATTTTCATAATGAGGGAATGTATAATGTCAGACATTCTGAAACATTTTGTCAAGGCCTCGGCAAAGAATTCTAAAAAGTATTAAGGCCTCATCCAAAACCATATATCATATATGGAATGGCCCCGGCTAATTCCATGTCTATTTGTCTCATGATACCTACTGATTCATCGAGGATATATAGCGGGCTCCACCCATCACTTACTAAGTCCAATACATTCCTCAAATGATATGGTTGAAATATAACATAAACATTCATTTTAAAACTAGCATATTAAATGTTAATAATTTAACCATAAACCACGAATAGTATAAAAATAACACATCTACATTCAAAATTATCACAAAACCTTCAATACAGTATAGAAGATTTGTATCATAATGAATTGAATTCAAACAAGTATAAAATCCATCAAAGGATGTTGACATAGATAAAATCAAAACTATTTGAGAACAATATCTCTTTCATTTTTTGAAATAATTTAAAGATACATAATTATAAAAGAAAACATTTATTTTTAAAATATTATTATAAGATGGTAAGGTAATATTTGATGATGTTATAACGTCTGAGAATAACCGCACCCACCGTATAAGTTAAAAAATACATTCTTACCTTAATTTTGTCGAAAAAGTCATAAATTAATTTGTTTGGAAAATGACTGAAAGATTCCTTTCAGATCATATAAGTTCAAATAAGGGTATAAATGACCTTAACCCATTTTCTAGTAAATGTTAAAAATGTTTTGAAATACATTTTTAAGAAACATGGATGTGTATGATAAAGAGGTCCCAATAGATACTTACGTAAAAGCAACCTTAGATTATAAAGAGATTGTAAAATTAACCATTAAATTATACTTTTTCTTGGTCTACGGTAGGTTGTCCTCATCTATAATGGTGAAATAATTTTTATTAAATTATACAATAACCATATACATTCATATGATATCATATATGATCTTCTAATATTTCTTTGTTAATAATATTTTAGTTTTATTATCATTTTGGGTGTTAACTAATTCATTTTCGTAAGAAATGTTTGTTATGTATAGGATGTATCTTATTCATATTAATAATTATATTAAGTCTTTAAAAATTATTTTCATTCATCAAATGAACATTACTCTTGATTGGATATGATGGGGAATGAATCTCATCTCGTTCGTTGAGATGGTAATCCATACATACACACGAGCGACAAAATGAGTATTTTGATATAAAAATAATAAATCATTGGATGGTATGTGATATATACAGAATAATTATCATATTATATTTATTATTTAGATAATTTAGACTCATTATTATACCAATCGAAATGATGAAGTGTTTGAATAACAAACTACACCACGACGTGGATATGGTAATCCGTACGTACACATGTATGGTGAATTTGTCTTTTATAGGATGGATAGAATAATCAATATGGTTGTAGCATTTTTATAATTTAATCACCGTATATATAAGATACTGGATTTATTATATTATAATGGAAACAACAATGAAAGAGGAAGTGGAAGAAGAGAAGAACTTGAAAGAGGTGCTGAAATATTTACCTCCTCTTCGGGTTCTTCCTTTTGATTTGATCAAAAGGGATCCATAAGTTGTATTAATAACTAAATGAATTACACAAGGATGAATTGAGGAGATTTGGGAGGATATTTGGTTAGGGGTTTTCCTAGAAAAATGGATTTGAAGGTGTAAATTTTAGAGAAATGGAAGTATCCTTTTATAAGAGGGGTGATAGGCACCTTAGGAAATGATTGAAATATTATTTTAAAATAAAATTATTTTTGTTTTATAATGGCTCCAAAATGAATTATTTAAAATATAGGGTGGGTATGGGTCAAAAAAACTTCAACAAATAGGTTTTAGATAGGTTTGGGTAACTGTATTAACCTTATATTTCAGAATTAACTCTAAGTTAAATAGTTTGACATTTACTATCTCTCTTTGTATTTTTATGTTATATGGTTAATAAAAATACTATAAACTTAAAATAGAAACCAAAGTGGTTAATTTATGATACAAATATCATTATATAAGTCTTTTGGCAAAACATTAGATTTTTAGGACTATTATATCAACCAATAATATTGTATTTGTTTTAAAACACATTTATTTAAATTTTGACATTATTTAATAATTTATTTTTGTTAAAGTCCTAAAAACTTTATTACATCGTCCTAAATACATTTAATCAACCCTAGATGTCATATTAACCTAAAAAATTGTGTAATTTATTAAAAGTCTCATATTGAATTTATTTGGATATTTATATTATTAATTATTTTAATATTTCATAAATATGGTAATTACTACATCATCATTGTGTCATAAATAAACATATTTATTTAATGTCTCATAATTATAAACAAAATATCATTATGTAGGAAATCGTTTTATCTTTATAATTAATACTTATAGTAGAATTTATATTGGGTGTAACCCTATATTAAAAATGGTTTAGTTATTAAACATTGAATTTAACTCTTTTAACTCTTCGTTAAATAAAATAATAATAAATGTCCTAATATAATCCTAATGGACCAAAGAGGTAAATATTTTATTCATAATGTTTTTTTGGTCTAATTATACTTTTCCAATAGAATTATGACATGTGTTAGGGTAATAATAATATCATTTTTACCCTTAATTACCCTATTTACTTTTAACCTTGGTAAATAAAAGTAAAAAAGTTACTATTCACCAAAAATTATATTTATCTTATTGAACCACATTATACATATTGATATAAACCATGTCTCTTATATTTTTGAAATTCAACTCACAGAAGCAGTAAAATTAAGTTTTATAGAAATTTGGAAATGCTCCTAGGAGGGGGGTAAAAGACGGTAAAAAGTTCGATAAAATTTTATATATCTAAACTCATTATAAAATGACTCCACTAAATTAAATTGAACACATATAGGTATTATGTATCTATTTTGACCTAAAATAAATTTAAATAAAATAAATTATTATATAAAAAAAGTCAATTTTAAACTATAACTCAGTCTTTTTCACTATTCTTTAAAAATTCAAAGTTTTCAGAAAAATAAAAAAAATCAACCTAAGATAATTTTGATATTATAAATCCATAAATTTAGTAAAATTTTAAAGTTAAATTTTATAAAATTTCAAAATGTGGGTATTACTATTCATAATGTTTAGTTTGATAGGTCATGGTGTGTTAGAATCTCGAAGTTGTGTACAATGCAAGCTATTGTATTATTCAAAGGGGAAAGTATCGTGGAAGCTTGGGGTTTAACAACGACCATTCGAGGGCTGTACCTACCCTTTAGGTATTATCCTTGGTGGGTGTTCGCAGAAGCTATTTTTCAATTTTTCTTGTTCTTTCCTATTTTACTTGTACTTTCCAGTTGAGCTTGTATTCCAGCCCCCCTATACTTACTATACTCACTATTTTTACTATATAGTCTACATTGTGCTTATATCTTGCTGACTACTTAGTTGTGTGAGATTACAGGTTATGAAGGAAATACCTTCCCTGTTTTAGGGATATGCCTTTTCAGTGCTAGTCCCCAGCCTCTGGCCTATGGAATGTAGGCTTGGGGTAGTCACAGCACGAGCCCACGGGGAAGGGTTCTGACATTTACATTCCTTTAACATTTATAAAACGTTGATATATGTAAAGGACATAATATTTTAGGTTAAAAATATCATTTGAAAAGATAAATGGGTTAATTTTTTCATAATAAATAATATTAAATTTTTAAAGGACATTTATTTACATAAAAAGGTAAAGAAACACCAATGTATTGGTTATTTAGATAATAATTAACCAATAAAAATGATATTGTGGATATTAAAAGTAATTTAGATTGATTAAACTATTGTATTTAATTATTATTTTTATTATTATATCATGTTACAGAGATTTAAACTTAATATATTTGAAATATAATATTTTTTTAAAAAAACAAAATTAAATATGTAATGTCAAAATTGACATTATTATTATATTATAATAAATAGTATTTTATTAAATTATTTCTATTTAATAAAAATACTATACTATGCCAATTAACATTTAAGTGTTAATATATATTCATTATTTTCAATTTATGGACGATTTTAGCTTCTAAAATTAGCATATTGACCCATATACTGCAAAAACATTTTTAACACAGTCCGAGTTTAAGCATTGTTTTAACGCGTCACATGTGCTTGTTTTAAAGTTAATTTTAGAACCAGAAGGTATTTTTATTAGATAAATTACATATAATATTAATAATTCAATGTATCTATAGTTTATAATAAATATCACTTTCTTTTAGTCATAATGGTTATGTTACTTAGGATAGAAAACTAGATGCTTTAATAAAAACTAAACTGATAAAATTGAGGAATCTTAGATGTTAAGAAACCAAATTATTAAAATGAGGATATTTTTTTCTAGTAAAGATTCATATAGACCATT
Organism: Viscum album; assembly: GCA_963277665.1. Taxonomy (NCBI): domain Eukaryota; kingdom Viridiplantae; phylum Streptophyta; class Magnoliopsida; order Santalales; family Viscaceae; genus Viscum; species Viscum album. The sequence continues at coordinate 566,378,090 of OY728131.1, forward strand.
AATTCCCATTATTACATTATTTTTTCCATTTTTTATACATATTAGGTAAGGTATACCTCCCATTAATGAATGCCTTTTCTTATTTACAAGAGTGCCACTCCCCCTCCCTTATAAAAGGAAACCACCCCATCCACTTCTTCACACCTCTAAAATAACTTTAGATCATTAAATATATACTAATGAAATATCCAAAAAACACTAAATTACTCCTTCAGTACTCAATTTTAACATTAATCAATCCAAGGAATCCTTTTGGTACAAACCAAAAGGAGTTACCTAATTGAGAGGTGACGTCTTTCCTAAAGCTCTTTTTGTTTCATTTCCATTATCCACTATCTCAAATATTATTGTTGCATGATTATATAAAAAATTATCCTTTATATTATAGGTTATTATAATGTTAAATTTTAAACATAAAATGAGACACAAATATATATAATGGGTAACAAAGAAACTATTTACTTGTACGGTGAACTACCGCCTCACGAAACGTTGATTGTTCATTTTTCCATTACCACCTCTGATAGTGAATATTATGACGGAATATGTATTTATATAAGTTATATATTATATTTATTATATATTTATACTTTCTTAATTATTTTATAAGGCATACCTTTGTACTTTTCATCATGATTCAATAAGATAACATTGTTTGTGAAAGTGTCAACTACCACCCCTCAGAGCAATGTGACTCGTTCACACTATACATGGAACATATAAAAGATAATTTCTATAAAAATATGTTCCATATATGAGATATTTATATGTTAATACAATAATAATATACTTATGTATCTTTTAATTTTCAATTATTCAATACAAAAATTTAATAGAAGTAGCGTTCATGTGTACATAAGTCCCACCATCTCCTTGAACGATGCACTTAATTTATTATCTCCAAATGTTATGGATTATTAAAAATAGATATATAATGAATATATATGATAATTAAATCATGGTTTAAACTATGGATATTATAAAATCATGATCTATTTGGATGGAACAGCAAATAATAAGTCAAAACAAACATGAGGAAACTAGGCAATTAACACCTAGAATGGTGAACATAATCAATGTTTGTAAACAAATAGGTAATAATATATTATAAGAATATGATATATGATATTATGAAAATACTTATGGTTATTTCATAATTTATTAATAAATTTTAAAGCACTATACATGATGATATATATGACATAATAAAAGTAATGTTATGGTAGAGGACATCCATCTCAATTTACATTCCATTGAGTCTTAATTGTTGTTATGCACATATTTTAATATATATCATGTTTATACTATATTTTACATGTTATATCAAGAATATACTCATTTCTGTGATATTATTAGTTTCATTTAATGTTATTCCTATGAGTTTTTTATTGTTTTAAATGTTTATAAGTGGTATGGGACTATTTGGGATGTTAAAAGATTATTTTCCTCAAGAATGTATTAATGTAATTTCAATGGTATCTATGTTAATTACATATCCTTCACTATGGAAATATTGATAAATCCATATCCTTTATTAAATAAGGATATTTTTAAGGCATATTTCTTATTTGATATAAAAAATTATTAGGACATGAAAGACATGGTTTGGTGATCATTTATGAAAATCCCTATGTGTTGGGGACTAGTTAGTATATGCCCCTAGATGAATAAAAAGTCTCATGAGACAAAATTAGGTTGGATAAAATCGTTTCATTTGTTACCATTGTGATATAAATTTCCTTGTGAAATATCTTAATAGTAGTATTAAGGTTGGATAAATTCAATTTGTTTCTAACCAGTATGTTTTAAACCTTCTTGTGAATGGTCTTAATTGTAATGGTTCCACATACCATGGAAACATCGAATCTAATAATTAATCATTCCCATTATTGAGAACTCAGTTATTAATATTATCTATTAGATTTTAAATCTATATATCTATAGATATATTCCATTATCAGTTTTATTATTTAAGTGGATTGTATTTCAGTTTCATACCTTAACATTTTTATATTTCTTTATCTAGTTATTTGGATGGAAAGTGTGATCAGTTACATACATTTCCACATTGGTTTATATCCATAGATTCATTATTTATTACTCTTTACGTGCTATTATTGAGCATTTGATCTCACCCCGATTGTGTTTCCTTTATTATGGTTATGAAGAAGAAAACATTTAATAAGATTTCAAGTAAGAAATATATTTTATTTTATTATGTATCTTGTTATATTTTCTATTTCCCAATGTATTATGTGTATCTTGTTTGTAATCTGGCCTTACAAGACTTCTAAATTGATAGGTCCTTATATATATGATAACTTACAATCATTCTAATATAATAAACTAATGCACCAGCTCTAGGCTTCTAGTGTTGGACTGTAACAGTTGGTGTCAAAGGAAGTATAGTATAAACCCTATAAACTAGATCTAGAAAACCTAAAATAAGGAACATAACCCCAATATAAACATTATGTATTAGTATATAGGAACATCCATGAATTTTGGAAAGGTAGAAATATTGTGGTTATTCCTAGAAATACATCCCTGTCAGGATACTATAACTGGACATGGTTCTAAAATAGATGTACCTAGGAGTAACAACTCTAGAAAGGTGTGTTATGCCTGACTTATGTTTCCAATTACAAGAAAATGAGCCTTAATACGCACCTGTTTTGACACTCCTAGGGGAGACACTTAGGATATTTCACATTTTCATCACTTACCATTATGAATGATTTAAAACTAAATATATCCCCAAAGAAACCATATTTCTGATAATGAGATTATGTATGCATAATAGTTTCAATTTTTGTTATGTGTTTCACTAGTTTGTAGTATGCATTATGTTATGATTTTATCAAGTATTTGATATTGTTTGTAAATGGAATCTAGTATAAGGAATGTGAACTCCAATAATGAATGTGATCTAATGTGTAAGAAGAATAATGTATTTTATCATCTTAAGAAAACATTTTAATGTGAAAAAGTCTCCCAAGTATTATCATCATATAAGGAAACAACATCATTTTCTAATGAGATAGTTAAACTAAATCTATAAGTCCTAGGGATTTTAATGGAATTAAGAGAAGAAAATGATGTTAAAGAAAATAATTGATAAAGGGGAGAAGGTAATGATGTAATTTCCCACATGTGATAATTGTCAAAAGAAACACCCTCGTACTTTCTTAAAATAAATGGTATTTTTCTAACAGTTTAGAAATAAAGGCTACCATTCTTGTGATTTCATGTGTAAGAAAAAAGATTCCAAAGTACAATTATTTAACTACAAGGATATGGGACACTATGCAAATCAATGTCTCAATCCTAAAAGGAATATATCCCAAATGATGTTATTGGATAGTGATCATGTTATGCTACTACTGCAGATGAAGAGGAATGATTATTTTTCTTATTCAAAAATTATGTCAGTTGAATATTTTATAGGCTATTTACTAGTTTTAAGAATTATGGAATATATTAGTATTATAATATTGTTCTTTTTTTGTTTTGTATTTTAGATCATATGTTGAATGGTATGAAGAAAATTTATTCAGAAAAAAGTTCATCTTTCTGTAAAACATATGATTATTGGAAAGAAAACCCTTAATATTTTCCTGATGTTGAGATAATGTTCAATAAATTATTAATTTTGATGAGTCATGACTCCATTGGAACTGAGTAATGATTTATTAAAAAATTGGTTCAATCTATCATTGAAGGAGCTTAAAACACTTGGGTTTAAATAATATATCCAATAACATGTGTCTTATATAAGGAATAAGGAAGAATTCATGTTTATAATATGGTTTTATAGTGACTATATTTTTTACTATATTTTAATAGGATGCATTATCAAGTTATTACCATGTTTGGAATGTGAAAATATAGAGTTTATTTATATTGATTAAAGGCTAATGATATGTTCATTTTACAAATTCAGTGACCTTCTCTCAAAAGTGTTGTATCATAGTCTTTTGAAAAGGTAATCAATTTATTATATAGTTGAGATTTAGATATTGTTTTAGAGATTTATATTTTACATCACAATATGAGGAATTTTATTCTAAGTGATTAAGTAGGAATAGTTCAAGTGGTAATCAAGGAAAAATATTATATTCATAGAAACATATATTTACTTATGTTCATAGAGTGTGAAGTAATTTATCAACACTACGGAAAAGGTTATTGAAAATATTTAACTATTATGATCATTTGTTATGATAACAATGAACTTTATTGACACATCTATTTTATGGTTTTGTGGTCTAAAACATTCATCTGAACATGTTCTCTTGAACTCTCCATCATAACATGATTGTTGGATTTTTCTTTCATATAAATTTTTTAATTTTACACCTAGAAATGTTCTCATAATAGGGATCCTAGTTAAATGACACTTTTACTTTCTATTCTCCCTTATTAAATTTTTTTTATTAACCCTCTTTGTGGTGTGGTTTTTTCAATAATAATAATTTAAAATATAAAACTCTTCATTACAACGATCAATTTTAAATTGTGTGGATGCAATTTAATTGGGGTGGGTAAAATGTAACACCGCAATACATTAAAATATTTTAATGTTAGATTAATTTTTTTTAATATATTTATTTATATGTTACACCATGTTAATCTTACACTATAAAAAACACTAAGTTAGCTTGTGTTACACATAAGATCGAGTTTTACCTCCCATGAATGGCACTCCTAAATTAAAAATAAATATTGGAAATTTTATTACATTTGTTTGTAAAAATTACCTTTATTTTTTAATATTTAAGGACAAAATTTATGTTGGGTGATTTTCTATAAATGTTATGAGAATTTTCATTTTTTGATTAACAGTGAAAAATAATGAAATTTAGTTATAAACTTCCATTTAGTTTTAAGAATTATTAATGTTAAATTATATTTTAAATTTGTTTTTATGTTAAAATAAATAAATTATACATATATTAACCGAATTTAGATCATTTTAATCAATTTTATATTAAAATTTGACAAAAAAAATTATTGAACCTTTGTTTGTTTTTACTTTAAAAACCTGCTTTCTCACCACGCCTTTGAGATTTGTGTTAATCATAATTTTCCGACATTTTTTATTTTAATTTTTAAAAATGAACATACATGATTCTAATAAATATTATATTTTTTTAATTATAATATAAAATCAATTTTCTATAATAATTATTAGTGAAAGTTATTAAAATTAATTATTTTCATTAATGGAAAATAAGATTAATAGGGGATTAAATAGTAATCCTAAGGGCCAAAATGAATTGAAATCTTATCCAAAAAATGGATGAAAATGTTTATAAAAATCCCATCTTATTTAGAATTTTATGGGTTGTTTGGGATATCATTATATAAAAGTTCCCTATATAAATGTTATGTAAGGAAATTGAGGAAAAGATAAAGTTACATCCCTTTAAAATTTATAAAACATTGGCATATGTAAAAAATAACATTATTTGTTATATGTATCATTTATAAAGTTAAATGGGTTAATTTTATCATAATAAATTACCATTAATTTTTAAATATGATTTCGTTACTTAAAATGCTTAAGAAATGCCAATGTGGTGATTATTTACATGATAATTAACTAAAATAAATCATACTAAAAATATGTAAAGTGAAGTAGGTTCGGAGAATTATAGTCATTAATTATTTTTAAAGATAAATATTTAATTTTACATAGATTTTAACTTTTTATATTTTAATTCCAATGTTTTTTTAAGTTTTAAAATTAAAATTGAAAAAAAATATCAAAATTGATATTATTGTTATTTTAGAACAAATGATATTTTATTAAATGATTTAAAATTAATAATAATAATATATTTTTTGAATTTATTTATAGGTGTTACTAAATATTAAATATGATCTTTTAGTGAACCAATTGATCTTTTATAATTAACATATAGACCCATATACTGCAAAAACATTATTAATGTGATCTGAGTTTAATTACTGTTTTAGCATGTCACATGGGCTTGTTTTCAAATTAATTTCCAAACTAAATGGAATTTTTATTTTATAAATTAGATATCATATTAATATTTAAATATATCTATATTTTATAATAAATATAACTTAATTTTATTCTTAATGGTTAATTTACGTAGTTTAGAAAACTAGATGCTTCAATAAAAACTAAAATGATAAAATTAGGGAATCTTAGAAGTTAAGGATCCAAATTATTAAAATGTACATATTTTTGGTAGCTAATGTTTTTATAGACTACTTTTTCCATTAAATATATTATTCTTTTCATTTTTTGTGACACATTATTTATGTTATACCTCCCATTAAGAAATACATTTTGGTATTTAGAAAGAGTGCCACACCCCCTCACATATAAAAGGCAACCAAACCTCCCACTTCCTCACACCTAAAAATGTAATTAAATTCCTAAAATTTCTTCATAATTTACTTCCAAAAATACCTCAATTAATCCTTTTATCCTTCCATTATTTAGGAAGAAATCCAATCAATTATTTTTTTACAAACCAATAGGAGTTACCCGATTAAGAGGCGACATCTTTCATCAAGCTCCTTTGTTTTATTACTATTATCCACTCCATAAAATATTATTATTCAACGATTATATAATAAAATATTATCCTCAATATACTAGGGTGTTTTTTTGTTAAATTTTATACATTATCATACACAAAAAATTATCTAATGGGTAACAAACATTCTGTTTACGTGTGTGATGAATTACTGCCTCACGAAACAATGATTGTTCATTTTTCCATCACAGCATCTCATTCTGGAGATTATGATGGAGAATATATTTATCTATGTTATATATGAAATTTATTATGTATTTAATCCTCTTTAATTATTTTATAACACATATCCTTAAACTTTCAATTTTTTTAAATAGGATAACATCGTTTGGGGATTTGTGGACTACCGCCCCCTAAAAATGGTGTGACTCATTCAGAATAAGCATGGAACATATAAAAGGTTGATTCAAATGAAATTAATATATATGGAATAGATATGATAATTTAATCAAAATATACATATGGAATATAAATTGAGACAGAAATCAGTTACAACAATTAACACCGGTATGTTTTAAAATGTCTTGTGAAGGGTCTTGACGGTAATGGTTCCATGTACCATAGAAACATGAAATACAATAATTTATAATTTTATTTATTTATAACTAATTATTTTTATTATCCACACTATTTTATGTCAACATATCCATGGATATATTCTATTCTCATTTTTTTATTTAGGTGGCATGCGTTTCTGTTTCACACCTCGCCATATTTATAATTCCATATCTAGAAATTTGAATGGAATGTGTTGTGAGTTATTTAGTTTTACATGGTTATTTATTTCCATTTACTCATTATATATTAATATTTACTTACCCTTACTGAGTATTTGAGCTCACCCATATATTATTTACATTACACATGTTATGAAGAAGAAATCTTTGAATAAGATTTCAAGGACATCGTTTATTTCATTTTATTATGTATCATTATTATATTCTATTTATATATGTATAATGGGTTTCATGTATGTAATATGGATTTACAAGACTAATAAATTGATCAATCCTTTAGTATTTTATTCCTTTTAATAATTCCAATGTAATAATATAATTCACCGACTTCGGGTTTTTGAGGTCCGGGCATTACAACATTAGACTAGGATAGGAAGTAGTTAAGTATAAAAAACTTACAATAATTCCACTATATTTTTTAAACATCAACCTATTTTCCAGATTTATATAAATTTATTTTGTATGTAGTAATAAATTGTAATTCCCCGACCCCAGTTACCTAGATTCGGTGCATTATTACATAACATTGGCATGATCACAAGAAAGATCAAATCTCGAAAGACCGATTGGTTTAGTAGCCTTGGAAAAACTAGATATATTCATAAAGTTTTACATTACATCATAAAGTGAAAAACTACTACAACAACATATTGTCTCCATAGTCCACAATATTATCCCCTCATAATATCCCTACAGGTAACTCATAATTTACATCTTCACTTCCTGGGAAAAATAAAACATATAAAAGGGGTGAGCTCGAATGCCCAGTAAGGATAACAATATAGTAGAAACTTTCATAAATAAGAATAAAAATTTAAGGCATTATATAACTAAAAAAAGCCTTTTAAACTTGAACTTCAACATAGTATGGAAAAAATAAAATGAAATAATTCCATTTACTTATTCACATGGATATTCTACTAATCGAATAATAACATGCAATATCAATAACCACTTTCATAATGATGGAATGAATAATGCCAGGCTATCATAACCACATAGCCAAGGCCTCGTGCCAAGACTACAAATAATATTTTGCCAAGTCCTTGTGCCAAGACACTAGTTTGTCTCATTAGACCTACCGATGCATCGAGGATCTATAGCAGGCTCCACCCGTTACATATTAAGTCCAATGCATTCCCATATGAAAAGGTTTAAGCATAACATAAACATTCGTAATAAAACTAGCATACAAAATGTCAATACTTTCACCATAAACCATGAATGGTATAAAAATAGCACATCCACAGTCACACATATCACAAAACCGTCAATACAATATAGAAGTTTTGTATCATAACAAATCAACATCAAATAAGCGTAAAATCCATCAAAGGATGTTTACATAGATGAAATCAAAACTCTTTTTAGAGAAATATCTCTTTCTATATTGAAATCATTTAAGAGTCATATATTTATAAAATAAAACATTTTCTTTTAAAATATTCTTATAAGATTATAAGGGAAGCTTCAAAGATTTTATAACGGCAGAAAATTTCCGCACCCGCCGTATATGTTAAAAAAACATTCTTACCTTAATTCTGTCGAAAAGGTTAAAAAGGACCTTGTTTGGAGAACGATGAAAAGATTCCTTTATAAACCACTTATAAAAGTCAAAAAGGGTATAAATTAATTTATACCATAGTCTCTAAAATAGAAAGAATTATTTGAAATACATTTTTAAGAAACATGTATGTGGATGATAAAGAGGTCTTAGTAGATAATCACGTATAAAGAACCTTGGATAATGATGAGATTGTGAAATAAACACTTACCTTGTAATTTTCCTTGGTTGGGGGTAGGTTAACCTCTTTTATAATGGTGAAATAATTTTTATTAAATTATACAAGAATCATATACATTAATATTATATCATATGTGATCTTTTAACATTGATTTGTTAATAATATCATAGTATTATCGTTGTTTCGGGTGTTAACTTACTTGTTTTCTTTTATATGTTTTGTTATGTAATCCATGTTTGTAATGGATAGGTTGTATCTTATTCATATCCAGAATGATATCAAGTCCTTAAACATTATTTTTAAATCATAAAATGATAATTATACTTGAATGGATACGATGGAGAATGAATCTCATCGCGTTGGTGGAGATAGTAGTACGTAGGTACGCATGAGCGACAATATCATTCTCTTGATATTAAAATAATATATAATAGGATGGTATATAATATATAAAGAATTATTATCATGTTATATTTATTATTTACATGAATTATAAATAATTATTATACCCATCCAAATAATAATTTATTGAATAACAATTACACCACGACGTGGAGACGGTAAGCCGTACGTACGCCCGTATGGTGACATGTTATTCAAAGGATGGATAGATTACTGAATATGGTTGTACCATATTTATAATAACATCACAATATATATAATATACTGGAGTTATTCTTTTAGAATGTTAATAACAAATGAAGAAGAAGTGGAAGAAGAAAGGAACTTTGAAAAGGGTGGTGAAATCATTACCTCTTCTTCGGGTTCTTCCTTTTTATTTGATCAAAAGGGCTCTTAGGTTGGCTTTCTGACTAAAGGAAGGCCTCTCGGATGAATTGAGTAAAGTTGATAGAGTATTGGGGCAGAGTTTGGATGAATCAAAAGTCTTTGAAGGTGTGATTTAATGAGAAGGGGGGGGGCTTTTATAAGAGGGGTGAGGGGAACCTTTGGAAAAGCTAGAAATATTATTTTATAATAAATTCATATTCAGTTTCTAATGGCTCCAAATGGGATTATTTAAATTTTAAGGTGGGTATAGGTCTAGAAACACTCAACCAATAGAATTTAGACAGGTTTGGGTCGTTATACTAACCTTATCTCTAAGTATTAACTATTAGTTAATTAGTTTCACTTTTACAATGTCTCTTTGTATTTTTATATTACATGGTTAATAAACATACTATATATATCCAAGAGACCCCGAAGTAGTCCATTAATTATACACCTATCATGATATAAGTTTATTGGCCGAACGTTAGATTTTTAGGAATTTAATATCAATTAATAATAAAATATTTATTTTAAATAAACTCTTTTATGTAAATTTTGACACTATTTAATAATTGATTTTTGTAAAAATCATAACAGAATTATTACTTCAAAAAAAGTTAATTAAATCATTCCTAACATGTCATATTAACCTATAAAATTAGTGTAATTCATAAAAAGTCTCAAATTAAATTTATTTGGTTATCTACAATATCAGTCATTTTAATTTTTCACTATTATCGTAATTACTGCATCACCATTGTGTCATAAATAAATTAAATTATTTAATGACTTAAAATTATTAATAAAATACCATTATGTATGAAATCTTGGTATCTTTATAATGAATATTTATAGTTGAAAAGCCAACATATATAACCCTATGTACAAATTTTTTTTCTAAAAGATATATGCTTGTGTCATTTTTGTATTCATTTTAACTTAATTAAAATAAAGTGTCCCTATCACTTACAACTCACACCATGGGGTCCCAAAATCGACCCAAATATGCCCATGGTCAGACATGTATCAACCAATAAGGTTAGGACACGTTTTAGGGTAATGTGTTTTATTATAATATTATTTTTAACCCTTATTTACCGGATTTACCCTTTAACAATGGTAAATAAAATATTTACCGAAGAAATTATTCAAAATATCTAAAAATAAAAGTAAACTATTTACACAATCTGAACATCCTGATTCCAAATATGGAATCCATTTTTCCAAATTCAAAACATATAAGTGGCAGAAATTAATTTAAAATTAATTCCCGCTGTCAAAACAAAAAGCGTGTTTTAAGATATAATAACTATCAAAAGATTGATACTTGTTTATGTTCGGTTTAATTGTGAAATTATGTCCAATGACCAACATTTTATTAAATGGTAAAAATATATTCTAAATATACATTAAAACCACTGAAATTCATAATTTATAACTATTAATTATTTTGATTAAAAAAAGTTGTTTTTAATTAAAATTTAGTAATTTTCACTATTCATCAAAATATTAAATTATCCGAAAAGTACCAAAATTTCACCTTAGGCTAAATTTGATACTCGGAATCCAAAAATGAAGTCCATTTTGAGAGATAAAATTTATAAAATTTCAAAAATTATGTATTACTATTCATAATGGCTAGTTTGATCGGTTGTGGTGTGTGTTAGAACTCGATATTGCGTACAACACACGCTATTGCATTATTCAAAGATAAGTGTACTGTAGAAGCTTGGGGTGTTACATTCTCCTCTCCTTCAAATAATTTCATCCTAGAAATTTCTAGAATACTACCGCATGAAATGACTCTGGTGGTTCTTCATCATAAGTTCCTCGGGTTCCCACGTTGCCTCTTCCATCTTATGGTTTCTCCACAAAACTTTTACCAGACGCATCGTCTGGTTTCTCAGTACTTGTTCTCTCATATCAATAATCTTGACGGGTTCTTCGCAATAAGACAGATCGGGTACCAGTTCTAATTCCTCATAGGTGAGTACATGCGTTGGGTTAGGCATGTATTTCCTCAACAGAGATACGTGGAACACATCGTGAACTTTAGAGATACTTGGTGGCATTGCCAATCGGTAAGCCACAACCCCAATTCATTCTAGAATTTCGAAAGGTCCGATGTACCTGGGACTCAATTTACCATTCTTACCAATACGTATGACTCCCTTACATGGAGATATCTTTAGGAAAAAATGATCACCATCTTGAAATTCCAAATCCTTCCTTCGATTATCATCATAGCTCTTTTGCCTACTTTGAGCTGCTTTGATGTGATTATGGATTACCTTCACCTTTTCCATCATTTCCTCCACCAGTTCTGGGCCTACAAGTTTTCTTTCACCAACTTCATCCCAACAGGTTGGTGTACGACATCTCTTTCCGTATAACGCTTCATATGGTGCCATCTTAATATTCCAATGGAAGCTATTGTTATAGGAAAATTATACCAAAGTTAAATATTGATCCCACTTACCCTGAAAGTCAAGTGAGCAGGATGTCAACATGTCTTCTAAGGTTTGAATAGATCGTTCTGATTGTCCATCTGTTTCAGGGTGGTAGGCAATGCTCAAATGATGTTCAGTACTTAAGGCTTTCTGAAGACTTTTCCAGAATCTTGAAGAAAAATAGGGATCACAATCAGAAACAATTGATAGGGGTACTCCATGAAGTCTCACAACTTCATCAATATATAGTCTTTCTAGACGTTCCAGTGGTAGATCTTCTCTTATAGCAAGAAAATGTGCTGAATTGATAAGACAATCAACAATGACCCATATTGCATCGTTCCTTCTAGGAGTCTTTGGTAGCCCCATGACAATTTCCATCGTAATATTGTCCCATTTCCACTCCGGCATGGGAAGAGGTTGCATGACTCATCCAGGATGTTGCCTTCCAACTTTCACTTGTTGACAAACCATACATCTTAACACAAAATCATCAATCTCCCTCTTCATGTTGTCCCACCAAAAATGTTCCATCAAATCTATATACATTTGGCTACTCCCAGGGTGGATAGAGAAATTGGTACTATGAGCATCATCCAGCAATTCCCTTTTTAGATCAGGTATATCGGGAACAGAAAGTCTCTTCCCAAATTTCAAAATTCCATCTTCATACACAAAGTCTCTCAATCTCCCATCACTCACAGCTTTAATCTTCTTTTGAAATTATTCATCATTGGTCTGATAACTCTTAATCCTTTCTAGTAAAGATGGTTTGGCAACCATTTGAAAAAGCATTGATGTTTCAACTTCCCTGGTTATTCCCAAGTCCATCTTCACTATATCCATGAAAATTGGATCCCTTTTAATTCTCATATTGTTCAAAACTCCATGGTCTTTTCTGTTCAAAGCATATGCCACCTTGTTTTCCATCCCCTGGTTGTAGTGTATGGTGCAATCATAATCCTTGAGTAATTCAAGCCATCTCATTTACCTCATGTTGACTTATTTTTGTGAGAAAATATACTTCAAACTCTTTTGATCAATATAATCACATTTTTCACCATAGAGGTAGTGCCTCCATATCTTCAAAGCAATGATCAAAACTGCTAACTCGATATCATGAGTAGGATAGTTTTGCTCATGAATTTTCAACTGTCGTGATGCATAGGGAATAACCCTATCATTCTACATAAGGACACAACTAAATCCTTTCATCGATGCATCACTATAAATAATGAACCCATCATTCCCTGATGGTAGATTCAATATAGGATCATTGACTAATCTTCTCTTCAGTTCTTCAAAACATTCTTCACACTCTTCTGTCCAAACAAATTTAACCCCTTTACGTGTGATCTTCGTTAATGGGTTAGCCAATCGGGAAAATTTCTGGACGAAATGTCGATAATAACCTACCAAACCAATAAAATTGTGTACCTCAGTTATACTCATAGGTTCTTGCCATTCTAGGATTTCCTTGGTCTTAGAAGGATCAACAGAGATTCCATCTTTAGATACAATATGGCTAAGAAAAGAAATCCCATGTTGCCAGAATTCACACTTGCTAAACGTCCCATATAATTCATTTCTTCTCAGAGTATTTAGGATAACACGCAAGTGATTTTCATGATCTTCGTAGATTTTGGAGTATACCAAGATATCATCAATAAATACCACAAAAAATTCCTCGAGATATTCCTTGAAAACTCTATTCATAAGATCCTTGAATACAGAGAATACATTAGTCAATCCAAAAGGCATTACAGTAAACTTGTAATGCCCGTACCTAGTTTGAAATGCTGTCTTCGGAATGTCTTCTTTCTTTACACACAACTGATGGTATCCAGAACGAAGGTCAATCTTTGAAAAATATTGAGCTCCATGAAGTTGGTCAAATAAATCATCAATGCGAGGTAGGGGATACTTGTTCATTGTTGTTATAGAATTGATCTCCCTATAGTTGATACATAACCTCATAGATCCATCTTTCTTTTTAGCAAAAAGAACAGGGGATCCCCATGGAGAAACACTGGGGCGAATAAATACTTTATTACTCAATTCCTCTAGTTGTTTCATTAGTTCAACTAATTCTACAGTGGCCATTCATTAAGGGGTCTTCGGTATAGGCCTTGATCCAGGAATTAAATCAATGGAAAACTCAACTTCTCGTTCTGGAGGATGTCCAAGTAAATCTTCTGAAAATACATCTACATATTCTTTCAAAATAGGTACATCCTATATTTGTACATTCCTTTCCTCGCCCACATCCATTTCATTCTCTTCCTCCCCAATAATTGAATTTAGTTGAGCTACTGGGGGTGGATCTAGATAAGAATTAGGTGGTGACGATTCTGCTCTAAATATAAGGTGTTCCTTATCATCATCATCAAAAATCGTAACCTATTTCTTCTTACAATAAATCTTCATATCATAGTCTGAAAGCCAGTCCATACTAATAATTATATCAAATTCAATCATAGGTATGACGATGATATCAGCGGATAAAGAACATTTATGTTCTCTAATGGGGACTGATTCACAAAACCTTGTTGCAATGATACTTCCCTTAGGAGTTTTAACTGATAACTCCCTTGTTAAATCAAATGACAAATATCTAATTTTCATAGAAAACTGGGAATATATGAAACAATGCAATGATCTAGAATCAAATAATGCATTTTCTAAACTTGAGGAAACCATTAAATTACCTGCCACCACGTCTTTTGGAGCTTCTACCTCAGAAGTAGTGATAGAAAAAGCTTGGCCTTGATCCCCTGGCCTTTTCTGAGGTAAGTTTCCCTGATGATTAGGAAATTAATTTTCATAATGTCTCATCTCCCTACAATTGTAGCACTGAAAATTGGTAGCTTCTTTCTTCCCTTTTCAATCACCAGTATGGTGGCATTTTTCACCACATTTGTAACAGACACCCATTCCCTTCAAGAAAGTACCGAGGTGTTTCTTCCCACATTTACTACAGGATGGATATTCAATCGTTCCCTTCTTCCCCTTATTTCCATTCCCAGATTGATCAACAGATCTCTTCTTCTCTTGCTTTGCTTTAAAGTCATAAGACTTAGAGAATTCCTTTTCTGTCTTGATAGCACATGAAACAATGTATTCTTATGACGAGAAGGATTGTGAGACTAATGCTCGATGGTGAAATGGTTTTAACCCATCAAAGAAACAATCAATCTTACTTCTTGGGTTACATATATATTCTCCAGCATACCTTGATAACCTTGTAATGTTAGCCTCATACATTGCGACATTATCATCCTCCTTTTGTCTCAGACTTAGAAATTGCCTTTCCATATCTGCTCGATGGTCACAAGGAAAGTATTTTTCTAAAAATAGATCTTTGAACTCCCTCCATTACATATTTGATACTTCATCATCTTCCTTCGTGTTTTGAATCAATGACCACCATTGACCAGCATCTCCAGTGAGGCGGTAAACTTCCATGATAACTTTTTCCCTTTCACTACTCCCCAAAGCCTGAAATATTTTCTCTAGGGAATTTATCCATTCCTCAGCTACTAAGGGATTTCTACTCCCATTGAACATTGGTGTTTGTTGCCTCATGAATGGATCTAATATTGATCCTCCACGCTGTGGATCAGGGTGCTCTATACGGGTAAGGTTATTATTCATAACCTGAGTGAGTTGTCCCAGTATGGTGATTAGCTGATCGGCACCAGTTGCATCACCAGCTCCACTATAATTATCTTGAGTAGGAGGGAAATCCCTACATGGAGTGCGTGCATTGATATGGTTTCAATTTCATCCACTAGGCACCATTTCTAAACAATGGCATAAACTAGATCAGTTTATGAATCAAAATACATAATTCCATACTTATAAAACACTTAACATAAATTGTACTATTTATGGATATAATCCATAATCATAAAAAAAATTTCTTTGAGGAATTATATACTCATAAACCCTTCATAATGATTTTTAATGAAAATGAGAGTTATCCTAAGAATATCCCTCGGGAGTGTTGTAAGCAAGAGTGCAGCAAGGCCCATTGTCGTTCACCAGTTCCCGTTCGAGTCTAGCTCAAAGCGGTGTTTTCGGGTTTTACCCCTAGGTACATATGTGCCATAACCGCCTCTACCTGCTCGTATTTAGACAGGTATGTATTGCTCGGAAAACTCTCAAAATCTCTACAATACCAAAATTCTAGGATGTTCTTCTATACTAATCCTCAAAGTCCATCTTGGGTCTATGTGCTCTAATTAGAGTTTATCTAAATCTAGCTTCCAAGGTTTTTACTAAACTTCCTCTGATACCAACTATAATGCCCTGACCCCAGTTACCTAGAGTCGATGCATTATTATATAGCATTGACATGATCACAAGAAAGATCAAATCTCGAAAGACCGATTGGTTTAGTAGCCTTGGAAACAATAGATATATTCATAAAGTTTTACATTACATCATAAAGTGAAAAACTACTACAACAACATATTGTCTCCTTAGTCCACACTATTATCCCCTCATAATATCTCTGAAGGTCAATCATAATTTACTTCTTCACATCCTGGGAAAAATAAAACATAGAAAAGGGGTGAGCTCAAATGCCCAGTAAGGATAACAATATAGCGGAAACCTTAATAAATAAGAATAAACATTTAAGGCAGTGTGTAACTGAAACAAAATCCTTTTAAACATAAACTTCAACATAGTATGGAAAAAATAAAATTAAATAATTCCATTTAATTATTCACATAGACATTCTACTAATCAAATAATCACATGCAATATCAATAACCATTTTCATAATGATGGAATGCATAATGCCAGATTATCATAACCACATAGCCAAGTCCTCGTTCCGAGACTACAAATAAGATTTTTCCAATGCCTTGTTCCAAGACACTAGTTTGTCTAATGAGACCTACTGATACATCGAGGAGCTATAGCGGGCTCCACCCATAACATATTATGTCCAATTCATTCCCATATGAAAAGGTTTAATCATAACATAAACATTCGTATTAAAACTGGCATACGAAATGTCAATACTTTCACCATAAACCATGAATGGTATAAAAATAGCACATCCACAGTCGAAAATATCACAAAACCTTTAATACAATAAAGAAGTTTTGTATCATAATAAATCAACTTCAAATAAGTGTAAAATCCATCAAAGGATGTTGACATAGATGAAATCAAAACTCTTTTTAGAGAAATATCTCTTTTGATTTTGAAATCATTTAAGAGTAATATGTTTATTAAATAAAACATTTTCTTTGAAAATATTCTTATAAGCTTGTAATGGTAGCTTCAAAGATTTTATAACGGTGGAAACTAGCCACACCCGCCGTATAAGTTAAAAAAACATTCTTACCTTAATTCTGTCGAAAAGGTTAAAAAGGACCTCGTTGAGAAAACTATGGAAAGATTCCTTTTTAAACCACTTATAAAAGTCAATAAGGGTATAAATGAATTTATACCATAGTCTATAAAGTAGAAATAATTATTTGAAATACATATTTATGAAAACATGGATGTGGATGATAAGGAGGTCCCAGTAGATAATCACGTATAAACAACCTTGGATAATGAAGAGATTGCGAAATAACCCTTACCTTGTACTTTTTTTTGGTTGGAGGTAGGTTAACGTACTCTATAATGGTGCAATAATTGTTATTAAGTTATACAAGAATCATATACATTAATATGATATCATATATGATCTTTTAACATTGATTTGTTAACAATATCTTAGTATTATCGTTGTTTCGGGTGTCAACTTACTCGTTTTCTTTTATATGTTTTGTTACGTAAGCCATGTTTGTAATGGATAGGTTGTATCTTATTCATATAAAGAATTATATCAAGTCCTTAAACATTATTTTTAAATCATCAAATGATAATTATACTTGAATGTATACGATGGATACTGAATCTCATCACGTTCGTGGAGACGGTAGTCCGTACGTACGCACGAGTGACAATATCATTCTCTTGATATTAAAATAATATATAATTGGATAGTATATCATATATACATAATTTTTATCATGTTATATTTATTATTTACTTGAATTATAAATCATTATTATTCCCATCCAAATAATAATTTATTGAATATCAATTACACCACGACGTGGAGACGGTAAGCCGTACGTACGCACGTATGGTGACATGTTATTCAAAGGATGTATAGAATACTGAATATGGTTGTACCATATTTTTAATAACATCATAGTATATATAAGATACTGGATTTATTATTTTAGAATGGTAATAACAAAGGAATAAGATGTGGAAGAGGAAAGGAACTTGGAAAAGGGTGGTGAAATCATTACCTCTTCTTCGGGTTCTTCCTTTTGATTTGATAAAAAGGGCTCTTAGGTTGGATTTATGACTAAAGTAAGGCCTCTAGGATGAAGTGAGTAAAGATGAGAGAGTATTTTGGCAGAGTTTGGCCGAACCAAAAAGCTTTTAAGGTGTGAGTTAATGAGAAGGGGGAGTGCCCTTTTATAAGAGGGGTGAGGGGCACCTTTGGAAAAGCTAGAAATATTATTTTATAATAAATTAATATTTGGTTTCTAATGGCTCCAAAGTGTATTATTTTAATATTAAGGGGGGGATAGGTTGAAAACCACTCAATCAATAGAATTTAGACAGGTTTGGGTCATTATACTAACCTTATTTTTAAGTATTAACTATTAGTTAATTAGTTTCACTTTTACAATTTCTCTTTGTATTATTTTATTATATGGTTAATAAACATACTATATACATCCCAGAGACCCCCAAGTGGTCCATTAATGATACACCTATCATGATATAAGTTTCTTGGATGAACCATATATTTTTAGGAATTTAATATCAACTAATAATATAATATTTGTTTTAAAAACTCTTTTATGTCAATTTTGACACTTTTCAATATTTGATTTTTGTAAAACTCATAACAGAATTATTAATTCGAAAAAGGTTAATTTAATCATTCCTAACATGTGATATTAACCTATAAAATTAGTTTAATTCATAAAAAGTCTCAAATTATATTTATCTGGGTATCTACAATATCAATCATTTTAATTTTTCACTATTATGGTAATTACTGCATCACTATTTTGTCATAAATAAATTAACTTATATAATGTATAAAAATTATAAATAAAATACCATTATGTAGTAAATATTTTTATCTTTCTAATTAATATTTATAGTAGAAAATTCAACATATATAACCCTATGTAAAAATTTATTTCTTAAAAGATAAATGCTTGTGTCATTTTTGTATTCATTTTAACTTAATTAAAATAAAGTGTCCCTATAACTTACAAGTGGCACCATGGGGTCCCAAAATCGACCCAAAGATGCCCATGGTCGGACATGTATCAACCAATAAGGGTAGTACACGTTTTAGAGTAATATTATATTATTATAATATTATTTTTTAACCCTTATTTACCGGATATACCCTTTAACCATGGTAAATAAAATATTTACCGAAGTAAGTATTCAAAATGAATAAAAATAAAAGTTACCTATTTACACAATTTGAACATCCTGATTCCAAATATGGAATCCATTTTTCCAAATTCAAAACACAGAAGTGGCAGAAATTAATTTTAAATTAATTCCTGCTGTCAAAACAAAAAGCGTGTTTTTAATATATAATAACTATCAAAAGATTGATACTTGTTTATGTTCGGTTTAATTGTGAAATTATGTCCAATTACCAACATTGTATTAAATGGTAAAAATATATTCTAAATATATATTTAAAACCACTCAAATTCATAATTTATCACTATTAATTATTTTGATTAAAAAATGTTGTATTTTATTAACATTTAGTAATTTTCACTATTCATCAAAATATTAAAGTTATCCGAAAAGTACCAAAATTTCACCTTAGGCTAAATTCGATACTCCGAATTCAAAAATGAATACCATTTGAGAGATAAAATTTATAAAATTTCAAAAAGTAGGTATTACTATTCATAACGGCTAGTTTGATTGGTTGTGGTGTGTGTTAGAACTTGATGTTGTGTACAACACACGCTATTGCATTATTCAAAGAGAAGTGTACCATAGAAGCTTGGGGTGTTACATAGATGATGTATTTTTACATTTTCTGGAGTCAAAATTTTATTTCTTAACTATCCCTTTAACAAACGTTGACTGATTTTGAAAAACTCCATCATTCATTATAAATATTTGCATATGAACAAAGCATTTAAATTCACCCATTATAGTCATATCAAATTCATAATTCATTAATTTTGAAAATTCGTTTTTATGATTTTCACATGAATATTCAAAAATAATTCAATCAAAAATATTTAAACTATTATAATATCATTAATATTTTCCTTAATAAATAAATCAGGATCAACCCTTTCCATCTCAAGATGTATTTTCAATAGAAAATGCGTTAAACACTCATTCTAAGCATGATGATCTTTCTTTATCAAATATAAATCATTATATAATGTCAATACATGATCAGGATGCTTCTTACTTTCAAAATGTGGCGTTGTATTATATATACATCTTTTTAAATATAACCATTTAAAAACAACATTATAAATCAATTTTAATGAATTTAAATCCAAGAAAATAAGCATAAGTTTAAAAAATTATAATTACTTCTAATCTAGAAATAGGTTCAAAATATATTTCAGTATACTAACCTTATTCTTGATAATTTACTTGAGAAACTAATATCACATTATTTTTAACTATATTTCAAAAATCATCAAATTTATTTCTGAAGAACCATATTTTTTTGCATGAATTGTGAATCATTTGGTGGAATAACTAATATACATTCATAAATTCTAATAAACTAATTTAAATTACCTCACATATCAAAAATATAGTTAAAATCTTTTAAAGCTTCATCAATATTCATAGGTGCAAAATAGAAAATAAAATCACGATAAAAATATATTCACTATATATTCTCTAGTCTAAACATTTGACATAATAATTCCAATCACATTATTTGTATGAAGATCCGCATCATTCTTCCCAGGTCATTACTGAATAGGTTTAGATTGAGAATAAATACTCTCCCCCTTAATACGTGAATCTTTATCTTAAGTATCTTCCCCATTGAAATTAAAATCACTAAATTCATCCTCAAGTTGATCAGTATCATCATCACCTTTATTAAAAGATATTTAATCAAACATTAGATAAACTAATTATTAAACAACCCCTTTTATTTTATCATATACTATGTATGCCTTAATATTATATGAATATCCAAATAGTATTCCTTCATCATATTTTTCATAAAATTTATGAAAACCATCATTAAAATTTAAAATGAATATTTTACACCCAAATATACTAAAATAACCAATTTTCTGCCAACATTCCTTAAAAATAAAAAATGGCGATTTTTTCAAAAAATGATCTTAAGATAATTATATTTGTAACATATAAATTTGAATTTATAGCTTCTTTTCTAGATTAAACTTATTTAACATGGTCTTAGACATTTCTTGAACAGTTAAATTTTGTCCTTTCTAATACACTATTTTGTGAAGTGTTCTAGGAGATTGTGTTTTAAAAAATACCAATTTTCCACAAAAAAATAGGAATAATTTAAATTTCATAAATTCAACACCAATATCACATCTAATATATTTAATTCAATTTAATATCCCATTTTCATACAATTTAAAATGTTATAAAGTTAGATAAATTTTCAGACTAGAATGTAAGAAAATAAACCCATGTGTATATTGTGAAGTCATTAATAATAAAATAATACTATCTCTTACCACCCAAACTAGTAGGTTTTATTGGAACAAATAAATCCAAATGAATAAGATCAATAGGACTAAAAGTTTTTACTTCTTTAATGTAATTAAAAATTCATCAACGTGTTTCACATTTCATATAGGGTGTAAAAAAGGTTTTATCCTATTTAGGTTCAAGTAACTATAGAACTATCTGGTTCATGGAAACCATGCACACAAATAATATATTATCTTGTAAAAAACTTCTACACCACAATATGTTATCATATTGTATATAATTTAAGTAGTTGAAAATATAGTCAATTAATTCAGAAAAATTAATTGAATAAATTTATTTGTTTTCATAAGACAAAATAGATTTATCATTAAATGAAATTAATTATCATCTTGAAACTTAACCAACATTCCATCTTCACCATGTTGTGAAAAACAAATAAAATTATTTTTTAATTTTTAAACATATTAAACATTAGGAATAATAAAATAATTTTAAATTCTACCCTAATTGAAACATTTTACATTTCAATTAGACTTATCAGAAAAAGTAACATTACCTTCATCAGATTTATTGATTGGTAGAAATTTAATATATCACATGTCCTATTATATGAAAAAACAAAATTAGTATACCAAAAATCATATTTTATTATTATAAGAAAATATTCCTACACTAATATATTTATGAATGTTTTGGCACCCCTACAAATTTTGTTCTAATGGGTTTAACAAATGAATTCATAGGAACCCAAAAACAAATTGAATCAATTTTTTGTTGGTAATCTAGTAGGTAATGATTTTGATATGAAATCCTTAGTGTTTCCAAGAGATTTATGAATTATCAAGGAGAAAGTTTTATATAATTACCTTTCATTTGACACCTAAAACATGTATCACTACATTTACTTCCATTAGTTCTCTTGAAAAATAAGTTCTTTTACATTTTTGGAAAATTATTGTCATAACCATGACCAGATCTATTTTTTTTAATTTCATTGAAACTCATCATTTTTTAAATGACTTTTATACTTTGAAAAAATGTGGACATAGATAACTTTAAACATTCAACTTCGTTTCTAGGTTATAAACTCTCTTTAAGAACAATATCATAATTCCTTTCTTCATATTCATAGTATTTTGATATAAATCAGTTTCTCTCTTAAAATTTTTATTTTTAGAAAGAGTTTTTTTATATTTTTATACAGATTATGTGTTTTTATGTCTTTATATAAATATTTATTTAGTTCATCATTTTACTTCACAATATCCTTATGTTTAACCTTGAGGTTCTTATATAAACTTGTGATCTTTTAAACTTTATGATAATGTCTTTCAATCTCTTTAATAAGATCCAATGTTGTGAATTTTTTAATCAGATTGTGAGGAAGAATAATAAGGGAATTCAGTTACATTATTTGAGGAATTGATAAAGAACAAATTTTCCAAATTCTTTAATAAACAATATTCTTTAACTAAACTTGAATCATCCAGGAAAATCTATCTATAACATCCCCCAATTCGACACTATCTCATGTGGAAAAATGGATTGGTTATGAGACCACAAGCGCACCTCCCCATACGCCAAAGGATGACAACTTGAAGTGGGGGTGTGGATAGTATAATGGAGACAACATACCCGTTGGTATGAAGTGATATTAAAATAGAAATAATTCATAATTAAACAGAAATAATTAGAGTACAACAATGTGGAAGAAAATAATAAATGACTACCGAATAATAAATTTATTAATAAGGGATAGTATAATGATGTGATGGAATTTAATAAAATATAATTCTTGAATAATAATAAAAATAAAAGAATCAAATAAAAGACATAATTTCCTGGGTCCTAAAACCCACATCAGTACCATCTGCAAACTCTAGCCCAATAGAAAACAAGAAATCAACAGCAAGGTCCTTTTCCCTTGTCCAAAACTGCATCCACAAAATCATCACGTTTTACAAATGGCATCCTAAATAGGGTGTGACTATAACATTGTAGGTCAACACTACTTTGTCAAAACAACCAGTCAATTAATAAGTGTTTGTATTAAAGAAATAAACATTTCTTTTAATTAATTAATAATTAATAAAATTAAACAAACTAATTCCACTTTATTCATGAATATTTGGGGGCATGAACTACAACCATTCTAACCACAACCATAAAACCATGGTAAATAACCTACTACTGTGCCATTCTCGAACATCTCTATGCATGTATTACAACCATTCCAACCACAACCATAGTACCCTGGTATAGTCACAACAAACAATCTGGGTCAAATCCCTATATGCATTACATCATTTCTTGGTCAAATCACTATAATCATTACAGAATGGTATTGGTCATATAACACTCTCTATAGTCATTACATCATGGACTGGTCTGATCCCGCTCAGTATCAACATTACATCATATACATGTTAATGTTCATGGGCCTATCCTGTTATATATGAATGTCAGTATAGAACACATTACCTATCATACAACATTGATATCAAAATATCACCTCACAATTCACAACATTTAATTATAAAAATGTATTTTATTTCAATTCAATACGGAATTTATTGAAAAATATATCAGTAAATAATAAACCACAATTTATGGATTTTATAATAAGAAATTCCCCTAGGTCACGTGTCATACTAAACATAATTTAAGATATTAGACAATTATAAATCCATTAGAAACCCATGGGATTCATGTAATAACATCATTAAAATATTTAATTGATTCATACACATGCAACAATGGCACAATAACAATATTTCATAAACATGGAAATTATCTAACAAAGGGGTATAATTAAGACCCCCTTCCATTAACTGATGATCCAACAATGCTTCCAATGTAAAAATAACATGAGGAAGAAGGTATGGATATTTAAAAGAGGTACCAAGATCAAGACCAACAATGTTTAAAAACAAAAATGTAATCGGTCAAATTATTTTACCACTATGGTAAGAGAAAAAATGGGAAAGAGAAGAAACCTAGCCAAAGAAACATACTAGGGATTCAACACCCAAAAGAAATTTTCATAAGGGAAGTTGGAACTCTAAAATAATCTAGATATGGACCTAAGGTTGATAGAAGATGAGTTGTAGCTGAGAAAATAAAATTCATCCACAATGAATGTTAAAAACTGCAGGTTTGGTATTTACACAACATTAAGTTCAGTTACAAGTCATTTAATTATTTATAATGGGACTCACTGAAAAAAACATTTTGACATAGATTTATTTTAAAAAACACGTGAAGAATTACATGATGTTTAATCAGTTTACATGGCATATAAATGTTCTATATTATATTTTTCATCAAATTTCATCTTTAACCCTTTGAATATCATTTAAATATCCACGACTAACCAAGTACCATATTAAAAATTAACCCATTTATACCCAGACTCCATTAATTCAAAAAATACTTCATCTATTAACTTTTGGACATTTTCTCCCACAAAGGCTCTTTGTATCAAAATAGGACACATCCACCAAGTCTCAAACAAATAACTCAGAGAGAGAGACATACCTGAAAAAAAATATGGGATCTTACAACATCCCCACCTTATAACATCTCACCACCAAGCTAATCTATGCATCCCTATAAGGCCTCAGTGAACAAGTATTTACACTTAGTTTTCATATCAAACTCCCTCTCATAGTTCTCCCCTTGAACTTTCCCACACTTTATCTTTAATTGAATAGATGTTATAGACTGGCCCCAAGATATTTCATACTTTGATCCACATCTCGTATCATATTCTCTTTAAAGGAAGCATCAGCACAAAGAACGATGTTGGATAAATCTATCACATAGGAAGGGTATGGATGATATATCTAAATCTATGATAAATTGAAGGCAACTTTAATGGAACTAAAACACTATGGAAGGGATAAATTGTATGCCATAGGATTGACTCTTTCCACTATTTTAAATGAATAGACCAACATGAGCTCTATCTTCCCCTACTTCCTAGTACGATTATTCCCCAAAATAGGTGACACCTAAAGGAAAACGTGATGATAAACCATGAATCTAAGAGATCATATAATATTGTTAGAATATAATTTATACCAACTCTGTGTGGTCACAAACCATTTTATGATAAATTAGAGTTGGTTAGATGTCTCATACAGGATCCTTGGGCAACAAGTGCTGACTCTCCATCCTACAGATGATAAATGGGAGAAGGACATGACCTATTATACAAAGGCTCAACAAGATTATTTTGGATCAATTCCTAGAAGATATTACTATATTACAATGCCATGAGTGCCATATTTCTATCCCATAAACCACCAAAATCCAAAATACAGGCTCATAGAATATCCTCCAGAACCTTAATAGTCTACTTAGATTTACTATTATTCTATGGGTGGTAGGTTTTCATTAAAATAAATCATGTTCCCATGTATTTATAAAGACCTAGCTATAAATTTGATATGAAACCAGGATCTCTATTATAAACAATAATCCACAGAACATAGTGCAACCAAACCTCTTCATGAACATACATATTTACCATATTAGTAACTGTTAATCTTTCTATGATAGGTATGATGTGGGAAACCCTAGTCAATCGATAAAAAAACCAATATATCATCATTATAATGGGTTATCTTGGGTAATCCTATCAAAAACATACATTGTGAAAAAATCCAATTCCCACTATAGGATTTGAAAGGATTTAAAAACCCAAATAGCCTTTATAGTTGGGATTCACCTACTCATAATTGAACAATATAGCCACAAACCATTCCACATCATTATTCATTTTTGACCACCGATATTAAACCAAGATTCATTATCCATTTATAATCAAGAAACTCCCTCATGATATCCTTGCATAAGCCTATAGAAACCCATACCCAGTCATGGAAAATAATAGAATTTCTACTACTAAGAGACCATCTTGATAGAACCTCCCCACCATAATATTTTTATCTCATAACTAAGCCCTTCAGAGTGAAAAACATCTTAGTCTAAATTTAGTCCAAAAGTATGTGTATAATAGAAGTTAATGTTAAAGATACTTTCCCATGAGAGTGTTAATCCTCTATATACATGCATGCAAAGAGGGACATTGTCCACCACTCATCACAAGACTCTTGTATTTCCTCTATCTATGTATTTTGTCTCAAGTTTCAGCAATGAAATTTCCCTTGAATCATTTATAAGAAAATTCAACATTGAAAAACTACAGATACCAAAACTACCTCCTTTGCTGAAGGTTAAGGTCTCATTTAGAAAATGTTTACTTGAGGCTCTTGTGATCCATGTATAGAAAAATCCTTTCACTCATGAGTTATTGTCTCCAACATATCAGGGCATTTACCATCAGTGCTAACTCCATATCATAAGTAGGGTAATTCCTCTAATGTGATCTTAGATTTTATGACCCATAAGAAACTGCATGATCATCCTAAATTAAAATGGGTCAGAGTCCAACTACGAATGTGTCATAGTATATGGTATATTCTTCACCTAGCATAGGTGAGGTGAGGATACCTGTTGAGGATAGCCTACCTTTTAGCTCCTAAAAAGACCTCTCAGATGCATCTTACAAAAAATAGTTCTCCACTTTCTTGATTAGCCCATACTTTGATGCTTCCAAATTGGAGAAATATTTTTTGAAACATAGGTAATAACCTTAAAAACTAAGAAATACCAAAATGTTGAAGATGTTATTGATTCATTCCAAATATATCCTGGATGATAATTTATCTGGGACCACTTACACTCCCTCCACTAATATGACATGGCCCAAGAATTACATTTTGTTTATCAAGAAACTGCATATAATTAGCTTGGATTAATGTTGATTCTCTCTCAATGTACTCAAGAAAATGTTAATATGTTTGAAATTATCTTCTTTTTAATGGGATTAAACAAAAATATCATTGATGAAAACCACCACAAACAGTTCCTAAAAATGATGAATAATCCTATTAATTAAGGCCATGATTACCATAAGCACATTAACCAACCCAAACAGCATCACAATGAATTAATATAAGACATAAAAGATCCTAAATGTAGTTAGAGGTATATATGATGGTCTCACCCTTAAATGAAAATATCAAGATTTCAAGTAAATCTTTGAGAATATTTTAGCACCCCTCAACTGATTAAAAAGGTATTTAATGCATGGAATACTTTACAGGTTCTTGAACAACATCTTCTTCAACCTCTGATAATCCAAACATAAGTGCAAAGAGCCATAAACATTCATTGTGAAGAGAACTAGATAACCACAAGGGTATGTACCCGTCTTTATAAAGACTTTAGATTCTCGTTCTTCCAACTAAACATTAAACTCAACATATTTTTCTAGTTCCATTTTGTATGTTGGGATTCAAATAGGCTCTACTCCAAGCACCCACTCGATCATGAACCTGATCTCTCACTCAGGAGGTATGCGATAGAACTCGTCAGGACAAACTCTCCAATAATGGTCTACCACTCGAGGAAAATAATAATACTACATTCCTCCATTATCTAGAGAAAGAATGGTTACTTGTCTCATGAGAAAATAAAATCACACTTGAATTTCTCATGCTTGACCTACCTAAATATCCCACTCAACTAGGTTAGAATACCTACATCCTTCTGAGGATATGATATTTACTCTCCTCTAATAACAATCGATATGATCCTTGTGTAGAATATAAAAATTATTAT
Organism: Viscum album; assembly: GCA_963277665.1. Lineage (NCBI taxonomy): Eukaryota > Viridiplantae > Streptophyta > Magnoliopsida > Santalales > Viscaceae > Viscum > Viscum album. The sequence continues at coordinate 566,406,811 of OY728131.1, forward strand.
AAATAATCAATTCGAAGCCTTTTATTTCTAGTATGAATGGTTACCAAAAGAAACAGTAACCCCAATATCAAGAGAATACTCCTTTAAAAATTTGATGTTCTATGACCACGTTCCCAATTATTTGTCAATGGTTAAAACATTATCTAATATTTCCACATACATTCCAAAAATGATTGAAAAAAAAGAAGATAGAAAAGAATTTGATGTGCTATATAAAAAAACATAATCTACAATAGGTTATACAAAAATCATTCTTTGAAGGTAGATGGTCCTACATCCTCATTAATCTGAGTAGTCTTCATCATGTGAAACTGAATTTTCCCTCTTCCATATGATCCAATATAACTACGTTGATCTACATGCCTTTCTTGGTACTATTTCTTAGGAGCTAAGGTATCACGTCCCCTTCCTCATCGTGAATGGCATGTGGAACTCTAGCTACCAACCTGTTGAGGGGTAGCTGAGGCCCTTCCTGACTCTACTGCCTATTCTAATCCTCTTCTTTTGGTCTACTATGTAATGTTCAAAAAGAACTTCTGAAGATGACCAAGTATACCACATACAATACATTTGACTATAGGGCAAGGAAAATGTGGTCTTTTTTTTCCAAATATTCCACACTGATTGCACTAGAAAAAAACACGGTCTTCAGATGTTTTTTCACAAGTCGAACTGCACTGACCCCTACTACGTTGGTGGAAACATTCATTGTGGCAGATCCTACCACATGATAGAGAAATCCCTAATTCCCACTCTAAATTATCATATCCACTTATTAGGGCATCTCCCATATTCCAATCTATAATTATTGCTTGATTCATCATGTCCTCAAAGCTTATTAAATGGAAAACATCTACTTCCAACTTGATCTCATAATGATGATAGTCCTAGAATATTCTGGCCTTGGAGATCTCATCAGCTACCATAGACGACACAATGTTTTGTAGGTCGGTAAAACATTCAACATAGTCCATAACTGAAAAACCTACCTTTGATAGATGCATGTACTAATGATATTTTTTATCACTTAAGTTTGTGCTATAGATATAGCTCAAGAAATTTTTCTCCTTGTCCATTCGAGAAAACTTATCCTACTTACCAAATTCTTCTTTAATATCCCACCAATGCTTGGTAATTCCATGAAGTATATATATAGAAAGCTTCACCCTCTTATCCATGGGTGTCTCAAGATGGTTAATGATTATCTGGACCGACTCAATCTAGAACTTTACTGCCTAGGGTCCCCATTATCTAGTAAATATATGCAGATTCTGATGTTGAAACTCTCTTTTCATCTCATAAGTCAAAGGGATATTATGAACTATATCCATTTACAAGGATCACATGACCATTTGAAATTTTTCACAAAGTTTAACATCCATTTATCCTCAAGAAATAGAAGAATTTATTACTTAGTTTCATTAGTATCATGATGATATCCACTCTCCTGATGCTCATGTTGATGATGAGGAGGATGAATTTTCTCTGCAAAACAAAATGCAAACCTTAGAGAACTGAATTGCAATAAGGTTAACTTAATTGGTTACTGCAATAGAGAACCACTAACTCTTTTTCACTATAGACATGGATTCTATGTAATTTATCATGATGTGAAAAATCATTTCATTAGTTTAGTTAAACATATATCTCATATTATAGTTCAAATTGAAATTATATATCACAATAAAATTTAGATATACCACTATTAAGAAAATTGCATATCAATATATCCCTATATTACTACCATGATGCATGAATTCACATATCACTCCATACCTATCCATGAGTACAAATCTCAAGAAATAATGAAATCATAAAAGAACAACCCCCCCCCCCCCCCCCACATGTGAATCACCCAAGGTGAAATAACATCAACTATACTGAGAACAGAACAAAAATAGCATTCAAATACATAGGTACTCATAATTTCCCACATACATGGGTTAACTACTCCCATGAAAAAGCTCATTACCATGTTCTGACATATCATAGTCAACTTTATACCTTTACAAAAATATTAAATAAAACTAAAATAGAACCAGATGCTCTGATTCCACTCTATAATTCCCCCAAGTTGGAACTCACTGACATGGCCGGAAAGTATTGGTTACGACACCTCAAGTATTCCTGCAAGTATTTTGGAGGTTGCAGACTAGCATAAGGGGTGTAAACAACATAGTAGGGAGACTATACTACATGTTTTGAAGTGTCTTTGTAACAGAACCAATTCATAAAAATTGAGAATAATTAGAGTAAAATAATGCATAAAGAAATAATAAAATCCAATTAAATAATACATTACATAATAAGGTATAATTTAATGTGGTGTTGAAATGAAACTAATTGACTTGTTATAACAATGCAATAAAAATACTACTAGACTCATATAATATATTCATTTCTTAGTTCCCAAAACCCACATTGTTCCCATATCCAATTTCAATCCTAATAGTAAACAAGCAATCAACAACATGGTCTTTTTCCCTTTTCTAAACCTAAATCTATGAAATATGATTGGGTACCAAATAGTATCATGAATAGGGTGTGAGTATAACTCAGCAGTTTGACACCACCATGTCTAGAAAAACCAGAATTATAAAAATTTTATTCAATAAAGTGATAAATATGTGTATTAATTTATTAAAAAATTATAAAAATACAACAAAAACATGCTTCAGCTCCGTGATGGAATATCTATGAGCGTGTATTATGAACATGCCAACTAGAACCATATAACCATGTTAAATAACCTACTTCTAATCCATGCTAGAATATCTATGAGCATGTCTCACAGCCATTACAACCACAACCATATAACCTTGGTATAGTCAAAACAAAAAAAATTGGGTCAAAGCCCGATAAGAATTACAATATTTATGGGTCAAATCACTATAGGTATTGTAGCATGAGACTGGGCATATCCTTCACTCTTTAAGATTTGCATCATGAACTGGGATGGGCCTACTCAAAATCAGTAATACAACATTTGTGTGTGCATGTTCCTGGGACAAGCCCATTATATAAGAATTCCATGATAGAACATATTCCTTATCCTACAAAATGGATATATCAATATCACATCACAGTTCTCAATGGTTAATTATGGGAATTACAATTACTATTTAATATTCCACATTTCATGTAATTCCACAATTGATTAAAAATTATATCAATAAGAAATAATCCAAAATTTACGGATAATTTAACAAGAAATCACCCTAGGTCAAATGTCATGAAAAGCATACATTAGGACATTAACTAATTAAAATCCATTCGAAACCAAAGGAATTCAAGGTATAACCTCATTAATTATTAAATTGATTTAGACTCACATAAAAATGGAGAAATCACAATATTGCATAAACATGGAAATTATCAAACCATAGGGATAATATTTAAACCCTTTACCTTTAACAGATGATCCAATTCCACTTCTAAAGGAAAACACCCACAAGGAAGATGGTGAGGATGATTTAAATGAGTTTTCTATATCAAAATTGAAAACAAAATTAGTCAAATGAATTCACCACTACTCTTTCAGAACAAAAGTTATAAGGAACAAACCTAACCAACAGGTCATACTTGGGATTGAAGACACAAAAGGAATATCAATAAGATACATTGTCACTTAAAAATCACATTGGGAATGCCCTACGGTTGAGAGGAGAGGAGCTTTAGCCAAAATAAATGAAAATGAACATTCATTGCAGGTCGGTCATTTACATGGTGTGTAATTCATTTACACATCATGTAAATATTAATAATGTGAATCACCAAAAAACCATCACAGTTGATTTTTTTATTAAAACCCCCAATAAATTACATGATGTGTAATTCCATTATACAACGTGTAATTGTTCTGCTATTTTTTTCATCCTATTTATCCTTTCAACCTTAGAATATCCTTTAAATATTCTCAGAATACCATAAACCCATATAAAAACATAACCCATTTATACCCAAAATCCATTAATTCAAAAACTATATATCCATGACCTTTTTCTCATTTTCTCCAATGAAGGCTCTCCATTTTTCAACAAGACTCATCCACCAAGGCTCAATCAAAAAACATTGAGAGAGATGTTCCTAGAAAAAGGAGGGATGATACACTATCTAACATCAATTTCCTTATTTTATTTCTTATATATCTTCCAAATATTTTTATCCTCCAATAATATTTGTCAATAAATCTTGATGTGCCCCCCTTTTCTACACTCATAACTGATTATATCTTTAAAATCATTGGAAATAAAATCACCCTTCATTTTCTCCTTAAAATCATCATTAGGTTATTATTTTTGAAATATTATTGAATAACCCTTAATTATTCCATATCTTCAACATGTAGCAGGTGAATTTTCATTCTTTTTAGTGTTTTTTAACTTATAATTAGAAGATTAAGTAGAAATATTTGACATAAAAGAAATTACAGGATTCTTTGTATAATCTACATCCATGAGATTTTAAATCTCTAAATCATATTGTAATAATGATTTATTAATCACATCATGTGTATATTCTTTAATGATTATACTTTTATCTATAGAACCCTTTTTATCATGACACTTATTATGAAGATCTCTAAGAACAATTTCAAATATTAATAATATTATCGTGTGTTTCTCATAATGAAATCATACTATTTAAAAAACCATAAAAATGTATAGGAAATCTGATTACCAATTTATTATTTACCCATTTTTAATTGTTGACATTATTCTCTAAACATCCATGGATTTGTTATAATTAGCTGACTAAAGCAATGTTTTGTAACTTTATGTTTTTTCCAATTGTCATGTGCAGTTTTACATGAAGATATAGAGATATACACATTGATATATATTTAAAAATTTAAAATATTCATCACATTATAATTGAACAAATACTTAAATACATAATTGCAAACTAATGATTATGGTTCACATTCAGGATGTTTTTTATAGTTTGACTATGATTGTCTAATTAATAATGCTATATTTTTTAAGGATTATTCCATCTGATATTTCTAGAATCCATAACCAGTTCCATCAAAATATTATTGTGTTCGATGTATCAATATATCATACGAAAATGTTTGAATTATATTAAATAGATATCTTCCCCTTGAAGGTTATGTGATAATATGGTTACAAAAAATATAGTTATATATCAAGGTATGAGTCAAGATCAAATACCAATTACTAGGGATAAATATAAGATAGTATAATACCCATTAGGGGGGTTGATTAGTGTTTTAAATAGATTTAAATACTATATAATAGTTTCATTATTAATTACATGGAAATAAAATAATTAAAGACAATATATTTTTATATTTGTTTTTATCTAAATTATCTTAGAACACTCTTCACCCTACTCATGAAATGAAATAGATAGAAACCACTATGATGGTCTCTCTGAATATATATAGTACATAAAAAACTTTTTAGAACTATCTCTCCAAATCATGGATATAGAATCCAATATGATAGCCTTTGGAACACCAGGTGGCTTATCAATATCCCCAATCCAATTTTCACTCTTGGAGGCATAACCGAGAGGCTAAAATTTGAAGTGTTGGTAGAAAACAAACTTACTTTTAAACCAGTCAAAGAAAAACCAAATCCCTAGCCTTTTTCATTTATTGAAGAAAAAAAATTACCCTATATTTTTCTCAACACGAGGAACAACTGAAAGCATAAGTTGTATTTAGAGTCATAACCTAATATATTACATTTTAATGGGTAGAATAACCCACTAAAATTACATTCACATAAAATAGTATAATTATTAAAACAGTAATATCAGATAAACATATCATGATCCATGTGTTAAGAAAACAAGGAACCCTCAAACAAGAAATGGTCAAATTACTGGATTTCAGTTGAGAGAATTAACTTATCATCAAAATATATTTAACTTGTACAGTTCAAGGAAAATAGTCAACCACATATATGTATCTTAATATAGTTTTCCAATAATCCTTATATAGAGTCCTTCTATGAACCGTATATTAATATTTAAAGACTATTTCATTACTATTTTCTCTTGAAATAAGAGATATTCGTGTAAACCCAATGAACTAATTTAGATTTTTTTATATTATTTTCTATAAAATTTTATATGTGAAATTATTTCATAAATTAAATTTAATATTCACATGGGTTCATCTTGACACTCTGTATAAAAAATAGACTATACTTTGGATTGTGTGAGAATAATTAATATAGTAGTAAAAATTAATTATAAATTTCAATGGAAAACATCATGATAATATAGGATACATGCACTTCATTTTTCAACTGGTTTGAATTTGAATACCTCTAGTTCTAAAATTTTAGTGTGAATATCCAGACATGCATAAGTACTTTTGGATATCAATTAATTCATCAAAAAAACTAAAACTATTTTCAATGATTATAAATAATCATGATATAACTCTGAGACAAATAAGATACATATAATTTTCAAAATAAACTAGTATATAATAGAAATGTGAATTAATATGAAAAATATAGCACAAATCCTTGTTTATGAGAATATATATCTCAAAAAACAAAAAATATTTTATAACACATACTGAAATGGATTTTTCTCCAAAATCATATCATGAGACATATAAAAAAGATCGAAATGCATTGCATTCTATTGAAAAGTGATTTAAAGAGATTGAGATATCAATTTGAGAGAATAAATTTCCTATCATTGAATTAAACCTTGTATGAAAATTTATGTATGTAGCTAATTTTCAAATAAGTTAATTCACATTGCCAAAATATTCACTTAGAAAAATTCAAGTATTTAATATTCAATGTACCAAAATTCAAAAAAGAGAAACATCCATGTATGTAAATTGATCTCAAAGACAAATTGATAATGTAGCCTAATTCAGATAATAAAATTGATCATATGGTCGTATTCATATAACCAAATTGATCACATAGCCTAATTCTATAAAGATCTTGAATTATCAAATTTTGGATCAAAATCATGCCTTATAAATGGAAAAATAATCTCTTTTTCATTTGATTTATATTTATATAATTTCATTACATTTCTAAATAATTATAAATTACCTTAATATGACTTATATATCTCAGTTTATTATTAAAATAATGAAGAAAATTAGTTGTATAAAACATGATAATTTAAACTAAAAACATGCAGTGAATGAAAACCTAATTTAGGAATTGATAGTTTTGTATTCCAAATTTTATGTCTTCTTATTATATGTATTTTTTTTATAATGTAACAAAAATATCTAAATTTTGAGTTATTTGGGCCATGTTATGATCAAAATATATAAGGCAAAAAAATCTAAAAATTTGGCTAGGTAGGAGATTGGGATGCATGTTTATCATTTATGGTAGATTTTCTTACAGGGTTTGGATATGTGGTAATAGTATAAAATATATGTAAAAATGATGTTCAAAGGACATAAATGTCATATTTATCCTAGTAAATCAACATGAATATTATAGAACATGTTATATAAAATTAAAACATGAAATAAAATGATATTTTAAAAAATAAGATTTAATCATGGATTAGAATACTTTAATCAATAGATAATATAAAAATATAGTTTTAAAATTAAATGTATTAATATTTTAAAGGAAATAAAATAAATAAATATTTCTAATTATCATAACATAATTTAGAACAAGGATACAATAAAGAGAAAAAAACAAACAAACCAAATATTAATAATAAATCATACCACGCCATAATGAATTCTAATAAAAAAAATCATAAATTTAGACATGTAAACTAATTATCGATGCCAAATATTCTATTCCCAAAACCCATGATCATGCCTTTCTCTATGCTTCAATCCCATCCGAAAATGAAATTGATCAAGTATAGGATACATATCTTTTTTTTATACCAATAACTATAAACTCTACTTAGGTACCAAACAATGCATAAACATAGTGCGGGTACATATAAATAGTTTGACACCCACAATGCTTAAATAATTCAGATCAAATACATAGTTCTTCTAATAGTGAAATAAATAGGGTCATTAATTCCTAAATTAATTTGAATCATCATGTAACTTTCAAACCCTCGATCTCCGAGTTAACACCCGAGGTCAACCAAAACTACTTCATCATGGTGTCTTATTTATTGTGCCTAGAAACATAGTGTAAGAGATACAGTAAATCCCATGTCCAAATCATAACCAAATATCGGAAGGTCAACTGTAATATCTCGAACTGAACTCCTAGGTCCACTCCTGAATGTCGTGTGACCTCATGCACACCTCCTCTATGCAAGTGGTTTCTAACTAGTAGTGAGGAAATCAAGTGGAACATTGGGGAGACTATACCATATGTATCATGTCATAGGATCAATAATCATTAATAAAATATATAATAAATTACCAATATAACACATGGTAAAGTAAATATGGAATACGTTCCATACAAATAAAATAGCTCTTATATGTGAAAAGCATGTCCAATGAAAATAAAGCCGATAAAGTGAATAAATAAATTGAGGATCTTTTGAAGTTCATCCTAGTCTACTACTAGCTCCATCCTCCTCGACTCAGTTATCCACTATAGGGCCCTTTTCCTTTGCCAAATCCCTCAACCAATTTAATGTGCATCGAAATTCCAAAGTAGGGTATGATAATAGGACACAGCAGGACATGACCAATGTATCATTGACCTGATGATCACACATATACAAGTGTATTTCATAATAAAATGAATGCATAACAATCATAATATCACACAATAAAAACACCAAGTGGTTTTTTGCTAACCAAGACACTAGAAACCCCTAGTTATACCCACATCAAATCCAAGTCAGAAATATATTGTATGTCAATAAGTACACAAATATATACACAAGGATATTAGAGAGTCACTCCTAATTCCTAAGGAATTGAGTGAAAAAAAACCTACCCAAAATCTATAAGGCCTCAAGTAATACTAATAATATACAAGGTATAAAGTATATATAACCTTTCTAGGATTCACAAGGCATCTAGTAACACTCAGAATCAACAAAGCATCTGGTATTGGTTGTCTACTTAGAATCCACAATGTATAAAGTTGATATCAAGTTACAAGGTTATCATGGCGCACCATCATCTTCGTTGTACATCATGAACGCACCCCACAAGGAGTAATCATACCACGACTACCACCTTTCATGTATACACATACCAATCCTCCAAGGGAAAACAAGATTGGTCATATAATGATAACAACCATAGAAACATCATGAAAAAGGTATCATCATTATATACATCAACATGTGAATCAAACATCATCATTGAATCAAGCTGTCACATCAATCGCATGGAAACAAAACATATTATACTATGTTCTACACACATGCACACCTAATTGTGATCATAATTCAAGAATGATATCAAGTAATTCATCCCATATATTAAATATAGAAACATGTTTAATTATGATCCCAAAAAGATAAGAAACTTCAAACCTCAAAAGTCTGAAAAACCTCTTCACGGTTTTATTATCATCAAAAGTGATGGGGTCAAAGTATTGAGTTTTTGCCACGTCAATTCTCAAGGTATTTAAAGGGTTTCGTAGAACCAAAATAAATATTTTATTTCATAAATAAAAACAATAGCTCATTATATGGTGTTTTCTCTATTATGAATAATTTCCAAATTAATATTTAGGTCAAAAAAATTTCATGGAATATTCACTTTCAAGTATAATCATATTTTGATAATTTATTATAAATTATCTTCTATAATTATATTTTGATAACTTATCATATATTATTTATTTATAATTATATTATTATAATTTACCTTAAATTATCCCCTTATAATTATGTTATGATAATATCTCTTAATTTAACCTCTATAATTATCTTTTGATAATCTAGTTTACAATTTATCAATTATATTTATCTTTTTGATAATTTTATTAAAAAATATCCTCTGCAATAATCTTTTTTTTATAATTTTCTATGATAGTTAATTATCTGATAATAATATCTTATAATAATATCTTATAAATTATCATATGATAATTCTACATTATAAATTTGTAATTATCCATTTAATAAAATGAATAATTATGTTCTAACAATTTTTTCTATTGAATTATCATTCTAAAACCTCTTTAAGATAATTCTTTGCAATTATTTCTTGATAATTATTTACAATTATAATTTCAAAAATATATTTATAATTTAATTTAATGAAATTACCATTTTACGTCATTATCAATATATATATATATATTGATACACACATATATATATATTGATAATTTTATTTATATTTAATAATGTAGCCCTATTGACACTATAGATTATATATATATATATCATTTGATAAATAATATAAAATTTATCATTTGATAATTATATATTATTTTCATTATTTTCTTTTGTCAAGACCTATTTTTTAATTAATAATGCAAAAAGACAAAATGAAAAGTGATAAAAAAATAAAAAGGCAAAAATGACGAATGCTTAACAGGATAGGGTGCACCATGCTCAGGATATAGAGACTACTCACACAGATCTATGAAAACCACATTGAATCGGTTAACACTTCAAGGAAGATCATTCTCAGTCATCATTAGTGTGATTTATAGGTAGAAAATACACCCATTATATACATATAATCCCAAACATGCGAATGGAAATTATTTACCCAAATTCAAAACATTTTTCCATCGATTAATGAAGGAGGAGTTGTTTAATTCATAGCTTAATCATGTTCTTAACTTTTTAGTGGTCAAAATGTTATATTTTGATGCTTTTAGAAGCTCATGTGTGAGTTATTAATGAATGGGTCGTTATAAGGAGAATATGATCAATAAATTCGCATTATTTTATAATTAAATTAATTAATCAATTAATTAACATAATTATTAAATCAATTAATTTTATTTGAGACCTGACCAAATTCATATTGTGTATAAAAACTATACACTACCTAAGGTAAACCCCTTATTCCGGATCAAACGGTGTTCATGGATTTCACGTACGATGCACTGTTTCATATATATTCAATTATTTTAAATAAAATAACATATTATATATTATTTAGTAACATCATCTCACTATATATGATTCTAAAATTCTAATTACATAGAATATTATACCCCTACTATGCTAAACACCATGTTTTAGACCTACTGATGGTCTATGATTTCTCATACAATGCACCATTTTAGAGTTCTTAAATTATTTTAAATAAATTAGGGATACTAAATTTAATATATTGAATATTTTTATCCAATATTCACCAAGGTTTATGAGCCTTAGAATCCTACACTACCACTTTGTCTTACTATAAAAATATTCAATTGAATATTCCAAAGTGTTAATTAGGCATTTTCCCTTCTAAAATCCTTTAAAATAATTTACCTTATTTTTCATTAATAAATCATTTTTTCACTAATGAAATTTATAGATGAAAAAATATGAATTTGTGTCTAATTTTAAAAAATGATATATTACAATTCTCCCCCTCCATTGACATCTCATACATACGAAGTATCTCTAGCTATATTGCTCGAATAACTCCAGAAATTGACATCAAACATCAGACTCATGCTCCCTTGTATCTTCATGGATCCACCCATACTTCCACTGAATTCGTACTTATGGTACAATATTCCCTTGTAATGCCTCCTCTCTTCAATCAATGATCCTCACTGGATATTCCTCATAAGATATGTTGGTTTGAAGATCAGTTCCCTTGAAATGAATAACATGCACAGGGTTGGGTATGTTCCTTCAGATCTGTGACATATGAAACATGTACTGTATGACTCAATAGTTAGAATGAAGATCTAGAGGATATTTAATTTCCCCTATCTTCACAGTGATCTCAATGGTCCCCAAAAAACATGTTTCATTCTTTATCTGCTTCCACTAATGTCTACTCCCCAATCGAGAATTCACCCTCAAGAAAACCTGATCTTCTTCTGAAAACATAAAATGTCTCCTCCTTTAACCAACATATGATTTTTTTTCTATGAGAAGTGATCAGTCTATTTCTTATCTATTTTACTCTCATGGAATTATCCTAAATCATACTGGGTCCAACAACTACATCCTCACCCGACTCATTCCAACATAATGGTGAATGACATGGCCTTCCCAAAAGATCCCCATAAGATTCCATATGAATCAAATATTAATAACTATTATTGTATAAAAACTAAATCATGGATAGGTGATTATAGCATGATATGAAAATGTATATCATGTAATCTTGAAGCATATCCTCTAATATGTGTATGGTCCAACCAAACAATATTTCGGTCTGAGGGTGGTACATTTTTCTCAACCTAAACTGAGTCCCCATAAACTTTTGTAATACCATAAAAAATAATATTCTAAAACTTGCATAAATATATATGAAAAGATTATCAATGGGGCTCCATTCAGGTGTAAAATCTCTGGGACATGTAGCTTTCCAACTCTCCCACTGAGTGAGTCTCTCTAATTTGTTAGAAGTTAGTTGACTTTTATAACCAGTCAACAATCATCTAAACTATATCACGACTTATCAGGGTCTAGGAAAACCCCATTATTAATTCCATAATGATATCTTAACACATTCACATAGGTTTTACGATTGGATATAATAATCCACCAGGAAACAATGACTCAATTTTCACCCTCTCCCATGTGAGGCATCGATAGACAAAACAAACAATGTCTCTCTTCATCTCTATCCACCTAAACTATCACATGAATTCATGATAAATATTGGTCACACCCATATTTACATCCCATATATATGTATGGTAATCCCACATAATCTCCTCTCTGGTATAAGGATGTAATAATAATCTCACATGTGCCAATAACACATCACCATCGTCCATTGACCATTCAGGCATCGAGTCATCACCAGCTAGTTCTTGCCTCATTACAGAACACTCTAAGTGTGACTCTAGTTTAGCTGTTAACTAATAAATAATTGATTATGTGACTATAAGGGGAGAAAAATTCTTGGATCCATGGTCCTTTAAGGCATCCACCCTCCAATCAGCCAATAAACTCATCAAATGTTAATGTTGGTTTGAGTACCTCTCACCAAGTTTTTGTTTAGCCTAAGTCATTCGGATAAGGGAATTTTCTATGAAATTTTGATTTATTGGTTCATATTCCACATCAAATTCAAACATATATATATACTCAACCCAACACATGTTACTTGGATTTCGTTCCATATAAGTGATGGTATGATTAATATTCTTATGGTCAGTATAAATAATAATTTTCTCACCAAAGAGATAGCATCTCCAACACTTCAGAGCATAAACCAATCTTGTGAATTCCAAGCCATGTGTTGGGTAGTTGATCTAATGGGTTCATCGGTGGAGAGACCCATATAAAATAAAACTCTTTCCTTGCATCAATATCTCTCCCAGACCAATGCCTGATGCATCATAGTACACTGTATAACCAATCCCATGATTAGGTTGTGTTAGTACCATAGCTATTGTCAACCATTTCATCGATGAACATTATGATTAAAGATTCCATGTATGGATGAAATATCATGTTCATGTGGTCCATGAACACCAATGGTGTGTTTTCAGCCCGAACTACATCACTAAGTGCTCAAAGATTCTATATCTACTTTTAAACAATGTCTCTGGAATTTCATCCTCCTTTACTAATAATTGGTGGTAGAAAAATCAAAGATCCATCATCGAGAAACATTAGGCTCCCCAGAGCTGATCGAAAAGATCATCAATTCAGGGAAAATGATACGGGTTCGTCACCATCACCTGGTTTATCCTCTAATAATAAATGCCTAGTCAAATACCACAATTTTCCTTTTTTATAATAAAATGGGTCACCCCATGGTGACGTACTATGTCTGATAAATCCACTTCTCTCCAAGTCATCCAGGTGAACCCTATACTCCATCAGCTCTGTTGGAACCATATGATATAGGTTTTGAAAAGGTTTTGGTCCCAATATAAGCTCAATCTCATCTTAAAATTTAAGTCTTACAGAGTCTCTACAAGATCAATTATTCCCAAAAAATACCACAACCCATTTTTTAGAATCATGGGAGCCTCTAATGTTCTGAAAGTTTAAAGAATTCTAGAGTTAAAAATGATTTCATATTCGGCCCTATTTCTGAACTCATATGGAAATTATAGGCACTAAATGAATGAATTATGGTAACAGCAGCCCTACTTTTTATATTGAAGAGTAAGTGTATGTAAAATCATAATTGTGGTCTACTACACTTCTAATGGTAATACTAAAAAATAATCCTTTGAAGATGAATTTTTCCATGATTTCTATGTTTTTACATCACCTACAATAGGATGAAATATTTTATAATTCATATGGGAAAACTTTATAAAATAAACAGAGTTTGTTATGATAAACACTAATTTCTCAATGGGATCACACAAGGTTTCTTCAATCCATTTTATTGCAGTAAACAAGGTTTTCATGGGAGTCTACACATAACCCAATGTATACACTTCCTAAAATTAATACTTGTCTTCATCCCTTCACGTTAGTTATGATCATCATATATATAAAAACACAAAAAAAATCAATATTCGAATAATTATTTCTAATAAATATTCATCCAATATTTTAGAAACAAAAATATATTATACATAATATATTATCTTGAATATGTCGTAAAAATCAAGGAATATAAATATTGAACTACTATGCAACACAACGATGAGTATATATATGGAATGTGAACCTATTTTCATATTCAAGATGTATAAATGTACAAAAAAATCTAATATATCACATATAACATCATGTGTTCCACTGAAGGTGAGTTTTAATCAATAGTAACAACCAAACATAATTCCCATTTAATGGTAACTCATAGGTCAACTATATAGTGCTGGACAAGAACTAGCAAAGTTCCCATGCCAGATTCCCAACCAGTTTATCTCCCATATACCATTTCCCAAACCAAGATAATAGAATAAACAAGTTATTGATTCACAATGTTTTGAAACCATTTTATAATGTCTCAACATGAAATACTAGGTCCGAGCCTGAATGATACATGACCTCATATGTGACTCCCCATACGCAAGAGGTTGTCAACTGAAAGAGAGGGTATGAAGTGGAATAATGGGGAGACTATACCCTCTATATCAGGTCATAGGTTAAATAATTAATGTTAAGAAATATAATAAATAATTAATGTGACTTGTGGAAAAGTAAAGATAAAATCCATGTAATAGAAATAAAAATGTTCCCATAAGTGTAACATATGTCCTAAGAAAATAAAGAAGATAAAATAAATAAATAAGTAATAGATCCTTTTGATTTCTTCCTATTCTGATATTAGCTCAATGCCCCTTTTCTCATTTATCCACCACAGGGCCTTTTCCATTCACTATATTCCTCATGAAATCTGTAAGCGCATCAAAATCCCCTCGTATGGTGTGAGTAAAAGACATAGTACCACAAAACCAATGCATCCTTAACCTAATGTGCTCTAGTATAAATGTGCATTACATAATAAAATAAATTAATATTATTTATAATAACATGTAGTACAAAACCGAGTGCTTTTGCGCTAACAATGCGGCCATAAACCCCTCGCTCTACCACCTTCAGCTCTGTGCTAGAAATATAATGTCTGTTGATAAGTATCCAAAACATTCCTCAAGTTTGTGGGAATGTCACTTGGAATCAATATGGCTCTAAGTAAAAACAACCTCCATGTAATCTATAAGTCATCATCTAATACTTGGAATCCACAAGGCATCATGTATCTGTAACATACCTAGAATCTACTAGGCATTGGGAAACACGTAGAATCCTCAAGGAATTAAGTGTTGTTCAACTACTCGGAATCCAAAAGGCATCAAGTAGATTCTATATTACAAGGTTGTCATGAAACACAGTGGTTTTCACTTCAAATCTTGCATGAACCCCATATGGTGTATTCAGACCATGAAGACCACCTGTCAAGTTTACACATACCAATCCTCCAATGGAAAACATGACAAGTCATAGAATGATAATAACCATAGCACACGTCACGAGAAATATTGAATCATCATATACATCAACCTGT
Source organism: Viscum album (assembly GCA_963277665.1). Taxonomy (NCBI): domain Eukaryota; kingdom Viridiplantae; phylum Streptophyta; class Magnoliopsida; order Santalales; family Viscaceae; genus Viscum; species Viscum album. The sequence continues at coordinate 566,422,838 of OY728131.1, forward strand.
GAATCAAACATCATCATGAAATAAAGTTATCACATCAATCTCATGGAAATAGAACAAACTATACCTTAGGCTACACAAAAACCTACATGGGTCACAAGTTAAGCATGAAATCAAGACATTAAACACACAAACTAAATAAAGAAACATGTATAGAAACGAGCCCAAAATGATTAGGAACTTCTTACCTCAGAAGTTGTAAAAACCTATTCATGGTACTATTATCATAAATAAAAATACATCAAAGTCTCTATTTGGTGGCACACTGATGCCCGAGGTATGTCAAGGGTATCCTAGTACCAAAAAACTATTTTATTTTAAAATAAAATAAAATATCACATGTGATGATATTTTATCTCTCCTAAACAATTTCCAAATTATCATTTCGGTCAAAGATTTTTTAGACAATATTATCATTCACAAATAATAATATATTGATATTTATTATAAATAATCTTCTATAATTTTATTTTAATAATTCCTCTTAAATTATCCCTTTATAATTATTGTTTTATGACTCTCTTAATTTATCTTTATAAATATATTTTGATAATTTTATTATAATTAAACCTTTATAATTATCTTTTTGATAATTTTATTACAAAATATATTTTATAATTATTATTTAACATTTAAATTAATTAATTAATTAATATGATTATAAAAAAAATTAATTGAATTTTTGGCCTTATCAATCTCCCATTTTATATAAAAATTATTCCCTACCTTGGGTGAACACCTCATTCCGAACGTTGGAGGAGAATTTGATTTCTCGTACGATGCACTGTTTGGAAGATATTTAATTATAATCAATAATATAATATATTAAATATTATTTTTTAGATTTATCTCATGATATATGAATCCAAAAATTTGATTCCTTTACATGTTATACCCCTCCTATGGTAAACACCATGTTTCATACCTAACAAATGTCTCATATGTCTCATATGATTCACCATTTTGGAGTTATTAAATTATTCTAAATAAATTGTGCGCACTTATTATAATATATTTAATATCTTTATTATATCTTTGTTGAGGCTTATGATTCTTTAAATCAAGAACCAACTCAAGGTCTTACTATGAAAATATTCAATTGAATATTCCAAATTGTTAACTGGGATTTGACCCTTCTGAAAATCCTTTAACACATTTTATTTATTTGTTACTGATAAATAATTTTTTCACATATGACATGTATAATTTAACAAAAGAGGGATTTTATGATCATTTCAACTACTAGGATATTAGAAACACCATGTCCATGTGTATAATATCATCCATAAAGGAACACCATGTATGAACAATAATCTCATCTAGAAATAATCGCAATGTCCAATCCATAATCCCATCTCGAGAGGAATGCCTTGTCCAATCCAAAATATCATCCATTAAATAAAAACATGTCCATCCCAAAATCACATTTAAGAAAGAATTCCATGTCTATCTAAAAATAACATCTGGGAAGGATAACCATGCCCAACCCATAATCTAATCTCGATAAATTGAGTAACGTATGAGTAATAATAAGAAAACCTTCCAAGAAATCTATTTATAACAATTAACACCCACATGAAAAAATGATATCAAAACATTTCTAGGTCAATATTTGTAATGTCATCAACATTGTACTCCCTACCATGACAATTATGAGTTGTTATGGGACCTCATAAGTGTCTCCTCATATTCTAGAGGCTACTAAAAATTAGTGAGGGTGTAAGAAATATATTACGGATACCATTCCCCATGTAATAATGTCAAAATATCATCATTAATAAGATACAAAATATTATAATTAAACCATAACACATCCAAACATAACTAGCTTACCAAAAAAATAACAAATCACTTTATGCCATAATTTTTACATCTAACTAATATAAAAAACATCATTAAAGTAAAATAATAAAATAATAAAATAATGAATAAAAAACCTCAGTCCTGGACCCCATGATTTTTCTCATATAAATGTTCTAATCCTATCCATTAATACAATTAATCATGTACAGTTTCCTTTTCCCTTTCATATACCTGCATCCATGAGGTTTTCATGGCTTCCAAACGGTGCCCAAATAGGGTGTGATTATATCTTAGTAGGTTGAAACCCACATAGTCTAAATAATCCACTCTAAATACATATTTCAAGTAACTATATGATGAAAAAGGTCATTACTTTATAAAATAATGTGAAACATCAAGTAACCTTCTAACCACCATGCTTTGGGTTGATAACTGAGGTTAACCAAAACATATTTGAAATGATACCAGAAGTCTCTATCCTTCAAATATAGTGCATCAACTAGAAGAAACTCAATGTCCAACACATAATCTCATTTGAGAAGTGTAACAGCCAAGAATTTTATGATTTATATATTTAAACAATTTATTTTTTATAGTTTTTTACACATATCATAGAGTTTAAATAAATAAAATACACTATTTATACTAATGATATATCTACTAGATTGTTGGGTTTGAATATAATTTGACAAATTTTAAAAAATAAATAATTTTTTTTATTTATATTAAAAGTAATTATTAACATTTAGGTAATAGTTACTCAATTTTGAGTAAATCGTTTTTTTCATAAATAATATGTTTCTTGAAAATTAATTTTATTTGATTTTTTGCACAAATATTATAGTTAATTTATTCACTTTTAGAAACTTTATTTAACAAAAATAATATATATTTAGAAATTATTATATCAAAATTATCTTATGATAAATTTTTAGGATTATTTTGAGATGATTAATTTTTCAGTGAATTGTGAAAATAAATATTTTTGTAAAACTATCATTTCATTTCATTTAAAAAGTACCACTATGATTAGAATTTGATCTCAAAGTTAAATAATAAATATTTAATTATTTATATACTAAATTATTATTTTTAATCATTATTATAACTAATTTTGGCACAAGTTTATCTTTGGGTTAAAAATGCATTAATCTCAAAATAGTATTTCATTGTGATTTACACAATTAAATTAAACATGATTTCTACCTCTTATATGAATTTAATCAGGAAAAATACATTACATATTTTTAATTTGGAAAAAAATTTAAATAGACCCGTTTAGTTTTTAGGCATTTTAATAGTAATAGTGGTAAAATTTATCAACTGTGTAAATGGTTAAATGGGGTAGATAAGGTCAAATCTATAGGGTATAACAATAAAAATACACTAACACATTATTATGTATTATTTGATGAGTTTTTTAGACCATAGGTATTATTAAGGTGTTAGATAATATTTTTTAAACATTATTTCGAAATTGGGAGCCCAAGATTGACTTTTATAAGAATTAGTTATAATTTATTCAAATTAAAAACTATACCAAAATCTCTGTAATTAATTGAATAGTTTGAATATTCCATTTTGTCTTTGATATATCAAAAAGTATAACAAATTTATTTTTTTAGAAATTTACATGTGAAGTTCATGTAAACCAATTTATTTCATTCTTTCAATGTAAAATGTTTTTACTCTTAATTCGTGTATTTTTTCTAAAAACTGTTTTCTAGAAGTTTCAATTATTATAATAAAATTATTTTTTTCATCCAATATAATGTATATCTGATAGAATGGATTCATTATTTTAAATCATAATATCCATAAAAAATTGAAGGACCCTTTTATTTTTTATCATATAAAAATGTAATCTATGTGATAATTTAAATTATCATAAGTAAGGTTTAAATGAGTTTAAAGTTGTTTAACATGGTGATAAGGATGAAAATATCACTAGAATGGGTCTATAAGTTATTTTTTGGGATTAAATAATACCTATCATATCATTTTATTGAATTTGGTGTTCCTTGGGGGATTTTTACAAAGTTAAGATATAAATTATTTAATATTTAATTAATTCTAAGAGTTCATCTCCCATCTCTTATTAAATGAAACCTATTAACCTCACTTTGTTATACCATTTGAGAATTATATCTAGGATAATCCATTCCATAATAACTTCTTATATTCCTTACCGAGATCCCATAGATTCTGGTTTTTCCAAAATACCTTTTATTCAAGGATTATGGTGTAAGCCAAAATAGGGTTCTCAATGAAGATTTATAACTCTTAATCGAATATATTTTAATTTTATTTCATAATTTACCAATTATAATTTTTATACATTATAAAATATTTAATTCTATATCAAAAATATACTTACATGTTATTATAATTGTGGAAAAAATTATCCACCTTCTTTCCATATTAGTAAAAGTGTAGTTATCGCTTGTTCTTATGAACGACATACCTTCTCCACGTAACGATGTATCTCACATTCCACCACCACTTTATATTAATATTTTTACTAATGGATTCAAAAAATATATAATTTATTTATGGTATTATATGATTATATAAATTATAATTATTATTCTTCTTTCTTTTGTTCTATCAAAAAAAATGACATAGAGTTCTTGCATAAAAAACATTATATGTAAATCATAAATGGTATGATATATATGAGTATTTCTCTTTAACAACTTTATAATTAAACTATACTTAATGTATAATACATTCAAACTTGTATAATTAATGAAATGTCTTGGGGTAATTGATTTATGTTTCAATCCTTTTTTAATCCAGATTAATTATGATTGAATTTTTGTTGAAGAAAATTTATTATATTAATATTATAAATACATTTAATTTTATTCAAATGTTTTTATTCATGAGTTTTTCAATTAATATTACAATTTTATTCCTTTTGGTACTTAAAATGATTGTGAAATTGTATTTGAGAAAAAGAAACATTATTTCCTTATTGCTTTGGAATATTTTTTCTTCAATGCCAATTTTTTCATTAAAATGTTTTCAAGAATCTTTCACTATTATCCTATGAATGTTTGAGTTCATTAATACACTGGTTTTAATTTTTATAAAAATAATCCGATGGAATAATTTTATTATTTTCTGAAAGAGTAATTTTTGGATTTTTACTAAAAATGTGAAAGGAATTATTGTTTTTAATATACACAACATGAAAAAAATCTCCCACTTTCATGAATGATAAAATCTTTGAAGTTACATTTACATGTTTTCATGGTTATTATAAAATAAAATATCTTAAATAAAATTTTGGAAACATTTATATTTTAAAGAAGATATTGTAATATGATAAGGGAATTTATCTAAAAAATTATTCAAGAGATCATTTAAAGAAAATTTTAATCTAGGATAACATCCTTTTATATTAATTGACCTATACTAAAAAAATTATCTAGTTATAACATCATATTTATCTGTCTAGATAGTACATTATTATTATTATTATTATTATATATTTATGATACCCATTTATTTTCCATTGTTTATTTTATGATGATAATTTGACTGTTTTTTGATATTGTGACATTTATATGAGTGAATTATGACATTTTGATGGATGGGTTCGTTATAACCCTCCAATGGATTGGGTAAAGTGATATTGATATCTTATAATAGTATGATGATAATTCTAAATATGATTTATTATATCAATGTTTACATATTGATGCATGAGCATGATTTCTTCTATTTATTTTCAAAGGAATGTGCTTGGACAAGATTTTGAATTTCTTTGTTCCAGTTTTAAGGCATGCATATGATTGGTTTATATCTATAACCTCATGATTATGTATGAACATGATTGTGATAATCTATTGTTAGAAGATTATGATTAATTATTTTTATGATGCATCTTTCCAATGTTATGACTCCAGAATAATGATAACTTCTCTAACACCATTATTTTTATACCTCTAGAAATAAATTGATTTTAGATATTATTATATATTATTTTATTGGTATTATTATTTCACGTTGAAAACATGTACCTGAATATGTTATCATATTCCTATTACCATATTACCCTACAATAACTGATATCTCCCATGGTTACCCAGGATGATCATCAGAGAACACCCTTTGTTATGTTTTTACTCCCCCAGTTTTGATGTAAGGTTCTATGTATGATGAGGCTCGAAGGGTAATTTCTACAAAAAACAATATTTGAGATAATAAATACATTACTTAAAAAATAAGTTCTCATTTCTTATATAAAAAGACACTACAACTTTATGGTCCTTAGGTGTATATTATTGTTAAATTAATTGAATACTCACCTAGAATGATGTAAATTTTTTTTCAACGGTCACATTAGTTGGTATCAGTGCAAGGTTCAGTTTCTGTTGGAATATAGGATAAAAAATAGTAGCTATATCTATTAGAATAATTCAATATGTATGATAACATCCAAATTATTTCTAAAGATAGGATTGCAGTTTTCCTAGAAAAAACAAAATTGTATGGATACTACAAATGCACATGGTTTTAGCCAAAATGCCTCATCGTGTAGTAATCTAAAAAAAATTTCTCAATTATATCCTAACCAACATTCTAGTACATTTTTGGTGTGCCTTTACTATGAAGATGGTTTGAAACTACCGGTGGATATTCTTGGGTTATCTTTAATTTACTTTATCAACCATTATAGTGGATCTAAATAGATGATGATCATGGATGACCTAGGTTAAAATAATGGTGTTATAGGTTGATAATATGGTGTTATAATTTTGGACATTTAATGTTTTTATTTTTAGGAATATATTTTTTTCACTCGAGTTATTATATATTGAGAATTTCACAATGTTTTTTTGGATTTAGTGAATAGTTATAGAAATAAGAAATCATATAATATTTGATATTGATCAATAATAGAATATCCACCTTCTATAAAAATGAAATGTATTAGGATCTACGATAAAATATCTTGTGACCATTTTAAATAAACTATCTCTATATACGAATGGTAAAAATGATCATGATGAGCTTCTAAATTTACTATGTTAGGGGAAACATGCATGTTTTTCTTTTATACAACAACTTCTTCCCTCCTTCTATGGGCCTCTTAGTCTACTGTTTTCTTAAAAATTGATCAGTTTTATGGAAATGACTTTTTCATTCTTCAATTCTCAAACCATGATAATGTTGTCATAGTAGTCTATCCCTTAGAAGGTAAACATAAAAATAGTTTACTCTTATTAAGAACCTGAGGCTATAAGACTAAATAAACACCGTGGAATTTGAATAGTTTAAGAGGGTAATTCTCAATAAATAAAGTCCCAGTTTGCTTTATAATAATATAGAAATGTACTTTCTCAATATTCTATAAAGGTACTAATAAAAAGTGGAAACGTAAATTATTATTTTGGTTTTAGATATAATAAGTGAAAAATGATGATTCATGGAATCTCAAATGGAAAATATCAAGGAGGAGAGAAATTAAAACCAACTATACACAAAAAAATATGGGGTAAATCATTTAGAAAAATAGTTAAAAGGAGTATATAAATGTTTAGATTGTGTAAAGGCCACCCATTGAGAAAGAGATTGGTAATAGGAGATGATAAATGTAGAAAATGTATTATTCAACCTATTAAATTCAATGATTTATATGAATGGAGATTGAAATTTATGTGAACCAATGGCCTTATCTATGAGATAAGGAGGCCCCCCCTATGAAAACCATAAATTAAAGGACTTTTTTATCACCAATTAATTAGGTTAATGGAATTTTGCGGTGAAAAGAGAACTAAAAACAATTATAGAACTACAAATGTTTTAATTAATTCATTACCTACTGACAATTTAATATATTTCTGGATAATATAATTCAATATAATTTGATTTTGGTGAAGGTTTGGATCTATTTATATAAATACCATATCAATTGCTTATGAAGGAAAGTCACATTTCTTATTCTAAATGTACCTATGATCATTTATTAGTGTAGGGATTAATACAAACATTTGATGGAAATTACTTCTATCTAATGGATCTTAATTATTATTTATGAATGCTATCTATCCACGATAGTTGGGGAGAAACACAACATTGAGGATATGGAAATTGTATGAGAGTTTTTTGATGTATTTCAATTATATTATTCTAGTATTCTTCTAAATCATGATGTGTAGTTTTATATAGAAATATAACCTGACTCTAGATCAATTTAATGGTCTTCTTATAGAATGGACCCATTTGAGTTGGTGTAATTAAATAAGTAACTCCATGAGAATCTTGATTAGGGATTGATATTACACAGTGCATCAATATGTGGTGAATTATTTCTTTTTGTTAAGAATTAAGATGGGTCAATAATTAATTACATTTATTATGGGGAACTTAAAAAGATCACTGTTAATGTAAAATATCCTCTACCCCATATCAATGTATTTTTTGACCAATTATGAGGAGCTAGATAGTTTTCTATGGTTACCCTTCACTATGGATATTTTCAATTGTGTGTTAAGAAGGTTTATTAACCTAGTAAAACCTTAAATATAATATATGCATATTATTAATTTATTGTTATTCCATTTGGACTTACTAATTCCCCTATTATTTTAATGGATTTAATGAATATATTATTTAAATATTACATAGATCAATTTGTGGTGGTATTTATAGATGAAATTATTTTATATTCAAATAGTATGGAATATCATGAATATATTTTGAGAATTGTCCTAAAGGTGCTGGGGAAGGATAAGTTGTATATTAGAATTTCCAAGGGTGAATTTTTCCCTTAGAATGTTTTATTTATTAGTTATATAATCTCAAATATGGTATTTCAGTCAATCCTTCAATGACCTAAGTTGTTGTGAATTTGATGTGACCAACCACCATGATTATGATAAATTTATCATTTTATCAATATAGTTACCCTTCTTTATGAATGATTTCTCATGGATATCTAATCTTGTCAATAAATTTACTCTAAAAGTAGTGAGGTTTCTTTGGATATATGTGAAGAAATGTTAAAGTAATTGAAGAGAATAATTTTCATTTCACATGTGCATACACTACCCAGCTGTAGAGAAGGGGTTTTCTCCTGAAAATGATTCTTTGAAGAAGGTTATGGGATGCTAAATCATGAATAATGATATGGTTATAATCTATACCACATGAAATGTGAAGGTTCATGAGAAAATTACCCCAACAATTAATTTGGAGTTTCCTAAAGTGAATTATTCATTAAATGTATGGAGGTATTGTCGTTACAAAGAAAATTGAGATATATATATACTGATATTAAATTTTTATATTATATATTCACTCAAAATAGGATAAATATGAAATGTATATGATGGTTTGAGTTATTTAAATATTTTTATTTCTCAATACAACAACATCTTGGGAAAGTTAACATGGTTGTATTTGCTCTGAGTCAAAAGGATAATTCTAGTTTATCAATGATGGGGATCTTGAAAGATATAGTATTTATGGATTTGGAATGGTTGGTTATAGAAATATTAAAGGAGTGGGATAAATATTATCTGGTTCATATGAATATACAACCTTATATCCATAATTAGTATTAAATAAATGAAGAAAAAATATTTTCACATATAAATCATAACTGAAAATGTCTGTGTGTTCAAAATTTATTGGGATGAAATGATAAGGTTCAAGATCAATGAATATATTTTGTCCATACCATAATTGAATAAGTATATATCATATTTATCTCATAGTTTAAAATTTTCTATTCATCGTACAAGTAAAAAGATGTGTAGAGATCTAAAAAGTATTTATGGTGGGAAAATATGAATAAATATATTATAGGGTATGTATATCAATGTTTGGTATTTAGAAAGTTGAGGATTTGATACTTATTTCATGGGGTATCTCATAAGAATTACCCATAATAGTATAGATACGGGAAAACATCACCTTGAATTGTGTTGTCATGCCCCCAAAAATGACTAAATATCATAATGGTATTTAGGTTGTAGTCGAGTGGAAGATGAATTTGACACACTTCAATTCTGTCAAAGAGGACTTATCTCTTCATCAAAATTCTAGAATATAAATTATTGAATTATTATGTTCACATATAATAAAATATTATATTATATTTTATTGGGAGCCAAGGTTTACCATGATGTTCCAGAAACTACTTTAGAAAGATATGGATTTTGTATTTTGTTCTAATAATACATATCTTTCTCAAAAAGATTTTCAGTTTAAAATAATAATTTAAACTAAAGAGGATGTATTTTAATGTTATTTTATAGACATTAATGATTGTTGGGATAAACACATTCCTCTAGTAGAGTTATCTTACAACCATTTATTTCACTCGATCATTCTGATGGATCCTTATAAAGACCACTATGGTAGGAAGTGTAGATCTCATACGTGCTGTGATGAATTTAGAGAAAGAAATCTATTGGTACATGGTCTAGAAAGGGATATGTAAGAGAAATTTAGATCTATTTAGTAAAATAGAGTATCTCAAAGTTGACATGAAACTTTTTTCTGATAGTCATTGGTGAGATATGGAGTTATAAGTTGGTTGTAAGTTATTCCTTTGAATATCTTGTTGAAATATGTTTATGTGGATTGGAAAGAATGGAAGGATGCGCCATATATAAATTTTTTTCCATTGAAATTATTTATTGTATTGGGGAAATATATTATCATTTTTCACCTCCACAAAATCTATTTCATGTTCTGAATGTGTTCCAAGTATCTCTCCCAAGAAAGAAAATACATGATCCTTGACATATACTTAACTCATTGGTCATTCCAAATGAATAACGTTTTTCTCATGAGGAACAACCTTTAAAGATTATTGAACACATATATAAGGTGATATGAATGTATACCACTCACTAGGTCAATATTTAGTGATGAAATCATATAAATGAGGGAGATAAATGGAAACGATATGATGTGACGCGGTAGAAGTATCCATAGTTGTTTGAATTAGAGTGACATAATTTCAGGGGTGAAATTTTTGTAAGGGTTTAGAATATAATACCCTGATATTTTATGATATTTTTCTGTTTATATAAATTTAATATCATTGATAGCTTTTTTATACACAACATTGAGTTTAGATGAACAACAAAAACTATTGATAGTTATCACCTAGTTGTTAGATTTGATAATTTAAAGAGGATTAACCACATTATGAATAATATTTATTAGGATTTAATTTTATTTAATTGTATGATTAACTCTTAGGTAAAAAGTACTCCATTTTGAGTAAATTTAATTTACACTTCAATAATATGTTACTTCAAAAATGAATTTTTTTCTTTTTCAACTTTTATATTATAATTAATTTTTTTATTTTTTTATTTTATATTTTTCAATAATAATAACATTTTTTGAAATAATAATATCAATTTTTTAATAGGGCTAAATTTTAGTATTATTTTGGAAATATTCATTTTATAGTGAATTGTGAAAGATATAAATTTTGTAAAACATTCATTTATTTTCATTAAAATGTAATATTATGAATTCAATTTTATATCAAAGAAAATTTATCATATTTAATTTTTTATATTCTATATAATTACAATTTAATTATTATTATACGATATTTTTTTATAAGGTCATTTTTTGGTCTTAAAAAGGAATTTTCCTAAAGAATATTTGTCGTTGTGTTTTATGAATTTATTTGAAAATCTATTTTCAAAAATTTCATTAGTTTTATATTAAAAAGTGTATTATGTGTTTATAATCACAAGTTTATTTTTTCTTAATTATTCCCATTTTATTTTTATGCAATATGAATAGTAACCGTTAAAAAATTTATCACATTGGTCAATGGTAAAATGTTGTCGATTTTTTTAAAACTGTAGAGTAAAATGAAAAAATAACCATAATACTTGAATTGATCCTTTTTTATGACTATTTTTCAACCTAACAAATTATTATGGTGTAAAATAATTCATTTTTAATTATTAATTTTAAATAAGGATCCCAAGCGTGTCTTTTGTGAAGATCATTTATATTTTATTCAAATTTAAGCCATATTTTAGTATTTGTAATTAATGGTATAAATGTAAGATTCCTTCTGTATTTTCTTCCTTCAAAAGTATAATAACGTATTTTTTTTATTTAAAATATTAAATTCATGTAAATTTTTTTATTAATTTATTTCAAAGTGAAATTATTTTTACTGCTAAATTAGTTAGTCTTCTAAAAACTGTTTTTCATGCAATTTATGTTCTTAAATAAAATCAATTTATAATACTTGTAGATGTAAAATAATATAAAATCGATTCAAAATTTTGAATTTTCATCATTTTTTTAGATTTACCACTTCATTTTGGTCATTAATTAATTTATTAGTGTAAAATATATAATTATCGTTGTTAAGGTGAAATTGAGTTTAATTTAGTTTAAATAAGAGACTAAGCTTAAAATGTAACCATAACACGTCTAAATTTGAATGTTTGTGTTTGAAATCCTTTTAAAATATGTAATTTAAATTTTGGGTTCCATGGTTCCACTTGAAATGACTATTATATCTATTTTATTTATGTTTAAGTAATTCAAAGAGTTCTTCAGTGCCCACTTATAAAAGGGAACATATTTTTCTCTTTTCCTCACACCTCTTCAACCTTCTATCATGGATATAAACTTAAATAATAATATAATAAATTCCTTCCTCAAATCCTATAGATTTTAATTGTTTAAAAATATCAACCTGTTAAGACTTAATGTTTAAGGAAAAAGAGGGATCTCAACGAAGACGTATAACTCTTAATAGAGTACATTAAATTTTATTTCATATTTTACCACTTATAAATCCATGGAATCCAATATAAAAAAATAATTATGTAAAGAAAATATATTTAATTATTATGATTATTTAAAAACCATTATGCACTTTATTTCCTTCCCATGAATATCAAAAACATCACTTGTGCGTTGATATGACTTATTGTCTCATTATAGTGGTGTAATTCAAATATCATCACCACATTACATGGAAGATTATAATGAAAGATTTGATAAATATATATGTTGTTATTGAACTATATTTACTATATAAAGGGTATATTTTATTTTTCTTTATTTCATTCTCTCCACCAAAAAATGAAAACATCGTTTATGCATACATAAATGCTACTGTCCCCATGAATGGGTTAATTTATTTTTCTATATCTAGATGTTAAGGATGACTCTATATATTTATCTAATTAATATATATATATATATACATGATAATAATATCATGGTTAAAATTATATACATGGTGTAATTATTATTAATGTATAAGTATCGACACTATTGAACCGAAACATGCATGAAAAATGAAGCAGTTATCACTTAGAATAAAAATTGTAATAAATAATTATAAAAAATGGATGATAAAATTTTATAATTATATCATATATGGTATGATATTTAATTTTATAGTTATATATTACACTTATAATAAATCTATATTTATTATATGGTAGTTTCAAATGCATATGAATAAAGACATGACATCACGTAAGGGATTGCCATTTTAATCCCATTTCATTTATGATTATTTAAAAAAGAATTTCTATTAAGGAAATTTTATGATACATTTTTAATAAATACCCTTAATTTTATTCTAATGTAGCCTTTCATGAAAATTCAAATTAATATTATAATATCCCACTATTTGGTAATTAAATTGATCAAGACTTTTTTTGAGAAAAATGGACTTTATTTCCTCTTTGGTTAGGAATATTTTTCTTCCATATCCATGTTTTCATTAAAATGATTTTGAGAATTTTATAATATTATTATATGAATTTATAAAGTAATTTATATCCATTTATTAAATTTATAAAAAAAATTAAAGGAATTGTATTATTTTTTCGATGAGGTGCTTTTGGTTTTTTACTAAAAATGTGAAATTAATAATTGTTTTTGATGTACATGGGATGAATTGAATTTTCCATAGTCATTATGGATCAATAATTATAAGATCACTTTACATGTTCTCATGGTCACTTTAAAAGTTTTTCTTAATAATATTTTTTATATTTTCATATTTTAATGATGATATATGAAAATAAAAATGGTCTTTTCCTCAATAATTATTCCAAAATATCATTTAAGGAAATTTTCATCTATGATGACAACCATTAATGGTAATAATGATTTAATGGGGATATAATCAAGTGATACCATCTTCATTCTTTCTATGGATGGACAGTTTTGATGATTATTATATGTTTTTTACACTATTAATTTTCCATGGTTTATACTCAGATGATATGATGAATGTTTTATGATCATGTGATATTTATGTGAGTGAATTATGATTTTTTAATGTTTGGGTCTTATATATCCCTTCAATTGGATGGATAATTTGATATTGAAATGTCATTAGATTATGATGATGATTATGGACATGATCTAAAATAGCTATGATCACATATTAATGTTTGAGTATAATGGATTATATATAGGCTCATAAGAATATGTATGGACATGATTGTGAATATATTTTTTCACATATTAATGTGTGATTATATTTGATTTCAAAAGTTATATTACAATTTTTCATAATTAAAATTTGGAACAATAATCTTAATAATAATTTGAATATTATCGTCACAGTTTTCAAGTAAACTTTTGATAAAGGAAAATTGTTATATAAAGAAGAGCTCATGGAATAAACTAGTAGAGTCATTCTGTTTGAGGCCCTTTTTTAAGAGATGGGGAGGGATGATTCACCAACAGAATTTTATATAGACCAAGACCTATATGAGCTTAAACATGTCAATCTTGAATGTAATCTACTATGCGAGAAGTTCAAGTTAGGTTAAATTACAACTCGGTCGATGTTAACTAAGGAGCCCCATGACTATACCACCATTGCACACCATACTCTGCGGGTGTTTGATGGTGTAATAGGGGGTTATTTTTGAGACCCCAGTTACTTAATGTTTAATTCCATTTTATAAATAAAATTATTATTCCCTCATTTATATTTTAATAAAATGTTTTCTAAATAAAAATGATAAGGAATTTGATAAATTATGTTTTTGATCAGAAATTACACTTTACAAAACAATATATTATTATAACATTAAACTAAGATATCATGAATATTTTTTATTTTAATTATATATTATGATTTAAATAGTATTATATAAATTTAAATAAAAAATATTCTTTTTTTCAAGTGTCATAAATTTTACTTTTCATTTTACTATACAATTTCAATCAATTTTTATTTTTAATAAATAAGATTAATTATATTTGAAATTTAATTTCCTCATACTTAGTGAATTATTATGATTAAATAAATGAGATTTTTTAATTCATAAAATCAATATTAGGTTAGAGTGAATTTATGAGAATTTACTAATATTCTTTAATTTTTCATGAATAGTAAAAAATACAATTTGAGTTTTTCAATATTTTTAATTAAATCATAATTATATAATAACTAATATGAAATTGTGTTTGAGTCATGTCTATTAATATAAAATAATATGTTTTCCATGAGACTAATACCATGGGAAAAACCATTAGCAAGCCCATGGATTTTCATTTACCACTACCCATGTGTCCAAAGAAATTATTAAACAAATCATCATCTTTTTCTATAAATACTAAAACATTTCTCCATTACCATTCACTCACGACTCATCCTCAATACTTTTCTAGTATTTTTAACTCTTAATAATTCCTCTAATTTTATCCCCAATACCCAAAGGTCCCAATCATTTAGTTTTAGGAGTTACTCTTCCAGGCAAGGGAAATATCACCTTCTCTTTTCCTTTCAAGTTCTCTTTTTCTATTGTATGTCCATAAAATATCCAAACCATGTTATTATATACATTTGATTATATCCCATTAATATATTATGTGTATTATATGAATGTCATACCCTTTTCCCATCTCTTTTTACCATTTTTTAAAACCATGTTTCACACTTGTTATGCTGCCAAGTTGTCTTCTCAAAACTTCTCTCATTTTCTCAAGAAATTCTCTTATTTTTTATGAATACAAACACCTCTTTATTTTTAATGGAAATTAAAATTAATGTAAAAATGATCTATTTCATTATATTATTAACATAAAAGAAACCCACCTTCCCTTTTCATGGGTTAATAATTACATAACGATTTTGCTATTGATCACTTTTTAAAAGCACTGTGATTTTGACTTGAAACCCATTTAATTATTTCTCTAATGGGTATATATGAAATGTTTTATTGTGATATATGTGGATTAAATAAATTAATTAATATTAATGGTGTTCCATTAATATTATCCAATTCATTTGGTACATAATTTAATCTCTAGAGATGACATGTTTTATGACACCTTGGTGAATAACCATGGTAAATTTTATGACACCTCGGTGAAACAATGTTGTGACAAACTTGTGAATGTCTAAAATAAATTAATTATCCAAACTTCCATGTTATTAATAATTATATTATATTTATTATATTCCTCATGTTCTCTTTTTAATTTAATTATTATATTCTTCATTTTCTAATTTAATTTCCTCATGATCACATGTAAACAGTTTCCCTAGCTTTACTTTACATGGACTTATGCTCACCCATTCCATTGATGAATGTCCAAATGTTTTGAGATGAAATAATTTTACTTTTAATTATCCTCTTATGAATCCTTTAAAGTGTAATAGAATAATTTTTTATGTTTCTATGTATTATGTAAATTTTTTCAAGAAACTAAACTTAAACTGATCCTCTATTTTGTACAATGTAATGAAAGTAATGTAATAAAAATGTGGGATGTCATAGTTTATGTTAATGGATATTTTATTTATTTTTGTAAATTAGGATTTTAAACCTATCAGAAGAACCCTATAAAAATGTTTAAATATAAAAATATCATCCTAGTATTTAGGTTAAATATTAATTAAGTGGTTTCTGAGAAAATAAATCCACCTATGGATGCGAAAAAGTGGATGTTGATCTAGAAAAAAAGTACCTAAGGGTAAAAACACAATCATGGCATGTCGGGCCTGACTTATCATTTCCTGTTACATGACATTTGGTCATTCTTCACTCCTGGTTTGATAATCCTGGGGGATATGTTTGGTTAATCAGAATATTTTTGTTAACCATTATGAAGGAATTATAGAAAGTTTAATTTTTGTTAAATAATAACATATTTAAGCATGATGTTTTATGACATGAAATTCATTTAGAATTATTATAATTTTAAATGAAACCTATTTCTAACTAAGGATTTATTCTTTTAAATAATGGAGGGAAATATGAGAAACCACGTAAATGTTGAGCATAATAGAAAAGGCACTGAGAGACATCTGATGGAAGATGAAATAAAAAACTTTATGATAATGATGAATCAATTTACTATATTGATAAGAAATATCATGAATGAATCTGAGGAACCATATTCACCTCGAAGGGAAAAACATTCCTTTGAGTCCTTTATGCTTAAATTACCACCTTTATTCAATGGATCTATAAACCCATTAATTGATAAAAAATGGATAAGATCTATAGAAAAGAAATTTTATATACTCCATTGTTTGGAATAAGAGAAATTCACCGTCGTTGTGCACCTATTTGATGGTTAAGATGAGTAGTGGTGGATATAGGTTAAAAATATGAATCCAAGAGAATATATTGACTCTATAATGTGTGACATGTTCTGGGAAACCATTTTCAAAAAATATTTCCCCCGATCAATATGAAAGAAAATGTATAAGGAACTACAAGAACTAAATTAGAAGTGAAATGAATATATGGGAAACAATGAGATGAAATTTACAATTATTTTTATCTACACCACTAGCCTTTTCCTGGATCATAATGGGAAGGTTGATAGATTTTTTAGTAGACTATGACCCCATAAACAGAATAATCAATCCAACTGAGACAATGATCACTATGACGAGATCATGAGGAGTGTATGAAGGTAGATCTGGTGATTGGAGAGACATAGTGGTGTCATATGTCGAATAAAAAAAGTGATATTTTTATCCAATATTTGGAGGTGTTTTGATTAAAGAATAGGAGGAAAGAATGTGAAACACCCCACATGCAAAAAATGTGGGAAGAAGAATTTGCTGAACAGATTGCTTGGGAGAAGGAAATTTTATATGTGTAGAAGATATGTTCATATTTTATTGAACTTTTATAATGAAAGGAAGCCTCAAAATCAATAAACTAATGACAAAGGTAATATTATGTGTGCCTTAATTTAAGTCCAACGCTTCAAGTGTTCACCACTTTAGCACTTCACCAATCACTATCCAAATCCAACGTTAATGGAGGGGAATGAATATAAACCTCATAATAGGAAAAGGTAGAATGGTGTTGATTTTTCTATCATAAAATCTGATGTTGATGATCTAAATTATTTGGTGGTAGGTACTCTTGTTGTTCTTTCAAAGCTAGAAATTTCTTTGTTTGATTTTGGTTCTATGTACTTTATTATTTTCTCCAGGTTTAAAAACAATACAGAATCAATCCTTGAATTTATAGATGTGGAGTTATCCATCAAGTCTCATAGAGGTATTATCCAAGCATCAATAGTGTATATAAAATATCCTACTCAATTTGGTGAGAACAATCTCATTACAAATCTAGTTGACATTCCCATGAAAAAATATTACATTATAATAGGGATGGATTAGCCCTCAATGTATAGTGGTACGATCAACTATAGAAGAAAATTCATCTATAAAGTCTTAAATGTGAAACAAATAGTTGTATTCAATGGAGAGATGTCACAACCTAGTCTTTTTTCTATAATAACCACATATGTCCCCCTTTATAGAGATGATTGGTGAAAATAAAGCCATAAATCAAATTATATGAATAGAGAATATCCCAATAGTTTTGGAATACATTGATTTATTTCAAGATATGTTACATGGACCTCCTTAAAAGGATATAAAGAGTTGTCCATTAAAATCGTTCCCTTATCCAAGACGATATCAATGACCCCATATAGAATAAAAAATGTGGAGCTGGTGGAATTAAAGAAACTACTGCACGGTCATTTGGATACAAGGTTTATTTGGAAAATTTGGTCTCCTTGGGGAGAACTAGTTCTATTAATGAAGAAGAAGGAATGATTAATATAGTTATGCAGTGATTATAGAGAACATAATTAGATCACATTGAAGAACAAGAACCCTCTTCCAAGAATTTATGGTTTATTTGACTAGCTTAGTGGGGATCAACTCTTCTCCATGTTTGATCTTTGATCTATTTATCATCAATTGAGGGTGAAGAAGGAAAATATTTTAAAGATCGCCTTACGATCAAGATATGGGATTTATGACTTTGTTTTTATTCCCTCCATCTTGTCTAATTATCATACTATTTCTATAAATTTGATGAATATATTCTTTAATAACTAAATGTATAACTTTTTGGTAGTTTTATTGATGATATTCTAAAATATTCCAATAGTCATGAGGAACATAAAGATCATATAAGGGTTACATTTCAAACACTAAGGAAGGATTTTTCTATTTTTAATTTTTAGAAAAATTGAATTTAGGTTAAAACAAGTTTCTTTGTTAGATAATATTGAAACCAATGAAGGAATATCATTTGATCCTACAATGAAAAATGTTGTGGAGGAGTGGCCTCATCATACAACTATAACTCATATTCTTAGTTTCCTTTAATTAGGTGGGTACAATAGGTGTTTTTTGAAAATAAGTTATGACTTTCTAATTCACAAACCAGGTTTAATCAAAAATGTTTTAAGTTCAAATGGTCTATGGAATGTGAATAAAGTTTCCAAGTGCTAAATAAGAGATTTTTAATTACACCCATGTTACCTATACCCACTATCATAGAAGGATTCATTATTTTTATTGATGCATTTTTTGAATGGTCAAGGGTGCGCCCTCATGAAAGATGAAAAAAAAAATATTTCTTATGCATATAAATAATTGAGGCCTCATGTGTATAATTATCCTACGCATGACTTGGAGATGTTTTTTATTGTTTTTTGCTCTCAATATATGGAGGAACTATTTTTATGGGGGGAAATGTGATATATAAACTGACCATCAAACCCTTATGTATATTTTCACACCAAATAAATTAAACATGATTCAAATGAGATGGTTGGAACATCATAATGACTATGATTGTTCAATTCAATATCTTCCTAGATAAGAAAATAATGTCACTTATGCATTAAGATGGAAAGACCTTGTTCTGTTGGAAATGATAAAGATTCAAGGAGTTCGTTTGATCAATGACTTAGTAAAATAGGACACGAGAATTGTAAGTGAAGGGACATCATAAAACCTATCCCAAATTAATTATCAACCATCTTTAATAGAGAAGATCATGAAATCTCAAAGAGTTGATCCTTTCTTTCAAGAGAAGATAGAGGATGTGAAGGTTGAGAAGTTTCATATGTTAAATATTGATCAATAAGGTGTACTAAAATTTCACACAAAACATTGTGTTCCATCTAATATAGATATAAATAAATAACTGATGGATGAATATTATAGCTCTATATTATCTATACTTCTTGGACCTTTATGGTCATTTTTTTCTGGTTTTCATCTAAAATTTTTAAGGGGCCTGAAGTCCTTGAGGTGGCCCGAAGGCCTTACTGACCCAAAGGCCTAGGTGGCCCAAAGGCCTTAAAGGACTCGGGGTCCAAATCGGTGGCCCGAAGTCCTAAACGAGGGCATATTCCCAGCTACTATAGTGTCAAACAGTACCTTCTACAGTTCCCTCTATAGTACCTTCTATAGTACTACACAGTTCCCACTACAATACCAACTATAGTACTGCTACAGTACCTGCTACAGTACTGCTACAGTACCCCTGAAATTATGCCTCTGCTTAGATTTCATCTCGGGTCTCTTGTATGCACTTATAGAGTTTTTACCAACCGGGATAGGGCTCATGTGATTAGTATGGCCTATCACCGTCAAACAGATGTAAAATCTAAAATGACTATTCAGATCCTCCAGGAAATTTAGAGAACATGCCCAATGCAATTTTAAGGTGTATGGGATCAATATCTCCCTTTATTTGAGTTCGCATACTAGAACAACTACCATTTAAGTTTTGAAATGGCATCATATGAACATATATATGGGAGGTGATGTATAACTCTAACTTGTTTGGAAAAATCTGGTGAGAGAAATATTCTTAGGCCTGATCTTATGAAAGAGGTGATAGAAAAATGTCATTCCATCTAACAACACATAAATCCTGCTTAAATTTGGAATAATATCTATGCCGACAACAATCTAAGGGAGTTGTAGTTTGATGATGGTGATGAATATTTCCATTAATTTTCTATTTGGAAGACAGTCATGCCGTTTGGGAAGAAATTAAAGCTTAGCCATAGGTACATTAGCCCCTAGGAAATCATTGATCGCATAGGAGTAGTGGCATATAATATTTCACTGCCTCAAAATCTTGCTCAAGTTCATAATTTAATCCACATATCCCTCATGGTGAAGTACATACCTGACCCTTCACAAGTACTAAATTCTGATGTGGTATATTAGGTACATGACCTCTATTATGAAAAGCAAATAGTGGGGATCTTGAACTATAGAGAAAAGCTTCTTTGCAATTAGACAACCCAACTCGTTAAAGTGTTGTAGAGGAAAAACTAATATGAAGAATCCATGTACGAAAAAGAAGAAAAAATTATGAAAAAGTCTGCACACCACTTATCAATCGAAATAATTAGTTGAAATTTTGAGGACAACATTTCTTAAGGGGGGAAGAATCTAATGACCAAAACTTTTTGAGTAGTATTTTTTACTTAAAAGATTTATTATATTATTTTATTCTCAACATAACTATATCTCTTTAATATTGAAATGATTATAATTAGAAATATGAACATCGATTTTCAAAAATTATATGATTTTTGGGAAGTATACTCTCAATAATAATTTTAATGTCATCATTATAGTTTATATGTAAAATTTTGAGAAAAGAAAAATTATTACAGAAGGAAGAGTTGATGGGCTTGACCAGAAGAGTCATTACATTTGAATACAATTTTTTAGAGCATGGGTGGGAGGTTTAATCATGGGGCTTATCTCTTGACCACGCCCAATCCAAGATTCAACAAGTGATGCTTGGATGAAAGCTCTTATGGGAGATATTCTAGTTAGTGGTAATTACCACTTGGTCAATGTTAGGTGAGGCGGCTCCTGAATCTACCACCATTGCACACCTTTCTCTGAGGATGTATTCAAGTGTAATAAGGGGTTATGTGTTGATACCATAGTTACATAAAGAGAAATTATATTTAATAAATTAAATTTTTTATTCCATCATTTTTGTATTAAGAATATTCTTTATTAATAAAATTGAGATGGAAATTAATAAATTGATTTTTCGGTCAAACATTGTTCTTTGAAAAAAAGAAATAATTATTTTGATAGACTAAGATATTATGAATAATGCTTATTTTAATGAGATATTATGATTTAAACACTCTTATTTAAATTTAAATAACGTATTAATATTATTATTTTCAAATGTCAAAACATTTACTATGCATTTTACTATTCATTTTCTATCCGCTATTATTTCTAATAAATAAGGATTTATATATTTAAAAGTGAAATTTCTCAAATTTAGAGAAATATTATGGTATAACAAAACAGTATTTTTGAAATTATCATGTAAAAATTAGTTTATGGTGAATTTATGATAATTTTCTAAAATAAATTATTTTTTCATGAATAGTAAAAATAAAGTATGAGTTTTTCTGTATGTTTAATTACATCATAATGATGTAATAATTAATATAAAATTCAAGTCAAATATGGTAGATTAAAATAAAATAATAAGTTTCACAAGTGTCCAATTCCATTGGAAAATATCGTGGGCAATCCCTTGGTTTTTCATTTACCACTACCTAGGTGTCCAAAAAATTATTTAACAAATCCTCCAATTTTTCTATGAATACCTCTAATTTCTCCAATTTCTTTTCCTTAATCATTCATCCTCTACTAAGTTATAGTATTTTTACCTCCCATGGTATCCTCCATCCCCCATGTTCCCAATCTTAATGTTTTAGGTTTTACTCTTCAAGGTATGGGAAATCTCAACTTCTCTTTTCCTTTCAAGTGAATTTTTTTATATTTTATGTCTTTAAAATTTAGAAAAAATATTATTATATCCATTTTATTAAATAACTTTAAATTATTAATATTCCTTTATAAATGGGTAACCCTTGTCTTGTCCCTTTTAACGATTTTCTAAAACCATGTTTCATAGCTGTTATGATGTCAAGTTTTCTTTTAAAAAATTCCCTTTTTTCACTAGAAATTCACTTCGTATTATTTGGGAATACCGAAACCTATTTATCTTTAGAGGTTATTCACCTAGATCAAAAAATTATCTATTCTATTCTAGTATTGACATACATGAAATGCACCTTCCTTTTTCATGAGTTAATAATAACATAAAGAGCTGCTCTTTTTTCTCTTTCTAAAAATAATATGATTTTGATATGAAACACATTTCATTATTACCACATAGGTTGTTTATGAAATGTTTTATTATGATATAAGTGTCTAAAATTAATAAATACATATTATTGGTGACCCTGATAGATTTCCCATGTATTGGATATAGAATTTGATCTCTAGATATGACATGTTTTACGATACCTTGGTGAATAACCTTGGAAACTTTTATAACACCTTAGGGAAAAACCATTGTGTGATGATTATGAATGTATAAAATAAATGTTTTATCCAAATTTACAAGTTATTTTCATGTTATTTTATTTATCATATGACTCAAGTTCACTTTTTTCATTCCATAATGATATTCTTCATGTTCTTTTTGAATTTCGTCAAGATTACATGTAAACTATTTCCCTTACTTTCCCTTATCGGGACTTATTCTCACCATTTACTTTGATGTATACCCCCAGGTTATGAGATATAGTAAATTTACTTAGTATAATCCTTTTTTGAATCCATTCAAGGAGAATATAATAATTTATTATGTTTTCATTTATTATGTACCTTTTTCCATTAAACTACACTTTAACATATCCTATATTTTTTACAATGTAATGAAAATTATATAATAAAAAGGAATCATGACATAATGTTGGTATCTCTCAATATATGGTATGTGAAAAACATCATGCATTGATATTTATCATTTTGGAAGGTCCAAATTGAATTCCACTAGACAAAACCTCTCCAATATCTAAAAAGGCCAAAAAACCAGGGTTCAAGCATCCCATATTACTGGATGTGGCATATCCCCGGCTTAGAAGACATCTTAAGAACAACTTTAAAACTATTCTCAAACTCCTTATGTCTTGTCCGATGGTTATTGCAAGATTTTATGAATACTCTTCACCTTTATAAACCAATTTCTGGTCATGTAAACCTGCTCAATCCTATCCTACATGATATTATGTCAAATAAAATCTAATGCACCTACCTCAATCCAACATATAGGTGAATTAGATAACCTTCTATAAAATTCCCTAAAAGAATCCATTTAGATTAATGTATAGAATTATATATTATACATGGAATCTATTAGTGGAATATGATACTCCCAAGAACCACTAAAATACATTACCCAGGCTTATAACATAACCTATAGAATCTAAATACTCTACTTAGATTTGCTACTTATCTGGGGATGGTAGGTTTTACTTAGAAGAATATATTATCTGATTCCATTTTTAATACCTTACTTGAATCATGATGTGAAAATGGTATATCGAACAAAAATTATTATCATCAGAATATAATGTAGTTAATCTATCTCATGTACATATATACCACTCAGATCATCGATTGTAACGCCCCGACCCCAGTTACCGAGAGCCGAATCATTATTTTAATACATTGGAATGATTACAAGGAATAAGGTCCTGAAGGACTGATCAGTTTAGATGTCTTGGAAAATAGATTACATACATTAACTTCACATTAAAATTTCAAACATAAAACACATCATAGATTGTTCTTTGAGAATTCCATTATACCTTATAGCATAACCCTACATATCAATCCTAATACACTTCTAAGAATCCTAGGAAAATAAAACATAAGAAAGTGGTGAGCTCAGATGCCTAGTAAGGGTAAATAATTTAGCGGAAGCTAAAAACATTTAAGGCAACATGTGTGATAAAAACAACATCCTTTTTAAACACAAACTTGAACATAGTATGGAAAAAATAAATAAAACATTACCATATATACATTCACATGGATATTTTACTAGTCGAATAATCACGTGTATTAACTAATTTCATAATGAGGGAATGCCTAACGTCGGACATCATTACCACATAGTCAAGGCATAGTCCCAAGAGTAAAAAAAAATTTCAAGGCCTTGAGCCAAGACACTATTTTGTCTCATGAGACGTATTGATGCATCGTGGAGCTATATCTGGCTCCACCCGTCACTGACTAAGTCCACTACATTATTCATATGAAAAAGTTGAAACCTAACATAAACATTCGTATTAAAACTAGCATACCAAATGTCAATACATTAACTGTAAACCATGAATGGTATAAAAATAGAATATCCATAGTCAAACATATCATAACTCATTCAATATAATATAGAAGATTTTATTATAATAAATCATCCTCAATCATAAATAATATCTAGTATAGGATGCTGACATTGTTCAAATGATGGGTAAAACTTTTTGAGAGAAATATCCTTTTTGTAAAATCATTTAGAAGTCAAACATTTATAAAAGAAGTTTTTTAACAGATATTTTTGAATCAATGTGTCCCATAACACTTTGAAACTTTTGAAAAGAATTATAATTTCAAAACAGTCATGTCCATATAAATAAATCCTTAAAATCATTTTGAAAACATGGACCTTAATTAAAATTATTTAGAAAGATAAATATTTAATACATTTAAAATTTGGATCTTGATAAAGAGTACCTTTCCTTAATCCTTAAAATATTCATTTTTATATCATTTTTATGAAAAATGGACATGGATGATAACAATTTCCTAGTAAATACTTACTCATAAACAATCTCGGATAATAATGAGATTGAGGAATCAACCCTTACCTTGTTGTAATCAATAAAGTCATATGAAAAATAGTCAATAAACACCAAATAAATCCCATTATATCATGAGTATAAAGGAAATCATGATAATATATTTCAAATGGCAGTACACAGTACACCACATGCAAAAAATAAGTGGTCAACAATGGAAATCTCACAGAATTAAAAGTGAGATAAGAAACCCCATACCATGCACTTTCCTTTAGTCGAGGGTACATTTAACCTCTTGTATGAAGATCCTCGTATGTTATTAAATTATACGAGAACCATATTAAAAATTTTTATATAATACATGATTCATTTTTGACTTTATACTACCCATTTAATAATAATTTCTATATTAAATTAACATTTTGGGTAATAATCTCTTTCTTTTTTTGTACGTGTTTTGACTTGTTACTCTTGATTGTATCACTTAGATCAAGATTAAAATACATCAATAATATAAAACATGATTTATATATCATATATATTTAGAATTTAAATATGTATAATAGACATATATATGAAATAAAAAACAATGTTTATGGAGATGGTAGTTCGTACGTACGCATAAACGATATTCCCATTTTCATATCGCATTGAATAAAACTATGTGAATAAGATATATGTAAGAACACACACACACATATATATATATATATGTCTCCAGTATCATTATTATGTCATATATTACATACTTATTAGTAATAAATATTTTTATAATCATCAATGAATGGTGAATGTGGAAATTAATCTCATCGCGTCGTGGAGACGATAATTCGTACGTACGCACAAGAGACAATATCATCCTATTGATTTAAAATAGTATGTAAATAGATGGTATGTCATAAATACATAATCATTAACATGTTATATTTATTATTTACATCAATTATACATCATTATTATAACAATCCAAATAATAATGTTTTGAATAACAACTACACCACGACATGGAGACGGTAAGCCATACGTATGAACGTATAGTGACATTTCATTCATTGGATGGATAAAATAATGCATATGGTTGTACCATATTTATAATAACATCACAGTACATAGAAGATAATGTATTTATTGTTTTATAATGGAAACAATAATGAAAGTGGAAGTG
This sequence comes from Viscum album, assembly GCA_963277665.1. Lineage (NCBI taxonomy): Eukaryota > Viridiplantae > Streptophyta > Magnoliopsida > Santalales > Viscaceae > Viscum > Viscum album. Next base: position 566,449,779 of record OY728131.1, read on the forward strand.
GAAGAAGAAAATAACTTGAAAGAGATGATGAAATATTTACCTCTTCTTCGGGTTCTTCCTTCTGATTTGATCAAAAGGTCTCCTTATGATAGATTTATGATCAAAATAAGGTCTCTGGGGTAAATTTAGTGAATATGGGAGGATATTTGGGCAGGCGTTGGCTGAGCCAAATGGCTTCGGAGGTGTTATTTTGAGATAATAGAAAGTTCCCATTTATAAGAGGGGTGAGTGTCACTTTAGGAAAATATTAAAGTATTAATTTATTATACAATCATATTCGGTTTATAATTGTTTCAAATGAATTTATTTAAAGAAGTGGTTATGGGACTAAATAATCTCAACCAATAGGTTTTAGACAAGTTTAGGTTACCATTGTGACCTTATCTTTTAGATTTAACTCTTAGTTAAATAGTTTTACTTTTACCGTGTCTTCTTGTATTCTTACTCTATATGGTTAATAAACTTACTCTAAACTTCAAAGAGAACCTCAAGTGGCTCATTAATGACATATATAATATTTTTTAAGACGTTTTTCCAAACCATTCATTTTTAGGAATATTATATCAACCAATAATATAGTATTTGTTTTAAATATTAATTTATGTCAATTTTGACACTATTCTGTATTTTGTATTTTTGAAAGTCATAAAAACCTGATTACTTAGAAAATGATACATTTAATCAGACCTAACATGTCATATACTCCTAGAAAATTCGTTCATGTCATAAAAACTTTGAAATTATATTTATTTTAATATTTATAATACCATTTATTTGATTCTTTCATTAATAAGGCAATTACTACATCATCATTGTGTCATTAATAAATTTAATTATTTAATGTATAAAAATTATAAATAAACACCATTATATAGGATATATGTTTTATCTTTATAATGAATATTTATAGTCGAATTTATCTTATGTATAAGCCTATTTTAAAAATGGTTTAGTTATTAAACTTCGATTTTAACTCTTTTAACTCTTCTTTAAATAAAATAATAATAAATGTCTAAATATAATCCAAGTAGACCTAAATGGTAATATTTTATACATATGGTTTTTTGGTCGAATTAAACTTATCTAATAGAATTAGGACATGTGTTAGGGTAATTTTGATATTATTTTTACCCTTAATTACCTTATTTACTTTTAGCTTTGGTAAATAAAAGTAAAAAGTTACTCTTCACAAAAAATTAATTTTATCTTATTGAACCACATTTTACTCATTTATATTAAATGTGTCTCTCAAATTTTTGAAATTCAACTCACAGAAGTGGTAAAATTATGTTTTATGTTAATTTGCAAATGCTCCTAGGAGGTGGGTAAAAGACGGTGAAAAGTTCGATAAACTTTATATATATATAATAATTATAAATTGATTCCAATAAATTACATTGAATCTATATAGGTATTATTTATCTACTTTTACCTAAAATAAATTTAAATAAAATAAATAATTATTTAAATAAAAAGTCAGTTTTAAACTATAACTCAGTGTTTTTCACTATTCATCAAAAATTGAAAGTTTTCAGAAAAATACAAAAAATACACCCTAAGATAATTTTCATATACCAAATTAAAAAATTAATTCTATTTTACTAATTTAAAAACATAGAATTTTCATTTATTAATTTAAAATTAAATCTTATTGTCAAAACCAAAAGGCGTATTTTTATGAAACAATAACGATCAAAAGATTGACACCTGTTTATGTCCAATCTCAAAGAGAAATTACTTAAAATGACCAGCATTGGATTATATGGTAAAAATATAATCTATTTATACTTACAAATCAGTAAAATGTATAATTTAACACTATATATTATTTTGATTAAAAAATTTGTTTTTAGTTAAAATATAGTATTTTTCATTATTCACCAAAATATTAAAGTTATCATAAAAACACCAAAAATTTATTCAAACTAAATTCTTATGCCCCGATTCTATAGAAGAAGTTTATTTTGTCAAATTAAATGTATAAAAGTTTCAAATATTAGATTTAAAATGTGTTCATCATTAAAAGGCGGTAAAAGAGCATCTTTTTAAAAATACTTCTTTTATCTGAAAAAATGAATTAGTTCTTACATTATATATAAGAAACTCATAACATGGATTCTAAAATTATAAGTATTATATATAGTTCAAAATTTAGTTATTATTATTCATAACTAATTTTGAACAGCTAGTTTGGTATGTCGTGGTGCGCTTAAACTCAGTGTTGCGTGTAGTGCAAGTTATTTAATTACTTTGAAAAAATAATGTAATATGAAATCTTCGGGTGTTACATCGATGATGATTGTATTATAGATAGGAACTAATTGGGAAACCTATTTCATTCAATCTATCATAACCCAAACTATATCATTTTTTATAGATTTCCTGGGTAATCATATCATAAATTCAATGGTGATGTCAACCTACTTCCATTTTGTAATGGGAAAATAATACAACAACCCATCATGACTCTAATGATTGGACTTCACTAAAAGATAGGTGAAACATCTCAACATAAAGCTTGCTACGTATTTCATCATCCCTATTTACCAATACTACCTATTGAGATAATTTTCTACCTTCCTCCAAAATGGATGTACTATCCATATATAATTCTAAGAATCAAACAAAATATATTATCACAATCCCTAAAGAACCCATCCTAATTGATGGATAATAATTAACTAAACATTTTTAAGAGTCAATCCTAATGGTCGATCATTTCTATATAATAGATCCATTATAGATAAGACCTATGGATCTGATAACGTCACTCACTTGAACCTATCTCAGGGATTGAGTATAATATATTTCAAATTAAAATATTTCATACATAGGACTAATTAACTTCTAGATTCATGTCTTCAAAAAGAACCACCATCCACCACTTGTCACAAGATTCCAGCACAACCCCTATTTGCATCTCTGAGTTTAATGAATTAGAAATGATGATTCCCTTACCTGGAGTATATGGAAAACAAAATCCAAAATAAACAAAAAAATCTACCAGCATCTCCAACATATGGTTCAGTTACCAATTAAAAAAATATGAACTTTAGGCTCTCATAATGCTTAAGAACCCCAATCCTCTCACCCAGAAGAAAATCCCTCCACAATTTTTGGGGATGCACAATCATAACCAACCATAGATCATGAGTTAGATAAATCCTCTCATGTGATATCTTACTCCTAGATAAATAATAAACCAATAAATCCACCTAATTAATAAGTAATCAAAGTGAAAATCATGACGTGTCTAATTAAATGGTATATTCCTTACTCATCCTTGGTAATTGAGGATTAGTGATAACTTCCACCTACTCTTCAGCTCATGTAAAGATGTCTCATAAGTATCTATTCATAGAAACCTCCCCCCTTTCTTCGCTGGCCTAGCCATCAGTTCCACAAGATGTGATAATTCCTATACAAGACACAGATAATAGCCTATTAGAATTCAAAAGATCTAAATATCGATTTCATTCTTGGATCACTCTTAGGATACCCTAGATGAAACCTTTTATGGGTCCATTTACACTATATCCTATACGATAAAATTTCCCATGAATTTCACTTTGTCGATTCTGAAACTATATTTTTACTAAATGGTGTATATATGAAATCCTCTTAGTGTACTGGATGATGTCAATATTTTGGGAATGGTAATCTTAAGACTGGGAGTACACATAGATATTATTGATTAAAACCATTAACCTTGGAATGAATGGAAGACCTAATTCACTAAGGAATTAAATACCAGTAGTTCCTTATTCAGACCAAACACTATATCAATGAACTCATACATTCCATATCTACTCCTAAAAACTAATTGACTTATGTCTTATGGTCTCCCTCGCAATTGATGGTTCCGTTAATTGTAATTTTATCTTTGGTGAAAATTTAGGATTCTCTCAACTGATGTAAGATATCATTGATGAAAATAAGTGGATATAGTGTCACGACCCGACCTCGGGGCCCGTGCCGTCACTACCCCAAGCCCGCCTTCCATAGGCCAGGGGCTGGCGACTAGCACCAAGGCGTAAAATCTCGGTAAATAGGGAAGGCATTGCCTTTATAAGTAACAACCACCACAGAGTCAGCAAGCGGAAAGTAAAGTGCAGAAAAGTAAAGGGGGCCGGAATACAAGCCCAACTGAAAGTACAACTGAAAAGTAAGAACAGCAACTGAAGAAAAGACGGCGGCCTCGTGTCATCCACTGGAAATCCCACCTGAAGGGTGGGTACAGATAGCCTCCAGGCTCCTCGGGTCCCACGTCCGCTCCGAGCACGTCCCGCCCAGTGGTCCACCTCCAGGTACCGTCCTGCTCCACGCCCCAACCGCGATCAGCGCTGTCCGTCGTCTGCATCCAACACAACAAGGTGCGGGCATATCCCGTGCAGGGGTGAGTATAAGCTACTCAGTAAGGACCCCGAGACCCCCGAAGGTCTCCCGAAATCCACAAAGGATATAGCACAAAAGGAAGATGCAATCACGAAGTAACATCTGACTCGACTTAGGTATATGCCCATACATATACCTAAGTCCCCAATTCTAGCTCTGCTCACGAGCTCAAGAACAACTCAATCCACAAAGGAAAGCAAGACTCAAATCCACAAGGAGCGTAAACAGTAAATCCACATAGGATAGTTCAACACAATCCAAAAAGGAGAGTAACATAAGATTCAGCTCAACCAGGATTTTCATTATCGAAACCGTAAAAGTTGAAGAGCCCCATCTCTGAAGTGTACAATGGTCCTGTCACGACTCCGAGGTACTGCTCACTAACCTAAGACTGCTGAAGTACTCCTCCTGTCGAGTACCGCGGGTCTGCTGCCAACTACCGGGCGCTCCGTCCGCTGAGGGTCTGCTGCCAAATACCGGGCGCTCACCAAGATAGCCTACTGAGGTACTCCTCCTGTCGAGTACTGCGGGTTTGCCGCCAACTACCAGGTGCTCCGTCCGCCGTGGGTCTGCTGCCAACTACTGGGCACTCCGTCCACTGGGCTAGTCGACTCACTCCAAGTCGAGTCGGTCAAGCAGTCGTCAGGTCTCAGTCATCTACACGGTCTCCGTACTCCGCACGCGCGTCTCCACCGTCGCGGGTCTGTCGCTACAACCAAGCGCACACACTCCGTAGAGTATCGCGGGTCCGCCGCTACAACCAAGCGTTCCACCACCAAGGGTCTGCTGCTGCATCCAAGCGCACCACCACTGTCAAGTACCACGGGTCCGCCGCTACACCCAAGCGCTCCACCGCTCAAGGTAAAAAGAAGATTCAGCTCACACAGGTTCGGTAGCACTGTTCCACGTAGGATCGCTGAGTGCAGTAGTCGACGCAGTCCACTGAGGATCTCTGCACAGTCGTCACCGCAGTCCACGAAGGATCTCTGCTCTGTCGTCGTCGCAGTCCACGGAGGATCTCTGCTCTGTCGTCGTCGCAGTCCACGGAGGATCTCTGCTCTGTCGTCGAAGCCACAGCCAGCACTAGGGTTCCCGCACATAGCGAGCTCGTTTAGGAGGGTCCGCTCCACGAGCCGAGAGGCTCATACAACAACTGACACGTAGTCCGAAGTTGATGTATCCAAAAGTTCCGTAACGACAACAGGATCTCAACGCAACAGACGGCGCGTCAATCGGACGCCCGGTCTGAGAGTTATTGGCATTTTCGTCCCAGGGGCCCGGTTGGTTTTTAGGGCAAAACCAACCCGACCGTACTCCGCCTGTGTCCGATCCTCGGGCGGAGTATGCCAAAAGTTCTTGTCTCACTTAGAGGAAACTACCACAGCTGACGGTACGTCGATCGGACGTCCGTAGTTCAAGTTATGAGCGTTTCCGCTCCGAGGGCCCGGTTAGTTTCGTGTACGAACCAACCCGGACGAACCCAAAGTCTTCCGAAACCTTGAGTATAATATACCGAAACGACCGTCTCGATCCAAGGATCGTGTAGCCGCTGACGGTTCGTCAATCGGAGGTCCCGGGCCCAAGATATCGGCGAAAGACCGAAGAGGGCCCGAAACGGGGGTTCTGGGCCCGGGGCGACCCGGCCCGCACCCCCCCTGGGTCGGCCGCACCGGGTCGGCCCGACCCGGCCCGACCAGGCGAGGCCGGGTCCGGTCCGGCCTGGGCGCGGCGCGGCCGACCGGACCGGCCGGCTCGGCTTCGGCCGAGCGGCCGAATGAGCCGCCGCGGGTTTGACCCGCGGCTTTGGAGAAACGCGGCCCGCGCGGGCCGCGTGCTGGGGGGCCGGACCGCGGACGCGGTCCGGCGGTTCGCCGCCGCCGCGGCCGAGCCGCGGCGGATCTTCCGGCGGCGCGCCGGCGACCCGCGCCGCCGCCGCCTTCCGCGGGCCGCCGGAGTTGCTCCGGTGGCCCGTTTTGCCTCCCGTCTGCGCCGTTGCTCCTCCCGGGGGCCGATCTTCACTGCGGGATCAACGGATCGCCTTTACCGCACGGTTCGTCGTCGTCCGCCAAATTCGCACAACAAAAAATCGGCGAAGGGTTGCCGGGTCTTGTTCGTTAGACCCGCACCCTCCGCGTTAGTCATAAACAACGGGAGGAATAAAAACAACCAATCAACAATTTTAAAATAATTTAAAATTGTTCTGGGATCGGGTTCTTTATTTCAACAGAATAAACACGGGAAAGAATCATCAAGAAAATAAACCCCTACCTCGAAGTCGTCGTCGGACGTGAGATCGTCGCGGAATCGCTCGTCGCGGAAGAAGGGGATCGACGCGTCGTCGCGGTATCCGGCGTCGCGTCGCCAATCTCCGGATCAAGAACAAACGGATTTAATTAATTAAATCTGTTGCCATGAAATTTAAAAAGGGAGAATTTAAACGATCCGATTCTCACCTTAGTTGCCGAACGAGGATCGGCCGCGGAAGAAGAGGCGTCGCCGAAGAACGTCGCGGGTAAAGCTCATCGACGTCGCAGATCTCGGTGTGCGTCGTCGAATTCCGGTCGCCGGCGTTCTTCGCGTTCTTCGCGTTCTTCGCGGGGAAGGTGGAGTCCCAGATAATCTCGTACAACGAGTAATCCTCCAAAAGAAAGAGTTGGTCTTATTTTATTATTTTGCCAACGAACGCAAACGCGTAAGTAACGACCCATTAAATTCGTTGAATTAATTCAACGAATGAAACAGCCCATTTAATTTACGAAATAAACCGCCCAATTAAATGGTCTGTTAAGAATTAAAGAAAACGCGTCGGTTGACTTTTCAGTTACTTGACGGGTTTTCGCGGGTGCGTTACTTAGCGAAAGAAACGGCGGGGCTCGTGCGGGCCCCACCCCACAAATATCCTAACAAGGGATAGGATATTTCCGGATAGCACCCTATCCGCTTTAACTCAGTTCAAGTGGCTTCCAAGTGACTTCTAAGCAGCTTAAGTGAAATAAAATAAAGTTGTCGCACAAACTTTATTTTATTTCTTACTTAAAGCCGCAAAATTTAAAAACCACGTCTGAGCAAACGCAACTCCGGAAGAGGCGTTTCTAAGCAAATACCGGCGCTGCGATTTCATCGGTGCCCTCAGAATTTGATTCCGGGCACCGGTTCAAAAGATAGAAAAACCCGCTCGTCCGTTCACTGAACGTACCCGAGCCAAACTTCGGAAATTGATTCCGGGCACACCGGGCCTCGAAATCAGGTGCCGTCTGAAGCTGCGCTCTTGTAAAATTCCAAAGAAAATTAAGAAAAAAAATTCCCTTGAAATTTGCGGGTCTTTACATTACTCCCACCTCAGGGCTTTACGTCCCCGTAAAGATACATCAAAAACTAGGGGAACAAATGGGGGTACTGAGCACGCATCTGAGCCTCCCGCTCCCAAGTGCTCTCCTGGAGGTTCCGGTGCTGCCATCTGACGCGCACAAGAGGAATCGACCGCCCACGTAGGACCCGCTCCTGTCGATCCTCGATCTCCACTGGGACCTCCGCAAAAGTCGCCCCATCGTCCACGTCCAGCTCCCCAAAGTCGATGATGTGCGTTGGGTCGTGCACGTATCTCCTCAGCTGAGACACATGGAAGACGTCGTGCACCCGGTGCAACTGAGGTGGTAGAGCCAGGCGATAAGCCACCTCGCCAATCCTGCTAAGAAACTGGAAGGGTCTGATGAAGCGCGGAGATAACTTGCCGCCTCGGCCAAATCTCCGAATACCACGTCGAGATGAGACCCGCAAGAAGACGTGGTCGCCATCCTCGAACTCCAGTGGCCTCCGCCTCCTGTCAGCATATGATTTCTGTCGGCTCTGAGCTGTACTCATCCGCTCCTGGATGACCTGGACCTTCTTTGTCGTGGCCTGGACTATCACAGGTCCCACAAGAGCTGCAAGATTTCTTCTTTGCCGAAAAGAGAAATCTGGTCTCATCCCCTGGATGAACCACATTCTTTGCCTAAAACAGTCAATGCTAACATGGATGATACTAATCCATACCAAGGATGATGTCGTAAGGCCTCGACACTACTACTAAGAGATTCAACCGTTACTCTCGCCTCCAAGGGTTGAGTCACACTGTCGGCATCAGTGTGTGGTAACTGGGTCTCCTCCAGTAGACGTCTCACAAGTGAGGGTCAAGTCAACAGCCAAAACTGGAATCTCCTAGTAACATCACGAAAGAGGACAGGAACGAAAATATCACAAAGGTATGCGTCCTTTATTATTGCAGCTCATATTACAAGACGCTACACAAAAGCAACAAGGAACCAGAAGTACAAAGGATGTATCCACTAGTTCTGCTCCTGTCCATCAGCTCCCAGGGCTCCATGATCGAAGGCCTCGGCTGCCTGAAGCTGAGCTCTCCCCTGCGGTCGGGGTGGACCTCCTGGTGGTGGTGGTAGATCCTCAAAGCGTCGTCCACCACCTGCTGCTCGGCCAGCTCCTCTACCTCGTCCGTCTCCTCCCTGCAGACCGCCACGGTCGAACCTCTGCCTCTGCCTAGGTGGTTCCTCAACCGTCTGCTGCTCCCCCGCATGGCGGGTCGGGCAGTCACGAGCCATGTGACCAATTCCGCCACAGGAGTAACACTGCCCACTCTCGGCACGCCTGGCTCTGACTCCACCCCGGCTTCCCCGCACAACTAAGCCTGAGTCGTGCAGTCGGCCACTGGTAGGTCTGGTCTGCCTGGAACCCTGAGTCATCTGTCGGCTACCTGCTACCGAAGACTCCGCTACTTGCCACCTTGCGGTGGGTCTCTGTGCTGGTGTAGACTCAGCAAGGAAGCTCTCGATCAGAAGGGCCCTCTCTAGTACTCCTGTCTGAGTCGGTATGCTGAGGGAGATCAGCGATGCCCTGATCTCGTGTCTCAAACCCTGCTCGAAGGTCCGGGCCCGGAAGAAGGGGTCCCGTACCATGTCTGTCGAGTACCGAGAAAGGTCGGTGAACCTCGCCGCGTACTGAGCGACCGTCATACTGCCCTGCCGCAGCTGTAGAAGCTCCTGGATACGCACCGCACGAAGGGTGGCCGGGACGAACTCCGAGCGGAAGAGGCTCTCAAAGTCCGTCCAAAGAAGAGATGCTGCATCATGCACCTGGAGCATCAAGCTCCACCATCGTCCTGCCGCCGCCTGCAGGAGGCTCGCCGCGAGAATCACCATGAGATCCGCTGGTGTCCTCACTAGCCTAAAGATCCGTACCACAGCCTCTAGCCAGTCCTCGGCGGCCTGGGGGTCCGCCTCACCGTGAAACCTGGGCGGTCGCTGGCTCTGAAACTCATGCAGTGCCCTGAGGCGACGTGCATCGTCAGCGTCTGGTACTGGAAGCATCGGTGGCTCGGCGGGTAAGGCTACCGCCGGTGCCACTGCTGGCAAAGGGCCCTACACCGAGGCCTCGTCGCTCGGTGGGCTGCCGTCGCGCCCTACACTCGGAACCCTAGCTGGCTGTCGTCGCGGGGCCATCCTGAAAAGGAGAACAAGAGCACCACAGTCAGAACAGTATACCTGGTGAGCTGGCACAAGTAATCACAAGGAAAACTTGAGACTTTCATGAAGCAGATCAGTATACCCGGTGAGCTGACACAAGTAATCACAAAGAAGACTTGAAACACACACGCAATCAATGTTTTCATGCATTAAGTCGGAAATCAGGAGCCAGGGTCCTGGTGTACGGATACGTCGGCCGCCGCACCAACACTGGGCTCCCTGAACTGATAACCACACTCAATACACTAAACACTATTGCTTCATATAGAAAGAAAAGACGATAAGAGTTTGCGGTAGAACCGACCACCTCTGATACCAATTTGTCACGACCCGACCTCGGGGCCCGTGCCGTGACTACCCCAAGCCCACCTTCCATAGGCCAGGGGCTGGCGACTAGCACCAAGGCGTAAAATCCCGGTAAACAGGGAAGGCATTGCCTTTATAAGTAACAACCACCACAGAGTCAGCAAGCGGAAAGTAAAGTGTAGAAAAGTAAAGGGGCCGGAATACAAGCCCAACAGAAAGTACAACTGAAAAGTAAGAACAGAAACTGAAGAAAAGACGGCGGCCTCGTGTCGTCCACTGGCAATCCCACCTGAAGGGTGGGTACAGATAGCCTCCAGGCTCCTCGGGTCCCACGTCCGCTCCGAGCACGTCCCACCCAGTGGTCCACCTCCAGGTACCGTCCTGCTCCACGCCCCAACCGCGATCAGCGCTGTCCGTCGTCTGCATCCAACACAACAAGGTGCGGGCATAGCCCGTGCAGGGGTGAGTATAAGCTACTTAGTAAGGACCCCGAGACCCCCGAAGGTCTCCCGAAATCCACAAAGGATATAGCACAAAAGGAAGATGCAATCACGAAGTAACATCTGACTCGACTTAGGTATATGCCCATACATATACCTAAGTCCCCAATTCTAGCTCTGCTCACGAGCTCAAGAACAACTCAATCCACAAAGGAAAGCAAGACTCAAATCCACAAGGAGAGTAAACAATAAATCCACATAGGATAGTTCAACACAATCCACAAAGGAGAGTAACATAAGATTCAGCTCAACCAGGATTTTCATTATCGAAACCGTAAAAGTTGAAGAGCCCCATCTCTGAAGTGTACAGTGGTCCTGTCACGACTCCGAGGTACTGCTCACTAACCTAAGACTGCTGAAGTACTCCTCCTGTCGAGTACCGCGGGTCTGCTGCCAACTACCGGGCGCTCCGTCCGCTGAGGGTCTGCTGCCAAATACCGGGCGCTCACCCAGATAGCCTACTGAGGTAC